>OY728143.1:1317573606-1318893606 GCA_963277665.1 Viscum album
TTATTACCCTCTCATAACTATTTATGTTAGCTCTATATAGGTAAATCCAATCCATACCAATAATTTCTTCAAATTCTATAAGAGGGTGTATGATGAGTTTATCTAGGATGTTAAAACCAAAACTGGTCATAGGGGAGTATGTATATTCATGGGATGAAATGATTTCCCCGATTTTCATTCCCATTGACATTTCTACTTCCACGATTTGTGGTGGTGTTGGGATTGGTCTAATAAACATTCAGGATATAATAGACTTTGTAGAACCAACATAATAAATTATATTCTCTATTTTTGAATGAATAACTATCATACCATTCACCACTTAATTTTCAAGGTTTTCATCAGTAGTAGTGATGAAAAAATATCTCCCTTGATACCTTATAAGTTATTGGTTGACTCCAAAAACACTTGTCGTGGGGAACTGGTTTGTAAAGTTCCCTGCATATTTTCAATTGAACCAATGAATAATTCATTGCAGGTTTAACAGAGTGTTCCTCTATTATTTCCTAGTAATGCGTTTTCCGTTATGGTAGTTATGGGCTAGGTTCCCTTCTCTTCCACACCTACAACATTTCCTCATCCCCTTCAGGAAATATCAAGAATGATTCTTTTCTGCACATTCTAAAATTGGGGTGTTGTAATTTCTTAACACTAATTTATTTATCCTCTAGACCAGTATTATTACTGTCAACTTCCATTTTATTATCCCCATGATACCCCTATGATTCACTGATATCCAATTCAAATTTGAGGGAACATCTGACTTTTTCCTCATATCTATCAAAGTCACAAATCACTAGGGCATTCTATAGGCTATGAATTATCCCACCAAAGAAGCGGTCAACCTTATATTTGGGGGTAATGATAGTGCCAGATTCATATCATGCAATCCTTGTGAATCATTCCTTATAAACTCTTATGTATTTGTCATCTCTTTTACTGGGGGGAAAAGAAGTCCCTTTCTATCTTAAGTTGGTGGCTACGTGGAAAATATTATTTGAATTTTTTTTCCAGGAAATCCTTCCATTCCAATGCATCGATCTCTTCCTTAGGCTTCATAGTTTTTATCAATTTCCACCATTGAACACATTTACCCTTGATACGATAATCATCTATAAGATCCTTATATTAATCAAAACATTAAAGATGTGTAATATCTTTTCAATGGAATTGATATATTGTTTAATGATTGAGGGATCAGATGATCAATTTAAAGTTGGAGGACTTTATCGCATGAAGCTCTCTCTTGAATCATGTTCTATCTTATGGGGGTTTTAATGTTTCTATTAACCCATTATTCTATTCAAAAGATGAGGTAACTGAGAGGGTGTCATGAAAAATTTTGTGATTCCTACTACCATAGGATTAGGCATCTCATTAGAATAATCATCACATTGATCTTTGAATCGGTTGTTATCCCATGTCCTCTTATTACTAGACAAATCCTAGAATAAAAGTAATGGTGGCAGTAACACATAAAAAATAATTTAAAGGAAAAATGGGATAAATTATAAATAACACATTTTCTATAAATTATGAATTTATATGATTCAATCAATGTTATCAATTATGTAATACCCAACATATATTCCTAGGCGAATTATTATTATTCCATTAAGAATGGTATATAAAAAAATTTTGAATTTACCCAATCATATTCCTTGAGAGTCTCATAAACATGAGTGCAACAATGCCTATTGTCATGCATCAGATCCCATTCAAGTCTCGCTCAAAGATTCGTTTTTGAGTTTTAAAATAACATACATCTCTGCCAGAGAAACCTCTAAATGTTTATATCAAGAGTGGGACATATTTACTGGATAAGACACATACTCAATACTCAACAAACATTTTGGGATATATTTTATACATAGCCATTTTTAAATCATTCACTAGGGTTTTCTAATCCTAATCCCATAAATAACTAAACCTATCTTCGGATGCCAACCAAAACAATAATACTCCTTATTACACACAAAGACATGATTTATTACATGAAATTTTTCTTAAATCAAATATAAGTATTGGTAGGTATAGTTTATGGGGAAATTTAAAACATTACACACCAAATTAGAACATAAAACACAAAATCATTATTGAAAACTTATTTTACATGACTTGACAATTCCTTCATACATAGCATTGCATGGGATCACCTTCAGTCATGCAAAAAAAAATCGGGAGCTATATATCTTAGTAAGGGAGTGAACAAGGAATAACAAGAAGAATGCAATACATGTTATACAATATACATTTCAATGGAGTTTTAGAAAACATTGACAAAAAGGCATGATACATCGTGATTATCATATCATCTAAATGAAAAAACTACATTTAACATGATATTAGTATGATCCAAGGATCCATGCACTTGTAGAATGATTAAACCCTCCCATAACATTAATTATGATGAGTAATCACATATTTCACATGTTTTATCATGATAGTACTCATTATCCAATTCATTGGAGAGGTATCAGGGTCCACCCTTTATAAACATTTCATTTTATACATAAGTGTCCCACATGGATCATAAAATATTGATTCATGAAACATCATAATTTATTCCATGAATAAGATATGTGGAAAACATAAATGTATGTACTCTACAAACAAGTACATGTTCATAATGTTTAATACCCTTAATAGTTATTGGGTATGGTATTCACATACATGATAATTTGGCATGGTAATTTTTCGTGTGACTTCTACAGCACAAAGACGTCAAATAGAAAGCGTAAAAAGTGTTGATGGGATAAAAATGGTTCTATAACCATTTATACATTAAATAGATTGTAATGGGGTTATGGAATAAAATATAACAACATATGAAATGGAATATAGTTGCATAATATAAAATAATCTCTTGAATGTAAATGAGAAGGGAGAAATTACATAACAAATTATGGTCTGGTAAAGGGTACACATGGGAAGCATTACTGAGAGAGAAATAGGAATATAATTTTACAAACATTAGGATGGATGTATGGGAATGGTATGAAATCATTCCCAATATTTTTTAATTTCATTTTAAATGGTATTAGAACATAAAGAAACGTGTACAAAATTTAAAATTTCAGATGTAATTACATGGAAATGTGATCCCAAAGGCTTGAGAGTGGCATTAATGGAGCTTGGGGCCCTTCCGAAATATTATAGAGAGAGGAGAGAAATTTTTTGTTGAGATATGAATGTTTCGAGTGAATATGAATTAGATATTGATTGATTTTATATAGTAAATGAGAGGAATATTTTTTGGTTTTGGACACTAAACATGAAACTAATCAAAACCACAAACCATCCCATGGTTTTGGCACATGGGTTTTTCCAAATTTTAGTGGAAAAAAGTATTTTATATTTCCAATGGCCAAACATATAACAATATTAGTCTTCCTTATGTGGAGGTGAGTGAAATTCACAAGGAAATCATTTTAAAAAGTTAAAATTATTTTATAAGTCTTAGAGGGTCCATTAAGGAACCATGAAATTAATAAAAAATTTATATAATCCAGTTATTTTAATGATAATACATATATTGGCCGAAAAACATTTTTATATTTTATTATTACATATGTATTATATCATTATGATGTCAATAAACAAGTTTTATATTTAAACGAAATTTAATTTTTAATCAAAAATTCGACTGTGTAAAAAAATTATGAAAAAAATTCACCATTAGATAATTTCAATGTCATAAATCCAAAAATGATTTTAATTTTATCTAAATAATTATCTATATATGTGATTTTTTAATTTTAAAATAAAAACTGACTATTAAAAACTATTGGGTTTTGACAGAAACATTTTTCAGAACCGAATTAAAAATTTCAATTATATCCATAAAAACTTATATGATCAATTTTTTTTTAAATCTAATTTAGTAAAAATATTTTATTAAAATATTATTTAATTCAGAAATCCATTAATTCATCAAAATATATTTCTTATTTAAATCTTAACTAAAAACACTATTTGTACTTTAAACCCCATTTAAAAATTAATAATATTAAAATGAATGTGTATCATTTATTCTATAAAAAAATATTGCAGATAATCATAGTGATATGATCTTGTTACATAACACCTTATAAAACTCGCATAAGAACTATAGTTTAGGTGTGAAATGGTGACAAACTCTTTGGCAGCTTGCATAACATCGCTAGAGTGGTAATCTCTATTAACTTATACATCTCATGTAGGAGGTTCTGTTCAAGAATAATGTGTTGATAATTGGATAGGGTTTGGTCATGAGTGAATCTTAGTGACACTACCTCCTTTTCAAGCTCTGAAAATTTATCATCGTATGGAAAAATTATTTTGGACGATGCCATAACTTCCATTTTCTGAGTAAATTGGATTTCTTAAAGCCCTATATTTATACTAATAATGTGATATGTATTTAACATTTATATTAACAATTGTAACAATTCATAACAATATTTTAAAATCAAAAAACATAAATAAATGTATAATAACATTTCATATATTACCATTTTATATAATAAGATATTTAATCATATAAAATTGTTTTTTCTGTTATAAATGTTTGGGTTTTTACAATGTTACTACCCGTTATATAAATACCCTTAAATTCAAATAAACAAAATAATGTTTTGCAAAAAACCCAATGGAAAAATCTGAAATTCAACTAAATAAAAGGGTCACCACCCAAAAGGACATAGGTCGACTCCCCCAACAATATGTTTTATCATATACCACCTAGTGACCACAACCTCCATAGTTTCCATCAGAAAATAATAATAAAACATTTAAGAAACACAACATATAACTGATTATTTCGTAGTATACTGATGAAGATGTCATGATAGTCAATGATCATCCCTAACTAGGAGTACACTAAGATTACATCAATTGGAATGTATATCACCCCAATCCATTCTAAAAAAATCGATAATTTTTTATAATATTCTCCAGAAACCACATCTCATGACACTGCATGTTCCAATCCATTCACAAGTAAACTATCGTGTAGTACATGATTCATTTTTAATGTCTCTTATATGCTATAGATAATTTCATTATTTTAACATTAATTCATATTAATTTGGTACCATAATATGTCTAAAAAAAGTTTTCTCCTTAGATATCACACCTCTACACACCAATTATTAAATTAAATAGCATCACATTTAACTGATGTGTACCATCATCCCCAAAATCATGATCCCATGACTCATCCATTAGAATGTTATTTTTATTACGCCAGAAATCACACCATTCTCATTAATATGAAATATTCCATTGAATGACTTTTTAAAATAAGGACCCTCACCCATGCCCCAATTTATTCCATGACTACCCATCTCCTGATGTCATTCTAATCAAGAGCATCTATGTGCACTCTAACTAGATGAGAAATAGTAGAATCAAAAGTCAGTCTGGTAACATGTAATGGGACCTTAACAATCATTCATACCAAATATATTCTCTAAAAATATGAACCCTATCATCTTTCATAGATAAAAGGAATCACTATGTTGATGTCTCAATACTCAGGCATCAATCATGTATCCATCTCAAAATGAGTTTCTAAACTTCCTGAAAATGAAACCCTTAAAACTAGGCCATCCAATCTCACTCATTTACCTTTATCAAACTAAATATTATTACTATAATGTTCTATGTTAAAAATAATTTTCTCAGGGTCTAAAACATATCCTTACTGATAATGTATCAATATTAGTTATTAGGTCCCACCTATTATCCCAATGGACAAGACTATCTTAGATGTCATATCTCATGTAGTAATTTCCAGGAATCCATATCAACACAGGGCATAAAACATGACTATTAAAAATATAGAAGGGAGGAAAGCAACAACAATGACCAACGAGGGTCAAACTATGTTATATCAGCCTACAAAGTCCATGATCGTATCTGAGAATCCATATATAGATAGCTCGAAAGATTCCATGATGTAATTTAAGACAATTAATGAACATAGAGTCACTCCATCCTTATATGATGATACCCCTAGATATTTATTTGCATAAAATCTTTTGGATACCTATCAGTATCATATTCCATTACATGAGTAGATATTAATAAATGAATTTTGATTAAGTACAATTGAATTAAATTATAGGTTGGAAAATACTGTATTGTTTGTTACTAGAACATTAAATAATAGAACATAATTATCAATACCCTACAAGGATCATGGAACTTGGGAATCAATGTTCCGTATCTTCTAATTAATTTCCCATCATCTATTTTTAATTTTTTTTCATCAGCATCACCATTAAAATTCTCACCATACATCCACATAGCCTATAATCCGAAGGACATATAAATATATATCATCAAATTTGATTAGAATTTTACAAAAAAAACCCTATGCTAAAACATCACATATGTTTTCTTAATCATTAACAAAAATACTATGTTATTATTGATAATCACATATATCATGGCATATAAAATTTGGATCCTATATTCTAAATATGACGCTCAAGACAACAAATTCCTTTTCCAAAAAAGAGTCAATATAAATATTTAGACTCTTTCTAATGGCCAAGAGCCAGAAAACCATAATATATCATAACATTTGAACATCATGTGAATATCTCAAATAAAATATAATGTGAAACTATAACATCATTGATTAGAAAAAATATATAATAAATCTAAAAACATGGACATATCAATGTAATAGGTTTTCTCGAAGCACTGTAATAATATCCACCATAGGTTCAGACCCTTCCAAATTCTCTTGTCTATAATTTTCCAAATACTATGTCAACAATAATTAATAAATATCTAATACAACTTTGTCAATTCTAGGAATTGATGAATCGAAACTAGTGGAATAATATGGTTTCTGACAAGTCCACTATCACTCCTCTCCATATTTTTATTTCTGTTGACTAGTAGTGAGGCCCTATGGTTTTTCCATGGAGAGAGTTTGCCCTCATATTAGAGTAACAAATAGTTAAAACAACGTGTTTTCATCAATACAAGTCAATAAATAGAGTGATAAAAAAGCAAATAAACTGAAATAAATACATTTTCAAATATTAAATTTAATGCTATAAAATCCCAAATAGTAATTTCATAAATACAACACTCAATGAATACTTAGTCATTCACCTAAAAAATATTATGTAAAAGAAACTAAAATAAATGTATAGGACACTAATAAAGACTTCAAATGAGAACACATCCACGATCACCAAGAACTACACAAACTCTCCGTAAATATCAACAGAATCATCATGAATGGCTTTACTGGATCATATAACCTTGGACCATATCCATATCCCCTATGATATTTGTTCTCAAAGTGAGAGTAGGACATATGTTCTTCACAAATAATTAAATTTACATATATAGGTGAGAACTAACCTTAATAGGCCACACTTCTGATGATCCTATAAAACATCGTTCATAATTGTATTATAATGTAATATGAATTCTACCTAATTCACAATTGGTTTAATAATTCCAAAAAAAACCATTAAATGAAAATAGCTAATCCTTGGGTCTATAATCCATATTGGCCATATCTTATTATAAGTATGTTTCCGACGCTTTCTCCGGGGCACGCACATCCGTCTATGGGGGAGGACACGCTGCTTGGTGCCCCACATTCCCACTTTCCAAAGGCGGGAGTTATCCGTTCCTTGTTCAAGGAAATCTGCTCCTTGATCGAAACCGGGATGATGGGATGTCGGTTCTTCCTTTCGTGGATTCCTCCTCGGAGCTCGTCACCTAGTCCAGGTCTCCCTCATAGATTTAATACGTGCTTGTGAATATTATTCCCGGTGCCATATCTTCATGGATTCTAGTTAATTACACTACTTATGTCAAGACATTACATGGGGTCTTGATATGGTAGTGACCTTCGGTCAGAGTAGATGATAGCGTCAGGCATGTCTGGGCATCTATGGGTGGGTGGACGTAGGGGAACCAGTATTCTTCCTCATAAGAGGGCATCTCAAGGGTGAAGAACCCGAGGTATCCCACATCAGATGCAGGGAATCATATGCCATCTGAGGTTTTCCTCAGCTTCCCATGTTTATCACGGGGAATACTGCGAGTTTAACATCTTGCAGAGACGGTTAGGTTGAGGGCGTGTCTTCTGAGGTTTTCCTCAGGCATCTCAAGTTCAACACGAGGTAGGCCGCGAGTTCAACGTCTTGTAGAGAAGGTTACGCCAAGGGAGTGTCTTCTATGGTTTTCCTCAGGCATATCATGTTCAACACGAGATAGGTCACGAGTTTAACGTCTTGCGGAGACGGTTACGCCGACGGCGTGTCTTCTGAGGTTTTCCTCAGGCATCTCATGTTTACCACGAGGTAGGCCGCGTGTTTAACGTCTTGTGGAGACGGAATGAGAGTGATCATAACGTCCCATAGAGACGGATCATACTGGTATATCCCAAGGAGGGAACACCTAGGAGATGAATGGATCAGGACGTCCAGTGAGGACAGATCCAAGGTGGTGCGCCCCAAGTAGGGTAGAAGTAACACCGTGGATGATCTGAACACCACTGAGGGTGGATCAGGGAGAGTGCACCCTAAAATGGGAGACACCAGGGTTTACCATCGGATGGGATTGAGCCTCATGGAGGTTTCATACGTACCCTATGTAGAGGACATGGATCAAAACCCACGTAGTTCAAAGGGGTGATGGTCCAGGGTGTACACAAAGGACAACGACCTGGAGACATGCTGGGGATTATGCATAGATAGCTGCCTGGGTGCCGTAGGGGGTGACACTGGTGGATGAAAGGCATGATATCACCGGGATGTGGCGGCCCGGGTAAGAATCAGGATGGGTGGTGGATGGATGAATGAAGTGGAGGGGGAATGAAATGGGACCATCGCAGGGGCGACAGTGAATTTGGGCTTGAGCCTTGAAGAGGCTTCCTACGTATCCCCGTGGCAAGGAATCAAAGTCCGCGTAGTTCGAGGGGGGATGGTCTGAGGTGTACACAAAGGATAGCGACCCGGAGACATGCTGGGGCTTACGCGTGGATAGCAGCCCGGGTGCCGCTAGGGAGCGGCAAAGGTGTATGAGGCATACTCTCTGAGGCGGCCCATAGTGTATGGGGCTTACGCTCTGAGGTGGCCCATGGTGGATAGTGAACTGACGTGAAGAGGTCAGAACAACTGGGTGGTGGTCTTGAACCTCGTGGAGGCTTCCTACGTATCCCTGTGGCAGGGAATCAATGTCCACATAGTTCGGGAAGGATTGGGGCTTACGCAAGGGTGTTGCCCGGGTGCCGCTAGGAAGTGGCAAAGGTGGATGGGGCTTACTCTCTGAGGCGGCCCACAGTGTTTGGGGCTTACGCTCTGAGGCGGCCCATAGTGTATGGGGCTTACGCTCTGAGGCGGCCCATGGTGGATATGGGGTTTACGCTCTAAGGAAGACCATGGTCGGATGGGGCTTAAGCTCTGAGGCGGCCCACGTTGTATGGGGCTTACGCTTTGAGGTGGCCCATGGTGTCTTCCTCATGTCTGGCCATGAGGGCATCCCAACTCAAAAGCGGGTTGAGGTAATCACCTATGCGCTAGTGCACAAGCGGTATAACGCCAAGGGCATTGAAATCTATCCCAAAAAAGGGAGATGAAAAGTGTGAATCACATGCACAATATTCAAAACGTCGTGATATTGGTGTGGTGATGGAGGATAACTGTTGACCGTGGTGGAAATGCAGAATCCATATCATGTTATCCAGAAATGAGGACAACAAATGAGGGCTGACTGCAGACCATGTTCGCAACACGGGGCCTAACTCAAATATCGTCGATCAGTCTTCCGGAACGTTGGCCCAGGACAGCAGGCGGACTATAGGTCGAGAATCCATACTGTTAGGGGGTCCCTCCAGACGTGATCAGTCTTCCGGGGTGTTGGCCCAGGACAGCAGGCAGACCAAAGGTCGAGCATCCATACTGTTAGGGGGTCCCTCCAGACTTGGAAGTGAGTGACGATCCGAACGAAGGACATGCAAAGGGTGAGGTGGAGTGATGGAATGTTTGAATGGATTCCAATGCTCTCGATATTACGCCACTGTGATCATGGCATAATGCTTCTCATTCTTGGAGCATAAGGCATCTCTTATTTGGAACAAGAGGCATCCTATGTTTGGAGCACATGGTTTACCATAGTTTATAGTCATGTAGATAGGACTACTGGCGTCTCAAGCTTGGAGCATAAGGAATATCTCGTACAGGGCAAGAGGCATCCTATCATTGTTAGATAGGGAGTACTACAGTTTATAGTCATGTAGATAGGACTATTGGCATCTCATGCTTGGATCATAAGGCATATCTCGTTAGAAGAAACAAGCACCCTATGTTTGGCACATAGGGATTACTATAGTTTATAGTCATGTAGATATGACTACTGCCATAAGGCGCCAAGAAAGGCTGGTGTTGGGTCTTACGCAAGGGTGGCCCAAGGTGGTTCATCCTGACATGAGAGCCAGGGGATAGGGTTTGACGGAGCTGCCAGAGGAATGGTTCGACTCAAGGTACTCAAGGAATTGATGATGATAATCTCGACTCACGACATGTGAAAGGGACCAAAAAGAATATTTCGACTCAAGGTATTTCATGGTGTGCAGAGGAGTATCTCAAATCATACTATTCCATAGGCGGAAAGAGGCTGCGCATACGGGCGCAATGGAAAACTTCGACGTCCCGGCCCGAGAAGTTCGCGGTGCGAATCTCAATTTTACATGGGGGATTGTGACGGTTGCGCAGGGCAGGCATGCACGCAATTGAGGCTGCTGTGCGAGAAACACCGGGTCGACGCGCAATAGTGGCGGCACGTGCAATAGCAGCGGTGCGCGCACAATATGCGGTGGCGGGCTCGCAATATGCGGCGGGCTTGCACGCAATATGTTGCGGCACACAATAGGACGGGTGCTGCACTGGCGCATGAAAAAATCGAGCTCAGTGGCACTGTTGCGCGCAAAAAATATGAGTTGCGCGGAAAACTTGGCAGGTTGGCCCTTTTCCGCTCAAAACTAATGTTTTTCGCGCCAGAGGGGAGTTTTCCGCGCGGGCATGGAAACTGTGGACTTACGCGCATCAGAGCGGCAACCGTACTCCGTGGGGTCTTTTTTCAAAAGGGGGTGCCCTCGTATTTATAGGCGGATCCCGGACGCCGGTGCGCAGAAAATTCCGCCCACGCGATGTGTTTTCCGCGCGCCAGGCGCCGCGCGGAGAATTTCGCGCGGGAAAAGGCGGTGCGCGCAACATTGCCCGCGGGAAAAGCGCTACACCTAAAATTCTGTGCGCAAAAATATGGGCGCGTAATATTCCGCGTGCGCACACACTTTTCCGCGCGGAACTCCTTTTTTACACGCAAATCCATACTTCGCCCTAAAACCGTCCTGGATGGCCATCACAAGCAGTCCACCTTCAAACAGCCATAACTTCTGCTTCGTAGCACAGTTTGGGTTCCACGACTAGTAAAATTGAAGCTTGTGGAACGAGATACACTCTGGGATCATCTATGGGGACGTATAGAAAATTTGGGACGCGTTTTCAGGGGTCAAAAACGTAATTACAAATTTCCCCGATCCTCTGCCATCCAATAAACCTATATATACATACATATATATATATATAATCAAAATTGGATTGTTATGTTATACTAATTTTTCCATGAAAATAATAATATTAATATCTGTCCAAAATAGTTCTTAGAATTATAGTCAGGGTTGGTTACACATCCAATGACTAGGGATCGATATCGGATGTCATACAAGTAAAGATATGTATAATTATGTCTATCATTTTGATTGAAATATAGAATGACAACACTTATTCAGCCAGTTTTAGAATTCATTTGACCAATATTCTTCACCACAGGGGACACCAATACTAGCCCTTTGATCACTCATATGTGCCTCAAAAAAATAATGACCCAATGTATAAAATTGAAAATACAAAAAATTTGGTATTTATCTAGCGGTCATACTTCTAAATCCATGGTAATAAAACACAATGATAGATTCCTACGTGCAGACACTATAGGATATCGCAACATTGAAACTTGGATAATATCTATGAGGGATGTCCCTTATGTGATAGGAAAATGACACTCTATTGATCCACTATAATATAATAGAATCATTAAATAACTGCCTCATTAGTCTCATCCCTTAAATATTATATGTAATACTATAATGGTGAGTCCTTTTATCCCATGGAATATCTTATGGCTTAAATTTAGAGATGAATTCCGTCGTAGGGGTGAAAATCATCATCCCACTACTCAGTGAAAAAGCTCCCACCGAGTCTCATTTTGAATCCCCTAAAATTTTATTGGACATGAAATTTCTATAGAAAACCCATGTAGGATCATTTAAGAGACTAATCACCTAAAAATAACTCTACATCATTAATCATGGAAGAATTCAAGGGATTAATTAATGTTCAATTAACAAAAACATTCAACCAATAATGATTCATGAATCATACCACATAATATATGACTGGAAATTCCAATAGAATGATTCTTAGAATCTGGATCCAATGAAATAAATCTATAAATCCCACACCAAAAATGTATCAACATCCAGATTCGATGAATTAAATCAAGATATATCAATAGAGTAATGCATAAAAGAAAAATTCTAGCTATTACATCATGAAATCATAAAAAAACAATGATTAAAGCCTAATCAAATGATAGAATTTTGGAAATGTCAATATAATATGTCTTTGAAGATGTATTCCATGTAGTACGTGTTGAAATCCAAAAATATCATGTATAAATAGCATGACCCTAAAAATTATATTAGGTTTAGAAAGCCACAAATGAACCCATTGGTTCCCTCAAGTCATACACCTTGATAGTAATCACACATTAGAACCTCAGAAATGATAATCTATCAAGGGATTCGACAAGATGTCCATAAAAGAAGTAAATAGATACTAGAATCCTACATAAGATCCTATAGATAAATATTTATGAAAGAGGATGTATCATAAAAAGAATAATGTTGGATGTCCTATAATCAAATCCATCTTATATGGGTGTTTTTATAATAGTAATAGTATTAAGGTAGAGGAATCCAACATATGATTCTTGATAATAACTAATATCATGACCCCTAGGCTAGAAGAACACATCTCTAAAGGCATAAATCCATAGACGAAAATATATTATATAATGGTTCTAGTGTGAATTATCATGGCTAATCATAGAATAAGGGACTCACTCTCAAGACATAGCTATATTGGATTACCATAGTAAAAAACTCTCTATTAAGTAAAATTTACAAAACAAAAACTATGAGACCAAAAATCACCATACGGTTATAAATATTGTAATATAAGATTAAAAAATCTTAATAAATGGACAAATCATATGTCCAATTTTGAATCATGCCTGTGAATATATGAATAGACCTTCAAAGGGTATCAATGAGGGAGTTCGCTACATGTATATCCTAGTATATATTATATACCCTTGAAGAAACCCATTGGTGTGTATTCCAACTAAGCATGGTGTGCAATATCCGAGGTATATTGTATATAAGAAAAGTACACTATGTACACCATACACAGGTTTTTGCTTATGTAAATTACATGTCATCGTTGTTCATATAGATTGAATGGTTATATATGCATTGGGTCAACCCATAGAGGGTCATGTTGTGTACCATACTTGGTGTACTAGGTTCTTTACTTCGACGTGGTCTTCATCTCACACAGTGTTTGGTGGTGAACTCTACATAACCATGTAAACCTAAATGTTATATCTAGTTGGATACCTATATACATGTATGAGTCCATGTACATTTTTTGAATACCATATAAACATATTTGTTTTTCTAAAAATTCATCCTCTTGAAACAGGAAGGACACAATGTGTGTTCTTGAACTACACATCATGTGTTCGGGATTTTGGAATGGGAAACCCATCAAATTAGACAAACACAAAATATTTTATTCAAAATATATAAATATAATCTAATGGGGTCCTAAGTAGTTATAATTGGTACTTAAAAATTTATCTATGTAAATTTACAAGGATTTATAATAAAACAAATAAAGAGCCAATCTTTGGTTGGAATCTGTTGCAGCTTCACCCGTTTCCATGATCGATGGATGATTCACAATGATCGGTGTCATCCCAAGTTCTATGATGGTAAATTATTTATTATGCTTAAATATACCACTCTCCCACTCCCACTATATCTTGTTTTTGTGAAAGATAAATAAAAAATGTGTTGTACGTTAAACTCTAAAGGGGATTAGACAAAAAGAAATTTCAAAAATAAATGAAACCACATAAAATAAAAGGGAAATGTGTATGTTGAATGGACCCAGCGTCGAAGATATATTATCAATAAAATGTTCCATTCAATATATATAGCTGAAAAAAATGTCTGAATAAATTAATATTTACTTAAATAAATATTAAATATTAAATAATAAATTTAAATTAATGTGGTTTTATATTCCAAAAAACATATACCCGAGACTATATACCAGATTATAGGAAACACTGGGTGTTTGGAAAAATTATATTAGATGATAGTCTAAGTTAAAATTACCCATTTACAACTTAATAATTTGTTAAATCAAAAAATATTATTTATTCTGCAATTCACAGTTTAGATAATGTTGAGTCCTTATATATTTATAGAAATAATATAGATTGTAGTATAATAGAATTTAATTACAGATTTTATTTGGGTTGGTCATGTTCAGTCCGAATGATTTTTTATATTTTAATAGGATGGGATATGGGTGTTCATTTATAAGGGTGTTGAGTGACACACTTGTAATATTTTAAATGAAAATTGTGTAACAAATTCATTGACATGAAACTATGATCTAAAATCTTTCTTTATCGACCATATAGGATATTATATATATATATATATAGAAATAAATTGGGTTTTGGAAACTTTTTGGGAAATATTTTTACCCATACCATCTTTTTATTACCCATCAATAATCACATTTTTACCCTACCCACAATAATTATTTATTACTAGTTTTACTATTCACGTGGAAATATTTATGTTTGAAATAAAATAAAATATAAATTAATTTGATTCATGAATATTAACAAATTTTAAAAATTTCCATCCAAATAAGTGGAATGTTTGTATTTAAATTAAATGTACTAAGTGTGTATAAAAATAAGCTTTCTCATGAAAAAAATATTGAAATGGAGAAAAAAATTAAATCAAAAATTTCTATTAAATTAAATAATATGATTGAAATTGTATTAATAGAAATATATTTGAAGTAGTAATACATTATAATAAATATAAAAATTTATTAGTTATTTAAATTTTTTTAATGAAATGAATATTCATAATAAGAACCATTAATCACTCTATTCCAATATATATATATATATATATATATTCAGAAAATTATAAAAAATTTGATCCATGATAATTTTAGAATTATTATTTAAAATATTATGGTTTCTTTTTCAAATAAAATTTATAAATTTGGCAAAATTAATTTTCTAATATGTTGAAAAATAGGAAAAATTAAATATTTTGAAAAATAATTTTCATGCATAAAATTGTATTCACTCATCTCTCAGGTCTAGAAAACACATAAGAGGAATGGCCAATTTTTTTCAATATTTAATATATAAATTTAAATAAAATATTTTCGATTTTTTTTAATTTATTAAGTTATAATTTATTCCTACATATTATTTTATTGTCAAAAAATGATTTTCTTTATATTCACATTGTTTTTATTGCCATTTATAAATAATTGGTAATAAATGAATTCCATATTTATACATGTGTAATAAATATATTTTCATAATTTTATTCATCTTATTCATATCATCCATTCAAATAGAATGGTGGGAAAAATCATATAAATTATTAACTTTTTAATAGAATTTTATATTTTATTGAAACTCAGCATTACATTATTTTTGAGAAACAATCAGTGTTGTGGTTTATGATATCTAAACTATCTATTTCATGTCATGAAAGATAATATTGGTGTTTCATGTAACTCTAAATATCTAAAAGATTAAACTACTTTGAAAATACTATTTCAAAAAAATATCGGTGTGTTATAATTATACACATATATGAGTAGTTAAAGAACATATTAACCATAATGTGACATGTGTTTCTTCAATTATATGAGATGTATAATATTTTATTTACACTTTTGTATCTTTCCAATCAAACATATGTAACTTCTATTATACCTTTATATAGATTCTGATACTACCCGAACTCAACATATTTATTTTGTTGTTTACCTTTATTGTGACAAATATAATCACTAATTACACTTACGTAGTCTATCAAATTACTATTACATTCTGAGTCCTCTTACCATTATATATAGGGTATAACATCAAAATTTCACTTATGTAGAATTCCATTATGCGATCAATGTGATTACCTTTACATATCTTACCCATATGTGATCTAAATTGGTACCTTTTGTTTCATATATCATACCATTGAAAAGATAGTGGAATTTTTATTTTTTTATCACATATTCTAATATTATCTTATAAAACATTTATAAAATGTGTTTTACCATTAAATAGTATATTTAATTTTGATTTATCATTATAAAAACAGGGAATTTTTTTACCATCACATTGGAAAATAATTCTCATGTTACCCTTAAGAACCTCAATTATACTATTTTGTTTTGTATAAGATATCTTTATTCTACCATGGATGTTAGTATCATTCACTTATTTAACCCTTAAAAATATGGAATTTTTTATTAAAAATTTATAGTTCTTAATAGGTTCTATTTAACTATATTTATATATTTCAAAATAGTATTGGTTTTTCATAATTGTTTTTTATTATTTTATATTTAATAAAATTGCCTTAAAAGATAACAATTATTTTAGTTGTTTATGGAAATATTTAATGTCGTTTAAATGATCATGGGGATTAATTGTCAAATTTTTTCTCGATGCATCAAAATATTACAAGTAATAATTTGACTAAATTTGTATTTAGAAAAATGGGTTTTAATTATATAATTATGAATTATTAAACACCCATGAAGAGAATATTTGTAATATTATTTTGATGAATGGTATCAATATGGTTACTCTCTATATATAAGGTCCACAGAATAGTAGTTTCAAGATAATAAAAAGGAAATTGTGATCTATGGTGTTCCATTATTGTGGAATTACAATATATATTCTTTATCAAAATTACATTATCCTGCATCAAATCGATTAAGGAGTATGATAAATGGATTAAATTTATAATCCATGTCGATATCTTCTTATATTCAACATAGTTAAATTATTTTTTTAGGTGTATTTAATATATACCACACATGTTTGTACCTCCATTCATAATGGTTCTTATTTTTATGCTCCCATCAATGAAATGAAAACCCTTTGGTTTACACAATCATGTAGTACATATTGGGTTCTATTTATACTGATTAATACAGAGTGATATATATACAATTCAATAAATATAATATCTGGATTTATCTAGATTCTATAATAGGAAAATATTTAGTTAATGATGTGATAGAGTACGTTCTGTTAGCACCCATAAAACAAGTATTCCTTCAAATTTTTATTAAGTAACAACCCCTTTTATGCTTTAGAGGGAATCTAAGAGTCAAGTATGATTACTATAAACATTGGTACTTTACAAATATTATTGTTTTAGTTAATGTGTTTTTATTATTCTAATTTATTTTGACATCAGAGTCGAAAATAATTATTAAATATTTTTATAAAATTATTCTCCAAAATATTTTAATGAATTACTATAGCATTAAAAATGGCCAATTCACCCCACCTCTAGAATAAAATTCAATTTATGAATATATCTACCACATCCTATAGTTGTTAGGTTGAATTGAATTGGTTTCATGTTGATTTGGTGTTTGATGACATCTATTACTTGATTTTTTTATTTTACATCAATGGTGGGATGGTGTTTTTTAGAGGAAGGATTTCCAATATCAGGGAACCTTTTAAAGATTTACATTTAATATTGATCTCTATTGTTTTTTAGTCATAAATATCATTTTAACTTCATTATTGGTGATTTATTATCCCTGCTTTTTATTATTCTTAAACATTGATGGAAATATAATTGTAAAAATTAATTTAAAAGGGTGTTACATTTGATGCACTCCATTACATGTTTCAATTCTGAAAAAAAAATTTATACTTTAAAATGACTTTTGGATGATGTTTTAAAAATTTCATTAAATATTGTTAAATTATTTTTTAAATGGTAATTTATGGTGTATATAAATTTTTATATAATGGACTATTCAATTAGATATAATTAATTCTCTTATTATTGGAATTGTGTGTCACATATGATACAAAGTATTTTAATTGGATTATGAGGATAAATCCATAACCTAGGGTTTTAATTATAAATAAATTATTATCTATGTAGACTGGGTGATCCAATAAGATTAATATTATCCATGAGACCAAAGGATCGTATCTTGATTATGTAGGTCCCTAGGGATTATTGAGAGAGCTCATGATGGACGGATAAGAGATGTTACTAAAATTAAAGAGCATGATTTAAAAAATGTTGTAATCTAGTAGTGACTAGAAATCAGGGATTAATTTATAGTTATTTTATATCACAATTAGTTATAGATCATTTTGTGTAAAACATAAACCAATAGGGTTTTATGTAATTTATACATGATCCTAGTGGCATATTTGTTATTGAAATATTATTATATTATTCCAATATTTCATTATTATACTATAATCTGTTTTTCAAATTATTCTCATATTCATTTCATGTTTAATTGAGATAATAATTCTTAATCATTGTGACTATATTTCAATTATTTAACATTTTATACCACCCTAGTGAAAATATGGATCATTTAAAAAAATTGATTTGATTTTAAATTTGTTGTTTTTTGTTAAAATGGATTAAAATGTTAACATGGTTATTAAAAATGAGTCTTCAAACTACATTTAAATATTTTAATAATAAAGTATAAACAAATAGTTTCTTGGTGGCATCTGACTGGGAATTGTGCCACACAACCAATGCATGAATTATGAAATATACATACCTTTTTTTAAATGATAGAAGTAATGGTATATTCCCAATGTAGTTTTGGGGATTCTATTGATTTTTAACACCTTTTTGGGGAAATTATTTGGAGATGAGGTATCATTGATTTTTTACATGTGGAGCAATTTTTGGGATTTTTTATATTTATAATGATGTAATGGCATTTTGGTCTAATTACATGTACTGAGTTTTGGCTATAGAAATCATATTTATTCGTATTCTATATCACATTTGATGTGACGATCTAATGTTATCATATTTAAATCATTTTTTTGTTTACTTATTTTCATGTTTCCTTTTATTGATAATTCTAATTTAGTTCTTGTGGCCATCTAATTCAAGTGTGGGTCATGCTATTTTTTCATGTTTGAATCCATTCCAAATTGGCTATTTGTGATTCCATAGTTAATGTGTATAGAATTTTTAGATCATGAATGATTTCTGATCCTTGTTGAATTCTAGCTCGATTGATGGGTCAGTTCGACCGTTGTTGGTTCTCTACAATCTATATGTATGTATTTGATTGATTGTATGTGTGTAAATGGTCGTATTTTTTATTTTGTGTGTGTGTCTATATGAATTTATATATTAATGTATCGATGTGTATATATATGTATGTATGTATGTTTTAATGTTCGTATATATGTATGTATTTATGTATGTATCAATGTAAGTAATTTTTAATTAATGCTCAGTTGTACGTATGTAAAAATATATGTATTTAAGTATGTATGTATGTATATATGTATCTTTCTGTGTATATATGTATGTGTGCATGCATGCATGTATGCAATTATTTTAGAATGATTTTATGTCTATAAATATGTATGCATCAATAATAACCATTATCTTTATTTTAAAATTAATTAATTATTTAATATATATGATTACAAATAAGAAAAAATGGAACATCATGTAGTATAGTGAATTTAGGAATTATGTACATTAAATATCAACATAAAATTTAGAATACATGGCCCTTATTGAATACATTCATAAAATGATGATAATATTCCATAGATTGTAAAATTGGATTGGATAACAGGCAGACATACATAATAATTGGTGAGCTATTAAGAATTGTAAGAGAATAGGCATGACATAAAATGATGTAATTAATACATGTAAAAAAATAAGAACTTCAATGATCCATAAAAATAGAAACAATAAGAAATATGAACAACGAGGAATGATATAGAATTATAATCATTAAGGCCACTATTTTGATGGATAAAAAAATACTTGGAACCATCATTGGGTGATAAAATGGTTTGAAAATAATTTAGTAGTCTGTACTTTTTATATTGTGAATGAGATATCATGATTCATGTTAGGTTCACAATTTTTTTCATCAATGAAATACATGACGATGAAGGTGGATTAGGAATGACTTTATGGTTGATTGTGATGGGATTAGTTTCTTACACAATCATTGAAACAATGTAACCATTATTTTTCTTAACAAAATATACCAATGATTCCCACATCCAAAACGGGGTACAAAACTACATTCCAAATGTAGGTGGTTAGTTGGGAACCCATACAATATGACACATAGAAACACCTATTAGATAATAGTATGAGATTTTAGTCTCATCGCACTCTTTTGGGGGGGGGGGTTCCTATTCTAGGACTCTCATAATGATTGAAGATATGTTCATGAAACGTTTCTTAATCCTGAGGTGAGATCAGTTACCCTAAAATAATTATCATAGGTTAACCACTTTTATTTTAAAAAATGGGATTTCATTATTAAATCATTCGAATGTATCTTTGGTTATTTATACAATTCATAGTAATTTGTAGCTACACACATGTTGAGGTCTCATTTTCCAGTCACTTCGGTATTGTTTTACATGCAGAAATGAGGATAATATTCCACGGAGGGAATTAATCCATTATGGGGTGTCATGTGTATCTAATTTATACCAGGAATAAAAACCCATGTAGTTCAACAATCCCATGAATTCTAACATCATGCAGAACAAACATATTTGTGGGAACATATGAACCATGTATTCACAGTCATGTCCCGATAGACATCCTATGTATCCTGACTATTGAATGAATAATAATTATCATAGTTTTGTATTCCTATGGGATTGGCCCCAATGTATATTCTATTATATAAAGTTACTCATACCAAGCCACTCACCAGTGATTACAAATTTAGGTTTCCCTCCCTAACAGAGATTTATGATCGAATGAAATGACAATTTCAATTCCCTAATCCCATGTTATCCATGAACTATATGAGAAACAAAGGATAAAATGTCATTAGTCGCATGATATATTGATGAGGGAATCGTGTGCTCGGACAACGCTTTGGAAATTTATTATCGATCTTGGGCAGTTAGAAGGCATTCTACGTAATCACGATTATAGCTAAAATCCAATTTTCACAGTTTAGTTGGATTTTCATTCCACTGATCGACTAAGAAGAATGACTAGTAAATTGGAATGAATGGGTCATGATGGATGAAATGTTGGAGGCATGAGTAGAATTACAGTGAATTATATTCCCATATCAACTCAGGCCTTAGGAAGGCTTCTAATTAGTCCTTGTTATTATAGGAATCTGGGATCATGGACTTAAATTTACCAAGTCTTACACATAATGGTTTACCTTATAATTGTATAATAACATATTACATATATAATTATTGAATATATATATTATATCTTCCCTATATGAATGAAATGATTATTAAAACACCCTATGCATATGAATTCTATGCTTGTTGTAGGTTACAAGGGATGGGAACAAAATATTGTCTCACTAATTTTCATTGCGAGACATACCAGATGATACTAAATATTAAATTTTTATGTTAATTATCATAACATAAGAATTCATAATATATAACCTTGTAGTTTTTGGAATCAGATATCTTATAGTTTTTTTGTTCAGGGAATACATGATGATGTTTTTCGTTTTAGAGGATGAAAATTTTCTTATAATTCTTGATTGGCTTGCCCTACATGTCGTCATTACATGTGCTGATTTTATGCTTGAGAAGCCTTAATTTGCATCTTAACATGAATGAGGATGTATATTACAAGGATGTTGGTATATCACATCTTTTATTTAGTGTCTTTAATTATAGACAACCTCTTCATTGGTGATCTATCACATATCCAACAAGGGATCATGTGGTGATGAATGAGGAAATCATTGGAAAACCCTTCTACATATTTTTTAATCCAAACTGGGAGTTTGAAACTACACAGAAAAATTTGTATTCATTAGTTCAATGGGGGTGGCATGCCAGTGATATTTTCTGTGACCACAATGACATGTGATCTGGGCCCTAATGTTGTCTCTTGAGCTACATGGGTGCATCACAAGATTTTTACTGTAGAGACCCTAAGCTTATCGTACATGGACATTACATTAATTTTGCGGAATACTTAGTACATAACAAAAACACACACACAAGGATCGTAATAGTTTAGTGTCTTTGGAAACTCGGAACGTAATCTTCTAATCGTGGTGAAAGATCTTCAATATCTCCCATAAAGATCTTCCCTTTTTTTTACCTAAAAACCTTTCTTTATATCCTGGGAAAAAGAAAACATAAAAAGGGTGAGCTCAAATGCTCAGTAAGGGTAAACAAAAGAAAAATCAATCACATCATATACATAAGAACATAGCTTTTGGAAATCTTAACCTGCAAAAGAGCTCATAATATCATAACATGGGATAAATCATAGAAGTGAAAATGAGATCCCCATAATCATAACATAAAACTTGAAACTTTGTGGCATGCACACATAATCATGGAAAATCATTTCTTGTTAGTCAAGACTCATTGACAAGACTATCTTAGTGGACAAAGTCCCTTTCTGAATCGAGTAACCCTCGTTTCAGTCCTGTTTCACTGAACCGGTATAACCTACCGTTCCAGCCCTGTCTATCTCATGAGATATAAAATCTTTACCCAAAGCATTGGAGGGAGATATAGGTCCCACCCATCTTATAATGAATCCTTTCTTATGTGTGCCACATAATCATAAACCATACATCATAGCGTAACCCATGTAATAAAAATGGGATTCTTAAACAACATGACATCATAAAACAATTCATATAAGATAAAGGAATTCATAAAAATATTTCCATCACAACATAATCAAATCCATGTAATAATAGGGATAAAAACAGAACCCTTTTATTATCTTAGATGGAAAATAATTTTGATAAAATACTTGAACTCCATTCTTGAGGAAAATATCCTTTCTACTTCAAAAACATTTTTCCTTTCATAACATGTCATACGACTTTTAAATAAAAGAAGTTGATTAAAAATTAACTTGAAAACTTGTAAAGGAAGATTCTTGGAAATTTTGTTTTAAAAATCCATTCATGCCGTATAAGTTAAAAAAAACATTCTTCGTACTTTTTTCGGAAAAGTCAAAAAGTATCTCGTACGAAAAACGACAAAAGATTCCTTTCGTACATATTACTAAAAACTCACCAAAGGGTAAAAATGGATTTAAACAATTGTAGGTGGATGGAAATAATATTACATATTGATGAAACATGGATGTGGATGATAAAATACACCCCAGTAAATAGTTACAAATAAACAATCTCGAATAAAAATGAGATTGTGTTATTTCCCTTACCTTAGGTCTGATTTGCTTTGTTCGTGTCCGAAGCTCCTCTTCTTTGGAACGCCTCTTTGAACCTTCACTTAAGGAACTAAGATTGGTCTTTGGAGAAGACCAGGACCTCTAGGATTATTCTAGTGAAGTGGAGAGGAGAAAATGGCAGGGGTTGGCCGAGCTTGAGTGCTCAAATTGGTGTGAGGAGGAGGGGGAGGAGGTGCCCTTTTATAAGGGAGGAGAGGGGCTCCTTAGGAATACCTCAAAATAATATTTTATTTTAAAGTCAAAATCGGTTTATAATGGTTCCAAAGGGTCTTATTTCGAAGATAAAGTGGGGATGGGTCGAAATCCTATCAACCAATAGGATTTAGACAAGTTTAGGTTATTATTTTAACCTTATCAATTAGATTTAACTCAAAGTTAAATAATTTAACTTTTACCGTGTCTTTTTGTTTTCTTTCACTATATGGTTAATACATTTACTATAACATGCCAAAAGAACCCCAAATTGTTTATTATTAAAATATATATCCTTATCTAAGTCATTTGGCCGAACCTTAGATTTTTAGGAATAAAATAACAATTAATAATATAATATTTGATTTAAAAACTATTTTGTGTCAATTTTGACACTATTTGATATATGATTTTTGTGAAAGTCATAAGAGAATTATATGTTCAAACCAAGTTGATTAAATCAACACTAATATATCATTGTAACCTAGAAAATTAGTGTAATTCATAAAAAGTCTCAAATTATATTTATTTTGGTGTTTATAACATCAATTATGTCAATATTTCATTAATAAGATAATTACTGCATCATCTTTGTGTCATAAATAAATTAAATTATTTAATGTCTAAAAATTATAAATAAAATACCATTATGTAGGAAATCTTGTTATCTTTCTAATGAATATTTAGAGTCGAATTTATCTTATGTATAACCCCATATTAAAAATGATTTACTTATTAAACTTTGATTTTAACTATTTTAACCCTTCTTTAAATAAATTAATAATAAATGTCCTAATCTAATCCAAGTAGGCCTAAATGGTCATATTTTATTCCTAAGTTTGTTTTTGGTCGAATTACACTTGTCCAATAGAATTAGGACATGTGTTAGGGTAATATTAATATCATATTTACCCTTAGTTACCCTATTTACTATTAATCGCAGTAAAAATAGTAAAAAGTTACTATTCACCAAAAAATTATCTTTATCTCATTGAACCACATTTTACTTACTGATATCAACCGTGTCTGTCGGATTTTTGAAATTCCATTCACAGAAGCGTTAAAATTAAGTTTTATGCAAAATTCAGTTTTTAACCTACCACTTAGTAGTTTCACTATTCATCAAAAATTGATGTTTTTCAGATTAATGCCAAAATTTCATCCTAAGCTATATTTCATATTCCGAATTCAAAAATGAAGTCTATTTTACCAAATTCATAACATAGAAGATTCATTAATTAATTTTATAATTAAATCCCGCTGTTAAAATAAATAGCGTGTTTTTAGGAAACAATATATACCAAAAGATTGACACTTGATTATGTCTGGTTTAAATGTGAAATTACAACCAATGACCAATATTGTATTAAATTGTAAAAATATATTCTAAATATACTTTAAAACCACTCAAATTAATAATTTATCACTATTAATTATTTTGATTAAAAAAGTTGTTTTTAATTAAAATTTAGTAATTTTCACTATTCATCAGAATATGAAAGTTATCCAAAATGTACCAAAATTTCACCTTAGGCTAAATTTGATACTCCGAATCCAAAAATGAAGTCCATTTTGAGAGCTAAAATTTCTAAAATTTAAAAAGTGGTTATTACTATTCATAACGGCTAGTTTTAATAATATTTTAATAGCATATCGTTGTTTCGTGAAACTCAGTATTGCGTACTACACACGCTATCGAGGAAGGTCGCGATTGCGTATAATGCAAGGAAAGTCAAGGATGCGTGTTGTGCAAACTCCTTTTGGTGTAGCGTACAACACAAGACATTAGTGAAATTAAAAAGAATATTTTTCATAAAATTTCGGGGTGTTACATTCTACCCCCCTTAAAATGAATTTCGCCCTCGAAATTCGTCGGGGTTATAAATGGTTTACTATTAGAAATTTTCTTCAATAGAAACCCACATCGTAAAAAGCAATTCCAAAACTTGGCTTTAAAAACTAAAGTATGAAATGTAACGATTACCCAAATAAACTAATCACTAGGTTTCCACATAGGTGAAAATATGGATATGGAAGAGAAATCTAACGGTCATGTTCTGATGGAGAGTGGTAGAGAACATGGCTATGGAAAATCCAACAATCACAAATCCATAAATTTGTGACGATATAAGGTACCATCTGATTCATCAGGTATAAGATCACTAGGACAACATTTTTGGTTTTCAAGATCATTTCCCTAAAGTTGAAAATTTGAATTAGAATAAATACTTTCTTTATTTTGGTACAATCTCACTGTTGTTCATGCCTTGAACAATTTCCACTTCATCTCTTAAATAAATGAAGTTGAATTTGTTATTCGTGAAGTGTTAGCAGATCATGTGATAGAATGACGGGTCATTCCATCTGTCTCAAACAAAAGGTTAGCAAAAATTATATACATAAGTCGATCTATAGTGAGATTAATCATATATGGTTCCTAAAATGAACTTATACTTCACATATCATACTGCTTAATATAATAAAACTAGTTTTCTACTAAATAGGGACTTCCTGTAGGTCAGTGGTAGGCGATAAAGGCCAGTCGCACTTCGGTTGTGGGTTCGATTCCCACAGCCTTGTCCGAAGCGATGGGTTGTTGCCCGTCCTGCAGGTTGTCCTTTTTCTAAAACTACATTACTATAACATCACATAAATAACATCAAAAAAAAGTTTTATACTTAAACAATACTAACTTATGGTTAACATAATCCATTACAATCTTTAGGCTTATCTAAAATACTTCGGTCCAAGCTCATAGTATAAAGAAAATGATTACTTGAAATGTCGCCAACCAAGAATGTGAATACCATCATTTATCCCCCATATATCTTGTTGGTCACATTCCAATCATGTGAATACTTTAATGATGTATTCTCTTGAAAAATATGAATACCCATTAAACCTTAGTGAAAACATGAATTCTGTCAAAAGTTAACTCTTTCCACATACCAAAATCCAAAAATTCTATATACTCAAACCATGATATAACCTTCTCCTTATATCAGTCATGAGCTCATGAATACTATCAAACATTTTATTTTCTCCTTATCCCTTCATTATGCGCATTTCATCTACATTCCAAAAATATCTGAATAACCTTTCATGGATACTGGTAACATTAATCAGACAACAATGTAACAATCCTTACATGTCTCTTTATTCCATAGTGCCATGAGATTACTTATACAACATTACACATGATAAACATGTAATAATTCCACTACATTCTTAAACCATTGACCGAGCTTCAACAATTTTTTCATCTCACATATCATTTGTAGTCTCTTCATCATCATCCACATAAATACTTCCCATACGAACATACTGATTATCTTCATGAGACTTTCCCTTAGGGCATTGGTTTGCATAATGCCCGTACATTCCACATTTAAAACATTTAACCATTGTTGATGTCGTAGAAATACCATTATCCTCATCCATGTTGTTAACTGAACCTTTTCCTTTGCATTTACTTGCTTTGTGTCCTTCTTTTCCACACCCAAAGCATCTTCCAGTTCCTTTGAAACATTCTCCTTGATGCCTCTTCCCACATGATTTACATAGGGGAAATTGAACTTTCTTTCCTCTATGATCATCATGAAACTCCATTTTTCTCTTATTAGCCGAGTCAGGAAACTTACCAAATTTTACTTTATTGATCATATTATGAGATTGCTGATTCGGCATAATAATGATGTTTGGACTTCCAAATCCCATTTCATTATGAAGAATATCATTCCATTGTCCATCATATCCTCCATTATCGTGAATCATCTGGTTTCCAGACATTTTCTAAAACCCAAAAGAATAGTGTGAGAGGAAAAAATCATAATAAAGGGGGAGTAACTTCAATATCTAACATCTTAGGTTTAATTCTATGATCGTTAGCGTAATTCTAGTACTATAACCTATACGCATACTTAACCTTAGAGACATCCCTAGACATACCTTAGAAATATCTCTAGAGATCTCACTAAAGTTCTTGCATCCTAGTTTCCAAAGGTTGACTAAACCTTTCCTCTGATACCAACTGTAGAGACCCTAAGCGTATCGTACATGGACATTACATTACTTTTGCGGAATACTTAGTACATAAAAAAAACACACACACAAGGATCGTAATAGTTTAGTGTCTTTGGAAACTCGGAACGTAATCTTCTAATCGTGGTGAAAGATCTTCAATATCTCCCATAAAGATCTTCCCTTTTTTTTACCTAAAAACCTTTCTTTATATCCTGGGAAAAAGAAAACATAAAAAGGGTGAGCTCAAATGCTCAGTAAGGGTAAACAAAAAAAAATCAATCACATCATATACATAAGAACATAGCTTTTGGAAATCTTAACCTGCAAAAGAGCTCATAATATCATAACATGGGATAAATCATAGAAGTGAAAATGAGATCCCCATAATCATAACATAAAACTTGAAACTTTGTGGCATGCACACATAATCATGGAAAATCATTTCTTGTTAGTCAAGACTCATTGCCAAGACTATCTTAGTGGATAAAGTCCCTTTCTGAATCGAGTAACCCTCGTTTCAGTCCTGTTTCACTGAACCGGTATAACCTACCGTTCCATCCCTGTCTATCTCATGAGATATAAAATCTTTACCCAATGCATTGGAGGGAGATATAGGTCCCACCCATCTTATAATGAATCCTTTCTTATGTGTGCCACATAATCATAAACCATACATCATAGCGTAACCCATGTAATAAAAATGGGATTCTTAAACAACATGACATCATAAAACAATTCATATAAGATAAAGGAATTCATAAAAATATTTCCATCACAACATAATCAAATCCATGTAATAATAGGGATAAAACAGAACCCTTTTATTATCTTATATGGAAAATAATTTTGATAAAATACTTGAACTCCATTCTTGAGGAAAATATCCTTCCTACTTCAAAAACATTTTTCCTTTCATAACATGTCATACGACTTTAAAATAAAAGAAGTTGATTAAAAATAAACTTGAAAACTTGTAAAGGAAGATTCTTGAAAATTTTGTTTTAAAAATCCATTCATGCCGTATATGTTAAAAAAAACATTCTTCGTACTTTTGCCGGAAATGTCAAAAAGTACCTCGTACGAAAAACGACAAAAGATTCCTTTCGTACATATTACTAAAAACTCACCGAAGGGTAAAAATGGATTTAAACAATTGTAGGTGGATGGAAATAATATTACATATTGATTAAACATGGATGTGGATGATAAAATACACCCCAGTAAATAGTTACGAATAAACAATCTCGAATAAAAATGAGATTGTGTTATTTCCCTTACCTTAGGTCCGATTAGCTTTGTTCGTGTCCGAAGCTCCTCTTCTTTGGAACGCCTCTTTGAACCTCCACTTAAGGAATTAAGATTGGTCTTTGGAGAAGACCAGGACCTCTAGGATTATTCTTGGGAAGTGGAGAGGAGAAAATGGCAGGGGTTGGCCGAGCTTGAGTGCTCAAATTGGTGTGAGGAGGAGGGGGAGGAGGTGCCCTTTTATAAGGGAGGAGAGGGGCACCTTAGGAATACCTCAAAATATTATTTTATTTTAAAGTCAAAATCGGTTTATAATGGTTCCAAAGGGTCTTATTTCGAAGATAAAGTGGGGATGGGTCGAAATCCTATCAACCAATAGGATTTAGACAAGTTTAGGTTATTATTTTAACCTTATCAATTAGATTTAACTCAAAGTTAAATAATTTAACTTTTACCGTGTCTTTTTGTTTTCTTTCACTATATGGTTAATACACTTACTATAACATGCCAAACGAATCCCAAATTGTTTATTATTAAAATATATATCCTTATCTAAGTCATTTGGCCGAACCTTAGATTTTTAGGAATAAAATAACAATTAATAATATAATATTTGATTTAAAAACTATTTTGTGTCAATTTTGACACTATTTGATATATGATTTTTGTGAAAGTCATAACAGAATTATATGTTCGAACCAAGTCTATTAAATCAACAGTAATATATCATTGTAACCTATAAAATTAGAGTAATTCATAAAAAGTCTCAAATTATATTTATTTTGGTGTTTATAACATCAATTATGTCAATATTTCATTAATATGATAATTACTGCATCATCTTTGTGTCATAAATAAATTAAATTATTTAATGTCTAAAAATTATAAATAAAATACCATTATGTAGGAAATCTTTATAGCTTTCTAATGAACATTTATAGTCTAATTTATCTTATGTATAACCCCATATTAAAAATGATTTACTTATTAAACTTTGATTTTAACTATTTTAACCCTTCTTTAAATAAATTAATAATAAATGTCCTAATCTAATCCAAGTGGGCCTAAATGGTCATATTTTATTCCTAAGTTTGTTTTTGGTCGAATTACACTTGTCCAATAGAATTAGGACATGTGTTAGGGTAATATTAATATCATATTTACCCTTAGTTACCCTATTTACTATTAATCGCGGTAAAAATAGTAAAAAGTTACTATTCACCAAAAAATTATCTTTATCTCATTGAACCACATTTTACTTACTGATATCAACCGTGTCTATCGGATTTTTGAAATTCCATTCACAGAAGCGGTAAAATTAAGTTTTATGCAAAATTCAGTTTTTAACCTACCACTTAGTAGTTTCACTATTCATCAAAAATTGATGTTTTTCAGATTAATGCCAAAAATTCATCCTAAGCTATATTTCATATTCCGAATTCAAAAATGAAGTCTATTTTACCAAATTCATAACATAGAAGATTCATTTATTAATTTTATAATTAAATCCCGCTGTTAAAATAAATAGCGTGTTTTTAGGAAACAATATATACCAAAAGATTGACACTTGATTATGTCTGGTTTAAATGTGAAATTACAACCAATGACCAACATTGTATTAAATTGTAAAACTATATTCTAAATATACTTTAAAACCACTCAAATTAATAATTTATCACTATTAATTATTTTGATTAAAAAAGTTGTTTTTAATTAAAATTTAGTAATTTTCACTATTCATCAATATATGAAAGTTATCCAAAATGTACCAAAATTTCACCTTAGGCTAAATTCGATACTCCGAATCCAAAAATGAAGTCCATTTTGAGAGATAAAATTTCTAAAATTTAAAAAGTGGTTATTACTATTCATAACGGCTAGTTTTAATAATATTTTAATAGCATATCGTTGTTTCGTGAAACTCAGTATTGCGTACTACACACGCTATCGAGGAAGGTCGCGATTGCGTATAATGCAAGGCAAGTCAAGGATGCGTGTTGCGCAAGCTCTTTTTGGTGTAGCGTACAACACAAGACATTAGTGAAATTAAAAAGAATATTTTTCATAAAATTTCGGGGTGTTACATTTACGACCAAAAATGTCTCCCTATTTTTTCCATTTTTGTTTCCATTTATTATTTTACAATTATTGGTGATCTCTTGAGGTTGTATGAGTGTTGTCCAAGATAATCACTCTACCTATTGGTGATCGACTGCATGATATTTATGAATTTAATATTCACTATCCATTAAGATATTTTCCTCCAATATTACATCTATGTTTTAGTGTTTTTTCAGTCACCCAAATCCTACAATTCTTGGGACATTTTGGTGCTCATCGTGCATCCACCATACAATCCATAAATATTTGGGGTGCCTTCATAAAAGAAAAATGACTTGTTAAGGGGGATCTGTTGGATATTCTATAGACTATGCGATGCATGTGACCATCTTCATGACCTTCGATGGGTCACTTACTTATGTGTCTTCTAGATGATTACCAAATCTATGTAATAATGTCAACCTTCCACTTCTACTTATTTTTATGGAAAATAACACTCATAATTAAGTATCTATTATTATTTTGTTCCCCATTCTCATTTAGAGAGTGTCAAAAGATTCTCCCCATATGAGTGATCTCTTGGGGGAAAAAAGTTCGATAAAGTGGAAATTAAATTCTTAGCATAGGATTTGGCTATGTTTCCATTCATTATATTAAATAATGTTAGGTCATCCTATTGATGATTAGTGTTCTGTGAAATGTATCTATAAATAAAGGATAAGAGTGGAATTCATTCACATTATACGGGATTCTTTGGAATTATTCTACCATGATTCCATAGTGAAGACTCTTATCACGAACTTCCTTCTAAAACCCACTATGAAACAACACTACGAGTCAATTTATTGAGAAATTATTATCAATAACTCCCTTTACAAGGACCTCAGATGAATTAGTCGACAAACATTACTTCATTAATTATTTTAACTGTGTATGTGGCGATTCATAATCATCATGATCCTTTTATTAGAATATATGGATTTAACTCATGAACCATTAAATATTATGCAACATACAGGACCATTTCTCTGAAATGTAACCATGAATCTTCTACTGGGTCATATTGATGCACAACACCCTGTCAGTTTATGTGATTATTGAGAGGTTCATGTAATAGGTTATTCATGAATCCTTTATTTAATTAGAGAAATTTCTATTGATTCATCTGTTGTCAAGGATACTTATCCTTTTATTTCATTCCCTTTTTATGATTCTATTTCTTTTTTGACACATTATATTTACATTTCATCAAATGGAATATAGATCCCATCATACTTCTCACATGATTTTTGGAATGGAGTAACAGGAGTGATGTCCTATCACAATGGTATTTTAGAAAGTGTATATGATACATCCAGTAGTGATGTTACATTATTTTTTCGGAATATTATATAGTGGATGGAATATAAACTTTGGGGATATCCCCATTCATATTTTAAATTCATTATGAGTTTGGTATTACAAAGGAAACTCCCATTCATCACCCACATGCATCGTTCATACCCTCTTTTAGGGATTGGAAAACCCATAACACCTTCCATATGAAGATCACTATGGTGGGATATCATTTTCACCAAGGGTGATCTTGAATTTTTCCATATACTAATGTTCATGTCCACAAGCATTAATGGTAAAAATTGTGAATATGATTGGGAAGATAATTTCTACTAATCGTTAATGCAGAAGTGTTCATCTAACTAGAAGATCATTTGGGTTCCCAAATAGGACTTTAGATCAGGGGTAGTTATGGAATTGATTGGGGCCAGACATTATAGTGAAATACATTTATTTCGAATTAAATATGTAGATGACTAAAATTGATAACTACGAGGCTGTTTGGATCTTGTAAATTTTTTCATATTTAAATATTGGTCTGATGAAAAACAAGTGTATTCGTTGGATTCCACACATGAACAATTTACACCAAATTCATGGTCCAGAGGACGTTTCCCCATGCGATATTGAACACATCTATAGAAAACCTATGTTTTTATTAGATTAGTGATTAGATTATCCCACACTGGAAGCTTGGGATGACATATTGAGGACTCCTCCTCTAACCAGAGAACTGATTAGGTTGGCTGAATATGCCCTCAAGAAGGAGCAACTTTCTTGATTAAATATCTTCTTCAATGCATAGGAGGGATACATCATTAATAGGTTCAACTCTAAGATATATGCTAAAATCCTAATTAAGGTCATATGAAGGACCCCCATACTATATGTGGGGCTTAGTGGCCAATGGTTGTTTGAGGTAAATTTAAAGAATAGGGATGGGATGTTGTCCCTGATGGTGGCATGGCTATCTAACTATCCATCGTAATTATCATGTTCATGTGTAGTAACATTATTACAATGATTTGAAAAGGTGGAGATAGATTTGATTCCTTCAGGATGAGGACCAATATGGTAGAAGAGTGAATCAGTACTGTCATCCCCAGGTTGTCAAAACATTATCACCATCTTCACCTTGATTACATGGGGAAATACAATAATGCGATCAGGGGAAACATTAAATTATTAATGGGTTTGATATTGGATCATTTAAGAGGATACGAATATATAAACATCTATGTTATTCCAATTTATTTATTCAAACCATATCCATAGTGTATCAGTGAGGTAAGACTTATTAGACTGAAGATGGGGGATGTTCATTATTATATAGTCTATCTAACATTTTTTCCATCAAACCCTATAGGACAGTGCTGATGGCTGATATGGTTGATGATGCCAGGGCCTACCGTGTCACACAGGCTTACATGACACTACTTCATGAGGGATTTCTTACCACCTGTATTGATTTGGAACACTTTTGTGAATGGTATTCACTCTCCCAATTTAGCCATCAGTTATTATGGGTCTAGTAAAGATGTCCTATCATTGTTTATATAAAACCTAAGAGAATAATATGGAATATCTCCAATTTTGGCTAATTATTACAATGGATTACAATCATTCTAAGATAAAACATCATCACCATGATAAAGCAATTAGTTTCTCTCATCATAATGCTAATTTTTGGATTCACTCATTTAAAAATGATTATGTATCCAACATTTTAGGTGATTATTCTTATTTTTCACCAGATTCTGTGTAATATATGTTAATAAGAAGGAAATTTTATTTTAGAGGAAAAACAACCTTGGAAGCATCCCATAAAAAAATAATACATTTTTGATCACCTGTAAGAGCACAACCCAAAGATGGTACAATAAGCGTAATGTCATAGGGTGATGTCATATCAGAGTTATCATTTCCTATCACATATGAACAACGGACAACTTGGATGATGAAAAACACAATGGATGACCTCAATGGTATAATGTGTGAATGATATTTAGCCATTGGATATTATATACATATCACCTAACTTGTAGGTATAACATTTAATTACATTCCATAGGAGGTTATCTCTTTCTTCTGAGACCATGATGTATCTTCGCAAATCATTGGGGTCATATATTTTATTCCTTCATGGTCAAACAAATAGTTTTTCGGTCTATGCTTCAAATTTCCATGGATTAAAATGGCTATAGGATTGATTAGTAATTAGTATGTATGAACAAATTTATACACATAATGGATTGTGGTTGCATTGAAACTATATGGATTTCCATTATGTTTTTGATGAAGTAGTGGGTTTCCACAAAAGATCGGTTAGCCTTTCCTTCCTTGATGTATTTTACCCTTGGTACAACAATGGTCGAATAATTTTGTAGTGAACGATTGAATAATGTTAAGGAAACCACAAGTCAACTAGGATAGATGATGGTAGTGACTTTTTTTCTAGAGAAGTGAAATCATCTTTCGAAAATACTAGAGAGACTACCATGTATAGGAAGAGGAAATGAAAGTTATCTACATATTCATGGACTTCTCCTCCAGAATTTTAATATCAGTTTGGTACTTAAATATTTTCACATTTGGATTATTATAAAAACGCAAACTGATTTTTAAATATTATATAGGCCCCCACTAATAATTTTTGTAAAATCACGTATCTTCTTCTAAATATGTGACTGATCAATTGGTATCTTTAGCATACCCTATATTTTTTATCTCAACTCATAAATAAGCATAGAGGGATTATGTGTCTACTTAATCACACATGTTTCCTTCTTTTAAAGTTCTAGAGATCACAACAATTGATATGGTGTGGTTTGACACATTATTTATGGATACATTATTATGTAGCTATTCGGCTGTTGTGTTATCCTTGATTGATGCATGTTTTGTAGAAGATGTATACTTCATCATGAATGTACATTTAGTTTATTTTTATCATGTTTCCTGATATTATATTTAGGATATATAACTATCATGGGTGGCATGTGAATTACATCTTCCGGAAAAGCACTAGAGGTTCCATGTAGCCACTCATCACAAGAGGGAGACGCTTCTAAAATCATAGATGGAGTCGGGGAAGTGTATTTTTCTAGCGACATGATTATGAAATGCATGTTTCTAACATCAATAATATTTATTATTTATTTTTTGATGTTCTATGATTTACCATTTGGATGATATACCACTGCTCCACTTATTTTAATGTGATCACCCTAATGTTCAGGGGCTCTAGTAATTTCTCTATTGGGGGATCCTCTAACTAGATCAACCATTATTGAGTTTGGTTACCTTCATAATTCATCCAAAACAATGATTATGTGTCTTATATGAGATCCCAAGTCCATATATATTTTATCATTCATATGATAGGCTTACATCAAGGCCATATTTTTTCATCATCTGATTTTTATTTCCAACCATTTTCTAAAAGGTCTATATTATAACATCCTCTATAAAAATATGAAGGAAGTGACCTCTCTTAAAAGTAGAATATTCCCCTTGAATCGATTGTGGCAGATGATGAGGTTTCCTCTTCATTATGGGATAACTTGGAAAAGGATATATATGATCCTTCTTCAAGTGCGTTGTAGGTGGATACTCACCAAGACATTGTCAATGCCATGCAGATTTAAATTCACCGTCACCTGTCTTTGATCGACCATCCTCCATAAGATATCATACATCATCCAGAAGAGATGTCACAGTTCTAACATGCACTACTTATATAATGTAATACAAGGATAAAACAATTTTCTATTCTTAACATGGTAGATAATATAATACGTGAATCCATTTCCAAGGTAGAAGAGTTCTGGGGATTATGGAAGCATATTATGAGTCTGTTGACCAGTTATGAAAATTACACACCTCTGTAGAGTAGTGTATTATAGTGTTTAGGGATTTATATTAGAACATGTTGTGACAATGTTTTAATTTTTCAACTTTTCCCGGTCTTGTATATTCATGGGTAGACACTGAAATGTTAGTATTCCTCCGATTGAACGCTTTCAATGAATGAAAAAAATGTTCATGTTTCATCCCCAATTTACTTTCAATATTGGTGTGTATGAAAATTCAATGATATGATTTTATATTAAAATTCAATGATACCCATCTTTTTTATACTATCAAATTTACCTATATTCATGGATTTTAATTTCATAGTTCTAGTGTATTCTTCATGATAAATTCTATTGAATTTCCACCAACATGAAATTATTCATTGATATGTATGTTTTAACTATCATTATATTAAGTAATTCACACATGGTTAATTTGGATTTTCATATATGTACCTGATAGATAATTCACTATGATTTTCCAATGATAATAGTCTTGGTGAGTGTAGCATGACATTATTCAATTTCCATATGAGGGTATTTACATGATTTCCCAATATTTCGGAAGAAAACACTACTGTGATGTTGATTACGTTCTTTTAGATAGGTCCTTCTATCATTGAAATTATGATATTTTTGTTGTACATTTTATTTCTATTGATACTTTAATTTTATCTTGGACCTCAAATAACTATTGTTTATGGCCTTTTATCTCAGACCATATATCATTGTAGTTTAAGGTATTTTAGATCATACATTATATTGATGTAGTTTATTTTCTTTTATATTAGACTACATATCAGTTTATTTTAGGGTCCTCTATCTCAAGAACATATATAAATGTAGTTTATGGTCATTTTGCTCGAACCAACTATCACTGTATTTTAGGATTTTTTTTATCTCAGACTAAACGATGTCGTTTAGTTTAATTTCATAATACACATACATGTTTTATGATCATGGAATATGGTAGATAAATTTCATTGATTTCAATCACGGTGTTTTCAAGGCTCATGAGGATTATAAATCCTTTCCAGTAAGGATGAGGAGCCTTTGGTGGGTAACTAAAATTCAATATGAATTGGATTCATTTTAAAACAGACGCGTGTCCACTTTTTCAATGGGTCTCGGAATATTTGTGGAGGTAATTTTGGTTGAGGGTAATTTAATTGGGATACTATGACAACCGGGATATTTGGAATATGGGTGTTATAAGTCATAAACCAAAAAATTATATCAGTGAATACGGGAAGGGAAAGACATGTTGGGGATGGTCCATAATTACCTGAGGTTACATGATCGTCTACTGTGTTTTTAGGATCACAAGGATTGAAACTCATTTCATGTAAGGATTAGCTGAATTTTTTTTATATAATAAACCATTATGTGTTGATAACATTGTCAATAAATGATTTTAACAACTTCTTTTTGATGGGATTGATAAATTTTTTAAGGCTCAAAGGATAATATGATGAGGATGGGTATGGAGGAATTTAATTAAGAAGGGTTTCTGATCACTTAGGATGTTTAGATATTAATTATTTTGTTCATGTACTAATCTAGTTGGGTTCGAATAAAAAATTATGTACATTCAAATTTTTGGGAATGGAGTGTGGCATTCCTTCTTTAAAAAAGGGTACAAAACACATTGTCATAACACTAGAGACATCTAATATTCATGGATTATTTTCTATTGGGATTTTAAATCATGGTCTAAATTTTTCATGTTATGAGGATGATATGTGATAATCATACTGGGGATTTCATAGAACACACTGAGGTGTTAGTTCTATCATGATAACATTGAGGTCCAAAAGTATAGGAAATCACTTTTGCAGAGTGAATAATTTGGTTGAATACTTTATGTTCATTTTCAAGATCCATAGTTATTAATGAATAGTCAAAAAATTATCTATTGAAGCCAAGTATCCTTTTCCATGGTCCATGGAAGGTTTATGGTAATCTGAGGTGCTCATGTCATGATGTGTGATTTGTGCGATGTGTAATATCGATTGTGTGTTCAAGAACCCCAATGGTTGTTTGACAACTAAAAAGAAATTTTTTCTCCTAGAAAGGGGACATGACAAATCATTATTATAATATTTTCTTGATTTAGTGGGTCCAATGAGAATATATTGAATTTCACCAGGGCTATATAGTGGGTCCCTATGAGATTTATTCCTGATTAATTTATACCCTAAAGTTTTCCTAAACTATGGATATGATTTTTTTAATGATAGAAGAGCTTTTATTGGTAAGGCCCCCAATTGTGGGTTTAAAACCAAGTATATTTGGTGTCTTCTTCCCATGACGATTACTGTATTTTGATTTGGACCATTATGTGATAGATATTAAGGTCATAAATCATTGACCATTGGGTATGCATATTTTGGTCATGACACACATGGACATAATATGGGAGACAGTTCACATGATACCAATTAAGATACCAAGGGTAAAGAGAACCCAAACATCCTCTTGAGTGGGCTATGAAAATATAGAAACTCATAACTCAAGCATCTAAAGTCATGTAAAATGATAGGTGTAATCGTATCAGTGATTTCCCAGAACACACTATGGTACAGAGTTCTATTGTGGTGACATAAGTTATCACAATGATCAAAAAATCAATTTTTGGATAGTGAATTATTTTTTGATCACTATAGTTGCATATAAATTACCCATATAAACATGAATAGTCAATCAAAGGATACTATGAATGTATGTATCCTTTTATAATTTCTATGGAAGTATTACAAATACATGAGGTGTTTAATACATGAAGTGTGATTTATGAATTGAGGTTCTCAAAATAATGTGGATGTTGCCCATACAATAGATGACTAGGGTAAGGCTCTTGTGGACCTTTTATGAGGGATAAAAATAGATCTTGGTCTAATCCCTTTATTGTTATATCGAAGGAAGGTACATAATTATTTAAAGTGAAATGTAGTGTGGTAATAACATTTTCAATGCAGTTTAAAATCACACTAAATGTTTTTTTGGCTTCCATACATGAAATGGGATATTTTAGCGATACAAAAGGATGTAAATCATGGTGTCACTACATATCTCATAGTAAAAGTAATAAAGACACTTATATTTTATAAAATATAAGCTTCCTATCAAATTCTAAACCATATGCATTGAGGGGGGATTTTTATGATTATTTTTTGTGATGATACACATGATTGGAGATTATGGGGTCAATACATATCCTATGATGTTAGGAATCAATTTACACATACTTATAAAATAAAGCTATGGTAGGAGGAAAATCACTGAAAATAGTTTTCCTCTCAGGTGAGGTTATCAATAATGTTAAATGTTATGTCATCCATGGGATATGAACTGTGTAGTTTAATGTCAGGTGTCGAGGACTCCTATTATTCTTTTTAATGAAATCATTAATGTTCATTACGATCTTCTCATAAGATTTTATTTTTTTATTTGTGAGGGTAACCCTTTAATATAATTCCTAATATTATGTGAGATTTCATTAGTGTTTTGAAATGGAGTGGAATGGGATCGTTTCACCATAATGAGGTGATTATGGATGGGAATTTTGTATCATGTGGTAGCATGAACAATATATAGGATTGAGGAGTGTGTATTTTTCTCACCAAAATTATAATCAAGACATACATAGTTCTAGAAAACCATTTCAGTTTAATTTCTTTTAGAAAGAAGAATCCTCATGAAATTATAATCTGGAGGTAATGATATAGGTCACACAACGTTAATAAATATGAATAATTGGGTGATCCATGATGTTTATCTTAATGAATTTAGTATATGAAATGTTACATTTATTAAATGTTTTTAGGACGCATCTACACAGTTTTACATCATGTAACAAGGAGGTCTAGTACAAATCTGTACAGTTTAACATCATGTGGACATGACATGTGATGTCAATTTATTTTAATGTATTTCTTCTAAGACATGATATTTGGTGGTGGTTAATGTCTTTCTTCTAGGATAATAGATGTGATTTTCAAAATCATGCTACGAGGAAGAGATATTTCATTCAACATAACACATTTCTTATAGGGTGACATATTTTGTGTATTTAAACAACATACTTCTAGGACTACATATTTTGTATAGTTTAATGTCTTCCTCCCAGGATCATAGTTATTGTGCAGTTTAACATCTTTCATTCAAGGATAGAGATGGCATGAAGTTTAACATCTTTCTCCCATAAAGGTATATGTCATGAATTTTATCTTCCTTTTTACAAGATGAGAGATGTTTTGTATTTTAAAATCATACATCATGGACAAGATAATCTTTTTAGTTTAATGTATTTCATAAAGGAATATCATTATAGTGTAGTTTAACTCCTTACTTCAAGGATGTGTGATTTCACATAGATTAAAATATTTCTTATAATATGTGATATGTCATGTAGTATAAAATAGTATGTTTAAGAAAATATATTACTTAAAGTTAAACATATTACATATAGAATAAGATATATTGTGCATTTTAACGTCTTACATCCAAGATGATTGATTTGTTTTATCTTTACATTGTTATACAAGGATTATGGGGGCATGATGATAGCTATGTAATTTATTTCATGAGAAATATCACCTTGGTGGTGGTGTGTGTGTTTACCATCCATTTTTTCCAATGATTATGCTACATTGTGATATGAATTATATATTATATATGGCCCTTAATATTTTTATTCCCCATTGAGAGGCTTCTTCCCTAGTATTAGTAGGGTTGTGAGAGACAACACCAATTCTCCAAGAAAGATTGAACATACGATAACCTTTTTATTTAAGGATTGTGCAATTTGATTCTGAGATACTTCATAGATGTGAAATGTATGCAACCAATTCTCATCAATCCACCCCAATCCATACAACTAGTTTTTCAACTCCTTATCTTCTGAGAGTTTTCCACAAAATACTCTTTGTTGGGAAGGCATCTAAACTTCTTTGGGTTTCACTGTCTATAATATCACGGGTAAATAGAAATAAGACCTTTTTATATTTATTAATATTTGTGAATTATATAATAATATTACTTTAAAGGGGATTGTATGTTCGATGGCTTACCCGATACGCAACAAAAGGATTCTTTGAAATCTTATGTTGCACACTAATTATATAATAATATTATTTTGAATGATAGTTAACTCCTAGTCGTTGTATAGGAAAGAATTAATAGAACTAATTAAAATATTATTATACAAGTTTTTTAAATGTTTTTAAATTTATCCAATAAATTTTAGAGGCTTAAAATGTGAATGAATCCAATTTTAAGCACACACACTCTAATTTCTTTAAAATGATGATTTACCAGCTTTTGATGGAGAACCATTTTTTAAATATAGGTTTTGTCACTTCTATATGTTTTATTTGATAAAATAAAATTATTCTTTATAATTGGGAAATAAAAATTTACTTTGGGTAATTTTTTGGTAATTTTTTGACAAAATTCATTTTTAATGAATATTGAAACAATTGTATTTTAATTCAAAACTGTGTTTTAATATAATTTATTAATATTGTTAAATTATATATTCAATTGTTTTTAATGTGTAATTATAATATATTTTTACTATTTAATCCAATTTTGGTCATTGGAATTAATTTAACTTTGAAATTGAACACAAACAAGTGTCAGTCTTTTGATAGTTATTATTTCTTAAAACAACAATATTTTTTTAACAGTGGGAATTAATTTAATATTATTAAATTCCACTTCTATGTTTTAAATTTGGAAAATTAGGCCTAATTATTGAATATTTAAAATCAAATAATTATTAGGCTGAGTTTTCGGTATTTTTATGAAAAACATCAATTTATGATGAATAGTGACACCACTTAGTAGTAGTTAAAAAACTGACTTTTTCATTTAAATGAAAATTTACTACATATTTGAATTGAATTTATAAAATCCAACATACATGGTTGTTATTAGTAAGTAATATTTTTTTCAAGAAAATAAAAATAATTTTTGGTGAATAGTATATTTTTACTTTTTTAAAGTGGTTAAAGGTAAATATGGTAATTCTAGATAAAAAGAATATTATAATAATTTGAAACTAACTTATCATTTGTCCAAAATTTATTGGTTGAGTCATTTACGACCATGGAAATCATTGGGTATATTTTGGGACCCCATTGATCCACTTGGGAGTGATAATGACACTTTAGATTAATTAACGTAATGTAATGGCAAAATTTCCAGAAACAAATATCTTTTAGTAAATTAATTTTTAAAAGGGGTTATGTAAATTATAATTTCGACTATAAATATTTATTAGAAAGATAAAACTATTTAAAACATTATGTTATTTTTTTTATCATTTTTTGAAATCAAATATATTAAATTATGTATGACACAATTATGATGCAGTATTTACCTCATTAATAAATGATTTAAATAAATAAGACTATAAATACTAAAATAATATCCAAAAACTGTCCAAATACTATTGGATGATTTTATTTTGACTATGAGTCATCTTATATTTTACTGTAATTAGTTTTGGACCTTTATAAAACGAATATAATTATATAATAAAATAATATTTTCACACTTTCCTAAAGAGACCCTCCTCTTCCTTATAAAAGGAAATCATTTCTAAACAATTCCTCGTACCTATAAATACATTTTTCTCATCCAAACTCTACCCAATTGAGCTCCCTACATCCCTCTAATCCTCCTAGATGCCTTACCTTGGGGAGAAGGTCATTCAAGAAATTCTTTTTGTTTAAAGAAAAGGCAGTTACCCAAATTAAAGGTAATGGTTTCTGTTCACTTATTTTCTTTTATTTTACTTCTCCAACACCAAAGATATTTTTATTCCGTTAATTTATAATATAAAGAGAATTATAAATATACTAGAATTTTTTTGAGAATTATTAAAACTAAACATACACACACCTCCACTTAATGGGTAAAGAACATAATGTTTCTGTGGATGGAAAACTAACGCCTCACGAAACGATGATTGTTCAAATATCTCCAACCACCTCTAATGGTGGCCATTAAGATGGAAATTTATTTATATATGATATATATTATGATTATGTTTTCTCTATTCCTCTATAATTTTTATTTACAAAAATTCATTTATTCTTTCTAATCTGTGTAAACACGATAATTTCTTTTGAGAATGTGCGGACTACCGTCCCATCTAGGTGATATGATTCATTTATGACATGAATGGAATTTATAAAATATGGAGTTAATGAAATTATGTAACATATATATATTTTTTTATTATACTATAATTATAATATACATATGTGTTATTAGGTGTTCATCCCTTTTAATATAAAATAGAAAAGAAAGTAGTGTTCATGCTACATACGGCTTACCGTCTCCATGAACGATGTGTTACATTTCATAACTCCAAATGATATGGAATATTATAAATACATATAAATTGGATATATATGATATATATTATTTCTAAATCATGAATATAAATCTTTATATAATGGACTTCTGACCAGATGGACAATTTTTAATTATAACAAGTTCATTTTTTACTAAAGTTCCAAACATCAACCAAATGACTGATATAAACTCAAATAATTAAATAATTTTTATAGCAAGGTAATAAGTTATATAAAAAGAACATTAAAAAATAAAATTTTTCTTAATTATTTATAATTCATCTTCAATTTATTTTTTAGGAAGAACAAGTAATAAACAAGTCTAGTTGGACATGAGTAAAGGGATATCTTATCTCATTTTTAATTCAGTAAGATTTATATTGTTCGTCACTTATTTATTTAATGTGGTGTATTGTGTACATAAATTTCATATATATTATCAGTATTATATTTATATTAATGGTATTATGTAATTAGTTTGGTGTTTATTAACTTTTTGTCTTACCAATTTATTGATTACAACGTGGGAAGGGGTTTTTATCTCAATTCTTATTCTATTGAGATTCATGCTATATTTACCACTTTTTTATTGGTGTGGTGTATGTAATTCCAATGAATGTATTCCGTGTGTAAAACACATTAATTTATGGGTAATTAAATCTTTATTTTATGATCCTTCCTATATGTGGTGTATGTTTCAAATGTTACCAAATCTGTAAGGGAACCTTTCACCCTCCTCTTTTTAAAAGACATATTTTTGTTATGTATTTTAATTTACATCTTATTATGTTAGGATTTGTTATTATATATCCTTATTTATGTAAATTTTATTTCCATGTTATGAGGTACCGCTTTTTATCTCATCAATTCATTTTATACATTTTAATGTGACGACGTTAGACTGTCGAATTTTAGGGAACTTTTTTACCCAATTTCAGTTCTTTAGGTTAAACTTCTACTTGTTGATTATGTAATGCTATAAATCTATGTGAATGAGGTATAATTGTTGTACACTGAATATCCAATCATATTTAGTGTATTTATATTTGTCATAGATAATTTTTTAATTTATTTATCCTTAATCTAAGGATACCGCCTTTATTAGGGATTCAATCTAAATTTACATTCTATTAAGACTTCATTGTTATTATGCACCAATTCTAATTTAAATGGTATGTATTATATCCTTTGGGAAGGTATATAATGAATCCGATTATTTAAATGGTTTTATATTTTTTTATTAATTGTTAATCCTCAATTATTTGTATTCAATCATCTCTCATTTTGTTAAAAATACTTTAACTAAAATATCTTTTTATCTGTTCTAATTATTTTTTCTTCTAAAAATATATCATTAGTGTATATGTTATCAAAGTGTTTTTTAGGATCTACTTATGTGAACATTAATGTATTTAAATATATAATTCCTTTCAATGTTTCAAATTAGTATGGGACACTTGGATTAAAAAATCTCTTTATTAAATGTTTTAAATGGTTTTTTTAAAATGATTTGATAATGCATTGTTTAAATCAATATATTGATTTTATATAATGTTATTGGAGTGCGGAAATGTTATCTTTCCATTATTATTGTGTTATATGTTATGAATATGTAATGTTTTTTGGGTTTTGATTACATACATGGGTGGTTTCGTTATAAACCCAGGGCGGTTGAGCCCGAGATAGCTCTCCAATGCATTAGGTAATGTGACGGAGGTAAACGTTGAGGACTCTCCTAAGAGATTTAGGGAATATACTCTGATGGGTATTCCAAATTTTAATCTCTATGTATATGTGAATGCTATAATGTATGAATGTTATGAATTCCATAAGTTACCTTTATTATTTATGATTTTCGTGTGTTATTCATAAATTTTATGATTTTATATGGTATGTTATGATTGAAAAGTATTGGTCTCCTTGATTTGTATTTATTTATGGGATAATGATTTCCTTCCTTATTTTATAACCCTTATAGATATTTTTATTCTCATCCCATGTATTTTAAATTTTTTTTACAAGACATGAAAATGAATAGGGTCATTGAATGGATCACGGAAAAGTCATATTGTTTAAAACATGGAACAAGAAATGTTTCTTTTTAAGAGTTTCTATTTTATGAATAATGTATACTTAGTAGTATTGTTTACGTGTAATATTCATGTTGTTAGGTAATAGTTAAATCATATTTCTTAAAACACTAAACCTGAAAAGATCCTCTATGTGAAATGTCAATTTAATACAATATTATTTACTGTTTTAAGGATGGGTCTTTATAGTTGGTATCAAAGGTCAGTTTAGACATCTTTCATGATTATGAGTTTTCATTAGTCACATCATTAGTCCCTATGTCTATTTTTTTTATTTAAATACTTGTTTTATTACTTTTTCAGATCAAGGAATGTCGGTTACAAATGGAAGGAGAAGGATCCCAAACTATATTCCTATATCTTCCTAATGACATTCTTGGAATAATTATTGCAAAGTAATTTTCAGATGATATTGAAACTTTTTCTAGCAGACAACTCACTTGCAAGAAGTTGTTTGTGATATCAAATACCTCCACTATACCTCTATATCATTTTGGATCATGGGTTGTATTTAATAATATATTATTTTCACAATACTCTCATATTTTCATTAAAGATAAATATTATCAACAAATATTCAAATATACTACCTTATCACAACATTTTAAAAAATATTATGATTTCAAAAAATGGTTTTGAAGAAGGAGAACCTTCTGCAACTTATTTATATTTGCTTTTAAATTGTAGTCTTTCATCACATACTTATGGTATTTTAAAAGGACCATTGATTGAAATATTCAACTCAAACTCAATCTGACTATTTTATAAAAAGAATGTTTTATCTGATTTTTTAAAATTATATGTTATACATTATTATTTTCTAAAAGTATTTTTCTTTGAACATCCATATGACCCATGTTTTACAAGGTGTATTTGGATTAAAGAACCAAATGATTTTGAAGGATCTAAAAATTATTATTTCAATGCAATAACCTTCTAACTATGTGAATAAGATGAAGATGAAACCATATGGACACCATGATCAAGGTATGATGTTCTTTTGTGAGTAGTTTAATTTTATAATATGGAGGTAAAAAATGAATATATATAAGATGTTGAGGTCTTAGTGTATTGGGATAAAAATGAAAGGTATATAGAAACATGTGTGGCTTAAATATGATAGGGTTATATTGAGTTTTATAAAAACTATAACCCATAAGATGTGTGACAACACGTCACGTCCAGCAAGGCTGCAGGAATATAACCCACAACCAAAGGGCGACATGGGTGCATCGCCTACCACTAGACTATGTGAAGTCCCTGGTTAGTATGTCTTTTTAACTTAGTAGAATTATATTATGTAATAATAATATTTTTATTATTGGAACCATTGATTTATCAAATGGATATACATAGTATAGAAAACTGATTTTGTGATTAAGTGATAAAGGTTTTTTTGGAAGAAATTCTCTCTTTTGAAGAAAACACTATATTCCTAAGGAAGATAGAATACTAGGAGATTTCAATTGTGTATTAATGTTTGAAATTTTAGTTTGGAAGAATCTATGTATTTATTGTGGACATATGACTATTTGGTTTATTTACAAAAATTATTAACCTATCATGGAGAAAATGTGGTTTGTTGAATTACTTTTCAATATGAGAATTTATTAGTAACTATTGTTATTCAGAGAAAAATGTTAAGATTTATCTTGGATGACTATGTAATTAAATCCTTATGATATTTGGGATTCAATCTTAGTTTGGATCACATTAAAATTTTTTGTGGAATGTTATTTTTTAAATGGTATTTGTTGAACTTTAGGTTTTGTTTGACAAATTTTGAAGAATAAGAGTAGTTTTTTTGTAAAACATTTTGCTTTTGGGTATTTTCTGATCCCACACTAACCATTTTGGTTTTAGATGATGTCTAAAGACAAGAGAAATATATATTTTTTCTATTGAGGATTATGCGATTCTCTAGAATATGATTCGTGTGCTTTGAATGTGAACAAATCATTTTGAATGCTAATTTCATGGTGAAAATATTAGTTTTTTATAGAAACATATTGATGGGTGAGACTCTATGTGAAGGTAGGTATATTATTTTATGTTCTTATTCTATGTAGTAAATGAATTTTTCAAAATTATGAAAAGGAAAATAAAAAAAATGTTGTTGGTTTACATTTCGTACAGGGTAATCAAAGACCATTTAACACATCATAAGATTCTTATTTTCTGGGGGTTAACTTTCTCCTAATCATGTTTTATATCACTCTCTATCAGATCAGGATTGTTTTTTATCTCTTACATATTAGTGATTTTATGGAATCCTAGTATCTTTTGAAATAGGTAACCCTTGTACTTATCTTACTTTATTTTAGTGTGATAGTTTTGTTGACTCTTTTTTCTATGTTGGTATTTAAAGAAAGTTTATGATCCCAATTTTAAAAATTTGATGATGAAATTCCCAAAAGGGGGGAATGATGTAACATCCCGGGTAAATAAATAATAATAAAATTTTATATTTATTAATTTTTGTGAATTAAATAATAATTTTACATTAAAGGGTATGTTATGTTTGATGGCTTATCTAGTATGCAACAACGAGTTTCCATGAAATCATACATTGCTCACTAATTATATAATAATATTATTTTGAATGGTAGTTAACAACTAGCTTTTGTATTGGAAGGAACAAATATAACTAACTAAAATATGATTATACATGTTTGTTAAATGTTTTTACATTTATCCAATAAATGTTAGAGGCTTAAACTGTGAATGAATCCAATTTTAAGCACAAACACTCTAATATTCATTAAAGGGTCAATTTACAGCCTTTTCATGGTGAACCTTTTATAAATCATTTTTTTGTGAATTTTATATGTTCTATTTGACAAAATAATTTTATTCTTTAGAATAAAGACCTCAAAATTTACTTTGGGTAAATTCTTGGTATTTTTCTGATAAAAATCATTTTTTTAACGAATAGTGAAAAATATTGTATTTTAATTAAACATTTTGTCATAATCTAATTTATTTATATGGGTATATTATCTTTTTAATTTGTTTAAAGTGTAATTAGAATATATTTTACCATTTAATATAATTTTCGTCATTAGAATTATCTTTAATTTGAAATTTGACATAAACAAGTGACAATCTTTTGATAGTTATTATTTCTTAAAAATAGGCTATTTGTTTTAACAATGGGAATTATTTTTAAGTTAATTAATTCCAATTCTATGTTATTAATTTTAAAAAATAGACATCATTTTTGAATTCTTAATATCATATAATTCATAGGCTGATGGTTAGGTATTTTTTTTAAAAAACTTATATTTTTTATTAATAGTAAACCCACATGGTAGTTGTTAAAAAAACTATCTTTTTCATTTAAATGAAATTTTACCACTTATATAAATTGTATTTCAAAAATACAACATACATGGATGTTATTAGTAAGAAAAATTGGGTTCAATAAGTTGAAAATAATTTTTGTTTAAGAGTATCTATCGACATTTTTTTACCGCGATTAAAGGTAAATAGGGTAATTTAAAGTAAAAAGAATATTATAATAATTCAAAATTACCTTAACACATCTCCAAACCATATTGGTTGAGTAATGTATGACCATGGTCATCATTGGGTTGATTTTGGGACCCCATTGAGCCACATGGGTGTGATAATAACACTTTAGATTAATTAACATAATGTAAAGGCAAAATTGACAAAAACTTATATCTTCTAGTAAATTAATTTTTACAAGGGGTTATGTAAATTTTAATTTAGACTATAAATATAAATTTGAAATATAAAATTATTTCCTACATCTTGGTTTTTGTTTAGAATTTTTATATATAAAATAAATTAAATTATGTATTAAACAATAATGATCCAGTATTTACCTCATTAATAAATGATTTAAATAAATAAGATTATAAATATTAAAATAATATCCCAAAACTATCCAATTACTATTGGATGATTTTATTTAGACCAAGAGTCATCATATAGTATTCTTTAATTATATTATTACCTTTATTAAATGAGTATAATTATATAATAAAATAATATTTTCAGACGTTCCTAAAGAGCCCCTCCTCTCCCATATAAAAGGAGACCACTTCTAAACAATTTCTCTCATATCTCAAGCCTTTTGTATCATCCAACCTCTACCCAATTAAGCTCCCTAAATCCACAACCTCTTCTTATAAGCCTTATGTTATGCATAAGGCACTTAAAAAGTCAATTTGGTTTAAACATAAGGATGTTACCCAAATTAAAGGTAATGGATTCTCATTACTTCATTTCTTATATTTTACTTCTCAAACCTCAAAAATATATTTAATACTTTCTTTTATAACAACACTAGTATCCACAATTTACTAGGTTTTTTTATTAGAAGTATTATAATTACATTTACACACACCTCCATCTAATGGGTGAAGAACATAATGTTTTTGTGGATGGAAAAACTAACGCCTCACGAAATGATGATTGTTCAAATATCTCCATCCATTACTAATGGTGGACATTAAGATGGATCTATATTTATATATGATATATATTATGTTTTTGATTTATATATTCTTCTGTAATTTTTAATTACAAACATACCTTTATGCTTTCCAATATGTGAAAACATGATAATTTCATTTGAGGAAGTGCGGACTACCGCCCATTCAAGGTGATATGATTCATTTATGACATTCATGAAATGTATAAAATAGGGTGTTAATGAAATTATGTAACATATATATCATATTATATTATAATATAATTATAATATACATATGTATTATTATGTTTTCATCCCTTTTAATATATAATAGAAATAAATGTAGCGTGCATGCGTACATACAACTTACAGTCTCTATAAATGGTGTGTTTCATTTCTTAACTCCAAATGATATGGAATATTATAAATACAAATAAAATTGATATATATAATATATATCATATCTAAATCATGAATATAATTATAGATATAATGGTATTTTGACGACATGGACAATTTGTAATTATAACAAGTTCATTTCTAAGCAAAGTTCGGAACATCGACCAAATGTCCGATATGAACTCAAATAATTAATTAATTTTTATTACAATGTAATAAGTAATATAAAAATAAAAATAAAAAATAAAAAATATCTTAAGGATGTATAAATTAACTTATCTTTATTATTCTGGAAGAACAAGGATCAAACAAGTCATGTTGGACATGAGGTAAGGGATTTCTTATCTCACTTTTAATTCAGTGACATATCTATTGTTAATCACTTTTTTATTAAATGTGGAGTATTGTGTACTGAAATTTGATATATATTATCATTATTATATTTATATTCATAGTATTTTGTGATTCATTTGGGTTTGTTAACTTTGTTTCTTACCAAATTATTGATTACAATGTGGTAAGGGGTTTTCATCTCACTTCATATTCTCATGAGATTAATGCTATATTTTCAACTTTTTCCTTTGGTGTGGAGCATGTAATGCCCATGATTATACTAACTGTGTAATAAAATTTAATTTATGTGTAATTAAATCTTTATTTTATGATCCTTCTTTCATGTCGTGTATGTTTCGAATGATACCAAATTGGTAAGGGATCCTTTCACCCTCCTATTTTTAAAAGACTTCTTTTTACTATGTCTTTGAATTTACATATTATTATATTGGGATATGTTCTTCTATATCATTATTATTGTACATTTTTTTTCATGTGAATATATACCCCTTTTTATCTCATCAACTCATTTTCTAAATTTTAAAGTGATGTCATTAAGCTGTCGAATAGTTGGGAACTTCTTAACCCCATTTCAATTCATTGGGTTAAACATCTACTTGTTGATTATGTCATGTTATAAATATGTGTGAAGGACATATAATTGTTTTAAACTGAATATAAAATCATATTTAGTGTATTTATATTTGTCACACAAAATTATGTAATTTATTTATCCTTAATCTAATCATACCTACTTTATTAGGGATTTATTATCAATTTACATTCCATTAAGACTTAATTGTTGTTATGAAAAAATTCACTTTTATATGGTGTGTAAACTATCCATTGGCACATTATATCATGAATCCCTTTATTATCATGATATTATAAAGTTATGATTAAATTTTATTCCTCAATTATTTGTATTCAAGCGTCTCTCATTTTGTTAAAAACTCTTTAACTAAAATATCATTTTAAATGTTTTAATAATTGTTACTACTAAATATTTCTCATTAGTGTCCATGATTTCAAAATGGTTGTTAGGATTTACTTTAATGGACATTAAGGTTTTCAAATGTTAATTCATTAAAAGTTTCAAAGTGGTATCAGACACTTTTATTCAAAAATCTCTTTATTAAATGATTTAAATGGTATTTGTAAATGGTTTGATAAAGCATTGTTTACTTCAATATCATGGCATGATATATTGCGATTGGAATGTGGAAATGTTATCTTTACATTATGCTTGTGTTATATGTGATTAATATGTTATGGTTATTGGGAATTTTTTACATTTTCTAGTGGTTTCATGATATACATAGGGAGGGTGAGCCTGATATAGCTCTCCAATGCATTGGGTAACATGACAGAGGTAAATGTGGAGGTTTATCCAAATAGATTTAGGTAAATTTACTATGATGGTTATTCCAAATGTGACTTCATATGTAGTTGTGATAGTTACAATTTATGTATGTTACGAATTCCATACGTTACCTTTATGATTTATGATTTCTGTGTGTTATTCAAAAATCTTATGATTTTGTATGGTATATTATGATTAAAAAGTAATGGTTTAATTGATTTGTATTTATTGATGGGATAATGTTTTACTTCCTTATTTTATAACCCTTATTGAGCTTTTTATGATCATCCTATGTTTCTAAAATGTTTTTCATAAGACATAAAGATAAATAGGGTCAAGGAATGAATCATGGAAAAGTCACGATGTCTAAAACATGGAACTAGAAATGTTTATTTTTAAGTGTTTTTGTTTTATGAAAAATGGATATTGAGTAGTACTATCTATATGTACTATTATAGTCGGTATTTAATAGTTATGGCCTATTTATCTAAAACACTAATCCTGAAAAGATCCTCTATGTGAATTATCCATTTAATTCTAGATTATGTAATGTTTTAACGCTGGGTCCTTATACTTTATGAATCCCATACACGAAGAAGTGTGAATTTTCTTGTATTGTAGTATGTGTGGTGGTATGCTAGGCCCATTAATCATGTAAGAGATTGCCTAGACAAATTATATTACAAATATTCACAATATTCGAGACAAAATTTGATAGTATCTTAGTTAAAGACTCTATCTATAAATTTTCAACTATATAATAGAGATATGGGTTATTGTAAATGAAAATTTTCTTTTTGTATAGTTTAATTTACTCTGTAGAACATATGTTGATGTCATATTCTTTCCATATTGGGTTATGGACACTAAACATTTAGATAATATTGGGCTTTATGAAGAGGATGATGTTATTTATCATGAATTCATTTATGGGTATTGTGTCATCCCACTAGAAGAATTTGTTAGATAGTAGTAATGATGTACATGAAAAACAATATACGTGGATGGGGGATATGGACCCACAACATCCATTCCCCAAACATCGAATAGAAAAAAAATATTGGTATATGTAGTTAATTTTGGAGTGGACTAAAGAAGTATGAATGAATTTTGAATAGATTGACATTTTATTTTGGAATTAAAAATAGTCATATATCATATTTTTCATGTAATATCACAAAATCTTAATTTGGGGGGTAGAGATTCATCCAATATTGAACATGGCCACATGAAAAAGTATGGGAATCTTCCATGAAAAAATAAATCTCATTTCTACTATGAATCTGAGAATAATTCCTTCATTCCAATGCATGTAGAGTTACATATTTTCATTTAGACGACACTAAAATGTATTATTCGATGCACAACAAAGATTATATTCTATTTTTTCATGGTATTTTTGGAGAGTTTTATTTTGGTGATAATAAAATATGGGATCCTTCCATCTAGTGTGGTTTATCAATTAATCATTATTTGGGTTGGTGTTGTCTGAATTTGTTTCATCCATATCACATATGATGATCTAAGAGACTATTCTTTAGTATTATATATGGAATATTGCATTCTCTTGATTTGGGTAGGCCAAGACTATGGTCAGATTAGCGAAATTTTTGGCTTGTGCATTCTGTAACTATGGAAAATGATGACATGTGGGGTCCAATGGTAACAATGCCATCAATCCCCTAATTAATCCATTGATATGGTGCCAATTTTTCATTTCTAATGACATACATACCATTGATCTACCTCATTAGTAAATTTTAATGTCGATTGATATATTGTTAGGATATATATAACTATTGGAATAATTCAAAGATATTTATAAGGGATTGGTATTTAGCATCATTATTCAAAAAACCCAATGATAGTGAAAAAGAGTTGGTTAAAAAAACATTTCCTGGGGTGACAAAAAAATCCCTACAACAACCTGATTGATCATTGGGGTTTCCATCCTTATTTCAATTAATCTTATGGAGGCACTATATAAATACATATACATTGTCCAGGGAGTTTCACGGATGTTTAAAATCAACTTTTCTACGAGTTCAATGTCCTATTATGAAATTTTTAGTGTAATATTTTCTGTAGAAAGTCATCCAGCTATTTCCCTTACACCACCTTCTATGACACAAACATTTGGTAATATATTTGAATAATGACCACCCATTAATCAAAATCCATAGTTACAATGGGGAAACCATATATTTTCTTGATTGGATCAATATGAGAGACCATATAAGTATTGTGGTTATGTAGGTAATGCCTCATCTATTTCACTATGAAGATGAGTGAAAGGTAGTTTTTCTTGACATTCATGTAGTCTTTATTAGTACCTATCACTCTTCAGATGAATTAATAGATATTTTTATCACTCCATGAATAATATTTATGTATGTGTACGTCACTCGGTGAGAGTTCCATGGAATCCTAATACATGATTAGTGGCCTCCCTTCCACTGGAGGCATTATATATGGAGTGTCTAGTAGATAGCGCCTGAGAATTTTGAGGGATTATTTGTTGTCCACATCCCATTGGTAGGTGATTCCCTTCATCATTAGCCTAGTAAATGGGAATACTTTTCTAAACAAGTTGGACATGAAATGTAAAATTTATGTGAGGTCCCCTTGGATTCCCCTAAACTCTTTATGATTTCTATGTAGTGAAATTAATAGAATAGAACAAGTCTTTTTTGGATCAACCTCGATGCAGTGGTGACATACCAAAAAGATAAATAATATCCCTGATGTTAATATAAAATACTATTTTAGGGGATTCAGATTTAGAGTATTCATTAAAATATTTTGGATTATTGTTTGAATGTTTCTTAAGTGATCACGTTGATGCAATGATCTGATCACTAGTTCATCAACATAGTATTCATATATCATTTATAGAGATTTCCAAAATTTATGATTCATGGATCGTGAACAAGTGTATCCAATGTTTGTAAAGACAAAAGGAATTACATGGTAATAAAAGATATTTTGGGGATCCTTGGAGGCATTTTATTATTTATTGTCAGGGGAAATCATTATCCTAGTTTACCATAAATACCCAAAAAGAAAGAAAAATATTGGAATCCATTATATTTATCAATAAATAGTTTTGAGATCATCAATTTTAAGTATTTCCATGCGTAGTGCTGATTAAGGTATTTGAAACTAAAGAAAAAACAAATTTACTATCATTTTTTCATAAATGGAATAATGTAGGAAATCAATTATGTTATTTGACTTCTCTTAAAAAATTTACATGATCAATACGTCCACATGCGCCTCTACATTTGTGGAATGAGAGGGGATTATTCCCATTGTTTTCTTCTTAACAACTCGATTCTCATCAGTTTAGCTACGATGATATATAAAAAAAAGTAGATTATGTCTAGGAATTTCAATACAGTTTCATAATAAAATATATCATTGGTCCTCAAACTATTGGGGTATGAAATATCTATATCATAATCAAACATTGTTTGTTTTACTCCAATTTTATATAAACCTTCGTCAATGTATGCATCCTTTCATATCTCAAAGGGGGTATTTAACCTTGTACTATGAATACCTTTCAATCGATGGGGTGTTATTGAAATTGAGGTAAGGTTGATGGAATCTTCATGTGGATCTAGATATAGGTCCATCGAAGAAGAATATTATATGAATTTTATTGATGGAAAAACATAAAATCATATTAAAATTTGATATCTGAAAAATAGTCATTAAATTTGATCTTCCGTTGAGGACTTTTCTCAAATATATAATTACCCTTATTTGTAAAAATTTTTCTATAGATATTTACTTCACTATATAAAAAAACTCATAGAGTTATAATTAGTTTTTGATTTATCATGGATCCATTTTTTATCATACCCATTTGTTGTCAACATTTTTGAGTTTACATGAAATATATTGGGGTCTGATGATTCCCTATATTAATTCCTCTTGATCATGCTCTGTGTAGAATATTTCAACATGAAATTCAACTTACATGGTCCCCATTCAATTAATCTTGGCTGCATTAACTTCTATCTCAGAATCTTATGGGGTTTTTAGGGCGTCAAAGAGTGTTTCTATGAGTTATTCTGAATGATGGAGTGTATCAATGATTTGTGGTATGGCTAGAAAAACTACTTACTATTTATGAATTTTTAAATTTTGTGCATGTGGATAGCACATTCTAATGTGGGGATTCTCTATGACATGAAGCTAATTAATATATATTTTTTATTTAGATGGGAATGTTTATTGTGTAGAGGACATTGGGGAATCAATTTATAGTTGTGGGGGTCAGGTTGGTTGTCACAAACCAACCCGAGTTGACCCTGAACCGGTCACCCACGCTGGCTCACGACATGGCCAGAAGGGCATTCTGGATCCCCATGGGCTGAAAACTAGTGTCGGGAATCGAAACTAAACAAGAGGTAACGATTTGGCCCATAAATGAAAGACAAATAAATAAACAAAAAATGAACACTGAAAACAAAAACTAGGAATTGTGAGTGAAAAAAGTCATACATACCTCCATGTGACCCTATGTGTCACCACATTCCTCAATCCAACGTCGCACTATAGCAACTACATCCAATCAAGGCGCGGAAACCGAAGCTAAAAACAAATGTAAAACTATTCGAATGAGTATTAAAACTCAATATGAATGCCCAAAAAATATATTCTCATATGTATTTTGATTAAATAAAATATCTATCAGTTTCAAGTTTGAATTACAATGTATAGAACAAGGTTATTACACATTTTATTCTTTAAAAGAAAATCAAGATCCATTGCCCTTCATATTTTAAACTATGTTTTTTTTTCAAGGAGGAAGATTTAAATTTTTAATTATAGAGGAGTAGTGAAGTGTAAATCATTTTAAAAACCTTTCCCCAAAAACTATTGATGACCAATTTTATCCACTTTAATAATGAGATGCATCGTACATGAAGGAAAAATCAATAATCACAAAAGGGAAATGGAAAATAACAAGAAAGAGTAATCGACCAAACAGAGAACCTCAGTCATCCGCTATAGATAACTAAATGCCAATATACATGGTAAAACCTATGAGCTCATGAATTGTATAGAACATACTATACATGTGACTCATCCCAAAGGAATGCCTACTCTTGATGATGTCATAATGCGTAAACACTCGGTATCGCCCTACCTAGCCTAACAGAGGGGCCCAATCCCCACGAAGAATATCATCTATACTAAGGGCCACTGGCCAGTGCATAGTCTGAACTAGTGTAGAAATAATTCACCGAAAATATTCTCGCTATGCTTAGTTCCCATGTTCAGACTAAAAATGGGGTGAGCCAATAATGTCAAACAAGCAGTCATAATTTCATTCCTCACACATAGTCAACACACACAACAAAGTCTCCCCCGAGTCACCAAAATGAATTTGTCTCTCGCCTTAGAAACATTTGATCACAGGAATGTCCTACCCAGTGAACCTTTCATAACACATTACTCAAACAAAGCAAAGGGGTCCACATACAAGTGTAGTTTTCTTAAGATAAACAGTTTTACAAAAGTTCCAATCGGTCCTCACAAAAATTTCGCATGCCAAACCATTTCTTAAGAATCACACGCATGGCACTTTGAAAAACATAAATATAATTTGATACCTATTTAAGAAACCCAAACCAGAATTTTAAATATAATACACATTAAAAAAATGCCAAAGGGGCATTTCATAATGCAATTGGGGTGAAAACACAATCAAACTACTTATTGGAACACATTACAAGAAATAAACCCCTCCAATTCGAGACAAAAAAAATTTATTAACATTTCTATATCAATAATTAATATTTAAAATTGGGTGTGAAATTAAATAAATAAATGATTCATAAATTTATAGGATAATGCATATAGATCCTACCTCGGATATGGATGTAAACCACGTCGATACACATCGTCTCTTGAAGTATCCAATGAAAATAGATGACACTGGCACACACATTCATTCTCATACATATAAATATAATCGTAATCCATTGAACATATTCCCCTGACCATGAGGGAATATGATCAAGTAAGATATATATATATATATACATATAATCATATGTACCTATGTATGTGTCCACGCGCACCCCCAAGAAACCACCCAAGATCTAATTAATTAACCTAGTGGAACCAACATTATTTAGAAACCAACAGACTTTTCAAGAAATAAAGATATACAGAAATTCCATTTTAAAGTGCTCTTTTTCAAATAGAACATTATGTTTTGCACACCAAAAATACATTTACCAGAAACACATCAAAAACCATTTTCCATAAAAAACCACATTCAATTTCACAAACACCAAAAACCATTTTTCGAATGCATTTACAATTAATTAATAAATTCATGAAACCCCATTGAAATTAGTACAAGGATAAATATTAAATTCAACCATTTCTATGGGGAATTCCCCCTTTTAAAACCCAAACATAGAGACAAGTTCACTTAAAATGGCATTCCATATCATTTTCCTAATTTCCAAATCATATTTAATGAAGAAAAAGAAAATTCAACATACTGAAAATATCCATTCCCTTTGTAAAAACCCACTATAAATGAATTAACATCTCAAGAACCTTTGAAAAAACAATTTTCATCTTTTTCACAATCATAAAAATACTTTTAAGAACTACCATAGTAAGGTACACATCAAAACATAAGCATTTTCTTTAGAAATTACAGTTTCTTCATATACTCGTGTAAAAACACTTTCAAAGTATATTTCGCACCACATAAAATATATAGTTTCACTATTAAAATCCAAATAAGATTTTACCAAACAAAATTGGTAAATAAAAATAAATATAATAAATTAAAAGAACAACCACAATACTATTTTTGAAAATTCTAATAACATTAAAATACAATAATTGAGAAAACTATGAGTATAAATAATTTGCGTAACACAATATAAAATAAATTGAAGAAATCTAAGAACCAACCAAGGTGAAGGAAGCCACCAAAAAATAGAATAGAAAATCACCAGTGGGGGAAAATGTGTGCCGAAGAGTCTGTATCTGAAGAGGTTGCTACTGGTGAGGGAGGTGCCGGACAAGGGGGATTCATTCAGAGTTTTTTGTCGGATAGGGTTTTAGCTGGATGAGGTTGCATCGACCGGGAAGGGCGCCGCCGGATAGGGGCGCACTGGAGAAGTGGCCCGTCTGGCAAGAGAACCGCTGGCGTGGGAGGTGGGTCATGCAGAGGAGGGAGAAAACAAGAGTGTGACGTGAGATGGTGGTCTGGCCAGAGTGGGGTGGTGTCGGCGAGAGAGTAATTTGGAAATGAAGGTGGAAGTATGGGAAAGGGAGGTTGAACCATGAGGGGGGTCATGTGAGTCATAAGGAAAACAGGGGGGAGAAGTGGCGTCATGCTAAATAAGAAAAAGGGAATTATGGATTTGATTTATTTTTTTAAAACCCAAGTAACATAACTAAACTAATAATAACAATTTTTATAACCAATTGATAATAATAAAATTAATAATAATACTACTACTAATAATAAAAACTAATGAAATATTATTGTTATTATAGAAGCTATAATATTATTGTTATTTTATGCTTAAAATTTTTTATTTCTAAAACTATATTTTATTTATATAAAAAATTATTTTTCTACATTTCACTTCAATTATACTTTTATTAATTAATTTTATTATTTTGGATGATGAAAAAACACATGACTCACATGTCATCAAGTGCGATGTTGAACGAGCTTTTCTTGAACCATGCCACCTGGCACTGACCACCTACAAAGTCAAACTGCATGTTATCACGTACTTTTATAAATTGCCTGCTGGTCGTGTGTCAAACCCGATATCAGTGTGAAAATTCTCCATATCATAGAAACATTATTCCCCTAGAATTTCACCAAGTCAAAGCATAGAAAAAGCATGATTCTGTGCCCAAACAGAGCCAAAAATAAAAAACCAAAACCTCATATTGACAATTCACTCTACGAGTCACACTCGACCGATCACGAAGTAACCACGAAATAAAATGAGGGGAGAACACGAAAGGCTTATCCCCACCACAAGAACATGACTAACACAGAAACATTAAAACACATGCACACCAACCCGAGGGGTGGCTAACGCAGGAACTCCCAAAACAAACTTACTGACTTTTTCACTTGAGTTGAGCAGGGCCACTGCGACTTAAACAGAACACCACCATAAGGCCACCCGGCATATCGGGGAACCAAATAAATGAATTCCCTATAACAACACTGCAGGAACTAGGAATTCCCCAAACCGATTTAGAACACCCATCACATCCAACTCCCTGAGTACGAGGGAGACAACGCTTCAACTAAAACCAAGAACTCATAGTGCAAGACATGTACCTTAAACACTCACATCTCCAAACAATTACTTATAAAATTGGGACTTACCCACACAAGTCTAAATTGCATTTTATGAAAAAAACCAAATCATTATAGAGGCCACATTTAGAAGGACACAACTACTATTATCATGAAACAATATGTTCATCACAGTATCACCACAAAGGATGAACATACAAAAGCAGGAAAACAAGATCAATGAAACTTGAATGTCTTTATTCAAATATTAAAGATAAATAACCAAAAAAAGGTATCACATGCCTCTGAAACCATGACTATGCACACGCTTCACCCTAAGACCTGAGGTTGGGGATCTGATGGCTGAAGAATCTTATGCCTCACAGTCAAAAAAGAACATCCCCCAATCATAAATCCTTCCTCAAATGACACTTCTTTCGGATCCTTCCATAGTGACCTGAATGGTCACACAATAGCAATAATTCAGAGGGATGATACATTATGGATTAGGATTCCCTAACTGGAATCACTGATGAAACCTTAGAAAGTAGTCTAATGAACCATAAGTCGACACTGATAGAAGGGGATTTCTTCAAAGGTATGTTTATCTCGTACACCCTGCTCGCAAAATGGGAAACCCTTACGAATGATGAGAGGCACCAGTTTTTTTTTTCAAGCAATTGATCTCCAGATGATGACTCCTTAAATCGGTCGACACATGATTTCTCTAACAATTGGCCTTTTTTACTATGGACATGCTCTCTCCTCTTTTCACAGTCAACTCCTCAGGTGTGATCCGTTACATGAAGATGGACTTTAACACCTCCCACATCATCCCAACTCCAACTATGACGAGACATCCACCTCCACTGGCCCATGGCTCGACTCTCCCAAAAACCAAATACAATAAAATCTTTAACAAATATGGGAGTTCCCAACCAGCCGAACACATGCTCTACTCCCTTCAAACCGCGTCACTGCCCCTAACGAACCCAAAATGCCTCGAAAGAAAAGAAACCCTTGATAGAAACCTGAATTGGGCATCACTCATTAACATGTTTTGTGGACATTTCTTGGTGTAATATTTAAGACAAAATGAAAAAAAAACTTCCATCAAGCCGAACTCAATAAAATGAAACACCCCAAACCGAGACAACCGGCCTGAAATCCTAAACAGGCTCAAACACAACCAAAGGCAACACACCAATCCAAGGGTAATAAACTCAAAAATCAAACATATATAAAAATTAGGCAAAATCCACTTTTCAAAATACCAAAACCCACTTTTCAAGAAAAATAAACTCCGGAAATATATTTTTTTTCATTCGAGTCCATTTTAGAAAATTCAAGCCATGCCTTAAATTCCAAAGACCCACTCATGGAATCCTATGAACTACCACATAATCAATCATCCCTTTCCACTCAAATCACCCGTAAATATGTTTTGATGTGCACTTCACATACTAACCCACCCATATGCGACCAATCCTAAGGAATACCATGGTCTTCACTTCCCGATTGATTACCAAATCCAAAAATATGGCAAAATTTTCAAAATTAAAACCCATACTCTTTAAAAAACCACTTCACCAATTTCAGATCAACTTGAAAGAAACCACCTTTATAGCAGTTCTAATACCATTAGAGATATAATCCTTTCAATTCAAAACCACCTTTATTTCCCAAAAAATATTAAAACCAACCAAATTCATGAAAACGAACAACCATCAATGGACAACTAGAATGAGGAACTAGTGCATATTCATAACTCAGTGACATGGTAGTGAGTCACACCCCATGTAAGACATAACACCAGAGGACCTTAAATTGTGCACCTGGCCTCCACATGGGTCACTACTCCATGTGGGGTCACTACGTGACACTATGTCCATTTTTTTGTCATTCATAAATCCAAAACCAAGAAAAAGTCTCAAAACCCAAACTACCCCTAGATACTAAGGTATCATCATGAATGGTGGTGATCATGCACCAACCCGTAACCTACCTTCTGAGCTCCAATAGTACTATCCTTTTACCAGACACCCCAAATAATAAGAACCTCGTCTGATACCATTTTCTCATGAACGAACCAGGGTCAACCCTGAACCGGTCACCCAAGCCAGCTCGCGACATAGACTGAGCGGCATTCCCGATCCTCACTGGCTTAAAACTGGTGTCGGGCATCAAAACTAAAGAAAAGGGAATGACATGGCCCATAATTGAAAGAAAAATAAATAAACAAAAACTGAATAGTGAAAATAATAGGAACAATGAGAAAAAAAGTCGTGCATCCCTCCATGTGACCCTATGGGTCACCACAATCCTTTATTAAACATCGCGCTATAGCGATGAAATCCAAACAACGTGAAGTAACCGAAGATAAAAAACAAAGGTAAAACTATTGGCATGGGTATTAAAACATAGTAGGCATGCCCAAACAATCTATTCTCATATGAATTTTCTTTAAATAAAATACCCATCAGTTTAAAGATTAATATACGATCTAAAAAACTAGGTGTTTACACATTTTCTTATTTAAATGAAAATCACGATCCATTTTCCTTCATATGATAAACTATGTTATTTTACCAAGGAGGAAGATTGAACCTTTTTAAATAAAGTGGGTTAGTGAAGTGTAAAACATTTTAAAAACCTTTTTCCAAAAACTTTTTAAGATCACATTGATCAACTTTAATAAAGAGATGTATTATACACGAAGGAAAAAAGATATAATTACACAAGGTAAATGGAAAATAACAAGAAAATGTAATCTAACAAACAAAGCACCTCAATCATCCTCCATAGATAACTAAGTGCCGATATAAAAGGGAAAACCATGGAGATCATGAATAGTTTAGAACATACTATACAAGTGACTCATCCCGAAGGCATGCCTAATATAGATGATGTTTTAATGCCCAAACACTTGGTATCTCCCTACCTGGCTTAACTGAGGGGCCCAATCCCTTAGTAGAGTATCATACATACTAAGGGCCACTAGCCAGTGCGTAGTCTAAACTAGTGCATCAATCGTTAACTGAAAATTCACTCACTATGCTATGTTACCATGTTCAGACTAAAATGGGGGTGAGCCAATAATATAAAACAAGCAGTCATAAGAGCATTACTCACACAGAGTCAACACACACAACAATGTCACCCCCGAGTCACCCCAAGGAATATGTCCCTCTCCTTTCAACCGTTTGATCACAAGAATATCCTACACAACTGACCATCCATATCACATAAATTAACAAAAGCAAAGGGGGCCACATCCAAGGATTTTTTTCTTAGGATAAATGATTTTATAAAAGTGCGAACCGGGCCTCACAAAAATTTCGCATGCCAAACCATTTCATCAAAATCACACGAATGCCACTTTGAAAACCATAACTACATTTTGAAACCCATTTATGAAACCCAAAACAACATTTTATATCTAAAACACATTCGAAAAATACAATGGGGCATTTCATCATGCAATTGATGTAAAAACACAATCAAAATACTTATTAGAACACATTACAAGAAATAAACCACTCCAATTGAAGATAGAACAATTTTACAAACAGTTATATATCAATAATTTATATTTTAAACAAGGTGTACCAAATGGAAGAAATATATTATTCTTAAATTTAAAGTTTAATTCAAAGAGATCCTACCTTTGATAAGGATGTAGACCAAGCCGAGACACTTCGGCTATTAAAGCATCCGACAAAAAATGCTCACACTTGCACACACAAATATTCTTATATATATATATACACTTAATTTGTTGAACATATTCCATGAACCATGAGGGAATATGTTAAAGGAAGATATATATATATATAAATACATATACACATATGTACCATGTATGTGTGTGTGCGCACCACCAAGAAGCCACCCAAGCTATAATTAATTAACCTAGAGGAACCAACATTATTTAGAATCCCACGGACTGTTGAAGAAATCAAGATAAAATGAAACTCTATTTTAAAGTGTGCTGTTTCAAATAGACCTTTATATTTTTCACACCACAAATACATTTAACACACACACTTCAAAAGCCATTTTCCATAAAAAACACTTTCAATTTCAAAAAAACCAAAAAATATTTTTCAAATGCATTTACAATTAATTAATCAATTCATAAAACCTCTTTTAAATTTTTTACTATGACACATTTTATATTCAACCATTTTTATGTGGGAAAACCCCTTCAAAACACTAACACATAGACATGTTCACTCAAAAAGGCATTCCATATAATTTTCTTAATTTCCAAATCACATTTAAATAAGAAAAATAAATGTGACCATGCCGAAAAGATCCATTGTATTTGTAAAAAAAATATCAATGCATTCGCATCTCAAGTACCGTTGAATACAAAATTCACATCTTTTTCAAAATCATAAAAATAGTATTATAGAGTAGCTTGGTCTGGCACACATGAAAACATAACAATATGATTTAGAAATTAAACTTTCATCATATACTCATGTCAAAACACTTTCGAAGTATATTTCTCACCCCATAAAATATCTAATTTTACTATTAAAATCCAAAAAACATTTTACCAAACACAATTGGTAAAAACATAGACATAATCAATAAAAAAACAACCACAAAAATCTATTTTAAAAAATTCCACTAACATTAAAATGACATAATTGAGAAAACTATGAGTATAAACATGTTTTCCAACACATTATAAAATTAGTTTACGACATATACGAACCAACCATGGTAAAGAAGGCCACCAAAAAATAGAAGAGAGACTCACCAGTGGGGGAAAACTGTGCTCCGAAAAGGAGATATCTTAAGAGGTTTTTACTAGAGAGGGAGGTGCCAGACTAGGGCGGTTTTCCCAGAGTAGTGCGTCGAAGAGGGTAGCGGCTGGATGGGGTTTTGTCGGTAGGGAAGGGTGTTGCCGGACAAGGCCGCAACAGAGAGGAGGTCCAGCTGGCAAAAGAACTACCGGTGTGGGAGGCGGGTCATATAGAGGAGGGGGAATCAAGAGTGCAAGACGAGATGGTGGTCCGACCGGAGTGGGGTGGCGTCGATGAGAGAGTATGTCAGAAGTGAAGGGGGAAGCATGGCGAGGAGAGGTAGATTGAGTGCGCGAATCAAATATCACCATGTGTACGGTTGATCAAGCTATGATCGAACAATGCCACCCAGTACTAACTGCCTACAAAGTCAAAATGTGTGTTATCAAAGAGTTTTGTTACTCACGGGCAGGTCGAATGTAAAACCCGATCTGGGTATGACAATTCTCCCCACCACAGATACATTATCCCCCCATAATTTCACCAAGTCAAAGGATACCCGAATCTTGAGTTCGTGCCCGAACAGAGCCAAAAAAATAAAAACAAGAACATCGGATTGGTAATTCACTCCACAAGTCACACTCGACCAGTCATGAAGAAACCATGACATAAATCGAGGGAAGAACATGAAAGGGTTATCCCCACCATAAGAACTTGTCTAACACCAAAAAATTCAAACCCACACACACCATCCTGATGAGTGGCTAATGTTGGAACTCCTAACTAGAACATACTCACTTCTCCGCTTGAGTTGAGAGGGGCCACTAATACTAAAACGGAACACCACCACAAGGCCAACCAACATATCAGGGCACCGAAACAATGAACTCCCTATAACAACACTACTGGAACTAATAATTTCCCAAACCAATTTAGAACTCCAAACACATCCAACTAACTTTGTACGAGCAAGACAACGCTTCCACTAATACCTATAACTCTCAGCATAAGGGAAAAAAATTCAACACTAACATCTCCAAACAATCTCTAATAATTTAAAGTACAACCCACACAAGGCCAAATACCCTTTTAGGAAAAAAATTATTATAGAGGCCACATTTAGAAGGACACAACTACTAGATAATGAAATAATAAGTTCATCATAGTATCACCACAAAGGATGAACTTACATTAGAAGGATGACATGAATAAGGAAAAAATAAATGTCTCTATTCAAATATGAAAGATAAAGAACCATAAAATGGTCTCACGTGGCTCTGACACCATGACTGTGTGAGAGATTCACCCTGATACTTGAGGTTTGGGCTTTGATGGATGAAGCATCTTATGCCTCACAGTCAGACACAGACATCCCCCTATCAGAACTCCTTCCTTGAATGACACTTCTTTCAGATCCTTCCCCAGTGACCTGAATGGTCAAACAATAGTAGTAATTCAAAGGGATGAGATAAGATGTCTTAGGATTCTCGAACTGGAAACACCGATGGCACATTAGAAAGTAGTCTGACGAACTAGAAGTCCACATCGACCAAAGGGGATTTCTTCAAAGGAAGGTTCATCTTGTACACCCTGCTCTCAAAATGGTGAACCCTTATAAATTCTGAGAGGTGCCGGTTTGTTTTCAATCAATTGCGCTCCTGAGGTCGACTCCTTAAATTGGCTGACATAGGCCTTTTTCAACCACTGGCCTTGTTAACTATGGACATGTTCTCACCTCTTTTCACCATCACCTCTTCTGGTGTGATCTGTTGGATGAAGACAGACATTAACAACCCCCACATCATCCCAACTCCAATTATGATAAGACATCCATATCAATTGGCCCACATCTGGACTCTCCACTAAACCCAAGACAATAAAAACTCCAACAATCTCGGGAGTTCCCAACCACCATAAGACATTCTCTACTCCCCTCAAACTACTTCACTACCCCTAAAAAACCCCGAATTCCTCGAAATAAGGTAAATACTCGATAAAAAACTAAATTGGTTAGGACTCATTAACACGTTTTGAGGAAATATCAGGGTGAAGTTTTTAAAACAACAAGAAAAAATTCGCAACTGGCATCCAGCCAAAATCAATCAAAAGAACCATACCGATCCAAAACAACCAGCCCAAAATCCCAAACAGGCTCAAACACAACCAAAGGCAACACCCGAAGACAAGGGTAGAAGACTCATAAATTGAACATATATAAACCCAGGTAAAATCCACTTTTCAGAATTCCAAAACCCACTTTTGAAGAAAAATAAATTCCCAAATGCTTTTTTTTATTCGAGTCCATTTTAGAAAAATCAAGCCAAGCCTTAAATTCCAAAGCCCCACCCATGGAATCTTATAAACCGCTACATAATCCGTTATCTGGTTTCACTAAAATATCTTGTACATATGTTTCTATGAGCACATCATGTATCTACCCAGAAATGTGCGGACAATGCTAAGGAATAACATGGGTTTCACTTTCCATTCCATTACCAAATCCAAACATAATCCAATATTTTCCAAATTATAACACTTACTCTTTAAAATCCTACATCACCAATTTCAATACAACTTGAAAAAATACCCCTTTTAACGAGTTTTAAAATCCTTAGAGAAAGAACCCTTTCAATTAAAAACCACCTTCATTCCCAATAAACACATTAAAACCAAACAAAATCAAGACAAATCACAACAAACAATAGACAGGCATAATGAAGAACTAGTGGTTATTCCCACCTCAGTAACATGGTAGTGAGCCATGGCCCATGTAAGACATAACACCAGAGGACCTTAAATAACACACCTGGGCTCCACATGGTTCACTACTCTATATGGGGTCACCGTGTGACACCGAGTTCCTTCTATTGTCATCCCTCAATCCAAAACAAAGACAAAAATATCAAAACCCAGACTACGCCTAGTAACTCAGATCTCATCACAAGCGGTGGTGATCAGGCACTGAACCGTTACCTACCTTTTGAGCTCCGAGAGTCCTAATATTATTTTACCAAACACTCCAAATAACAAGAACCTCCTCTGATATCATTTTGTCACGAACCAACCCGGGTCGACCCTGAACCAGTCACCCGAGCCGGCCCACGACATGGCCCGATGGGCATTCCCTATCCACATGGGCTGGCAACGGGTGTTGGGCATCAAAACTAAACAATAGAGAATGATTTGGCCCATAAATGAATGATATTAAAATAAATACCAAAAACAAAAACTAGGAACAGAAAGAAAAAAAGTCGTACATAACTCCATGTGACCCTATGGGTCACCACCATCCTCAATCCAACGTCGCGCTGTAGCAACTAAATCCAAGTTAGGCGTAGAAACTGAAGCTTAAAAAACAAAGGTATAACTATTGATGTGAGCATTAAAACTTAGTAGGCATGACCAAAAAATCTATTCTCATATAAATTTCCATTAAATTAAAGATCCATCAGTTTTTAGTTTGAAATACAATGTATAGAACTACGTTTTTACACATTTTCTTCTTTAAAATAAAATTATGATCCATTTCCCTTCATATATTAAACTATATTCTTTTTCCAAAGAGGAAGATTTATCATTTTTAAATAATGATGTGTACTGAAGTGTAAAATATTTTAAAAACCTTTTTCCACAATCATTCGAATATCACTTTTATCCAATTTAACAATGAGATGCATCATACATGATGGAAAATGCAATAATCACAGAAGGAAAATAGAAGTAAACAAAAACAAGTAATCAACCAAACAAATCACCTCAATCATCCATCGTAGAAAACTCAGTTCTGATATACATGGGAAAAACTAGGAGCTCATGAATAGTATAGAACAGACTATACATGTGACTCATCCCAAAGGCATGCCTACTCTCGATGAAATCATAATGCCTAAATGCTCGGTATCTCCCTACCTGGCCTAACTGTGGGGCCCAATCCCCTAGTAGAGTATAATATGTACTAAGTTCCACTAGCCATTGTGTAGTCTAAACTATTGCAAAAATTGTTCAATGAAAATTTGCTCTCTATGGTAGGTTCCCATGTTCATAATAAAAAGGGGGTTAGCCAATAATGTCAAACAAGTATTCACAAGTGTATTCCCTACACACATTCAATACAAACTAAAATGTCACCCCCCCGAGTCACCCTAAGAAATATGTCCCTCACCATTCAACAGTTTGATCACTTGAAAGTCCTACCTGGAAGACCTTCCATAACATATAACTCAACCAAAGCAAAGGGGTCCACCTACAAAGGGAGTTTTCTTAAGATAAATGGTTTTACAAAAGTACCAATCGGGCCTCATATAAATTTTTGTTGCCAAAAAATTTCTTATGAATCACACGCATGCCACTTTGAAAACCATAAATACACTTTGAAACCCATTTAAAAAACCCAAACCAGAATTTTAAATCTCAAACACATTCACAATGTACAAAGGGGCATTTCATCATGAAATTGATGTGAAAACACAATCAAACTACTTATTTGAAAACATTAAAAGAATGAAACCACTCATATTCAAGACAGAAAATTTTTACTAACATTTTTATATCAATAATTAATATTTAAAACTAGGTTTAAAATGAAAAAAATCAATTCTTAAATTTATAGGTGAATTCATTGAGATCCTACCTTAGAGAAGGAATTAGACCGAAACCGAGACACTTTGACAGTAACGCCCTGACCCCAGCTACCCAGGGTCAGTGCATTACTTCGTAACATTGGCATGATCACAAAAGATCAAGTCTCGAAAGACCGATTAGTTTAGTAGCCTTGGAAACACTAGATAAATTCATAAGTCTTACATTACATCATAAAGTAAAACAAAACTACATCATCTTATCTTCATATCCCCTTATATTATCCCTGCAGGTCAATCATATTATACTTCTTTACATCCAGAAGAAAATTAAAACATTGAAAGGGTGAGCTCAGATGCTCAGTAAGGATAACAATATTGCGGAAGCTTTCATAAATAAACATTAACATTTAAGGCAATGTATAACTAAAACAAAAGCCTTTTAAATATGAACTTCAACATAATATGGAAAAAGTAAAATGAGATAATGCCATTTACTTCATGACATGGATATTCTACTGGTCGAATAATCACATGAAATATCATTAACCACTTTCATAATGATGGAATGCATAATTCCAGACATTCTGATACATTTTGTCAAGGCCTCGACCAAGACGTCTAAAATGATTAAGGCCTCGGCCAAAACCATAAATCAAATTGGGAAAGGTCCTCGGCCAATTCCACGTCTAGTTGTCTCATGAGACCTACCGATGCATCGAGGAGCTATAGCGGGCTCCACCCGTCACTTATTAAGTCTAATTCATTCCTCATATGAATAGGTTTAAACATATCATAAACCATAACATAATTGTATCGCATAAAACATGCATAAAGGAAACATAAAATTTCCACATTTCAATCACAAGATATCAATACAGCACATTGATATAATAAAAACTCTTTCAAAACCATTTTCAATACCAAAATAAAAGAACGTTAAAACTTTGTATTTATTTTTCATTAAAAAAATGATGGCTTGTAGAGGAAGCCGAAACTCAAATAATGGTCATAGCTGCAGAGAAATCATTGTCACCGCATAAGTACGGAAAGAAAAACATTCCCTTTTTATCGTTTAGTAAAACGCTTTGTATAAAAAAGATTTCTTTTGAATAAATGTAAAAGTCAAAGGCATTTATACACCATATAAAAGAATGTTGTGTATAAAACCAAATTTGCCTCAATGAAAGGAGATTGAGACGAAGTCCTTAAAAAGATCATTTTTAAAATAAAATAGATCTATTATGTGTATTCACTATAGGTACACATAATGAAAGTAAAAATACAAAATACGACATAATAATATCATGACATAATTTGAAAGTAGGAGATTAACCCAAAGAATGGAAGTTGGGTTAAGAAATTCCCTTACCTCATGTCTGACTTGACTCAACCGTTCTTTAAACTCCTGAATAATAAACTAGAGTTAATATATACCTTATTAAGAACCATTTTAAATTTCATTATCATTTTTATATCACTTATTACAATGATATGAACATTATGTAATTATTTAAGTTAATAACGGTCGTTTTGTCGATCTTTGGTACTTGAGTCAACAATAAACTTCTTATAATTACAAGTTGTTTATGTGGTAGAATATCCATTATCTCCAGAATTATATTCCTGATTTATATGTCATATATATCATATATATCCATTATATACATTCATTCATAAAATTACGTAACATTTAGAGGTAAGAAATGAAATGCACTGTTCATGGAGACGGTAAGCCGTACGTACGCATGAACGCTACATTAATTTATATTTCAAATTTAATGGAATGATATCATAATTATATAAAGGTATAATATAGTTCCAGTATAATATCATATATAATATCAATTACACCATCCTTTATACATCCCACATATGGCATTAATGATTCACATCACTTTGAGGGGGCGGTAGTCCGAACTTCCTAAAATGAAATTATCGCGTTTACCCATAATGGAAATCATAAAGTATGCCATAAATGGGAAATACAGAAGCATAAGGAAAACATAAACATATTATATATCATATATAAATATAGTGACATCTTAATGTCCACCTTTGAAGGTTTTTTATGAGTGTTGAACAATCATCGTTTCGTGAGGTAGAAATTCGCCATCCACAGAAACTGTATGTTCTTTAACCATTAGATGTAGGTGTGTGTAAGTGTAGCTCGAATACTTCTTATAAAAACATCCTAGTATATTGAGGATACTGGTGTTGTTACAAAAAAAATGAATAAAAAGTTTTTAGGGCGTTGGAGAAAAAAAATAAAACAATACAACATTAGAGAAGACATTACCTCATAATCGGGTAACTCTTTTTGATTTGAGGCAAAGTCTTCCTTTAGAAGAGTTATGCCCAAAGTGAGGCTTCTTGAAGTAAGAGTGGGAAGTTGGGAGAGTATTTGGGCAGAGGTTGGCCGAGCCAAATGGCTTCAAAGTGTGAATGAGGTGGTAGAGGTGGCGGCCTTTTATAAGAGGAGAGGAGGGCCATTCTTGGAAAGTAAAGAAAAGTCACTTTATTATAAAATGATTTTCAGATTTTCGAGGTCCCACACTTATATAATTCGTGTCTAAGGTGATAAGGGATCTCGATCTACCAATCCAATAGTCTTTGGACAAGTGTAAGCCTTGGATTGTACATTATCTTTTCATTTTATTAAAATCGTTAAATAATGAGGTCATCGCTGCATCATAATGATGTCATAAATTATTTAATTTATTTAATGTCTAAAAATTATATAAAAAATAATATGATGTAGGAAATATTTTTATCTTTCCAATGACTATTTATAGTCAAAAATATGACTTGTATAACCCCATGTAAATTTTTTTTAGTAAAACATTTCATGTTTGTGTCATTTTTTACTTTAACAATAAATAAAAGGTATTTATGTCATTTACCAACTAAAGTGGCTCCATGGGGTCCCCAAGTTGACCCATGGATTGTCTTGGTCGTCCATGACTCATCCAATAGGGTTAGGACAAGTGTAAAGGTAATTTCATATTATTATAACATTATCTTTACCTTAAATTACACTAATTACCTTTAACCGCAATTAATTAAACTTAAAAGTTACTATTCACCAAAAATTATTTTAATCCCATTGAACCAAATTTTACATCCTAATGACAAACATGTATGTCGGATTTTTAAAAATCAAATCACAGAAGTGGTAATATTTCATTTAAATGAAAAAATCAGTTATTTTAACTACCACATAGTGGTTTCACTATTCATCAAAAATTGAAGTTTTTCAGAACAATGCCAAAATTTCACCCTAACCTATAATTGATATTCCGAATTAAAAAATTATTTCTATCTTACAAAATTCCAAACATATAAGTTTCATTAATTAAATTTATAATTAATTCCCGCCGTCATAACAAATAGCGTGTTTTTATGAAACAATATATATCAAAAGATTAACAATTGTTTATGTCCAATTTCAATGTTAAATTAAATCTAATGAACACAATTAGATAAAATGGTAAAAATATATTCTAATTATACTTTAAAACCACTCAATAGTATAACATATCACTATAAATTATTTTGATTAAAAAAGTTGTTTTAAGTATTTTTCACTATTCATAAAAAATTTGAAGTTCTCAGAAAATTACAAAAAAATCAACATAGGATAATTTAAATATTAGGAATAAAAAAATGAAGTCCATTTCGAAATATAGAATTTCTATAAATTTAAAAAGTGGTTACTACTATTCATAACGGCTACTTTGATTAGTTGCGGTGTATTATAACTCAAAGATGCGTACAATGCAAGCTATTGCATTATTGAATGAGAAGCGTATCATGGAAGCTCGAGGAGTTACATTCAACCCTCCTTCAATAAATTGCGTCCTCACAATATGAAATTTTTCTTGGAAAATTAAAGGTTGAAAATAGAAAATACCTTTGTGGAAAACCCACATCGGAAATAAGGTTAATAAAATTTAGTCTTAATAAGAGGGAAATGGAAATAAGAAAGTCACCAACAAATTATGATCTCGATAAGGAGAACATTGGTGGCAATTAGAGACATATAATTGGAGGAAGAAGGTAAATATTTGTAGGGAGTGATTGAGGTCATCAATCACAATCAACTGTCAAATTGAGGGCCTCAAATCCTTCAATCTATGTTGATTTAAAATATCATCAGTTCAACAAGACATAAGGTATTAGGATAACACATTTTTTTGTTTTAATATCCCATTACTAAAGTTTAAGAATTAATTTATTCATTGAATAAGAGATATGTATATATATATTTATGCTTGACAATTATAGTTTCAACCCTCAAATCATCTTTCACTCAAAAAGATCATAGAACTCAAAAATATTATACTTATCCTAATTGTATAAGGTTGAAAATGTTAACACATACCATTTAGATTAGTAAAATTATTTTGTAATAACCAGGGTCTTCCTGTAGGCTAGTGGTAGGAAATAAAGTCCTGTCGCACTATGGTTGTGGGTTCGATTCCTGCAGCTTTGTCCGACGCGACGGGTTATGCCCCACCCTGCAGGTTTTCCTTTTCCTAAAACTATAGTATTATAATATTCAAAAAATAATAATCATAAATTTTTTAACCTTGAACAATACTATCCAAAGAACAACTTAATCCACTCCAACCTTTATCGTTATCCAAAATACCTCTGTCCGGTTTTTCTCTAAAAGGTCTCTTAATTCCAAAATCAATTTATCATATTCCCCAAACAAAGTAAATTTTCTCTTATTGTCACATACTAAAAATATAATTACCTTAATCATATTAAAACCTTACCGAAATCAACAAGTTCTGCAGTACAATCCTTATATATATATATCACATTATTCTAATAACTAGAATATAATCCAGGAGTCCAAAAGCATCAATACATTAATTATTCTACTTCAACTGTAGTCACAACATAAGATTTTCCTTTATCCCTTGGCCTTTTCTGAGATAAGTTTCCCTGAAGCTTAGGACATTCATTTGCATAATGACCCATTTCTCTACAATTTTAGCATTCAACATTGATAGCCTCTTTCTTTCCCTTACAATCACGAGCCTGGTGACCTTTTTCTCCACATTTGTAACAAACTCCCATTCCTTTTAGGCAAGTACCAGGGTGATTCTTCCCACAATTATCACATAATGGAAAATTCTTCTTTCCCTTTTCCCTTTATCTGTCTCTTTTTCCACTATTATCTTCTTCTCTTGCTTTACTTTGTTGTCATAAGTCTTAGAGAATTCCTTTTCTATCTTGATAGAACACGAGACAATATCTTCGTATGACGAGAAGGTTTGTGAGACTAATGCTCGACGGAGAAATGGTTTTAACCCATCAAAGAAACGGTCAATCTTACTTCTTGGGTAACTTATATAATCTACAGCATGCCTCACTAACCTTGTAAAGTTGGCCTCATACTTTGCGACATTCTCATCCTCCTTTTGTCTCAGACTCAAAAATTGTCTTTCCATATCTGGTCGATGGTCACGAGGATAGTATTTTTCTAGGAAAAGCTCTTTGAACTCCCTCCATTCCATATTCGATACTTCATCATCTTCCTTTGTGTTTTGAATCAATGACCACCATTGATCAGCATCTCCAGTGAGGCAGTAAACTGCCATGATAACCTTCTCCCTTTCGCTACTCCTTAAGGTGTGGAAAATTTTCTCTAAGGTGTTTATCCATTGCTCAGTTACAAATGGATTTGTACCCCCATTAAATGTTGGTGGTTGTTGCCTCATGTAGCGTTCTAACATTGATCCTCCACGATGCGGATCAGGGTGCTCCATATGAGTAACGTTATTATTAATAACTTGAGTGAGTTGTCCCAGTATGGTAATAATTTGATCAGCACCAGTTGTATCTCCATCTCCGCAATAATTATCTTGAGTAGGAGGGAAATCCCTACTCAGAGTGCGTGCATTGATACGGTTTCCATTCCTTCCACTAGGCGCCATTTCTAAACAACGGAATAAACTAGATTAGTTTATGAATCAAAATACATATTTCCATACTTATAAAATACTTAACATTAATTGAACTATTTATGGATATAATCCATAATCATAAAAAGGTTTTTTTTGAGGAAGTATATACTCATAACCGTTCATAGTGGTTTGTAAAGAAAATGAGAATTATCCTAAGCATATCCCCTGGGAGTGTCGTAACCAAGAGTGCAGCAAGGCACATTGTCGTGCACCAGTTCCCGTTCGAGTCTAGCTCAAATCAGTGTTTTCGGGTTTTACCCCTAGGTACATCTGTGCCAAAGTCGCCTCTACCTACTCGTATCCAGACATGGATGTATTTCTCGGAAAACTCACAAAATCTCTACAATAACAAAATCCTAGGAAGTTCTTCTATACTAATCCTCAAAGTCTATCTTTGGGCTATGTGATCTAATCAGAGTTTATCTAAATCTAGCTTCCAAGGTTAGTACTAAACTGCCTCTGATACCAACTGTAATGCCCCGACCCCAGCTACCCAGAGTCGGTGCATTACTTCGTAACATTGGCATGATCACAAAAGATCATGTCTCAAATGACCGATAAATTTAGTAGCATTGGAAACACTAGATACATTCATAAGTCTTACATTACATAATAAAGTAAAACAAAACTACAACATCTTCTCTTAATATCCCCTTATATTATCCCTACAGGTCAATCATATTATACTTCGTCACATCCTGAAAAAAATTAAAACATTGAAAGGGTGATCTCAGATGCTCAGTAAGGATAACAATATTGCGGAAGCTTTCATAAATAAACATTAACATTTAAGGCAATGTATAACTAAAACAAAAGCATTTTAAATATGAACTTCAACATAATATGGCAAAAGTAAAGTGAGATAATTCCATTTACTTATTCACATGGATATTCTACTAGTCGAATAATCACATGAAATATCATTAACCAGTTTCATAATGATGGAATGCATAATGCCAGACATTCTGAAACATTTTGTAAGGGCCTCGACCAAGACGTCTAAAATGATTGAGGCCTCGGACAAAACCATAAATCAAATTGGGAAAAGGCATCGGCCAATTCCATTTCTAGTTGTCTCATGAGACCTACGGATGCATCGAGGAGCTATAGCGGGCTCCACCCGTCACTTATTAAGTCCAATGCATTCCTCATATGAATAGGTTTAAACATATCATAAACCATAACATAATAGTATCACATAAAACATGCAGAAAGGAAACATAACATTTCCACATTTCAATCACAAGATATAAATACAGCATATTGATATAATAAAAACTCTTTTAAAACCATTTTCAATACCAAAATAAAAGAAAGTTAAAACATTGTATTTATTTTTCATTAAAAAAATGATGGCTTGTAGAGGAAGACGAAACTCAAATAATGGTCACAGAGGCAGAGAAGTCGTTGTCGCCGCATAAGTACGGAAAGAAAAACATTCCCTTTTTTTTGTTTAGTAAAACGCTTCGTATAAAAAAGATTCCTTTTGAATAAACGTAAAAGTCAAAGGGGTTTATACACCATATAAAAGAAAGTTGTGTATAAAACCAAATATGCCTCAATGAAAGGAGATTGAGATGAAGTCCTTAAAAAGATCATTTTTAAAATAAAATATATCTATTTTGTGTATTCACTACAGGTACACATAAATAAAGTATAAATACAAAATAGGACATAATAATATCATGACATAATTTGAAATTAGGAGATTAACCCAAAGAATGGAAGTTCGGTTAAGAAATTCACTTACCTCGTGTCTGACTTGACTCAACCGTTCTTTAACCTCCTGAATAATAAACTAGAGTTAATATATAACTTATTAAGAACCATTTTCAATTTCATTATCCTATTTATATAACTTATTACAATGATATGAACATTATGTAATTATTTAAGTTAATAACGGTCGTTTTGTCGATCTTTGGTACTTGAGTCAACAATAAACTTCTTATAATTACAAGTTGTTTATGTGGTAGAATATCTATTATCTCCAGAAATATATTCATGATTTAGATGTAATATATATCATATATATCCATTATATACATTCATTCATAATATTACGTAACATTTAGATGTATGAAATGAAATGCACCGTTCATGGAGACGGTAAGCCGTACGTACCTATAAACGCTACTTTAATTTCTATTTCGTATTTAATGGAATGAAATCATAATTATATAAAGGTATAATATAGTTCCAGTATAATATCATATATAATATCATTTACTCCATCCTTTATACATCCCACATATGGCATTAACGATTCACATCACTTTGAGGGGGCGGTAGTCCGCACTTCCTAAAATGAAATTATCACGTTTACCCATAATGGAAATCATAAAGTATGCCATAAATGAGAAATACAGAAGCATAAGGAAATCATAAACAGATTTTATATCATATATAAATATAGTGACATCTTAATGGACACCTTTGAAGGTGTTTTATGAGTGTTGAACAATCATCGTTTCGTGATGCAGAAATTCGCCATCCACAGAAACCGTATGTTCTTTAAACATTAGATGTAGTTGTGTGTAAGTGTAGCTCGAATCCTTCTTAAACATCCTAGTATATTTATTATACTGGTGTTTTTACAAAAGAAATGAAAAAAAAGTGTTTAGGGGGTTGGAGAAGAAAAATAAAACAAAACATTATTAGAGAAGACATTACCTCAAAATCGGGTAACTCTTTTTGATTTGAGCCAAAGGGTTCCTTGGGAAGGGTTATGCCCAAAGTGAGGCTTCTAGGAGTAAGAGGGGGGAGTTTGGAGAGTATTTGGGAAGAGGTTGTCTGACCCAAATTGCATGAAAGTGTGAATGAGGTGGTAGAGGTGGGGGCCTTTTATAAGAGGAGAGGAGGGACACTCTTGGAAAGTAAAGAAAAATCACTTTATTATAAAATGATTTTCGGATTTTAGAGGTCCCACACTTATATAATTCGTGGTTAAGGAGATAAGGGTTCGATATCTACCCATCCAATAGTCTTTGGACAAGTGTAAGCCTTGGATTGTACAATATCTTTTCATTTTATTAAAATCATTAAATAATGAGGTCATCGCTGCATCATAATGATGTCATAAATAGTTTAATTTATTTAAAGTCTAAAAATTATAAAAAAAATACTATGATGTAGGAAATCGTTTTTTCTTTCCAATTACTATTTATAGTAAAAAATAAGACTTTTATAACCCCATGTAAAAATTTTTTTAGTAAAACATTTCATGATTGTTTCATTTTTTACTTTAACATTAAATAAAAGGTATTTATGTCATTTTCCAACTAAAGTGGCTCCATGGGGTCCCCAAGTTGACCCACGGATTGTCATGGTCGGCCATGACTCATCCAATAGGTCTAGGACAAGTTTAAAGGTTATTTCATATTATTATAACATTATCTTTACCCTAAATTACACTAATTACCCTTAATCGCGATTAATTAAACTTAAAAGTTACTATTCACCAAAAATTATTTTAATCCCATTGAACCACATTTTGCATCCTAATGAAAACCATGTATGTCAGAATTTTGAAAATCAAATCACAGAAGTGGTAATATTTCATTTAAATGAAAAAATCAGTTATTTAACTACCACTTAGTGGTTTCACTATTAATCAAAAATTGAAGTTTTTCAGAACAATGCCAAAATATCACCGTAAGCTATAATTGATATTCCGAATTAAAAAATGATGTCTATTTTACAAAATTCCAAACATATAAGTTTCATTAATTAATTTTATAATTAATTCCCGCCGTCATAACAAATACTGTGTTTTTAAGAAACAATATATATCAAAAGATTATCAATTGTTTATGTCCAATTTCAATGTGAAATTACTTCTAATTAACACCATTTGATAAAATGGTGAAAATATATTCTAATTATACTTTAAAACCACTGAATAGTATAACTTATCACTATAAATTATTTTGATTAAAAATGTTGTTTTAAGTATTTTTCACTATTCATAAAAATTTGGAAGTTCTCATAAAATTACAAAAAATTCAACATAGGCTAATTTAAATATTATGAATACAAAAATGAAGTCCATTTTGAAATATAAAATTTCTATAAATTTAAAAAGTGGTTATTACTATTCATAACGCCTACCTTAATTAGTTGCGGTGTGTTAGAACTCAAAGTTGCATACAATGCAAGCTATTGCATTATTTAATGAGAAGCGTATCATGGAAGCTCGGGGTGTTACATTGAATCTTAAAGCATCTAACGAAAAATGATCACACTGGCACACACATAAATTCTCAAACATATATATATATATATATACCCTTAATCCATTGTCCATATTCCCTGTTCCATGAGGGAATATGTACAGGGATGATATATATATATATATATACATATACACATACTTACCTAGGTATGTGTTTGCATGTACCACCATAAATCCACTCGATCTCTAATTAATTAACCAAAAGAAAGAAACATTATTTAGAAACCAACTAACCATTCATTAAATCAAGATCTAAAGAAATAATATTTTAATGTGAATTGTTTCAAACATACCTTTATGTTTTGAACACGAAAAATAAAATTTCCACACACACTTCAAAATCTATTTTCTATAAACAAACCACTTTCAATTTTAAAAACACCAAAAACCATTTTTGAATATATTTACCATTAATTAATAAATTCATGAAAACACATTGAAATTATTACAAGGAAACGTATTAAATTAAACAATTTCTATGGGGTAATACCCCTTTCAAAACCCACACCCAAAGACTTGTTCCCTGAAAAAAGAATTCCATATCATTTTTCTAATTTCCAAATCACATATAAAGAAGAAAAAAAACTCAAAAAGGTAAAAAGATCTATTCCCTTTGTAAAAATACACCATCAGTGATATTTCATGTCATGTGCCATTGAAAAAACAATTCACATCTTTTTCACAATCATAAAAAAACTTTTTAAGAGTACCATAGTGAGGCACACATGAAAACATAACCACACTATTTAGAAATTACACTTTCATCGTATAATCATATCAATACACTTTAGATGTATATTTTGCACCACAAAAAATATCTAATTTCACTATTAGAATACAAATAAAATTTTACAAAACACATTTGGTAAAAACATAGACATAATCAAACAAAAAATACAACCACAAAATCTATTTTAGAAAATTATAGTAACATGAAAATACCATAATTGAGAAAACTATGAGTATAAAAAAGTTGCACTACATATTCTCATATTAGTTGAAGACATATAAGAACCAACCAAGGTGATTGATGCCTCCATAAAATAGAAGAGAAACTCACCAGTGGGGGTAAACTGTGTGCCGAAGAGGAATATTCGAAGGGGTTTCTACTGGCGATGGAGGTGCCGGACAAGGGGGGGTTTTCCAGATCTGTGCATCGGAGAGGGTTGTTGATGGATGGGGTTGTGTCGGCAGGGAGGGTCACTACCAGATGAGGCTGCATCAGAGTGGAGGTCCAACCGGCAAGAGAACCACTGGTGTGGGAGGCGAGTCGTGCAGAGGAGGGGTGAAATAGGAGCACAACGTGGGATAGTAGTTCGGCGAGAGTGGGGTGGCATCGACGAGAAGGGAAGTCAGCAGTGAAAGTGGAATCATGGTAAAAGGTGTTCAAACCATGAGGGGGGCAGTGTGAGGGAATGGTAAAATGGGGGGGTGTGACGAAGTGGCACCGTGCCAAACGTGGAAAAAAGGGAATTAGGGTTTTGATTAATTTTTATAAAACCTACTAGGGTATCTAAAAAAATATTATTATTAATAACCTATTGATAATAATAAAAATAATTATAGAAAAAATTAAATAATAATAATATTATTATTATAACTATAAAATTATTATTATTTAATTCTTAATTTTTTTCTAAAACTATATTATATATATATATATATAGTATTTTAATACATTTAAATTCACATATAATTTAATTTATTTATTTACTTATATTGGATGTCGAGAAACCGCATGAATCACGTGTCATCAAGTGTGCGGTTGAGCAAGCTGTGCTCGAACCATGCCACCTAGCACTAACCACTGAAAAAGTTAAACTGCGTGTTATCACGTAGTTTTATAACTCACATGTAGGTCACACGCCTAACCCGATCGGGGTGTGACATTGGTCTTCCCCGTTTCCTAGGAAGATTGGAATATAGAAACAACATAATGCAGAAATTCAAGCTATCTTGGAGTGGAAGATCACTAGTTGGTTTTGGGGCTCCTCTATGTTTTTTCAGAGTTTGATGGAGTACTTTAACATGGTCACATCATAATATATGTTATATGTGGTGATGTGATGAAACTATTTGGTCCAAACACACTCTTATTTCCCCATGTATCCTCAATTTCTATTTATCTAGCTTCATATTACCATGTATAGTGTGGGGAACACATACTAATAAGAATATTCATCATCTATGAAGTGTTCACCCATGGAAATAAATATTACACGACCAAATTTAGATCTTTACATGATGAGGGTTCCATTTTATGTGGTGGTTCCTATTATTCATAAGATGTAGGGAAGAAATGTAAAAGATTCATATATTTTATTGGATAAAAATAACAGTCATCCCCTTCTGTTTCTTCCGACATATAATGGTCACACCCATTTTTGGGAGACATATTCGATGACACCATTGTGGGTGGTGGTACTATTTTGGGTCTAAAGAAATACAATATCAAGGTGGAATGATCTTAATGAACATTTTTCCATGTAATCCAATTGTAGAACATCAATTCGCACCTAGCTGAAACATTCTGGAAAACACCATATTCTTTTGATATTGTAATGGTTACACAGGCCAGATACTATAATGCGTTTTCTGACACCACCTGTCTAGAATTAACCATACCTTCATTTAAATCATTGACAACAAATATGTCCCACATAATATTACCCATAATAATATGGAAACAGAAGTATTCAAGACAATAAATGAGGTTGAAATCATTAGGATTCATGGGATATAATAGATTTGGAATGTTATTTTCCATGGACGCTAAGAAACAAGCATGGAATTTATCATTTTGTATCTAGTAGGCTTTATTCAAATGATCCTGAAATCATTTGTGACCATGATTTATCTATGGTTTTGGATGATGGAATTTTTTTATTTATAATGCTTGATAGTTAGTGATGGATGGTTCATGACCTTCCCAAAATCATGGATGGGAATTATTACATTCTTAACAGTAATTGTGGTAGCTTATACATTTCATAGACATTTCCTCTTTTCATAAGGAATGATTGATGATTTGAATTGGTTCATTGAATTTTTTATTCAAATATCTTTGTGGTTTTAGAGAACACATGGTACTTACATGGATAATTCAATGGGATTAGAGAAATTTGAAGACCATCATTGAGATTTTCAGCATTGAGATCCAGTAATTATTCTCATGAGATAGGTATTCTACATGAATTGGGTAAACCATTCAATTGTTCTATGAATTTAGGAATCCTCTAATTCTCAAATTTTTTGTAATTATTCATTTCAATGATTGTTGTTCCCATCATTTAGGAGTGATATGATAAAATAATTGACATCAAAGGCATTCCAATCCTAAAATGAATCTTGATTGTAGTTTTTTGTACCAAACAAAGGATGGCCCAGTTAGAGTCTGTCGAAAAAACCTTAACCTTTCTGACTCTTGTTGATCTCGAGGGCCCATCTTTAGACCACATTGGGATTTTGAGTTTTACATGATTTTTGGGGTCACTATCACCGTCAATGATAGTAGATATTGGATTTATGAAATTATGTTTGAGGAAAATTATTATACACCAACTCAAAACATTCCTCCCTTTAATTATAAATAGATTTTCATCACCCTTATATGGATTCTATTCATGTAGAATGGTTCTCTATGATATAAAGCATCTCTAGAGGTACTACTATCTAGGATTCCCCCAATCTATAGGGATCAACTGCATGTTAATGAGAACGACCCACATACATATCCCAATGATTCTCTATTAATCATAATAGTAAATGATAGCCATCATGATGGAGAGGATATCACAAAAATAAAGGGACATCATGGTCACTTTTGATATCCTCATTAATTTAGACTATCTGTATGGATCTAGAGAAACTATGACACCCATTTTCTGCTCTTTCTGGGAGATCGAATCGTTCCAAATGTATGGGAGGAAGAAAATTTTTTCTTCAGCCTAAAGACGATACCATTAGCATCTATTTTTATGTACAATCTCCTCATTTTGTTGGGTGAGATTTTGTATCACATTATAATAATCTAGAAATATTTCCTCCATTGAAAGAAAAAGTGATTCAACGTGGCGGTGATTGGGATGTATCCACACCATTCCCTTTTACTTTTTATGTCCTTCATCATAGAGGTGGAAACTCAATATTATGATGTGCCATATATTGATAATTATCTATTATAATGTGTGTACAACCATAGTTGGTTCATCAAGATCACCTAATTATCATGGTTTTTTCGAACTTTATGTCCCACCACATCTTCATCTTTATCCACAATATTTGTTGTATTGACAGTGATGACATTTATAGAGGTGTATTGGGAAATTATGATTGCTCCATTACATTAAATGTAGTAAGATGATTTCTCAATTATTTCATCCATGTTTTTTATTGATCCTAAGGAAAAATTAGGCCATTTTCGCTAGTGGACCCAAGGAGTATTATTTCATTCTCCATAAGATCAATATTTCTCAGACAATGAGTAATGAACTTAAGGGATCTTATGATTGTGAATGAGAAATGTGCACTAAATAGAATTATTTTATCTTATGGTGGGAGGAATGAATGGGATGATAAATATCAATTATTTATAGCCCAACATATAATAGAATGAGTCTCTCTGTAGTGATGATGACGATGATGATGTAATTTCCCACAGCCGTCTGGGCTGGGGTTTATTTGGGGCCACAATTTGAATTGATTGAACCAGTTATTAAGGATCGAGTGACTCTATATTTGATTTTATGAGTCCTATGATGAAAATATAGATATAAATATCTCAATCATAGATTTATGGGGATGATATAGACTCATCATTTATTTAACTTGGATCATATATAGGGATGATGATCTTGGTGATGTTCCTTAAGATATAAATTCCCCCATCCTGTAGGGAGGGCTCGTATGACAATGATAGTATTATGTCTAGAATGATCATGGGAATTTATGATCCGAGGTGTGGATGATTTTGTATATATTACCTCAACATAGTGAGATAGGTTAGATTATGGATGATTGATATGGTAGCTACTATTTTTGTCTTTTGGATGTGTCATAGTTGTCCTAATGAAGTAGCTGAGTGAAATAGTTTCAAAATTTGTGATTAATTATTGATAAAATGTTTTATGGTTAGTTACAACTTTTACTTCCATATATAAAATGTATTATCATTGACTCTAGGTTCCCAGTTCCCAGATTCACCATCTATCCTCTACATCAGTTTTTTATTCCTGAAAATCATTAAAGTATTGGATTTTTATTGTAGTGACCAACTAGGTTGGGTGTTACTCTATCCATTGATTTTACTAGAGGCTATGAAATTAGAAGTTACTATATCTGATATTTTTTATTGTTCTAGGGATATAGTTATATGTAATGATCCATATTTTACACATCTTTAGATACAAACATCTTTAGATGATCTGGAAATAAATCATAGAATATTTTTCATGTTGTGAGGAGAATAACTACATTGGGATTTCTCATGATCTATAATTTTGGGGTCACATACTAAAGACAAGGTGTCTATTTCTAGACAATAAAAAAGTGTATTTATGACCTGAATTTTATACTCAAATCATGGATATGGGAGATTTATATCCTTTATTCATTGATGAATATCAGGAGAATTTTGGGGTAGTTGTGGAAGACACTTTTTTCTAGACCATCATGAACTTCCTAGTCAGAATTGGAATGTATCCAAATCATGGTAGGGTGTTTTTACAGATACCTCTCACAGTACATTAATTTCATTCTCCTCTTCAGTAAACCATTATTATCCCATCACGGAGACCAAAAAATATTACACTTATGGTATCTTACTGGACGAAGTAGAGTGTTGCTGGATGATGATGGGAAAATATATATGTTTGAACAACATATATTAAGAACCTCTCTATAAGAAATAATCTAATTTTGGAAACTCTTTTATAATATTGTGTTTTGAAGGGGTTGGATTTCATTTTCATTGAGAGATATCATTGTTGTATGGTTGACCACAACAGATGTAAGGAGTAGTGTCTCCATGATCTATATCCAAACTTCCACGAGGATGGATATAAATGTAATGATCATCTTCTGCTTCAGTTGAAGAGTTGGAGAACCCTTGATGTATTGAGAATGTTTCACAAGCAACCTCAATGAAACTAGTATTGGGAAGATTATGGATATGATTCTCATTCTACTTCATGGACAGAATATGCCAAACTACATAATGGAATTGTACACAGATATGAACCTATTGTATTATAGTTGTTGGAACTCATTTATAATATTCTGGTAATTTGGTATTATGTCCAGTGAATAGGGGATTTAATAATATTTCAATGATATTATCCATTAATGATTAGAAGAGAAGCACATCTACAGGCATGTACCATACTCACTTTGGGGGGCCTCAATCAGAATAGTTTAATGAGCCTAATCTCAATCCTTTGGAATATTATACTAGTCCTTTTTGGTAGAGATATAAGCTTTCTATGACACATGATTCATTCAAACATGGATATCTTGAGTTGGAATGAGAATATGAGCCAATTACATCACCGTTTCCTCTACAGTAATATGACAACAATCCTCTTGTACATGACTCCAGCGACATGTCATAGTACTGTCTCATGACCTGGGTGGTTCATGAGAAGCACATGAGAATAAGTTTATATGTTCTTCACATAAGTCTATCATATTTTATTCATTTTCTAGACATAAATCAAATATTCATTAAATTTTATTCAATTTCATATTTCTATAATTATCACGTGTTTTGAAAAATATGTTGGATACAATTCTATTAACCTGACCTAAGTACTTCACATGATCTATGTATGATCACAAGATTTGCTTATAATATTTTCATGATCACATCAACTTATGCATGATTTAACATACTAGATAACCATTCCATTCATGAGAAAATATACTCTGAGAAATCCCCTCATATGTCTGGGTATGCCGGTGTTAGTTTCCAAGGAAATATTTTTTTCGTTATTCTGGAACATGCAATTTATAGGCCTCAAAAAACATGTTCTTTACCTTTTTTTGTGGTGTGTATCATGATGATACTTATTGGATTCATTGGACAAATTTTATGTCATGTGTTTCATGATGACCTATGGTAGGACATTCCTAGGGCGTCAGATGATTTTCGGCAACCACAAAATCAGCTTGTCAACGCTTTATTTATTATATTGTATTCTATTAATTGGGTATTTAAAAATAAGGCATACATTCCAAGTTTATTTTATAATATCAATTTATCATTTATGAGGACATTTGAGAGAGTATTATTCCTTATCTAAAGATTTGGTGTTATCTATGGTTCCTTTTCCAACATATTTTTGTGATAAAAAGGATGTCATTCCAATAGAAATTTGCACGATCAAGTGTTCTTTTCATGGGGTCTGGTAAGGTTTTGATAGTGTGTCACATGAGTTATGTGATGAAAAGAGAATCTCAAGTTTTATAATTTATTTTTGTGTTTATTTTATATGTACATTATGGTTTCTTGAGTTTTTATTGCATTGTCAAAGACAATAGCTCTTCCCATTAGTGTGGTGTGATGTGACTAACAAGGGGTATATGGGGATGTACGAGAACAACATAGATAAACCTTATAATTAGTTTGGATTCAAACGGGGTGTTAAAAACATACATGTCATGTATGAAGCCTTTCACAAGATTGGGGACACATTTCTGTGGGATATTGTGTGACTAAGATGACATGTAACCGATGTTGTTGCAATGTCTCTCTAGGGGCATGGGTGTGGTGCCTAAGTTTTATGACCGAAAGAGGATCCAAAATTCCTCTATCTATATTTAATTTTATTATTTTAATTTTTTAGAGATCTATAAAATATATATTATAGTTTTCAAACATAGTCAGTCAACTTACTAGTGATGTGATTCTTGACATTTACTACTCCAATAAGATACCTCATTTTAGACATTTTCCTCCAATTTTCCTAGGATTTTTTGATGGATTATAAGGAACCCACCACCTATCTGGTGGTTATCTTCCCGAATCCATTCTAATGTCACTGAATATATTGATAATAATCCCAAGAGATGGATTTTTTGAAAGAGTCTATGTGATATATTATATAGGATATGTGCTACCTCTGACCATTCATATTATCTTCTTTAGGAAGAGATATTTCGTGTCTCCAGGAGGTAAATGTGATCCATGTTATCTTGTTCACCATAAACATAATTTTATTTGTAGGGAAAATAATTTCCATATTTAGGTATATATTTATTTTTGAATGTGTCAATGATCATTTGGGGGGAACCAACAATAACAAGGAAAATGTTTCAACAACATAAAACACCACAACAAAAACATAAGTCAAGGATAAATAAAAATAAATTACATTGAAAACCATATTATGTTGGATTAGGTTAATAATAAAATCTCATTAATGGACTCTCACGAGACTAAAAAATTTCTCAATGAACATTAACACCATATAATTCTGGGTGAAAATGTCACATTCATTTCATTTTCGTGTTTATGTGTGCCACATATATCATACAATATAGAATCAAACCGAATAATATTTTATTCCCTGATAATATAGATACGAATAAATAAAATTAGGTCAAAAATAAAGATTAGTAATTTCATAAAGTTGACATGCTTGATAAAAAATGGGTACAAATATTCACTACACAATAGTTTGGCATGTAAATTAAGGGTAAAATACTTGCAGTATAGAGGGGGCATATGATTTTTTTGGGTGGGATTAATGAGAGTGAAAGGGGTTTCTAATAATTTTTATATAAAGTGTATAGTAATGTTATATGGAAAAAAATCCCAAAATTAGTAAATTCATTTAAAAGACTTATCATAAATAAGATACTTGAATAAATAAGTGAAAGAGAGGATCTCTTACCATGAGTGAGTGGTTCCAAATGCTTGGGAGGAGATTAATGAGATCATGAGGGTACCTTGGGATGCCTCTATAGTGTTTGGGGAAGACTATAGACCCTATAAAATATTTTTTTAGTTTTGATAAATTTGATAATGGGTTGATTTATATTTGAAATTATTGGGGAATTTTTTTTCATTTCCCAATCATAGGTTTACAACTCTATAAAATAAAATAAAAACACCATAATCCTTATAATGTTTCTTCCAATGGTTTCATTGAAATAGAAGTTTATTTAATTATTTTATAGTTTAATGAGTGTAAATTATAAAAATAATTCCCTTGTTAATGTGGAAATGAGTCATGTTCCTAATGAAATGATTTCAAAACATTAAAATATATTATATCTATTGGAGGATTCATAATGGATTTTTAAAATAAAAGAAATTACAAAAAAAATCATAATATATCAATTTTGAGACGTGTATTTATATAGAGATACAATTTATAGTGTTCATTACATCATGTTCAATTTTTTTGATGACATAATACACATAATATATTTATATAGTATTTAATTATTACCTAAAAATTTGGTTTTCTTAGAGAATTATAAAAAAATTCCCATTGGAGATTTTTGACAATTTGATTCCAAAAAAATTATTCACATTAACAAAATAGTTTTTTAAATATTTTTAATTTTACATTTCCCACATGAATCATAATTTCATGGGTAATATTGAGTCTTTAAAAAATTAACCTTTTTGAACCCTTAAAAATATTACATTTGAATTTATAAAAATTATATTATCCTTAATATTTAGTAAAAAATAATTAATAATTATTAATAAATAAAAAATTTATTTCTATAAAAATCCATTTATTATTTATAATATATTCATAAATTTAATTTTAATAATACCTACAAATGAAATTTGTGTTTTATTATATCAAAATCATAATCATTTATAATGTAACAATAATAGGATGAAAATATCGCAATTATTCTATTAAAAAATAATTTACATACTCATAATGGTATAGTTTTGATACATATCCCATTAATATACCACAAAAAAATACCTAATGGTAAGGTGCACGATGGTGACACTTTCATGGGGTTTTCCGGGGTACATGATTTGGCTCATGAGCTCGATTATCTTGAAAATATCTCATTTATGGTTTTATCATTGTAATATTGTTGGATGTAATCTTGGGATTGGCCAGGTGAAATTCCTTGGGATTATATATCCCAAAGAATCTATGATAAATTTGATTTTTGGGTATGATCCAAATATTGGATGGCATCACTTACCCTTTATTTGTAAATTGGTATTGTTAAAACCATAAATTTAAACTATTCATGTTATCATTGTTTAATAGAAATATTAATAATAGAAATGATAATTAATGGAATTTAAAATCTGAATGGGTATAATGAAACAAAATAATCTATTGTGTTTTAAATATTAATAATATATAATAATGTATTTAATTAAATTGAATGAGAAGTTTTATTTAAAATTCCATGTTGCTACAGTATTCCCCCAACCAAAATTTTACCCTAGAATGTTTTTTCTCATACAAAAAATTAGAGGGTAACTTTTTTTTCACAAATATTGTACGTCCCATGTAAATTATTCAATATTTTGGGTTCACTATAACACTTTGATCAGGTTCAATGTCTTATTCTAAATATGATTTTCTCTATGATTGATATCATCATTTACCACTCCTCATAGTAAGTACCATTATCCAATGATTCCACCAATGTATTTGGTACTTGTGAGGAGTTTGGTAAGTACATAAATAAGACTGAAATGTGGATGGAATAATGTACTTGAGATTGGTCATAAGGATGTACTAGTCGATAGGCCATGACAATGAGGCGATCAAGGATATTGTATGGACAGATAAATAATAGACTATGATTTCCCTACTTCAAAAATGTCATTAATTTAATGCATGGAGTTATTCATAGGAGTAAATTTTCTTAATCCTTATACTCTAGGTCTCAAAGAAGATTTTCATCATATTTATTTTTTGAATTTAATAACCTTAATGTGATACTGAAATGTGTTGACATTTAACACAATATCATCAACCATTTCAGGACAAAACTATTTGTGTTCCGTAACATCATCCCTATATGTAGGATTTTTCAACATCTTCACCTAAATAGAAGTATAGAGATACATTTGGATACTATAGTAAAAACTATTATTGTATAAGAACACGACCATATAAAGTTGCTAATTACATCCTCTTTTGATGTAATTTGATATTTCTCTGGATATTTCCTTGACTCTATTGACATTATGCTTAGATTTTCCATTCATTTGAATTTGATAAGATATTATAAAGTTTTACTCATTTTTTGGGCATGTTGTATACTCTCCCAAAACATGTAAAACATCTTGGGTGTTAATCAGATACAATCAAGAGTGGTGTTTCATGAAGCCTCACAAGTTATCTAATGTTTAAGCATTCATGTGGATTTTGTTATAATTCCTCTCAAATTCCAACGAAGTGATCAATAATTTCAATATGATCTATCACAACCCATATGTAAATATTTCATATTTATATCTATTGATGACCTATTATAATCTCCATGTTTACGTTTTCCCATTACGTTGTATGTATGTGCAATGATATCATCATCCCCTTGGATTTTTTCATTTCTTCCTTCACTTAATGACATATAATATATGTTGATATATATTATGAAATCTCCAGCTTCATATAACCCCACCAATACTTCTCGCAAATGTCATGATACCTTTTTTTCTACATAGATGGATGGAGGAGTTTGATTTATGTACATCATCTGAAAACCCCTTCTATTACATAGGATTTTATGGAAAACAATGTCATGACCCAAATCTCTAAACTCCTTCTTCATTAACAATGAAATCCAAGGATTTACCATTTATTATAGCTACAAATTTCCTCTTAATTATTAAAATGCATCTTTAATAATCTTTTATCTTCTTTAGAATGGATGATTTGGAAATCAATTTTCAAAAGAATAATGGAACTTCTTCCATTATGATTTCCATGTCCATATTTTTCATGCCAAATGAGAATATATCATTCTTAGTTACTATAAATTATTATATTTTTATCATTTATACTTATATAATATTCCACTAGTTTTTCTTTCATATGATGGTACTGTATTTAGTAGTCATATTCAGTGATTAGCCCTAACAATCAACATTGGTGCATATTTAACACTTTCTGTGTGAATATATAAATATGGAGTTTTCGATACATAAATAATTCCCACATGTTCCCATAGTGATAATGGATCGATATTTTCAATTAAAAGATCATTGTATCCAACTCTATATCATGCATTGGGTTGTTTTTTTCATGAAATTCCTAATTCATTTGATCATAGTCTATCAATTTATCATTATAGATTAACTCAATACACAATAACTTCTTATAAGTATCATCATGTACAAAAAAATGTTCTCCATATTTTGGTAGTGTGAGAGATGGTGTAGTTATAAATTTATTTTTTCAACTCATGCAAGCTCTCTACACATCAATATTTCGAAGCAAATGTCACTCAAATCCCCGTTAGATTTGATTGGGATTTAGAAAATCATTATAACATTATCACAAATTGTTGATAGTACCATGATAACCCATGAAAACAACATATATATATCACAGATGTTGGCCTATTATATCCTTCAATTGCATCTATCATTGACGAATCAAAAGATATCCCATTTCTTATTATAATATTCCTCATAAATGAGACATCCTTAATTAATAAATCACATTTTCAATACTTTGCACTATTATTCTAATTTATTAGGTTCTTTATCATAGTTCTCAGATATCACTCATTATACTCCATTATTTTGAATTATATTATAATCTTATCCATAATGATTACCAACAATATATCGAGGTAATCATCAATTATCATATTAATCAATTCATTGATGGTTTCTGGATCATTTACTAAGTTTTAATAGAATTACTATGAACTCTTTGTTCTTATACATTGTACAAAAATAAATCATGACAATATCATGCTTATTCATCCGTATATGATAATATCGAAATCGATGATAGAGCTTGGAGAATTATTTCCCACCATATATCTGATCAAACAATTCAATAATATATGGGAGATTATATTTTTCCTATATCATGATCGCATTAAGCTCACAATAATCAGTCAAAATGATCATTGACTAATCATTGTTTTTGATGAATAGGAATGGTTTACCCCAAAGTGAAAAAACTAGGCATATTACACAATTATAAATATTCTTCTATAGTTGTATTTTCTCCTCCTCATGTTCAACAAAAACTATTCTATATGGAGTATTGGATAATGGGAACCCCCAAAGTATAAGTTCGATTGAAAATTCAACCTCTCAGATAATGTAATACTATGAAATTATTGATGAAATTCACCAACATATTCCCTCAAAATTGAAATTTATTTGAGAATGATCCCTTATGTATACTCATTAATTTTATCTAGATATGCTTGATTATAGGTTAATAATAAACATTTATGATATTATGGTGATAAAACATATTCATCCTTTTATATGAAATTGTATATAATCATCTGTCGATTCGTGATAATCTGAGTGATTTCCTTTGAGTAGAAATTAATGACGTCTGTATTAAGGCAATGCCAATCTATGCCCAAAATCGGATCAAATTAATCCGAAGGGAATATCAAAAGTTTTTATGGGATGATCATCCCCCTGATTATCATAGGGGATGAGTTATATACATGGGATGGAACAATTTCACAATTTTCTAGGTGCAATGAAATATATACATCCATTCCTTGTGTTGATATTTAAATAGTTATAAAAAACATTCATGATATGAAGGAATTCATAGAAACATAATAAAAACCATATTCTATATTATGGAATAAACAACTAGAAAACTGGTCGACACTTCACCATCATTATCAACCTCAGCGGTTGTGACGGAAAAACATCACCCTTTTACCATAAATGATATTGGTTATCTCCGAAAACCCTTGACATAGTTAATTGGTCTGAAAATTTCTATTGTTAATTATAGATGAAGAGATTAACAATGAAATTATGTTTTAATGAATAATTTCATTACTCAATATCATTGGTGATGTTCCACTATCATAAATATCTAGCTAGGTTTCATTTCCTCCCACACCTAAAGCATTTCCTTGTTTCCTCTAGAAAAATTCCAGAGTTCTTCTTCCTAAACCCTTTACACGTGTGATGTTAATGTTTTTTATAAATGATATATTTCTCCATAAAAATATATATTCATCATCATGTCTATGTGGTTCCCTTACGAATTGTAGAATGAAATCTCAAATTTAAGTGAACATCAAATAATTTCATCATAGCTATCAATGTCTCATATCTGAGTTATTTTCATTGGTCAATTTTTATCACACTAAAGAAGTGGTCAACCATGTTCTAGTGGGTAATGACAAAGAAGGATTTTTATTTTTCAATTCATGTAACGATTCTTTATATTCCACAATTTATTTGTCATCTTTTTTATATACGGGAAATAAAATACCATGCCATTTTATGTCAGGGAGTGCAAGGAAAATATTTATCGACAATCATATTCAATAATTTCATCCACAAATTCAGTTTTATTTTTTTGGGGATCATATGATTGATTTAATGTTTGATGAAATCTTCACCTAGACTCCTCAATTTCATCTGGTTCATTATTTGGGGGATTTAGGTGCTCCACCAGATGATTGTTTCTTTTAAAAACATTAGTCACCCATGAGATTAGCATCCTAATGTTCCTAATTCCTCCTCCCATAGGATTTGGAATCTCATTTGGACAGTAAACACATTTCCCATCACCTTGGATGTTTTGTAGAGTCCTCCAACTTTCATCTAGTGGATAAAATAAAGGTAAAATTAGGGATGAGTATTTTTAATTTATTAAACACAAAAATGGGAATTCAATGATATAAAAGGGATAACATAGAAATGATATTTGTTTCTAAGCTTATTAATATCAGTACTAAAAATAGGCCTTTAATAACACTAAAAATTATCAGTGCAAGAAAAAAGTGGTGATAATGTTTCCCATTATTAGTGTTAAAATAAGAACTTACATAGCAAACCATTTATGAGAATTTGTTTCTAGAAATGATAAAAGGTAACCTTCATAATCATTTTAGCACTAATAAAGGGTAACTGTTATCTATGATCTTATTTAGCACTCATAAAGAGTATGCATTACTAGTTATTTTTTAGCATAGACAAAGGATATCTTTTATCAGTGATATATTTTTTAACAGTTAATTTTACCATGAAAAATGAAATACTTAAATAAATAAAAAATATAAATTCTCTTGTACAAAATAAAAAAAATTATTAATTAAATAATTAGTCATAAAAATGAATAAAATTATAATACTATATATATAATATAATTTCTATCAAAATGAATATTATATTTATATATATGTAAAATTAATACTGAAATAAGAAATATAAAAATTAATTAAATGAAGAAACACATTTAAAATGTTATTAATTAAATAATTCTTTATAATCATAAAACATTGTATATATTATATATATAGATATATATATATATCAATGTATATAAATATAACATATATTGTAAAAAAGTATTTAAAGTTTACAATAAAAAAGTCATATATTTACTGAATAATGATTTATAATTAAAAATTCATTAGAATTGAAAATACTAAGTAATTGTATCGAGTAATGGACATAATTAAATGTCATTGGATTTTTTGATTTATCATATATCATACAAGTGTTATATTAATTTCACATAAATTTATATATTCAATTAATAATCAATTATATAAAACTCTCACATGTCATTATTTACATATATAATGAAATATTATATAGAAACACATACACATAATAATTATGTAGTTTATTTAAATTTTAGTATTAATATTAGAATTTCATTTTTACTTGATACATTTTAAATATCATGTCTTCAATTATTAAATTTTTTTTATTTATTTCTAATTTTATTACAGCTAGGTAGTAAATCATTTTAAATATTTAATATTAAATATTATATATTTTTTTGGGAATTTAGTCAATATCAATAACCTATTAATATATATATATATATATATATATATATTACTGTGGTAAAACATTTTAAATATGTATTCATCTTTCTTTCAATGTATATCCCTTTTTTATTAATTTATATTAAATTAAAAAATCACATCAATTTTCTCAATATTGTTAATGTGTACTCTCTTATAATGATTCCATTTCACATGTTTTTAACATGCATGTACATATTATTAAATATTCATTAATAATGTGAATGAAATATTTTCAGCTACTTATTTATAAAAAATATTTGTATAAAAATATTTTTTCTATATTAATAGAATTTTATATTTATAATTATAAAAAATAGAATTTATTTTTTAAAAAAGTATTTATATATTAAAAAATAAATAATTATATATTTAAATAATTATAAAATATAAATAACTTATTTAAATAATGAATATATTTACTCTATTATATATATACATTTAATATATAAATATAAATATATATAATTATATAAATATATATAGTGAAATAAATATATAAATATTATTTTAAATAATTCTATTTAGATAATTATAAAAAATAATTATATACGTCAGTAATTATAATTTTATATGAAATATATTTAAATAATGTTAATATTTTTTATATTTATATTTATATTTATTTATAAAGTATATTTTATTATATTAATATATTTCCGAATTTTTGATGTATAGGTTATTAATATTCTATCTCTCCTCATGTTTTATTGGTGATAAATAATTATTTTATCATAAATTTTCTAGCGATGATAAAGATCAAGGATTTTATACTCTAAAATTGCACAGAAAAAATAAACTGTTATCATTACAAAATCATTAGTGGTTATAATAATGTATTTTATTACATCTTATTATTGAAGTGTTGATAAAGGGGAGTTTTGTCAAGGCTTCATTGGATGTATTGATAAAAATTTCACCAGTACCGAGCCAGTCGTGCTATCCAATTCTTTCCATACAAGTCATCTACTATCGGCTCACATACTTGTTGAATCTATGCTCTAATCATGGTTCATGAAATTCCAAGGCTCAATTCTAAGGCTCAAATTATTCAGGAGTGAAATGAATCAAAGGTTCAAATGAATTCTAGTTTTGGGGATATTACTACATTTTATAAGATTATTAAAAGATTCAATCCACGGTATGTTAATTTCTCCTCCTCCTCACTCATTTCCTTGTTAGGAGATATCTATTTTCATTTTTTTTCATTATCTATTTATATTTGTTATCCATCACTAATTTCCCTTATAAAATGAATTTCTAATTTGGGGTTTCTATAATTTTTGGTTTGTATTGACCCTTTATGATTTTTTCCTATTACCTTGTAAAATACTAATAATTCCATAAAGTAGTTTCATATGTTATTCCACATCCATATTTATCTTAAATACATTAGTTATTAGTGAAAATATATGGAATGATTTAGTTGATATTGGATATGTATAATGGGGTTTTCTTTATTCATTTTTCCTGATGGATAAGGAGTACATTGGTATTATACTCAATTTATGAATTATTCATACCATTACAGTTAAAATAATAATAATTTTAATACTCATGTGATAGTAATGAACTAGTTCATTACATGGTAGAAATAGTCATTGCTGGTAAGGTGAATGATATTTATCATTTATATATTGTGATAATTTTGGGAAAAAAATATATTAAAAACATTTAACTCATATATGGTAAATCACCAAAGTATTGATCATTATTTTATGATAATATTGTATTCATTATATTATATTTCCATTATTTTTGTTATTTTGGTTGCATAAAATTTTAAAATCCCCATCATCTTTTGATAATTTAATATGTGTATTTAATACCATAAGTATAATAATGTGGAAAGAATAGTGATTGATCCAAATAAAATGTTTAATTGATTGACCAACGATATGAATTGTTATATTCTAAGGATGAATATAAGTACAATTTTTTTCCACCCTAAAAGGTGTGTCATATGCTAAACGTTTGTGTTCCCATTTTAAAATGAAATATCAATTAAAATGACATGTGCCATAATCAATATTGATAAACCAAATTCATTTGTTTTTATATATTAGGAAAATGTTTCATATGTTCTTCGGGATGTGTATGATTCATCATAAACTCATTCTGATTCATGATGTGACAAGTATGACTCCAAGTGCCTCTATTTTTTTTAAAATTAAAATTAATTTTAATAAAAAAACTGAGGTACGTAAATTTGAGGAAACATTTTTTATTGTTTTTATAATTTATGAATATAATCATTAAGTAATTTTTGATTATTAAAATATGTGTCACCTCAATTTGATGCCTTGTATTCCCGATATGACTCAATGTGTCGATTATTTTTATAAAATTGACTTTTTAGTTCAAAATTTGACAGTCAGTAAAAACTGATCCTACATTATCTGATTTCCATTATAATTTATGAAGAAAATATAGTGTCATTTTTTGACCTGTAGGAATCAGTCTCATGTCAGTAAAATACATGATGTGGTTGTTATGACTCAAAGTGTGTTTTTATTGACTAAAATTAAATTTTTGTAAAAACGGATAGTGATAAACATAAAACTGGGAATCTGAATTTAGATTTTTTTAATACTTTGGGGGAAAATCCATATTTCATTTTGGAAATTTTTGAATCATGTGGACCTCAATCACACAGTGTGACCATTAACAATCCAATGAATTTTTTAAGTTGAATTAATTTAATAAAAAAAATGAAAAATGAAAATCTTAATACCATGAAAATTCATTTTTAATAGTTTTGATACTATAGGAGAATGAAGTATGAGTAAATTTTGATATGTAGTAATCCACTACTATTACAACCTTGTCATTACATACATAGCAGTTACTTAATTTTTTCATCATACAAAAAACATTACACACACAGATACCCAAATACTGTATTAGTTTAGTTCCCTTGGAAAGATGGTTACATAAACATTAGTACATGAGTGCGATACATTATCTCCCACTAGGTTCTCTAATACTAGATCTCTTATTATAAATTTCATACATAAAATGTATCATCATAATATGGTGATCAAAACATAAAAACTAGTGACCTATGATAATCAATATGGGTAGAAAAATAAGATATGTTAGCACAAATGTGAGAATAAATGTATAAGAACATGATCATAAAATTATATGATCATAATATGCATATAAAATATCATAAACATCAATCATTTCATAATTATTAGTGATTAATTAATTATTTAATCATAAGAGAAATAAGGGAAGGATTTATTAAGTAATAAGGCCTTCAATATTTGGCTTAAACATAAACAAAAAAATATTATTTCAAGGATACCTTCCATGATTCATAACATGTTAGGGTTGAGATAACAACTCATGTACCAACTTTGGGTTTCGGATCCCCTCACTTGTACCCTATTAATTTGGGCTCGGAATGTCCTCTCGTTTACCCTCTTCCTTCAGACTTGGGATGCCCTCTAGTTTACACTCTTGTTTCCATTATGGGATTCCCTCCCATTTACATTCTTGTTTTAGGAATAATATTCCTTATTGTTTTAGTCTTTCTATTTCATACCTTGAACAGTTTTGTTTCAGGGATAGGATTATCTCTCATTTCACACTTACTTAAATATAAATAATCATTCTTGTTTTCAGCTTGGAATTCCCTCCTTTGTACCATCTTGAGATCATATTACATTTATCATTACCCAGCGCATTAGAGAGAAATATTAGTCCATACAATCATATAATAAAATCAAACATACATGTTACAAAATATAAAAATTGAATCATATCATGAACTACAAAAATATATGGTATTAATAAACATCTGATCATAACCCATGAAATAAAATAAGGGCCAGAAAAATGTAATCATATCAAAACATGTGAAAAAAATCTTTTTTTCATAATAATTTAACCAACACAAAGCCTAATAAATGGAGAGGATTTCATAAAAATATAACCCATGACAGAGAAATCAATTTCATATAATCCATTAATGTGAAATAAGTTCCAGAAATTCCATTCCATCAAAACATTAAACATTCATAGAAATAATTTTGTTGGAACCATGGTATCATTTCTCATAAAAAAATTTGTAATTATTATGGATATCATCTTAGATGGAAAATAATTTGGAAATATCCATTAAAAAACATTACATGAGTAAAAAATTATTAATTTTTCATAGATAATTCTTTTAAAAACTAAATCATTTTTGAAAAGAATATTAAAAAAATAACATTTATAACATAGAAAGAATGCATGAAATCATTTTGGAAACCCTTTCCAATAAAAACACATAAGACAAACATCAAATCATTTTAAAAGACCTTTCATTTAAAATAAATTAAATATTTTTTTAAAAATTATTTAAATTCATTTATATCATTTTCATTGAAAATAAACTTTTGAAACAATATAAATGAATTTTTTAAAATCCTTGTAATCAATTTTAAAAATGTTAAATGTTTTAGAAAAAATTTATCTTTTAAAACCAATTCAAAAAGATAATTTCACAAATATTAGAAAAACAATTCATTAAAAACATTATTGTAATCATGTATAATAAGATTCAAGAAAATGAAATTAATGATGGCATGTAAATCCATACCTATTGAACATTCATTTTTCACTACAAAATGTCTAGAAAATCCCCTTGACCTGAAAATAAAAATTGGAGTAATTTTTAAAAACCATATTGTCTTAAAGGTAGAAAATGGTTAATGTTTTCTTTTAAATAAATGCAGCAAATATTATATATTTTTTGAAACCCTTTTAAAGAACATGGTTTCGATGGAATATAAATTTTCATCCAAAAATAATGGTTAACATCATGGCTTTGAGATTATTCCTTGGGGAGATTTTTTTTCATAGATATACCCTTCTACGACATCACTGGTGACTGAAAAAAATTTAAGATCTTGTTCCTATATGATAATTTGATCCTAGAGGAATATTCCCCCATATTTCTATGATATATTTATAAAATGGTGTGATGTTGGTCCCACCATTCATTAAATTTACATTATCAATATATTAATTTAAAGGCATGGTATCATTCAACTTTCTAACCAAAATACATGATTGTTCAAGAATATATTATTGTTAAATTGTTTCATATTCTATGTCTTGGCATTAGAAATAAAAGCTGTATTGATATTATATCAGGACTAAATGGGGATTGATTATTTTTTTATAGGATACATGGAGGTACCCAAGTCTCCAATATCGTATCCAGCAATTACCTAATGATAAATTTCTACCTCCCTTTGTATGAATTCGATCTATATGGGTTGTCAATACCTGAACAATGTGTTGTTTAATTATTGTCAGCACATCATATGTAGTAATTTACATGCATCCAATCACTGGTTCTTATTTATATAAATGTAAAATTTCCCACCCTACATATGTTTAGAGTTTATTATAGATTTTTCTAATGTAAGAACTATGTGTGGATTTATTTATATACTATTAGATACATAGTGAAACCATTATCCTTTAATTCCGGCACATCCATGAATTTCCATCACCATATAAGATTTCCTTCCATGTGAACCATATTTAATTAAAGATATTATCATGTAAAAACTTGTGTATACACCTCTATATTCCCAATTGTGAACTCTAAGATGGATCAATCGAATGCTCGGTTGTATCATTTTTCTCACACTGATCAAGAATCATTTGAGCTTAGGGAACCTACCACATCCCGAGGACCAGTGAGATTGAGGTTTCTTTTATCCAATGATATAGAAGAATGTCATTTTATCTTGATTTTATACCATATGAAAACATCATAGTCACCTAATGTTATACAAGACAACATCATCCAATTAAAATTGTGTTAAAATTCATGATATTTTGACTTCATGTTGAGTATATTACCCTCTTTAATGATTGTGTATTCATGAATCACATGGTTTATCACTTCACCTTGAAATGTTTTCAAATCATATTGGTGTAGCCTTAGGGTGTTGATACCCTTCTTGAATCTAACATTCTCCATGAACCAAAAACATATGTTTTATATCTGTGTTGAAATAACCAAATCTAAAAGTCTATACCTTTATAATAGAACCCCATGAAACTTGTTATCATATTCTATTGGGTTACCCTATAGAAATATTGAAATAAAGAATGATAAATCAAAAGGATCCCCACAAGGATTCATAGGCGAATAAATCAATTCCTTAGATAATTTTCCCATCATAAGAGAGACCCCCCTATGCCTATGAGAAATTATATTGACAACATGTAATATGTGATCTCCACTATTACAAATGGTTGACTTATACCTTCCAAGAATACACTCCGCATTGACTCTGGTATTCTTGGGATAAAATTTACACATTTCATAATGAAACTACTCAAATAGATTTGGAAACCCTTGATGATACACATATGTGAAAAATACCAAATTTCGATGAAATTTTATAATATCTTACATATGTAACACTTCATCTGTAGTTCTACATATATTTTTGATGATCTAATTTCCATGAGTTAGCCATTCTTATTTGCGATACATCATAGTTTCATGATGTTAAACATCATGACAACATCTTAATTTCATGTAGTTTAACCACACTACCATATTAATTTTTTATTTTTTAAAAATTTCACGAAACTGTTGTAGTCACTTGATGCTACAAATCATGACAATGTTCTAGTCATATGATGTTGAACTACATGAGGATTACATGTTCACATTATTTTAAACTACACAACAACTTCCTAGTAAAATGATATGAAAAAAATGGAATACGGTATATTACACAATACCTAATATATTTTATTTATTGGGGAATCCTGCTCATTATTCTATACTAAATATTAATGATTCATCACCATTAATGATTGAAATATGTAGTACCCTTTCAAAATGTATGATCTCGATCTACATAGAGGGAACCTTAGTTAAATTTTATGTTAAGGATAACAATGGGAAGATTATAAATGTTCCATAATTTTATATGTGCTTGATCTATATAGGACGTCCCTTTTTATAAGGACTATGGGTGGATTTATTTCTGTTTTATTATGATATATAGTGAATCACATATTTAATATACTGGTCTATTTGACTAGTTTACCATAATTACAACATTCCAAAGTGCATGAAATATATTGAAAAATGTCAGCCTCTGTTTGATAACATATTATAAAAATTTACCCAATATTGAAATATTATCCAAATATAAGAGCCCTTCAACGTAAGGGTACCATCAACAATAAGGGAATATACACTCAAAATAATGATGATAATCTCCCTTTGAAGAGAAATATTCCAATAATACATTCTAACAATTAAAATATATAAAGGGGATCTCTATAATAGTGATGACTGTGAATTGATTCTTTCCCATACCAGATGTATTGGAAATTCTTTGAAAAACTAGCCATATAAATTGGAAACTCTCCTAAGATCTGTTTCACCGTGTAATAACTTAATATACATAAGAGTGGATGAGTTATAAAGGGTATTTATTTTTACATATGAATTAAGAATATGTACCTATTTATTTCATATAATATATATCTATGTTGGATGGTCTCTAGAACATGGATACCCAGTAGTAAGCATGTGTAATGAAAAATTATGCATCCTCCATCAAAATGCCACCAACCAGTTAAAAGTCTATTTAATGATATCTACAAAAATTTCACATCAATTCCTATATATTTCCAACATTATATGAAAATTAAAGGAACAAATCCTCATCATATGATGTTAAACAATATAATAAACCCTTCGCTAATTCATGATGGTATAATATTTAGACCATATACAATCATCACACATTATCAAAGAAGAGAAATATCTATACCCTTGTTAACCAATGATATGGGTGCTTCCATAATATTTATGGGCACTTCAATGTGTAAATAATACTACATTAATTGATAAGATAATGTTGTTGAAAAACATACACTTCCCTTGTAATGGAGAAAAGTTCTATATTTCTAAGTAATTATTAAATTAATGTACATAATGTCCATAGACCATTCATCTGATGGCATCTTGGCTCCACTGGAAGGTAATTTCAATAATTTTAGAAATTGATTTCATCATATTAGATCTATCACTCTAATGTAATTTCCAATCATCCTCATAATGATTATTGTACAACATAATCCATGACCTGAGCTCCTAGGTCCATAATTTACAAAATTCTCATCCCCTTATTAGAATTATTTTTGAGTATTATCGACCCTAAAATTCATAATTAGGATGTTTTATAGAATTCACCAGATTATAGATATATGTGAATCATGAAGATAATAATTATGCACATTGTAAAATAAATTATGTCCTTAATAATTAGAAAATGAAAATCCATATTGAATGAATTTTAACTTCTCTTGAATGATATATAAATCATGTCAGGCTGAAAACCTATCAAGGGAGGTATGAGTAAAATACTTATCTCATATCATTAATCTCATCATCATTAAATTTTAAGGATAATTTTGTGCATAATTGAAAAATGTTTTATAGCTTGTAGGGACCATAGTTGTTTCCCTAGTAAAATCCAATCTATGCTCATAGGGAACACCTTACACCTAGAATAATATGAATTGATGATTAATCACATCCTTTTACTATTATAACATTTTTACATTGTGATGAAGAAATATTTTTCAGGCTTAAACCCTTATAGAATATTTCATTTTACAACAACCACTAACATGTATTTGAAGTGTGAACCGAAATAACCAATTCATTGAGTTGATACACCAAAACTGAAACCCCGACGGATCAACAAACATTACATGGTTCTCTAATGTAATGTATTTATAATATGGATCATTTAATGTAATAGTACCCCTATAAGAGTCTATGATGAATAAGACAATGCAATAGTGCATTTTAATAAAGTTTATTTGGTCCTAGAAGATGGTTCCCCATTAAACCAATGTGTTAATTCACTTAACATGGGTGATATTTGTTTCCACCATTACTAGTGTTTGACCTATAAACAATAGACTCCATTTTTAGTATACTTAGATATCCCGTGATAGTGATTTGTAATTTTAATGGGAAAAATAATCTAGTTGATTTGACGTCATTGATGGAATGTCACCACATATTGAACCATTTGTCAATATAATAATGAATTAGTATATTATTGATCATTTTTATAAACCAAATCATGTTAAATGAAATCACATGATGTAAGGGCTAGGATCAACAAAAATAAAATAGAGTAATCCATAGGGTGTCAACAACTAGTACAAACTCGAAGAACCTAAACTCTCATAACACACCAAATTTTAAAAACAAAAAATGGTTAATTGAAAGAGACATAATTCTAGGGAGATTTAAAACAAAAAAATGTTTACCCTAAGTAAGTATATATTCTCTTCTTTCTAGAAATGGACTGCGTGAGATTTAAGAAACATTAATAATTTATTAAATGGAAAATGAATAAAACCATTCAGGTTGAACATCCAAAAGCTTGTCTTGAGAAAATTTCATGTCCATGGACACTAGTATTTCCACATATAAATAATTGTAAATATATACGGATTAAATTAAGGGATATAATATTTTAAGGGTTATTATACTGACCTATAGAAAAATAGTATACATTTTTCTAGGTTCACTAACAAAAAAAATACAGTTATTCTCTATTTAGTGGGGCTCCATTGAGTGTACTTATATCTCTAATGTATTTAATCTATACGAGAAATGGTCCATACTATACGAACATAAAATTTATATAGTCTCATTCACTATGTGGAATAAAATATATAACAAGATAAATATATATTTCACACCCACATTGTATCATGGGTCTCATCCCATGATTTCATCATATAGTGATGGAATCCCCTTTAAACATACAAAATAAATCTATATATGAGCATTCAAATTTGTGTACTTCATCTATGATCATATTTTTCATATGGGAAATCGTGATCATCATATGATTATTCCTCAAAACTATGTATCATTTGACTCTAACTCCTTGGGATATATAGTGACCTAATTTTTTTTTTGTATCATGTAACATGATCTTTTCCATCCCAATACTTTTTTCATCAATGTTTTTATACACATTATAAATTGAAGATATATATATCTAAGTCCATTTTCATACCTTATCTTCAATTTATCAATAAATCAATTTCAGGAGTCTATTATTTATAGCTAATTAAATATATTAGTCAGTGAATCTGGAAAACCCATTCATAGGTTTCAATATCAAATCCCATCATTTTTTAGGTAGATGGAAAATTGATACACAATCATCATAGAATTATATTTTTTTTAATTCTAGATGAATTTAATTATTAGGGGGGTGAATATTCTTGGCATCCATAATTGTGAACCATAAACTTTTCTATTATATTTTACATATGTTATAATACAAAAAACAAAATAAGGATATTTTGTTCATTAATAATTGCATGGAAGTAAAATTAGGTAGAGATGGATTTTGATTATTTTACAATGAACATATTTTGATGTTTTTGACTTTATAAATAAAATTTTAATTGGGTTGTAATTATATGAACATCGATAATAATAGTGGATAAAAGTTTATAACCTTTTAGAATGATCCACTAGGTACTATCTAAGATGTATGTAATCAACTCCTGATATCCCGAACAACATTCCAATAGATGTTGGTATGGGTAGATGCACATGCATGTTCATGTGTATGATAATACCCACAACATTTATTAATAGAACAATAGAGAGTTTCACCACGGACCAGTGATAGAGATCATTAGAATCAAACAATTGTACAAACTTCTGGTGACCATAGGTTTTGAGATATGTAATCCAGTGCCCCCAAACCTAGAAGAAAATGGGTTTTGTGAAGAAAATTGGGTTTCAAACTGTTCCCCATACACTAAAACAATCATATATAATTTATGTAATATAATATAATTAATAAATTACATTCTATTTCCTCACTTGATATTCTTTAACCTTAACATGTTTGTTTCATACAACAATTCCACTTATTTGGACCTAAGACACAAGACCTCACTCTAGTACTCAACATTCACCATAACAACCTTCTCTAGTGATAGATATCATGAAATATGAAATATTTTCAACATTATGTGTGAGACCACATCTTACATGAATTATACTATTTTAATAACCTTAATTGTATTTGTAATGGATTTATTTGAATGATGTTTTGTATATTAAACAACCCTATTATATGTAATAACTTTTTTTCATAATGCACTATGGATCCCATGACCATGAACCATTTAATGAATCCAATGTCAGTTTTAGAGTGTTTAATTATATGATATCCATTAAATTGGGGTATGAATGGTAGGAACTCCAAAAAATTTCATGATATTATGAATATTGTTTTTTAATGAACTTTTCAACCACACAAAGGTGAGCATTAAAGACACATGAATCCCTGACATGTAAGTCTAAGGTTTATGCAATAAAAAGATGATGCTTGTTAGTTAATATTCTAAAATCATGTAGGTTCTCATGAAAAACACCCAATTTTCCATCATTAGAGATGCATTCAATTTTAATTTTTTATTTTTATCATCTGCATACATTGAGAATATTTTTTGTGGCTATCTATCTACATTCGAAAATATCAAATTATTCCGATGTTGAAATAATAATAATACCTCAATATTTGTGCACAACACTAAAGAAAAATCATTTGAATCTCATTATGTGAAGCTATAAAGCATATCATGAACATAAAATTGTCATGAAAATTCATTAATAATATTATGTGATATATTGATATTTTTTAATTATGTGATCACATGAATCCATCATGTGATTTCATATACATCATATGTTATTATTAAAATCAAGGTCTCCACCATCACAATATGATTAACAAGGAGACTTCATTGAGAATAATAACCAAAATATAAGATTTTATATTTTATATAAACCCATTATCCCCTTTAAAAAGTAAATGATAGGGATATTAAAAAAAGTCATGTGAAAGGGGAGGGAAATGGAGAAGAGTGGCTTGTTTCCATTGGATTAATTCTTCACATAATTTCCAAATCATAATCCAAGAACCCATTGCATGATACATTTGAGGATACATGTTCACATGATGATATTAACCTCATAGGATGCTATGATGTGGGTATCTATTGAGTAGTGGATGTATTTAACATTGATATGAAAACCTTAGAATTATATGTATAACCTACTCATGTGACTCTATTAAGATCACATTATCATGTGCACACATTTCATCATAATACTGGTTGATATGTGACCTATAAATTTCATATGAACCCATGGACATTCCCACCTCGTTCCATGAAAAATCCTATGATGTGTGGCCTTGACATGAGCCATCATAAGTACACATATACTAATAAGAAATCCATTTCCCCTACATCCAACGAATGATCCCCTTGTTCATTAAACATCATCCCCTGTAAATTCTATAATTATCCTGAATGTGATCCAACACAAGTTTTAAAGACCCAAGAAAACCAGTCTATTATGATCACACAATCCCCTGACTCCCCACTAGTCTTTTTATTCAATAATGTGGCCCTACAGATTTCATTCCGTATCATGTGACTAGACCTAAACATATAGAACATGATCCAGCAAAATTCCATCAAAATAATGGCCTTGATCTGAGAAAGTTCTATATAATTTTTAGAATATATCACACTAAAGGTGCTACATATATAATATTCACACATGCAAATAACATTGTACATGTTAAGCAGACACCAATGACATCCCTTTATGATAGGCTGGGACAAGTAATCCTTGTTTGACCGATACAAATGGTCATATGAAATTTAATACCCTATTCATGAACCTTTGTCCATGTAACCACATTACAAGAAGAGATTTTTAATGGATTTTTTATATGAACTCATGAAATATGAATTTTTTCATTCCCTTAAATGGGCCTATGTGTCATACCAAACACGATCAATATATATTTTATGATCATCACCTATATTTTCACAACATAAAACAAATTATGAATATGTAACAAGGGTGTTTATATTAGTATAAGTGGCTAAAATTCATAAACCTCATTGATACTAATATTCCCATAAATTTTAATTACATATCATAACCAATTTTTATGATATTAATTATCTAAAATACTTGGACTCAACTTCAATTTCAAATAGGATATGTGGGATGCCTTTCAAAGGAATGACCATGAGGAGGAATCCATTATGGTTTAACTAACCTCATACCCCATATACTATAACTCATGATATTTATATTTTAATATCAGTATAACATTATATATAGTAAATTAAAATAATAGAAATTGGTTCATATGTTGGAATCCTATTACATGTAATCACTATCCATTCCAACAATTACCTTAATACCATAAACGTGTTAGGGATAAACTTAAATACGTGGACATTGATTCATATTATAAATAAAATATATAGTATGCCTTTAAAAGGAATGCTATCGATACCACATTCTATATATTATTTATAATTGTACCTCTCTATAGAAAACCATAATTATTTAGACACATTAAAAAAATTTATCAATCAATTTGTCCCATATTCATATATCCCATTTAGATCACACTCATCGTTACTCACTTTATTATAGAGATCGAAACCAATTGTACCAATATCATGGTATTGATTCACCCAATTCAGTCTCTTTTTTTTGTAATATATGATTTATTGGATATCATATTCCCTTAAAGGTTCATAATCATGATATGGGTGTTCAAGGAAACCTTGTATGTATAAGTCACCCTCATGGAATTTGTTAAAAAAATTTCAATATAGAAATTATATTAACAAGAAATACATAGACTATGAGTACTATCTCTATTGAATACACAAGAATAATCCTTTTGGTTTAATCGATATATTTATTTCATTTCAATGTTAATACAAACATGATGGTTTAATCCAAATTTCGATATATAATGAAGAATCATAAATAAATAATATAGTAATAATAACATGTCATGCACAAAGTTATTCATATCAACACGTGCTTTTGATAAGGTAATTTTAACATGGGTATACACTCTCATTGAAATATTTTTGAATGATTCATTAATATATGATAAATCTATAAGAGAGGCATAAAATAAGAAATAATTCCCCCTGAAAATGGTTTTATAATAATGTTATATCACCCTCTTATACAATGGTAGTTATTAAGTGTTATAGTGTTTAAACTGTAATGTTATTGCCTAGATTTTTAATTCTGGTCTATAGTTCACTACAGGTGTGGGAACGTTTTTTTGATTATATTAGTGATATGGTGAATTATATGAAAATTATTGCACAACCAGAACCACTCACTGACAATGAATCATGGGGTGAAACATTGACATTAGCATGGATACACATTCACTAGGGATATATTATAAAGTTGAAATTTATAAAATTTAAATAATTCATCCTCCTATCAAGAAATAACCAAAATTGAAGAAGTATTTTTAATGTGAATATATATCAAGGATAAGTTATGTTTAATTCATGTTCATTAAAAGAATTTGGATTTGGAATAAAACTTATTATCTTTGATTAGAATTAAGAAGCTTAAGATTCACCCTAATAAATTATAATCAAGTGATGTTTATAGAATTTTATAGTAAACATTACTGATCAAAAAGAAGTTTAAATTCATTTCTAGAATAAAATAATCTCAAATAGTGTTACAATAACATGAATCATTTATGGATGAATAAAAAATAGTATGTGTGTGTGACTAGAAACGTAGAGGCCCAAAAAAGAGTTAAAACCAACTACGATAAAAACCTAATTAAGATGTGACAATAATATGTATTGTTTCACCTCAATTTTTTCAATCATACATCCAGAAATTTTATAAATTGAAATAAATATTGAAATGTGTGAAATAATCATGGAGTATAACTCTCATTCCCAATTCATGGGGAAATGAAGGAAAAAATGAGAAACAAATTGTGTCATAAAAGAGATTCTTGTAACTATATAGTTATAATGTGTAATGGAAAATGAAAAATATTAATGAATAATTTATGGAATTATCACCACAACAATAAGAGTATGGAAATAGAGATAATATTATAAAGAAAATCTTTTCACTAGAAATTAAATCATGGAATGAAAATAATCACGAACACCGTAACAATTAAGAAAACATATGTTTCTCACAAAGTAATCAAAGGGGAAGGAGAATAAAATAAATCATTTTAAAACATAAAATTGTTCATTTATGTACAATGTAAATTATTTCATGGTTAAAAAACTAAATTAATCTTGATGCTAATTGAAGTTGAAAAAATTGAAGAATGAAAATGTAGAATAATATTTCCCACTAAAGAACCTAAGTTGTAAATTAGTAGAGTAATAATTACATGGATAATAATTAATAAAATAATTCACATATCATGTTTTAATATACGAAACAATACAAATTTTAATTATCCAATCAAATGAGATAGAACACAATATTGGTACGTTTTTTAATACCAATTTTTTTTTTATTTTACTATGTGGTATCATCGATATTGTTAATGGTAAAAATGATTAGTGGAAAGATGACAGTAAAGTGTTTGTTCACCCATACCAAAAAAAATCATTTAATTAATAATATTTTCCGAAGAAATCTCCACATTAGATAAATTATTTTATATGGTTTTTGTAATTTCGGTTCATCTTAAAGGAAATATATGATCTATACCGTGGTTTTTCTGGAAAATTATATGTATGCGCATAATGGATAAACATAGATGTGACTATTAAGGATAAAATAAAATAGTGAAGAACCTGATTAAGGTTTATGAGGTATAAATTCTATATATAAAAGATCTAATGGTTCTAATCACATAGTGAATACCAAAAATTGTTATTAGAAATTTTTTGATGTGACATAAAAATACATCAAAAATGGGAAAAAAATATTGAGAGAAGGAAACAACTTTTTTTGGGTTTTTTTATTTTTAAATATATAAATAATGTGAAAACATGTATAAATTTTTTGGAATCAAAAATCTACATTACAGAATCACTCATAACCATTATGTGATTCCCCATGGTAATAGTTATTATGTTATTGGCTTTATGATCAAATATTAATGTATATAGTTTTTTTTGAGAATTCAATAGATGTTATTTCTAATAAAATAAATGAAAAGGCCTTATTAATATAATATATTGAATGATATTATGTTGTTTTAAAAATTAATAAATGTAAAGTTGTATTTATGGGTTCAATTCAAGGCATGAACCATACTCTTATGATTTAAAATTTATTGGATGTTGGCTGCATTTAAATATGATTGAGATCATAAGATGTGATGATGAATTTAATAAAATTAAATATCATGTGTCTTTTTATGTAATGAGTGTCATGGAGAATAAAATTTTATCTACTTAATATCATGGTTCCAACCACAAGTTTCGACTCAATGGGTCTAGAGGTGTAGTCAATGACTTAATTCAAGTGATAAAGATAATCATTGATTAAAATATATTTAAAATTTGTGAAATTAATTCATAGACTAAAAATATAGATTTATTATTTATTATTTACTACTAATGTTGAAAATTTGTAAAATAACAAAAAGATCAACCAATGTGTTTGTAATTCAAATTATTTCATGTGGAAAATGAATTCAGAATAAAAAAAACAATGAAGAAGATAAAAATAATTTAAAAATATCCAAATGATTTGGATTTAATATTACTAGTGGTTTATTTCTCTATTAATTGTGGTCATAAACTATTCCAATCTAGTGCGATATAAATAAGAAGAAATATTTGTGTATAAAAAATCTAATATGAAATGGAACATTATGGTATTATATGATATATAATGAGATAATAAAAAATAAATAAAAATCAGAAGGATAATTACATTATTATATCAAATGGTTATGAAATAAACGGTTTATAAAATTCTTCATTATAATTTTATTTTATGAATAATTGACGAATGGGAGTATTGACATTAAAAATCAATGTGGGGAAATATTTAAACCAAATTTGAGTATGGTATTTGATATTTTTCTAATTAATATAATAATGATATATGGTCAGAATATATGAATTCATGGAATTGTTGATTAAATGGTGATGTTAATAAATAATTATAAAATACAGTAAGCATAAAAATTGAATCAACACTAAAAATTTCGGAAGATGAAAAATAGAAGTCAATGTTTGAATAAGTATTAAAGGAATCTATAATCAGGATTGATTTTAAGGGGAGTAGTTAAATATAATATAATGGTGTCAAAGAAATAAAATATATACCATCATACTAATTTAGTAGTGACTATAAGATTATAATATAAGTTTAGTGAATAATTAGATACTTTAAATTTAATAGTTATGAGGTTGAATATCTAAGCCCTGATGATAATGTGATTTTGAAAATTTTCGTTATTTAAAAGCCTAGATGTTGGGATTATAATCACAAATGATATATTTCCAAATAATAATTTTGATGTAGAATATTATAGAGGATATGATATTGTTAAATTGGATGTTATTCATTTAGAAGACATAATTAGGGATTAAAAAATAGATTAGGTATTTCACTATATATTAAATGTATTTATTAATATATAAGATATTTTTTGGTTGTACCCTATGATATAGAATTTTTTTTAATATTCATCATTTACATGAATGTTCAAATTTAGAAATGTTTGGGATGTGGAAAAATAAATAAATAAATCATATTATAGATATTCAGTGAAGTAATGAGCCTACAATTTATATATATGAAGATTGAGGTGATATATAATTTAATTTACAATGATGTAATATAAAATATATAAAACCATAAATTTATACATATGAAAACTATATATAAATTTAATATATTTGTTCATGATTGTATAATACGAAAAATAAATGGTTTTTAAATTCATTGTATTTTTATTTTCCCCAATACAATGTTTGTATATAAGAAATATCTCAGTTGATGCATATAAACATGGGTGATATCTAACTTCATTTGGGTTCTTATAGAAGCCAATTTAAAATTATCTTTAATGAGTATTGTATATTTTTGTCCTTTTATGAAATGCTTCTTTCCACAACATCTATAATCTTGAATGGATATAATATGTTTGAGCCATGTGGATTTAAATGAATATTATCAAATGTAAATAATAATTAATAATTTTTTTAAAAAAGTTAAACATAATATTCATGAATAACATATATATGATTCATAATAACTTATATGTGTTTTTCTATCTAATATTTATAAAAACACTACTGTTTTGAATATGTTTCTGAAGGTTGATTCAGGAATATACTAGTATGGAATGGGGATTAAAATGTTCATTATTAATAAAACTATATTCTTGATAATTAAATTTAATATTTTTATAAATTTCTATGGATTTAATATTTTTTTAAAAAATTTGTTTTTAGAAAGAGATTGAGGGGATATAGAGTATTAAAAGGGTGGAATTCATGATGATATATTTTTATAGATTCTATATATTCAATATTGGACAATTTTAAAAGTAATATCATTGATTTTATATAGATATGATGTTTAGATAATTTTAATTAAAATTTTATAAATTTGGGCCATTTTTAAAATCCAAACTATATAACACTAAAATTACTGTTACATTTTATTGAATCTTGGATGATCATATAGAGGATAATTAATCAAAATTACTGAGTTGCAGATTGAAATTTAGGAGGCCTACCAAACTATTTATAATTTTATCTAATGAATAGGATTATAATTAGTTATATCAGTATGTAATGAAATAATAGAGAACAATATTATACTAAACATCAGTTAAAAAAATGAACACGTGAAGGAACATTTCATATATATATATACAAAATAATGAAATATCTATGTGAGTCATATGAGAGAGATGATGATAGAAATTATTTATTTGTGAGGGAAAAAATGAAAGGTGGAGTTATAATTATATATATAGTCATTTGAAAAAGAGTTTGATGAGATAATTGTAGTATATTATTGTACTCATATAGAAGAAAATAGACTCAACATTATATTTTGGACTATAATATTTAACTACACACTAATTGACCTAACATACAGTTTTTGGGGACTGTATTAATATTAAATAATTAGTCCAACCAATGATCAACCTAAAGTAAAAATGAACATCAAATGTGTAACACCCCAAACTTCCACGATACGTTTCCCTTCGAATAATCGATAGCGTGTGTTGTACGCAACCTCGAGTTCTAACACACACCACAACTAATTAAACTAGCCGTTGTGAATAGTAATACCTACTTTTTGAAATCATATATATTTTATATTTCAAAATGGACTTTATTTTTGGATTCGGAATATCGAAATTAGCCTAGGGTGAAATTTTGGTACTTTTCGGATAACTTTTATATTTTGATGAATAGTGAAAATTACTAAATTTTAATAAAAAACAACTTTTTTAATCAAAATAATTAATAGTGATAAATTATTAATTTGAGTGGTTTTAAAGTATATTTAGAATATATTTTTACCATTTAATATAATGTTGGTCATTGGACATAATTTTACAATTAAACCGAACATAAACGAGTGTCAATCTTTTGATAGTTATTATCTCTTAAAAACATGCTTTTTGTTTTGACAACGGGAATTAAATTTAAATTAATTTCTGCCACTTCTGTGTTTTGAATTTAGGAAAATGGATTCCATATTTGGAATCAGGATGTTCGAATTGTGTAAATAGGTAACTTTAATTTTTAGACATTTTGAATAATTACTGCGGTAAATATTTTATTTACCATGGTTAAGGGTAAATCCGGTAAATAAGGGTTAAAAAATAATATTATAATAATACTAAATTACCCTAAAAAGTGTCTTAACCCTATTGGTTGATACATGGTCGACCATGGGAATCTTTGGGTCTATTTTGGGACCCCATGGATCCACTTGTAAGTGATAATGACACTTTATTTTAATTAAGTTAAAATGAATACAAAAATGACACAAGCATATATCTTTTAGAAAAACAATTGTTACATAGGGTTATATATGTTGTATTTTAGATTATAAATATTCATTATAAATATCAAAATATTTCCTATATAATGATATTTTATTTAGAATTTTTAGACATTAAATAATTTATTTTATTTATGACACAATGATGATGCATTAATTACTATAATAGTGAAAAATTAAAATAATTGATATTATAAATACCCAAATAAATATAATATGAAACTTTTAATGAATAAAACTAATTTTCTAGGATAATATGATATATTAGGATTGATTTAATTGACTTTTTTCGAAGTAATCAATCTGTTATGAGTTTCACAAAAATCAACTATTGAATAGTGTCAAAATTGACATAAAAGAGTTCTTAAAACAAATATTATATTATTAATTGATATTAAATTCCTAAAAATCTAAGGTTCGGCCAAGAGACATATATCATTATAGGTTCATCATTAATGTACCACTTGGGGGTCGCTTGGATGTATATAGTATGTTTATTAACCATATTATATAAAAATACAAAGAGACATTGTAAAAGTGAAACTAATTAACTTAGAGTTAATACTTAAAGATAAGGTTAATATAAGTACCCAAACCTGTCTAAATTCTATTGGTTGAGTGTTTTTAGACCTATCCCCACCTTAAACTTTGAATAATAAGCTTTGGAGCCATTATAAACCGAATATAAATTTATTGTAAATTAATAATTCTAGCCTTTCCAAAGGTGCCCCTCACCCCTCTTATAAAAGGGAACTCCTCCTTCTCATTTCTTCACACCTTCAAAGCCTTTTGGTTCGGCCAAACTCTGCCAAAATACTCTCCCAACATCCCTCACTACAACCTAGAGGCCTTATTTTGATCAGAAAGCCAACCTAAAGAGCCCTTTTGATCAAATCAAAAGGAAGAATCCGAAGAAGAGGTAATGATTTCACCACCCTTCTCCAAGTTCATTTCTTCTTCCACTTCTTCTTCCTTTGTTCTTACCATTCTAAAATAATAACTACAGTATCTCACATATACTGTGATGTTATTATAAATATGGTACAACCATATTCAGTATTCTATCCACCCTTTGAATAACATGTCACCGTACGTGCGTACGTACGGACTACCGTCTCCACCTCGTGGTGTAATTGTTATTCAATATAATATTATTTGGATGGGTATAATAATGATGTGTAACTCATGTAAATAATAAATATAAAATGTTAATGATTCTGTATATATGTTATACCATCCATTTATATATTATTTTAATATCAAAAGAATGATATTGTCGCTCGTGCGTACGTACGGACTACCGTCTCCACGAACGCGATGAGATTCATTCTCCATCGTATCCATTCAAGTATAATTATCATTTGATGATTTAAAAATGATGTTAAAGGACTAGATATCATTCTGGATATGAATAATATACAACAACCATGGCTTATGTAACAAAACATATTAAAGAAAATGAGTAAGTTAACTCCCGAAACGACGATAATTCTAAGATATTATTAACAAATCAATGTTAAAAGATCATATATGATATCATATTATTATATATGATTCTTGTATAATTTAATAACAACTATTTCACCATTATACAGGAGGTTAACCTACCCCAACCAAGGAAAAGTACAAGGTAATGGTTTAATTTACAACCTTTTCATTATCCAAGGTTGTTTATACGTAATAATCTACTGGGATCTCTTTATCATCCACATCCATGTTTCTTAAAAATGCATTTCAAAACATTTTTACTATTTTCTAGAATATAAGTAAAATTCATTTATACCCTTTTTGACTTTTATAAGTGGTTTATAAAGGAATCTTTCGTTCATTTTCAAAACAAGGTCCTTTTTAACCTTTTCGACAGAATTAAGGTAAGGATGTTTTTTTTACGGCGGGTGCGGCTATTTTCCGCCGTTATACAATCTTCAAAGCTTCACTTACAAGATTATAAGAATATTTTCAAAGAAAATGTTTTATTTTATATGGATATTAAATTATTTCAAAATAAAAGGAGATATTTCTTTAAAAAGAATTTTGATTTCATCTATGTCAACATCCTTTGATAGATTTTAAGATTATTTGAAGTTGATTTATTATGATACAAAACTTCTATATTGTATTGAAGGTTTTGTGATATGTTTGACTGTGGATGTGCTATTTTTATACCATTCATAGTTTATGGTGAAAGTATTGACATTTCATATGCTAGTTTTAATATGAATGTTTATGTTATGTTTAAACCTTTTCATATGGGAATGCATTGGACTTAATATGTGACGGGTGGAGCCCGCTATAGCTCCTCGATGCATCGGTAGGTCTCATGAGACAAACTAGTGTCTTGGCACAAGGCCTTGACAAAATCTTATTTGTAGTCTTGGCACGAGGCCTTGGCTATGTGGTTATGATAGTCTGGAATTATGCATTCCAACATTATGAAAGTGGTTATTGATTTTTTCATTTGATTATTCGATTAGTAGAATATCCATGTGAATAAGTAAATGGCATTATTTCATTTTATTTATGCCATACCATGTTGAAATTTAATATTTAAAAGGCTTTTGTTTTAGTTATACATTGCCTTAAATGTTTATTCTTATTTATGAAAGTTTCCGCTATATTGTTATCCTTACTGGGCATTTGAGCTCACCCCTTTTCTATGTTTTATTTTTCCCAGGATGTGAAGAAGTAAGTTATGAATGACCTGCAGGGATTTTATGAGGAGTTAATAGTGGGGATTGTGGAAACATTATGTTGTTGTAGTAGTTTTTCATTTTATGATGTAATGTAAAACATATGAATATATCTAGTGTTTTCAAGGCTACTAAACCAATCGGTCTTTCAAGATTTGATCTTTCTTGTGATCATGCCAATGTTATGTAATAATGCACTGACTCTGGGTAACTGGGGTCGGGGCGTTACAGTTGGTATCAGAGGAAGTTTAGTACAAACCTTGGAAGCTAGATTTAGATAAACTCTGATTAGAGCACGTAGACCTAAGATGAACTTTGAGGATTAGTATAGAAGAACTTCCTAGAATTTTGGTATTTTAGAGATTTTGTGAGTTTTCCGAGCAATACATCCCTGTCTGGATACGAGCAGGTAGAGGCGGCTCTGGCACAGATGTACCTAGGGGTAAAACCCGAAAACACCTCTTTGAGCTAGACTCGAACGGGAACTGGTGCACGACAACGGGCCTTGCTGCACTCTTGGTTACGACACACCCGGGGGATATGCTTAGGATAACTCTCATTTTCATTACAAATCATTTTGAAGGGATTATGAGTATATACTTCCTCAAAGAAAACATTCTTATGATTATGGATTATATCCATAAATAGTTCAATTTATTTTAAGTGTTTTATAAGTATGAGATTATGTATTTTGATTCATAAACTGATCTAGTTTATGCCATTGTTTAGAAATGGCGCCTAGTGGAAGAAATGGAAACCGTATCAATGCACGCACTCCATGTAGGGATTTCCCTCCTGCTCAAGATAATTATAGTGGGGATGGTGATGCAACTGGTGCTGATCAGCTAATCACCATACTGGGACAACTTACTCAGGTTATGAATAATAACCTTACCCGTATGGAGCACCCTTATCCGCAGCGTGGAGGATCAATGTTAGATCGATTCATGAGGCAACAACCACCAACGTTCAATGGGAATAAAAATCCCTTAGTAGCTGAGCAATGTATATTTTCCATAGAGAAAATATTTCAGGCTTTGGGGAGTAGTGAAAGGGAAAAAGTTATAATGGCAGTTTACCGCCTCACTGGAGATGCTGATCAATGGTGGTCATTGATTCAAAATACGAAGGAAGATGATGAAGTATCAAATATGGAATGGAGGGAGTTCAAAGATCTATTTTTAGAAAATTACTTCCCTCGCGACCATCGAGCAGATATGGAAAGGCAATTTCTGAGTCTGAGACAAAAGGAGGATGAGAATGTCACAAAGTATGAGGCTAAATTTACAAGGTTAGCGAGGTACGCTGGTGATTATATTCGTAACACAAGAAGTAAGATTGATCGTTTCTTTGATGGGTTAAAACCATTTCTCCATCGAGCGTTAGTCTCACAATCCTTTTCATCGTACGAAGACATTGTCTCATGTGCTATCAAGACCGAAAAAGAATTCTCTAAGTCTTATGACTTTAAAGCAAAGAAAGAGAAGAAGAGACCTGCTGATCAATCTGGGAATGGAAATAAGGGGAAGAAGGGAAAGGTTGAATATCCATCTTGTGGTATGTGCGGGAAGAAACATCCTGGTACATGCTTGAAGGGAATGGGAGTCTGTTACAAGTGTGGTGAAAAAGGCCACCAAGCTCATGATTGCAAGGGGAAGAAGGAAGCTACCAACGTTCAGTGCTACAATTTCAGGGAGATGGGGCATTATGCCAATTCATGTCCTAAGCTTCAGGAGAACTTACCTCAGAAAAGGTCAAGGGATCAAGGCCAGGCTTATGCTATCACTACTGCTGAGGTAGAAGCTCCGAAAGACGTGGTGGCAAGTAATTTATTGGTTTCCTCAAGTTTAGAAAATGCATTATTTAATTCTGGATCATCGCATTGTTTCATATCATCCCAGTTTACTAAGAAAATTAGATATTTCCAATTTGATTTAATAAGGGAGTTGTCAGTTAAAACTCCTAAGGGAAGTATCGTTGCAACAAAGTTTTCTGAATCAGTCCCCATTAGAGCACATAAATTTTCTTTATCTGCTGATGTCATCGTCATACCTATGATTGAGTTTGATATAATCCTCGGTATGGACTGGCTTTCAGACTATGATGTGAAGATTTATTGTAAGAAGAAAGAGGTTACGATTCTTGATGATAATGATAAGGAGTACCTTATTTTTAGAGCAGAATCGTCACCACCTAATTCTTATTTAGATCCACCCCAGTAGCTCAACTTAATTCAATTATTGGGGAGGAAGAGAATGAAATAACTGTCGGTTAGGAAAGGAATGTTCAAATAGAGGATGTACCTGTTGTAAAAGAATTTGTAGATGTATTTCCGGAAGATTTACCTGGACATCCTCCAGAACGAGAAGTTGAGTTTTCTATTGATTTGATTCCTGGATCAAGGCCTATATCGAAGACCCCTTATAGAATGGCCACTATAGAGTTAGTCGAACTAAAGAAACAACTAGAGGAATTGAGTAATAAGGGATTTATTCTCCCTAGTGTTTCTCCATGGGGAGTCCCTGTTCTTTTTGTTAAAAAGAAAGATGGATCTATGAGGTTATGTATCGACTACAGGGAGATCAATGCTATAACGATAAAGAACAAGTATCCCCTACCTCGTATTGATGATTTATTTGACCAACTGCATGGAGCTCAATATTTTCAAAGATAGACCTTCGATCTGGATACCATCAGTTGTGTGTGAAGAAGGAAGACATTCCGAAAACAGCATTTCGAACCAGGTACGGGCATTACGAGTTTACTGTAATGCCGTTTGGATTGACTAATGCACCCTCTGTATTCATGGATCTAATGAATAGAGTTTTCAAGGAGTTTCTCGATGAATTTGTGGTGTTATTTATTGATGATATCTTGGTATACTCAAAAACCTACGAAGATCATGAAAATCACTTGCGCATTATCTTGAAGACTCTGAGGAGGAATGAATTATATAGGAAGTTTAGCAAGTGTGAATTCTGGCTTCAGGAGATTTCTTTTCTTGGCCATATTGTCTCTAAAGATGGAATCTCTGTTGATCCTTCTAAGACCAAGGCAATCCAAGAATGTCCAGCACCTACGAGTATAACTGAGGTACGTAGTTTTATTGGTTTGGCAGGTTATTATCGACGTTTTGTCCAGAATTTTGCCCGATTGGCTAACCCATTAACGAAGCTCACACGTAAAGGGGTTAAATTTGTTTGGACAAAAGAGTGTGAAGAATGTTTCGAAGAACTGAAGAGAAGATTAGTCAATGCTCCTATATTGACTCTACCATCGGGGAATGATGGGTTCGTTATTTATAGTGATGCATCAAAGAAAGGACTTGGTTGTGTCCTTATGCAGAATGATAGAGTTATTGCCTATGCATCACGACAGTTGAAAATTCATGAACAAAACTATCCTACTCATGATCTCGAGTTAGCAGCTGTAATCTTTGCTTTGAAGATATGGAGGCACTACCTCTATGGTGAAAAATGTGAGATTTATACTGATCACAAGAGTTTGAAGTATATTTTCTCACAAAAAGAACTCAACATGAGGCAAAGGAGATGGCTTGAATTACTAAAGGATTATGATTGCACGATACACTACCACCCAGGGAAAGCAAACAAGGTGGCAGATGCTTTGAGCAGAAAAGACCATGGTGTTTTGAACATGATGAGAATTGAAAGGGATCCAATTTTCATGGATCTAGTGAAGATGGACATGGGAATAACCAGGGAAGGTGAATCATCAATGCTTTTTCAAATGGTTGCCAAACCATCATTACTAGAAAGGATTAAGAGTTCTCAGACCGATGATGAAGAATTTCAGAAGAAGATTAAAGCTGTGAATGATGGGAGATTGAGAGACTTTGTGTATGAAGATGGAATTTTGAAATTCGGGAAGAGACTTTGTGTTCCCAATATACCTGATCTAAAAAGGGAATTGCTGGATGATGCTCATAGTTCCAATTTCTCTATACACCCTAGGAGCACCAAAATGTATAGAGATTTGAAGGAACATTTTTGGTGGGACAACATGAAGAGGGAGATTGCTGATTTTGTGTCAAGATGTATGGTTTTTCAACAAGTGAAAGCTGGAAGGCAACAGCCTGGAGGAGTCATGCAACCTCTTCCCATACCGGAGTGGAAATTGGACAATATTAGGATGGACTTTGTCATGGGGCTACCAAAGACTCCTAGAAGGAATGATGCAATATGGGTTATTGTTGATCGTCTTACCAAGTCAGCACATTTTCTTGCTATAAGATAAGATCTACCCCTGGAACATCTAGCAAGACTATACATTAATGAAGTTGTGAGACTTCATGGAATACCCCTATCGATTGTTTCTCATCGTGATCCCCGTTTTACTTCAAGATTCTGGAAAAGTCTTCAGAAATCCGTGGATACTGAACTTCATTTGAGCACTGCTTACCACCCTCAGACAGACGGACAATCAGAACGGACTATTCAGACCTTAGAAGACATGTTGAGATCTTGCTCACTTGATTTTCAGGGTATGTGGGATCAATATTTACCACTGGTAGAGTTTTCCTATAACAATAGCTTCCATTCGAGTATTCAAATGGCACCATATGAAGCGTTATACGGAAAGAGATGTCGTACACCAACTTGTTGGGATGATATTGGTGAAAGAAAACTTGTAGGCCCAGAACTAGTGGAGGAAACGGTGGAAAAGGTGAAGGTAATCCAAAATCACATCAAAGCAGCTCAAAGTAGGCAGAAGAGCTATGCCGATAATCGAAGGAAGGATTTGGAATTTCAAGTCGTTGATCATGTTTTCCTAAAGGTATCTCCGTGGAAGGGAGTCATACGTTTTGGTAAGAAAGGTAAATTGAGTCCCAGGTACATCGGACCTTTCGAAATTCTAGAACGAATTGGGGCTGTAGCTTACTGATTGGCAATGCCACCAAGTCTCTCCAAAGTTCACGATGTGTTCCACGTATCTCTGTTGAGAAAATACATGCCTGACCCAACGCATGTACTCACCTATGAGGAATTAGAACTGGAACCCGATCTGTCTTATTGCGAAGAGCCCGTCAGGAATCTTGATACAAGAGAACAAGTACTGAGAAACCGGACGACGCGTCTGGTAAAAGTTTTGTGGAGAAATCATAAGATGGAAGAGGCAACGTGGGAACCCGAGGAACTTATGATGAGGAACCACCCGAGTCTTTTTATGCAGTAATACCCTAGAAATTGCGAGGACGCAATTATTTGAAGGAGGGGAGAATGTAACACCCAAACTTCCACGGTACGTTTCCCTTCGAATAATCGATAGCGTGTGTTGTACGCAACCTCGAGTTCTAACACACACCACAACTAATTAAACTAGCCGTTGTGAATAGTAATACCTACTTTTTGAAATCATATATATTTTATATTTCAAAATGGACTTCATTTTTGGATTCGGAATATCGAAATTAGCCTAGGGTGAAATTTTGGTACTTTTCAGATAACTTTTATATTTTGATGAATAGTGAAAATTACTAAATTTTAATTAAAAACAACTTTTTTAATCAAAATAATTAATAGTGATAAATTATGAATTTGAGTGGTTTTAAAGTATATTTAGAATATATTTTTACCATTTAATATAATGTTGGTCATTGGACATAATTTTACAATTAAACCGAACATAAACGAGTGTCAATCTTTTGATAGTTATTATCTCTTAAAAACACGCTTTTTGTTTTGACAGCGGGAATTAATTTTAAATTAATTTCTGCCACTTCTGTGTTTTGAATTTAGGAAAATGGATTCCATATTTGGAATAAGGATGTTCAAATTGTGTAAATAGGTAACTTTTATTTTTAGACATTTTGAATAATTACTGCGGTAAATATTTTATTTACAATGGTTAAGGGTAAATCCGGTAAATAAGGGTTAAAAAATAATATTATAATAATACTAAATTACCCTAAAACATGTCTTAACCCTATTGGTTGATACATGGTCGACCATGGGAATCTTTGGGTTTATTTTGGGACCCCATGGATCCACTTGTAAGTGATAATGACACTTTATTTTAATTAAGTTAAAATGAATACAAAAATGACACAAGCATATATCTTTTAGAAAAACAATTGTTACATAGGGTTATATATGCTGGATTTTAGATTATAAATATTCATTAGAAATATAAAAAAATTTCCTACATAATCATATTTTATTTATAATTTTTAGACATTAAATAATTTATTTATTTATGATACAATGATGATGCAGTAATTACTATAATAGTGAAAAATTAAAATAATTGATATAATAAATACCCATATAAATGTAATATGAAACTTTTAATGAATTAAAATATTTTTCTAGGATAATATGATATATTAGGATTGATTTAATTGACTGTTTTCGAAGTAATCAATCTGTTATGAGTTTCACAAAAATCAACTATTGAATAGTGTCAAAATTGACATAAAAGAGTTCTTAAAACAAATATTATATTATTAATTGATATTAAATTCCTAAAAAACTAAGGTCCGGCCAAGAGACTTATATCATGATAGGTTCATCATTAATGTACCACTTGGGGGTCGCTTGGATGTATATAGTAAGTTTATTAACCATATTATATAAACATACAAAGAGACATTGTAAAAGTGAAACTAATTAACTTAGAGTTAATACTTAAAGATAAGGTTAATATAAGTACCCAAACCTGTCTAAATTCTATTGGTTGAGTGGTTTTCGACCTATCCACACCATAACCTTTGAATAATAAGCTTTGGAGCCATTATAAACCAAATATGAATTTATTATAAATTAATATTTCTAGCCTTTCCAAAGGTGCCCCTCACCCCTCTTATAAAAGGGCACTCCTCCTCATTTCTTCACACCTTCAAAGCCTTTTGGTTCGGCCAAAATCTGCCCATATACTCTCCCAACATCCCTCAATACAACCGAGAGGCCTTAGTTTGATCATAAAGCCATCCTAAGGATCCCTTTTGATCAAATCAAAAGGAAGAACCCGAAGAAGAGGTAATGATTTCACCACCCTTCTCCAAGTTCATTTCTTCTTCCACTTATTCTTCCTTTGTTCTTACCATTCTAAAATAATAACTCCAGTATCTCACATATACTGTGATGTTATTATAAATATGGTACAACCATATTCAGTATTCTATCCACCCTTTGAATAACATGTCATCATACGTGCGTACGTACGGACTACCGTCTCCACGTCGTGGTGTAATTGTTATTCAATATAATATTATTTGGATGGGTATAATAATGATGTGTAACTCATGTAAATAATAAATATAACATGTTAATGATTCTGTATATATGTTATACCATCCATTTATATATTATTTTAATATCAAAAGAATGATATTGTCGCTCGTGCGTACGTACGGACTACCGTCTCCACGAACGCGATGAGATTCATTCTCCATCGTATCCATTCAAGTATAATTATCATTTGATGATTTAAAAATGATGTTTAAGGACTAGATATCATTCTGGATATGAATAAGATACAACAACCATGGCTTATGTAACAAAACATATAAAAGAAAATGAGTAAGTTAACTCCCGAAACGACGATAATTCTAAGATATTATTAACAAATCAATGTTAAAAGATCATATATGATATCATATTATTATATATGATTCTTGTATAATTTAATAACAACTATTTCACCATTATACAGGAGGTTAACCTACCCCAACCAAGGAAAAGTACAAGGTAAGGGTTTACTCTACAACCTCTTCATTATCCAAGGTTGTTTATACGTAATAATCTACTGGGATCTCTTTATCATCCACATCCATGTTTTTTAAAAATGCATTTCAAAACATTTTTACTATTTACTAGAATATGAGTAAAAGTCATTTATACCCTTTTTGACTTTTATAAGTGGTTTATAAAGGAATCTTTCGGTCGTTTTCAAAACAAGGTCCTTTTTAACCTTTTCGACAGAATTAAAGTAAGAATGTTTTTTTTAACGGCGGGTGCGGCTATTTTCCGCCATTATAAAATCTTCAAAGCTTCACATACAAGCTTATAAGAATATTTTCAAAGAAAATGTTTTATTTTATATGGATCTTAAATTATTTCAAAATAAAATGAGATATTTCTTTAAAAAGAATTTTGATTTCATCTATGTCAACATCCTTTGATGGATTTTAAGATTATTTGAAGTTGATTTATTATGATACAAAACTTCTATATTGTATTGAAGGTTTTGTGATATGTTTGACTGTGGATGTGCTATTTTTATACCATTCATAGTTTATGGTGAAAGTATTGACATTTCATATGCTGGTTTTAATATGAATGTTTATGTTATGTTTAAACCTTTTCATATGGGAATGCATTGGACTTAATATGTGATGGGTGGAGCCCGCTATAGCTCCTCGATGCATCGGTAGGTCTCATGAGACAAACTAGTGTCTTGGCACAAGGCCTTGACAAAATCTTATTTGTAGTCTTGGCACGAGGCCTTGGCTATGTGGTTATGATAGTCTGGCATTATGCATTCCAACATTATGAAAGTGGTTATTGATTTTTGTATGTGATTATTCGATTAGTAGAATATCCATGTGAATAAGTAAATGGCATTATTTCATTTTATTTATGCCATACCATGTTGAAAGTTAATATTTAATAGCCTTTTGTTTTAGTTATACATTGCCTTAAATGTTTATTCTTATTTATGAAAGTTTCCGCTATATTGTTATCCTTACTGGGCATTTGAGCTCACCCCTTTTCTATGTTTTATTTTTCCCAGGATGTGAAGAAGTAAGTTATGAATGACCTGCAGGGATTTTATGAGGAGTTAATAGTGTGGATTGTGGAAACATTATGTTGTTGTAGTAGTTTTTCATTTTATGATGTAATGTAAAACTTATGAATATATCTAGTGTTTCCAAGGCTACTAAACCAATCGGTCTTTCGAGATTTGATCTTTCTTGTGATCATGCCAATGTTATGTAATAATGCACTGACTCTGGGTAACTAGGGTCAGGGCGTTACAGTTGGTATCAGAGGAAGTTTAGTACAAACCTTGGAAGCTAGATTTAGATAAACTCTGATTAGAGCACGTAGACCTAAGATGAACTTTGAGGATTAGTATAGAAGAACTTCCTAGAATTTTGGTATTTTAGAGATTTTGTGAGTTTTCCGAGAAATACATCCCTGTCTGGATACGAGCAGGTAGAGGCGGCTCTGGCACAGATGTACCTAGGGGTAAAACCCGAAAACACCGCTTTGAGCTAGACTCGAACGGGAACTGTTGCACGACAACGGGCCTTGCTGCACTCTTGGTTACGACACTCCCGGGGGATATGCTTAGGATAACTCTCATTTTATTTACAAATCATTTTGAATGGATTATGAGTATATACTTCCTCAAAGAAAACATTCTTATGATTATGGATTATATCCATAAATAGTTCAATTTATGTTAAGTGTTTTATAAGTATGGGATTATGTATTTTGATTCATAAACTGATCTAGTTTATGCCATTGTTTAGAAATGGCGCCTAGTGGACGAAATGGAAACTGTATCAATGCACGAACTCCATGTAGGGATTTCCCTCCTGCTCAAGATAATTATAGTGGGGCTGGTGATGCAACTGGTGCTGATCAGCTAATCACCATACTGGGACAACTTACTCAGGTTATGAATAATAACCTTACCCGTATGGAGCACCCTGATCCGCAGCGTGGAGGATCAATGTTAGATCGATTCATGAGGCAACAACCACCAACGTTCAATGGCAATACAAATCCCTTAGTAGCTGAGCAATGGATATTTTCCCTAGAGAAAATATTTCAGGCTTTGGGGAGCAGTGAAAGGGAAAAAGTTATCATGGCAGTTTACCGCCTCACTGGAGATGCTGATCAATGGTGGTCATTGATTCAAAATTCGAAGGAAGATGATGAAGTATCAAATATGGAATGGAGGGAGTTCAAAGATCTGTTTTTAGAAAAATACTTCCCTCGCGACCATCGAGCAGATATGGAAAGGCAATTTCGGAGTCTGAGACAAAAGGAGGATGAGAATGTCACAAAGTATGAGGCTAACTTTACAAGGTTAGCGAGGTACGCTGGTGATTATATTCATAACCCAAGAAGTAAGATTGATTGTTTCTTTGATGGGTTAAAACCATTTCTTCGTCGAGCGTTAGTCTCACAATCCTTTTCATCGTACAAAGACATTGTCTCATGTGCTATCAAGACCGAAAAGGAATTCTCTAAGTATTATGACTTTAAAGCAAAGCAAGAGAAGAAGAGACCTGCTGATCAATTTGGGAATGGAAATAAGGGGAAGAAGGGAAAGGTTGAATATCCATCTTGTGGTAAGTGCGGGAAGAAACATCCTGGTACTTGCTTGAAGGGAATGGGAGTCTGTTACAAGTGTGGTGAAAAAGGCCACCAAGCTCATGATTGCAAGGGGAAGAAGGAAGCTACCAACGTTCAGTGCTACAATTGCAGGGAGATGGGTCATTATGCAAATGCATGTCCTAAGCGTCAATAGAACTTACCTCAGAAAAGGCCAAGGGATCAAGGCCAGGCTTATGCTATCACTACTGTTGAGGTAGAAGCTCCGAAAGACGTGGTGGCAGGTAATTTAATGGTTTCCTCAAGTTTAGAAAATGCATTATTTAATTCTGGATCATCGCATTGTTTCATATCTTCCCAGTTTGCTAAGAAAATTAGATATTTCCAATTTGATTTAATAAGGGAGTTGTCAGTTAAAACTCCTAAGGGAAGTATCGTTGCAACAAAGTTTTCTGAATCAGTCCCCATTAGAGCACATAAATTTTCTTTATCTGCTGATTTCATCGTCAAAGCTATGATTGAGTTTGATATAATCCTCGGTATGGACTGGCTTTCGGACTATGATGCGAAGATTTATTGTAAGAAGAAAGAGGTTACGATTCTTGATGATAATGATAAGGAGTACCTTATTTTTAGAGCAGAATCGTCACCACCTAGTTCTTATTTAGATCCACCCCCAGTAGCTCAACTTAATTCAATTATTGGGGAGGAAGAGAATGAAATAACTGTCGGTGAGGAAAGGAATGTTCAAATAGAGGATGTACCTGTTGTAAAAGAATTTGTAGATGTATTTCCGGAAGATTTACCTGGACATCCTCCAGAACGAGAAGTTGAGTTTTCTATTGATTTGATTCCTGGATCAAGGCCTATATCGAAGACCCCTTATAGAATGGCCACTATAGAGTTAGTCGAACTAAAGAAACAACTAGAGGAATTGAGTAATAAGGGATTTATTCGCCCTAGTGTTTCTCCATGGGGAGCCCCTGTTCATTTTGTTAAAAAGAAAGATGGATCTATGAGGTTATGTATCGACTATAGGGAGATCAATGCTATAACGATAAAGAACAAGTATCCCCTACCTCGTATTGATGATTTATTTGACCAACTGCATGGAGCTCAATACTTTTCAAAGATAGACCTTCGATCTGGATACCATCAGTTGTGTGTGAAGAAGGAAGACATTCCGAAAACAGCATTTCGAACCAGGTACGGGCATTACGAGTTTACTGTAATGCCATTTGGATTGACTAATGCACCCTCTGTATTCATGGATCTAATGAATAGAGTTTTCAAGGAGTATCTCGATGAATTTGTGGTGTTATTTATTGATGATATCTTGGTATACTCCAAAACCTACGAAGATCATGAAAATCACTTGTGCATTATCTTGAAGACTCTGAGGAGGAATGAATTATATGGGAAGTTTAGCAAGTGTGAATTCTGGCTTCAGGAGATTTCTTTTCTTGGACATATTGTCTCTAAAGATGGAATCTCTGTTGATCCTTATAAGACCAAGGCAATCCAAGAATGGCCAGCACCTACGAGTATAACTGAGGTACATAGTTTTATTGGTTTTGCAGGTTATTATCGACGTTTCGTCCAGAATTTTGCCCGATTGGCTAACCCATTAACGAAGCTCACACATAAAGGGGTTAAATTTGTTTGGACAAAAGAGTGTGAAGAATGTTTCGAAGAACTGAAGAGAAGATTAGTCAATGCTCCTATATTGACTCTACCATCGGGGAATGATGGGTTCGTTATTTATAGTGATTCATCAAAGAAAGGACTTGGTTGTGTCCTTATGCAGAATGATAGAGTTATTGCCTATGCATCACGACAGTTGAAAATTCATGAACAAAACTATCCTACTCATGATCTCGAGTTAGCAGCTGTAATCTTTGCTTTGAAGATATGGAGGCACTACCTCTATGGTGAAAAATGTGAGATTTATACTGATCACAAGAGTTTTAAGTATATTTTCTCACAAAAAGAACTCAACATGAGGCAAAGAAGATGGCTTGAATTACTCAAGGATTATGATTGCACGATACACTACCACCCGGGGAAAGCAAACAAGGTGGCAGATGCTTTGAGCAGAAAAGACCATGGTGTTTTGAACATGATGAGAATTGAAAGGGATCCAATTTTCATGGATCTAGTGAAGATGGACATGGGAATAACCAGGGAAGGTGAAACATCAATGCGTTTTCAAATGGTTGCCAAACCATCTTTACTAGAAAGGATTAAGAGTTCTCAGACCGATGATGAAGAATTTCAGAAGAAGATTAAAGCTGTGAATGATGGGAGATTGAGAGACTTTGTGTATGAAGATGGAATTTTGAAATTCGGGAAGAGACTTTGTGTTCCCAATATACCTGATCTAAAAAGGGAATTGCTGGATGATGCTCATAGTTCCAATTTCTCTATACACCCTGGGAGCACCAAAATGTATAGAGATTTGAAGGAACATTTTTGGTGGGACAACATGAAGAGGGAGATTGCTGATTTTGTGTCAAGATGTATGGTTTGTCAACAAGTGAAAGCTGGAAGGCAACAGCCTAGAGGAGTCATGCAACCTCTTCCCATACCGGAGTGGAAATGGGATAATATTACGATGGACTTTGTCATGGGGCTACCAAAGTCTCCTAGAAGGAACGATGCAATATGGGTTATTGTTGATCGTCTTACAAAGTCAGCACATTTTCTTGCTATAAGAGAAGATCTACCCCTGGAACGTCTAGCAAGACTATACATTAATGAAGTTGTGAGACTTCATGGAATAACCCTATCGATTGTTTCTGATCGTGATCCCCGTTTTACTTCAAGATTCTGGAAAAGTCTTCAGAAATCCCTGGATACTGAACTTCATTTGAGCACTGCTTACCACCCTCAGACAGACGGACAATCAGAACGGACTATTCAGACCTTAGAAGACATGTTGAGATCTTGCTCACTTGATTTTCAGGGTATGTGGGATCAATATTTACCACTGGTAGAATTTTCCTATAACAATAGCTTCCATTCGAGTATTCAAATGGCACCATATGAAGCGTTATACGGAAAGAGATGTCGTACACCAACTTTTTGGGATGATATTGGTGAAAGAAAACTTGTAGGCCCAGAACTAGGGGAGGAAACGGTGGAAAAGGTGAAGGTAATCCAAAATCACATCAAAGCAGCTCAAAGTAGGCAGAAGAGCTATGCCGATAATCGAAGGAAGGATTTGGAATTTCAAGTCGTTGATCATGTTTTCCTAAAGGTATCTCCGTGGAAGGGAGTCATACGTTTTGGTAAGAAAGGTAAATTGAGTCCCAGGTACATCGGACCTTTCAAAATTCTAGAACGAATTGGGGCTGTAGCTTACCGATTGGCAATGCCGCCAAGTCTCTCCAAAGTTCACGATGTGTTCCACGTATCTCTGTTGAGAAAATACATGCCTGACCCAACGCATGTACTCACCTATGAGGAATTAGAACTGGAACCCGATCTATCTTATTGCGAAGAGACCTTCAGGATTCTTGATACAAGAGAACAAGTACTGAGAAACCGGACGACACGTCTGGTAAAAGTTTTGTGGAGAAATCATAAGATGGAAGAGGCAACGTGGGAACCCGAGGAACTTATGATGAGGAACCACCCGAGTCTTTTTATGCAGTAATACCTTAGAAATTGCGAGGACGCAATTATTTGAAGGAGGGGAGAATGTAACACCCCAAACTTCCACGGTACGTTTCCCTTCGAATAATCGAGAGCGTGTGTTGTACGCAACCTCGAGTTCTAACACACACCACAACTAATTAAACTAGCCGTTGTGAATAGTAATACCTACTTTTTGAAATCATATATATTTTATATTTCATAATGGACTTCATTTTTGGATTTGGAATATCGAAATTAGCCCAGGGTGAAATTTTGGTACTTTTCGGATAACTTTTATATTTTGATGAATAGTGAAAATTACTAAATTTTAATTAAAAACAACTTTTTTAATCAAAATAATTAATAGTGATAAATTATGAATTTGAGTGGATTTAAAGTATATTTAGAATATATTTTTACCATTTAATAAAATGTTGGTCATTGGACATAATTTTACAATTAAACCGAACATAAACGAGTGTCAATCTTTTGATAGTTATTATCTCTTAAAAACACGCTTTTTGTTTTGACAGCGAGAATTAATTTTAAATTAATTTCTGCCACTTCTGTGTTTTGAATTTAGGAAAATGGATTCCATATTTGGAATCAGGATGTTCAAATTGTGTAAATAGGTAACTTTTATTTTTATACATTTTGAATAATTACTGCGGTAAATATTTTATTTACCATGGTTAAGGGTAAATCCGGTAAATAAGGGTTAAAAAATAATATTATAATAATACTAAATTACCCTAAAACGTGTCTTAACCCTACTGGTTGATACATGGTCGACCATGGGAATCTTTGGGTCTATTTTGGGACCCCATGGATCCACTTGTAAGTGATAATGACACTTTATTTTAATTAAGTTAAAATGAATACAAAAATGACACAAGCATATATCTTTTAGAAAAACAATTGTTACATAAGGTTATATATGTTGGATTTTAGATTATAAATATCCATTAGAAATCTAAAAATATTTCCTACATAATAATATTTTATTTATAATTTTTAGACATTAAATAAGTTATTTTATTTATGACACAATGATGATGTAGTAATTACTATAATAGTGAAAAATTAAAATAATTGATATTATAAATACCAAAATAAATATAATATGAAACTTTTAATGAATTAAACTAATTTTATAGGATAATATGATATATTAGGATTGATTTAATTGACTTTTTTCGAAGTAATAAATCTGTTATGAGTTTCACAAAAATCAACTATTGAATAGTGTCAAAATTGACATAAAAGAGTTCTTAAAACAAATATTATATTATTAATTGATATTAAATTCCTAAAAATCTAAGGTTCGGCCAAGAGACTTATATCATGATAGTTTCATCATTAATGTACCACTTGGGGGTCTCTTTGATGTATATAGTCTGTTTATTAACCATATTATATAAAAATACAAAGAGACATTGTAAAAGTGAAACTAATTAACTTAGAGTTAATACTTAAAGATAAGGTTAATATAAGTACCCAAACATGTCTAAATAATATTGGTTGAGTGGTTTTCGACCTATCCCCACCTTAACCTTTGAATAATAAGCTTTGGAGCCATTATAAACCGAATATGAATTTATTATAAATTAATATTTCTAGCCTTTCCAAAGGTGCCCCTCACCCCTCTTATAAAAGGGCACTCCTCCTTCTCATTTCTTCACACCTTCAAAGCCTTTTGGTTCGGCCAAACTCTGCCCAAATACTCTCCCAACATCCCTCACTAAAACCTAGAGGCCTTATTTGGATCAGAAAGCCAACCTATGGAGCCCTTTTGATCAAATCAATAGGAAGAACCCGAAGAAGAGGTAATGATTTCACCACCCTTCTCCAAGTTCATTTCTTCTTCCACTTCTTCTTCCTTTGTTCTTACCATTCTAAAATAATAACTCCAGTATCTCACATATACTGTGATGTTATTATAAATATGGTACAACCATATTCAGTATTCTATCCACCCTTTTAATAACATGTCACCATACGTGCGTACGTACGGACTACCGTCTCCACGTCGTGGTGTAATTGTTATTCCATATAATATTATTTGGATGGGTATAATAATGATGTGTAACTCATGTATATAATAAATATAACATGTTAATGATTCTGTATATATGTTATACCATCCATTTATATATTATTTTAATATCAAAAGAATGATATTGTCGCCCGTGCGTACGTACGGACTACCGTCTCCACGAACGTGATGAGATTCATTCTCCATCGTATCCATTCAAGTATAATTATCATTTGATGATTTAAAAATGATGTTTAAGGACTAGATATCATTCTGGATATGAATAAGATACAACAACCATGGCTTATGTAACAAAACATATAAAAGAAAATGAGTAAGTTAACTCCCGAAACGACGATAATTCTAAGATATTATTAACAAATCAATGTTAAAAGATCATATATGATATCATATTATTATATATGATTCTTGTATAATTTAATAACAACTATTTCACCATTATACAGGAGGTTAACCTACCCCAACCAAGGAAAAGTACAAGGTAAGGGTTTACTTTACAACCTCTTCATTATCCAAGGTTGTTTATACGTAATAATCTACTGGGATCTCTTTATCATCCACATCCATGTTTCTTAAAAATGCATTTCAAAAATTTTTTACTATTTACTAGAATATGAGTAAAAGTCATTTATACCCTTTTTGACTTTTATAAGTGTTTTATAAAGGAATCTTTCGGTCTTTTTCAAAACAAGGTCCTTTTTAACCTTTTCGACAGAATTAAGGTAATAATTTTTTTTAACGGCGGGTGCGGCTATTTTCCGCCGTTATAAAATCATCAAAGCTTCACTTACAAGCTTATAAGAATATTTTCAAAGAAAATGTTTTATTTTATATGGATATTAAATTATTTCAAAATAAAAGGAGATATTTCTTTAAAAATAATTTTGATTTCATCTAAGTCAACATCCTTTGATGGATTTTAAGATTATTTGAAGTTGATTTATTATGATACAAAACTTCTATATTGTATTGAAGGTTTTGTGATATGTTTGACTATGTATGTGCTATTTTTATACCATTCATAGTTTATGGTGAAAGTATTGACATTTCATATGCTAGTTTTAATTTGAATGTTTATGTTATGTTTAAACCTTTTCATATGGGAATGCATTGGACTTAATATGTGACGGGTGGAGCCCGCTATAGCTCCTCGATGCATCGGTAGGTCTCATGAGACAAACTAGTGTCTTGTCACAAGGCCTTGACAAAATCTTATTTGTAGTCTTGGCACGAGGCCTTGGCTATGTGGTTATGATAGTCTGGCATTATGCATTCCAACATTATGAAAGTGGTTATTGATTTTTGCATGTGATTATTCGATTAGTAGAATATCCATGTGAATAAGTAAATGGCATTATTTCATTTTATTTATGCCATACCATGTTGAAAGTTAATATTTAAAAGGCTTTTGTTTTAGTTATACATTTCCTTAAATGTTTATTCTTATTTATGAAAGTTTCTGCTATATTGTTATCCTTACTGGGCATTTGAGCTCACCCCTTTTCTATGTTTTATTTTTCCCAGGATGTGAAGAAGTAAGTTATGAATGACCTGCAGGGATTTTATGAGGAGTTAATAGTGTGGATTGTGGAAACATTATGTTGTTGTAGTAGTTTTTCATTTTATGATGTAATGTAAAACTTATGAATATATCTAGTGTTTCCAAGGCTACTAAACCAATCGGTCTTTCGAGATTTGATCTTTCTTGTGATCATGCCAATGTTATGTAATAATGCACCGACTCTGGGTAACTGGGGTCGGGGCGGTACAAAATGTGGTCATAAATCTGAGCTTGGAGAGAAATACATGGCTATAAAATTTTTAATATCATCTTGTTTTAGTTTCAAAATGTTATTTCAATGATGTACATATGGGGTAATGGGTGACTGAATGGGAACATGTAAAGGAAGTATTCAATGGAATTGAGTTACCATATTCAAGTTAGTATAAAATATAATAGTGAAATAGTTTATTCAGGTACACTAGAACTAATTTATATGTATTCTACTTGGATCATCCCATAATCTTGATCGAGAAGAAAACTATATATTATAATAGTATATAATTGTTTTTAAACATTGTTCCAATTTAATATCATAATCCTGTTGTATTTTTAACATAGTTCATCCAACATGAAAGAAGCTACAAAATGGAAAAAATTAGTATAAAAAGTTATTTTTATTAGGAAAACAACAAGATTTAGCCAATTAATAAGGTTTTTTAGTGGTAACATTGTATATAAAAGAAATTAAACATTAATAATTCATATTTCTTTGACATGAAATAAAAACATTTAATGAACATAAGATACATTATTTTGTTATAAGGAATAATAAATTAATAAATCACATTGGAAGACAAAAGAAATTAAATAACTCCTATTATAAATACACAATTGGAATCAGTGTTTAGAAACATATTACAAATAATTAATATAAGGATTAATATTGAATCGATGTTATAAATTAACAAAGTAAAGGATGAACGAAACATGTGGTATTTTACAAATAACATCCTCCGATTTTTATTAAAATTATAAATATAAGATTCCTAAATAAATACACATACCAATGTGAATGAGGCAAAAAAACGTTTTTACATTGTAAATAGAGTATATAAGAAGATTAATAGAGATAAAATCAATATAAGAAATAAGTATTTTAAAATAATAATTTCTTTAAATAAACCCCTCATATAGCCACTCTATTTTTCTTACAATACTATTTCATCATTTTAATGATAATAATCATAATAGTGAAAAAAATTATGATACAAAGGATTATTGTATTTGGAATATTAAGAAATTAAATACTTATACATAATAAAACATATAAATTCATTTAGTTACCTCATCTTGAGATTCTAATTTTCCATGAATTTCTCTTTAGTATAAGTATTCACTCGATCATATACATCAAAAGAAGGGGTGAGATAAAAGATCAATAAAAGGATTAATAAGAGAAAAGAAACATGGGAAAAATAAATCATCATCATAATAAAATCAATTGATAATCATCAAAATCTTGAATGGTGTAATTATATAATTTAATAGAATGTATCCATGCATAAAAATGAAACATCATGTCTTAGTGACCAAAACCACACATAGTTGGGAATAAAGCTAGCATCACGTTCATGTGTATTCCACATTATCTAATGATTTTAATAACATTAACCAATAGAATTGGGAAATATATAATTCTGGCCATGCTATTCACATTGAAAATTTTTCATAAGCTATATATTTCTTGTCACACCTATCACATAATAACATTTACATTATCATGAATGCCACAATGAAAATATATCAATATTTTTTATAAAATAACCCATTAGAGGAAATATGTTTCATTAAAAAAATAATACATTAATAAATATTGGTGATACCAATTTAATGAGTTAACAACATACCTGTTATAATAATCACCAAACATGAGTGAAGAGGAATCCATTTTATGAGATGTAAAAGTTTTATTTTTTGTAAAGAGGTGTTATTTTTGAAATAATCCTTGATATTTTCTTTAAAAATGATTAGAAAATGTATATGCTAGAAATAAAAGGGAAATAAATAGAAATTTAATTTTAGGAAAATTATGGGATCATCTATACTAAAAATTGTGAGAATGAGGGAAAACCCAATGAAAGAGAGTTGGGTTTGAGAATTCCTCTTACATTATTTCAGAAAGCATTATTCAATTTAACATCCTAGATAATAAAATTAAATTCATTAATTAAAAATTACTAAAAATGTTATACATGTATTAAATTAATTATTTTTTTATTATGTTAATTTTTTTCATTTTTATGGGATATAGTGTTTAATTTCATCGTTCATGAGTGTTCATTTTCTTGGTTTTCAGGATCAGTTTTCTTGTTTATAAGTAACAAAGTTCATGTAAAATGGTTATATTTTTATATAATTATAATAATAGGTAATTAATTGTCATTAATTGTATAAATACTTATACATATAATTTTGTTATATCTAATGTAGATAAATCATTATATAAATAGTTAATCTTAATCGTTTATGTCAATTTTGGTTATTATTGATCAAAATGAACTGATTTTATTTTTTCATTTAATATTATGTATATATGTCAGTACCAGAACATAATAAGGGTAATAATATAATTTTTTTATACCATTATATTATTTTAGGAATATCCTTGATTTAATTAAAAGGAAAAAATAAAAAGTATCGTCCATGATACCATTAAATTGACACATATTAGGGGACGATTTCATTTTTAGAATTAATGGGATAGAGAATTGGTATTGATGATGGATTATTACATTATCATAATAAAATTATGGTTAATTTAAGGTACATGGTTTTTTATTCCATTCTAATCCATTGGAAGTGAGTATAGAATAAGAAATGGAAATATCTTAAAAAAATTAATTTAATGAAAGATGAATTTACCTGTTTATTTTGTCCTCTTTGATAAACTCCTCATGGAAAGGGTTTTCATATTCATGTGAGACCAAGAGCTATTAGACATGGGGAAGGTTCTGGGTAATATTGTTGGGATGAATTTGGAATTGGATCAATTATTGTGTGGATTAAGGAGAAGTGGTTGTGAGGTTTTGTATTTATAATGGAGGGTGGTGTGTTTTTTCATTAATATTTTATTAGTTTATTATCATGGATCAAAACTAGAAATAATTTTGTTTAACATTAAAATTTACTTTAAAAATATGAATATAGATTTATATTATGGGCATACATAATCCATATACAACATAAATTATTATCCTCTAAAAAGGAAAATAATAATTGTTTACAATATAATATTCATGTTCTTTGTTAATCACATATGCCATTATTAGTGTATTTTACACTTTAAACATTATTTCACATTATGATTATAAATCCTTTTAAAATTCACTATTTCATGGTACCTTCTTGAACATCTCTTAATACACATATTGGCCTTGATTTTATGTTTATATTTTATTTTCATGTCTCCCATGATATAAAGAATAATTCATTATTTTGGAGCACATGGAGTTTTAATTTGGAAGACCACTAAATTGAGATTTGAACCAACCATAGTCTGGGTGAAGTGTTTCGGACCACAACCCAATAAAAGTACTATAGAGGACATGATTCCAGCCCATTGATTCTAAAACTGTATATGAAGATAGAGGGTATTATGGGAAAAAATTTATTAAAAACTGGAACAAGCTAAGTTGGATGACTTAATGGTTTTCCATGCAACCGAAATTGATGATGAAATCTTGTGCCATATTCAAAGGCCCAAAAAAACAGCCCACCATTGTAATAATATCTCATGAACAAAATATATAATTGGTCTTAAATATTACAGGATTTTAGGAGACATCTGAGCTACATTTTATCCATCTATTACTAACTCTAATTTGTCTTACGAGAAGGTACTTTTGGCGCATCTTTTTGATGGATGCAAGATGGCTGCCACATCAGGGGAAGATTTGAAATGTTTCATCTACATTTATTTTCCACTCACCTAGGCCCACCATAATTAATAAAAGACACATGGGAAGATGAGGGCTCCGAAAAAGGCTTCCTAAATTCATATTTCAGGCAATAGGGGTGGAGGATTTAGGGATCTGGGAGCATTGTTTTCATTGTAATTTTATTATTCCAATTTGTCTTTTTAATTTTCTTTCTTCTCATGTAATTTGTTCTAATAACCTTAGTTTTCAATAAAATTTCTTCTTAATCTCTTATTATTTTATTATTCATATCACCTTGATATAGTTTCCTCATGGTCTGAACTTTTTCACACCAAACCTTGTGATTTTGATCACACAACGGTGGAGTGATAGTTATTTTTGTTTTCAATTATTCAATTCTACCCTTGTAATTCTACATCCATCTTCGGTTGAAAACATTTCTTCAATGGCTGGCAAATTCTTTTATGGTTTAATTGAAGGGAGTAGAAATGGGCAAGATTGGATGTTATTTATCACTCTCTAAATTTTATTATTTACTTTTATTTGAGTTTCATTCATCCAATTATTTCATCTCTTCCACTTCTATATTGATGTTATTCAACCCATTTTTATGAGCTACTTAGATCCTTTACCCTGGAGTTTTCATGAAAATTATCCTACAAGTGTATAGGTGATTATCATGTGCTTCAAAATGTGTTTAATCAGTATGTGATGAGGTTAGTTTGAAATAATTTAATGAACACTTCATATGTTAATGAAATTAAAATTGTAAAAAAATAATTCATCCAATCCATCATGAGAAATAATATAGGATCAAATCATTTTCACATAATTTCAATTCAAATAGATCTCTAAGATCTCTTTTAAAACCATATAAAATCAACCCAAACTGTCCACTTCATAGACAAAAACCCATCTCTTTTCATTGTGTGTCTAAGGATCTTATTAGGTTTTTGAGGATTGGATAACCCAAGCTACACTACAAGCGACTGCTTAACCCTTAGAACATGGATAAATTTTGGTGAAACCAAATTTTTACGCCTTTTCCAGGGACCTAAGTAATTATCGTAGACACTAAAATCCTCTTCTCACCCCAAATTCTCTATTCTCAAATCCATCTCTCTTATATTTACCCCTTTCTATTTTTGTTTGTCTTGAGAATCTGGAATCCAACTTTATATCTTCTTCAATGGAGTGCCTTCCAAATTAAAATTTCACAAACACATGCTATAATCAAATAAAAAATCAATATTGGGAAGCCCATAAATTAGATAATTTCTTCGATCAACCCTTGATTAATTACCACAAACCTGGTGACATGTACAATCATTTGGATGATGCATATTTAAAGGATATATTTCTAACCCTCTCAAGGATGGCTAATGAGATGAATCATGGGGAAGTCCATGATGATCAACCACATACAAATTCTATTCCTTAAAAACTGATTGAAAAATTGTGTAATCAAATGGATTTAATGAGTTCTAAAGTATCATCATTGAGATTAGAACTACAAAGCAATAATACTTGTGAGGAACTCATCCATACACCAATTATACATTCCAAAAACATATGTGGAGTTTCTAGTTTCCCACAAAACTCACATTAATTTATTGAAGAAATGACCTTTGAATTTGGGGTAGGGGAAGTTAATGAATAAATTATCAATGGGTCTTTAAATCAGAGGGAAATTGATTCCATGTATTTAAAAGAGGGAAATTTGACATCGTGTTTTGATTTGCCTAAGTATAACTCTATTGATGATTTTTCAAAAAGACCAATCACTATAACATTAATAGAAATAAAACTAATTGTGCCCATAACCATTCCAGTCACTTGTTTTTCCAATTTTTTGGTTGAATCTTCTTTTCTAAATGAACATATTTTATTGAGAAATTTGGAAAATAAAAATGAGTTGGATTCGAAATATCAACCTGTGTTTGAATTTCCTATGAAACAGAATATCAAAATTATTATCCTCCCTTCCCCACCCAAGTATCCCTTCATAAGATATAATCAGCAGACTTTAATTGTAATTCACTCTTATCTTGAAACTAATTATGATGGAATGATCATTGATGACATTGGCATGACTATAGTGGAAACTGGATCAACAATTTCTGATATTCCATGGATTTTCCCACTCATTGTAGAACATAGGCTTGTACATGACACAAATTCTAAACAAAGTATCAAACTAAATAATATGTAAGTTGAGAAATATTGGGTCCTTAAAATGTTTAAAGTTGGTATTGGTTAAGTTAGGGGGTTCTTGTGGAGATAATGACATTAAAAAAGTGCAACATTGGAGGCAACCCATGGTTTTCATGTTTCCATTAATTTAATTAGTACCTCAAACTGTTGACGTGTTCTTCTTTTATAATTAATGATGGTTATGAAAGGGGAGTACCATATTCATCTGTGTCACATGGTGTGATCCCAATCTAATTTTGTACCCATAAATTTAGAGAAGACAATGTATCATCAGTTTGATTTATTTCTATGTGTTTGCAGGTTAAAGGAAAAATACAAAAAAATCCATAGAATGATGAAATGTTCTTATTTTATGAGTAATCATGGGTATGAACGGGGAGCACCATATTCATTAGTTTCACGTGGTGTGATCCCTGAGTAATTCCTTACCCAAAAATATAAGAGAAGACAATGTATCATTAGTTTATTTTATTTTAATGTTTTTTAGGTTAAAAGAAAAATAAAGAAAATAATCATTTTGATTATAGAATTGTTCTTATTTTATTATTAAGGATGTATGTGAAAAGGTATCACTATATTCATCTGTGTCACATGGTGTGATCCACGAGTAATACCTTACCCAGAAAGACAAGATAAGACATTGTATCATCAGTTTATTTTATTTAATTTCAATGTTTTTTTAGTTTATAACAAAAATATACAAAATATGTTAAAAAATGAATTTAAAGACATGTCGTAGGTCATTAAGAAAATCATGGCACAACTGTCCAAGCTGTTGGGACTTGAACCAGAACTAAATGGAGAATTGGGAATGCATTTTCAACATCAACCCCCCATGTGACTTCATACCATAAATTTCATTTTCAATGTCTTCATTGATCTTATCTCCTACCCCGTCTATGTTTTCATTTCATTAAACACTGGGGACAGTGTTATTATATTTTTGTGGGAGATGAAATATAATAATTGATTTTTGAAGTCATCATAAAATGAGTGGAAGAAAAATTTTAATACTCCTTGAACATGATAACACACATTTCAAACTCTGAAATTGGATACCAAATAATTTTTCATGCCTTGATTCTGATGTTAATACATGTTTAAGTTCATGTGCATAGACTTTAGAAAGTGCTGTTGTCTGATGTGATTTTTCACCATTTATATGTTCATCCAATTATTTAAAAAAATCCCAATGCATGTTTCCTATATTGTGGGGTTTTAGTTTGTGTTCTTGTGTTCCATAATAAATTGCATAGGGTTGGTGATCATTTTAATTTTAACATGAGTATTCAAACAAAAATCAATTGTGCATAGAGGAATGAATTGACCTAATATGTAGCTTTCAACACTTGGGGATCATGAATTTATTGTTCTCTAGCCTAGAGTTTTCATTTTTTCTATATTTTTGGTAATTTGAATTTGTTTTTGATTGAGTTAACTCGAGATAATTCCCAAGTATGTGATCTTCACTTAGTTATCTAAGGACGTTGAGCCTGGGAGTCATCATAAAAGTATTGCTACATGGGCTGACATGATTGAGATCAATTTCAATTACAATGGAAAAATATTAAAAGCAAAAAATAAAAACAATCAAAAAAAGAAAAAAAATGAATATTTTTCATAATATTTAATATTTATTCCGCTTAGCGCTTCCATATTTTCTCCCTCGAATGAAAATGACCCCCATGTCTATTGTGATCCACAATACTACATCATTCTTAATTTAAATTGGATGAAATATGGAGATGAATTTGAACAAAGAAATGGTCTTGGTATTTGGATATTCCTATGGAAATAGATTTTTTTAAATGATTTTGATGGGATTCATATTTTTTTGGTGTGATATCTTATGGTGAGAAATGTGCATTAAATTGTTTTTGAAAAAGGGATTTCAAATATTATATTTTTTAGATATATTTTTCTCGAGACTAGAAAAACTCAAGTTGGGGGTGGGATTAGCCTCTGAAAGAGGATAATAATAAATGTTTATAATATAATATTAATGTGAATTATTAATCAATGACGCCACTATTAGTGAATTTTACACATTGAACATTATTTCATATTATTATTGTAATTTATTCGTAAAATGCACTATTACATGGTACCATATTGAACATATCATAAATCACATAATGTATTTGATGTTATGTTTATATTATATGTTCAGGTCTCCCATGACATAAGGAACAATTCATTCTTTTGGATAACATAGAGATTTAATTTGGAAGACCACCAAAGTGGTCTTCGAACCAATGACATTCCGGGTGGAGTGTATTGGAAAAAATCCCAATAAAACTACTATAGAGGACATGATTCCATCCCACTAATTCTGAAACATTAAATGATGAAAGAGGGTATTCTGGAGAACATTTTATTAATTAGTGGACCAAGATAATTTAGATGTTTTAATGGTGTTCCAGGCTGCCCATGTTAATGATGAAATTCTAGGCTAGATTTATAGGCCTAGAAAAACATCCCACTATTTTAATCATATCTCATGAACAAAATATTAATTTGTGGATAAATTTACAGGATTTTTGGATACATATGGGCTTATATTTTATCCTTCTATGGACCACTCTAATTCATCCATCAAGAAGGTCCTTTCGGTGATTTTTTCAATGGAAGAAAGATGGCTTCCACTTCTGGGGCAGAATGGAAAAGATTCATCTACATCAATTTTCCACCCACCTAGGACAACCTCAATTAATTAGTGTCACATGGGATGATGGGGTCTTGGCCAAAGGCATCCTAAATTCTTATTTAAGCCTGTAGTGGTGGAGGATTTAGAGATCTGGTAGATTTGTTTTCATTGTAATGTTATTATGCCAAATTATCTCTGTAATGTTTTTCTTTCACATATATGTTGTCTGGATCACCTTATTTTTTAATAAAAGATCTTCTTCATCTATTATTTTTTTCTTCTTCATACCACCTTGATACTGTTGCCTCAAGTTGTGAACTTTTTCACACCAAACCTTGTGATTTTTTTCACACTACGGTGGAGTGATTATTCTTTTGTAGTTATTAATTATTCAATTCTACCCTAATAAGTCTAATTCCCACATCTATTGATATAATTTCATCAATGTGGGGATAAATATTTTATTGATTGATCCATGGGAGTAGAAAGGGGCTGTATTGGATGTTATTTATCACTCTATAAATCTTATTAATTTCTTTTATTTGAGTTTATTTTATCCAATGATTTTCTCTCTTCCTTTTACTTATTGAAGTTTTTCATCCCACATTTATGAGATAATTATATCATTTACCATGGTTATCTCATTAAAATGATCCTACAAGTGAATATCTGATTAGCATGTTTTTCTGATGGTTTTTAATCACTATGTGATGATGTTAGTTTGAATTCATTGCATGAACCCTTCTCAAGTTAATGAGATTGAAATTCTAAAAAAAATAATTAATCCAATCCACCCTAAGAAATAATCTAGGATAAAGTCATTTTTTCATAATTTGAATTCAGATAAATCTTAAGAGAACTTTTAAAACCATATAAAATCAACCTAGTTTTTCCTCTCCATAGCCAAACCCCATCTCTTTTTATTGTGTGTCTATGGATGTTCTTAGGTCTCCGAGGATTCGACAACCCACACTACACTACCAGAGACCTCTTAAACATTAGAACTTGGGTAAATTTTGGCAAAACCAATAAATTAACCAATAATTCATATATTTAGCTTGTACATTAAATTATTCGATTTCACTATTGATAAAAAAATGTATTTTGAAAAAATACAAAAACATCACCCACTTTTTTTTTGATTAATATTAAAAACTTTTATGCATCTTATGAATATAATTTTATAACTATAAGAAATATACTTTATAATTAAATTCAATATTTACTCAAAGAATACATATTTTCTAATTATTTCTGATTTTAATAAAGTTTGAAAAATTAAATAACATCACACATAATTATCATAAAATAATAAGAATAAAAATAATAATTCTTGTATAAAAATGGAAAAAAATTTCATTTAATTTATTAAATAAGTCATTAAATTTTATTTATATAATTTTTACTTACAAAAATATGAACACATAATTTATAGTTTTTAAAACAACCGTTTACTTTTAATGTAATATAATTATATCATGAATTCATTTATAATATTCATAAATTTTATTTCTAATATAATTGGTGTGTTTATTATTCATTTGGATATAGTTTCCAATTATTAAGGGTTATATTAATATTTTTAATTTGAAGTCACTATTTCCTCAGTATAGCTTCTTTATCATATATAAGTACTTATTATTTCATTCATTATTAATTTATAAAGTTTTAATTGTTTTCTCAATATGATTTTATGTGGTTTATAGTATACAGAATAATTATAAGAAGGTACTTTCCTTTGATAAAATTTTGGGTCATTATATCCCCCCACCCTATAAAATTTCATCATCAAAATTTCAGTTTACAGAATATGGGGAAAATAGGTCACCATATTTCTCAAATTTCCTTATATTAAATATGAAAAATAATTTTAAATTATGGTGTATTGAATACATATCTAATAAGAATATAAGGAGAAAACATTGAACATAAAATGATTTATATATAAATGAAAAATATATCCAAACTAGTGAATCACTAAGTTTATATCTAGTTTTTCCATAGCGATTGAATCAACCATAGGGTTAAAAATAAATACATATAGTCTTTATAAACAAAACTAACAATAAATATATCTGATACCAACTATAGAGAACCTATATTTTCATACATTAAAATTATATTGTTTTAAATATAAATATCATAATAGTGATCTAATCCTTTATTAAAAGGTTTGGTGTCTTAAGAAAATTATAACATATAAGAATTTTATATAATAAACCATAATGATTCATTTAATTTAATCTTCTCTAGTTTTTTATTATCCCTCGAGGTCTCCTTAGTTCATGTATTCACCTTACTATATATATAAAAGGAAGTGGTGCGATAAATGAACAATAAAATGATGATTTATATATACAAATCATATGTAAGAAATAAAATAATCATCATAGTGTAATCAAAATATCATTATCATAGTCATTACTGGAATCATTAAATAAATGCATGGAATCTATCAATGCATAAAAATGAATCATCGTGTCTTATTGTCTAGAACCACACATAATAGTGAATAAATCATGAATAATGTTCACATATTATTAACCGTATCTCATGAGATTCATCGAATTACCCAATTCATTATAAATATATATTATTCTTGGAACACCAATCAAATCAAAAAAAATCACCGGAAATAAAATTTTGGAGCACCCATCACATCATAACATTTACAATATCATGCATACCACATAGAAAGTATATCCATGTTGAATATAAAAGAATCCATGGATAAGAATTGGTTTCATTAACAAAATAATACATTAATAAACATTAGGGTCCCTAGTTTAATTAGGTAATATCATTACTTGGTATAAGAATCACCATTAATTAATGAAGAGTAACCAATTTCATGAAAAGTATAACATTTATTTGGTGAACGAAGAGAAATTTTTTAAAAAAAACACATTAAAAAAAACATATTGCAAATGTTTATATACCAGAATGCAAAGGAAATGAAATAATAGTATTTAAGTAACATTAAAAGAAATCGATACTGAAAATGAGGTGAAGGGTGTAAAACCCAAAGGTAGAGAGCTGTGATTGATAATTACACTTACCATATCTAAATTCATTATTTACACTAATATCTCAGATAATAAAATTAAAATCATTAACTAAAAAATAAATAACCTTTTATAATTTTATTTAATTAATTATAGTTTTATTATGTTTATTGATGAATATTTTTATTATTTAAATTTTTTAATTTTATATTTTGGGTGTGTTCAATTTATTCGTATTCGTGATCGGTTCACTAGTTTATAAGTACTGATGTTCTAGTAAAATGTGTATAGTTATCCATAATTTTAATAAAAGGATATTAATGGTAATCCATATATCAATGTGGTAATATGTATATGATTTGTTTATATGGTATGAAGATAAATCATTAGAAAACATGGTAATAATAATCTTTTTGGTTAAATTTGGCCTTCATCTGATCATAACAATGTCGATTTTTTTCCATTTAGTATTTTTTATATATAGTATTTATAAGGACCTAGCTTCAATTATTACAGATTATTGAGTTAAGTAATTAATTCACATTGAGAACCTTTTCAGGTTTATATTTTTAGATAATTAGGACATCACTAATACATAAGAACTCAAATTTATAAAAAGATTACACTACTACAATTATATCCATTTCATCAAAAATATAATAATCTTAAAATAAAAAATATTTCTTTTTTTGTTAAAAATATTCTTGAATTATTCATTTCACTTATCCATCCATATAAACTGTGACAATATTTTAAAAATAAGGGATGAGTACAAAAATCATAGTAAGAGATATAAAATAATGAATGAAAATCTTAGTCCATGAATATTTAAAAACCCATGAATTCATAAGAATCTAGAAAAAATATATAGAAAACATAAATCATAAATGAAGCTTGTGGAATTGATATCATTCTTACAATTTAGCTTTCACATCTATATAGTTACTAACCTTCATGGCTATGTTTAGAATACCCATTAGAACATATTTACTAAATATTTTAGTGGAAACAATATTGTTTAACTCTTTCTAATATCCATATACATTGGAGATATAACATAGAATCACCAACCCTTGGTTTATCATGGAACAAACAATATACATAAGGATTTCAGAAGAACCATAACATAATCATAACACAAAAACCATGCTTAAAGGAAAAATAAAATTTCAAAATTACAGTCCGAAGATATCATTTCAATATATTTATATAATCAATTCACTGTCAAAATTATTTTTAATACCAATATACATTAAAAGGTAATAGGGTATATATTTTTCTTATGAAAACATTACGGATTCTAGCGGAAGTGAAATACCAAATAATGGGCATGGGGGTGGAAAGGTCGTTGTCGCAACATATGATGAATTTTTTTGTTGATAAATAAAATGATTCCTCTAAAAAAATGCATTTGGAAACTTGTTTAATGAATATAAATGTAAAATATGATGATTGTAAACTTTATAAAATAATTTTTTGTATATTATCAATATATTCTTCAATGAATGTATATTAAATGATGTCCCTTACCTTGAGTGTGATTCATCACATATAATTGTTATATTACTGTGTAATAAATCTAGGTTAATTTATAAATTATTTAAGAAAATTTTTTAATTATATTATTCATTTTATATAACTTATTACTATGTTATAAAAATTACCTAAATATTTATGTTAATATTGGATGTTTTGTGGATATTCAATACATAAGTAAAATATTAGCATTTGTTTCATGTCACTAGTCCATGTGGTAATAATTACATCATATCTGGAATATCATTCAAGAAAAAATCAACAATTTTATAAATTAATAATACTTTTTAAATCAAACCATTAATTATGTTAATAAAAAATGAACAATTATATATTCATGGAGACTATAGGTTGTACGTACACATGAGTAACATTTTAATTTTTCATTTATCATTATGGAAATGAGGTCATTATTATTTTATCTTTCAATAAAGATAATAATATTATTATAATAATTATAACAATTAAAATACACTTATATATATCATACAAGTGATGTGTCAAATAAAATTATTCAAATCGCTTCATGGAGGTGATAGTTCACACATACACATGAACGACATTATTTTTTTTATGTGCATGGAAGATAAGAAAATAATTTAAAGATTAATATTTTAAAATGATAAATATTTCATGAATATAAAATGTGAATATTAATTTTTTCATTATAACAAATCTTGATAGAAAATAATATAAAATGAACTAAATCAGTTCGTATAGGACATAATTCAAACGTACACACAAATGATTAATTTCATTCCCATTTGATGAAATTTGAGATAAATTTATGGGTTGATATGAACATAATAACATATCATTATATTTATTATACTAGAGTTATTATTTTATCTTTATTGAAGAATATTTAAATGATGTGTAAGAAGAAATAAAATAGAAACTCTTAAAAAATGATACATCTTCTTCAGTTGATCACCTTTGAAGAAGACACTAACACCTCATTGAAGGGCGTTCAACCAAAACTAATGTCTCAAGAATATAGGGATATATTCTTGGAATGGTTCTGGATAGATCATGGATGACCTAAAAGGCTATGGATGTGTTAGTATTAAAAAAAAGAGGGTACCCTTGTATATGAGAGGGATACACACCATTGGAAACTCTTAAAATATTCAATTGATATAAATTAATGTTTTAATCCAAATGACTATAACCTAATATTTTTATAAAATAATATTATTATTATCTTAAATCCTCACTTATAAAACATTTTATATATTTATTGATTCTATTTTGAACCTTATCCTATCAGTTTATCCTTAATTGTTCTCTTTTAATTTTAATTGTTGTGACAACATTTTAATTATTAGGTCTCTATTAATTTACTTATATGGGGGTAAATATCCAAAAATTATACAATACATTATCATCTAGATATTATAATTATCACATTGTGATTTTAAATTATTTAAGGTATATTTAATTATTTTAATCAATTCTCATTTTTATAAAATATACATTTTGTCAATTTTTAAACTATTCAATTTATTGAATTTCAATTAAATATTAACATTGAGGTAACATCAAACCAAATCATTTAATATCATTCTAACATGTCATATCAAAATATAAAAATTGTGTATAAGATATATAATGTCATTTATCATTATTTTATTATTTATAATATCATTTATTTGATTCCACCATTTATAAAGAAATCACTACATCATCATTGTGTCATGATTAATTTTAATTATATAATAACAAATAATTATAAATAAAATACCATGATGTAATTAGTATTTATATTTATATTAATATTTTTATATAATCCCGCATTAAAAATTCTTTTATTAAAATGATACATGTTTACAACATATTTTCATTTACTTTAAAATAAAACTGATAAGGGTCATAATCACACCCCAGTGGATTCCAAAAGCCATATATTCATCCCAATGGGTTTATTGGTTGAAAATATCTCTTGAAATAATATTATAACATGTTTTATTTTAGTTATATAATATTATAATATTATTTATACCCTTATTTACTAATATACCCATTAATAGTAGTTACTAAAAATAATTACTAAAGATAATTTTCATAATGTAAAAAAATAAAATGGATTTATTTTCATAATATAGAACTTATGAATAAAAATATTGAATCCATTTTTTCGAATTAAAAACATTTAATTTTTCGTCAATAATGTAAAACTAAACACCATTGTCAAAATGAGAAAATATTTTCGTTAAAGTAAAAACCCATCAAAAGGTTGACATGTGTTTATATCAAATTTCTATGTGAAATTATATCCATTGAATAATAATTAATTAAATGATAAAAACCTATTCTACTTAACCTTTTAAATTAATTATAAATGTTAACAAACAATATATATAAATTAGATGAAAAGGCATGTTAGAATTAAAATTTCATATTTTTAACATTTCATTAAAAATTTAATTTTATCATAAAAATACCAAAATTAAAATGAAGTAAATTTTGTTTTCACTCTTATAATGATGAAATTTATTTTTAATAAAATAATAATTAAAATTGAAAAAATAGTTTTTAAAAAGGTTTTCCATCAAAAGATGGTGAATATACCTTTTAAAAATATTATAATATTTTATGCTAAAAAATATATTGACACTCAGTTTAAGCCTATAATATTTATTTGGTGAAATTGAAAACATTTAATAAATACTTTTACACATAATATTTTTAGTTATGTTCATTCCATATAAAAAAATTAGGTGATAACTACCATTTAGAATAAAAAATACTAATAATGTATTATTTTTCAGTGTAACTCAGTCTTGACTGCATCATTTGATTTAAGAGAAACCTGTTATTGATGTTCGAGTACCTTATCTTACATATCATCCCCTTATATATAAATATAATATATAATTAAGAAATATTATTAGAAGTGAAAATATCTTATTTTATAATTACTTGGGATGTTACATTGTAGAGACCCGAAGCTTCACGTACATTGACATTACATTACTTTTGCGGAATACTTAGTACATAACAAAACACACACACAAGGATCGTAATAGTTTAGTGTCTTTGGAAACTCGGAACATAATCTTCTAATCATGGTGAAATATGTTCAATATCTCCCATAAAGATCTTCCCTTTTTTTAACCTAAAACCTTTCTTTATATCCTGGGGAAAAGAAAACATAAAAGGGTGAGCTCAAATGCTCAGTAAGGGTAAACAAAAGAAATATCAATCACATCATATACACAAGCACATTACTATTGGAAATCTTAACCTGCAAAAGAGATCAAAATTTCATAACATGGGATAAATCATGGCAGTGAAATGTAATCACAATAATCATAACTTAAAAAATGAAACTTTGGGGCATTCACACATAATCATAAAGAATCATTTCTTGTTAGTCAAGACTCATTACCAAGACTATCTTAGTGGACAAAGTCTCTTTCTGAATCGAGTAACCCTCGTTTCAGTCCTATTTCACTGAACCGGTATAACCTACCGTTCCAGCCCTATCTATCTCATGAGATATAAATTCTTTACCCAATGAATTGGAGGGAGATATAGGTCCCACCCATCTTATAATGAATCCTTTATTTTGTGTGCCACATAATCATAAACCATACATCATAGCGTAACCCATGTAATAAAAATGGGATTCTTAATCAACATGACATCATAAAACAATTCATATAAGATAAAGGAATTCATAAAAATATTTCCATCACAACATAATCAAATCCATGTAATAATAGGGATAAAAACAGAACCCTTTTATTATCTTAGATGGAAGATAATTTCGATAAAATACTTGAACTTCATTCTTGAGGAAAATATCCTTTCTACTTCAAAATCACTTTTCCTTTCTTAACATGTCATACAATTTTAAACTAAAATAAGTTGATTAAAAATAAACTTGAATACTTGTAAAGGAAGCTTATGGGAAATAATGTTTTAGAAATCCATTCATGCCGTATATGTTAAAAAAAACATTCTTCGTACTTTTGTCGGAAAAGTCAAAAAGTACCTCGTACGAAAAACGACAAAAGATTCCTTTCATACATATTACTAAAAACTCACCGAAGGGTAATAATGGATTTAAAAAATTGTAGGTGGATGGAAATAATATAATATATTGATGAAACATGGATGTGGATGATAAAATACACCCTACTAAATACTTACGAATAAACAATCTCGGATAAAAATGAGATTGTGATATTTCTCTTACCTTAGGTCCGATTTGCTTTGTACGTGTCCGAAGCTCCTGTATAATGGTTTAAATAATGTTATTGACTTATTCCAGAATCATACATATTGATATGATATCATATATGGTCATATTCCTAGTTTCTTGTTAGTAATATTTCATTGTTACTTGTTACTCTGGTCTTTATTGCCTTTTGTTCTTATGCGTGTTTTTCCGAATAAATTCTTATTCTTCTTTTAAGGATATAGATACCTTATATCAAGAATGGTATTAGTGTAAAATATATCATATTTATTCATTCAATTCATTTATATAATTATTATGTAATGATGATCATGTAGAACGAGTCGCTTCACATCGTGGAGACGGTATTCCGTACGTACGCACGAGTGATGATATCGTTCCTAGGATCGTGGAATTGTATTGGATTATATATATATATATTATTTCAGTATCAATATTACTTTATAATAATCATAAATAGTTACTCATTTCACCATTATACCCATCCTTGTAATGTGATGGTGGAAAATAGATTACACCACGACGTGGAGATGGTATTCTGTACGTACGCACGCGCGGTGATTTCATTTTTCCGTAGGATGGATAGAAGGTGAATTAGGGTTTTTTCATATTTATAATAACATATAAGTATGTAAGTAATACTGATGTTTTTACTTTATCATGAAACAACTAAAGGAGAAGAAGTTGAAGAAGAAAGAAATTGAAAAGATCGGTAACAGATATTACCTCTTCTTTGGAACGCCTCTTTGAATCCTCCACTTAGGGAACTAAGATTGGTCTTTGAAGAAGACCAGTACCTCTAGGATTATTCTAGAGAAGTGGAGAGGAGAAAATGGCAGGGTTTGGCCGAGCTTGAGTGCTCAATTTGGTGTGAGGAGGAGGGGGAGGAGGTTCCCTTTTATAAGGGAGGAGAGGGGCACCTTAGGAATATCTCAAAATATTATTTTATATTAAAGTCAAAATCGGTTTATAATGGTTCCAAAGGTTCTTATTTCTAATCTAAAGTGGGGATGGGTCGAAATCCTATCAACCAATATGATTTAGACAAGTTTAGGGTATTATTTTATCCTTATCAATTAGATTTATCTCTAAGTTAAATAATTTAACTTTTACCGTGTCTTTTTGTTTTCTTTCACTATATGGTTAATACACTTACTATAACCTGCCAAACGAACCCCAAATTGTTTATTATTAATATATACATCCTTATCTAAGTAATTTGGCCGAACCTTAGATTTTTAGGAATAAAATAACAGTTAATAATATAATACTTGATTTAAAAACTATTTTGTGTCAATTTTGACACTATTTGATATATGATTTTTGTAAAAGACATAACATAATTATATGTTCGAAACAAGTTGATTAAATAAACATTAATATATCATAGTAACCTAGAAAATTAGTTTTAGTCATAAAAAGTCTCAAATTACATTTATTTTAGTGTTTATAACATCAATTATGTCAATATTTAATAAATAAGATAATTACTGCATCATCATTGTGTCATAAATAAATTAAATTATTTAATGTTTAAAAATTACAAATAAAATACCATTATGTAGGAAATCTTTTTAGCTTTCTAATGAATATTTATAGTCGAATTTATCTTATTCATAACCCCATAGTAAAAATGATTTACTTATTAAACTTTGATTTTAACTATTTTAACCCTTCTTTAAATAAATTAATAATAAATGTCCTAATCTAATCCAAGTGGGCCTAAATGGTCATATTTTATTCATAAGGTTGTTTTTGGTCGAATTACACTTATCCAATAGAATTAGGACATGTGTTAGGGTAATAGTAATATCATATTTACCCTTAGTGACCCTATTTACTATTAACCGCGGTAAAAAAAGTAAAAAGTTATTATTCACCAAGAAATTATTTTTATCTCATTGAACCACATTTTACTTACTGATATCAACCATTTCTGTCGGATTTTTGAAATTCCACTCACAGAAGCGGTAAAATTAAGTTTTATGCAAAATTCAGTTTTTAACCTACCACTTAGTGGTTTCACTATTCATCAAAAATTGAAATTTTTTAGAAAAATTCCAAAATTTTACCCTAGGCTAATTTCGGTATTCCGAATCCAAAAATGAAGTCCATTTTGAAAAATAAAATTTATAAAATTTCAAAAAGTGGTTATTATTATTCATAACATCTAGTTATAATAATATTTTATTAGCATATCGTTGTTTAGTGAAACTTGGTATTGCGTACTACACACGCTATCGAGGAAGGTCGCGATTGCGTGTAATGCAAGGAAAGTCAAGGATGCATGTTGTGCAAGCTCCTTTTGGTGTAGCGTACAACACAAGACATTAGTGAAATTAAAAAGAATATTTTTCATAAAATCTTGGGATGTTACATTCTACCCCCCTTAAAATGAATTTCTCCCTCGAAATTCGTCTGGGTTATAAATAGTTTACTATTAAAAAGTTTCTTTAATAGAAACCCACATCGTAAAAAGGAATACCAAAACTTGTCTTTAAAAACTAAAGTATGAAATGTAACGATTACCCAAATAAAATAATCACTGGGTTTCCACATAGGTGAAAATATGGATATGGAAGAAAAATCTAACCATCATGTTCTGATGGAGAGTGGTAGAGAACATGGCTATGGAAAAGCCAACAATCACAAATCCATAAATTTGTGACGATCTAAGGTACCATCCGATTCATCAGGTATAAGATCACTAGGACAACATTTTTGGTTTTCAAGATCATTTCCCTAAAGTTGAAATTTTGAATTAGAATAAATACTTTATTTATTTTGGTACAATCTCACTGTTGTTCATGCCTTGTACAATTTCCACTTCATCTCTTAAATAAATGATGTTGAATTTGTTATTCGTGAAGTGTTAGCAGATGATGTGATAAAATGACGGGTCATTCCATCTGTCTCAAACAAAAGGTTAGCAAAAATTATATACATAAGTCGATCTATAGTGAGATTAATCACATATGGTTCCTAAAATGGTCTTCTACTTCATATATCATACTGCTTAATATAATAAAACTAGTTTCTACTAAACAGGGACTTCCTGTAGGCCAGTGGTAGGCGATAAAGGCCAGTCGCACTTCGGTTGTGGGTTCAATTCCCACAGCCTTGTCCGAAGCGATGGGCTGTCGCCCGTCCTGCAGGTTGTCCTTTTTCTAAAACTACATTACTATAAAATCCCATCAATAATATCGAAAAAAAACTTCTATCTTTAAACAATACTCACTTATGTCCAACATAATCCATTTGAATCTTTAGGCTTATCCATAATACTGCAGTCCACTCTTATAACATAGTGAAAACGATTACCAGAGATTTAATACCATCGTTGATCCCCATATATCATAAGATATGTTTTGTTGGTCACATTCCAAACATTCAAAGTCCTTAATCATGTATTCTTTTGAATACCCATTGAACCTTAGTGAAAACATGAATGCAGTTAGAAGTTAACACTTTCCACATACCAAAATCCTCAAAATTTTATATTCTCAAACCATGATATCACTTAGTCCTTATATCAATCATGATCTCATGAATACTATTAAACATTTCATTTTCTCGTTTTCCCTTCATTATGCGCATATCATCTTATTTCCAAAATATATCAATCAATTTAAATACCACATCAATAAATATTGCAATACTCAATGATACAACATTATTTCGAAATCCCATTACATAAACACTTAATCATTCCACCACATCGTTGTCATATTCAACATTGCCAATAGTGATCGCATGTGACTTCCCTTTGTCCTTTTCCTTCAGTGGTTGCTCATGTTGATCATCATTAACCCTTGGATTAGGGAATTTATTAGCATAATGCCCCATTTCCTTGCACTTGAAGAATTGAAGTGTCGGTGGTGCGTTCTCTGCAGTGTTTGATTTATTCACATCATTAGAAACACTTTTTCCATTACTTCGACACTCAGCTGCTCGATGACCTTCTTTTCCACACTTAAAACATTTTATAGTCCCTTTAAGACAATCTCCACCATGCTTCTTTCCACACTTTGTGCATAAGGAAACATTCATCTTCTTTTCACCATTATTCTGAGATTTCTCCTTGAACTTCATCTTTCGTTTTTTGTCAAAACCATGAGATGGATATGTAACACCGACTTCCATTTCTACCTTGATAGCACAACGCACAATTTCTTCATAGCTACTGAAGTCTCTTATAGCTAATTCCCTTCGAAGACTTGGTTTTAAGCCACTGAAAAATCGATCAACTTTACTTTCAGGTTGGATGATAATGCCAGATGCATACCTTGCAAGTCGTGTAAAATTCTCTTCGTATATACCAACAGATTCATCATCCTTTTGCTTTAGTTCAAGAAACTCCTTCTCCATCTTTGTTCGAAGAATACTAGGGAAGTACTTATTGAAAAATAAGTTCTTGAACTCGTCTCATTCCATGGACTCAATTTCATCTCTTTGCCTTGTATTCTTGATAAGATTCCACCATTGATCAGCTTCACCTTCCAAACGATATACTGCTAAGATGACTTTATCATGTTCAGAACATTGAAGAACTGAAAATATCTTTTCAGTGGTACTGATCCATTGTTCAGCAACAAGTGGATCAGAAGACCCACTGAAAGAAGGTGGACGTTGCCTCATGAAGGACTCAATAGAATATTGTTCCCTTCTCTTCTCATTTGGAAGTCCAGAATGATTCATAGCTTGTGTAAGTATAGCAATAAGATTTTTCACTCCATCTCCCATAACATTTGTTTATTCAGGAGGAAAATCATTGCATTGTCCATTGCATTGATCAACACGGTTCCTTCGGGTTCCAGCCATCGTCTAAAACCCAAAAAGAATAGTGTTAGAGGCAAAAATCATGCTAGGAAAACAACATAATAAAGGGGGAGTACCTTCAATATATAACATCTTAAGTTTAATTCTATGATCGTTAGCGTAATTCTAGTACTATAACCTATATGTATTCTTAACCTTAGGGACATCCCTAGACATACCATAGAAATATCTCTAGGGATCTCACTAACGTTTTCGCATCCTAGTTTCCAAAGGTTGACTAAACCATTCCTCTGATACCAACTGTAGAGACCCGAAGCTTGACGTACATTGACATTACATTACTTTTGCGGAATACTTAGTACATAACAAAAACACACACACAAGGATCGTAATAGTTTAGTGTCTTTGGAAACTCGGAACGTAATCTTCTAATCGTGGTGAAAGATATTCAATATCTCCCATAGAGATCTTCCCCTTTTTTTAACCTAAAACCTTTCTTTATATCCTGTGGAAAAGAAAACATAAAAGGGTGAGCTCAAATGCTCAGTAAGGGTAAACAAAAGAAATATCAATCACATCATATACACAATCACATAACTTTTGGAAATTTTAACCTGCAAAAGAGATCAAAATTTCATAACATGGGATAAATCATGGCAGTGAAATGTAATCACAATAATCATAACATAAAACATGAAACTTTGTGGCATTCACACATAAGCATAAAGAATCATTTCATGTTAGTCAAGACTCATTGCCAAGACTATCTTAGTGGACAAAGTCCCTTTCTGAATCGAGTAACCCTCGTTTCAGTCCTGTTTCACTGAACCGGTATAACCTACCGTCCCAGCCCTGTCTATCTCATGAGATATAAAATCTTTACCCAATGCATTGGAGAGAGATATAGGTCCCACCCATCTTATAATGAATCCTTTCTTTTGTGTGCCACATAATCATAAACCATACATCATAGCGTAACCCATGTAATAAAAATGGGATTCTTAATCAACATGACATCATAAAACAATTCATATAAGATAAAGGAATTCATAAAAATATTTCCATCACAACATAATCAAATCCATGTAATAATAGGGATAAAAACAGAACCCTTTTATTATCTTAGATGGAAGATAATTTCGATAAAATACTTGAACTTCATTCTTGAGGAAAATATCCTTTCTACTTCAAAATCACTTTTCCTTTCTTAACATGTCATACAATTTTAAACTAAAATAAGTTGATTAAAAATAAACTTGAATACTTGTAAAGGAAGCTTATGGGAAATAATGTTTTAGAAATCCATTCATGCCGTATATGTTAAAAAAAACATTCTTCGTACTTTTGTCGGAAAAGTCAAAAAGTACCTCGTACGAAAAACGACAAAAGATTCCTTTCATACATATTACTAAAAACTCACCGAAGGGTAATAATGGATTTAAAAAATTGTAGGTGGATGGAAATAATATAATATATTGATGAAACATGGATGTGGATGATAAAATACACCCCAGTAAATACTTACGAATAAACAATCTCGGATAAAAATGAGATTGTGATATTTCCCTTACCTTAGGTCTGATTTGCTTTGTATGTGTCCGAATCTCCAGTATAATGGTTTAAATAATGTTATTGACTTATTCCAGAATCATACATATTGATATGATATCATATATGGTCATATTCTTAGCTTCTTGTTAGTAATATTTCATTGTTACTTGTTACTCGGGTCTTTATTGCCTTTTGTTCTTATGCGTGTTTTGCCGAATAAATTCTTATTCTTCTTTTAAGGTTATAGATACCTTATATCCAGAATGGTATTAGTGTAACATATATCATATTTATTCATTCAATTCATTTATATAATTATTATGTAATGATGATCATGTAGAACGAGTCGCTTCACATCGTGGAGACGGTATTCCGTACGTACGCACGAGTGATGATATCGTTCCAATGATCGTGGAATTGTATTGGAGTATATATATATATATATTATTTCAGTATCAATATTACTTTATAATATTCATAAATAGTTACTCATTACACCATTATACCCATCCTTGTAAAGTGATGTTGGAAAATAGATTACGCCACGGCGTGGAGACGGTATTCCGTACGTACGCATGCGCGGTGATTTCATTTTTCCGTAGGATGGATAGATGGTGAATTAGATTTGTTTCATATTTATAATAACATATCAGTATGTAAGTAATACTGATGTTATTACTTTATCATGAAACAACTAAAGGAGAAGAAGTTGAAGAAGAAATAAATTGAAAAGATCGGTAACGGATATTACCTCTTCTTTGGAACGCCTCTTTGAATCCTCCACTTAGGGAACTAAGATTGGTCTTTGAAGAAGACCAGGACCTCTAGGATTATTCTAGGGATGTGGAGAGGAGAATATGGCAGGGGTTGGCCGAGCTTGAGTTCTCAATTTGGTGTGAGGAGGAGGGGGAGGAGGTGCCCTTTTATAAGGGAGGAGAGGGGCACCTTAGGAATATCTCAAAATATTATTTTATATTAAAGTCAAAATCGGTTTATAATGGTTCCAAAGGGTATTATTTCTAAGCTAAAGTGGGGATGGGTCGAAATCCTATCAACCAATAGGATTTAGACAAGTTTAGGGTATTATTTTATCCTTATCAATTAGATTTAACTCTATGTTAAATAATTTATCTTTTACCGTGTCATTTTGTTTTCTTTCACTATATGGTTAATACACATACTATAACATGCCAAACGAACCCCAAATTTTTTATTATTAATATATATATCTTTATCTAAGTCATTTGGCCGAACCTTAGATTTTTAGGAATAAAATAACAATTAATAATATTTTATTTTATTTTAAAACTATTTTGTTTCAATTTTGACACTATTTGATATATGATTTTTGTGAAAGTCATAACAGAATTATATGTTCGAAAAAAGTTGATTAAATCAACATTAATATATCATAGTAATCTAGAAAATTAGTGTAATTAATAAAAAGTCTCAAATTACATTTATTTTGGTGTTTATAACATCAATTATGTCAATATTTCATAAATAAGATAATTACTGTATCACCATTGTGTCATAAATAAATTAAATTATTTAATGTCTACAAATTACAAATAAAATACCATTATGTAAGAAATATTTTTAGCTTTCTAATGAATATTTATAGTCGAATTTACCTTATGTATAACTCCATATTAAAAATGATTTACTTATTAAACTTTGATTTTAACTATTTTAACCCTTCTTTAAATAAATTTATAATAAATGCCCCAATATAATCCAAGTGGGCCTAAATGGTCATATTTTATTCATAATGTTGTTTTTGGTCGAATTACACTTATCCAATAGAATTAGGACATGTGTTAGGGTAATAGTAATATCATATTTACCCTTAGTTACCCTATTTACTATTAACCGCGGTAAAAAAAGTAAAAAGTTACTATTCACCAAAAAATTATTTTTATCTCATTGAACCACATTTTACTTACTGATATCAACCGTGTCTATCAGATTTTTGAAATTCCATTAACAGAAGCGGTAAAATTAAGTTTTATGCAAAATTCAGTTTTTAACCTACCACTTAGTGGTTTCACTATTCATCAAAAATTGAAAGTTTTCAGAAAAATACAAAAATTTCACCCTAGGCTAATTTCGGTATTCCGAATCCAAAAATGAAGTCCATTTTGAAAAATAAAATTTATAAAATTTCAAAAAGTGGTTATTATTATTCATAGTGGCTAGTTATAATAATATTTTAATAGCATATCGTTGTTTAGTGAAACTTGGTATTGCGTACTACACACGCTATCGAGGAAGGTCGCGATTGCGTGTAATGCAAGGCAAGTCAAGGATGCGTGTTGTGCAAGCTCTTTTTGGTGTAGCGTACATCACAAGACATTAGTGAAATTAAAAAGAATATTTTTCATAAAATCTTAGGTTGTTACATACATCCTTCCCCATATTAGAAATTGTATTCTCACAATTTTTTTCACATATCTAATAAGTGGGGGTGATTATCCCTAATAAAATTATCAAATTCCCATTATTCATCTTCAACTACATAGCTTTTCCAAAAAACCATGACCTGAAAAATCAACTTATTCTACAACACCTGCTCTTTCCTATTAAGAATCTAGACTGGATGTTCCTTATAAAAAATATTCTCTTCGAACTTGCTACTTCTGGACTCAAAAATTGAGATGGTTCCGACAAATAATTTCACAACATTAGAACATGAAATAAATTGTTTGACTAGGCGTAACATGGAATTAATGACAATCTATAGGAAACTAATCCATCATTCATTAGGATTTCATAGGGTCCAATGAATAGCATACTAAGCTTTTATTTCTTACCAAAATTCATAACACATTTCCATGGTGAAATATTGAAAAATATTTGATCTCTTACCTAAAAAAAGATCCTTCCTATTGATGTTTTCATAACCCTTACATATTTTTGAGCTATCCTCTTATAATTCACAATAAAATAAATTTATTCATCCATATCTAATACAAATTCCGGTCTCCCCATCTTCCTTTCACCTACTTCATCCTAAAAAGCTGGAGTTCGACACCACTTTCCTTATAATGCCTCAAATGGTCTCATCAGTTAACTTGAATGAAAACAATTACTATATGTAAACTCAACCAAAGAAATAAATTGGTCCCAACATCACTGGTAATTTCTTGAGAAACCACAAATAATATCCTCATGTTTCTAATTAGTTCCTTCTCTCTGCCCATAAAATTGAGAATAAAAAATTGTATTAGAATATAATTCAGTTCACATTGACTTCCAAAGGCCTTTCTAAAAGTTAGAAGTGAACCAGGGATCATTATTTGATTTAATGGAGATAGAAAATCCATGTAACATAACTATATCTCTATGATACATTTGATAATGCTGATCAAGATTCTTTGTAACTCAAATAGGATGAAAATGAGAAGATTTAAAAAATATAAAAATAATTAACAATAAATTATTGTTTCCACAATAAGTCATGAATCATCCCACTATAAAATCTATAGATATATTTTCTCATTCCCAATCTCACACTGAATGATTCTGAAGAATCTTTTTTAGTGACATCCGCTTATCATTAACTTAGTTTAACATCAATTATCAAATGGTAAAGTCTAAAATATGTCCATTCGTTCAATACCACGAGTAACACATTTAATTTCTCTGTACATGTTAGTACTATCAGGATTAACTAAAAAAGAAGAAATATGAGTTTCACATTACATATTTTCCTTATATTGTGAATCACTAGGCACACATAACAACATCCCAAATCTCAGAACACAGTCATTATCAGTTCGAGAATCAAGAAATTTAACCCTTTGAACCAGTTCTAAATTTTTCATCAACTCACTATATTTCCTCTAAACATTCTTAATTCTATCTGATATAGATGATTACACTAACACCTTCAAAAAAATAGGAATTACCTATACCAAAATATTCCAATACCAAATTTATCAAATAATTTTCCAATGTATCACAATCTAAACATAAAATGGTTAACGTTGCATTACATATATAAATCAAAGAATAGACCAATTTTTTTCTATTACATGATTTTGATGATTCAAACAACCAAAATAATTAATTTTTTCCAACAATATTATGTCTCTTACATTCAATTATCTCAATGTGAATATATACATAAAACTATTTTGGTCATTATATATTTAACATTTTAATCTTTATTGATGATACCTCAAAATTTTTAATGACAATAAAAAAGTAGCTATTTCCAAATCTTGTGTAGGATAAATTAACTCATGACATTTCATTTGATGAGAAGCATAAGAAACTACCTGATTATTCTATGTTAGGAACAAGCCAAGTAAATTAAATTAAGCATCATTGTAGAAAAAATTCATCATTCTTGGAAACTAGTAAAAAAATTGGATCATTCACCAATATTCTTTTATATTCCTGAAAACAATCATTACGTTATTCTATCTAGATTAACTTAACCCATGTTCGAGTTATCTTAGTCAGGGAGATATATAACCATGAAATTTTTATAATAACTACATTAATATTCTACTAAACAAAGAAAACTATGAATCATAGTTATATTCATGGGTCATGGACATTCTTCAACAACTTTTGTTTTATCAGGATCAACAGTTATTTATTCATTAGAAACAATGTTACAATTGATATAAATTTTTTGAAACCAAAACTCAAATTTATTGAATTTTCCATACAAATTTTTTTCATTTATGGTATTCAATACAAACCTTAAATGAATTTAATTGTTCTATTTTTTTTATAATATACCAAAATTTCATCAGTAAACACAAACATAAACATATCCAAGATCTAATGGAATGTTATATTCATAAGATCCAAGAATACACCAAGTGCATGTGTTAACCTAGATGACATGACTAAAAATTCATTATTGCCATATCTAGTATTAAATATGTCCTTAATAATGTCTTCTTACATTAATTTCAATTTACGGTACCCACCCTCAAGTCAACCATCAAAAAATACTGATCTCACTAGAGATGATCTAACAAAAAATCAATTTGATACAATGAATAATTGTTCTTAATAGATATGTAATTCAAGGATCTATAATCATTGATAAGTATCATTCATGCGTCATTATATTTAAAAAACTATATTGGGGAACCCCATGTTGATTCGCTAGGTAGAAATAAACTGTTATCTAATAAGTCATGAAATTGCTTCTCTAACTCTAAATGTTTAATTTTAGCCAGTTTATAAGGTGGGTTTGAAATTAGCTTAACATGAGGAACTAATTAAATAGTAAATTCTACTTCTCAATCACACATAATACCAAGAAACTAATCAATAAAAACATAATGAAACTCATTTAAATCTAGAACATCATTAATATGATAAATTCCATTTTTCAGAAATATTTTCATGGAAACAATCACATTCATCTTTTACTATTTTTATAGATTCCCCATATCTCTTCATAGGTATGGGTTTTATTTTGTACACAAACTGGAACACATTATGAAAAGAAACTTCTTTATCTCTATACTCAATCGTATCATGGTATATATAATGCAAATCCCTAAAAATACTAACATCAAAAACAATTAGAGGGAAACCAATCTGGTTTCTAGGATGATTCTTTCCACAGAAAAGGGCACTAATATTATTATAATTACACTCTCTCAACATTTCCTCAGTTGATTTTACCATAATTTATGGATTCACTTGTTGTGGTGGAATTCCCAATTTACCATAAAATTTCTCTTAAATGAATGAATGTGAATAGCATGAATAAACAACAGATTATAATAATATAAATAAATAATGTACTTGAAACCAATAAATTTGATGTCCCAACATCTTCTAATGTGGTTAAAAATGATTCCCCCACACGTTTTTACATGTAGTCTAGCAACTTCCCTTCATTCATGTTCTTCATCAGACACTAATTTTCATAATGACCCATCACATTTCACATAGAACATTTTACTATCTATAAATATGATTTTTTTATACCACTAGCATTATCATTTTCCGGGAAACTATTATCCTTATGTCCTATATCACCACATTAGAAAAATATACCATAATTTAAAAGGCATTCATTTGTGTCTTATTTAAATCAATTTTCACAAACTATAAACATTATTATATTACTATAAAAAAATTCAGGAATTTATTCTTTTTTCCTACAACCTTGACATATTATTCTATTATTTTTTAAAGAACAAATGATCGTCAGAAAAATCCATTTCCATATTCTCTGCACATCGAACAAGTGTGTTCTTAAATTTTAATCTCGCAAAAATGAAATGAAATTTCACACATTGGATTTAATCCAGAGTAAATAAATTATTGATTTTACTATCAAAACCCGAAATAAAATTTAAAGCATACCTTTCTATTCAAGTGAACTTTTCTTTGTAAGTAGCAACTAAGTCATCATTTGGCCTCATATCCGAAAACTGATTTTCTATTATATGTCGAACCACCATAGGAAAATATTTTTCACAGAACATACCTTTAAATTCATCCCAATATAAAAAATCTTGATCCTATTTACCTCTAATATTCATATACATCAACAACTATTGATTATATTCACATTCAAAATGATAAACAATAAGTAAAATCTTTTGATTGATTGAACACCTCATGACATCAAAAATATTTCCTAGTTCTTTAATCCACCCTTCAGCTACTATCAGTTTAGATGATACAATAAATGATGGAGGGTGTTTCCTAATAACATTCTCCACTACTGACATGTTCCTCTGCAGTTGATCTGTATGATCTTCTGCATGGATACCACAACCATTTATATCCTGATTCAACTATTCCATCCCTACAAAAAACTATTCAGTTTTAATTCCAACCATCTCAGGATATTGATTTGGATGGTTTTTATCCTCTTGATGTCATCCATGCATAGATCCAAGGATTCCTCTATGGAATACCATTTTGAACAAAAAAATCTTATATAATGCAATATTGTAACATTCAAATTATATATCATATAAATTTTTAAATAAATTAAAAATAATTTATGGGAACATTATTATCAATTTCAAAAACCATAAAGTTATATTAACTAATCATTGACACTAACTATAAGGCCTCATCCTTAAACATTACATAATATAATGTTTTGTTAATAATTCACATTGTAGATCATTTCAGGTTTAAATTTTTAAAGAATTTGGATAACACTAATAAATAATAACTCACATTTATAAAAAGTTTATTCCACTAAAACATTATCCATTTCTTCTAAAATATAAAACTTTTAAATGTAAACATTATTTATTTTTTTATAAAAATTTTCTTAACTTCCTCCTTTATCTTATACATCCTTATACCCCATAAAAATATTTTTAAAACAAAGGATGATCACAAAAGGATCAGTTTGGGATTTGGAATAATGAAAGAATAGGTTAGTCCATGTATATTTATATATCCATGAAATCATAATAATCTAGGTAAACATCATAGAAATCATTAATATTAAAGGTTTCATTTGACATCCATATCATACACACACTATATCATTCCCAACTACATAGGGAGTGACCTCCATGGTTACACTTGGAATACCCAAAAAAGCATATTATATAAATTTCTTAGTATAAACCATATTGTTTCAATCCTCTCATTACCCAATGCATTTGATATCTATCACTGGCTCACTCACCATTGGTGTATCATGGAACCACTCATATACATAAGAAATTCCCATGAACCATAACATAATTATTACACATAATCCATTAATAATGGACGAATAAAATTTCCACATTTAAATAATATGATATCATTTCAAGATAAGGATATAATCAATTTACCTAAAAATATCTTTTTTTATTTCTAAATCCAATTTAGTGGATAGTGGTAACCATAAACATTATAATTCAAATACATATACAATATTACAAAATCCAAATTCAAATTTAAAAAACAAAATCCAACCCACATTCTAGTATGAAAACTAGACCACCAACTAACTATGGTCTGCAATATAAACCAATCATGAACATTGTGTCTCCATATCATTGTCACCTATAAGAATCACTAACATCACCATTGTTTCCAATTTCATCCACTTCATGATCATCCAACACTACAAGTGACATCGAACACAGAGAGTTTAACTCTTTACAAAAAACATTCAAATCAATATTAAAAAAAGTTTGACATTGAAATAAACAACATTCAAGAACCAATTCCTTAAACAATATTAAAATGAACCAGAACCGTCGATTAAAAAAAATTAAAAATACAGAACCCCTTATGAAACAATACCATATGAAAAAAATATCAATCACAAAAACAATTAATATCACTAGTTTAGCCAACATGTGTAATGTCAGTATCCTCATTGAGTATGACCAAAATAGAAGAAAACACAGATAAAAAGAACAGAAAACCACAACACAAATATCTTAAAAAAGAACCATACAAAAATTAAATAAAATGAATAAAGAGAAATCACCACTAGAGTATCAGAATAGATGAAAGAATCATAAGGATGATAAAACAAATGAAGTCTAAGATAAATCACCAAGACTTCCTCCATCCCCCATCAAACCCCATTCCAATATGTCCCAAAACTTACATCAAGCCCGAACATAATGGAATCTATCCCAATAGGTTGGAAAATAATCGAATAAGAGAGAAAGAAATGCAAATTCCCCCAACATCAACAACACAAACCACATGATGCACCCTAAAATTGACACAACATGGAGGTATCACACATAGGGAAAAGAAGAAAGAGGGGAGGTGAAAGGTGTGGGCATACCACCAGTAAGCGTCACCAGGAAATCCAAGAAGAAAGAATAAATAAACGGAGAAGATGATGTGATAAAAGATATGAGGGGTAGATCCCGTAGAGTAGTATAATGTTGAAACAAGGAGAGATGAAATATGGGTATAGAGGGTGGATGCAAGATCACCACAGATGTGCGGTAAAGGGTTTCAAGAGGAAACCTTATGGGAATCAGAGGAAAAGAAGGGGGTTCCATGAGAGAAGAGACCATTATATAATCAATTCATTCTCAATAACCATTTTCAATACCAAAACAACTACAATGGAATATGGAATTTATATTTATTTTAATATCATTTTGGCTTGATGTGGATTCCAAATACCAATGGTTACAACAATGAAAAGGTTATTGGCACCACATATGTAAAAAACAATCAATTTGTCATTTAGAAAAATGCATCGTATAAATAAAGTTCACTTTGAAACATGTTTAATTAAATTAATAGTCAATGGGGATAATTTTACATTGTACAAAAGAATGTGGTGTATATTATATAAATATGCCTCCATGAAATGAGATTAAGATGAAGTCTCTTATATTGAGGCCAAATCATCACGACAATCATTATATTCATTAATAATAAACATAGATTAATTGAAACAATCTTGAATACCTTTTTCAACATTATTATTCCATTATTATCAATTTTTTCAATGCTATAAAAATTAAATAATTATTTAAGTTTATATTGGATGTTTTGTCGATATTTGGTATTTATGTAAAAAATAAACTTGATTTTGATGTCATTAGTCTATGTAATCATTAATCAATCACCTCCAAAATAGTTTTCATGACATAATCATAAATTTTATATATTAATAATAGTTTTTAAAACGAAAAATTGGTTATGGTTATGAAAAATAAACAACATTATATTCATCGAGAGTATTCCATACATACGCACGTGTAATGTTTTCATTTTTCATTGATCATTATATAAATAATGTAATTATTAATTTATCTTTCTAAAATTGTTATAATAGTATTATGATAGTAATAATATTTTGATTATACATATATATATCATAAAAGTGATGTGGTGAACAATAAATATTCACATCACTTTGTGGTGGTGATAGTTCACGCGTACTCAAGAACAACATTATTTTTTTTATGTTCATGGAAGGTAAGAACATATTTTAAATATTAAACTTTTATAATGATAAATAATTAATAAATATAACATATGAATATTAATACTATCATTATAATTGATATTGGTAGATGGTAATGGATGATAATATAAATCGGTTCGTGGATGTGATAATTCAAACATACGCACAAATGATTAATTTCATTCCCATTTGATAATGGTACAGATGAATTAAATAGATGATATTAAAATAATAAAATTCTGTTATATTGAGGATGGTGTAGTTATTATTTCAACTTAGAAAAATAATATTTAAATGAAGGGCCAGATTAAATAAAATAAAAACTCAAAAAATTGATACCTTCTCTTTGGTTGATCCCCTTAGAAAAACACATTAAAATATTTAATAATGGTGTTTTATAAATTAAATTCCTCAAAAATGTAGAGAGAAATTCTATATTTTTTTGGTGAAGATATTTATTGAAACAAAAGGATTTGAAAATTTTAATATTAGAGAATAGAGGGCATCCTTTTATAGGATATGCGAGGGGAAGACTTAGAAACACTTAAAATATTAAATTTATGTATCATTTTTTTAAAATGACTTTATCTTGAGTTATAATCACGATAAAATGAGGAAAATTTAAAATCCTATAATCCAATTATTTTTAGACATGTATTTTATTATTTTATACAATATATTTTCGGTTTATCGTTAATTGATCTCATTTATTTTTAATTGTGGTAACAACATTTTAATTATTAAGAGGATATTAATTAACAAATATGTTGTAAATATCTCATAATTGCTCACTCAATAAAATTATATAACACATCAAAGTCAATTTTACATTTTAAATGGTTTTTATTATTTTTAATGAATTTAATCAAATATCATTTTTATAAAATATCCATTATGTCAAGTCCTACACTATTCAATTTATTGAATTTCAATAAAATATATATTCTAGATAGCTTCAAACCAAGATGTTGAATAGTATTATACCATGTCGTATTAACCAATCAAAATATTGTATAAAAAAATTATATAAAATAAAAATTATTTAAATATTTATATTACAATTTAGTTGATCCCTTTATTGATAATGTAATCACAGAATCGTCATTGTTTCATTATTAAATTTATATATTTAATGTCCAAAAATATAAATAAATTTACATGATATAATAAATCTTCATATCTTTCTAGAGAAATTTATAGACAGGGAGTTCATTTATATTAACCAATATTAAAAAAATAATTAGAATATACATGTTTATTACATATTTCCCATTACATTATATTATAATTGATAAGTGTTATAATCAAACACAAGTGTCTTCTAAAGGCCAAATTTTAATAAGATGATACATTTTTATAAAATATTTTCTTTTATTAAATTAATAATAATAATAATAATAATTTATTATTTTTTTTAAACTCAGTCTTGAGTGAAACAAAAAATTTCTGATAAACTGCTTTTTTCTTATCGGGTACTCTATCATACCTAAGATCCCCATTTAATTAAACATAAAATATTATTCAATAATATTATTATATAATAAATTTTTTATTTAATAATTACCTGGGATGTTACAATAGATCGAGAATGTAAAAAGGGTTATAAAATAAAATTTAAAATATTTTATAATCATTATAATTATTTTATAAGAAGAATTGAATGCTTAAAATGAATATTAAAAAACATCTTCCATGATGTCGATAAATTGACACATCACGAGGAGTGATTTCATTTCTAGAATAAAATAGAGAGAAAAGGGGTATTACTAATGGGTTAATAAATTATAAAATAAAATTTCATTATATGTATGGTAATATATTTACCAGATCATTTTTATCGGGATAGATGGTGATTGAATAAGAATGGAAAATGGATTGAGAATAAATTAAATAGAAAGAAACTGGAATTTACTTCTTGAATTTCCCATCCATGGAATCCTACTAAGTAAATTTTGTCAGTATTTTTATGATTCCATGGGATCCTAGATTTGGTGAAGTGTCATTGAAAGGTCATTGGGTAATATATTATAATGATTTAGGAGAAGAGGTGGTGAGGGGTTGTACGTAGAGTGTTGGAGATTGGTGTTTTCTGATTATTTTATTCATTATTCTATTTTTTTCTCAATACTATGAATATATTTGATTCCCTTAATAAATTCATTAAAAATGGAAGGATATTTGTATATTATAGGATTTCATAATGGACACACATCAACGATAACTCAATAAATCATTTATTTAGCTTAAATTATAATTTAATGTATTTGACTATACACAAAATTTCAACTATATTAGAAGTAATAAAAAATGTGATCGTAAAAATATTTGGATATTTAGAATTCAATGATGATCCCCATTTTATGAAATTAATTTTTGATATATTAGAAATAATATTTTTAATTAAAATCGTCATTTACTCGAATAATACAGATTTTGAAACTTTAACATATTTTATTGCATATTGAAAAATTAATTAACATCAAAAAAATAATCATAAATTTAGAAGAAAAATATTATTTAGCAAAATAATTTATGAAAATAAATATACTTATATATAATTATATTAATAATAAAAGTTTAGTTAAATATTAATTACTTACAATAATACCAACATATAATTAATAATATTTACAAAATTATTTTACTTTTACTAAGATATAAATATTTTATACATTCATTGATATGATTTATAAATTTTATTTATTCACACATTGGTGAGTTTTTAGATTATTTAGTTGGTTTTCTATTCATAATGTTCATATTACTATTATAAAGGTAAAGTAATTATTTAATGGGTATAGGTTCCATAACATCAAGAAATACTAATTATATCATCCATTCTTTATTTGGGAAATTTTATTGTGTTATGACTATTATTTTATGTGATTTATAATATATAGTATAATTATAAGAGTGGAATTTCCATAGATAAAATATGTATTCGATACACCTTACCTTGATTCTATAATTCTTGGAATAATTCATTTAAACTAAACAATAATCAAGATATAATAATAAATTAATTTATTATGAACCATTTTAATTGTTATATAAATATGTTTCTTTCAATTTGTTAATAATTATTCTATTATATGTTATTAAGTTTATTTTTTATTTACGATGTGTTTATATTAGGATAATATGTTAACAAAAAAAATATGATTTTGAATGTTGATAATCGTTATGTGAATTCATAAGCATTCATATATTCCATTTAAATAACAATATCATCCTAGTTATTATTTTGGGTGTTAATGAATCATCATATGATCATTGGTCGTTGAATAAATATGAATCGCCACTTGATCAGTCTATAAGGATTCCAATTTTTAATGAAATAAAAATACAGATAATTCTTGTACTGTTTTAGAGATAGAATCCATCATGATGTTCATTAATGACAATTTTTATTTGTTGGTGATCAACAAAATAAAAAATCAATAGTCTTCGGCCATTAAGATATTACACTAGTTTTAGGATACATGATCATTTTTTAAGGATCTTAATGATCTGAAGTGGTATAATATCCATTTACAAATATATTAAATTTTAATTATAATGTAAATTTAATTGGATATATTGGAAACTAAATAGGTTACCATCAATAGGAGTAATTATATCAATATATATATTCATACTCAATGAATTTAATTTAATGGCAAGAATTGGCCAAATAAAATGTATTTAATTATTATTATTCCCATTAAAAATTATATTTTAACAAATATTAATTCCATGTTAAAGAAATTAATAAAATAAATTCATAGATGAAAAAATGTGAGAAGGGACTTAGTAGTTATATTCATAATATTCATGAAAAATGATATTTTTAAGGATAAGATAGATTATAACACAATACAATATATCTTAATCATCATCTTGGTGGTGACAAAAATTTTAGTTCACACACAACAATATCCCTTATGTAATTGAAACACATAAATATATTATTAATATAATAAAAAAACTATCAAAATCTATATATATTCTTTTGGATAAAGTTTTTCTATCTATATTCATTTATATCAAGAACATTGTTTGAAAAATAATCATTTTCTATATGCCTTACATAATTACCCATTAAACCATAGTAGAACTAATGAAAATCAAAAATCCATATTTCATAGCTATAATTAAATAACACACTCCAGTATTGTATTGTCATTACTTAAGATACTAAATTGTCATTATTTATTTCTATAAAACATACCGATATTCACATACTATCTTTTCAAATACAAAATATTTCAAATAAATTATATTTATACAAATATAATCTCTTTTTCAATGTCATCAAATGTTTACTAGAAATATAATTAATCGATCTATTATTTTAAATAACATATTTTCATGATTACCCAAATAAAATTGACCAAGAAGATGAATATTCCTTTTCATTAATCTAATAGGTGATAGCATCATGTTCCTCACATCTATCTATGTATGTAAATAATATGTGACATTACTATGAATTGAAATTCATTTTCATAGTATAATTGAAACAAGGGAATGATGTATTTACACATCAAATAAGTTGAATAATCCTATCTTTTTCCTCTAACCCATGACATAATCCACAAAATGTCCAACCACACCCTAATTTAGTTATTATATATTTAATTGTAAATGAAAGATATGAAATTATAATTGTTTCCATTCACGATATATAGAAAACCACATGTATAAAGAATTGATAATAAAAATATCATCCTATATCATTCAATGAATATATTACATTTCCTTATTTATATATTTGTAGCTCTATCTAATTTGTAGGTCACATATTATTATTTAATAAATCTATTATATATATTTTATAAAATAAATTTCAATGTGTAAAATTTTATAATCATGATAATTCTTATATATCATCACAACCCAAATTATTCCATGTTGGTCATCGAATAGGGATATAATGATCTAAAATTATAGATCCATTAAATTAGTAATATATTCAATAACATGAATTCCAAACAACTCTAAACATTCCTATGAATGGAAAAAAATAATCAATTAAATATTAATGATTATTATTAAAAAATATTAAAAAATAAAGAAACTCATAAAAATGTGTACTTATCAATTTATAAGACATATATATTTTAATATAAATAGTTAATATTAACAGAGATTTCATTTTTTTTCAAATAACACTTCTTTAATGATAGTTTAAATTTACATAATAAAATAAATTATACAATTTAAAAATATTATTATAGTAATATAAGATATTAAAATATATGAATTAATAATTTAAAATTCATTAAATTTGATATTCATATGAAATATGTTTAAAAATCACTTAATAAAAAAAGTGTAATTTTTCAAAAAATAGATTTCTTCTTATATTTTCTATTTTTTAAAAAAGAAATCTCAAAAATTTTAGGGATTTAAATTGATAAAAAACTCATTTTTTAGTTTATAATTACAAAATTAGAATTTCATAACTTTTTAGTTTTTTATAAAATAATTAATTTTTATGTGAATATTGAAAATAATGCATTTTTTATAATATTTTAATTTTATAAAATAATTGAAAAAAATACATTTCCATTCAAAAATTATTTTAAATATGTTTATTAATATATTTGTATTAATGTTTGGAGTTACACTAGATTTATGATTCATATATAACCTCCTTTCAGATATATTATAAATAATAAACATAATTTGTCCCATACTCATAGTTTTTTAGAATGAATGGAATAAATCTTAAATGGATTATCACATGGAAAAAATATGTCTACTGTTATTTCTATAACATGGGTTTTACCTTTGGGAGGAAACATTTTTAGCCTTCCTTCGATGTTTTGGTATAGTGTAATTACATGATGGTATTAGATAAAATAATATAATTAACATACTAAATTACCTAATTTAATAATCAATAGATAAAACTAAGAAAGTAATATTTATAATACCATTATGTCAGTATGTAGGGATATATCTCTAACAATAGTAAAAAGAGAATATATACATAAGGGGGAAATGTTTGGTTTGACAAGGATGATTGCAGATAAAACAACGAACACACCTGATTCATCAACTTCCTTCCACGGAGGAACATCTCCATCAATGATCGATAATTTTTCATGTTATGTATTTTTATTTTTAATATTAAATATTATTTTATACATATTTAATTTGATTTTAATTATTCAAAAATTAAATCATGGATTGTTTCTATGATCTTACTTACATTACATTAAATTCATAGATTTATCACTTTTGTGATAATTTTTTATCACCCCTAATTGTTGAATTATATTCCAAGAAATTAAGATAAAACCATAAAATTGAAAAAATTTAATTTATTAATTTTTCTATTTTATACTCATGTCCCTCTATTTTCAAATGTTGATAATTTATATTTTCATTATATGTTTTTTAACTATATGTCGAATCTTAGTGTTGTGAAATTGATCATTAGCAAAATAAATTTAAACAATTGGGTTGGTTTTTGGATTTATGGAATGAAAGGTAATTGATGGAGATCATGGATATTCATATATGGTTTAGGTGATGTAATATTTTAACGCCATACCATGTGGTTGATTAATAATGTCGATGACAATATATTTTGTATCAATGAGTGTTAATAATCTTATCACTTGTGATGATGCAGGTTTGGATAAACCATATCCAATAATTGTTGGAATGAATCATAGTTAGAGTGTAGTATGATGTAAATTTGGTGGATACTAATGGGAAATAAGCATTTTTATTATATTGTTATCCCCCTTCACGTCGATTGGAAGGACAGACATGTTGTGGACAACCTACTATGGCCTTAGAGGAAAACATATGAAGATGAATATCATATGGGTGTGTGACTGGTTTATATGTTGTGTGATCAGTAAGACAACCCCCATCATATTACCCATAAAAATAAGAAAATAAACGTCTTTTTTTAACATTTAATACCAACGTACATTTATATATGATATAATACAAATTAATTGTGTGTTTACATAGACATGGGTAGGACAATACTTAGCGATACATGTCTTATTCCACATGTACACACTATTTAGCCTTTATATGGTACGTCATAGACCTCGTGTACCACATTCAAGTTATCAGAGTGAATTTGTTCAATTCATCATTACACAATCGGTTATTGTTTGGTATCTTATCCTAAGATTTGTATTATAGATCCCTTCTTTAGGATACTTCAAGATAGATTTAGTGTCTTGTGTTTTGAAAAAAATTGGATTCTTCCCTACGATGGGAAACATATCATGTTTCAAGAATCTATCACATGTAATCTCATTCCCAGTGGAATATTTATACTTGGGTTATTTATCCAATATAAGAATTTTGTTTGATTTCAACCTAGTGCTTCGACATATTATGAGTTCCATTTCATATAGCATATGGAAAGGCTCGATCAAGTGAATCTTATTGAAAAAGTGAAATTGTTTTTTTGGAGTCACATGAATTGAATTCCATCAGATTATTTTGACCTTGAATCCTCATGAATAATCCTATGATGGAAGTAAATTTGTTAACAAACATTGATAATTAGTGTCTATCAATGATAATATTTTTTTTAAAAATATTGTTTTGACAAATAAAACATATTGTGATTTTGATTTTACTCCTTCTTAGAAGAATTATGTGTTGTGATTTTTGGAGTGTCTTAATAGGGTTTTATATACTCACAAATGATAGGTTTCATCCAACTTAATTCATTTCTTATATAGAAAACACGCCTTTTGAAATATTCATTGATGGACCAAGAGAAGTTTTATATATATTAGCATTTATAGAAAATAGATATTTTAATGAGTTAAATGTTTATAGTAGTGACCTATTATTTGAATTTTATAAAATTTCTATAGAATTGGTATTCTTCTATTTTTATCATATAATATTTTCACTCATGGAATAATTTGGTCTGACATTAGTTTTTATGCATGCATTTAAAAAAATTGGTATTTATCCTTCAAAAATATAATGGTGTAGAGGGATTTTTGTGTCTATGTGTGTGTATGTACTATTGTTTGAGGCCAACTATATGCATGATATAACTATTTGGTACTATTTATCATCCATTAACCAATTATAGGTGGGTGTTGTGTGTTAATATTGGATTACTGGTGAATAGTTGGTCCCTGATTGGTTCGACCATGAAAGATTATTATCAAAACATATGATGAATTTGGAAAATAATTTTACAATAGAAAACTGTAAGGATTTGTTTTGGAAAATTGTAACAGTTTGATATTAATCGAGATTAAATCTCGAGCCACAAAACACGTTTTTAGTAAAGAAAAATGAAATTTAATCATATCATGGTACACTTATGATCTTCTTATTTATTTAGTACAAATTGACTCTAGTTTTATAGAATACATTTTTGTGTGTATAATATATGTATAGATTATGGTTTCCTTGTACATTTTGATTCATATAAATATATATTTTTATCAGAACATGGTAAATCATAACAATTATAGGTTGCTTCCACTATGTCATACATCTAAATTTATTTACCAAAATTGTAATGATGATCATCTTAGATACATGACTTCATTATAGGGAATAGATTTGTATGTGTTTATTCTTGGTGGATTATAAATATTACCACCACCCATTGAAAAAACAATTGTTTTAAAAATATTGAAAGATAATGTTGATAGGTTGAGTGTTCTTTACATGTTACAATGACTATTCCCAAAATTGTTTTTTGGAAAATATATACCACATGGTATTAGAGTACTATAATATGTAGTTAGAGTGAGTTTTACAAAATTTGAGGACCTCCCAACAAAATAGTGGCTATAAAGGTGAGCACTTTCTATAGACCAACATCGTGATGGTGGAGCATGATGTTTATGACTTAGAATGAGGATACAGTCATAAAGACAATTGATTTAATATGTATTAAAATATTATTCTTTCCAAGTAATGTTGTAAGAAGAATTTATATATATTGTGTGATGAACTATTATGTCATGTTAAAATTCATATATTATAAGTTATGGACAACAAACCTTTTGTGGTATTCCATAGATATTATTATTTGATAGATTCCTTCAATCAACAACCATTGAGTGTGGACTTAAAAAATATTAGAATGAGTTTCATATTTTATTACTTATTAGGATATGGTTATTTACTGTTCCATGTTTTTTGATTTCTTCTATGTACAGTAGTAACTGATAGCTGGTTCTACTAGTGAAAACCATGATGTTGAGTGATTAGTAGTTAGTATATGACTTTGTAATTAGCGATATAGGCATGTGATATGGATTTAAAGTTAATATTTGGGGTAAATATTTGATGTTGAAGGTTCATGGGGAGATTTTATATTTCATTGGTAGTGGTGGTAAAACTCCTATGATACGAGTTGATATAATGAGTGGGATTCACCATTCCAACAATAAACAATTTGTTATATTGTTTCCAGTTAACGAGGTAGAGGAGGAGATTTAGTTTGGATCTTCAGAAGGTTGTGAACATTGAATAAGAGTTTGGAGACCTATTGGAGTTTGGAAATGTTATGATATTGTTCCAATGATTCAACTCATATATGATATATATTAGGTTTACAGAGAGGATAATCTTGTTTATGGATAGCTACATTTATTGGAGGATTGTGAAATAGGTTCTATTTGTATTATATGTAACTTTTATACCATATATTTGTATATATTTGATATACACAAGCTGAAACCACTCCTTCCATTCCACATTTAATGTTAAATGTCAGTATATTTCAGTAAATCATTATATTGAATGATGTTCTTATAAAATCCCACCGAGGTAGATTTAGTGATCACAAAATTCTACCAATAATGTGAAATTAATATTTTATGTGGGATATTAATAAAAGACCTCTTTGTATCTATGATGAGACCTTATTTGTTCATTGTAGGATTGGATAGGATCCATAGTGATCATTAATTAATTTTATGTTTTATAATGATGATCTGATCCATCTGAGTTTATGGGATTAAATTTTCTTTTATTAGATTGAATAAATCTAAATAAAGTTAAGATGTTCTCATAAAAATAATGAAATAGTCGTTCTCTCATTAATTGGGAATTATTCCCGTTGGAGATGTTTATTCGTTGAGTTTTTACATTTATAATGTAGTGGATGAGTATGTTAATGTATCCCTAGGGGATGTTTTGGTGTTATCATTCCATAACTTCATCAACAAATATATATATTGACACATAATAAGTGTCCATTAATCTTTTCAAGGATATCCGATATCCAATGCTATGAAAAGAGATCTTATTGTGAAATTAATTAATCTATTGAAGAAGGAGTTGGATAGATCTTGTGTCTCCTCTAGGGAACGTATAGTGTTGATTTCAAAAATGTTGGTTGAAGGAATAAACATTTGTGTGTATTAATATCATCTAAAATAATGTTCCATCAAAAAAAATTTCCCACATCAGAAAATTTAGGACCAATCTGGACCCCTGAAAATGGTGTTGTTGTTCAATAATATTTACTTCTGGTCATGTACCACAATATCATTGTACAATTAGAGGACACAATAAATAAAAAATATGTGTTCCTTTATAGAAAATATGAAAAATTGATTGCTTTCTTATATGTGATAAATTAACCAGTAGTGTTTGTGGGACACATAAACCATATATTTCTGCAATTATAGAACATTTCATGGTAGTATTAATTTATGACATCCTTGTGTACTCAGCATTAGATGAGGATCAAAAGAGAAATTTTTTTATATATCATCTTAAAATAAGAGAGTACATACATTATGAGAAGTTCATGATGTGTCTCTTCAATATTCAATGTTCCAACTTTAAGGGACATTTAATCTCTTCAGAGAGATTTATGTGGACCCGATAATGATTATTGCATTGATAGAAAGGATCCACCAAAAAATGCGGCCATGGTGTGGTCCATTCATGGGCTTGTAAGATATTATCAGAGATTAATTGTATAATTCACCTAAATCACAAGACCATTATCATCCATGTATTTAAAGGGTGAGCCTTTTATCTATTCTATGAAGTTTCGGCATGTTTTTAATGAGCTACAACTGATTTTTGAAAAGAAAAATATTTGTATACTATAATAGTATGGTTTTGAGTATATGATGTTCTTTAAGGAATGAATGTATGGGGTGGAATATTTCATAATATAGAGAAAGTAAGTGATTACTTATGGATCCTGAAAAATAAGACCTCATAAGTATAACTATAAAACCCCTGACCAAGTGCATTGAGAATAATTCTAACCCCACAATATTGGGGAAATTATCTTTTGGGAGGGTGGATAATTGTTTGTTCTCAATATAATATAATTGAGTATATGTTCTCATAGAAACATAATATAATTATTTATATATGAATGTTTTATATCTTCTAGGACTTTAATTTTTGAATATTCTATCATTTTGGGAAAGTAAACATTATATCAGATTCTCTAAAGAAGAAATACAATATATAGTTTATGAGTGAAGAAACCTATAGTTGGATAAATTACATTTGAACATTTTTTAAAATTTTGGAGCAATATGCATTTAATTTACAGTATATATCCATTTGAAATATATTATATTAAGGAAGGTACAACACATATATTATGTTTATGGGGTCTTTGATGAAAATATTTCCAAAGGTTGTTCTCCTGCTGGATTTTCATAATATGAGGGGATTAAATTATTTTATGATTATAGTGATAGTAATGAACATGATTTGTGGTAATGATCTGATTGAGTTTCTAAAATCCTCATTTTTTCATAACATAGTGTTTGATACATTTTAATGGACATTTGAAGTTAGTTTCAATGTCCATGGATGAATTGGTGTGTTGATAAGATTTCATATTGATGTCTCACCTTTCTATATGTTAATACTAAGAAATAAAAACCTAATGGGTTTGACCCAACCACATGAGTATACATATAAAAATTGAGATAATTTCTCTATAGATATTTAATTATTACTTTATTGATAATTCAGATTTCATCACTATATCTATGTAACATAAAAAAATTAACATGTCATCACAATTCCTAGAAATATGAGACCAAAGTACAATGGAGTGTTTTGGATTCATTTATATGTTAATGATATTATAGCCACATGGACATCCCCTAATGATTGTTTTATATTAATGATTATCCTAAAAAAAATTAAAGGATTACATGAGTCTTTTTGGATAAATTTGTGGTTGATCACAACCTTCCATCCCTAGAAGGATGTCCAGACTAAGAAATCATTTTAGGTTTTGGAACAAATAATACAGATTTATGTGTTTAATATTGGCCACATTTAGAAGGAAAACAACCACTTGTTATATTGTGAATTTAAAAACAACTACCACTCCACTAATAGTATGGAACCACATGAAGAATTATATGGGAGACTCTTCATTTCATCTATATGTTGTATAAATAAATTAGACACCATGATTATGGGCCCATATTTGGTTCATGTGATGAAAAAGAATTAATAGAACATCAAAGAGGGATGTATTATATCCTAGAGTTGTAAAAATTTACAATTTAGAAAAATGTTAGAGGGATTTTTTTTAATTATGTAAAAAGTGTTTTCATATATGTCTCACCTTGATGTGGAAGGAAGATATTTGGCCATGTTGGAATAGTATTTATGATATTTATTGATTTTTTAATGATAGTAGACAATGAAGGAGAGGTGGAATACCAATTATCCATATAATCATAGTTATACATGGTGAAAAAAATCCTTCTGACACATTTTAGGTGATATATTCCTGAAATTTATTTTAATTATACATTTATTACATGAAATTTAGGATAGAGTTACCTTTCTGTAATACATAGTGACTATTGAAGATTTATTGGGGAATATCCTCCATGGGCGAGTGATTCTGTTGGTGTGCATTTGGTGGAAGAACAAAATGGTCTAGGAGGGCTCCAGGGAGCTCCATAACTATATGAAATTTTATCATCATTACTTTTTATGATGTAATTTACAATTGGAAAAGAAAATCCATAACTCAGGGATAATGGAACAGCTATGTTTTTTTTATTTAGCACTTTGAAATGTTATAAATTATATTTTCAGATTAACAAATGAAATCATTGAAAAACATCGATCCACCAGGAGAAACCATATAGATATAATAATTTTTGAATAAAACATAACATGAACACATGTGTTTTTAGAAAAAAATGTAATACATCACAAATATAGTATTAAATGTGAAAATTGGGACAACTATTATTTACATAATGTTGTTTTTTCCTCAGGTATGTCATAATGATTCTTCTCCCTGAGAAATTTTTGAAGAGTGGATTCACTAGAAGATATTAGATATAATAATATACATAAATTAATCAATAAATTTATTTTCATTTTAATAACTATTACAATAAAAAATATATTTATAATCCATTTTTAAATACCTGGGGTTAGGAAACATAACGTTAGGGATTGGTGGAGAGGTACCTTGTGGAGATTTTTTTGTACAATCAAGGAGAATTGTGGAGATTGCAATGAACACACTAGATTAATCAAATGCCACATATGTGAGATAATAATCATAAATGATCAATTATATTTAACGTAAAACATTTTAATTTGATGGACTAATCCACTTTTTTATATCTCGTTATTAAACATTAAATAATTCATTTCCAAATTATATCAAAGATACTTTTTTGTCTAAAAATTGATTTCATTTTATTATTAGATTAATGAATAGGTTGGTGTCAATTGTTCATCCCCATTCAACAAATTCTAATGAAAAATATTATTTAACAAATAATAGGGGAAGATTTTCACAATTTTATTTTTTATTTTATTCTTTCTTCTTATATTCTCCAAACATTTCTCAAAATTATTTCTATTTTCTAATGATTAAACTATAGACATAAAGAAGATGATGTGAAATTGATATTTGGAAAAACATTGTGGCCATAGGTCCCATTTAGGAATTTTTGTCAAGAAGAAAATGAATAGAAAGAAATAATGATTCAATTATTTTGTGGTTAATAGATTTTACATAATACATATTGTGTTATTATTTTAAAACAGTGATTAATAGTGATTTAAAACCAATTAGTGTTTAAAATTAATCATCTGGTTAGGATAGAGGCTCAATCAAGATAGATCTAGTATTTTTTTAGATAATCATGGTTATATTTATAAAAGAAGTAACATTGCTGGATATGTGTGAGGAATATTAATATATTATAAATCTTGAACTACATTACATGTCACAATCCATTTTGGGTTTCTATATAACCCAACACTAGACTATGACCGAGACAAGACCTGATACACCATCCCAAACCTCTCAAGTTAACAACTAGTGTAAAACATTAATTTTATCATAGTGGAAATGATTTATCCCATTAAAAAATAGGATCTAATAAACATAATAGAAAATTTAACACAATTAATAAAAATTGTACATAAATAGATACATCAACAAAATCTATGTGTATCATCAACTAGTCAAAAAATAAATTAAAAATAAACTGAAACCAACCCACCAAAATTACAAGATCTCCATGTTATGATGTGACCACACCATCCACAAACCAATCGACTCAAAATAAAAAATAGAACATGAACCATGAACCAGAAAACAACTTGGATATACTGATGTTCAATGGAAAATTTGCATCTATGTATAAATAGGCTAGTAGGTAATCTCCACAGAGTCCATATGATTTATTTCCCAGAGTTTTCCACAAACAGTAGTTTGATATATTTTTTGAAAATATGTTTTATCATTTAAAATTTATAAAATATATTTCTAGAAAAATACAAAATTATAAATAACACACCACATTAATTTTTAATAATTTTTACATTTTAAAAAATAAATATTCTATATTAAAACCCAAATAATTATTTCAAACAATGTAATAAGTAGGGATACACTAAAAATAAATGGAAATTGAAGAAGAATGAAAAACACAAGAAAAATGGTACAAATATAGGATGATAGATACTGGTGAAACATGAAACCAAACAGTACAGAAATAAGAAGGATAATATAGATAGATAATCATGGGAATTTCCTATACATATCTTGATTCAATTCATAGATGCACTAAGTAAAAATTTAACTCCTTGAATTTGGTACAACTATACACAAAAATAAAAAAAGGCCAACTTTAATCTAGAAAATCCATTAGCACACCACTTCCAACCAATCAGAAAATATAGGGTTTACCAACACATCTGATTAGGGTCAAAAAGGATCATTAACTCAACCCACTATGTTACACACATGAATCAAATGATAATAGTACTCGTTGAATGAAGAGGACATCACATGAGTTTCTGAAAATGCTAACCCACAACCACCATTCTTGCATATCCAAAACACTGACACAACCTATGATATAACCCACTCCTTATAGGATCTTCCATACATGTTCCCAGTACAAAATAACCAATTAATGATGTCATGTTGTCCCTCATATCACATGAGTTTAAAAAAAATCCCAAACATCTCAATGTAGCAATTGGTGATTTACATTTTCCAAACCAAATCCACATTTCCCAATCAATTTCCAAACAATTATAGTCACATGATAAACTATAAAAAATCTCCAAACATGATATTCTTTATAAAACACATTTGAAACCATCTGTGGAATAATTTGAAAAAAACATTTTGAAACAAAGGAAACAATAAAAACATTTCAATTTGAAAGATTCCAATAAAAATAAGGAGGTTTAGGTAAAATGAGGAAGAATTAGTGTAGCTGTTTTGAAATCTATATTTAATGTCGACGTTATTTTCAAATTCCACATTAATTTGTGTGAAAGTTTATATGTGTACCCCATTCATATAAAGATGTGTCCATATCAAATTAAACACCATAGAAATATATGTTAGAGCATGATAATACCTAAAAACCATTTCAGTTGACCCCCACATGCTATTCCACCAAAACTAACAAGCCACAAATAAGAACCAAATCATAATACCCACCAATTCCAACACACAACACCCAATTCAAAATAAAATATAGTAATCAAAGCTTAAGTGCAACGTAACACACTCTTAAAATACAAAACCTTATTTAAAAACGCCAATTGAAAGTTCCTCAAACACCTCACATGCTTATGTACATAAGAATATTTAATAACACCCTATAAAAACAAATTTGAAACAATTTTCTATCATGAAAACAATTAAACAATTTATGTTGTCATAACAGAAACAATATTATCAATATTATAAACATGTAAATAATAATCAATAATCAAATGAAATTTTTTAGAAGAAAAAAAGACTCACAAAACTCTATTGGTAGAATCATGTTGAATCTGATGAAATCAACTTCCAACACACTCTTACCACTCTTCATATTTCTACGAAATAAATCCCTCACTTTTACAAAACCATAGTTTTCCAAATAGTCAAAATATGTCAAATATGGTTAGAGTAGGGATAGGAAATTGAATAAAATCAAAGTAGATATATAGGGGTTCTCTAACCCATCACATTTTACAAAGAATCATCTTGAAACAATATTGAAATCCTTATAAAGTATCATGGAGGAGCCAAAATACTCCATGGGTGGTGATTAGGTCAGGTAGTTCAAATTCAAAAATCCAAGGAATGAAACCCCAATTTAAAAAATGATAAATTTTAAGAATAACAGTATTAGGGTGGTGATCAGTGTTATTATGCATGGTTAAAAATCTATGAAAAGAACTTGAAATTCCCCTTATAAAGAGTTACATTGTTTCCACAATTCGGTAGCATGGTTAGTTTCATTATGCACTTTTACCGTGATACCAACTACTGCTTAGGATGTATGGTTAAACTAATCATACACCACAACCACGGGAGAGGGAAGAAGTCCTAAAAAATGATTCTTTTCAAACAAAAACACCACTAATTCATGGGTCTAATATCCCAATAATAAAACTGATAGAGATGTGTAACTATGGGTGTCACAAACTCCCACCATGATATTTTATCCCTATACCTGTCACAATAACCATAGATAAGTCCAAAAACCACAAAAAACCTCCAAAACTAAAATAAATGCACATTGAAACCTCAAACCAACACTAATGAAAAAATATAATGAATAAAAATAAAAATAAAAATAAATGATGTCAATAAAATCTATAGTCACTGTTTGACAATTCAACCCACCAAAAAAATATTCTAACCCAAGAAATTCACTAATCCGAATGAGAACCAAAAATCCAACTAATAACTAAATGATACTGAATGGAACTATGAACATCAGGGTGAACCTCTACTCAAGAACTCTTACTTAATCAATTTTTGGCAACACATTTATATAAATAACTATCATGAGAATAGAATAGTTATCCCCACCACAAAGATTGATCCACTTGGTGACACATAGAAAGGAACACCCAACATGATTCAAAGACCACTAACATAGGGGAAACAAACATAGGGTTCTCAAAACAAACCATTAACCAATCAATAATCCATTATCACATCAATAAATGAGCATCACTAAAGGGAGAACAATCAGAGACTATTAAAAAACTATGTTATGGAACATATTTCATTATTTAAAAAAGGCACACAAGTATTCATTACCAGCACAACATGTAACCAAATCCCATCCAAAAGGATATCCATTTAAAATAAATATCCATAAAACATAACCACATAATTATAATGAAAATGCATCCATAAATCCCTTTACAAAGAATAAAAATTACAACGATCAAGGGAACTACAACAGATGACTTAAAAAATACAATTCCAACATTAGAGAAAAACATATTCCCCAAAACCTAACATCTAATGATTCTTTGCTACATGAAATATTCTTTCCAGGCCTAATCGATGGTTCCCTGATGACTATAACATCAACTACCACATATATTGGAACTGGAATCCTCTTACTGAGACTTTTTATTACAACTATGATTCTTAGAAAATTTATCTATAGTACCCAAGTTGACACATCAATGAAAATTCATCAGAGTATTACAGAAATACATACTAGAATTTATGAAATGACCATACAAGAAGCACACAAATGGATGATGAGAAAATAATGAAGCTGGAACCAATGGATGATACTTCTCAACAATAGGTCATATATGAATAAACTTTTTGTGAGATTGTGATCCTCAATGATCATCAAATACTATTAAATTCCCCCTGGGATTCCACTAAACAAATAATACCTCACTTACTAACTTCTCATATAGTAATTTACAAGATGATATGAATCTCTCCTTAGTCACTAGTCTAATACATCAAATCAAGATACAATCTTTTTAAAATTCTATTGGAAGCTATATTAGGAGAAAATGATCCAACTCCTTGAAATGATAAATATAAGCTGTCCCCATTCACTAAACGTGTTTTACACCAAAAAACACATCCATATTTCTCACCTTCACATCCTCATGTACAACCTTTTGGAATAAATTGTTATTAAATACTTTCCATTTTATCCTATATTACAAAGATTTCAGTGATATCACCTTCAACCGGTAAATATTAAGCTTCAAATGAACCCAGAAAAGTATGAGCCCTCATGGCATCTATAGTTCCAAATGACCTATAGACACCATCATCTTTTGCAATCCAATATACAGCCTTTGACAAACCTTGATCTCCATGGATTTTGGAAAGAAACTATGGATAACCCAATGCCAATACTCCACTATGGGGTAGTGAATGACCAATCAATAAAAATAATTTTTTGGGAACCAGGGGAAATTCAGGGAGGCATACCTTTAGCAGAATAAAACACAGATCTAAGATCAATATCATACCTGAAATCTACAAAAAATATAAACCCATACCATAACAACACATCCCATCACAAAAATGAAAATCCCCTTTCAAACCATTATTTTACAAGTAATGTTCAAAACAAAATTCTTCCAATACCCCTTTCTAATTACCGTAATCTCATCCAAATCTAGTTTTTAATGCCCAAACACACTTCATAAATAAAACCAATCCTTAAATAATTTAATTTTTAGTGCTATGTTCCCAAAAACCATTATCCAATTCAATATTAACTTACACCGACCAAACCCAATAGAAAAAAAACCAACACAAAACACATATAATGGAAAACAATTATGATACAAAACATGGTTACATTATTTAGTGGACTATACCCCATATGGGGACCAACCGCTAAGAATACCATAAATTTTTAATGTACGATCCATATGGGTCACTAATCTACATAATCCCACTATAAAACAATGCATCACTTCTATTTTAAATAAAAATAATCCTATAATATGGGCATAATTTTTCATTCAATAATATCCATTGTGAATAGTTAATATATAATAGCTTTAATTTATGTAAAATTACTCAACATTTTCATATATATATAATACATAATTTTTGGGAACATTCATTACATTGCATAAACACTTTAATAGAGAATGTAAAGGAATATTTCCTTTGGAAATATAGAATCATAATGAATTGGTACATCAGTGAAAAATATCATCTCTGAATAAGTTCATCATCACTAATATTATTCAAAAAAATTATAAATTTTGAATATAATAATATCCTAGTTAAAATAAACATATGGAAAGGAGAGGTCAAATTCCCAGTAAGTGTAAAAATAGAGATGCATAAACATAACCTGAGAAGAATAGTATGCAAACATCTATATTCCATTTTAAAACAATACTATGCATATCATAGATCATAATATCGGGTCATTGAATATTGAATTTTAGTTCATAAGACATGAATTATAAGGGAATAAAATAACATTATCTATGAGAGTTTAAAAATCACATACGATATTGAATTATAGAATAAACATAAGCATCGAAAAATATTTCCTTATTAGTTAAAGATATTTATAGAGGAAATCATTGTGGAATGGGTTCACTCCTCAAACAATGATAGTACCTAGGAATCACTACAAAGACTATCATAGTGAAAAGATTCCCATATTTAACAGAAATAATTAACCATTCTAATCTTATTTGTCTCATGAGATATCAATCATTACCTAATGAAATTTATGGAGATATTGGTCTCATCAATCACGTAATGAAAATCGTACAGATGTGTTCCACAATATCATAAAACATCCATCCTAGGAGAACCCTTGAATGTAAATGGACTTCATAAATATTAATCCAATCGAAAAACCAGTTTTAATAATTTATTAATAATTTCATCAAACCTCACCCATGGAAAATTACGTCGGTTTCATAATAATGGTATCCTGGTATTACCGGTGGATGATTACAAGATTTCATTTACATGATTTATTCAATAAAATAATACTCCCAATGAATCATTAGTGATGATATCATTGTATTGTATCCCTAAAAATATTATCTAACATCAATTAATGCAATCTAAGATGAAAAATAAATTTTATAGAAAAATATCAATAAACGTTTCATGGAAAAAATATCCTTTCATTGAATATCACCATTTTTTAAATTACCAATTTGTAAAATATTATTCAAATAATTATATTTTACTATACTCTTTAAAACATTTAAAGTAACCTTCAATTAAAATAATGGTATCTTCATCTAGAAATTTCATTTATATCATTCACGGTAAAACAAAGAATCCTTTTACATATTTGGAAAAAAATGGGTTTTATTTTAAGAAAAGATATACTGATTCTATTTAATGTATGTTTTATAAATATATACATGGATAAAAAATTCATTAATATATTCATTTTATATTGTGAAAAATAATTTTTAATGGATTTATAGTAACAAAGATTTCGATGGAATGTGGGTTTTAGATGAGGAGGGAAAAAAATATGATTTCCATTAAAAATTATATTTGTCACTTAATTACAGAAATAGAGGAAATTTGTAGAAAAAAATTCATTCTATAGAATTAATTATTGGATTTTAAATTAAATTATTTTATATGGAGAAAGATAATAATATTTAATCATTCAAAACATAATTAATAAAAATCCTGTTAAATGATGATATTTTAACAAAACCCCATAAAAAATTTGATAACACTGAATAATAATCCCCATAAATAAAAAAAATAAATTATTCGTGAAATATAATGTGAATAAAAATTTCCTTACATTTTATTTCAATATGTATTTATAAACACCTATTAAAATATGAAATGTTTAAAACATAATGAATTTCTCAAAAAATAAAAATGGAGACAAATATTGAAAACCATTGGAAAAGGATTCCATCCTACATGTAAAATACACATGAATAACATATTTATGTTTATTATAAATATATTAAATAAGAGAAATTATATGTATCATACCATATATTATTTAGTTATGACCTTTTATTACCCATTTATTAACAATTTCTTATTACTGTCGTGTTTCAAGAAATATTTTATTTTTCGTTCTTTCATGTTTTAATTTTTTAAATATTTTTATCATAATTTTATCATGATTCTATAAAATCATATATATTAAATATATATTTATTTTAATTAATACATAACCATTACAAATATAAAATGGAGTAAACAATTCATTGAGATATTGGGTTATTCATACACAAGAATATTGTTACCATTTTATCATTGAATAATGAAAAAGAAAGGTAAATAGTATATTATATTATTATTATAATAGCTATTTTCTATATATAAAATATATTCACCAGATATATACCTTATTAAATTCAGTGAATAAATTAGGTGAAAATGAATCAGTCCTCTTCGTGAGGCTCTAGTCTGCAGTACATAGGAATTACGTTATCATTTTTTATTTGGAATAGAATGTAAAAAATTATACATTATAATACATCTAAAAAATTATAATTATGTTATTAATATCATATATATTCATTTATTCCACATTTATACAAAATAATTATAGTTTTTTAAGTAAATCATTTTACATTGGTTCGTGAGGTGGTAGTCCTCCATACATATGAGTGACATTGTCATTTCCCATTTGATTGAATATAAGATAGATGATATAAATTGAATAAAAAACCAATAATTATTTGGATTATTATTTTTATATATTTTCTTTCTATAAAAATAATTAAATAAAATTTAAGTGCAAATAAAACAAAAAGTATCATTAAATAATGTTTACTATTCATCTGGTAATATCCTTGGGGTAGTACAAAAAATATCTAAGGGGAGACCACTGATAAAAATTAGGATTATATGTAGATAGTATGAAATTAATGAATGTATTTTGGATGTTATAATATAATGTAAATGTTTTTAAAAGTCTCAAGATGAGAGGATTGGGGTGGGCATTTAAAAGTTAGGAGAGTGACACATTTGTTATTTTCAAAAATAAAATTGTGTAAGAATGTTTTTCATTTGCGAGAAGGATAAAAAATGTACCCTCATAGATCCTATAAGAAATAATAATTTAAATAGTTCTAAAATATTTTTATTATAATATATTTGGGTAATTTTTATCACTAATCTTTTTACATCCACCCCATGGTAAACCAATATTTACCTTAACAATGATATATAATTTATACTATTTTTAAAATTCATTTTCATCTAAAATTAATTTCACCATATTTAAATAATATAATTTATTCTAATTATAAAATTGGAAATCATTTTTGCAATTTTAATTAAATTATGTTTAAATATTATATTTTATATTAATCCCACATGCGTGATACAAGATCAATCTTCCAAAAAAATGGGCAAATCATTAAATATATAATATAAAATTGTAATATGGGAATTATTAAAATGAGAAAAATTATTTTAATATATTTATATTTAATATATTTTATATTTTAAAAAAATATAAAAACCAATATGTAAACATATAAATTTTTAAAGTAGTATTCAATTTTAAATATAATGTATTATTTGACGTGTGTCATTGAAAAATTAAACTCTTCCAAAGAATCAAAAAAATTTATCCTAAATAAATTTATATGATAAATTCAAAAATTATTTTCATTTTGATAATTTATTTATCTATATGTTTCAATAATTAATTTTTATCAATTTGAAAAAATAAAAAAAGTTCTTTCCGATAAAATCATTATCTTAAAACATATAAATACATTAAAGAAAATTAATTACATTTTTATAAATATGTTTTCTCCATTTTAAACAATTTTAAATAATACATAAAAGGTGATAATTACGATTATTTCTTCGAAAATTAGTGATTAGGAAATAATTATCATGTTTATAAAAAAATATTAATTATTTTTTACACATCGTTAAAACTCGATGTTCCCAGAATCATATATGTAAAAAACAATTATTTTATTCAATGAAAAATTTATAAAAACTCAGGGTGTTTCATTCGAAAAATATAAATTGAATTTTTCTTTTTAAATTATATCAATTTGTTATTCGAAATGAGGTTACATATTACTTATTACATTATTGTATTCTCAGATATCTTCCTCAAACATGTGGCTTGGCCAAAAAACATTGACCAGGTGAGTGGTCTTATTTCAGAGAACATTCTTTATACAATAAATAATATACACAATCAGTTACTTATAAAAATTATCATGTTCCACTAGTATTAAATACATTTTTATTACATTTTAATAGTTATTTATGTATTTTTATTGGATAGATACATGGAACACATCATAGACTTGAGAGATGTTTCTTAGAAGCGGTAACATATAGGATTCCATCCTGATATGATAAATAATTTCAAATGCATTGATATTGAAGATCCATAGTTTCCCATTCACCATAAATACCATAATATTATTCCATGTGGAAATTTATAAGAATTTTTTTTCACAAACATTATATCCCATATCATTGTATTTATTATCAACATAATCTTTTTCAACTTTGTGCACTCATTAGGTGTATTTGAATGGTAATAATATTTTATAATATTTATTCAGTTATCTCAGGTACTTATGGATTTATTTCTCCAACATCAATAAAAATATTGGACTATAATTCTTCCCTTATAGTTACTCATAAAGTGCCATCTGAATACTCATGTGAATACTATTTTTGTTGAAAATTGAACATGGGGGAGGGGTTAAACCCACTCACTATTGAATACCATATAATATTGTTTCAACATAGACAGATGGTTTTTAATATTATTTCAAATGAACCTTATATATGATGAAGATATATATAATCAAAACTCCACTATATATCACAATAATATAGATTTATTTTTTAAAATATGGAATTTATCCTCAGATCTTAATCATATACAATTAAATACGGTATTTGATACATCATTACCACTACCTTCAGGTATATCCCCGAGTGATTTTCCAAAGTGAAATATTATCTAATTGTGATAAAGTGTGATGAAATTTTATGGTGATCAAATACATCCCATATGGAATTATCCCCTTTAGTTTTTCTTTGGAATCTGATGAAAACAATATCCATGGTGACATTTTCTCATTCCCATTCTATTATTGGTTATAGATGTATAATCCCTGTAGAATTATATCACTCAGAATTACCTTGTTTTCATATCAAGTATCGAGATAAAAAATGTGAAATATATATTTTCATACAATACCCTTATAAATAACCTTTTGAATCTATATAAAATATCATGTTTTGAGGGTTTTTTGTTGACAAACAACTATGAACCTCCATTAACAAGTCCTTAAAATATACTATGAATAAAACACATAAATGTTTCCAAATCCTTATCATTCTATAATGGTCAACGTTAATCATATGAACTTTTCTAGTCTCTATTGGTATCCCTCCATATTTCTTGTCATCCTATTAATTTTCTCAATTGATATATATTTGGACATTCAAATGAAGAGGAAAGTATTTTCCTCCTTCCTACATGATTACCATTTCAATAATTTAAAAGTATAAGAATATTTGATCTTTTATGAAAACAATTATTGAGAAACTATAATGATTCTTTTGACTCAAAGCAGTTTATATCTTGTTAGAATTCACAGGGTGGTGATATTCTAAGTAGTTATATTAATTAATATAATCTGCCATTTTCTCTTTCATGCATTCCACTTCTTTTATTTGAATATATAATTTCAAAAAATTCGATATGTATTTATATCACACATTTCTATGTAAATATAATATATTAATATCATTAATGAAATATATATCAAATCTAACTATAATTCATTATTATTGTAACTATGAACATGAGCCTTTAATATTCATGTCACCAAATCTATAATCATTTCATTCCTTTTAAGAACAAATCATAATACCTTCATTGATACAAAAATATATATTCCAAACCCAGCATCATTACATAGTAATGTAATCACATGTGTGAAGAATAATAATCCCTTATTTTTCCTTAATTATCTTTATTCTTATATATTCATAAGAATGTCACTCCCTTATAAGATAACATGTTTAGTGGATTACATAGTAATGAGAACTTTTCCACCAATACTTGATAATATCCATCCAAAACAATACGTATTTGTACCACTTTCACCATAGTTTTCCATAGACAATACTAAATAGTTTCCATCTTCGATGGATCCATAGATATACCCACACATGAGAATATATAAATAAAATGTAAATTTTTGTTTCCAATATGATCATTTTTTAAAATTTTCATACATATTCTATTTTCTTTGGGTCTTCAATTCAATTATCAAGAGAACTTAATGCCCTTCCTTTCTATTTTAGAATAAAATAATATCATCTATAAAGGCTAAAAAGACTGATAAATTAAATCTCTATAGACATTTTTCAAAACATTCATGAGTATAGTGAGATATTATTAAGACTAAATGGAATCACTATTTTTTCATATTGTCCATACCTTGTATATAATTATTTATTTGTTACATACTCATAATAAAACAAAAATTTATGATTTGAAAAATGAATATAAATATTGGAATATTATTGTGATCTATAAAGTTAATAAAATTGTTCATATATATTGGGTAGATATTGCATTTTATTTAAATATATCTTGTTAATATTCTAATAATAAATGAAAATTCATATAGATCAATCACTCATTTTGAGAAAGAAAATCACTGCACCCCAATGTAACTCACTTGGACAAACAAATACCTTGAAAATATTCTCATTGAAATAGATCTTTTATTCCTAAAACTCAATATGGTCTACTCAATATGGTGTATTTTAAATATGAATGGAACTAATTATGAGTTCTATTGAGAAATCAATGACATGTTTTGGTGGATATGTTGGAAACAATTCAATAATATACATAATAACACCTCCGAAATAGACATATCATCCTTGTGGAGTTTCTCCTCAACCATCTGAGACAGACTACCCTTTTGAATGGTAATCGTGACCCATAAAATGGATTTGGTTTCCGTTAGAATATAATATTTATCATAACACTGAAATATGATCATTGGATTGTCTATAATATCAAATGTGACTTGCATTAATCCCTAATTAATGTGATTTTATGTTGATAAATCAAATACATGCTTAATATTATATAAAATTCAACCAGGGGGAGAGTGACATGGTTTTTTAGAATAACATTCCCACAAATTCCAATAAGGGAGGAATCCAATACATGATATGTAATCATCACATCATCATGGATTTTCTCATCTAATTATACATATAATATTTGGTTAGAATATTAATTTAAGAACCCAGATCTTTATTTCAGGTATGTCTTTCCTTTTCTGGAGTTTTTGATTTTTTTCTGGAGTTTGTGGAAATTTTTGAATTACATGTCGTGTACATTGTGAGTACACGCTGTGTACTCTTTTCCCACTTGAAGCCATGTGCTGGCCATGTCCGGGCCACAGACACGGTGTGTAGGGGTGACGTGGAGGCTGAATTTGGCAGAGTACAGAAAAACCCACTACACGCCATGTATGTTAAAAATACACACAGTATACTTTTATTTTTTTCACTAAATGGACCAGGGTCGCGCCTAATAGCTATAATTGTTTTCTTCTGGGTCTAGTTCGACCGAGAGATGATGTACGACCATGATACTTCTCTGGATTACCGAGTCTCCATCTGTTCTCCGATTTAGGCTCTGTCGATTACGTTGGAAGTGCAGCGGTGAGTTATTCCTTCTTCTTGAGCCTTGTTTTCCAATTCTTCCTCCTTCTCTGGTTATCTAAGGTTGAAATTTTTGTGTGTTTTATCAGATCTACAATGTTATCAGGAGAATTATCCATCGTGGTTCAAGTATATCAATCTCTTATAATCGAGGTAGGTGGTGTGTGCTTTACCGTTCAATGTCTCTCAGTACATATGTGAATTTCCACCGATACCCGTGAACAGGGTATTGTGTGTTACACCATTTTTCCATCGTTGTTTTCCTAACTTTCTTGTATTATTGTGTAGATGAAATTTGACCATTTTAGAGGATAATTTTTTGTGCTTGGATGTATTTTTCTCTTGCATTGTTCTGTTTACGACATTTGGGTCTCGTTTGCCTTTAGCTGGTACACCTATTTTCATTCCTTGCTGTTATAGGTTTAAGGGAACTTGTGAAAAGATTGTTTCCTTTTATACTATTTAGATAATTAGTTTTATAGATGTACTTTGGTTATCCAAGTATCTCTATAGGTGTAATATGGCCTTATAGCATTATTATGCACTGACTGGCACAGGGCTGAGAGAACCTAGTGCTATATACTATACGATATAGACCAAGTGAGCTTCCCAGAGAGTCTTAGATATTAAATACTATAGAGGGAATGGACTGAGTTATCTCCCAGAGAGTCTTGGATTTTATAGACTATAGGAGGGTAGACCGAGTGAGCTTCCTCAGAGAGTCTTACCTTGTGTGAATATCCTTAAGAACCTTCCTAGGCTAGAGGAGGAATTGACCAAGTTAGCTTCCTCAGAGAGTCTGTGGTATACCTGAGGGTATAGGAGGAATTGACCGAGATATATTCCTAAGAGAGTCTCTATACCTTGAGGCTAAAAGTGTTAGACCACGTGATCTTCCTCAAGATAGTACCTAACTACCCTAGACTATAAGGGAAATTGAGCGAGTGAGCTTCCCTAGAGAGTTTCATAAATTCATATGACCAAGAAAGAGGGTTTAGGAAGAGTGCACTACCCAGAGGGTTGTGGTACTTCTTATATAGGACCAGAGGGGATGGTTGTGAATACTTCCTAGAGTTTTTCTGACTTATTAGATGTTCTTTTACTGTTGTTGATTGGTTGTGGATTGATTGCGGCTATGTATCATCATGTTTTTCCTCTTACTTTTTACTGCCTACTACTTGTTGTTGTTGTTAACTGCTTATTGTACATTTACTTGCCCTAAACTCACTGACAATTAGCACATATCTTCAGGTGGTTACCAATTGGGATTTTATCTCACACCCTGTTTGGGCCATGCTTCTGTTCCGAAGCAGACTATGTTGTCGCAGGTATAGACAAGGGCATGCACCCTTCAACTTATGGAACATGATTTCTTAGAGCATGAGAGCATGAGACCACTCTTTGTCTTGCGATGATTAGGAGTTGTTTACTTTTATTTTGTACTTGTTTTGGTACTGTAGTGTTTTCTAGTATTGTGAATTGTTTGGCTTCTTTCCTAGTTATGTATCATGCATCATTTCATATATACATATGTGCCCCGATTTGTTGATTAAGTCTTACGCTGTTATATTGTTGGTTATTACTGCTTCCGATATTGGATGTTTATATTTCTTCCATTGTGTACTCTGCTAATGAGGGAATAGTTTCCCCACTATCAATCCCAAGTCCATCGCTGCTAGTCGGCAGCCTCTGGAGTTTGTGGAAATGTGCTTGAGGCCATGTGACCAACCGGGTATGGGGTGCCTCTAGGTGGCTTCCAAAACCGGGACATTACAATGTGGAATCAGAGAAATTTTGTACTCATGCATTAATATTTAGAGACTTAGCCAGGGATAGGATGGATTCGGTACTTGGTAATAAGCTGTTCCTAGGAGTAGCTAACCCATGTACAGGGAAAAGCCATACTACCTCGTTTATTGCAGTTTTCTGAACTTGAGATGTTATGATTGATACGATGTCACCTAGTGTGATTCACATGCTTTCTATTGTTATTGTTTTGATATTACGGTTCTATTTCTGTTGCAACCCTATGGGATGAGGGTATGCCATCTCATGCATCATATAGACACTCTTAAAAATCACATGCCATGAACTCTTGCCATGCCATCTAGGGTGCATTAGTGATTGCATGCTATTGTGATAGACTTTCTATAGATTATCCATGCTGTTGTGATATATGATTGATAGGATCTCTGATGCTTTGTTGGAGGATTATTGTATTCTACTTTGTTTATATGAATGCCAAATTTTCATTCTTGAGGTGTTATGGGCCCTCTTGAATCGGCAATTGGTGGATTATGATCCTGTTTTCTATTGTGCATGACTCGAGATGATGCCAATATTTGATTCGAGGGGAGTATGGGCCCCCATGAAGTAGAATTTGGAACCTCATTCCCTTGTTTTCAGTGTTTCTGGGCCATTTTGCAGTTTCTGAGTTACTGCCCAGAAAAACCCAGAATACATGACATGTACTTTTTGGTTACACGCCATGTTGTTTTCAAGCAGTGTCATTGACCGTGTGGGCAGAAACACGGTGTTCTAGAAATAAATTCAGGAACACGCCGTGTATGGTATGTACATGCTGTGTATTATAGAGACTTATACCCGACCATGTAACTAACAACACGGGCTAGTGAAGCTCGAGTAGAACACGACGTGTTGTAAAGGAACACGCCGTGTAGTTCTGTCCAGGTACCCAGCCGTGTCCCAAACAACACGGGTCTGCTTGACCTTTTCTAAGACATGCCATGTTGCTTTCGGAACACGCTGTGTAGTCTTTCCCAGGTACCCGGTTGTTTCATGAACAACACGGGTTGGTGTCACCTTCTCTTATACATGTCGTGTGTATTCGGAACACACCTTGTAAGTGTCAGCTGTTTAGATGACCGTGTAACTAACAACACGGGCCGTCGAGGCAGTGTCTAGTACACGCCGTGTCCCTAGGGAACACGCCATGTTGTCTGAGGTTAGTTTGAACCGTGTGGGTTAGCTATGTAAGAAGACTAGTGTAGGGTTTTACATTTCAAGTACACACCTTGTAGTTTGGGGTGTTACACGACCTGTCGAGCAGGGGTACAAGCCCATGTTAATGGCTTAAGTAGACACGCTATGTAGTTTTTATACACACCGTGTAGTCGTGTTTTGTAGAACATGATAGTTTCTTCCCAATGTTCCTGTTTTGTACTCATGTTCTTTCTGTCTTTGTTAATCCTGATCTAAGGTGTGATTTTGATCCTTCAGAGCTATGCCTCTAAGAAAACCTCTGGTTGTAATTCAGTTTCCAGATGGTGATCAAACACCAGATATGTCCGATCAAGGACCTCCTACAGATCCTCCTGCTATGCCAACCTTGGCACCGATAATTATACACGTCACATGAACCGATGAAAAGTTTAGGGGGGGCGCCCTAAGGATGATTCAGTACTTTCAGGGAGTGACACCTCCTGCCCCATTGATGGCTGAGTTGAAGTGGGTTTTCATGCAGCAGCATCCTCCTACTTTTTCAGGGGATGGAGGACCCTAGGCTGCAGATTGTGGATAGAGGCCACACTGACCATCTTTGCGCACATATAGACCCCTCTGGAGAATAGGGTAATGATGGCTACTTATATGCTCCAAGACACCACCAAGAGGTGGTGGGAGGTGATCTCAAGGTCAGGGTGTTAGCATGATATGTCTTTGGACGAGTTTTGACACACCTTCTATGTCTACTTCTATCCAGAGACCCTGAAGACCGATCGATCCTAATTGTTTATGAGTTTGCTGCAGGGTACTCGTTCTGTTATGGAGTACACATATCGTTTCACTAAGCTGCAAAGTTCCACAACCATCCCAGCAAGTGATGGGTTGTTTCTTGATAGGATGTTTGAGGATGGTCTCGGGAAGGAGATCCGTTCACAGGTGAATGTCTTCGGGTTAACATTTATATCCTCCATCGTCAACCAGGTGATAATCAGTGAGTGCAATATGAGGGATTCTAGAGTAGTGAGCTAGGGCAGTTTTTCATCCAGAGCTGGTGTTCCTCCTACAGACAGTATGAAGCATCATAGAGAGTCTTCTAGAGGAGATCGAGGTTTGCAGGATGTGTCTTCTAGATTCTGGGTTGCATGCTACCAGTACGGTAGGAGTGGGAATAGTAGTCCTCAATGCCAGAGAGAGCCGATGCAGTGCTGGTGATGCAGAAATATGGTTCATCTTCAGCGTTTCTGTCACATATTATCACCTTCAGCTGGTGGTAGGGGTTCCTCTATGACCCTGCATTATGAAGATGCTTCACTAGTTTCCCACCAGTCATAGAACTAGAGTTCTTCCGGCCGTTCAGGATGAGGTGGAGGTCATGGACATGGTGGTTAGTCAACATGTCATCAGCAACAGTAGAGTGGATCAGCTCAGAGCGGTCAGCCTGGAGAAGAGGGCTATGGTGTAGGCCAGTCTTTCACCGTGGAGAAAACCTATTAGGACAAGATCCTGTCCCTTCTACAATTCAAGGTATGAACTTAGTAGTTTCAGTTTTATCTTCATCCTTTTTCAATATCGGTGCTTCCCATAGATTTATCTCTGTTGTAGTTATGTAAATCCTAGGGCTCTGTATCTTTTCGTCTACCGACTTATTGACTCTAGACACACCTTTGGGGACATGTAAATATAGCGTTTGTCAGTGCAGAGAGTTCCCTCTTGAGGTTGCGGGGTGTCATTTTTTATAGGACCTCTTTTTCCAAGAGATGACGGGTTATGACGTCATTCCCGAGATAGATTGGTTAGTTATTTTCCAGGAAGTCGTCGAATACTATCACCACAGGGTGAGTTTTGTATCACTATAGGTAATGTATTTCCTTCATAGAGGTGAGTGGGATCTCCAGGCAGGTATAGATGGACAAGAGCATCATGGGCTAGGGGATGTTATAGCCCAGATTTCCAGCATATATCTGGATGACTAGGGGACTTCACAGTTAGACTTTCCTCCAGTGGTGGACCATTTCAAGGATGTCTTTCCAGAGGATATTTCATGTTTACCTCTAGAGCGTGTGGTAGAATTCTTGATTGATATTGTGCCAGGAGCGGTACCAGTGTCCATTCCTCATTATAGGATGGCTACACCTGTGTTTCCAGAGCTGAAGAGGCATATGGAGGAGTGGCAAGAAAAGGGTTTCATCCGAAAAAGTACTACTCATTGTGGTTCACATCTTCTGTTTGCAAAGAAGGATGATGGTACCCTTCATCTTTGTGAGGATTATCGGAAGCGAAACCAGTTCACGATCAAGAACCGATATCCCTTGTCATGGATCGAAGACCTCTTTGATCAGCTTGAAGGAGCCCGAGTGTTCTTGAAGATCGACATGAGGTCCGGTTATCATCAGTTTGTTGCATTACGATCAGATATACCTCTGCCAGCCTTCAAGATCAGGTATGGTCTTTACGAGAATACATTCATGTCGTTCGGTCATACGAACACGCCTGCAGTCATTATGGTACTGATAAACCGAATGTTCCATCCATACATGGACTCCATTGTCATGGTCTTCGTGGAAGATATCTTGGTGTACTCCCACACTCGAAACAACCATTCCACACACCTTGAGATCATTTTGAGTACACTGAGAGAGCATCATAAGTATGATAAACACTCTATGTTCCCCTTTTGGATGGATTAGTTTCACTTTTTGGGTCACGTCCTCTCAGAGGATGGAGTATCTGTGGACCCAGATAATGTGAGAGCTATAGTTTCCTGGGAGTAGCTGAATAATTTCTTTGAGGGGAAGAGTTTCCTAGGGAGGGAAGAATACTACAGATGCATTATACAATAAATTTCACGCCTAGATGCACCATTAATAGGTCTGACGATGAATGGGGTGAAGTGATTATGGCTAGATTCATGTGAATCAGCCTTTCAGGAGCTGAAGGGGAGGATGACGTCAGCACCAATAGTAGTCATCCAAGAGCCGGGGCTACATTGTTTACTATGATGCTTCAGGTATCCGTCTATGAGCTATGCTTATGCAGGGAAATGGGGTCATTGCTTACAGGTCTCGGTAGTTGAGTCCACACGAGAAAAAGTACCTGACGCATGATCTGGAATTTGAAGAAGTTCTTCGTGCCTTACACTGTTGGATACACTATCTTCAGGGAGAGAACATTATGGTTTTTACTGACCACAAGAGTATCAAGAATATCTTCACTCTACACAATCTAAAACTGAGACAGCGCAGGTGGGTCGATTATCTTCCGTCTTTCGACTTTGAGCTCGCCTATACGCTGGGAAAGGGCCACACCGTTGCTGATTCATTGAGCAGGAGAACTCATATTTAGGTAGTTTAGGAGCCCATCAGTGAGTGGAATATTATGGCTCTGTTCTCTGAGATGCATCTAGAGGTGCACGACAGGCAGGGATAGACTCTCCTATCTTCTGTAGCTGTTACCTCTACACTTCTTGATCATGTACGAATGAGGCTGCTATCAGACTCAAAGGCCTTGGTCCTGCGGGAGAGTGTGTCAAGAGGGGACAATCTTCCTGGATGTACAGTGGGAGAGGATGAGATCTTTCACTTCTAGAGATGTGTATGGGTTCCAGCAGACATACGTGAGGAGATGATGCGGGATTTTCATTCCTCAATTTGGGCAGTTCATCCTGGCGTCACCAAGATGTATCGTGATCTTCATAGCCAGTACTGTTATCCAGGTATAAAGAGAGATTTTCCTGGTATTTTCATGAGATGTTCTACTTTCTAGCAGGGGAAAGCAGAGCATCAACGAACAGCAGAGCTTTTACACCAGTTACCCATTCCGGAGTAGAAGTGGAATAATGTCGCGATGGACTTCGTGACCAGTTTACCAAGGTCACCTTATGGAATTGATGTTGTTTGAGTTGTCGTTGACAGGCATACGAAGGTAGAAAACTTCATTCCGATCAAGGAGACCTTCAATGTTGATGATCTAGGATGAATGTACATCAGATAGACTATATATCTATATGGAATTCCTTTCTCTATTATTTCAAAGAGGGATGTGTGCTTTACCTCTCGGTTCTGGCAGGGACATCAGAAGGCTTTGGGTAGACATGTACTTTTGAGTACAACATACCGTCCCCAAACTGATGTCCAGTTCTAGCGCATGATCTAGGTGCTTGAGGATATGCTCTGAGATTGAATTCTAGACTTAGACGCTTTTTGGGAGAAGCAAATACCTCTTGTAGAGTTATCCTACAACAAAAGTTTTTAGATGAACATTCAGATGGCACCATACGAGGCCATGTATGGTAGGCCAGGCCGATCACACTTATAATAGATGGAGGAAGGAGTGGAAGCTTTGCTTGGACCTCATCTTGTTCAGGAGACCTTAGAGAAGATATAGTTGATTCTGAAGAGGTTGGAAACATCGCAGTCTCGAAAAAAGTCTTATGTTGAACAACGGGGATGACCACTATAGTTCAAGGTCGGAGATCAGGTTTTCCTGTGTGTCGTACTGAGGATGGGACACAAGAGGATTCAAAGATTGGTTAAGCATTCACCGCTGTACGTCATGCCATTTTAGGTATTGGAGAGAGTTGGTCTGGTTGCCTATCATTTGCAACTACCTCATAGGTACCGGGCTATGCACGACGTCTTCCACGTCTCTCAGATCTGACATTACTATTCAGAACCATCTCATGTCTTTCGGCCCGGGGATGTTGAGATCGAAGCAGATGAATCATTTGAAGATCATCCTATTCGGATTTTCGATCGCAGTAGAAAGCTTCTCCGAGGACAGTCAGTACCTCTGGTACGAGTGATATTATAGCACGAGTGAGTACAGTACGAGACTTTGGAGAGGGAGGACGAGGTTCGATTACAGTGGCCGGAGCTGTTCTAGGATTCTTCTTTTACGGCCATCTAGGGAAATTTGGGGACAAATTTCATTAATGGGGGATGTATTTAAGAACCCCGATCTTTGTTTCAGGTATTTCTTTCCTTTTCTGATGTTTTTGAGTTTTTTTGAGTTTCTGGATATTTTTAAAGTACACACTGTGTACATTCTGAGTACACTCCATGTAATTTTTTCCCGCTCGAAGCAGTGTGTTGGATGGGTCCAGGACACACACAAGATGTGTAGGTGTGATGTGGAGGCTGATTTTGGCAGAGTATGAAAAAACCCACTACACACCGTGTACTTTCCTTTTTTTCACTAAACGGATCGGGGTCGTTCCTAATCACCATAATCGTCTTCTTCTAGGTCTGGTTTGACCGAGAAACACCGTACGGCCTCGAAACATCTCCGCATTCCTGAGCATCCATCTGTTATTTGATTCGAGCTCTGTCGATTTCTTTGGAAGTGTTGTGGCGAGTTCTTCCTTTTTCTTGAGCCTTGTTTTCCAATTCTTCCTCCTTCTCAAGTTATCTAAGGTTGAACGTTTTGTGTGTTTTCTAAGATCTACGAAGTTCTAGAGATAATCAACTATCGTGGTTCAAGTACATCAATCTCCTAGGATCGAGGTAGGTGTTTTGTGCCTTACCATTCAATGTATCTGAGTTTATGTATGAATTTCCACCGATACCCATGAACGGGGTATTGCGTGTTACCCCTTTATGCCTTTGTTGTTTTCATACTTTTCATGAATACTTGTGTAGAGGAAATTTGACCATGTTATGTGATAATTTGTTGTTCATGGATGTATTTTTCCCTTGCTTTGTTCTGTTTACGACCTTTGGGTCTCATTTTCCTTTGCCGGATACACCAGTTTTCATGCCTTGCTGTTAGAGGTTGAAGTGAAACTTGTGACATGCTTGTTGCCTTGTAGACTGTTTAGATAAGTAGTTTTATAGTTTTACTTTGGTTATCCAAGTCATTCTATAGGATTACATTTTCCTTATAGTATTATTATGCACTAACTGGCACGGGGCTGAGAGAACCAGGTGCTATAGACTATAAGGGATAGACCGAGTGAGCTTCCCAGAGAGTCTTAGATATTACAGACTACAGAGAGGATGGACCAAGTGATCTCCCAAAGAGTCTTGGATTTTATAGACTACATGAGGGTAGACCGAGTGAGTTTCCTTAGAGAGTCTTATCTTGTTTGAATCTCCTTATGATCTTTCCCAGGCTAGAGGAGGAATTGACCGAGTGAGCTTCCTCAGAGAGTTTGTGGTATACCTGAGTCTATAAGAGGAATTGATCGAGATAGCTTCCTCAGAGTGTCTCTAAACCTTGGGGAATTAGAGGGTTAGACCACATGATCTTCTTCAGGATAGTCCCTGACTACCCTAGACTATAATGGAAATTGACCGAGTGAGATTCCCCAGAGAGTCTCATAAATTCGTATGACCATTCTAGAGGGGTTAGGCTGAGTGCACTGCCCAGAGGGTTGTGGTACTACTTGGATATGACAATAGGGGATGGCTGCGAGTACATCCCAGAGGGTTTCAGATTTATTAGCAGTTTGTTTCACTACTGTTGATTGGTATGGGATAGATTACTACTATATATCATCATGTCTTACCGTTTACTGTTTAATGCATACTTCTAGCTATTGATGTTTACTACATATTGTACTTTTACCTAACATATACTCACCAACTGTTAGGCACAGATATTCAGAGGGTGCCTACTGGGATTTTATCTCACACGCTGTTTGGGCCATGCTTTTGGGCCCATGAAGACTATGTTGTTGCAGGTATAGACAAGGGAAAGTGCCCTTTGACCTCTGGAACTTGATTCCTTTGAGCATGAGAGCATGGGACTAAGCTTTGGTTGTGATGATGAGGATATTTTTACTTTTATTTTGTAATATTTTTGTTATTTTAGTGTTTTCTAGCATTGTGAATTGTTTTGATGCTTTCCTAGTTTTGTATCATGCATCATTTCATATATACATATGTGCTCTAGTTTGTTGATTTAGTCTTCTGCTATTATATTGTTGGTTATTACTTCTTCCGCTATTTCATGTTTATTTTTATTCCGCTATGTAGTATTCCAATGAGGGCAGAGTTTCCCCACTATCACACCCAAGCCCCTCGCTGCTAGTCGGCAGCCTCTGGCATTTGGGGAAATGTGCTTGAGGCCATGTGACCAATCGAGTACGGGGCGCCTCTAGTTGGCTTCCGGAACCGGGATGTTACAATTAATATCTTAAGATAATTTTTTGGAAATGATGTAATTGGTAGATAGAGAGTCAAACAATAAATTAGTAGTTGTAGTGATTTTGGTAGGTTTACCATTCACCACTTTTTAATCTATCTCCTTTTTATAAATAGTGATCTCATTAGATTTCCCATTGCCCCTCATCTTCTGAGGTTATTGACATCAATTATCCTCATTATAATTAATATTTGGTTATTGGTCAGTATAGTTCCAATAATTCATACATTTTTAACAATAAAGTGTGTTTGGATAATTTTATGGAACTTTTCTCCCCACTCGCATTGTTAGCTAAATTTATCACATTACATCAATAATTGACTACCTGATAAAATTCGTTTCCACCCTAATTACATTTATTGGTCCCCATTGTAGGTTGTGTAGATTGGGATGACATCAAATTTATTTTTTTCATTGAATTATCTAATTATAAACATGAATCAATTGATGTGTGGGTCATGGACAGTGTGAGACACATAATAGGAACAATGTTTGAAAACCCCATGCATAAAAACAATTAACCCTATAAAAAGTGGATGAAATTACTATTATCGCCAATTTGTATCTCCATATATATATATATATTTCATCTATCTTTTCCCATGAGGATTCTCATGAATACCCCTCATCAAATACATTTGAGGATTTTTTATCCCCCTCATCTAGACTCTAAATCAATCACATTTCACTATGTTGGATTTCCATCGATAAGGCTATGAATCCACTTTCTTATTTTCATGGGTTTTTTCAGAAAAAAGGATCTTATTTAAATATGATCTAATATGGCTAATTTTATAGATGGTTTTATAGATTATATGATTTATATCATTTTATCACTTATATATAGATTATACCATATGTAGAGACATCTAAATGTATAATGTTTATGAACTATTAATGTACTTTAAATTATTTGTATTTTATTATTTTTTCTGATGTGTCACACACCAGACCATCAATGAATTTCTTATAAAATGTCTTAATACATAAAATGAATCTTATACCATGAAATGATATTCCCTTGAAGACTATATAAATGGTTTTATATGGATATAATTCATTATATCCACCACTTAAGAACGGTTTTATTATATGATAATAATAATTATTCTCAACATATGACCAAATCACCCTTTGGGGTGTGTTTCAAATGGCACATAATATTTGGAATCCATTGTTAAATTCAATTAATTATAAAAGATATCAAGTTATCATCCTCTCTTTTATCTTATTTAATTGAATATTTTTATTATATGAATATCTCTTTAGCCCTTTGTCATTAATAAATGGAAAAGAAATGGATTATACTTAATGGATATTCTAAATTGGAATGGATACTGCATGGATTATGAATATATTTTAAATTTCACATTCCAAATGACTTTGGACCAAGATCCCTAGTAAAGTAGTTGGATAACTTTATCCAACCCTATATTCCCAATGAAATAATATAGAAGTCAAATAAATCACACTGATTCATTAATGTAACTATTAAGTGAGATACCACATTAGTCAATGTATTTTTTTATGATTACCTTGATAAGCTGGTGAAGATTCTATTGTAGCTCTAAAATTTTAATGACATGGCTTAACTCCATGGATTCGTTCGATGTCCTATAACATGAAATACCATGGACTATCTAGATGGTGATTATGAATGTTTTAGAAGAAGATTAATTTTCACTTCCTTTATGGATTCAATTTCAATAATTTTTAGATTAATTTTATGGATTCATACCTTGGATTACTCTCAAAACCCTTTAACTAGTAGAATGTTTTTTACTATGTGTTGTCTTGAATACTTGTAATCAATGGATCATTAGATTCTTACTGGTTTCTATATGATTATTATATATATACACTATTTTTAGATCCAAGAGACCATGTCCAATTAATTATAATATACACAGGGAGATATATCTTAGTATGATGTAGGTTGTCATTTACATGAATCCCATGGGGAATATAAGCTAGAAAAAAATATAATTATTGATATTTTTACACATACTATAGATTTACACTATTACATACTATATACATAGGATTTATTTTCATTTTATACCATTGATTGTGTCCTACTAAGTTTCATTCACAATATATTCACGTTATTATTTTCTACCTAGAATGAATTCCTAGATATAGATTGGGATAAAAGATATATCCTCACTATGGAATTTTTTTTACTAAGATTGAAACGTGGTCGAATTTTACCTTTCCAGTGACTGTGATATTCATGGGTTGTATTTTTCATTTTTCCTTATATTGTTTATAATATTACTGTATATATACCTCCTTCCATGTATGCATGTCCCATTTTTTGTATAAAAATGTCATGATCTATATATGATACCATTTTTATGTTTCATTATTGTTTTTGGATGGTTTTTCTTTCTACAAAATTATAATCATATTCACTAATTATCCTTATATATTCTTACAATAGATGTGCTTCAATATGCTATATTTACTTTAATATCTGTTCTAGGCCATTCTACACTTAACTACTAGTAAATGGTTAATATAATATAGGGAGTTGTTCCTAAATCATTGGGTATAACTAGTTCTATTTACATATGAGTAAATGGGGCCCAATAAGTCAAAAAGTTTTGTTGAAGGTGTATTATATTCTTTTTTATTATTGTTTTGGGTTGATAGATAGGAGACAATGACATGATAGAACATGGAAGTAAGCCTTCATGAGAGAAGATAATGCATATTTTGGGGAAAATTCATGAATCCAAGGATGTCAAATATTTTTTTGGTATTTTTCATATTATAATTTAATTATTTCCACCATTGGGTGACACACATGATTTACAATGTTATGTTATATTCTATAATTTCTTCCCATATCCAGTTATAGAATGTAATCATTATTCATCATAATTTTAGGCATGTATGGATTAAAATATCATATATGTTTTATGTAATTAATAATTTATCACATTATTATATTGTTTTCCATGGTGTGATCATTAATTGTTATATCTTTAATTTTACTAACATTTTAATAATGAAATTATAGAACTAAATTTGTTTATTAAATATCTGACATCAACATTAATGTGTGTTTCTATCATATAATGATTATATCACCTTAACCAACTAATTTTCACATGCATTGAAATGTTATTTTGGTTATATGTGATGAAATATTATTATTTGTTGATTAAGTCAATGAAAATTGTAATTTACAATATTTTTTACATAGACAATTATGAATAATAGTGTTTTGTATCAAATTGTTTCATAAGACTTATAAATAATGATATAATATGTATAATATTAAATTTTGGGTTACAAGAGGTGATAATTATAAATCATATTGATTTTAATTTTAAAATTTGGGAAATATAATTCATCTATGGTGCCCTGAAATTCGGTTGTAAGAACAATGTATTTGATATCATGTATACCATGAAACACAATGAGAATAATTTAATATAATATCTTGATACATTAAAATATATTTCGTATTTTAACTAAATTCAAAAAATGATATATAATTCATTTTACAAAACACTGAGTAAGATTCTATCAAATAAAACAACCACTTTCTTCTTTGGGTTTCATTACATGCATGATTATGTTTTAAAGAAAAACAATATTTTTTTAATATTATTATAATAAGAAATAACATATATATTAAGTTATGTTTTTTATATTATTAACTCTCTTCTAAAAATATATGTTTTGTAGAAATCAATGATGAATTAATAGGTTACCAATTCATTAGAAACAAAATAATAAGCCAATTGGATATGAAGGGAATATTTGTATTTTTTTACTCAAAAAAGAATTTTATCTTAACTAATTAAATTTATTGAATTATTTCAATTAAATAAATATATTATATATTCAATAAAATATTTTTAACAATCAGAAAATATATTTTATAGGCATAATATAAGAACATCTAAAATTTGATGCATAAAAAACAATATTTATATATATATAGATTACATTATTTTAACAGTAAACGTATTTTTAATATACATTATAGAACTTTTATAACATTAATATTTCAAAATATACATCAATTTCAAAATATCAACATAAAAATTATATTAGGGTGTTTTTTTTGGACTTATTCTGTGATGTTTTAAAATTTTTATGAATAAAGATGAATATTCAATTTCTAATTTAAAACCAATTTATAATCTTATTTATTTATAAGGATAAATTTTATTTTAAAGTGGTTTTAATGTAAAATTAATTATATTATTTATAAGTATATTTCATTTATGTAATTTTAGTCAATTTCATTTTGATATTAGATATAAAAACAATTCATACATTTGGACATTTGTACTTTAAAACCCTGCAATGTTGTCCCATTTACAAGAATAATTCTAAAATAATTTATACCACATATTTCATTGGAATTATGAAAAAATGAATCCATATTTGTAATATATACATTATTTAATGACTAATAATATAATCTTAGTTTTTGACCAAAAATATTAGTAAATGTGATTAAAATTAATTATAATAATTACGGGAAAAAAAGATTAACAGGGGACTAAACCTTAAAATTAAAGGCAAAAAATGACTATAAATTTTCAAAATTTATTTTTTATATTCATATATATACCATATCCATATATTTATATAAGTTATAATATTATTAGTTCCACATGAAAAAAAAATTCTAGGTGTAATTACACATTCAAATATTTACATGAATACCACTCCTCCATTATAAAACAGTGCTCACCAAAACCATTCCTCAAACCTCTCAGGACACATAGGATTAACAATTAGCTAACCCAATGGATCATAAAATTCCTTACCCTAAAAATATTAGTCTCAACATTATCATTTATCTATCCATGGAAACCATTTTTTCAATCCAAAATGTATAACCTGAATAATAGGTAACATTCTTCATCAAATGCATTTATTTTATTTTCATTCCTCACCCACCATATTTTTATTACATGATAATATAATAACATATGTAACATAAATTTAACAGTAACTTTTTTATAAATCTTATAACCACACTTACACACACATTCATCTAATGGGTATGGATATTTCCGATTGTGTCTATGATGATCAACCACCTCACAGAACAATGTTTTTCCTTTTCCCATTACCACCTTTCATGGTTTTTGATTATGTAGTAAAAAGAATTTATATAAGATATATATAATATTTAAAATTTAATTATTCAAATTATTATATAACATATAGCTTTATTAATTCTTTTTTTAGGAATATGATAACATAGTTTTTGGAAGTATGGACTTCCGCCACCACAATGTGATGTGATTCATTCATTCCATACATAGAATCTATAAAGGATGGGTTTAATAAATCAATTTTTACATATATTACATAGATAAAACAATGGAATTATTATATGCCTATATCTCAATTAATTTTAATTATTTTTATATGAAAATCATTTAATGCATCGTTTATGCATACAAATGAACATCCATATCCATGAACGGTGCATTTCATATCATATATCCAAATATGGAGTATTATTTAATGTGAAAACATAATTAATATATATTATATTTAAATAATTTTTTATATTCTAGGGATGATGAAATTTTGATATAACTAATTGAAACAAAATGTTTAATGTCAAAACAAACTCGAAAGACTATATATGTAACACAGAACACTACTGAAATGGAAAGATATACCAATGAATCTATACCAATGGTCTGGAAATACCATTCGTATAATCTATTTTAATATGTATTTTCAAATGGTTTTAAAAATATTTTTGGGTAGGACCATATATCAAAATCATTTTTAGATCTATTAGTGAAATAGTTCTACAAAATAGTTGACTATCCAATCCTCACCTCATCTCATCACAATATAAACTAGATCCCTCTCTAGAAATTATCATGATATCAACCCGATAACTCCCCTCCTCCCATATAGATTAACTATCCATGGGGACATGTTTTTTCAGATCTGATTCACAACATCACTACCATGTATATTTAATACAGAGCCACAACCAGTGTGCTCTACTCCACTCCTCCTATCAATAACAAATCCTGCACCCTAGGTGTTGTAACATTAGAATATTTTCCCAACAGGCCAATTAATATACATACATTATTTAATAACATAATTCATCAATACAAAGTTAGTGTTCACCATATCATTGAGTAATTATATCAAACGCAAAAAAAATTGATTTTTATTTTCAAAACACAACTAATTATTCTTAGTTTTGTGGAAATGTAATTTATATCTATCATACGGTTTAATTTTGGTTCTTTTATATTTTTTCATGTCTTTTCTGGATACATCATATTGAGTCAATAAACATTCCTTATGACTTTCCCTTCCACATTGTTTTGAAAATATAAAAACTCTATTTTAAGGAAAATTATATTCTCCATATGAATTATAATAATAAAAAAATCATTCTCTAAGAAAATTTTATCTTTATATAGCATTTCATTGTTAATTTAATAGTATCTCTAAAATAACTCATTTTATTATTATGTCCAAAATTTGGTTTCACATCTAAATACTCGGAATCCTATAAATCCTTCATTATAGAGAATTCTGTATTCTGTATCCAAATTCTCTGAAATCAAAGTTCTAAAATTCCCTAAAATTTAAACTCTGAATTCTCTAAAATTCATACTCTGAATTCCTTGAAATTCAGACTCTAAATTATTTTAAATTTATACTACAAATTTCGAAGAATTTGAACTAATAATTCCTTAGAATTCGATATATGAATTCATTAAAATTCAGAATCCAAATTCATTAAAATTCATACTCTGAATTCATTAGAATTCAGACTCTAATTCACATAGAATTCAAACTCTGAATTTCTAAGAATTCAGACTCCAAATTTCTCAGACATTAGACTCTAAATTCCTCAGTATTCTGATTCTGAATTCCTTGTAAAACAGAATCCGAATATCCATAACTTATTGTCTCTGAATGTTTATTTGGATAGACTACAAAATTATTTTTTCCTAGACTATGAAAAATAAATTTGGTTAAACAAATTCATTTTTCTTACACGTATTATGAAATGAAATCATTAAATATATTTCTAACTAACTATTATTTGAGTGACATGTGTACAAGTCCCTCCAAAATTCAAGTAAAAATATGACCATTGGAGGAGGGAGTCGATCATTAGAGATGTTCATATAAATAAGATTTCATTTGAATTACCTAAAACAATATTGATCACTCCAAATCATACATGATGTTGAAGAGATTTCTAGAGAGAGACACTCATGCTCTTTGCAATTTTAAAAATCTTGTTCATATTTATATTCTTGATTTGGATTTTTGCAATATGAAATCAAGGGCTTATATGGATAAGAAGATTTAGGTGTCAACTACCTTAAAGTTTGAGGGCTTTTGAGGATATGAAGATAGAGGCGCCAACTGCCTTAATGTTCAAGGTGTTTAGGGGATAAAAATTCTGAGGTATTGAATTCATTATAGTTCGAGGGATTGCAAGGATATCAAGACATATATCTATATTCCTATCTAGGATATACCTTCGTTTGGGTATGACAGGCATTCATGAAAGTATAAATCAAGGGACCTTTATTTAATGTTGCTGGATACCCTTCTGTTTGTGTGAAAATATTTCAGACTTGTTACTTTTTTTTCATGTTTATTTTTGCTTCATTTTGATAAAGGAAGAAATTATAACAATATTATACTTTCATGTACATTTATATCCTCTTATAAGTAAAGTTCTATACGATTTAAAGTGAAATATTCTCATTTTACACGTTCTAGAAGATTCATTTTTGAAACAATTTTTTTTTGAACTTAATATGTTGGTAGAACTAAAATAGGTTTGGTGAATTTACCATGTTTAGATTTTATAAACATAGATTTCCTTAATTTAAATTTTTTTATTTTAAACATACAATTCAACCCCTTTTGAATTTGATTATTTATATTCATATGTTGATCTTATACTTCAGACACATTAGGATTAATTCGGGTTCGTTCTATTAGATTTTTAATTTCATTATTATTATATTTGTGCTTCATTTTGGTTTTATATAGTTTAGTGCAATATCTCTATTTCAAATTTTAATTATTACAAATATATAATTATAAAGTACGAAACATTCAATTAAAACATGAAATAATAAAAACTTTAGTATAGAATATTTTATTTTTTACATGTTAGAAATAGATTATGATGTATCACACCCACTTATATATATTTGATGAATTATAGATCACATGTGATCATAGGTAATAGATATTGTTTACTTATAACATGATGTTTATAATTATGCCGTTGTAATACCTATTATAAGTTTAACTAATATAATTATTCTTAATGACTAATTTATATTTACATGATATTGTAAGAAATTTATATATATATATATAAATATAAGGTTGTTTATTTATGAATTTTAACATTCAATGATTATTTGAAAAATAAATAAATATTAATTTCTTTAATTTAAATGATTTGGAAGAAAATTAAAATTTCATAAAAAATTCATATTGAGAAAAGACGCTCATAGGTGGTGGAATTTTATACATCTTAATTGATATAGTTTGAATATTATATCATAGGTATGTTTGTGAGTGGGTATAAAATTAATTATTAAAGTATATCATTTTCTAACTTATATACATTAAAAAAGAGTCGATTGAAAAATTTTACCCTTATATAATTGAATATAATAATATAGTTTTTTAAATTATATTCATGTTTTTATCACATAGAAACCAAATTATCAGTTATATAAATTTTTTTCGTATATTATAAATGAGAAATCTCTTCTTCCCCCTTAACCTCAAAAGATATATCAACAATTATTCTTATAAGTAACACCTTCTCTCACCCAAGCATGTGTAACATTTTAATAGAAATGTTATCTATATGATTATATTTTTACACTCTATATTATTTATAATATTAAATATATATCTCCATGTGCAACAATATTGGTAAACTTTTTACCAAATAAAAAAATATATTTCCTATTAATATTCCATTTATAGAATTTAAATTCATTTTCATCTTTTTGTCTAATTTAATTGAACAATTTGTTAATACAAGACCATGATGTTTCAAAGTGGTATATGCATATCAAATTCACCTATATAATTAGAGATAAAGTGTATTTAAAATTTGTACTATATTCAAGAATTTCATCAAATATCATAATTCTTAATATAATATTTTTTAATTGTATTATGAATGTATGTATAAGATGATTTTTTCAATTCATCACTAATATGTATATGCAATATTGAATAATTATTTATAGAATTAGTGTGACATGAAATAATTTGAAATCAGATAACCCTAATGTTATTCCCATTACAAGAAACAATAATATTAATTAACCTGGTTCAATATTCTCATTCCCCTATAAGTGTTTGGTTATAATTACTTGAATTAATTATTTTTTATGTTCTAAATTTTTTTTTCACATAAAGTAATACATCTCAACCCCATCATTACATTGGGATTTACTCATTACCAATAAATAAAATATATAATATTTCAAATTTACAAATGTAAAAATAGTTATTTCAACTCATGAACCTCTATATTGTTTCCACAAAAAATATTTTATTATAAAATGTCTTATGTGTTGGGGTGGTGAAATTTTTCAAGGTATATTACACTCAAATTATTTATATGAATTTGTATTATATATAATCTTTATTTTATATGAGTACTAGCTAAACATATTTCATTTAGAAGATATGGGATATGGACTGTAGGGTTTTAGTTGGTAAATTATTTTATTTCGATGCTTTTTTTCTTATTATGTGGGTTATCAGTAAATGTATTGAAAAATGTATAAAAAAATATTTAAATAAATCTTCTTGGTAATTATATTCCATAAAAAAATTCATAATTACATCCTTTCCCATTGATGGATTTGTCACATTATTACTCATTGATATAACAGAATTCAATATTATGTTGTTATATTTACATTACTTTCATATATATATAAATTTATTTATTTATTTATTTATTTTTGTCTATTATGTTATGATTCCAATATAAACTAGTGTTTCAGTTATTGTTACACTTAATTTGAATAGTTATCATTTCCTTCAATATTTTTTTTTATTAAACATCAATATTATTTAATTTTAGACACTAAATGACACAAAATATTTATATTAAACGGATAAAATATTGACGTATGATACTAATAGGACATTAATTGAATTCCAAATTATGTTAGAGAGATTTTTATATTTTTCATTTGAAAATGATTCAAATAGGGGTCACATAAATTTCTCATTTGATAATTGTACTAGAAGACCATCGTAGAACTATAAAGTAGTTAAGTAGCATATAAAAACAATATGGATTTCAAACAAATTATTATGTGATATCACAAAAGGGACAAATTAAATATTAAAATGCTCAATATCCAAATGATCAAAATAAATTAAAGATTTTTTTAGATGACATGTTTCCATTTATTCTTCATCTTCAGAAGAAATGGATGTCAACCAAAGAATACTTCTATATGAGCACACATTATGTGTCTAATGAAAAGGATATTGTTGATATGATTAAAAAATTATATGATGCTCCCATGATTCTAATATATTGAAAATATGATAAAATGAAGATGATTGAAATTTTAATCTAACTATTTCATGGGAAAACAATATCTAGTATTTTTAATGATAACATCGATTACATTACTACCTATTTGAAAGAATTTGTTATATGTTTTGTAGAGATTCTCTAAAACCACCATATAGCATGATAATAAGTTTAGGGAAAAGGATTTTAAATAAATCAAGATTTTAAAAATTATTTCATCTTATTATATGAGAAAACTACTGATCATGATGAATGTATAAAATTTTGTACATCTTGATGGAATCCAAATTCTATGGGAACACCATCATGTTGTCCACAAAAAGTAATGGATAACTTTCCATTGATCCTACGACTCCAGAATCAATTCATATTTGATGAAATATCAATAATAATTTTATGGGATGATATAGAGATAAAGAAGAATAATGATGAGTTGGTTCACCTTGTATATAGATTTTCATGGAATATATTTGAAGCTCGATATCTTGATATCTTATCTGATGTGTCCAATGTAACGATGGGTATTTTTTGTGATGATGTTAATTTTTTTAAGTAGGTTATTACTTCAAAAAACACAAGGCCGGTTTTCATACACATTTATAACCTTCCTCCAGGGAGACATTTGAAAAAAACATTCAATTTCTTGAGTATACACATATATAGACCTTATGATCATGAAAATTATATAGATGTATACATGAAAAAAATTAAAAAAAGAGTTGAAATATCATTTCATTGTGGGTGTGATCACATATCATGTATGTTTTACTGATATATTTTTTATCTGTGATGCTCTTATGGGGATAGTCAATCATTTTACTACTTATGAAGTGATATATGGATGGACCCCGTAGGGTAAAATATAATTTTCTAAATTTATACGTAATACATGATCTAGAAGACTTATATATCACTATAGTTTAGTTTTATGGGACATTGATAATTCATAAAAACTTTCCATCCATATAGGAAAAATCAACTATGATTTAACAATACCATGGAAATGGACAATCATCCATAGGGTATTTCTAGAACAATAGAATATTATGCTACTACATCATATATTAGACCAAAAATTAAAAATTATTCATATTATGGATTCAATGAGAAAATAGTAATATTGGATTACTACTCTGATGGTCAAGACACTCTGATGAAATACAAATGGTTTGAATCTATGATGAGGCATGGAAAATTTATTGATGATTGTGGATTTATAGTTATTGACATAAATCACACTCTCTCTATTGGGGAATCATATGTATTGAAATAAATGGAAAAAATTAGTTTATTATGTCAAGGATCATCCTCGACATTAATTTTGTGTGGTTATTGAAGTAATACCACAATATTTTTTGGATGATGGTGATGATGGAATATACACCATCACTAATCAAATTACACATGATCAATTTATTACTTATGATAAATCAAATAATATAATATCTTGAGTTGATTGTGATCCTAATGTTATTGTGGAAAAATATATAATCAATGATATGGGTTCCTAGTTATTCTAGTTTTTCTCGAAAATGGTTGTTGAGTTTGGTTCTATAAAAATTTATTTTTTATAGATTAATTTTTTTGTGTGTCCCATAATACCTTCATGTTTTTTTTATTATTTACTAGTTCTTTTCTTCATGGAGTTTCATTTTTAATATTGAATTGAACTGTGTTCAAACCTACCAATTCAAAAAAATAAATCAACTCAATTGAAAAAAATGAAAAAATGAATTTAATTGGACATATTAAAATATTTTATATGAAAATTAAAACTAATGAAAATAATTACATAACCTAACAAATTTCAAAATAACCTTACCTATAATAAGATCCAAATAACTTAATCAATTTACCATATTTAACCCAATGGCCAATAAATAATTGATTTTGATCGAAATTAAAATATTAGAAAATTATATCTTACACATTCTAGACATGCTAATTTGAATATATTGTTTTTAGTATGATATGTCATATGTTCTGATATTACTCCTTAAAATTATATTATTTTTTGATGAAATATATGTTATGGATAACTATTTTAGTCTATTTTTTTTTTAAATTTAGGAAATTAAAAACATTCAAGATGAACAAAGAATAAAGAAGGTAGGCAACAATCACCCATTTATGGTGATGGACATACCTCATCCTGTGATCATTGTGAGTATATTATTTTAAAAATATATTTAAAGACATATAATGTAAGGTGGTTAATTTTATTTTTAATTTTTATTCCGGATCAACTATGATGGTTCTATTTATTCACCAATAATCATAGCCATTGTAGTGTGCAGATTAGTGATTCGAGGTTGGTGGTACTACAGTTAGGTGCTCCAGTTAGGGTACATAATTAAAAATAATCCTTTCCCATGACATACCATCTACCACACCTTCTGATCACTCATTTTCATTATTGACAACTGATATATTTAGGCCACCCTTGTTTGTACCTCAATTTTCATTAGATCCTCATCTCCTCACATTTTCGTAACCAATGATGATTCCTACTCTTAAGCGGAATTATACATTTTCAAAGAAATCAGTTCCAACTATTTTCCTTCTACATAATTATATGAGGGCTACTACATTCATGCATCTTTTACATCTAATCTGACCCATTATGATCTAGTGTAGTATGAACTCTAACCCACTCTATATATATAGTTTGATGTTCCTTTCATTCATGGATATCTAGTAATGCCCACTGATCATACCGTATTGCGTATATTTATATAACACCAATATGATTTACCCCAATATATATTCATTAAAATATGTATTGATATAATATTTTTCCATTATATAAACATTATCTACAAATAAGAGGCATGGGTGTAAACACATGCATATGGTGTGGAACCTCCGTATGTACTTAATGGTGGTGCACAATGAAGAAAAACCAATTATTTGAAAAACATTACATTAATGTATGCTTTTGGGGGGGATTTATTCCAAATACATTGAAATCATTCTCATTCATCCTCTATCCTAGAAACACCATCCAATTAATGTAATGGATAACTCTATGTACATATTTATATATAATTAAATTCAATAGATTTAATGTTTAACTATTATTTTAATTATATAAAAAAATATTTTGGTTCCAACTTCATTTTAATTTTCATGTTGGGGAGGCTGCGAGGCCAACACAACTTATGGAATTATGTGATCTATAGAGTGGGAATAAGAATGAGTTGTATAGTGGATGGAATTATAGTGTTGTCATGTATTTCATTATCACACCTATCATGGATGACTTTATAGTATAATATCATCTAGAAATGATTAAAAATTAGATGAGTAGTGAATTCAATGTATTAATAATATATGAGGGTTTTATATTAAAATTTACATGATTTGCGTTGATACATAATTTTTTATTATTGTTTTTTTGGTATATTATGTAAAAAATTAATATCATGTATTCTAAAATATTTTTCCACACTTTAGGTTGGACTATGGTGTTATTATATGAGAGGAAGTCGGTATGAAAATTATTTTCTTAAATGTAATTAAATTTTTTATGTCTCATGAAAATATAGGGGTCAAAATGTTTAAAAATATAATTTCTAAAATTTTTTATGTATGTGATTTGGACCTTCATAGAAAATTTACTCAAAAATTAAATTTTGTATCCCTTCATAATAGTTCTAGAACTCGTGACCCTTATAATAGGTAGTTTAATTTGTTATTAGGCCATACAGTGTTATTCAGTAATGATTTATTTCTCAAAAAAATGAAATTAATAAATAATATGATAAGGATGGAATTGATGATGATGTCAACAAAGTAAATCCAAATTTAATGGAATAAAAATAACATAAAAAATTTAACTATTAATGAATCGTGAAAAACAAACAAACTCCACATAACCTGACCTAAACTAAATGGGTTACAATAAATGAAATGAAATAAAAAATAAGTAATATAAAAAACTAACTTCTTATTAAATGGCCTAAATCAAAAAAAGACAACCTGACCAAATCCATGTTTCACTAAAAAGACTTTATCCACACCAAACAAACTCAAACCAAACCAAACTAAACTAATTCAACCAAAACTAAAATAAACTTTAACTACCATATTCAAGATGAATTGTGACAAATAGAAATAAATTTTGTAAAGCTAATAAATCACATAAAATTGAATTTAGTTAAGGTGAATAAAATTAAATAAAACCAAATTAATCTAATGTGAACATAATATAATTTTTCCATATAAAAAAATAAAATTAAACATCACTAACTGAAACATACCAAATTAAACTCATACCACACTAAAATGAATTATACAAAAAAACAAGAATCATAGAAAATCTAACTAAATCAAATAGATTTGAAGAAAATTAATTTGACATTTATTGACAATAATAGAAATGAATGTAACCAAAACAAATAAATCAAAATCAATTAGAACTGAATAATATTGAATTAAATTTAAAGAAATCAAATACAACTAAAATAAGATAAAATACCCCTTGAATAACTAAAAATAACTGAACCAAAATAAAAATGTCTATTTCATATTTCAGTAAACCAAATGAAATTTACTATATAGGAATATTGTTGAAAATTAGATTTATATTATTCATAGTATATTATCATGATATCTTACTATACTCGTAATGATTTTTTTTTGTTATTCTCCCCTAACAGGTGCGTCCACATTGACTCTTTGTTCTCTAACAAATTTTATATCCATGTGATGTAAAGATTTTATCTAAATAATTAAAATATAATATATATAAAAAATTATCATTCCATTATCCTTATATCCCATTACTCTCATATTTCATGATCATGAAATATGTCTTCTCATCATTATGATCCTATAATATCCTTGTATTAAAATAGATTTTTCACATTGAAATACTAGATATAGCCATATATCGTTTTATATTCATTTTCTCTCACCAAAAAAGATATTCAACAATAAATCTATAATATTCATGTATATTAATCAAAAAATATTTTGAAAATATAAAATTAATACATTCATCTTATATATATAAAAAATCATAATCTAAATCATCTTGTGGAATAGATCTCCTCTTAATGGTATGACATTATCCACCTCAACGTTCAAAAATAACTGAATTAAAAATAATTAAAAAATAAATAAATGTATTGTTTTATTTATCATATTTAGATTGAATCACAACTTTATTTTTGATATTTAAAAAAATAATGAATTTCAATAAATGTATAAATTTTTTTTCTGGATTTATTAAATATAAATGTTATTCAATTATGATTTAAGTATTTTTTTCATGAACTCGTCTAATCTTGATCACCTTTTTCTCAAACATAATTATTAGACATTTACAAAAAAATAGACTAAATAACATCATTTTGTGGTATTTTAATTATTTGTAATAATATAAAAATATATTTCTTATTTCATATGGATACAAAAATTTATTCAACATTATTCTTATTTGATGATAATAGAAATTAATAAAATATTATCATCTCAATATCATTTAACTTCATCTTCTTGAAAGTAGTTCTTTAATTATGTCATGATAAATCATCATGGTGTTTTCATATTACAAGAATATTATATGAATCACATCATATATTCTTTATGGTTTTATAAAAGTTTGAATTTTCATTTTATAAAAAAAATTAAAACTTATTATGGGAATAAGATACCATTAATAGAGAATATTTTCAATAGATCAATATCTAATGCATGACACAATATTTTACATAGTATAAGTATCAGTTCAATATAGCATATCAAATTATTGTCATATATATTATGTAACTCCATGATTCTTATGCAACGTAAGTATTTTATGAGATCATCTGATCCAAAGCAGATGCACTAGATCAGTATGTTAAATGATCACAACATGTTTTACGAAATGAACATGTATCTTACACATAGTATGTTTTTTGTAAGATATTTTTTGATGAAATATTCTCAATTTCATCCATAATAATGTATTATACCATTTTTGAGAGTCTCAGGTTATAGATAAAAAACTATTATAATATTCATGATATAATAGCACCACCATATGTACGTTATGAAGTGAAAAAAATCACTTAGGCATAAGATTTATGACTTAAATTTTTTAACTCCAAATCCAAAAATTAGAATTTTTCTAAAAACGGCTTATAGTAACAATAATTATTCAAATGGAATTTTCAAATGCTGAAAATGAAATAAATAATTTTTTACATTTTATGGTATTTAAAACGATATTTTCATATCACATCACCTTAAAATAATATCTATTGTAGAATTAACAATATAAACTAAATTGAAAATTGTAAACATGAATTAATATGTACTAACAAACCATGATTATAAAAGAACCATAATTCAATAAGCTAAATTCAATAAACTAAACAAAATTTATATAAATACAAAAAAACATAAAAATAATTTTTTAGTTGTAATTTGGATCATTGTAATCGAATGAAAAGCTCTATTTAACATTGGGAACATATATGATAGAGATCAAAAATTTATCTTTAATAACTAAATCTAAATAAAAAAATAAATTAATTTACAATAATAAATTTTTTATTTAGGGAATGTATTTTTTATTGTGAATACATACCAAAATATAATTCATTTATGTTATATTCATGAATAGAGTGTTAATAACCCATTTATGCATATTAATTTATGTTATTGTATTGCTTTTTTATCTTATAATTAATTATTGTGATAACACACCCACCAAATTATGTATTACTGTGATGACCTATTATCTAATATATACGTTATTTATATTGATAGAAAAGACATTGAATATTATTTATAATTTTTCCACCTTATGTTTTTTTCAGATTTACTTTATATTAATATACATTTGATTTTAGTTATGAAATTCATTATTCGTAACATATTTTAAATAATGGTTTGCTACATTCCATTTCATTACAGATAGATGGGTTAAATATTTTAAGATGTATTCCATTAGAAAAACTATTTTACTATAGTATAACGAAAAAATATAGAAGTATGGTTAATGAATCAACACAATTATTAATTTTTAGTTTTACTTTATTGATTGGATATTTTAATATCAATTTTTTAACATTATAGTCAATTTATTTTTGTAAAAGTATAATTTTGAGGCCCTTGATTCCCATGAAACTAAAACAATTTCCAAAATGATCACTAGTATCCTATTTTTGTAAATGAGAACCATTGAAGAGTACACTACCAACCAAAGAATATTATTGTCCTGATGTGGTATTAGCTGACTTCAGGAGGAGGTCCATGTAAAAATAAGTATAAATAGCTATCATGGACTTAGTAAATGATAGAAATATTTGAAAATTTTTATACATGTGGTATAATGAAATCAATGTGAAAGTGATGTATTTATGAAACTGATGGATTTTTTATGTTGGTAACATCCACAATAGAATTATATATCTTGTGGTGAATATATGTCGATGATTCATATAGTATATAGTGCGTCAAGAAGTATCCCTAGTTTTGGTAGTGATGATAAAATTTCTATTGATGGAAATGGTGAGGATTCCTATGAGGAAGAGGGAAGGGATAATGGTGAGGAACATGTTTGGGATGATGATGAAGAAGAGGGAAGGGAAAATATCAAGTCTAAGGATGTTGAAAACGATTCGGTGGAGCATGATAGTAATGATATTCATGGTGATGAGAAAATATTGATCTGTTATAATGTTTATACATATTTATGTCATGTGATGTTTGATTTTTTGGTGTGAATGAAATTTGTGATAGTTTGTTTGTCTTTTATTATAGGATTAATGAATCAATTAATTTATTAAGTTATTATTATGTATATATGTGTTGGTAACACTTTTAGGTTTCTCTATTGGATAAATTGTATATTTTTTATTGGGGATGTTCTATTGGTTTCATTGTAGGTTGAGGATGTTCTGTTTCATTACTGGCGTTCTGTTTGGATTGTAGGTGTTGTGTGAAATTTTATTCCTTATTTTCTTTTTTTCTTTTTTTTCTTTTTTTTGATTGAAATATAAATGATATTTTTTTTTATTTCATTTGTTATATTTTTAATTATTTATTGATGTTTTTTTCTATTTAGAAATTTTTATTACATTGTAGGAGTGTTCTATTTTGATGTTCTGATTGTAGGTATAGTGGGTAGCGGGGATGCAGCTAGCATAAGATTTGGGGGTGTCAATACCAATATGGTCATAACCACTGTTATATCACTATTACAATGGTTCAAAATTATCAATTCATAAAATTATTTTCTAACAACCTTATTCCAATGATTCTCTTTGAGTCATGGGTATAGGCTTTTCCAAAAGGTTCGAACCGGTTTGGATAAATATTTCATAATGATTTGAATAGTTGGTAGGTAAATTTCCCAACCTTTTTGAGTTTTTGGGATATTTCTATTACAATGGTTTATAATGAACCATTTTTAAAATGAAATTATATCCACCCTATACCAACAGTTCACTATAAAACATTGGTATAGGGTTATACCAACATCCCACATATGAATAGTTTCATGAATCATTGTGATATTTCCAAATTACTTTATGTGCTATTCCAAATGTTTGAAACCCCTGTGATGTGTTATATTTTAAATAATCAGAAACAGTAAAAATAATGAATGATTATTAAAAAACTAGTAATAACATATTATAAGAAGATAATATATCAAATTTTAAATATGAGTATGGTTATGGTATAAGTTTATGACTGTCTAAAACTCATATAAATGATGTTAAATTATGAACACAAATTGAAAAATATATGGTAAGGGGTTGTTGTTTCACTTTTATTTCCATGATTCATACACCATTTTTACACCATACTTCTTTATGTAGTGTATATACTGTCAATTTTGATATAATATATCATGAATTATTTTGTCTCCATAGTATTTAAAAATTTCATTTAATTTAATTACATATTGAGGCTTATGTCACAAATTTTACAAATTGATATGGGAGACATTGTAATGATCAACTATTGTTTTAAATGATGAATAATTTTAAAGATCCTTAAATGGTATTGCTATTATATGAGGAATAATTTATTTTTGGGAACCAAATTTCTTATAGATGGGGTATATACATCGATGTTGTCATGTAATATAATGATTCATTCATTTGTAATGATATTTTTATTTTTATTTTTATTTATGTCGTCAATGGGTATTTACACTTATTGTTACCCAATTGTAAAAGAATTTCATGAAAAAATTTATTTTCATTAATAAATATTACTTCTTTATTATTAAGAATATCCTAACCTAATAAGAATAAAAATAATTTAAAAATATTTTTTTAATAATTTAAATTTTTATGTGGTTTTACATTTAACACACCTAATCTATTCATTGATTGATTTTTCACATTAATGTTCTGTTATTTTCAATTGTTTACATGAAAACCTCATTTTTTAATGATTTTTTAAACTTAAATTTCCATGAGAGGAAATTATTTTGATAATTTTTAAATAAAAAACTAACTCTCTTATCATATAGTTATTAATGACTTTTTGAAGTAATAAATCTCGTTTCCTTTTTTTAGTTCCCAAATTGTCATATAATGTTTTTTATGAAATCCGAACATCATTACTCCTATTGTTAAAGAGAAATTTTTCTTATCAAAACAACATTTTCAAAAAAAATTATTACAAAATGTCTTACCCTTTACAAAATGATTTATCAAATTAATTTATTATATTAATAAACTGTTTATGTTTTCAAAATTTAGTTTAGTATAATATGATTTAATAATTGATAATTTCCACAATAATCTATTTAATGTTCTTTATGCACTTCATCAAGGACAAAAACACCTTTATTACTAATCTAAATGGGATATTTTGTATTAATACCATCTTTCTTCTTCCTATATATATTTAATGACTAATGTTTCCATGGATATTATTGATATTAACATCATTGGTTATTTTTGTAGTCCACTTTGAAATATTCAATTGACTATAATCATTTTACATTGGATTTACATTAATAATCTATAAAATATATAATGGATATGATTATTCCATAAAAGGCATTTCATTTATACGTACAATTTATTTAATGACATGTTATATCATTAATGTCCTTATCCCCGTGATGTTTTATGATTCATTAAATTCATGTTTGCTTATGATTAAAATGTTCCAAATTAGAATCATACTGTTTTAAATGTTCAAATTTAATTTTCTTTGAAAATTTTTTATTCATATTTAAATGGTATCCACATTCATCAAAATAAAAATATATATTTTATGATAATATCCACGAAGTAATTATAGATAAATATATATTCTTATTTAAATATATAAATTTCATAAATAATCATGTCTATTAATTAAATCAACTATTGAATATGAGGGATTCTTGGGACCGAAATGATCCTTTCATCTCATAATTTATATACACCAGTAGAGCATCAATAGGTTCTCATGAGAAAAATAAATTTTCAATATTAAATGGATTTCTACATGTAGTTCTAATCTGTCTTATAAATGGACTTGATGGAGTATGTTTTCATGTTCTTCAGACATTTAGTCTAATAATTTTTCATTTCCCTCATTTTTATTCATTATTTATTATCCATGTAATTTTCTCATTGAAAAAGTTTATAGATAAATTTATTTTTTATAATATTGACTAATTTACATATATTTTCAAATAATTATTTTTCAAATTTTATTTTTACATATATAGATATTTAAATAAATTTTTTCTATGTTATTTACATTTTCATATTTTCGGCACACTTCATGTTCAATATATTTATTTTAGTGAATTTTTTTTCTGTTATTACCTTTCCATATTTATTATTTTTATTGATTCATTATTTATTTATCTGTATTTACCCATACTGATCATTTTACATCCCCCTTTTTTGTATCATATCCCCATGTTTCCATAAAATTAACGAAGAACTATATACATGGATATTCTAGGTAGTGTAAATTTACATTCCTTAAAAGATAGAAAACACTATGCTATAATTAGTGTGTTCATTTTTAAAACATGAATCATGTATGCTTCTCATTTCTGAATACTTCTAAATTCTTCAGTCCTTTGGGATGTGATTTTCTTGTATCATATTCTAATGTCGAGGTAGCATGAGAGAAGCTCTATGCTTTTTGGCATTGGGTTTTCGCAGCTGGTTTTAAGAGGAGTTTTATTTGCAACATTGCAACAATCCATGTAATTATAGAGTAAGACTTTTTCATATATATTAATATAAATGAATAATATATTAATTTCATATGAAATTGGATCTTATATAATGATGATTTCCGAACACGCAACAATTATTGTTTCTGAAATCTTATGTTTCAAACAATCCATAGTTATACCGAAAATAATATATTATTAATTTTATAATTTTAAATTATAGTTATCACTTCAAAATTGTATTGATAGGAAAGGATAGAACAAAATATATTATTTTTACACATTTTTATTAAATTTATTATCTTTTTCAATAAAATTTTGACGTTTAAAATGAGGGTAGATCCATTTTTAAGCATAAAATAATCTAATATTATTTAAAAGGTATTTTTACCACCATTTGATATTGAACTAGTATTAAATCCTTCTTTGTCACTTATTTATGTTTTATTTGACATAATAATTTTCTTATTAGGAATAAAGTTATGAAAATTTATTATGGATGGATTTTTAGTATTTTTAGGATATTATTTCATTTTTAAGGAATACTGATAAATTACTCATTTTAATTCTAAAATTCCATTTAATTTAATTTATTTATACTACTAGATTCACCAGTTACATGTTTTTAATGTATAATTGATTTATTTTTTATCATTTAATACAATTTTGTTCATTGGATATAATTTTAAATTAAAATTAAATAGAAAAAAATGGGATCTTTTGAATGTTTTACTAAAAAAGCACATTTTTTCGATCCGCCAATAGGATTATTGTTAAACCTTCTTTAACAACTTCTATGAATTTAATTTTTTAAGAAGTAAAAACATGGTTTTACTCATTATGAAAATTTTTGTCAAATATAATCCAAATAATTATCATGTATTTTAATTTTAGTTTTTTACTTACCATAGATAAAGGTAAATATGGTAAATAAATGGTAAATTAATATTATAATATTGTAAAATTACACTAACACGTGTCCTAATGTTATTGGATGAGTCATTATTGACCAAAACCATCATTGTGGGCTAAAAGTGATACCTTTGTAATCCACGTGAGTGTGATTATGACATTTATAACATTTAATTAAAAGTAATGGAATATATGTAATAAACATATATCTTCCTACTAAAATATTTTTTATATCGGAATATATAAGTGATATGTTCATCTATGTGTATTTCATATAATGCTACATATATTACCAACATCAAGATAATGAATTTATCATATTTAGAAATTAAATAATTAAATTTAATTATGACACAATGATGATAAAGTAAAAGATCTATTAAAGAAAGAACAAAATAAATGATAATATTATTATTAAAATAAATATAATTAGAAATATTTTATTCTTTAATTTAATTATATGTATTAATATAAATTTATTTGAGTTAATTCTTTATTTTTTTGAAAGAAATAAATTTTAATGATATTTTACAGAAGTCGTGTAATGATTAAACTCAAAACTAACACAATTATTATTTTAAAATATAAAATAATTAATTAAATGATATAAAAATTATATAAATCCATGTTTTTACTGTAAATATTGAATAACTCTAAAAAATTCACCACTGATTCATTCATTGTTATTTTGGCATGATTTGGTAATTATGACAACTCTTAATGTGAAAATTACATTATAAAATAGAAAGAGTTAAAAATGTAAAATAAAAAAATAACGAGTAAATATTATAAAAAACATGTATAATTCATATAAGATGAATATATTTAGACCCTTCCAAATCATATATTTGATCTTAATCATCTTGGCCCAATTTTGAATCTAAATTGAATTTATTTTAATTTAATACTATTTATAATTCAAATGGTACCCCTCCCCTCTCTAATAAGAAAACACATGTTCCTATCTATTATTCACACTTCGAAAACCATTTTTGTTTGTCCAAGATATTACCAAACCCATAAATCTAATCCCACCCAACATTCTTGAGTCTTTATTTTTGGTAGAACATCCTTCTTATAGGTGATAAGGTGTTATGAATGCTAATCATCTGAAGGAAAGGTAATGTTTTTTTTCGTATTTATTTTTTATTTATTCATCCAATTACATTAAATATAAATCATCAATGAGGAATTAATAAATCAGGTTTTTTAAATATAAAATTAATTTATTATGTTTATATCAGCATTTCAATCCATCTCCTCTTCCATTAAATGGGTAGATACTTTATCATTCGTGCATACGTGTGTACTATTACATCCACGAACTGATCTAATTAATTTTTCATAATCATATATCATTATTGATTATGATAATGGAAGTAATTTTTTTTATTTTATATTAACGAAAAATTATTAATTCTATTATAATAATATATCAATTACATTCTTACATTCCATGTACCTAAAAATGATGACATCGTTCATGCTTTTAGGAGAACTATCACCTATATGAAGCAATGTGAATCATTTTTACTCATTACATCAATGGAATAATATATATATATAATTATATTAATGTTATTAATGTGATTTTAATAATTTTATATTGTTTCTACAATGATAAAGTAATAAAAAAATTCTTTCTATAAAAATAAACGAAAAATAGAACATATTACATAAGAGTACATATGGCATACCATCTCCGTGATTATAACATAGTTAATTTTTTATAACCACACTTAATGGTTTAATTTGATGAAATAATTTATATATGAATATGAAAATAATTTCTTGAATATTTTTATGTAGATGAAGGTCTTATGACCACATGGACTAGTGAGATCAACCCATTTTCATTTTTCAACTCAAGGATTGAATATCGACATGAAATCTAATATAGAATTAAATAGTTATGTAACTTTTATCACATGGTAATGAGTGGAATACTAAATTTAAAAAAAAAATAAAATGTTTACAAAAAAAATAACCTATGTTTATTATTCAGGAATAAAATGTTTGTACGTGATGAGTAGGACAGACTATAAGGGACTATGTCTCAATATTATTTCATTGAGCCATATTTAAATAATATAAACCACCTTGTTATATATGGTGTATAATTAACCCCATTTTATTATAATACAATTAAATGGGTTTTTTAAACGAATTTTTTTCAACAGAGTGTTTTAATAAATGATAAAAGAAATGTATTTTTAAATTATGGAATAAGAATTACTCATCCTCTATCGTGACCATTATTTGATATTTGGGTTCCACTATAAAACTTAATGATTTAAAAGGAAACTAAATTCCATTTTCCAAATTTATTTATTTTTGTATTTAACAATTTCTTGATAGTGGATTACTTTATTCAATATCTTGAAATGATATATTGTGATTGCAATATGGACATTTTATTGTATCTTTATAGTTGTTAATGGGTTATGATTATGTTTGGGTTCATAGGAATTGATGATGTATATGGGTGGTTCCATAAATAATTGATGGCGGTTGAGGTTGTGATAGCTCATAAATTCAATAGGTAATGAGATGGATTTAAAACATAATTCTTATCCTAAGAGATTTTTGGAATATATTTTTATTGGTATTCTAAATGTAACCATGAAGTTCACTCCCAATGTTGTTATGAAAGATACATTGTAAGTATGCTATGGATTACACAAGTTAAATTTATGATATATGATTGCTATGAATTTATTCATGAATCTTATGAATTCATGAGGTATGTTAAATGGTTTATGTATTATTGGAAAAAATTATTATTTTATGGAAAAAAATTTTTGGGGATTAAATTATCATGGATTAATTGTGTAATTTATTATTTTATATTCCTTGTTGAGTTTTTGTTGTTCTCATCCCATGTTTTTGAAATATTTTTCCACAATGTATAATAATGGGTAACAAAAATGATAATGTCAAGAAGAATGTTATGATGATTTTTATTCTGAAAAAGAAATAATTAATTTTTTTTAAATGTTTTAGATCATTTGCTTAATGGATATTGGGAACACTTGTCTACATTGTAATATTTGAGTTGTTCTAAAATAATTATGGGATAATTCTATGAAAATATATGCATGAAACTATCCTCAATGTAAATTATTGATTTTACTCAAGATTATGTAATATTAAAGGATTGGTCTATATAGTTTGTATCAAATATCGGTTTAGAGTACATTAAGGGATATGATATTGTTAATATGATATCCGTAAATGATTTTTAATTTATTGTAAAACTCAAATGATACATCATTTGAATATTACCCTATTATTCATATAAGATATATTTATTCAGAATGTATTTACATAGAGTAATTTGGGATGTTTTACTAGGACAAAATCCAGAGTAAAAAAAATTCCAAATTTGAATCCTGATATGGTCAGAATCAAAACTGAAAATTTAGTGTTGTGATGGCTCAATTGACTTGGGAGGTAAGTGGTGGTGGTGTCCATATACAAGATAAACAATATTAACCAAAAAAGGAATTGTTGGTTGTGGTACTTTTCACGAGGCAACATCGTCCATCATTAAGAATATTATCTCATGTTGTGCTAGCTTAAGGGTGGATTAAATAACTAGGAAATAATTTCATTGTCATTGGTTGTTCATAGAATCATAAAGTTAGTCGTGTTGTTTACCATTTATAGGGTGAATCTAATAAGTTATTGTCTATGGTTAATAATATCATGGATGGTGAGGATATTGATGCTCATTATTGGGATGGATTCAAAAATATGTTTCTTGAAAAATATTTTACTAAGTAGGTTCGACTTATTATGGAAAAGAAATATTAGAATTGAGGTATGAGCATGAATCAGGGGATACATACTATAAAAATTTCACTGCACTGGCAAGGTATGTTCCAAATTTTATCCAAGATTTTGTGAGTAAAGTGAATCAATTTAAATCATGATTAAATACAATGTATCAATTTTTTTGGCTTCACATGAGTTCAAATTTTAGGAAAATCTTTTTGAATGTGTGCAGAAGGTGGAATTATAGTTTTTTGATGATCATGTGTCCTCTAAAATATAGTATGATAAGAGGTCGAGGTAGAATGAAAAAAGGATTCACTATACAAAAAATATTTATTGTATAAAAATTATTTTTATATATTGTGAAAAATTTAGTAAATACACAATAGATAATTCCTTATAAATTCAGGTACGTGCATCTAATGTGGTAAAATTATATATATGGCTCGCAACTGCACTATAAAATATCACAGTAGTGGTAAGAAATCTTATTTATAGTCTGTAAAGTTTTTTAGGTGAAATTATATGGTTCATTAGGAATATGATTTTTTATTGAAGAACTTGTATGATGGGATATAGAAAGATTATTAGCAGAAAGTAGTGGTGAAATCCTTTAAAACTACTTTAGTAGATGTTGGGAAATCAAATTAAGTGATATCAGGTACATTTTTTATTAATCAGATTATGTGAATATGTTGTTTGTTTGAGGGTCTACACCATCATTGATCTCTTTGAAAATTTTTGGGTAATTTGAATTTACATCTCATGAAATGAATCAAAATCATAACCTAAAAACACATGTGGGAAATAATGAGATAAAAGAAATTATAAGAATCATCATTTACATATATTTGGAAATAATTTACCTATAATCCTTGTTGTTTTTCTTTAGTAGATTTTTATGTTGTTCTATGTATGGATTATCTTTCTATTTACTAAGATAAGATTGACTATTGATCTATATATGTATCTTTTCAGAAGGAATTTTATATATTTTTTTTAAAATGACCCTTTACCATTGATAACATATCAAGAATCTGAGAATCTATTAAAATATAGAAACTACTGTTACCTTGCACATACTGTTGAAAAGAGAGGGATTGTTCAGATAAATGATGTTCTAGTGTTAAATGAGTATCTTTATTTTTCTACTGATGAGTTTCCAAGTATTATGCCTAATCGAGAAGACGAATTTAATTTTTACTTATTTCTGTATGTTAATCCAATTTGAAAACCCCTCTATAAAATGGATCAAATTTAACTGTTGGAGTTGAATAATCAATTATAGGGGTTACTGGATAAATGTTTCATTCAACCTATTACTTCACCTAGGGGTTCCCCTATAATTTTTGTTAAAATTAAAGACAATTAAATGAGTCATTTCATTGATTATACATCTCTGAATAACATTATTGTTATGAACAGTTATGAATTTCCTCATATCAATGATTTTTTTATCATCTCAAGGGAGCACAATATTTTTCTTAGGTGGAATTGCGGTAGGGGTACCATCAATGGAAACTAAAGTAGTAATACATCCTGAATAATATAGTCTGTACTATATATGTCCATAATAAATTTGTATTTATTTCATTTGGATTAACTAATGCACCTACTATATTCATGGATATTATGAATTTAATATTCCTAGAGATCTTGTATAAATTTGTTGTCATGTTTATTAAATAAATTTTGTTTTATTATAAATGTAATGATGAGATTTATAGTCATGTAATGAATATATTACAAACCTTAAAAGAAATGAAATTTAATTGGAAAATCATAAATAGATAATTTTGTTTTCAAAAAAATTCATTCATTGGTCACATTATTTCTGAATAATGAATAACCATTGATCTTGTTAAAATAAAATTTGTTGAAGAATAGAAAATACCCAAAAACATAACAAAGATTCATAGTTTTTGAGCTTTAGAAGGCTACTACCAGTAGTTTGTTTAGAATTATGCATGGTTATATATAATATTGACTATGTTAACCATAAATGGTGTTAATATAATCTTAAAAAAGAATGCAATGATTGTTTTTATGAATTGAAATGAATATTAGTAGATACTCTTGTTTTTCCCCTACATTCTACAAATGGTGAATCTTTTTATCTATAGTGATACTTCGTTGAATGGACTTGGTAGTGTTCTAATGTATAATGGTTAAGTAATTTATTATGTTTCATGTCAGTAGATGAATAATGAGTTAAATTACCATACACATGATTTGGAATTAGATAATGTTACTTTTTCATTAAAAATTGGGAGGCAACATCAATATAGAGTAAAATTTGAAATATATACTGACCAAAAATGTTTGAATATTATGTTCACTCAAAAATAATTGAATATAACAAAGAGAATATGGTGGGAATTAATAATTCATTATAATTTCATGATTTATTACCTTCTAGGAAATGAATATAAGGTCGACGAAGATTTGAGTCAGAAAAGATATGCTACATTAACCATGATACATTTTGAACATGATAATATTATTAATAATTTGATAAACAGTGGCATGGATGTTTTTAATGAAGTAATGTATTATGTTTTGTTTCAGGTTGCAGTGCAATCATCACTATCCGAAAAATTTATGAAAGCACTGAATGAAGACAATGAATTTTATTGAATGATAGCATTGGTTCAGAAGGGTATATTTATGGAAATTAACATTGATAAAGATTTTCTTTTGAGATTGGTCAAGTGATTATATGTGCCTTGTGATTAACAATTAAATAAATAATTTTTATATGAAAATCATAGTTCTCCATTTTTAGTTCATCATTCTAGTAATAAAATTTATAAATACCTTTGATATTATTATTGGTGGGATCGAATGAAAAAATAGATATTGTTGAATTTACTTTGATGCTTTAAACTTATTGTAAGTCGATGTAGAGAGATAGTTTCCAAAGGTTAAACATGACCCATTTCTAGTTTCAGAGTGTTAGTATGAAAATATATCCAATTATTTTATACTAGGATTACAAGAGAATTATCGAGGAAACAATGTGATCTGTGTTTTGTTGATTGACTGACTAAATATAGTTATATTCTTCCCATAAGAGATAATCTATCCCTAGATCAACTTTTTGGGCTTTATATTAAAAATATAGTTTGGTTACATGAAATTCCCTACTCCATTGTATCTTCTCGTGAACATAGGTTCACTTATATCTTATGGAATGGCCTTCATAAGTCCTTTGGTATATAATTAAATTTCAGTAAAACTTTTCATCCACAAAAATATGGGACTACATAATGAAGAATTTAGACCTTATAGGATATTCTACGTTATTATTCAATGGATTACTAAGGAATTTTGGATAATCATAAGTATTTTTTAGATATTTCTTATAATAAATGTTTTAATTGTAGTATACAGATGGTACAATTTAACAAAATATAAGGAAACTATAGTCTAACACCATCTTTCTCGGATGAAGTAGGTGAATTGAAGTTGATTAGACTAGAACTGGAACAAGATATAACACGAAACGTTATGTTGATTTAGAAACCTTTGAGGATAGCTTAGAGTAGGTAGGAAATTTATGTGGATAACTGGATGAAGGACCTATCATTTGAGGTAGGTGAACATGTATTTCTCAATGTTTCTTAATGGAAAAGAGTGATTGTTTTTTGGTATGAATGGTATGTTGTATCCATGGTTCGTTAGACCATATAAAATCTTGAATAATATTAGATCAACTTCCTACTGAGGGGTTTTACAGACAATATTATTCCAAGTACATAATTTTTTTCAATTTTTAATGTTAATATGGTATTTTATGGATATATCTCATATTTTGAGTATAGAATTTGTTCAGGTTGAAGAGAATCTTACATATGAGGAACATCCTATCCATTTTTTGTCCATAGAGAACAAGTGCTTATAAATAAGATGATTCTTTAATATAAGGTTTTATAGATAAACTATATTTCTAAAAAGAAAATATAGGAATAAAAAAATTCTATGAGGGATAAATACCCCCACTTACTTGATAAGTAAATAAAATTGTGAGGGTGTAATTTCCAAAAGGGGGGAGGATGAAACATCCCAGGTAATTATAGAACAAATGTTTTTAATATATATCAATATTTATTAATTTGATATTAATTTGAAATTAAATGGGATGAAATGTCTGACACCATACCTAACACCCAATAATGGGTGTCTCCAAAATCTTATGTTGCACAAAACACTGAGTTAAAAAATAACATATTAATAATATGATTATTTTAATGGTTATTATTTTCTAGGCATTTTAATTCTAAAATTTTATATAATTGACAATATTAGGATTACAAATGATTAAAAAATATTTTTAATTTATTCCAATAAATATTGTAGGCTTAAAATGATAATAAATCTCATTTTAAGCATAAAATACTCTAATATTTTTTTAAAGGTAGTTTAACCAACTTTTTATGGTAAACCCTTTCTAAATATTTTTTTCCACTATTATATGTTTTATTTGGTAATATAAACTTATAATTTGGAAGGAGGACCTCAAAATTTACTTTCTATTAATTTTTTGATTTTTCTGAATAAAATTTATTTTTTAACCAATTGTGAAAAAATAATCGATTTTAATTAAAAAATGCTATTTTGATAAATTTATTTATGATAATAGGTGATACTTTTACAAGTTATTAATTTATAATTAGAAGGAATTTTTACCCTTTTCCCAATTCACTTCATTGGATGCAATTTCAAATTAAAAATAAATAGAAAATAGTTTGATCTTTTGAAGATTTTACATAAAAACATGTTTTCTCGATCTGTTAATGGGGTTTGCATTAATCCTAATTTAACAACTTATTTAAATTAAATTTTCAAAAATGGAAATTCATGGTTATACCCATTATGAAATTTTTTTCTAATAGGATCAAAATTATTTTTATTGAATTGTAACATTAGTATTTTATTTACCATGTTTGAAGGTCAATTGGGTAATTAAAAGTATAATTAACATTATAATAATATAAAATTACATAACACATTTATTAATCCTATTAGAGAAGTTATTATATACCATGACCATATTTGGTACAATATTAGGATCATTGGATACAACTTGGGTGGGATTATGATATTTATAACATTTATTTTAATTTAAAGGAAAATATGTCATTAAAATGTATATTTTAATAAATAAATTTTAATATTATGATATATGTCTGATATCTTATACTATGAATAATACATATAAATATTAAAATATTATCTATATCATGGTAATTTTATAAAAAAAATTATGAATTAAATAATTAAATTTAATTATGAATCATTGATGATGTAGTGATTGATTTATTAAAAATCATTCAGATAAATGATATTAATAATATTAAAATAAATTTAATTTGAAATATTTGATACCATATAAAACTATTATGCCTTATTATGACATTTTGTTTTTTATTTAATGAATTTTTTAGATGTAATGATGTTTTATGATATTTTAATAAGGTATGCAATGAATAGTGTCAAAATTGACATAATTAATATGATAGAATATAAAATATTTTAATAAATGATTCTAAATTTATAAAAATGAATGATTCGACCAAAATTTTAAATAACTCTATAAATATCATTAAATAATATTTAATTGGTTGTTTGGTATGATTTGGAAATTATTTTTACTCTCAATGTATAAATTATTTGACAAAATAGTGAGAGTTAAAAAGATAAAATAAAAAACAGATTGATTTAAAGATATTAAAAACCTATCTAATTAACTTTATTGACTATATTATGTCCCTGTATTATAATAAATTTTATCTAAATATACTTTTACGCATTCATAATTGAAATTGGACTTATATTTACTTAATACATTTAATAATTCCAAGGCTGCCCTACTATCTTCTATAAAGAGGCACTCATTCCTCACTATTAATCACACATCCAAAACCTTTTGGTTAATCCAAGAGCTTTCCAAAATCTTTCATATAATCCCTATATATGATTTTTAGGTCTTATATTAGTAATAAAATTCTTCTTAGAGGTGTTAAAGTGTTATGAATGGTGATCATCTAAAGAAAATGTCATGTTTTTATTTAAGTGTTACAATATTATTTCTCCTTTCAATTCCATTAAATAACCTTAATACATAAGGAACTAATAAATAAAATATAATCTATATAAAAATATGTTATTATATTAATATCATCCATTAAATCTTTCCCCACATCAATTAAATGGGAAAATAATTAATCAATCGTGTGTGCGTGTGAAATATCACCTCCATGAACCGATTTAATTCATTTTTCTTATCCATCTCCCAGGAATTATTATAATAATTTTATTAATGTTAATATTTTATATTTATGACATATTTATCATTATATTATAATAATATATCAATTACATTCATACATTCCGTGCTCATAAAAATGATAATGTCGTTCATGCGTACATGTGTACTATCACCACCACAAAGCAATGTAATTCATTTTTATTCATTTTATCATTTTAAATATATATATATTTTTAATTATTACTATGATATTAATTATTTTATTATCACTATTTAACGAAAAAATAACACTTCAATTTATTCCATAATGATCTTTGAAAAGTGGAAAATGTTACTTTTGCACACACATGACATATTGTCACCATGATTATAAAGATGTTCATTTTTCATAACAACAATTCATGGCTGGATTTAATGGAATTATTTATATATAAAAAAGATAATAATTTCTTGTATATTATTCTTTAGATTTTGGTATTATGACCACATGCACTTGTGGCATCAAACCACAATCATTTTTTACTCAAGTACTGAATATTGACAAAACTTCTGATATTAACATAAATAAATATTTAATTTTTATAACATCGTAATAAGTGATATAAAATAAATAATATACATTAAAAAATATATAAATTATTTATAAATTACTCTATGTTTATTATACAAGAATATAACGATTTTACGCAATGAGTCAGACTCACGATAAGGTACTTTGTCTCATTCTCCTTTAATTGAGGCATATTTTGTTAATATATTCCACCATCATTTATATTGTGTATAATTAACCCCATTAAAATTTAATTTCAATAAATATATTAATAAGTTAATCTTAGTTTATAGATCATTTTACTGCATAATAAACGGAATTTTATAATATACGCGGAAATAATAACTTTTCCACTACCATTACAATTTTTTGATAGTTAGATTCCTCTATAAGCCTTGATTTTTTATGAGGAAAATAATTACCATATTAAATTTTTTGGAACTTTGGTATTGATAATTATCTTGATAGTTGATTGATTATTGAAATAGCCATATATTATATCTTTTGATTGCAATGTGGAAATATTATTTTTCATTTATTCTTGTAAATATGTTATGATTATGTTTTTGTTCTTAGGTATTACTATTGTATATGCGTGGTTAAATGATAAATAAAGGGATAAATACCACATGATAACTCTATAATTCAATTGTTAATGAAATATATTTTAAAAATTTGGTTTATTTAAACAGAGTTAGGGAATATATTGGGGTGGGTATTCCAAATATAACTGTAAAGGTTACTCCCTATATGGCATTGAACGAAACAAACCATTTTTGATATGGAAGCCACTAATGAACATTATGATTTAGGATTTATAAAATATATTTCATAAATTTTACTACATCATGATGTATGTTAAATATTATATTTATTATGGATTAAATGTGTGATTTTTAAAAAATGTATTCATGGGTTTAAATTATTAATGGACTAACAGTCTCATTCTTTATTTTAGATCCCTTACTAATCATTCTAATCTCATCTAAAAATGTTGAAATGTTTTCCCACATGGTATAAATCTATGAAATAGAAAGTAAGTAAGTGAATATTTATTTTATAGTGATTTTTATCAAGAATAATAAATCATGACTTATTTTGAAATGTTTTAGATTATGAAAATAGATATTGAGTATATATGTATTCTTTGAAATATATGATTTGTTTTGTAATAGTTATGGCCTAATTATATGAAGCACTAAAAATAAAAATATATTCAATGTGAATTATTTATTTTATTCAATATTATGTAACATTAAAGTGAGTGTTCTTATATAAATTGGGAACAATATTTACGAAATCATATATTAGAGAACATATCCAGATGTATAAATTAAATATATGTATAGAAAAACATTCTAGAATTTTGGTAAGGTATAATTAATTTTGGTATTACTGGAAATAAATCAATTCCATGATACTACACATGGATTTAGTTCATACATTATTTTAACTAGGTGTAACAACTCTGAAAATGTGATTCAGGTTTGACCTGACATAATTTGGTATATGAAAATGGGCCTTAATGCGCAACCAGTATGAGAATCCCAAGGATAATGATTAGGATAAATCTTATTTATTTATAAAACATTAAGAATTATTTGAATATATAATGAAAATGAATTACCTAGGTATATCCTTAGACCATGGAATGACCAATGTACAAATAAGATGTATAAAGTATTTATGCATTTCGGTTGTATTGAAAACCAATTTTAGAATGATATTTTGTGATCAAACATATTTTAATGATCTCTAAAATATGTATTTTTAAAATGAATTTAATATGGCTATAGAGAAGGATAACATATATATAAATAAATATTTGTCATGTCTCATAATGGTGTGGAAATTAAACCCTTGACCAAAGGATGAAGAGTGATTAATTCCAACCATTAACCTACATAATTTCCTATTCAATATATCATTATTCTAAGTTACACTATAGGATGAATAAATATTAATGATTAATTAATTGTGTTAATATTTGAATTTATAAATTATTTTCTTAATTCTATAAATAATCGAGAATATATATATACAAATATAAATTCATCTAACCCTTTTATGTTCCTTTTGATCAGTTAAATGTATATTTCTACTTCTTTAGGCAAAAATGGTTATTTTTGGATATCCATTTCATGAAGTTGATTATGAATTATAAATTTAAAAATTATTTAATAAAGGATTAAAAATGTTTTTATAGAAATATGATAAGTAAGTATATTTCACTATATTCCCATTTATTAAATAATTACTCAACATTTGTATAATGATAAACAAATGTTGACTTAATATAATAACTATTGTTGATCTTATGGTTTTCTAAATCATCATAGATTTTTTAAAATTGATTCACATAACATTTATTTTATCATTCACTTGTTTTTTATTGAATTACTCAATCACTACCAATAAATATGTACTGTTCTCCTCTAAGACCATATCATCAGTTTCCACTAATTAACTCATAATTAGATTCTTAGTTACATTTTAGTCAAAATGACCATTGTTCATCACATTTAATATATTATAGATGTTTTTTTTACAAATCCTTATCATATTTAATGATTTATAGAAATTAAATATCAAAAAAGTATTACCAAAATCATGTTTAAATTTCATGGACTCAATTTAATTATGTTGGAGAGAATGTATCATCCCAAAAGATTAAAAGTAATAAAGTTGTATTTGATATCATATATAACAAAAAACACAAAGAATTTAATTGAATATTTTACCATGATATGTTAAATATATTTACTATTTTAAATAAATTCAATAGATCAAATATCTTGGAATATAACTATAATTGTTTTTCCTTACATCGCATGTGATAAATAAATTATTCAATTGCTTGTGTTACAGGTAAGAATTAGTTTTAAAAAACAAAAATCTATTATTAATATAATTATTGTAATATATTATCTATATATTAAATTATTATTTTTCAATATTATTAAAATACATTTTAAAATAACTTTTTTTATAAAATTCTTAGGCGAATTCATAGGTTACCAACTAATTAGAAACTACAATATAAACCAATTGAATATAAAGGGGGTATTTTTCTATACTCACAAAGCAGTTTTATCTTAATTAATTATAACTATTGAATGATATTTATTAAATTTATATGTTTATATTCAATAAAATATTTTTTATACTCATCCAATACATTTTAGTAGCATAAAATAAGAACAAACCCAATTTTATCCTTAGACACGAATATTTTTATAATGGTAGTTTTAACTTCTTTTAATTAAGAACCTATTAAAACTATTTTTTGAGAAATGTTGTAAATAATATATTTTATAATAGAAATAATATTTTAATATATAACATAATGTTTTCTTAATGTGAATTTTTGGTATTTTTCTGTGAATTTACACATTTTGAGGAATAGTGGAAATTTCTAAATTTTAATTCAAAACTGTTTTTTCAAATAATTAATTTATAAAGATAAATTATATATTAAATAGATTTTAATTTAATATTATATAAAAAATATATCATTGTATATAATTTATTGCATTTTAATCAACATAAAATTGTAATTGGATAGAAAAAAATATGAAAACATCAAACATTTTTAAATTTAAATTCTTTTTTATAGTCATGTCTGTGGGAAAAAATTTAACTTAATTTAACATAATTATGTGACTCATATTTTCAAAAATGTATTCCATATTTTTAAAAATAATAATTTATAATTTAAAATAATTTCATATTATTTTCTTACAATAAATATTAGTGAATGTTACTGAAATTAATTAGACTGAATAAAAGGAAAATTAACTTAATAATGGACTAAAGCGTAAAAATAAGGTCCAAAATTACCAAACAAAATGTAAAAAATCGATTTTATATTCATATAATTACCCCATCTTTACATGGAAATAGTTTGGAAAATTAATTTATCAAAATTGAATAGTAATAGCATGGGTGGAATTCCCTTTTAAAAAAATTACCATAATACAACACTTTATCCAGAATAAAGAGCGACTCAACCTTCACACTTCCTAACACCTCTCATTCCACATTTCAGAGATCAATATCTACCCAAATAGATAATAAAACACGATACCCTAAACTACAGAACCTATTATTAGGCATAAATACATAACATAAAGCTTTTTGTTGTAGACCAAAAAGAGTTGCCCGAATAAGATGCAACTTCATTCCTCATGCTCTTCTATTTTATTTTCATTCTCCACCCCCAAAAAATATACTAATGTAGGATTATATAATAATATAAGTATCCAAAATATATTGAAAATTCATTAATTATAATCTCTTTACCTACAATTTCTAAAAAAAATTATAATGGGTAATGATCTTATCATTTATATTTACATTGAACTACCACCTTGCAAAATGATGTTGTTCGTATTTCCATTACCACCGTTCATGTATGAGAATTATTTTGGAAAATATATTAATATATGATATTTATGATATTTTAACTATATTTATTCTTCAATAATTATTATATAATTAAAATATTTATGAATATCATTTTCTTTTAAAACAATGAAAATGTTTGTGGAATTGTGGACAACCACTTCCCCAATGTTATGTGATTCATTCATGAAATAAATTGAATTTATAAAGTATTTTTATAATAATTTTTTAACATATATGAAATACATGTGATAATGTAATTATAATATACATATATATAATTTATTTTTCCTTATTTTAACACGAAAAATAGATGAAATTAGTGTTCACGTGTACGTATGACATATAACTTCAATAAACTGTGAATTTCATTTCTCATCTACAAATATTATGGATTATTTGAAATATATATATAATGAAGATATGTTATGTTTATATAACATTTTAAATTATCAATATGACTATATCATGGTATTATTAATAAAAATAGCTAGTAACAAGTCAAAACATATTCCAAAGACTATGCAATTTACACCAGAAATGGTGAAAATAATGAATTATTATTAAAATAAATTGGTACTAAGATTTTATAAGAATATAATATATGATATTATAAATATGAATATGGTTCTGGTATATTTGTTTTATAATTTTTTAACCCTTATACATGATGTTAATGGATTTTCACACGAACCGAAACACAAGGTACGAGATATTTGTCTCACATTTCATTCTATGAGGCATATTCCATTTTCAACACTTAGTTCTTTATGTAGTGTATATACTAACCCTTTTTATATATTATATCATAAATTCTTTTATATTCATGGTATTAATACTATCAATTTAATCTTTTTCCATTATGAGGCTTATGATTCAACTATTTTAATGTCGTTGAGAGACTTTCCCATATTTGAAGATTATTTTCTGAGATAATATTTTTTTATGATCTTTCAATGTTATTTCCATTCATTGATTTATAATTTATTTTTGTATTCATATTTTATAATAGTTTTTTAAAATAATACAATGTTTAAATGTAATTTCATGATTCATTCATTTTTATTCTATTTTGAGTTTTAATTTTATTTATTTCATAGAAAGGGGATTACACATAAAGTCACAGAACTGGAAAAGAATTTCATAACCAAAATTCTCTTTATTGGGATCTATAACTTCTTTATTATCGTTAATATTATATTATTTTTTCTGTAATCAAAATTTTAAAATCTATTTTTTCTTTTTCACTTGTTTTCTATGGATTTACATTTGAGACACTTAATGGTTTCATTTATTTAGTTTAACAACAATGTTATGGTATATTCAATGGTTTACATCAAAATCTCATTTTTTGGGATTATTATAACATGAAATTCCATTATAGGAATTTACTTTCTAATATTATATTTATTTCGTTCATTTTCTTCTAGTGGTTTTTTTCATGACCATTTCCATGTAATAATAACATTTTTATACTAATTGCTACTCAAAAAATTTTCGAATGTGTTTTAAGAACATAAGAACCTATTTCTCTCTTTAGTCAAAGAATGTATATTTCATAGAAAAACCATATGTTATAAAATGGTTTTACAAAATGCATTACCCTTTCCCAAATTTCCCAAAACATTAATTTTTACCCTCCACATAAAATTTATGTTTTTAGAAGTTTTATTAAAAAAATGTATTTTAGAAGTTTTTTAAATCAAAATTAGGTTTTCCTCTAAAATGATTTTAAATTTCTTATCCCATATCATAAAAGGAAAAAACCATTATTTTTACTCCACATATAATATATTTTATTAATTCTATCATTATTATTCCTTTGGATGGTTTATAATTTTTTAAGAAAGGATAGTATTTTCATTCACTTCCTTGATTCCTTTTTTATTCCCCTCTGAAATATTTTATTTCCTATGAAAACATGAAACTGAATATACAATAATTATCCACATAATATAGCATGGATATATTTATAGCATCATCCATATATCATTTTTACCTATGGTGATTATGTTTAAATGTTATATCATAAATCTCTATATTTTCATAATATTTTTTGTTTCATTTAATTCATGGGGAATCATGATTCAAATGTTTTATTGTCGTATGGGAAACATTTTAATGTTTAATTATTATATTCCTCGAGGGTTTTTAAATAATAATTCAACGACATCACCATACATCAATGTAAAATAAATTGGCTATATGTTATCTAACAATGAGAAATTATTGTAACTTTTAATTAATATTTCAACAATGATATTTGATAAGGAAATTTTATATTAAATAAATTGATTATTTGATATGAGGAATTCAATGGACAAATAGTGACAGATGGGGCCTTGACATTTTATATCCCTTTGATGCATCGATAGGATATATTGGGACAAATATGTTGTACAAATTAAGTACGGTTGTAAAAATACTTTTAAAAGGTCTTTTCAGAGGTCCTAATGGTAAAGGTTTTCATGTTCGATAATCATAAAATCTAATAATTATACATTAGCGTAATTTTTATTCATGATTTTTTATCCATGATACTTTCACTTGAAAAAATTAAATAGATTCACTTCATTATCAGTTTATTGATTTGTTGGAATGTGTTTTTAGTTTCATACCCTTTGATACTGATTATTACTTATGTATTTTTGAATGGAATGTGTTTTCAGTAATTTAATTTTTATTATTATTTACACACTTCCTTATTTATTTATTCATTTCATGGATTGTGTATTCAGTTATGATCCTCATGTATAGAATATTCTCATTGATTAATTATTAATTACATTGTATACACCCTTACAGAGCATTTAAGATCACCATTAATTTTTTAATTTCCTCAGGATTTTATAATGTTTACTTTGAATAATATGGAAGGATACTCTATATGGAATAAATTTATTTTCTTCAAAAGAGAAAGAATTTGTTTTTAATTATAGTTTTCATTTACAAAAAAATGTTCAATTATGTATCTGGTTTACCAATAATACTAAACTATTTTTTCTTTTGGTATTACATTTAATTGTATCTTAATCCAACGTCATTATAGAATGACACTTGGTCTGATCTTATTGTGAAAATTTCTCTACAACATCTAACAAAATCCTTTCATAAATATTTATATATGTATATATATATTAATATATAACTCATAAATTAATTGTTTAGTAATAAATAAAGATTGTAATTAAAAATTAATTGTACTTTTACTCTATAAAATGAAATTAAGAATCCATATAATGTTACCACAATAATTTAAATGTTTAATCATTCCAAGACAATGACCTTTAAATTCTTTAATTTGGTAAGTTTATCTTATGTTTCCATCCCTTATACATATCTTATATCTTATATAAAATTATATTTTATATATATATCATTTTTTTAAATTTATTGGAATTAAATAAATATTCCTTCACTAAAGACTCAAGAATATTTCTATGAAGGTGGAGTTGACCATTCTATTGATTTGGTTGGACTTAACTGACCTACAAATCCAGTAAGAGAACCTAAAATCCTATAACTTATTATATTAGTGATAGTCATTTATCCTATTCATAGAGAGAGTTTCTTGTGGTTAGTTAATTCAATTATGGGAGATTAAGAATATGCACCAAATATTTCAAAGATAACGTGAGATCTCCACTAGTAAAATACCTCTTCATTCACTGGGTATGGTGGCTCCCTGATGTTCAATTGTCGGTAATGTTTCATATATCTATCATCGTGCATCTACAGATTCCACCAGAAAGGTTCTTCAATATCATGAATTAAAATCATCATGTAATAATCAAGAGTTTGTAGGATATTCTATATTACATATATCAACATCGAGTTATGATCAAGAGATACATAAAAAGTACCATAAATGATTACATCATCTAGGAAACAATGATAAATGATCGATCTGGGGAGATTATTTAGATATATAATGGTACAACCTCCATCACTGACTATTCATAATGGATTATAAAACAAAAATACTTTTAACTGAGTCTTTCTGGTAACAATTTCTCTCAAAGAAGATGATATGAGGATTTTCTCAAGATATGTTGCCTAGATAAGTCCCTTTAGGGAAGTTATAGATAATATTTTGTATTAGTAGTTCAGTGTTTTGTCATTATTTTGAAAGGTAAGGCCACATAAAACCTCTGTGTGATTGATACCAAATTTAGATCAGTGTATTTGTTAGAATGGTCTATATTCAATTTTTAGGGACCTTTCAATTTATTCCTTGTGGGAAAGGATTCACACCAATATTTCTTAATAGGGAGGAATTATTTCCCCCATGATTAGTTGGATCTTAGAACACCAAAAACCAAATTTGGCTGATGAGTTGGAAGAGTTTGATGAATATATACTTTTGATAAATCGAACCTGATGATCATACCTACTAAGAGGGGTCATGGTATAGATCTGAGCCCCAGATCAGGCTAGTGGTACACATTATAGCCTACACAATAAGAGAAGAGTGTTGTTCTATCTGCAGTTTGAGGTACAATATTAGTAGGTTCAACTTTGGAATCACCTATATTATATCTACTGTCATTCACTCTTTTAGATCGTTGGATATATTTGTAAATTCAATGGAATGAAATTTATGATTTATGTGTAGTAATAACCATTGTTACTTCATTGGGACTATGATCAAATAGTGTATTCCAATGCGGGTAATTACACCTTAAAACTGTTGGTTATCATTTATTATAAAAAATTACATCCTCTTGATGAGAGTCATTTACATCAGAATCATCATTTTCTTATTGGATACCTATCAATCCCATATTGATTTTTATCACTGGTGGGTAAAATTGTCATATTTTAACGCAAGTGATTTAGTTTATATTTTTTATTGGGATATTAAGGAATACTAAGATATTCAAAAGCATCATGGAATGGGTAGAGTGTTAAAAAATATTATTACCCTCTAATAAATTATTAGCGGGTATGAAAAATAATTCTCTCTTTTGGTGGAATGATTCAGATATACAATCCATTTTATTTTTCAAGCTATCTCGTAAATGATAAGTAGAGTAAAACATTGAGATTTTCTAGAATAAAAACATGTAACCATTCGTTTATAAATGATCTATTCCATCAAGAATAATGAAATTGAAATGTAGTTATAAAAAATAGAAAACAAATTTGTTTTATAAAATAGTACTTCTACAACGAGTACATTTATTATTTTTATTTATATGTAGAAAGATATACATATGATTTTTGGGGATTATAGGAAGATGAATGAAATTATAGTTATGAATAGTTACCCATTTATTCGTATTCATCATCTCTTTAACCATATCCAATGAACTAGGGTCTTTAGAAAAATTTATGTTTGTTCAACATATCATCAGTTAAAGGCTAAAAAATTTATTATACCATAGAAAATCTTTGGAATGAGGTTTATCTTTTTCAGTATTTTTTCATGTAGTTTAGTCTAATGAACATTCTATCAAATTTTATATCCTTGATTAAATTTTTTATCAACCCATTCGATGATTATTTTGGGTTTGTTTATGAATTAGATATCTTAGTGTATTATTAGACACTACATGGTCATGCCAAATAACATAAAATATTATTTATTATAATAATACATCAAATGTTATATGGTTAGATCACTAAATTATACTTTAATTTGACAATATTTACTTCCTGGATTAAATTATATAAACATAAGGAGTATCTATGGACAGAATGAATGTGAGAGCCATAGTTTCCTCAGAGTTCCCTAAGAATTTCATTTACAACATTAGTTTCTAGGTGATAGATGGCGACAATAGAAATTCCATTTAGTTGTTCCCATGTCATACTTCACCACATATAGCATTTACCAATAAGAGTGTAATCAGTATGAAATTTGAATAATAAGGTAAATAATGTTAGGATTTGAATAGAAGATTGACATCATATCATGTAATAGTTCTACCATATCATGGAAGAGGCTATTAAATATAGTATAATTCCTTATTCACCAGTATGTATATTCTTTTATACATGGTTAATGAGTCATTGAATATGGGTCTTTGTAGTTGAGGCCTCATGAACAAAATTTTTAATTCATGTTCTCACATTTGTAGGGGTGGATCATAAATTGAATTTCTTGGAAAACTAATTATTTGGTGGAATTGTTCTCCATATGAAAGAACCAGAATATCTACAAATACATATTAAAACTAAAATATTTGAATATAGTACATATTAGATGGGTTTAATACCTTAATTATTTTGACTTTGAGATTGTATAAATTCCATGCGAGGGAATATGAAGTCAAAAATTGTTGTTTTGGGAAACTTATTTTCAATTTTTTCAAGAAGTCAATAGTGAATAGAAAAGAAAGAATCAGGTTCATGGAATTAATCTAAAATTTTTAGAGCATCATGAATATGTATTTAACATAGATTTAGTAGTGGAATCATTACAAGAAAATCATTAAATAATGGTACAACATCTAATACAAAAGACTTATTCCAATGGGAATATCCATTCGATATTGACCGACCACCTGGTTGGGACATTGATGAGGATAATATCTTTTATATTGATAGGATTGTTCAGGAACCTACATAAAATTGAGCACGGTTTCCAGGGAATTATCATTATTTAAAAATTTATGTATATCCCATAATTACTATCAAGTACATTGACTTACACCACTACTATTGGTTCCCTATCATGAAGAAGCATATATAATGTTTTTTTATTTGTTGATTTGACTATCAATAATGGAAGGAATAACACCAGTGGCCTAGTGGTCATTTATAGTCATTACCAATTCTATAGTTGAAATGGGATGATGAAACTATTCTTTTCATTATTTCATTACCCAATTCCCCTCAGTTCAGTTATATTATATGTGTAATCTTAAATATAATGATTCTGTTCAATAACTAGTTTCATATTCTATATATAATTATAATGGTAGAAAATGGAAGGATTTATGCAAGGAAGATTATAATCCTTCATAGAGTTCTATACACCTTCATATCTGCAAGGTATTATCATTTTACTTCAGGATTTTGCGCATTCATATAGAGGTATCTCATCTCATAGGTACTTCTGTGTAAAATATATCATCCATAACCTAATGGATAGTGTGATCTTACAATAGATTTGACATATAGAATAATCCAATAATGTGTCTTGAATTTTTAGGATCTTGAAAAACACATATCTTTATATTATTTTTCTACTAATAATATTTTTTATGTGACTATAAAATTGAATCTATTTCAGGCAGTAGAAAGTAGTTTTGTTATCTCATCTCATTCAAGAGGAACTAGTGTGGGAATAGATGATCCAAAAATATATGTATATAGAACTATCAAGGATAATAGAATATGATGATCACCACCATTGACCATTAGTGTTTTTGGTGCGAGATTGTGTTTTCTTTTTTTTCTCATATTGATTTGCAGATCAATGTATTTAGAGAAAAATAATTATAAAACATATATTTGTTCGGAAATCCATAATAATATGAAGAATGTTGATGTAAACTTTTCTGATATCACTTCTATAGAGGTACGGGTCCATGCATGATTACATCCATGCATATTATCTTTACTATAATCATTCCTACCTATCTAATTTTCTTGATAATGGTGACTTTTAGATGGATGATAAATATCCATTTATGGATTATCTTTTTTGTATCGTAGATCATATCACAAAGAATCTTCAAGGTAGGATAGTTCATCAAGTTATTATTATTTACAAGCATTGATGTGTTTAAGAAGAGACTTATTATATTTGTTTAATATAAGTTCTCATTTTCTAACGATATTCTTGGATTATAGTCAACTACCCTCACAAGGGGAACTTAGTGGTCAATTATTTTATGGATAGAGGGTTGTAAGATCCTAGTTTTTTATAGGTATGGATCCATTAGTATTAAATAGAATCATTTTGTTTTAAACTAATTATAATTGACTAAAGAGTTGATGGAGGTTTATAGAGTGTTATAGCCTAGTTTGGGGAATGGAGTTATATTATTCTAAAAGAATAGGGGAGACCCATAGTTAGGGATAACAGTGCACCTCAAAAATTCAACAATAAAAGGATTTTTCATGATTAGGTAAATTTAGATACATGGGCCTCATTATAGTGTTCAAAATTTAATTAGTTTACCAGTAACCATAAATGGTTTGAACAGGGACTGCATAACCATGATCTTAGATGTTATGGGTTGTAGGGTTTTCTAAAGAGTCAAATGCATGGTTTTTGAATGGTTTGTCAAACATTATGTATGGAACTTTTGTGGGGTATCTCACAAGAAAAGTGAGTTTTAAAATTTGGAATAACAAGATACCGAACTATAAACCCTTTTAAAAATACTTGAAATTGTTATTTTACCCCTATTTTTACACATCAACAAATTTAACTTCTTTTGGTTTTCCCATTTCCTTGAGAGAGTCAATCAATGTTATTACATCTTCCAGGAATTTAAGTATATATATAAATATAAATTTGAATCATGTTTTTTCCATCATTTTGTATCACCCTTGATAATGCAATGAATCCACTCTCTTATTTTATCAGTTTATTATTTCAACTTTGATATTATTTCCATGTTATGACATATGCCCTATTTTTGGGTTGTTTTACTAGTTCCCCTATTTTCTCAAATAAATTGTAAAATATAAAGGATGTACCAAATGAGGAGTCATTTACCCATATAAGTATAGTGGTCTATTATTTTTCTCCCAATGTCTTATTTTTTGTGACTTTACGCATACATTCGGTACAAAAAACCTTCCACACATGGCTCTTAAAATGCGTAAATCAGAAAATTATTTTTTTAGAACAAGATTGCCCTTCTCGAGGAACCATTTGACATGGTTAGAGGAGAATAAAGGCTACCCCAACTAAATCTTATGATCAATTTAATTAAATGAAAATAATTATTATTCTTTCATGTTGAACAACCCAAAATTGGGGAATTTTTTCTTTCATGACATACTAGGGGGATTTCATATTTAAATAAAAGTTAATGTAAATGATTATGAATGAATCGTTCAGAACTCTATCACTTTTATTTTAATTGATTATTTAAATGAATACCAGTTTTACTCGTTATCACTGATAATTGAAGATGTAATGGGTTAAAATAAAAAGAATCTTAATATTGGAATGTTTAGTACATGGACTACGATTACATAATTAATGTAATATGTTTGTTGAATGTGGGTATGTATCACTGTTATATGAGTGTACAGACTTTATATAGAATATTATTCTTAAGTGAATTATTCGATCACTTGGAATAATTCTCCTCAATTAATTGATGTGGACACTATGTGAGAAAACAATAAGTCTTTGGTTAGTATCTTTTATTTTTGAATTCCTCAAAAGATCACTGATTATTCACCATTTTCCTTGAATTGTAAGTACATTTAATAAATTTCCAATGATATAACATGATGTCCTCCAAATCCTGCTGTCTTGGATTTTTTCATGTTCTAAAGTCATTCTTATCTCGATATTACATTATTCTTTCTCTACATACATGGTTAGATTACTTTCTAGTGTAGTAAAAAGGTTTAATACCAAGGATTAAACTCAGACCTCTAACCCAATAAGTATGGATTTGAATTTGATAAGGATGGACCACCTAATTTCATGAATGAATTAGATTATACTAGGTTCCAAAAGAATAATTGTACATGAAAATATATATTATGATCATTGATACCATATCCAATTAATAGTCTTATACTCTTAGAAATGTGGAATAAAAAAAAGTAGGTTGGTTGAACATTAAATTTTATATTAATATGTTAAATTTTCATTACGGATTGTTGGTGGTGTCCTACTGAGTTTTACATACCCCAAATTTGAGTCATTATTTAGTAGTAATATAGGAATCATGGATGCAGGTAGGGATAATGTAAATAACCCGAATATAGAAGATGGTTTCTAATAAGATGGGAGCTTAGTAGAAGTTGTCTCAGCTAGAGTTCAAGATTCACAAAAGATAGTTTATAATATTACATTTTTTGTTTTTATACATTTAATGTATGTCTTCTTGGTTCCATGAATTCATTATAATTTTTTCATAGGAATTAATACATCTATATATGATACTAGATTAGTTTTATTTCATTATTTTTATTTGATGGTTTTTATTTACAACGAATTATTATTTTTATTCTATTTATTTTATATATTTTTACAATTTTATGCTCCACTTTAATAAAGTGGGTATATTTCCCTACAATATCATCATAGACAGTTGGATTTATTCATGAGCCTCTAACATATGGGGAGATTTGTCTGAGGCCTTATAGAAAATCGAGATTGGATACTTATGAGTGAACCAGGCCTATGATGTCAAACATGATGGTTCTTATATACCCATATCTTATGGAATCTATAAATTTTATGATCATATAAATAATTATCTATTGGGGGTTTATTATCTATTTGTATACAATTTTCTTAAAAAGGGTAGTTCTTATATTTTGTTTTTATTAAATTTATACGGAATGATACTTTTTTAATTAAATAATCCTTTTAACCATTATAATTTTTCTACATGTAACACATCATTTTATTGACTTTTATAGGTCTATGGGTCAATAATATTTTCCGGATGATTTTTTTTTCAACTTTAATCTAGGCGTTTATTATAAATTCTAGGAATATAAATTCCATTTTATGTTTTATTTGTTTTTATTTATTTTAATACTATAAATTGTGTAAAATAATTGATGAAATAATGGCCAAATCATGATCAAGTCAGTCATATTTAGTTTTAGACTATGTAGCTACTTAAAACATTGTGGAAAATTATTCACATTGAGGCCTTTTCCACATCGAACATAATTTATATGGTTTCATGCATTTTTAATTATTTTTTAAAATGGTAAAAGAATATTTTTTTTCTTTTAATTTTTTTTATACAATTATACTAATGGATATATATTATTTATTTTTAAAACTGATAGGTAAATTAACTCTTGTTTGTTTAAAAATATGTGAACATATTTTTTCTGGTTCATTGATTGAGGGGGTTCACTATTCTAGAATATCATTAATTTTCAACTAACCATTTTCTAATATTTCATAAAAATCCCAAATAGTACCCTTATACATAACAGGGTACATACATATTTTCCATACTCTAGATGCCAGTTGGGGTTTCATACCCAAATACACGTAAGAATTCACATTGTTCAAGAGGATTATAGGTTACTCTCATCACACCCTTATAAGGGGAATTGTTTTTTAATTAGGGAGCCTCTAATAGATTTAATATATGTTCTAGAATCTCTTTCTAATCTTGATATATGAAAATTTACTCTAATAATATGGTCATTGGTTAAGACACTTTTAATGCAAAGAGAGGGGTGTTATTGTTGAATCAATTTGTGTATATCTTTGGTTAGTTATCAATTTCCCATTAATGTGTAGAAACATCTATATTGATGCCTTATAAATGTCCACTCTTGTGTTTTTTTGTAATATATAGATGTAATTAATATTATTTGGATGGTATTGAGACATTCTAAAACATCTCATATATCCTTTTTTATAGAAGGAATCAAAACCCACATAGTATCTTAAAATCATGAACTTTTATGTCATTGGAAATTGAAATATATGTGGCAACTTGGGCGCTATGAGTTCATATTGATAATTAGAGAGGCTTATTATGAATCCATTCTATTTTAATAATTAGAGTCATCATAGTTCAATAATTTCTTTAGGGATTAACCTATGTAGATACCCCTATATGGTGGGTAGTTACATTCTACCACCAATTGAGGCATACACATTAAATTTTACCTATATGGTATAGGATTGTGGTGCCAATGAGTTTACCATTGAGACTCTCTAATCCTGTTTGTGCTATTAATATTGTGAGAAACCATGGATAGAAAGAAAAAAACCTAGTTTAATATGGATACGAAATATACATTCTAGGACAACACATTAGGAACATAACATAGATCTCTGTCTATATGAAGGAATCATATTTATCATGGTTTTGGATTGAATAGGAATTATTGTAAATAAGTAGTTTCTCAATTCGTTGGTCGATAATGAAGTATCATTGGCCCATGAGTGGAATTGAGTCCCAATGTTTAGAAATTTTTATACATAGATATAATTACAGAGAAATAAATTCCAATTTGATCTCAGACCTTATAAAAACTTCCTACATATCTTGGTTATGGTATAAAACAGAGTCATAATTATTCATTGTGTCAGTGATTACATGTTGTGGCTTCCATTTTTGAATGATATGATCATTGAAATTTCCTAATCCTATGCGATCTATTCTCGATGGGAAAACTAGGGATGGAAAAGACAATTATCACTACTTAATAATTTATTTATTATGAGTAGGGACATGCCATTGTATGTCTATTAGGTATAATGAGTCTTTAAAAGGACTCCAATGTTTCCTGGTTATAGTAGGAATCAGATTCATCATAGTTCATTGGGTTGGGGAATACACACATAGGAATTCGTAAAGTATGGAACATATAATATTATTCCACAAGAAGGGGATTACACACTAATTCTTCTAATATATAAAGGTCATATCATATTATAAAATTATATAGGCTGTGAAAACTGTTTTTTCCATTCATAGATGTTGGATGTGGTTATCAACCCCTGGGATTCCAAATTGACCTGTAAGGCATATATAATTGACATGACATGATTTTTTTCTTGACATGACAGTGGATATCTTCATGACATCTACAAATATAATAACATGATCTAGTTATCTTTTATGATAGAAATAACATAATATAGATTCAATTTAATATGTAAATCACATGATGAATATGTAATTTTATGGAGGAAATCATAAGACCTGCATATTTGACCTTGGTAGAAATCATGTGATCTCGACTGGCATGCTTTGAGGGTGTCCAGTGATCCGTCATACATTCCTTTTTTCATCATGAAAGATGTATGACATTATTTTAAATCATGGAAAGATTATAAGAGATGTGTCTGGAGGGTTCTACATGACATTGAATAGATTTGTGTGGGTCACCAAGAAAGATAGCTGACATGTATGGGGGATGTCACTAGATCAAGCTGTCATTCCCAAAGGGAATCACATGATCTAACTAGCCTATCTGAAAGATGTCATCAGAGATAGTGCACATGCACTAGTTCCATCATGTTATATAGCTGGCATGTACTAGTTCCTCCCTTGGATTTGAGAGACATGTCAAATGACATGAAAATGTCTCGACGGTGGTCCTTGAGGGTTTCATGAGACTCAGGTCACATGCCTAGGTGTTCCATTTGACTTGGACTAAATTTCTAGGGACTTCTCATTATTAAAATAGAATGCTAAAGGAATGATGCATAATTTGTCTAACATGTAATTATATTGTTGTGTGAAATGGGTAGTTCATGTGATGGGAATGAGTATCAGTGTATATTTTTTTCAATTAAGTCTCCCATCAATCATGTTTTTGTTATAATAATTTATTCCATATACATTTTATTTATCAATATTATCTGTTTTATGTCTTATATGCTAATAAAATATATATAATTTCCTTTCCATAATCTACCTAATGTACATTATGTGATCTACGAGTGATCACATGAATAGTATAGGCATGTCTCATGACCTTATAAGGTGCTTCTCATGATTTTACCATCTCAAAATCCTTTCATGTTGTATGAAATACCACTATGTGAAATCCTATTTTATTCCTAGTCACACTGATGCATGTATCAAAGTGTGAATTTTTTATGTTGGGGTGAGGGATTTATATGTCTCTACACCAAAATTATTTTCTTCTTTGTACTCTATGGTTCACTGAAATTAGGGATTGAGTTGGTGGATGCCTTTCTTGACATGAATTACGTGATATCATTAAATATTTCATGATGAGGTAATCACATGATTTTTAGAGACTGTGAGATATCCATTCAATCCCAATTTATTAGATTATTTTCAATTAAAGGGGTATCACCAAATTAAGTGGGAAAAAACGTTCTTTAAAAAGGTAACACTAAAATTTCTATGGCCACTTGTGTTATTAGGATTCCTATTTAAATGGTCTTGTGTTTTCAGAGATTACTTGTAACTTACCTATCTACTGAAAATGATTTATTTTTATGCGGCCTTTGTAAAAATAGGTCATCATTAGAAATGTATTTTCTATGATCTTGCAAAGCGCAATAGGACGTGGAATTATTTTTATGATAACAAGAGGCTCCCACCATTTTCTTTATTTTTTTATTTTTCAATGTGATGTGAATCCTATTATATTGTTAATTTTTTTTCAAATAAAATCACTCACCCCACAAGTGACGCATAGCATGAAAAAAAATTGTCATGTAGTGATGCACAATAATTTTATGTGAAAACCATTATGATTTATTTATGGATCCAAAGTGGTGTTTGAGGTCACCAAGATATGTCTGAATCCAATCACTTGTAGATGGTGATATTCCCGTTATCCCTCGCATGGAAATGTGAACATGTCTCCATGGGAATATAGTGACATTCCATATCTATGTGGTATTTCACGTGATTTTTTTACAATAAGAGGGTCCCTTTTTATACCCATTTTTATTTCTATTTTTATTATACAAGGGCTGCATTTTTTCCCTGTTTTCTTCATTTTAAAAAAATTTATTCCCATATTTTAAGCATAATGTAACCAAAAAATATCTTTTAGTGTTGTATGACCATTTTCAAGGAAAAACACTTCATTTTTCTTTGAGACAAGGTGGAAAGAAGGACTTATTAGGCATGTCAAAGACCATTTTCATAGTGAGGTGGAAATACAAATGAAATTCTATGAGATAATGAGGATATATCTTCTGAGGATTGATGTGTCTTGAAAACTAGATAGGTGCACCAAAAAATATTTTCTACCATAATAGGATCCCAACATTTGTAAATTTTTCCTCTATTTTGCATATATTTGAGGATGGATTATTAGGCGCTTACCTTCTTACAATTTTCATGACATGGGGGAAATCGTCTGGAATCTTTCACATGATCAATGATTGTATAGGATGCCTAATCAATAGTAGAAGGAATTGTTAAATGGGAAATTTAATATCTTTCACAAGTTATGCACTATGCATGGATCATTCATGTCACCTTATGAATGTATCATTATTACATGACTTTTGGTGTTTCACATGATCCATGTTATTTTGGATCCCTTCTTATCCATTTTCATTTCATTGTTAATAATTCCAATATTCATATATTTGTTTCCTTGTGAAATTGGTGATTCTCCTTTAGTGGAATCATTAAATGACCCCCTCAATAGCTACATCTATAGAGATAATAGCATGTTTTTTAAGATTGAAATTCCTCCCAATGGATTTAGGTACGTATCCAAAATTCATTTTTTGGAGACACTTAGTCTGCCATGTGAAAATTAGAATTCTGTGGAATTTCATATAAATAGTGGAGATGATAATTTTAATCAACTAGATAACCTACTTCTCATTGAAAGTATTCCATACCTCTGTCACGTAATCATTTAAATAGATCATTTTTCATGAATTCTTCATGAGAGCTGTTCATGTGAAGTTCCCATGAGATATTCTCAATGATGTCTATTTTTCCTAAGTGATTTTTTAAATCAAACCCTATTTAAATTTCCGGAAATCCCTAAACATTAGCCATAGAGGTGCGTGAGTTAATTTTAGAGTATTGCAGGTCATATTGGATCTATTAAATGAAAACTTATGAAAATTTAATGGTTTATGTTACCATTTCATGTTGACATGATTGTGATACTTCATTGGGGTTATATGGTTTCATTATAATTTTTTGGTTTTTGTGGTCCCTGAGATCACCATCAACCAGGAGATTCATGAATCCATTTGGTGATTAGTGAATTCCCAATAGTTTATTGTGACGTATATGAAGCATTTATAATTTTTTTCTTTCCATTGATTTTTTTATTTGGAAAAAATATTCCTCTAAATTTGGTTTATTAGGATTTTTTCTCTCATTGTAGTTTATTTATTATGAATAATAAAAGGGATAGATTACTGTAAATTGAAATTATAATCCATGATTATTTATGAATTATAATAAATAGGTAACGAAAATCATTCATCTACTCATCCTCTAGAATTATCATTCATCGCTCATACATCCTCTATACGGGTTTACTATACAAGAAAATGTTGTCATTTGTTCTTCAGTCTACAATTTTCTATCTTACTGGGTAATAACATCTCTTGATAAAATTTATATGACTATTATTTATGATGGTTGATCAGTCATATATCATTCCTAGAGGTTTTATTATATATTTGAAAACTCTAACTTAGGTATACATGACTACAATATCATGCACCTACCCATCACTCATAGGTATTCAAGTATATTCATCTCTTCTCTAAATACTAGAGCAATTGATGAATATTGAAATGGAATATCCTTAATAATTGAATTTTTTTGATGAATGGGTGTGGACGTTATTGGTCGAGGAAATCTTCTTATATTTTTCTAATAGCTTATATATTGTCCATATGTATGAATTAGTATGGATTTCCCAATTTATTATGTTATCATAATTATGATCATCACTATGAATTAGTCAATCATTGGTGTTCTAGAAATAACTCATTTATGATTTACTATGAATAGTTAGGAATCATCCTCTATAATATCTATTTACGTGGTGGGATACCCCATCTTGGAGTGATTCATGATGATTTTCTTCTACCTAAAGATGTCTGGGATGACCTATCACATAATATAGTATAGGAGAGGGATATACTCAGTATTTTGAAGGAAATTTCTATGAAACATGATAACTACACTCTCTCTCATATCATTAATATATTAGACCAAAACATTCCTTTATCATAGTGGAGATATGAAAACATACATAATCCTCCATCGGGTCCATTACTGGTATGTTTGTGATAGTGCGAGTTCGTACTAGGATATTTTTGGATGTTCCGGATCATTCCTACTGGGGATAATGAGTGAAGCTAAAGATCTCTACATGTCATAGACTGGGGTCTTTGTGTACATATTCTTTATTGGGTTTCATTTCCACATTGGGGACGTACTTTCACAAATCTGGTTTAGTATATTGGTGATTTAAGCACAGTTAGATAGGGGTGCCTTAATCTAGTGGTGTTGACTCATTCATGATTTTACCAACTCCTAGATCATGTTCATAAGGGATGCATCCCTTATATGATTAGTGGTATACTCCATTTTTTTGTTTGGTTGGATATGGGATAATTTCCACTGATATGTATACTAAAATGACACCAATATCATGGGTTACTTATATCATCCATCTTTTCTGATTATATCTATGGTTGGGTCCATGTCACTCTGACCTGAAGAGGTCTCTGATATGTAGATTTGATAAGATTACATTGATATTTCCATTTATCCTTCACAAACTGGGAAAATGATTACTAATTTTGGTGCATATCATGACAAATGGTCATTCAATATCTTTCTTTAGGATAAGTGTATTGCGTCCAAGATGTATGAGATGATCATCTGTGAGCCCTCAAAACCATATATGTCTTCTCATCAGTTCAGCTACACCCAATGGGTATCTTCAATTCTGTCATCCAGTGTGCAAGGAGAGAGACCACAAATGATCATCCGCCAATTTTAGATGATGTTTGAATGAATATAAAATTTCATTAGGAACATGATTCGGTCTAATTAAATTATTACATTTGATTCTTAGTATTATGGCCATGATTCGAGATCATCCTATAGGGGATGTGTGATATGATGAATAGTTCATCCTGTAGAAACATCATTTTCCTCACTGACCCCTTTTTCTATAGTACATAATAATATTATCTTGGATATGGGAAATAATTTTTAAAAATTACCGCATACAGGTGATTAATATCCTAATAGCATTAATTTATATGTCGTGGAAATTAATCATCAAGAACAAGAAAATGGTGATGCCTCTATTGAAGGAAGAATATATTGGACTTCCTCACCAGCATCATCAGCAGCCATAGAGACTCAAATATGGATCATGCTGATCTGGTGTCAAATTTATGCATTTATCATTGAGACACTTCTAGAATGTTTCCTGATCAATAGTAATGCCATATTTTTCAATTTTTTGATTTGGGGGAAGATTTCATTGATCACCAACCACTTTATGAAATTATGTGACAAAATATCATGACTTCGATAGATTTTTCACAAATGAGAGGTCACTGAGGAACTATATAGTTATGTATCCATTTTATGAACATATAAAGGAGGCCATGGAGGTATTGGAGAGGTTTCTCCATTTTATATCTAAATTTCAAGCACAGATTGATGTCTGGACCATGTAGATATAGAGATTTTTACAAATCATATCCCATATGAGGTCTGATATTTTACCTTCATGATCCTAATTTTCAACCAATAAAAAATATTTTAGGAGAATAACACTTTAGATGAGACCCTACATCATGAAAATGAAGTATAAAAAGTTGGGTGTGGAAAATTTTATCGTTCAATCGACGCTTCTCACGAGACACTTGCCAACATGGCCAGCTCAACCGATCAAATATTAATACAGTTTGATCATTAAAAACAATTTTTTTTGATGTGGTTATTGGATATAATCCCAATTTTTTAGATTAATACTATTATAATCTACCCAGGAATATGATATATGAACAATTAATTTGGCATCTGATTTTTCCTTAATTCATGATGAGAATGACATTTCACTAATGTGATGTTATAAGAACCACCAACAATACCCATGATTTTCATAATATCATTTAACCCTAAATTTGTGTAGCTGAATGTTATAATCATAATATATTTTTCTCCTGATGTAATCATGAATTACCACCAATCATGATTTACCTCATTATTTTATCTATTCTAGTTAACTTGAGATTATTTATTTCTGAAGACTACAATTGGGAAGAATAATGTCCTAGTAGAGGATTAATCTTTACATTTTTTGAATTTAATAGGCATTGTGGGAATATAATGAATTTTTACAAGGTCATGTGGGGATATTACATGATTTTACATTCTTTCATACTAAATTTCGAATGTATTGTAGTATTAGAAATTTTAGATCGGAAAATTTATCCCAATAGATTAGGGGATTTTATGATTGAAAATATATCATTGTAGTTTAGGTTCATTTAAATTTTATGATATATCACTATAGTTTAGGGTGTTTTAGTTCAGACCTTTTATTATTATAGTTTAGCGTCTTTGAGCACTGAACTTTAATCACATTATTTTTGGATCATTTTTCTAGGACCATAGGATTCCAGACAGTTTAAGGTCTTACTACTATGACTTGATTGAGATCCATGGAATATAGTAAATACATTCTCAAAATATCCCACATCAACACAGGGTGTTGATTTATTTCATAATGTTATAAAGGGTTATGAGGATTAAAGACCCTTTCATATAAGGTGAAGTTTCCAACTATTTTTATGTCAAATCCCTTACGCATCGATGGAAAGGTCAAAGAGAGCTACATTAATTATTCTCGAATTGAAAAGGGTGATTTATGTGTGAAATCATGGTTTATGGTGAAATAATAAAGAATCAGGTTTGACCTATAAAGTTAGAATATAGGCGATGTAATTCATAACCCAAAAGTTTGAGTCAATGGGGTAGACATTCCATGAATGACATATAACACCATATGGTGATAGGATCCTCTATAGTGTTATTGATTCTCACAAGGATTGGTGTTAATTTCTTATAAGCAATAGATTCCTTTAGTTGGTAGGTAAATTACCTTATTCGTCAATTGCATTGTAAAAAAAGATTGTCTCCATTCCTTTTTGGAGGACATAAAAGATTCATGCTGAAGTGCCCAAATCAGTGTGAATCACTGAGAGGGGGAGGGGGTGAATCAGTGATCCTTTAAAACTTTTTACTAATTGATTCTTAATCAATTAAACCTCTATGGCTTGTTAAGGCCTCGATCCACTCTTCTTGTATCTCTCACCTTTCCACGAATGATGCAGTAAATGTAAAGGCACAGGACACAAGGATTTACAAGGTTCGGCACCAAAGGCCTACATCCTTGCCATGCTCTCCCAGCATGGATTCTCCCATTATAATCTGTTAGTATTACAATGGTCAATACAGCTTCCCACCGTATCTCTCCTGAGTCCCACAGGAGGGTCTTTATACTGCGTCCCATAGTCTTACCAGAGTCCCACTGGCCTGCTCCAGAATCCCATTGAAGACTTCTTCTCCCTGAGTCCCACAGGGTCTTCTCCTGGCTCCTCGAGTCACATGAGTAGCTCTTCTTCTCTTTAAGCTTCTTCAAGTATCCTCAGTAGCCTGGGATAAAAGCTGCTGGCCTTGCTCTGTACCTCTGATCACTTGTGATGATCAGGTCTTCTCGTCTTTCTCAGGCTTTATCAACTTCTTCTAAGGATGACCTGGCTTCTCTCCAACTACTGAATACTCAGACAATAGATATCTTTATCTTCAGTCTGGTCCAGTCTCACTTCAAATCATCTTCATGCATTGAGTGCATGGCAACTCTGCCTCCTCATGCACTGACTGCATGGCCTTCTCAATACTTCAAGATCTTCTTTCTTGGACAACTCAGATGCACACAACCAGATTTGGCTTTGTTCACGTGTGCATGTGCATGCATGTAAGCATGCACTCCCCTTTCTTTCTTCTTGGTGCAATAAACCCACAAAGGGTGTAATCACTTCAAGCACACACCTTCTCACTTGAACTTCACACTTTTGTTCAATGTGTTTACACACTTAAATGTGTGTTATACTTTGTGTGAGTCTTCTTCTTCTTCTAAGTGTGTATATTCCACTTAGAGCACACACATAGGTTCGGCCACTTCATTTTGTTGTTTTGCACACACAACTTTGTTCTTTGCTTTGCACACACACAATGAGTGTGTATTTGGCCTCCACTATTTTTTCACACACCCAAGCTATCCTCGGCCTTCTTTTCAAATGCACACACACACAAAGTGTGGTGGTCTTCACTCTTCAAGAATGCACACACAAATGCACTAAGGCCTCGGGTCTCCTTTGGTTGCACAAGGCTACGGCCATTCCTTCCTTTGCACACAAAGTGCCTCGGGTATTCTTTGCACTTAGCACACACCGAAGGATGCAAGGGGCTCAACCTTCCTTCACTTCAACAACCGCGCACGCCTCGGGTGCAAGGCAGTCGCGGGCGCGCAAGCTCCTCCTGCCGCGGGGCGCGCAAGTGCAGCACCCGCGGGGTCTTCCTCCTGCCGCGCAAGGGTGCGGGCAGAGAGGGAAAAAGCCTCGGGCGCGCAAGGTGTTGCAGCCATGAGGTCTTCCTGCTGCGCAAAAGATTAGCGCGCAGGGGACTCCCTTTCTTCTTTTGCGCAAGGAGTGCACAAAAGGGACTTCACGAAGCCAAAAATGGCTCCGGGCTTCTCTCCCGCGCAGCGGACGCACAGCTCAATTCTTCGCGAGGCACAAGGGTGCTCTCACGGGACTCACGTTTCTCAAAGGATCAGCAAGCTTCTCCAATGCCTCGGCCTCTCTTTTTAGAGGAAGAGGGATGCCTTATCTTCCGCTTGAATTCCCGAAGTTTTCGGGTATTCAAGATTCTGTGAATCTTGTTTTTCTTTTTATTTCACGCGGGTTCCATTTTTATTTTTCTTTGGTCTTCTTCACGTGCATGTGACTTAGAACGCATGCACAACCTCTTTTCTTCCAATCCATGCAAATCACGAACACACCGAGGCCTCGGCACTTCGTTTGCCTTCAGCCTTCATCGAATTTTCACATTTGTTGCATGAAAGTCTATTTTTGTGCATGATCGTGTTCGGTAGGTCTAGACGAGCTCAATGGAGGTCTCGGTTTCGGAAATGGTGGCCGGGAACTCGAAATAGGTCGTCGGGGAGGCCTCTGGTTCGAACGGAGCTCGCGGGGAGCCTTCGGCTGAGCTCGAGGAAGGAGATGCCTCAGAGCCGTCGGATCAGGCGATCGAATAACCTTGGATGGCCTGGATCAGATCGCGAATGGCGCGATTAGATGAGAGGCTCGGATCTGGCGCGTGATCAATCGTGCGGCCAGGATGCGCTCCCGGGAATTTTTCCGCGTCCCACATCGAAACGGCCTCCTGTTTTCACGCGGCTTATTACCCAAGCGCTGCCTTCCACTCATCAATTGAACTTCTCCCCTCCTGGTGTCGCCCCGCACCGGGTTCTCTCTGCGGGCACGCTCTTGCGCCCACTCTGCTCCCTGCGGGCACGCCACTGGCTCCCACTATGCGTGCCCTCGGGCGCGCGCGCTGCGCGGGCTTCATCACTGCGTGGCCTCAGGGCTTATACACGGCCCCGCCCTTCTGCCTCAGGGAGCGCCTTGGCCTTGAGGGTTCCCCATGGGCGTGGCGCCTTAGGCCCATATGTGCCTTGGGTGATCCCTCGGCTGGCCTCCTTGGTGGCCATATTTTTGGCTAAGTGTTGAATTAAAACACTATTAAAAACAAAGTTCTCCATATGAAACATGCCAAACCAAGTTCCCTTCTTTCTTCCTCCCATTTCTTCATTTCTTCTTCATAAGAATTCTTCCAATCTCCTCAACATATATTCATTAGTTAGGAGGGAAATTCTTGAAGGTTCTTCATCAACCGAGCTCCTAAATCAGATAATTCTTCAATTTTCTTCATTGATCTAATCAGAGATCAAATTGGATCTTCTTCACATTCACATGAACTAATAGATAGTGCATGGACATCTTTAATCCACTTCATCCACTCAGTAGTTGTGGATGGATCATCTTCATCTCCTCATGCATTGTCAATACAATGCATGGTCTTCAAACATTGTTGTGACTTTGTATCCAGTTGATACAAGTTCTTAGAACTTAAAGAGAAGCTCATCAATCTTCAGATTTCCATGGAGAATGTTTCAACCACAATTTCCAATACCACTTAGTGAATCTCCTAAGTGACATGCATCTTAGTACCATGGCCATTCTCCTTTCCTTACCAACACCATCACATCCTTTGTCATTCACATATTGAACCTCCTTGACATCCATCCATTCATTCCTTGACAACAACATACCTCATTGACAACAAATGCAACACAGTGCACTTCAATCTCCCCCTTTGTATTTGTTGTCAATACACTTCTTCAGCACATATAAATGGGTCAACATGTGTGCCAAATCTTTTCTCCCCCTTATTGGCAATCAAATGCAAAGGTGTGGTGTGGTTCACTTTCAAAAATATCTCTTCCTCCCTTCGAATAACATCTTCTTGAAAAGCACTAAGAGAGGGATGATGTCACATGTTCTCTTTAGAAAAGAACCTTTAGTAAATCAGCTCTAAGTCTACTTGGGCTAACCCGGTGTAGAAAACAAGAGTGATATGACCAAGCAATTAAAAGCTGTCCATAATTCTCTACACATGTGAGATCATGCTTAGGGGTTTGAAATTTTTCAGATATAACAATGAATTTGCTAAATCATGCACAACTTCAAAAAACTCATTAGAAAGTTCAGTGCAAAGATAAAGCTCCCCCTTTCAACCATTTTCCTTCAATCAATACTCCCCCTTAATTGTCATGATGAATAAAATTAAGAAACAAGGGATGAAAGTATGATTGGAATACCTTCACTTTTCTCAAGATGGTATTAAATCTTAGAATCCCATCTTCTCCAGATTGGCTCCCCCTCAAGGGGTGCACTCCATTCTTTCCAAACCATCCTCCAGCTGAGAATGATCATCATCTTCAATTCCCTGCAATGTTAGCACATGTAAATACAAGTGTATAAGGGAATAAGATGGAACCTCCTTGGTTCATCAATGTGAACAACAAGGTTGAGAAGATTCTCTCAACCGAGATGTCCCATTTTCACCAGTCTTCACACTTGCACATCTGATCTTCTTTGATGTTTGTGCTGGTGTGGATCTCAACACATCTTCATGTGAAAGCTTCTTCTTCCCTTTTGCCTTAGCAATTGCCAGAACTTTATCTTCAGCTTTTTGCAGATCTTTGGCAAGTTGCAACTGATTTGGCCATATGACTAGTAACTCATTTGGAAGAGTGGCCTCAGTTTTGGAAGTTCCACATGGTTCTTTGGATGCTGCTAAGCTACCTCTCTTAGGCAACTTATTTTCAATCAATCCCTTATTCTTCTGGATTGATTGTCATTTGGAGTTCAGTCTGCTTCTATTTAGTTTCATGGCTTCTTTACAAAGGTCTATGATGTGTCCTTTCTTTCCACAGTAGAAGCATGTTTTCATGGTGGTCCTTCTGGATGCATCACCCTTCATGGATTTAGACTCCAAGGTCTTCTCTTCCTTTTTCATAATCTTCTTCGGAGCATATTCAACTTTCTTCTTGCTTCCCAAGGATTCTTTCTGAGCCAGGTTCTGTGATCTTTTCTTCTTTTGAGCTCTGGATACAGTTGGAGACTGGCATGTATCTTTTTGACCACTTTTGCAATCATCCCAGATGTTGTCAAGTAATCCAAATCTATTTGAAGTAAACAGATGTCTCTGGACCTGTGGATGCTTCTTCTTTTCTTCTGGCTTGCTCCCCCTTGGCATGGGCTTCCTTTGTTCTTTGACATTCAGTGGATTGTACCAACAATCCTTTGCACAGTGCCCATACTTATTACAACACCAACACTGACCCACAAATCTTGACCTTTTTAGTCCTTCTGATTGTTGGGTACTTTTCTTGACTTGCTGTGTTGTTTCAGGAGAGCATTCTTTCTTCATTGTCTTCATCCATACTTGTTTGGAGTTATTCTTCCATCCTGCACTTTTTGTGGAAACACATTTAGAGGCATGAGTACAAGATGGGATGGATGGTACCTTCTTTTTAGAATTTGTTTCCTTTTTATTAGAGGATGTCGTTCTTTTAGAATCATCCTTCTCAATGCTCACTTGAGTAGCAACATTTCTTCTTTCAGCTGACTGGGAGGATTCAGCTTCGGGTGATTGCTGATTTTTCAATATCACCTCTAGTTCTAAGTATTTCATGTTGAGGGAGTTCTTCTCATCCTCAACAGTTCTTAGCTTTCCTTCCCAATCCTCCACCAGTTGTTTCATCTGGTCTTCATGCACCTTCTTCAATTCTTGCAATGAATTGTCCAGCTCCTTTACCAATTTGACTTTTTCTTCGAGTTGAGCATCTCTGACAACCATTGATACTTTATGCCTCTTTTCCAGTGCATGGAAAACATCTTTGACCATAGTCTTAAAGAATTTTTTCTCAGAAAGGATTCTTTGCAATTCTTTAGTAGTGTCTTCATATCTTTCATTGCAAAGCGATACTGTTTCGTCTTTAGCCTTCACCAGCTTTCTGAGAGTGTTGGTTATGCCAACCCTTTTAGCCAACTGATCTTCCATTGTATTGGCTTTTTCTTCTAGCTGTAATTTTTATTCTTGAAGTTCAAGGATGCCTGTAGCTATACACATTGCCACTTCCTTGGGGACTGCCTTCTGAAGATATTCGATTGCATTTTGAAGATCTTTCATTGTTCCAACTTCATCACAGCTAGGACAGGCTTTCTTCATCTTCTTGGACTGTTTCTTCTTTCTATTTTTCTGAGTCTTGGAAGATATCTCCATTTGAGGCTGGTCACTCATTTCCTCAAATCTGCACTTCATAAAGACTCCCTTGGATCTTTTAAAGGTAACCTCCCTCTGATACCAATTGAAGTGCCCAGATTAGTGTGAATCACTGAGAGGGGGAGGGGGTGAATCAGTGATCCTTTAAAACTTTTATCTAATTGATTCTTAATCAATTAAACCTCTATGGCTTGTTAAGGCCTCGATCCACTCTTCTTGTATCTCTCACCTTTCCACGAATGATGCAGTAAATGTAAAGGCACAGGACACAATGATTTACAAGGTTCAGCACCAAAGGCCTACATCCATGCCATTCTCTCCCAGCATGGATTCTCCCATTATAATCTGTTAGTATTACAATGGTCGATACAGCTTCCCACCGTATCTCTCCTGAGTCCCACAGGAGGGTCTTTATACTGCGTCCCACAGTGTTACCAGAGTCCCACTGGCCTGCTCCAGAATCCCACTGAAGACTTCTTCTCCCTGAGTCCCACAGGGTCTTCTCCTGGCTCCTCGAGTCACACAAGTAGCTCTTCTTCTCTTTAAGCTTCTTCAATTATCCTCAGCAACCTGGGATAAAAGCTGGTGGCCTTGCTCTGTACCTATGATCACTTGTGATGATCAGGTCTTCTCGTCTTGCTCAAGCTTTATCACCTTCTTCTAAGGATGACCTGGCTTCTCTCCAACTACTGAATACTCAGACAACTGATATCTTTAACTTCAGTCTGGTCCAGTCTCACTTCAAATCATCTTCATGCACTGAGTGCATGGCAACTCTGCCTCCTCATGCACTGACTGCATGGCCTTCTCAATACTTCAAGATCTTCTGTCTTGAACAACTCAGAAGCACACAACCATATTTGGCTTTGTTCACGTGTGCATGTGCATGCATGTAAGCATGAACTCCCCTTTCTTTCTTCTTGGTGCAATAAACCCACAAAGGGTGTAATCAATTCAAGCACACACCTTCTCACTTGAACTTCACACTTTTGTTCAATGTGTTTACACACTTAAATGTGTGTTATAATTTGTGTGAGTCTTCTTCTTCTTCTAAGTGTGTCTATTCCACTTAGAGCACACACATAGGTTCGGCCACTTCACTTTGTTGTTTTGCACACACAACTTTGTTCTTTGCTTTGCACACACACAATGAGTGTGTATTTGGCCTCCACTATTTTTGCACACACCCAAGCTATCCTCGGCCTTCTTTTCAAATGCACACACACACAAAGTGTGGTGGTCTTCACTCTTCAAGAATGCACACACAAATGCACTAAGGCCTCAGGTCTCCTTTGGTTGCACAAGGCTACGGCCTTTCCTTCCTTTGAACAAAAAGTGCCTCGGGTATTCTTTGCACTTAGCACACACCAAAGGATGCAAGGGGCTCAACCTTCCTTCACTTCAACAACCGCGCAAGCCTCGGGTGCAAGGCAGTCGCGGGCGTGCAAGCTCCTCCTGCCGCGGGGCGCGCAAGTGCAACACCCGCGGGGTCTTCCTCCTGCCGCGCAAGGGTGCGGGCAGAGAGGGAACAAGCCTCGGGCGCGCAAGGTGTTGCGGCCATGAGGTCTTCCTGCTGCGCAAAAGATTAGCGCGCAGGGGACTCCCTTTCTTCTTTTGCGCAAGGAGTGCACAAAAGGGACTTCACGAAGCCAAAAATGGCTCCGGGCTTCTCTGCTGCGCAGGGGACGCACAGCTCAATTCTTCGCGAGGCACAAGGGTGATCTCACGGGACTCATGTTTCTCAAAGGATCAGCAAGCTTCTCCAATGCCTCGGCCTCTCTTTTTATAGGCAGTGGGATGCCTTATCTTCCGCTTTAATTCCCGAAGTTTTCGGGTATTCAAGATTCTGTGAATCTTGTTTTTCTTTTTTTTCACGCGGGTTCCATTTTTATTTTTCTTTGGTCTTCTTCACGTGCATGCGACTTAGAACGCATGCACGGCCTCTTTTCGTCCAATCCATGCAAATCACGAACACACCGAGGCCTCGGCACTTCGTTTGCCTTCGGCCTTCATCGAATTTTATCATTTGTTGCATGCAAGTCTATTTTTGTGCATGATCGTGTTCGGTAGGTCTAGAAGAGCTCAATGGAGGTCTCGGTTTCGGAAATGGTGGCCGGGAACACGAAATAGGTCGTCGGGGAGGCCTCTGGTTCGAACGGAGCTCCCGGGGAGCCTTCGGCTGAGCTCGAGGAAGGAGATTCCTCAGAGCCGTCGGATTAGGCGATCGAATAACCTTGGACGACCTAGATCAGATCGTGAATGCCGCGATTAGGTGAGCGGCTCGGATCTGGCACGAGATCAATCGTGCGGCCATGATGCGCTCTCGGGAATTTTTCCGCGTCCCACATCGAAACGGCCTCCTGTTTTCACGCTGCTTATTACCCAAGCGCTGCCTTCCACTCAGCAATTGAACTTCTCCCCTCCCGGTGCTGCCCCGCACCGGGTTCTCTCTGCGGGCGCGCTCTTGCGCCCACTCTGCTCCCTGCGGGCGCGCCACTGGCGCCCACTATGCGTGCCCTCGGGCGCGGGCGCTGTGCGGGCTTCATCACCGCGTGGCCTCGGGGCTTATACACGGCCCCACCCTTCTGCCTCAGGGAGCGCCTTGGCCTTGAGGGTTCCCCATGGGCGTGGTGCCTTAGGCCCATATGTGCCTTGGGTGATCCCTCGCCTGGCCTCCTTGGTGGCCATATTTTTGGCTAAGTGTTGAATTAAAACACTATTAAAAACAAAGTTCTCCATATGAAACATGCCAAACCAAGTTCCCTTCTTTCTTCCTCCCATTTCTTCATTTCTTCTTCATAAGAATTCTTCCAATCTCCTCAACATATATTCATTACTTAGGAGGGAAATTATTGAAGGTTCTTCATCAACCGAGCTCCTGAATCAGATAATTATTCAATTTTCTTCATTGATCTAATCAGAGATCAAATTGGATCTTCTTCACATTCACATGCACTAGGAGATAGTGCATGGACATCTTTAATCCACTTCATCCACTCAGTAGTTGTGGATGGATCATCTTCATCTCCTCATGCATTGTCAATACAATGCATGGTCTTCAAACATTGTTGTGACTTTGTATCCAGTTGATACAAGTTCTTAGAACTTAAAGAGCAGCTCAGCAATCGTCAGATTTCCCTGGAGAATGTTTCAACCACAATTTCCAATACCACTTAGTGAATCTCCTAACTGACATGCATCTTAGTACCATGGCCATTCTCCTTTCCTTACCAACACCATCACATCCTTTGTCATTCACATATTGAACCTCCTTGACATCCATCCATTCATTCCTTGACAACAACATACCTCATTGACAACAAATGCAACACAGTGCACTTCACATGCAGACAAATGTGTTTAGATGATGAGGTTGGATATGGAGAAATGATATATAGTTTTGTTTTAGAGCACCATAATTTAGTTAAAATCAATGTTTTGAAGCTCCAAAATCATTCCATGTGCTTTCTAATCTAGCACTATGGTACATCAATGTATTTGGAATGGATTGTATCATTCTTTATTTGAGAAAGTATCCAAAACATAGAGACATAACATCACAAGTGTCAAAATCTATTTAATAGTATGATATGTGGAATGTAAATCATGGTCTAATGTTCCTGGGTTTGGAGGATGATGTGGTAGATCTAGCTAGGAATTGCCTAGAATACACTAAGGTGACGAGTTCATTCATTTTGTACACCAAGGATCTCAAGTATTAAAAATCACTTCTGTAGATTGGTATATTTGGTTGATTACTATAGGTGCATATACGGGCTCTATATGCATATTAGAAAAACTAAACAAAGTTTACCTTGAATCCAATTATCCTTTTCCAATGTCCATGGAAGGATTATGGTGATCTGAGGTGCCCAAAAAATGAAGTGTAATTTTTGGAATGTGTAATATTCAAGAAGGGTTTGATCTCCATAAATTTGGGGTCACCACCTAGAAACCATATTCTCATGATGAGGAGATGTGAAAAATCACTATTCCATCATTTTTTGGATCCATGGGATCCAATGAGAATTGATTTGGAAATTGATAAGGATAAAAAATATTCTTTATAAGGATTATGCCTTATTTAATTTTTCAATTTTTTCCAAATGTCTACAAATGACAAGTTTAGTGAGAGAATACTGGACATTTACCGAGGTTTCCTTGTTTTGGGATTCAACCTGAAAAGTATTATGTCTCTTTCTCAGTTTTTTTAATGTATTACAGTATCTACATTGAAATGATAGAGGTTATAGTCATAGATAATTGCCAAAATTTTATCCAGTTTATCATCATGATGAACATGGACCATTTATGTTGGATTATACATAAGAACCCAATTAGGATAGAAAATGTCAATAAAACTCCAGAATTCATATAATACGGGAATGGAAATGTTTTAAATCAGGGATTTAGGTTCTTTGATCATGAGTAATGATATGGTAAAATCATTTTGGGATGTCCCAAAACACCCTCAGGTGTTGAGTTATGTCATTGTGATGTCAGGCTCACTAGGATTAGAAACTCATCCTTATAATTCCTAATTTTTATTTGTTAGTAGGTATGAGCCCTTATTTATTGATGTCATGGTCAAATAGAGTGATCCATTTTCTTATCCATGTTCCATGAATGATTTGAAAAACATTTAATAACTCTTGATATTAAGTGTGATGTTTGAATTGAAGAGATTATGTGATGGTGGAAGCACCCCCTACACTGGAAGATAGGGGTAAGAATCTTATGGTCCTTTGACGAGGGACTATAAGGGATTATGAGATCCTATATTTTAAGTAATATAGATGGAATATGTTTTCGTATTTCATGTTTAAAATCTTTTGTTAAGATCATTTTTCATGCTACTTAACATCATGTGATAATGATGTTGGAAATACGGTGATATTTTTTCAAGAGATATTTCATGCACTAGATGGTCGTAGATAGATTCATGTAATATATATGAAAAAATGTCCTTTGTGTATCAGCGCCTATGTTTTTCGGGTTCATTTTTTATCAGTTGATGTAGTTGGGCCCACGATTGTAGATATAGAATTCACTATATGTAATGTGGTGATAGTAATAATGCCAAACATTGTAATTTAATGTGCAACTCTCTCCGTAGGTCAGACCCAAACACTGAGGTTGGAATTATTTCCATTGATTGTTATAGATGAGAGCATGATGAGATATTTAGTCATTCGTATGTATCCTATGATGACCGTAATCAACCAACACATAGTTTTTGAGGAACATTGTGTTTGGTCGGAGGTGATGGCAAGAGGGGGGGTGAATTGCCTTTTTAAAATTAATTAACAATTTAAAACAAATTTAAATGCAGCGGAAAGTAAAAAGGCAAGACACAATTGATAACGGAGTTCGGCTTTAAACTCAAGCCTACGTCTCCGCTCCCAACTCAACCGTTGGGAGATTTATACGACCGCTTGCTTTTTAATGGCTATAGCAAGAAACCCACTAGCCGTTTTAAGGTAGGCTAGATCACCTTCTTACAGCTTGCTTTTTTATTATGGTTGTAGCAAGAAACCCAAGTTGAAAGAAGGAAGAAAAAGGGTGGTTTGTTTTAATACAAACCCAATTAAGAACAAAACAAATGAAGTAAATAATTTAGAACAAACTAGAGGAAGCCTTGAGCGCCAAGAGGTGAGTGTAGTTGATGTAGAGGCAGCCCAAGCTTCAAGGATGGCAATTGGATCTCAAGTGGCCTTTGAGAATTGTCGTAGGAGCCTCAAATGATCAAAATAGCTTTGGTATGCTTCGGTATATAATCGGTGGTCTTCCCGGCATCCATGGATGTCTATTTATAAGATAAATACTCCCAAATACTTCAATATGGACGTTGGAGGGCTTTCGGAGCCGTTGGGGATCAAGTAGACAAGTCTGGTGAAGCTCCAACGGCTAGTTTGACTTTGCTTACCGGCTGACCGGTGCTTTTCCACCGGCTGGCCGGTGCCTTGGAAGGTGGAGAGTGCTTCTGCCCAGGAGCCACCGGCTGGCCGGTGAGAAGGCCACCGGCTGGCCGGTGGTGAGACAGTAGGTCTCACTATTCCAAGGAGTTCCACCGGCTGGCCGGTGAGGAGTCCACCGGCTGGCCGGTGGTCTGGACAGAAGGCATGCCATTCTGTCTGGACCCACCGGTTGGCCGGTGGCCAGGCACCGGCTGACCGGTGGCACCTGGCAGAGGGCAAGGCCTTCTGCCTGGTCCACCGGCTGGCCGATGGGCTGGATCCGGCAGGCCGGTGCCCTTACCGGCTGGCCGGTGGTCCCACACCGGCTGGCCGGTGGACTTAAACAGTCCACTTTGAATACTTCTTGGGCCAGCTTCTAGGCACCCTATTTCCTATCAAAAAACACTTGAAACAATATTAGATCACGATGAGAGTGATTGTGATCATTAAAATCCAAGAGTGTGGGGTACAACAATCTCCCCCTATTTTGATGATCACAATCACAAAAAAAAACTTTTAAAAAAGGGTATGAAAGCTTTAAAAAAGGGTATGTCAATTGAAAACTTAAATAAAAAATTTGAACTTGGAAAACTTAGAGACGTGCCAAATATAATGATCTTGAAAGAATTGAAATACTGAGAAAGGGTTATTTTTGAAATTGCAACCAAATGCCATTTTTTAAAGAAATCAATTGAAAATAATAACTTAACCATTTAAAACAGATTTTGATGACATCAATAACTTAAAAAGGAACTTGTAAAAAGAGCATTTTAATAAATAACTATGTAATAGAGAAGTTTTCTCCCCCTTTGGGATTATCAAAATAGGAGAAAAATTATGAAAGAAAAATACTAATAAGTAATGACAAAAAGGATGGATAGATAAGATAACTTGAATTCCATAAAAGATGAAACGATAAAAAGGAAGTTCAAAAAACAAATACAAATACAAATACAAGCCAAAAAACAGGAACGGCTCTATTCACTCCTAGAGGGCCGAGAGTGACGGCGGCGCCTGAAGGTCTGAGGAGCCGGAGGAGCCTGGACCGCCTCAAAGCGACGATCTAGAGAATCAATCCGTGAGTGGAGCTGATCAAACTGAGAGCTGATGTAGGAAAACTGTAAGTCCATCCGGGTCTCGATCTGATCCTGGAAGCGTAGGAACTGATCAGCCGTCACCGGCAAGCCACCAGCATCAGCAGGAGGGGGCACAGCCTCAGCAGGCTCAGGTGCATCATCACCCTCTCCAGCCTCCTCATCAGCAGCAGCATCAGCCTCACCTTCGCTGTCACCACTTCCTGCCTCTTCATCATCATCACTATCCTCACTGTCTGAAAGAGGATAGGAAGCGGCGATAGCAGGAGGCATGGCATTGGCAGGAGGATGGGAATGAGTCTGAGGAGAGTAGGCCTTGAGAAGACCGTCCTTGTCGACAATCCATTCCTGACGCCAAGGGTGCCAACGGATGTTCATTCGTTGCACCATCATAAAATTTACTATGCTATCCTTCGTTGGCTGCTCGAAGGAAGTAGTATGAAGAGGCACATCATGAAAGGAAAAGATTTTAGTCAAGAAGCGTCCGTAGGGTAGAGTTTTGGACCGGCGCGGGTGCTCAGCCACATAAGTCATGGCCCGGAACAGAAACCGGACCAAATTGAAGTGTATGCCTCGGGTGATAAATGAGAGAAGATAAATATCAATGAATTTGACATTATCATGATCCCCGATACGGGGCGCAAGGGAAGTTTGAATGAGTCGCTCAATAATACGATGGTTAGGAGAGAGTTGGGAGAGCTTGACAATGGGATTTGTGGGCTGCCCTGTGAGATGCTCAAGGGCTACGGCTATATCAAACTCACGGTCCCGAGGAAACTCCCCCTGAGCAAAAGCATGGGGTCCAACATGAGGAACCCCGAGCATCCGGGCAATCTCCAACGAAGTGATAGTGATGGGTTGCCCAAGAGCAGTGGAGGAGATGGTATCAATGTCATCAGAAACGGACCATGTCAAATGAGCATAGAACTCTTTGACTAGAAGAGGATAAATGACATCCTTCTCAGGGGGTTCAAAGAAAGAATGCCAATGTTGATACTCAATAATCGAGAAAAGCTCAAGACGAGCAGTAGACAGCCAAGAATAATCAATTACCCTACCCGGCAGAATGACTTTGTCATGCCAAATGTCCGGGAGTTGAGGGATGGAAGGAGGAGGAGGAGCTTCTTGAGCGATTCCCTTGCCTTTGCGAGTAGATCGAGGTCCCATGATGGCAAAAGGAGCTAAAAAGAGAGAAGAAAGGAGGTTTGAGAGGTCCAAAACAAAGAAGAGAGTCTAGGGTTTGGAGGACCTGCGGTTTTAGGAGGAGCAACCCGAGAGAAAAGAGATAAATGAGGGAGGAAGGGTTTTAAAATAAATTTTAACCCTTTCCCCGGCCGGCCCATTAAGCAAAACCCGACACCACCGGTCAACCGGTGATGTACCACCGGTTGACCGGTGGCACTAAAAGTCATAAAAAATATAAAAAACAGAATTAAGAAAAAATGTTTAAAAAATTCTAATAAAAATAAAATATAAGCAAGCCAAGAAAGTCAAATATTTAATAGTGCTCATTGACGAGTCATTCCTAACTCCCCTTTAATAAAATCAAAACGGTCAACCGGGAGCGGTTTGGTAAAAATATCAGCTAATTGGAAATCAGTAGGAATGAAGTCCAAAGTGATATCTCCTTTTTGAAAATGGTCACGAAGGAAATGATGCCTTAAGTCTATGTGCTTTGTCCTAGAATGTTGTATTGGATTCTTAGAGATACTAATGGCACTAGTGTTGTCACACCGAATAGGGACATGATCATAGGAAAGACCATAATCCAAGACAGTGTGTTGCATCCAAATAATTTGGGCACAACAATTGCCAGCGGCTACATACTCGGCCTCGGCAGTAGAAAGAGCAACACAATTTTGCTTCTTGCTACTCCACGAAACAAGGGACTTGCCTAGCAGATGACAGGTTCCACTAGTACTCTTACGATCTAATTGACATCCGCCAAAATCAGCATCCGAATAAGAAGATAGTTCAAAAGAAGTATTTGAGGGATAAAATAAACCAAGATTTTTGGATCCTTTTAAATACTTAAAAATTCTTTTGACCGATTTAAGATGGGATTCTTTAGGATTGTCTTGAAAACGAGCACAAAGGCAAACACTAAACATGATGTCAGGACGGGTCGCAGTTAGGTAAAGTAGACTCCCGATCATACTCATATAAAGCTTGTTATCCACCGATTTCCCGGCTTCGTCTAACGTAAGCTTACATGAAGTACTCATGGGTGTACTAATTTCCTTTACTTGATCCATACCAAAACGACTTAGAAGCTCGTTTGTGTATTTGCTTTGGCTTAGAGAAATACCTTTTGAATTTTGAAAGATTTGAAAACCAAGAAAAAATTTCAATTCTCCCATAAAACTCATTTCAAATTCTTTTCTCATTAAATCTGAAAAATCAGTACAAAGAGATTCTTTGGTAGAACCAAAGATAACATCATCAACATAAATTTGGACGATTAAAAGATCTTTTGAAGTGTGTTTTAAAAAGAGGGTACAATCGGCTTGACCCATTTTAAAATCATTTTCTAAAAGAAATTTTGTTAACCGCTCATACTAAGCCCGAGGGGCTTGCTTTAAGCCATAAAGAGCCTTGGTTAACTTAAAAACATGATTTGGAAATTTTGGATCTTCAAAACCAGGAGGTTGTTCAACAAAGATTTTTTCAGAAATAAAACCATTTAAAAAAGCACTTTTAACATCCATTTGAAAAAGCTTAAAATTTAAGTGGGCGGCGAATGCCAACAAGATCCTAATGGATTCTAACCTAGCAACGGGGGCAAAGGTTTCACCATAATCGATTCCTTATTCTTGATTATAGCCCTTAGCTACTAGGCCAGCCTTGTTCCGGGTTATGTTTCCTTGATCATCAAGTTTGTTCCTAAAAACCCATTTAGTGCCAATAATTGGATGATCATTGGGTCTTTCACAAAGAGTCCAAACATTATTTCGAGAGAATTGATTTAGTTCCTCTTGCATTGCAAGAACCCAATTCTCATCATTAATGGCATCATTAACGGTTTGAGGTTCTAGGTGAGAAATGAAGGCTTGATGTTCAACTTCATTGAGGATAGATCTTCTAGTTCGAGTACCGGCTTGAAGGTCACCTATGACATTTTCTAAAGGATGGTCTCTAGAAGGTTTCCAAACCTTAGGCAAGGTGGAAGGTGAAAGAAGGTGAAGAGGGTTCTTGATGGTCATCCTCCTTGGGAGGAGAAGATGAATCATTCAACTGAAGCTTATCAAGCTTATCTTCAACATCCTCAATGACCGGGTGAGGTTTTGGAAGAGTTTCATCAAATTTGACATGAGATGATTCTTCGATGGTTTTTGAACGTTTATTGAAGACACGATAGGCTTTGCTTGAGTTGGAGTACCCAAGAAAAATACCTTCATCGGATTTGGCATCAAATTTCCCTAGGTTATCTTTTGTGTTAAGGATAAAGCATTTACACCCAAACACTTTAAAATAACCAACTTTGGGCAATTTGCCTTTCCAAAGTTCATAGGGGGTTTTCTTAAGAAGGGGTCTTACAAGGACTCTATTAATAGTATAACAAGCAGTGTTTACCGCCTCGGCCCAAAAATATTGAGGGAGGTCGAATTCACTAAGGAGGGTTCGAGCGATTTCTTGGAGAGTTCGGTTTCTCCTTTCAACCAATCCATTTTGTTGAGGATTCCTAGGGGCAGAGAAGGTGTGATTGTATCCTTGAGAGGAACACAATTCATCGAATTCTTTGTTCTCGAATTCACCACCATGATCACTACGAAGAGATATGATTTTATATCCTTTTTCATTTTCTACTTTCCTAGAGAATTTCAAAAAGGTTTTACAAGCATCATTCTTGTGGGCTAAAAAGAAAACCCAAGTAAAACGAGAAAAGTCATCAACAATAACTAAGGTATAGGATTTTCCACCTAAGCTTGCTACGGGAGTAGGACCAAAAAGATCAAGATGAAGGAGTTCAAGAGATTTTGAGGTGGACACTTCCTTCTTAGATTTGAAATAAGACTTGTGTTGCTTACCAAGTTGGCGTGGCTCACAAATCAAATCTTTCTTAAATTTAAGTTTAGGAAGGTCACGAATGAGCTTGTTCTTATTAAGCTTTACAAGTGAATGAGAGCTACAATGCCCCAATCTTCTATGCCAAAGCCAAGACTCATTGTCAAGAGCACTTAAACATTTAACATTTTGGCTAGCTAGAGATTTTAAATCAATAATGTAAACATTTTGAAAACGGGAAGCAGAAAATATCAACTTGTTTTGAAAATCTAACACATTGCATAAATCATTTTGAAAATTGACTGAAAAACCACTATCACAAAGTTGATTAATGCTAATTAAATTATGCTTTAAACCTTTAACTAATAAAACATCTTTAATAAAAGAGGAGCTACCAAAACCAATGGTACCTATTCCGACGATCTTGCTTTTTGAGTTATCACCAAAGGTGACATATCCTCCATCGAATTCTTCAAGTGAGTTAAACTTGGAGGGATCGCCACACATGTGCCTTGAGCAACCGCTGTCGAGATACCACGAGCCTTTAGAGATCCTACTCTTTTGGCGTTTATCCTACAAAATCAAGAAAGAAGATATTTTGGTACCCATATAAGTTTGGGTCCGGAAAGATTAGCAAAAAGAGACTTTTGAACCCATAATGTTCTAGAGGTATTCCTTCTATGATACTCATCCGAGTAGGTAATGGATTTGGGTCTTCCATACCTAGAATTTTTACAATCACATTCATAAATCATGTGACCGGTCTTTTTACAATAATTACAAAATTTGTATTGAGAGCTCCCCCTTACAAAAGTAGTGGGTGCCCTCGAAAAAGTGGATTGCTTGTTATAGCCAAGACCATGTGTGGTTCTAGCCGAACGCTGAGAACCTAGCAATTTAGTTAAGTTTTGTTCACCTTGGGTGAACTTGGCAAGAGATTCCTTCAAATCCTTAATGGTAGAATTTAAAGAATCTACGTTTGGAATATTTTTGACTTTAAGGGCAAGCTCCTCATTCTCTTTGAGAAGTTTGTCTTTTTCGGAAATAAGAGTTTTGTTTTTCTTTTTCAAGGTCAAAAATTTAGAGGTAAGTTCGTGAAAACCTTCCTCTAATTGATCTCTTGCATATTGAAGTTCTTCATAAGACATATTATTATCAAAAGAAGAAGATGAGGAAGAAGAGTGAGAAGAAGAGTGAGAAGAGGATACCTCATCAAATGCCATTAGGCATTTTCCACCTTCATCGCTTGAGTCGCTTGAAGACATGGAGTCATCACTTGCACTCCATGTTGATGCTTTGAAGGCCTTCTTGTTTTTCTTTTCTTTTAACCTTTTCTTGAAAATGGGGAACTCCGGTTTGATGTGGCCTTTCTTTCCACATTCAAAGCAAGTGATTTATTTCTCCGCCTTTGGCTCTTCCTTTCGTGCCTTTTGAAATTTCTTCTTTTTCTTCATGAACTTGCTCATTTTCCTTGCTAGTTGAGCCATCTCGGATTCACTATCATCGGAGGAGCTTTCTTCCTTTGCCTTGAAAGCTATGTTCTTTTTCTCCTTGAAGATCTTTCCTTCTTTATCGGCTTGCCTCTTCATGGTAATCTCATAAGTCATGAGTGACCCTATGAGTTCTTCAACCGGCATCTTCTTGACATCTTTCGCTTCTTGGATTGTCGTTACCTTTGGTGCCCAAGAGCTTGGTAGGACCCAAATAATTTTCTTCACCATTGTTTCTGCTGAAACATCATCACCAAGGGACTTTCTCCCATTGCAAACATCAGTAAAATGAGTAAACATTTCAGTGATTGACTCGTGTGGGTGCATTGTGAAACTCTCAAAGTCTTGACGATACATATCTAACCTAGTGTCTTTGACTTTGTTGGTGCCCTCATGGGTCACTTCCAAAAGTTTCCAAATTTCGTGTGAGGTGGTGCAAGTAGAAATACGATTAAACTCATTACGGTCTAACCCACAATGAAGAGCATTCATGGATTTGCCATCAAGCTCAAAATTGGCAATGTCTTCGGGGGTCCAATTAGATTCATCCTTACTAGAAAGAGTGTAGCCTTGCATAACAATTCTATATATAGGATAGCCAATACTTCTAAGAAAAGTAATCATTCGTGTTTTCCAATATGTGTAATCGGTTCCATCGAAGTATGGAGCCCGAGTCATGGAATACCCTTCGGGTGCTTGTGAGAAAGAAGCCATCACTATGGATTTTTCGTTTGTAACCGGTTAAGGTATTACACAAACGCTCCCTTTGATACCAAATGTTTGGTCGGAGGTGATGGCAAGAGGGGGGGTGAATTGCCTTTTTAAAATTAATTAACAATTTAAAACAAATTTAAATGCAGCGGAAAGTAAAAAGGCAAGACACAATTGATAATGGAGTTCGGATTTAAACTCAAGCCTACGTCCCCGCTCCCAACTCAACCGTTGGGAGATTTATACGACCGCTTGCTTTTTAATGGCTATAGCAAGAAACTCACTAGCCGTTTTAAGGTAGGCTAGATCACCTTCTTACAGCTTGCTTTTTTATTATGGTTGTAGCAAGAAACCCAAGTTGAAAGAAGGAAGAAAAAGGGTGGTTTGTTTTAATACAAACCCAATTAAGAACAAAACAAATGAAGTAAATAATTTAGAACAAACTAGAGGAAGCCTTGAGCGCCAAGAGGTGAGTGTAGTTGATGTAGAGGCAGCCCAAGCTTCAAGGATGTCAATTGGATCTCAAGTGGCCTTTGAGAATTGTCGTAGGAGCCTCAAATGATCAAAATAGCTTTGGTATGCTTCGGTATATAATCGGTGGTCTTCCCGGCATCCATGGATGTCTATTTATAGGAGAAATACTCCCAAATACTTCAATATGGCCGTTGGAGGGCTTTCGGAGCCGTTGGGGATCAAGTAGACAAGTCTGGTCAAGCTCCAACGGCTAGTTTGACTTTGCTTACCGGTTGACCGGTGCTTTTCCACCGGCTGGCCGGTGCCTTGGAAGGTGGAGAGTGCTTCTGCCCAGGAGCCACCGGCTGGCCAGTGAGAAGGCCACCGGCTGGCCGGTGGTGAGACAGTAGGTCTCACTATTCCAAGGAGTTCCACCGGCTGGCCGGTGAGGAGTCCACCGGCTGGCCGGTGGTCTGGACAGAAGGCATGCCATTCTGTCTGGACCCACCGGTTGGCCGGTGGCCAGGCACCGGCTGACCGGTGGCACCTGGCAGAGGGCAAGGCCTTCTGCCTGGTCCACCGGCTGGCCGATGGGCTGGATCCGGCTGGCCGGTGCCCTTACCGGCTGGCCGGTGGTCCCACACCGGCTGGCCGGTGGACTTAAACAGTCCACTTTGAATACTTCTTGGGCCAGCTTCTAGGCACCCTATTTCCTATCAAAAAACACTTGAAACAATATTAGATCACGATGAGAGTGATTGTGATCATTAAAATCCAAGAGAGTGGGGTACAACACATTGTAGTTTAACATCATGCGATAAGGATACATGATTCCCGATGTGAATAAGGGTATTGTGGTTGGACACAAGGATGGAATTCTGGGTATCACTAAATATCTTTCTGTAACATAAATCAATCCACACATTGTTCTTGAGGAATGATATTCCAACACATATCTTGTAACACCCCAAACATCCACGGTACGTTTTCCGTCGAATAATTCAATGGCGTGCATTGTACGCAACTTCGAGATTCTAACACACCACAACCAATCAAACTAGCCGTTATGAATAGTAATACCTACTTTTTGAAATTTTATAAATTCTATCTCTCAATATGGACTTCATTTTTGGATTCGTAATATCGAATTTATCATTGGAAGAAATTTTGGTACTTTTCGGATAACATTAATATTTTGATGAATAGTGAAAATTACTGAATTTTAATTAAAAACATCTTTTTTAATCAAATTAATTAATAGTGATAAATTATGAATTTGAGTTGTTTTAAAGTATATATAGAATATATTTTTACCATTAAATACAATTTTGGTCATTGGACATAATTTTAAAATTAAACCGGACATAAAAAAGTGTCAATCTTTTGATAGTTATTATCTCTCAAAAACACGCTTTTTGTTTTAACAATGGGAATTAATTTTAAATTATATTCTACCACTTCTGTGTTTTGAATTTGGAAAAATGGATTCCATATTTGTAATCAGGATGTTCAAATTGTGTAAATATGTAACTATTATTTGTAGAAATTTTGAATAATTAATTCGGTAAATATTTTATTTACCATGGTCAAGGGTAAATCCGGAAAATAAGGGTTAAAAATAATATTATAATAATACTAAATTACCCTAAAACGTGTCCAAGCCTTATTGGTTGATACATGTTCGACCATAGGCATCTTTGGGTCTATTTTGGGACCCCATGGATCCACTTTTAGGTGATAGGGACACTTAATATTAATTAAGTTAAAATAAGTACAAAAATGACATAAGTATATATCTTTTAGAAAATAAATTTTTACATAGGGTCATATATGTTGTATTTTAGACTATAAATATTAATTTAAAATCTAAAAATATTTCATACATAATGATATTTTATTTATAATTTTTAGACATTAAATAATTTAATTTATTTATGACACAATGATGATGCATTAATTACCATAATATTGAAAATTTCAAAAAATGAATTTTATAAATACCGAAATAAATATAATTTGAGACTTTTTATGAATTAAACTAATTTTATAAGTTAATATGACATGTTAGGAATAATGTAATTAAATGTTTTCGATGTAATAATTCTGTTATGAGTTTCACAAAAATCAATTATTGTATAGTGTAAAAATTGACATAAAAGCGTTTTTAAAACAAATATTATATTATTAATTGATATGAAATTCCTAAAAATCTAAGGTTCGTCCAGGAGAAATATATCATGATTTTTTGTATCATTAATGGTCCAATTGGGGTTCTATTGGATGTATATAGTAATTTTATTAATTATATAATTTAAGAATACAAAGTGACATGGTAAATGTCAAACTAGTTAACTAAGAGTTAATACTTAATGATAAGGATAATATAGTAACCCAAACCTGTCTTAATTTTATTGTTTGAATGGTTATCAACCTATCCCCACATTAACATTTAAATAATCAACTTTGGAGCCATTATAAACCGAATATGAATTTATTATAAACTAATATTTCTAGATTTTCCAAAGGTGCCCCTCACCCCTCTTATAAAAGGGCACTCTTCCTTCTCATTTCTTCACACCATCAAAGCCTTTTGGTTCGTCCAAACTCTTCCCAAATACTCTTAAAACTTCCATCACTACAACCTAGAGGCCTTATTTTGATCAGAAGTCCAACCTACAGATCCCTTTTGATCAAATCAAAAGATAGAACCCGAAGAAGAGGTAATGTTTTCATCACCCCTTTTCAAGATCCTTTCTTCTTCCACTTTTTCGTTCTTTGTTATTTACATTATAAAAAAATAACTCCAGTATATTATATATAATGTTATGTTATTATAAATATGGTACAACCATATTTAGTATTTTACCCACCCTTTGAATAACATGTCACCATATCTGTGTACGTACGGCTTACCGTCTCCACATCGTGGTGTAATTGTTATTCAATATATTATTATTTTGGTGGGTATAATAATGGTGTGTAACTAATTTAAATAATAAATATAACATGATAATTATTCTGTAAATATGATATACCATCCAATTATATATTATTTTAATATCAAAAGAATGATATTGTCGCTTGTGCGTACGTACGGACTACAGTCTCCATGAACGCGATGAGATTCATTCTCCGTCATATCCATTAAAGTATAATTATCATTTGATGATTTAAAAATAAATTTTAAGAACTTTATATCATTCTGGATATGAATAAGATACAACCTATCCATGAAAAACACGGCTTACGTAACAAAACATATAAAAGAAAACGAGTAAGTTAACACCTGAAACGACGATAATTATAAGATATTATTAACAAAGAAATGTTAAAATATCATATATGATATCATATTAATGTATATTATTCATGAATAATTTAATGACCATTATTTCAACATTATACAGGAGGTTAACCTACCCCCAACCAAGGAAAAGTACAAGGTAAGGGTTTTTTATCTCACTTTTAATTCCGTGAGTATTCCATTGTTCACCAATTATTTATTACACGTGGTGTGTGTACTGCCCATGTTTGTATTCATTATGTAATATAATTTAATTAATTTATATTTAAATCATCATTGTATGATCCTTATTTCATGGGTTTATGTTTTTTATGTTACCAAATCGATAAGGGAATTTTAAATTTCAATTTCCACTCATTCGACTTTACGCATACTTCATTGATTATTTTACTCCAAGATTATATGTGGAATCACTATTCATTTGATTATGTAATAATTTCCACTCCCCTTTCTGTGGATATAATTTTTATACACATAATCACTCCATTGATAAATTCTCAACTCGTCGGTATGAACTTGATAAGAGTAATTTTTACTCCATCACGATTTGTTGAGATAAACATCCAATTCATTGGTGTTGTTTTTACAAGAATATGTGTGAATGTCCCTTGATTGTTTTACACAGTATATCCAATCATATTTAGTGTATTTATATTTGTCACACATAATTATGTTGTTTATTTATCCTTAACCTAAGGATACGACCTTTATGAGAGATTTCATCTCAATTTACATTCCATTGAAACTTCTTTGTTGTTATACACCAAATCACTTTTTATGTGGTGTATATAATGTACTTTGACATAATATATCATTAATCACTTTATTCTCATGATATTAAAAAGTTTTGATTACCTCAATTATTTTTATTCAAGTGTCTCTATTTTGGTTAGAATCTCTAACTGAAATACCATTTTTAAATGTTTTAAAGACTTATTCTTCTAAATCTTGCTCATTAATGTCCACGTTCTAAAAATGGTTTTAAGGATTTATTTATATGGACATTAATGTTTTAAAATTAAAACTCCTTTTAAAAGTTTCAAAGTGGTATGGGACACTTTGATTCCAAAATCTATTTTTAAATGGCTTCTTGACAAATAGTGTGACTTTTAAATATTTTCAATAAAAGGGGGATATTTATCTCAAATAGTTTTGACGGTTATTTTCATATATGTCAATATCACTTATTATTATCGATTTAGGTACAATAAAATCTTCCATATTGTATTGAATGAGTAATGTTTGACTGTGGATGTGCTATTTTTATACCATTCATGGTTTATGGTTAAAGTATTGACATTTCATATGCTAGTTTAAATACGAATGTTTATGTTATGTTTAAACATGTTCATACGATGAATGCATTGGACTTAATAAGTGATGGGTGGAGCCCACTATAGCTCCTCGATGCATTAGTTGGTCTCATGAGACAAACTAGTTTCTTGGCACAAGGCCTTGACAAATTCTTATTTGTAGTCTTGAAACGAGCCCTTGGCTATGTGGTTATGATAGTCTGGCATTATGCATTCCATCATTATGAAAGTGGATATTGACATTTCATGTGATCATTTGACTAGTAGAATATCCATGTGAGTAAGTAAATGGAATTATTTTATTTTATCTTTGCCATTTTATGCTGAAGTTCATGTTTAAAAGGCTTTCATTTTATTTATAAACTGCCTTAAGTGTTTATGCTTATCTATGAATGCTTCTGCTATAATGTTATCCTTACTGAGCATATGAGCTCACCCATTTCAAGGTTTTATTTTTCCCTGGAATATGAATAAGTAATTTATGAATGACCTGCATGGATAGTGTGAGGGGATATGAAGAAAATATTTTTTTTATTTAATGTAAAACTTTATGTATGTATCTAGTATTTCCAAGGCTACTAATCCAATCGGTCATTCGAGATTTGATCTTTCTTGTGATCATGCCAATGTTATGTAATAATGCACCGACTCTGGGTAACTCGGGTAGGGGCATTACAGTTGGTATTCGAGGAAGATTAGTACAAACCTTGGAAGCTATATTTAGATAAACTCTTATTAGAGCACGTAGACCTAAGATGGACTTTGAGGATTAGTATAGAAGAACTTCCTAGAATTTTGGTATTGTAGATATTTTGTGAGATTTCCGAGAAATAAATCCATGTCTGGATACGATCAAGTAGAGGTGGATCTGGAATAGATGTACCTAGGGGTAAAACCTAAAAACACCTCTTTTAGCTAGACTCGAACGGGAACTGGTGCACGACAACGGGCCTTGCTGCACTCTTGGTTATGACACTCCCGGGGGATATGGTTAATCCTAATGTGTTTCAAATTGAGAATATGGTGACATTTAAATCTATAAATGATTGTATGACTACTATTACTCACAAAATGATTTCTGGTTTTATTCAATGGTTGGATTCCAAGGAAGTCATAGTGACTTTGAGAATGATGTACATGGTGGGAATGGTGGTGGAAATGAGCAACAAAATGGAATGTTGATAGGTGTAAAAGATATCATCTTTATGCCACATCAGTTTTCCACAAATATGATCAACAATATATATATTAACCAATTACCGGACTCAACAAAGAAGAGAAAGGTGATGAATGATAAGAGCTCCAGTAGTGGAGACCATGGAGAAAGAAATCCTCATTTTCCATCATGCAAGAAATGTGGAACGAGACATCCAGGAAAGTGTCTCAATGGGACAAAAAAAATGCTTTACCTGCGGGAAGGATGGACATAAAGTGAAGAATTACCAAAGAAAAATGAAGAGTACTATGGAAGAAGATAAAAATGGTCCCAAGAGTCAACTTACAGTCATTTGACGTAAATGTAGGGGACCTGGCCGTTACCTGAGTGAATGTACTATTCTATAGGATATTTTCTTGGTCAGAGAAGAAGCAATGTGTAAATAAATGGTTGGATAAATGTTTAAAAATTATTAGTGATCCTTGTTGAAGGGTTTACTTTGGAATAATTTTCTATTTTATTTGTAACCCTAACGTTTCCCATGTTAGAATGAAATTTATGGAAGATTTATCTTTTATCTTGTGGATATAGTATAAATAGCCATTTGGTTTTATATGATCACTGGGGTTTGAGAGAATTATATGTTATTATAATTTAGGTTGAAAATGAAAGGTATGAGATATGATTTGTGGTTAAATTATGTTATGGTTATTTTGAGGAATTTATCTCATTTTGGTAATGTTATAAAACATTGTTTTTGAAAAGTAAAACACACAGACCGCGTGGCAACCCGTCGCGTCGGACAAAGCTGTGGGAATCAAACCCACAACAAAAGTGTGATTGGGATTTATCGCCTACCACTGAACTACGTGAAGTCTCTGGATAGTGTGACTTATTATTTTTAGTTAAATGATTTTATTGATCAATAATAAGTTGATTTGGGATCTTATGCCTTATCAAATGGATACCCATAGTATAGGAAAATGATTTGGTGATTAAGTGATAAATGTTATTTTGGAAGTTGTTCTCTCTATTGAGAACACTATATTCCAAAGGAAAATAGAGTTTTATGGGATTTCATTTGAGGATTAATGGTTGATTTTTATCTACGTTTTTATTGTGGATTTATAATGATTTGGGTTATTTATGGAAATGATTAGGTTAATTAAGTTTAAGTATGTGACTTTAAGAGTAATTAATGTCATTTGGTGATACAATTTAACGTGGAAGACTACATTCTTAATAAGTATTGGTTTTCAATATTAGTTTTGATTATATTAAAGGATTTTAAGGAAAATTGTTTATTGAATGGTATTTATTTAACTTTTGGGTACTGTTGGTTTAATTTTGGAAATTAAGATTAGGGATTATGTCTCTCAAGGAATATACTTTTGGGGGATCATTAGATCTTGTAATAACCATTTTGGTTTTGATTAATCTATAAAGACAATGTAAATATATAGTTCATCCTGCATGGATCATGTGATTATATAGATGTTTATTATAGCTCTTCCAGTGTGACCAAGTCTTCTTGAATACTCATCGTTTAAAAAAAATGAGTTAGTGGTGGAAATTTATTATGGAATGAAACTATACATAAAATGTAAGTATATATATCATTATATTCTTAGTCAATATCAAAAATAAATTACTCATCCTTATGTAATGTAACTTAAAACAAAAAAAGGTTGTCCGTTTACTTTCCTACTAGGAGACCAATGGCCATTTGTCCCAACATAAGTTAGTGGTTTTCTTATTGTTAACTTTCTCATGATCATGATTTCTATCCCTCTCCATCAGAACATGACACTTATTTTATCATCCATATCCACGTTTTCCAATATGGAATCCGAGTATGGGTTATCTTGGTTGACCTTTATACCTCTCTTTCTTTCTTTTAATGTGATAGTTTTATTGACTCTTTTTCCGATGTGGGACTTTCCATTATATTCCCAAGCACAATTTTAAAAATTGCAAGGACGCAATTTATTGAAGGAGTGGAGAATGTAACAACCTAAACTTCCACGGTACGATTCCTTTTGAATAATGCAATGGCGAGCATTGTACGCAACTTCGAGATTCTAACACACCACAACCAATCAAACTAGCCGTAATGAATAGTAATACCTACTTTTTGAAATTTTATAAATTCTATCTCTCAAAATGGACATCATTTTTGGATTCGTAATATCGAATTTATCCAAAGGTGAAATTTTGGTACTTTTCTGATTACATTAATATTTTGATGAATAGTGAAAATTACTAAATTTTAATTAAAAACAAATTTTTTAATCAAAATAATTAATAGTGAAAAATTATTAATTTGAGTGGTTTTAAAGTATATTTAGAATATATTTTTACCATTTTATAAAATTTTGGACATTGGACATAATTTTACAATTAAACCGGACATAAACAAGTGTCCATCTTTTGATAGTTATTATCTCTTAAAAACACGCTTTTTGTTTTAGCAACGGGAATTAATTTTAAATTAATTTCTGCCACTTCTGTGTTTTGAATTTGGAAAAATGGATTCCATATTTGGAATCAAGATGTTCAAATTGTGTAAATAGGTAACTTTTATTTTTAAACATTTTGAATAATTACTTCAGTAAATATTTTATTTACCATGGTTAAGGGTAAATCCGGTAAATAAGGGTTAAATAATAATATTATAATAATACTAAATTACCCTAAAACGTGTCCTAGCCTTATTGGTTGATACATGTTCAACAATAGGCATATTTGGGTCGATTTGGGGACCCCATGGAGCCACTTTTAGGTGATAGGGACACTTAATTTTAAATATGTTAAAATAAGTACAAAAATGACATAAGTATATATCTTTTAGAAAAACAATTTTTAATACTATCATATATGTTGGATTTTCTACTATAAATATTCATTAGAAATAGAAAAAGACTTCCTACATTAGTATTGTTTATTTATAATTTTTATACATTTAATAAATTAATTTATGTATGACGCAATGATGATGCAGTAATTACCGTAATAGTGAAAATTTAAAATAATGGATATTATAAATACCCAAATAAATATAATTTGAGGCTTTTTATGAATTAAACTAATTTTATAATTCAATATGAAATGTTAGGAATGCTTTAATTAAATTTTTTCTAAGTAATCATTCTGTTATGAGTTTCACAAAAATCAACTATTTAATAGTGTCAAAATTGACATAAAAGAGTTTTTTAAAAAAATATTATATTATTAATTGATATTAAATTCCTAAAAATATAAGGTTCTTCCAAGAGACTTATATCATTATATTTTTATAATTAATGGGCCACTTGGGGGTATATTGGATGTATATATTAATTATATTAACTATATAATATAAAAATACAAAGTGACATGGTAAATGTCAAACTAGTAAACTAAGAGTTAATACTTAAATATAAGGTTAATATACTAACCCAAAACTGTCCAAATTCTATTGTATTAATTGTTTTATACCTATACCCATCTTAAAATTTAAAAAATAAACTTTGGAGGCATTATGAACCGAATATCAATTTATTATAAACTAATATTTCTAGATTTTCCAAAGGTGCCCCTCACCCCTCTTATAAAAGGGCACTCCTCCTTCTCATTTCTTCACACCTTAAAAGCCTTTTGGTTCGGCGAAACTCTTCCCAAATACTCTCCCAACTTGCATCACTACAACCTAGAGGCCTTATTTTGATCATAATCCCATCCTGTGGAGCCCTTTTGATAAAATCAAACGGAAGAACCCGAAGAAGAGGTAATGTTTTCACAACCCCTTTTCAAGTTCTTTTCTTCTTCCACTTATTATTTCTTTGTTATTACCATTATAAAATAATAAATACAGTATCTTATATATACTGTGATATTATTATATATATGGTACAACCATATTCAGTATTCTATCCACCCTTTGATTAACATGTCACTATACGTGCGTACGTACGGCTTACCGTCTCCACGTCGTGGTGTAATTGTTATTAAATGTATTATTATTTGGGTGGGTATAATGATGATTTGTAACTCATTTAAATAATAAATATAACATGATAATGATTCTGTATATATGATATACCATCCAATTATATATTATTTTAATATCAAAAGAATGTTATTGTCGCTAATGCGTACGTACGCACTACCGTCTCCACGAACGCGATGAGATTAGTTCTCCATCATATACATTCATGTATAATTATCATTTTATGATTTAAAAATAATGTTTAAGAACTTTATATCATTATGGATATGATTAAGATACAACCTATCCATGAGAAACATGGATTACGTAACAAAACATATAAAAGAAAACGATTATGTAAACACCAGAAACGACGATAATTCTAAGATATTATTAACAAAGAAATGTTAAAAGATCATATATGATATAATATTAATGTATATGATTCATGAATAATTTAATAATAATTATTTCAACATTATAGAGGAGATTAACCTACCCCCAACCAAGGAAAAGTACAAGGTAAGGGGTTTCTTATCTCACTTTTAATTTCGTGATAATTCCATTGTTCACCAATTATTTATTACATGTGGTGTGTGTACTGCCCATGTTTGTATTCATTATGTAATATACATTAATTAATGTATATTTAAATAATCATTGTATGATCCTTCTTTGATGGGTGTATGTTTTTTACGTTACCAAATCGATAAGGGAATTTGAAATTTCAATTTCCACTCATTCGACTTTACGCATACATCATTGATTATTTTACTTCAAGATTATGTGTGGAATCACTATTCATTAGATTATGTCATAATTTCCACTCCCCTTTCTATGGAAATACTTTTTATACACATAATCACTCCATTGAAAAATTCTCAAGTCATCGGTATGAACTTGATAAGAGTAATTTTACTCAATCTCGATTTGTTGAGATAAACATCCAATCCATTGGTGTTGTTTTTACTAGAATATGTGTGAATGTACCTTGATTGTTTTACACTAAATATACAATCATATTTAGTGTATTTATATTTGTCACAGATAATTATGTCGTTTATTAACCTTAACCTAAGGATATGACCTTTATCAGAGATTTCATCTCAATTTACATTCCATTGAAACTTCTTTGTTGTTATACACCAAATCACTTTTTTGTGGTGTATATAATGTACTTCAACATAGTATATCATGAATAACTTTATTCTCATGATATTAAAAAGTTTTGGTTACATCAATTATATGTATTCAAGTGCTTCTCTTTTCATTAGAAACTCTAACTAGAATACAATTTTTAAATGTTTTAAAGACTTATTCTTCAAAATCTTGCTCATTAATGTCCATGTTTTAAAAATGGTCATAAGGATTCATTTATATGGAAATTAAAGTTTTAAAATTAATAAACCTTTTAAAAGATTCAAAGTGGTATGGGACACTTTGATTCAAAAATCTATTTTTAAATGGCTTCTTGAAAAATAGTGTGACTTTTAAATGTTTTCATGAAAAGGGGGATATTTATCTCAAATAGTTTTAATGGATATTTTCATCTATTTCAATATCATTAATTATTATCGATTGAGGTACAATAAAATCTTCCATATTGTATTTAATGAGTTATTTTTGACTGTGGATGTGATATTTTTATACCATTCATGGTTTGTTGTTAAAATATTTACATTTTGTATTCTAGTTTAAATACGAATGTTTATGTTATGTTTAAACATGTTCATATGAGGAATGCATTGGACTTAATAAGTGACAGGTGGAGCCGGCTATAGCTCCTCGATGCATCGGTAGGTCTCATGAGACACACTAGTGTCTTGGCAGAAGGCCTTGAAAAAATCTTATTAGTAGTCTTGGCACGATGCCTTGGCTATGTGGTTATGATAGTCTGGAATTATGCATTCCATCATTATGAAAATGGTTATTGATATTTCATGTGATCATTAGACTAGTAGAATATCCATGTGAGTAAGTAAATGGAATTATTTTATTTTATCTTTTCCATTTTATGCTGAAGTACAAGTTTAAAAGGCTTTCATTTTTGTTATAAACTACCTTAAGTGTTTATGCTTATCTATGAAAGATTCTACTACAATGTTATCCTTACTGAGCATCTGAGCTCACCCCTTTCAATGTTTTAGTTTTCCCAGGATTATGAAGAAGTAATTTATGAATGACCTGCAGGGATATTATGAGGTGATATGGAGAAAAGATTGTTTTTATTTAATGTAAATCTTTATGAATGTATCTAGTATTTCCAAGGCTACTAAACCAATAAGTCTTTCGAGATTTGATCTTTCTTGTGATCATTCCATTGTTATGTAAAAATGCACCGACTCTGGGTAACTGGGGTCGGGGCGTTACATATCTGAACTATACATAGGGAGGGAAATTTTCATGATTTTTTTGACTGGTTTTCGGGATGGTTATTTGTTCATCACTACATATATTGTGATTTTAGAAATCAAGGGAATCATAGTTCTTGAATGAATGTGTGAAAGGAGACCAACCGCTGATAATAGTGGTTCTCTCTAGTGAGTTCCACAACAATTTGATATTTTATGTTTTGGAAGAGAAATCAACTATGTAGTTTAACATCTTATGAAGAGGGCTCATGGTATCCCTTTTATGTTCTTTCATTCAAGAAAATTATGAACCCTTCATGATCTGTGATTTCTTTTTCATGCCGATAATTTCTTATAGAAATTTCTATTCTCATGTGATCTATACTAGGTAGGAAAAACAAGGAATGGAAATGGTTCCTATCCCCACGAAAATGAAATTAAGGATATTATATGGGAATTTTGTAATGTATAATCGATGGACCATGGTATAGGATCAATGCATCCCTACATATCTCATTTAAATGTGAATCAATTAGAATATAGTTCTAAAAAACCATGATGTTTAATATTGTGTGTAAAGGACATAAGTCATGCAGTTTAACATCTTTTGGTAATGATGTTTTCACTATATTGGAGTGGGAAGAAACATTTTGCATGGAACTAAAAATATAGGTTTTTTCATCATGACATATCCTATGATGGAATGAATCTAGACACAAGTAGTTATTAAAAGGATTGAATCCCTATGTGGATCTATGTATCAATTATGACTGTGCGAATTTTATCCTTCTTTCACATAGATGTAGATCTTGTCTGTATATTCTTTAGTGATATGGTAATTTATGTGTAGTTTAATATCATTCATCAAGGATATCATACATAATGAATGTCATCATATGGTTAGAATCTATTCCATTCAGTTTAATGTCATGTGGTTAATAAGTGAAACATTTTGAGGTTTAATGTATTGTTTCATGGACTTGGGCCAGATTATATGAATAAATATGAACCATTGGGGTATTCATGAAGAATAAATTCATGTGGTGAGGTCGTGATTCATTCAATTTAGTGTCACGTGGTTATAACATTCCTACATAGTTTAAAATCATAATAAAAGGAATCATGTGTGGTGTTTAACGTCATAAAATCATGAAATCACTAATACATTTTAACATCAGGTTGTTAAGATGTGAGATACATTGAATTTTAAATTCTTCACGCTTACACCAGATGATTTATGATAACTATGAAAAGTAATTCACAAGGAACCTATAATTTTTGGGGTGTGTGACATTTTCCTTATTAATTGTGTCCAATGACAAGGCTCTCATGTGATAAATATTACGTATTATATAAGGACCTCCCTATTTGGGATATAGTTTTGGAGGCTTCATAACTGGTATAATTGGGGTTCTAACAACCCAAACTGATTATCCATATATGAATGAATAAAGTTGAACCATTTTATTGACGTCCTATGTGATATGATTCTGATGGACATTAAAGTTGTACATTGAATGAATCTTGTTCTCATCGAGTTTTAAAAGCTCAGCCAACCGATATTTTGAATTTTCATTATTCGTGGGTTGTCTTCTAATTTATATATTATGTGAGGGAAAATTTACATTAATGGGAAATAATTCATCATTCTCTTACAACAATTAGTATAGAGTTTATTATGTAGAAGTATATGTGGTGGTTTGATAGGACTATAAATCGTGGATGATTTTTTTCATATAGGACTTCTTAAAATTGTTCACTATATTCTTTATTTTGTTTTATAAGGCCTTGTTGATGGAATCTATTAGTCAATTTTCCAATGCATGATATTATGTTGAGTGATTGGACGGAATGATGTAACCCTATTAAAATTTATTCAATTCCACTAAATAAAATTTAGTTATTTTTTTCGTCAATATTGTGCATGCGTCCCAGAACCTGGTGTGGATTGGGACATTTCAAAGTTGATGAATTTATTAATCCTTTCATCATTGAGAGGTTTTTATTTATCCATTTCTAATAATAAGACTTTAGAAATAGATATGTACTTTAACTACTTAGTTATGTCTTGTGGATGTAGGCCCACAACAAACATTCCCAAAAAAATATACAATGAATATTTATCTTTGTGTAGCTATTTTGGGGGTTAATAGATGATATATTCATAGATTTTTAATTCATGAAATTTACGATAGAATTCCACATAGTTGTGGGTCATGATTTTCAAGGAAAAGCACATCCTCTTGATTTTGTGGGAGTTCCTAGTCCCGTATTGACTAATTATACAGGATACTGCATAGAAATCAAGCATTAGAGTTGGAATCTCCCTTTTTTCTCTGAATCTGAATATGCTTTCATTAAAATATCACTTATAGGGGGTTGTTTTCTAATTTTCATCACCACATTTGGTAAATTACCATTAACAGTGCTGAATTTGTTCAGTTTAAGTCCATTCTTTTGATATATTCTTAATTTAGGGATTAATGATAATGGGATCCATCCATCTAGGGGTGGATACCATTTCATAATGGTCTAGCAGAGTTTTGAAATGATTGATATCTTCCATATCGTAGCTTTCAATCATCAAGATCAAACAACAATTAATGATATATAAAATTGCTTCCTCCTAATCAGTTTCGTCTAGGACTACCATTACAATATTAAATGTGTCAACACAAGAATTGTTTTTTGGGGGTCATGAGCTACAATAGGAGATCAAAATAGAATTATACCATTTTTCTCCATGTATAGTTGGTGATAGGGGGAAATTATTCATTTTGATGGGATATTTGTAATTGATCTTCTTTATCAATAATTTTTAATACCCTTTGAATTTTAGGTAACTTATCTATAGTTGTAGGGAATTTTCTATGATAGTGATGACGTATAATATTATTCCTCAATATTTGAGTAGCCTTCTGATAGCGAGAACGAGAAGGGAAAATTTTTATTTCCTTTAGAACCAAATAAAATATTTCAGACATCCTTTAATTTTTTTATCAATTTTAAGATAAAACATTGGTAGGTATCATCAAAATACATCTCCCATGTTTGGGGATTGCAATGGACTAAGAAAACCACATTATCTTGGAGTTTTCTATCAACTGGTGTACTTTTTGGGATGAGATGTTCTGTGCATAAATTAGCAATTGAATTTAATTTCACTACCTTTGGTGACATGAATATAATATAATATTAATTTATAATAACTTCCCATTAGTCTAGATTCCATGTTAGAATAAGGAGGATAAGGGTGTTCATGAGTACATCATTACAATATATCATATTTACTTCATAGTGTTTCTAGTGATTCCTCACTTCTGCCAAAAAAATTATGAGTGTGATGAATTTATTCCTGACATCCATGTATCAGGAATCAGAAGCAATAATTGTTCTAATGAGGTAATAAAGTCTTCTATCACTCTCTAAGTTTTTATACTCTGTTAAGAACTCACCATCTTAGTGTTCCACAGTTTCCTCAAATTTGAGGAATGGATATCACTCAATTAGTTAAATTTGGACTAGTGAGTGTATTAGATACATCTTATGAAATTTGTGGTCTTCTTGGTAGTCCATATCCCATTGGTAATAGATTACTTTCATTATTATCATGGTCCAATGAAGATATTTTTATACCAATTTCTCTATAAAAACCCAAACATAGGAGAGGTTCTCATCGATTCCATTCATTTTATTGTGATTTTTGTGGTTCAAATTGATAAAATAACACTAATATTCTCTAGTTAGATCTCGATTCCATACTGGAATACTAGAAAGCTAAGACACATCCCATAAGATACCCCAAAAGTTCATTTTAGTGGATTCATGTTCAGGCTATAATGATATAGTTTTTTGAATACTTAAAAAATATTTTTAATCTAGTCACACAACTTTTGTGATTTTACAACGATTTCATCAACATAACATTTACATATCCATCCCTAGAATAGATTAAAGGTATTATACATGGTTCATTGAAAATTTGTTGTCATATTATTTAATCAAAAGTGAATGAACTGATATGAAAATGTCAGTTGGTAATAATGAAAGTAAAAGAATATCTATCTTAAAGGGCCATCATTATCTAATTATACCATATATACACATCAATGAATGAAAGAAAATGTAAATGGGTAGATTTTTCGCTCAATAGGTTTTTAAATGGAAATGTGATGTAGTCCTTTTGTAAATGTTGATTATGGTCTCTAAAATCAATTTACACCCTAATATAGCCATTATTTCTCTTGAAGCGGATATTGTAAGAAAGCCTTCATCAGTATTTCAATTCACATCAAATGTTTATTTTGATAAATTTGTCAACATATGATTCTATATTTGTTGTTATAGATTGGTACATCCTCTATAATATCTAGCGTATTCCTCGGTTTTCATTAGGTTAGATGATATTGTGAGTACCCACATCTTGATTCAGTTTTTTCATTTCTATAGAGTTTCAAGTGAACAAATTTTTTTTGTTTTATAAATGGGATCTACATATCATTTTCCAAGATAGATATATAGACACTAGTTATTTCATGTCATGGGTATTCTTCAAATCCCATATTTACCATCGCGATCTCATCAATTGACATGGAGACACCCTCCTAGAATGAGGGGGAGGGGTGTTTCATAAAGTCATAATGTTCTTCTTCCACCTCAGAGTCTTTGAAGGAACTATCTAATGGGAATGAAAATCATAGGGAATATGTTTCACTAAATAGGTAATATAGGCCTTGCGAATACACATTACCATCACCTACTATTAGAGTCATTGTATAGATATTTTCAATGGATTTTATTTTACACTTCTCCTATGTACATGCCGGGATTTTTCCTACAAGACCAGGTATTTTACATCAATAATATTTATGGAGAGAAAATAGTCACTGTTAAGGGTGGTCTGGGGATATGTATGGAAACCCCTCAAACCATTCAGTTTGTAACATGTATATCATCCTCCTCTAGTGGTTTTTTATTTCCTTCTGGTAGAAACCCAATACCATATATGCGTATTCTAAAGAATGGATGGAGAAGATATCACCATGTGGTATTCTTACCATTCCATTGATGTGTTATTTTTGGTAGGGGTTGAATTTTGACAGGACCAACATGTGACTTTTGAGAAAGGGTCTCCCATGTAAGATATTTTATATAGTTTCTTATAGGATAACAATAAACTCAATGTAATATGTGAATTTAATTTGATTACCTTTTATTTTCATCATATCAAGATATAGTTTCTATTCATGTCATACCATTTAATGTTCATCTTTATGGAATAAAATACCCATATATCTCAATCATTATAGGGTTTGAATCAGGATGAGATTAATCTCAGAACCATTTTCAATCAAATACATTGGGATGTTGACCATATCTAGTCTTTAAAAACATTTAGATTTTTGATGAGTCCTTTTAGAACTCTTCATGATTCAAATCCATTAATGGGATGGAGACATGGAATTTTTTAGACATGATCTCTATATGATATACCTCAAATGTAACATTTTCTATCTCAAATAATTTTGAGCTATGGAGGGATTCAACAAATTCCTCTCCTTATTATTTTTAATTATGTAGGTCATCGAGAATTTATATCTTTTCTGGGAAAACCACAAACTATTAAAAAATTTCCAAAGATTAGTGCAGTGTTCAAAACATATTAATGTGGGGATTCATGATGACATGTGTATTAAGATCCATGGTATTTTGGTGGATGATCCTTTGGATTTTGAAAAAATTAGGTATGTTTACTCCTAGTGGTGTTGGACATTCAGACCATACCCATTTCTTTGGATGACCTGGAAATAGAACCTCTTCTAGGAGGATATATAGGAATATTGGGTAAGGATGGTCACTGGAGGGTTTTGAGACACCTCTATGTTTTTGATGGACTTGATGAAGATCTTTATCATGGGTCTCAGTTACATGTATGTCCTCTATGAGGAAATGATTGAAATTTTTAGTCCAACTACTCCCATGATATACCATATATACCATGTTCCTACACATGAAGCCTCTTATTCCCAAGTTTGGTGTCGGGAATTCATACTCATAGTAATATTCATATTCATTTAAGGGGTATTACAAGTGTATCATGTCAACAAAACAAAATATAATAACTTCATATTATAAGGGGGTACCTTTTGATGGCATGATTCCCATGTATTTGAATATTTTAGGGGTTAAATATGAAAGTTGAATTGCATATATTGGAGTAGAATATGACTCTTATAATCCTATCTATTTATGTTTCTGATGGTTTCATCCACCATAGATAGAAATATTTGATTTCTCCTTCATGGCTGGTGGTGATGTTATAGGTTTTATAAGATGTAATTTAAAGGTGTTATAATCTTATTGTACAAATTTTTTAGACATCCAATTGTTGAACTTTTGTCCTCGATATGTTGGAATTACCTTCCAACCACCTTCTTCTTCTTGCTGTGAAATATTTTACAGGACACATTTTCTGAGGAGTTATCTACAACCATCTATCCAGAATAGACAATTCATTGATGGAAATATTTTAAGAAGAAACATTTCTGTATATTATGTCCCAACAATATGTGGAATTTTATGTATTCATGAAATCATATGAGTTTTACTTCATTGGGGTTCATGTGTTGTGGTATATTGAGTAGGGTATTATTCATGACTATAATGAAATAACTACAGAGCTGTTCATTTAAAAAATAGTAGGCTTTATTCACTTATTCCTCAAATATTGTACGACCTTGATTTCCCTTTTCTTCCGTATGAGAGTGATTTTGAGGTTGTTTCTGCATAACAGGATGTATGAAGTAGTTTAGGACTTGTACATGTGCTTTAATGGGAACTCTTCATTTTTTGAGTGTAAAAATAAAATCTTATTGCTTTCTCTGTATTTTCCCCAATGGTAAAGGCATGATATATGATTTTTATTGGGATTTCTTAATGGTTTCATTTAATCATTGTGTTATTCTACAAACTCACAGAACCGTGAAGGATAATTTGTTTGGATTGGAGGGTGTTTCATCTCAGAGCTGAAATTTTTAACACATCTTTCTAGAATCTCTTATTGTAGGACATGGATTTGGAGTGAATAGTTTAGACCATTATAAAAACCCATCATTTTCTTACATTAATATTACATAATTATAAAAATAAATAACATAATATTATTACACTACAAGGATCCATAGGATTATATTTTGGGGAAATTTATGAAAAAACATAACATTTACAACATAAAGCATAATTATTTATTTAATTCATTCTTCTCTAAATTCTTATTTTCAATTGACATCTCCTTAGTAAATATAGTCACCTGATGGTACACACCAAAAAGGGGTGATCTAAAAGCACTGTTAAAGGATAGATAAGAATAATAAAGCAAGGGGGGAACATAATGATAACATCATCATTAAAATCATGGGAGGAAACATTAATCAAAGACATGAAATGTGGAAATTCATAAAAATAAAACGTCATGTATTAGTGGTTATCTACGATACATAGAGGTGAACAAAGATATCATCTTGTTCACACATCATTTCACATTAACTAATGATATTTATGACTTTACACAATGCATTAGAGAACTGTACAATTTTTGGTGCACCTGTTACTTTCTAACATTCATATTGTGCAGTATAATTCTGGGGGAACCCATCACATCATAATATTTACATTATAATGCATTCCACATTTAAAATATGTAAAACATAAACATAAAATAACCTATGGAAATAAAATTATTTCATATAATATATAATATATCCATTAAAATTTGGTTCCCAAACTAAAAACCGATTAACATGCTGATATAGAACCATTAACCATGAGTGAAGAGTGAAACAACATTCAAGAAGTACAAAGGGTGTGTTTATATGACATAATAGTTCTTTTGGAAAAAATTTGTTTTTCATAAAATAAATTATACAAGATGTATATCCTATAAAATTGAATATATTGATGAATAAATCATTTTTAAGGATAACTCGTACCGAACATGGAGTGAAAGAGGTAGAATACAATGAAAGAAATTTGGGTTGGGAAATTTCCTCTTATCTTGTATCCGAACACTTTGGTCACATTAATGCCTTATATAACCCTATTATATTCACTAATTAACTACTGTAGAACCAATTTTACCTGAATATGGTTCATTATAGTTTCATTAAGTTAATTAATGGTCCTTTGGATGAGTTATAGTGTTTAAATCCATTGTTTCGGAATGTCTGTTTTGAGGTCTTCATGAACGATTCACTTGTATTGAAGAATCGATGTTCGTGCAGAACATGTATAACCACATAGAACAGATATTACATGATATTATTGATATGATATGATTTTAAATGATATTATAATAAATATTTCTATATACCTAGTTAACTAATCATTAGTTAAGAATATAATGGTGATCATTTGGTTAAATTCAGGCGGTTTTTCTACCACAACAAACTTGTTTCGTTTAATCATTATGTAATATATACCTAAGTTAGTTACATAATATTAAATAGATCATAATAAATATAATTTAATCTAGTTCATACAAAAAAAATTCAGGACTAGATCTAATGGTGGTAATGGAAAAAAAATGAAAACATGTTGTTCTTGAAGGATATAAATTAACACCTCATGAACAACGTTTTCATTTTTAAAATAAAAATAACATGACAAGGGGGTTGGATGATATATTTTCACATTAGACTGATACAATTCCATTATATTTGATATAATATAGTTGATATACCATGTGGGGATATATTAAGAAAATATCATGAAATTGAACGGAAATTAAAGGAAAAGAGAGTGGGGCAATTACCTCTTGAATCTTCCTCTTGGGATCCTCCTTATGGAACCTAGGCTTGTTCTTTTGATGAGACCAGAAATTATTGGACATTGGGGAGGGTCTAGGGAACATGATTTGGCAGATTTTAGTCATGAATTGAATCATGATATGTGTGGGGAAATGATGGTGTAATGATTGGAATTTATAGTGAAGGGGAGAGGGGATTCTCAATATTAAATTCATTAAATTTTTAATTCTAGAATACAAGTTATAGTGATGATTACAAGACCTAGAATACTATTGTGTGCATGTGAGTACGAAATAATGGCCTGACATCATCCATAAATCAGCTTATTACATCATAATTTATGTATTTATAATTTATCTTGAATTATCATATTTTACTATTCACAAAAAATTCATGTATTTTAGAAAAATCAAACAAAATAACCCTATCCGTTTTTAATATGTAGAATCCAAATATTAATTCCATTACTCAAAATTAATTTTCTAATTATGAATAATTTAATTTTTAATTATAATTATAATTTACATGAAAAATATTGTTTTTTTAAAAGATGACGTCTAATTCCAAAACATTGGTATGTCATTCTTTAACATAAACCCTATATATATTCTACCATAGATGGGATTAAAATTCATAATTGTATATCACTATTCACAAGGGTAGTATAACTATTTATATGGGTATGTTACTGCTCACCAAAAAAATAAATTTTTTATTAGAGTCCAAAATTCCATCAGAACACAACTGTGTATGCATGCTTTTTGAAATTGAGAACAAAAATGTGGAAACATTATGTCTAATGGTCACATAGTATTAATTATCATGATATTTAACAGTTCTTCCTAATTATAATATAATTTATAATTATAATAAGGGAATTACATTCCTAAAACATTGGGTCATTACATTCTCTCCTCTTTATGAAATTTTATCCTTGAAATTTCGTTTTACTTAAACATTTGAGGGTATGTCTCCTTGATCATCTATTCTAGTTCCCAAGTATCTTCTTCGAACTTATGGTTCCTACACAACACTTTGACTAGGGGGGTTGTCTTGTTGCGTAGAACCTTATCTCTTCAGTCTAGAATCTATACCGGTTGCTCCTCATAGGAGAGATCATCCTCCAACTATACCACATTTTAGGTCAGTACATGTGAGGGATTAGGTATGTACATCATCGGGGTTGATAAGTGAAACACAACATGAACATGATCCATATTTTTTAGAAGTGATAGATGATATCCAATGTCTGATATGCGGCCATGAATATCTAAGGAGACAATATACCTTGGGCTTATCTTCCCCGTTATTCCAAACTGAATGACTCTCTTCCATGGTGATATTAAAAGGATGATTTTATCTCCATCATCAAACCCCAAGTCCCTTTGACGGTTGTCAACATTACTGTTTTGTCGACTCTGTGCAAATTTGATGTGTTTCTGGATGATTTGAGCATACTCTACCATCTCTTTCACAAGATTAGGTACAAGTAGATTTCTTTCTCCATCTCCATCCCAACATGTTGGAGTTATAAATCTCTTTGCATACATAACTTTAAATGGATCATTCTAAAAACATGAATAAAAGCTATTTTTTGTATGTGAACTCATCCAATGGGAGATGGTGATCCCATCAACCTTTGAATTCTAAAGAGTAGGCTAATAGTTTTTCTTAAATCGTCTGAATTTGTCATTTTAGATTGGCAATAAATTTTCAAGGGTAGGCCATGAAAATTTTAATTCACTGCTCAACGAATGTTTAAGGATCCTCCAGAATTTAGAAATGAACCTTAGATCACGATTTGATACAATCGAGAGTGGAATGCCATGTAATCTCACATCTTCCTTCACATATATAATTTCTAGTTTATCAAGAGAGATATATTCCAGAATAACGATAAAATGGGTAGTCCTGGTGAGTCAGTCAACCATAACCCATATAACATTTTTTACATTTGATATCTTCAGGAGACCAATGAAAATTTCTATAGTGACAATATCTTATTTCTACATGGGTATAGGCAATGGTTGCATCATCCCTTTGGACTTTTTTACACTTCATTAACATCCTAACATACCATGCACCTTGATATGTTTTTTGTACTCTCATTGTTCATGTTATCCAATCAGAAGGGTTCTGAATGATCTCAGTATATCATAGTTCTACCAAGATGGATAGAAAATGTTGTGCTATGTGCATTTTCCAATATATCCTTATTTATAATTGGTGATGAAGTAACACAAATACATGTTCCAAAATTTTATCACACCATCATTTTCGACATGGAACTCATGTAACTTCGCTTCCTTTACTAAATTCACCATTTTTTTGTAGCTCCATATTATCACTTTTTTCCTCCTTAATCATCTCTTGGATTTGTGGTTGAGAAATAATTCAGTAATATTATGAGGTATCCCTTGACCATATGATTTACAAATCCTTACTTTTCATATCAAGTAAGATAGGGTCTTTCTCAATACACATCATGGAGAGAGTATAATGTTCTTTTCTGCTTAAATCATCAACTACCTTGTTCTCCTTTCCAGGATTATAGGGAATAGAGAAATTGTAATCCTAGATTAGCGTTAACCATCTTCTTTGACACATGGTGAGCTCATTTTGGGTTAATATATACTTTTTGATTTTTTGGTCGGTGTATATGTCACACATCTTACCATAAAGGTAGTGTCACTAGATTTTCAAGGAAAAATCATGGTTTCTAGCTCAAGATCATGTGTTTGGTTGTTCTGCTCATGGATATTCAACTAAAGTGAGGCATCAGCTATCACATTATCATATTTCATGAGTACACAACCAAATCCATTCAATGAAGAATTACTGTATAACACAAAAAATTCTCCAATTTTAGGTATTGTGAGTATAGGTGTAGTGATCATCCTTCTCTTTAGCTCCTTGATTCTTCCCTCACATTCTTTTGTTTTGACACACTTTACCCCTTTCTATGTAAACTTAGTTAGTGGGCTTGAAAATCAAGAAACATTTCTCCCAAAATATCAGTAGTACCTAGATAATCAAAGAAAACTATAGATTTTTAGGACAATAGAGGTCTCTAGCCATTTCTCAATCACTTTTGTTTTTTTAAGGGTCTATATAAATTCCCTCACATGTGATCTCATGTCCCAAGAATGTGAAATTCTTAACCAAATGTCACATTTTATTAACATGGTGTACAACTTCTCCTTTCACAATGTCGCCAACAAAACACTTATATGTCATTTATGTTCCTCCTTAATCTTGGTTAATATGAGAATATCATCAATGAACACTACCAAAAAAATATCGCGGTAATTTCTAAAGACTATATTCATAAAATCTATATGGATTATAGTGGAATTATTAAGTCCTAAATTCATCAACAAAAACTAATTTTTCATGTACCTAGTATCGAAATGTAGTCTTATAAATATCATCATTCGTCACCTTTAGATGATAATATCCAGTATGAATATCCACCTTTGAGAAGTATTGATCTCCACATAACTGGTCAAAAAAGATATCAATTCTTGGAAGAGGATACATGTTTTTATGGTGATTTTGTTGAGTTTCCAATAATTGATAAAAAACCACATTGTTCCATCCTTCTTTTTCAAAAAGAGCAATGGCGTACCCCAATGTGATTCATTGGGGAATATGCATTTTTTTTTTCAAATGCTCTTGTAGCTTATTCTTTAAATCATCTAGTTCAATATGATCCATAAAAAATGATACATTGAGATTGGAGTAGCACTTATTATGAATTCTATAGGGATATCATCCTCATGATCTAGGGGATGTTTGGGTAACTCTTCGGGAAATACTTCACTGTATTCCTTCATGACGTGTATTTTCGCACAGTAGGCAATTTCCTATTACTCAACCATTTGGGAATGGTATTGTTATTCATAGGGAATCAACACCAACAAATTTGAAGGATTTTTCAAAGGAGATTCTTGATCTTCATTCCATTTGTAGAAGAGCATGGGAAGGTTTGTAATATGAAAAGATATTTTATTTTCCAAATATTAGATATGTGATTTATATAACGACACCCAATCCATTCCCATTATAGCATCAAATTCTACCAAGGGTAGTATTATGATATTTGTAGGAAGAATCTTCCCACATACCAAAATACGAGAAGATTCAACCACTTGGGTTGAAATGATTTAACCTCTTGGTGTTTTTAAAGATATCTCTACTTCAGGGATTTTGGACATCGATTTTATAGTTCAAGAAAAATACAAGATATAAAGGAATTCGTAGAACCAGAGTCAGATAATATTTTTTCCATTCTTGAGTTAATAGAATGTATACCATATATGGATTCATTATCTTACTCCACTTTTGAAGTAGTGATGGGAAAATCATTCCCTATTTTCTTTGGGATTTGTTGCCGATAATGCTGGTTACCGTCAAGGACTCAAGGTTAGTGCACTGGCTTGAATTGTGTCCTTTCTACCTACTGTTGTTGCATTAAACCAATGGTTGTTCTCTCCATTCATCCAACACATTATCTTTCCTTCTCATATCTTTTTGATACTCTTGAACATGGTTTCCTTATTTCCCACACATGAATCATTTCCCTATCCTTTTGAAGAAATTCCAATGATGAAACTTCCCACAATTTTTTAATGTGGTTTGTTGAGTTTTCGTCCAACCTTTATCATTAGATCCTCCTGTTTGAAACTCCTTATTTTGTTTCTTATCACCATCTCCATGGAACCATTCTCTGAACCCCATATCAAATTTTATATAACATCGAACAAAATCTTTATAAGTCCCATTGTATCTAATTGGAAGATCCCTTCGATGGTGTTGTTGTAATCTAGTAAAGAATCTATCAATTTTTATATCATTGTTGATAACAAAATCTGAAATATAATTTGTAATCCCTGTGAAATTCACATCAAAGGATTTGAAAGATTCTTCTTTATTTTTGTTGAGATATATTAATTATATCTATATATAGTTAGTAATGTTTCATGGGAAATAATTATTAAGAAAAAGATCTTAATGTCTTCCCATTCTATCTCTTCAATTTTTTCCCTTGTCTTGGTTTTCTTAATCAAAGTACACCATTGATCAGCCTCTCCCTCAAGATGAGAAATCGATAGTGTCACCATCTACATATTAAAATATTAAATCCCATGAATGATCTTCTCCATGGTTTTGACCCAATGTTCTAGAACTAGTGGATCGAAAGATCCACTAAACGTTTGTGATCAATCCCATATAAAAAAATTGATAGACAGTTTCTCCCTCTCTTGTAAACGAGGATGTTCCCCATTATTTTGTTTATTATATAAAACCTAAGATAGTTAGGTAAGTATTACCATGATGTTTTTAACTCTAACTCCCTTATCATTAGGCTTGTCATCTGATAAATCATTGCATTGGTCCTCACATGATTTGTTGGCCTTGTTTTTCCTGGTTCCCAACATTTTCTATAATAAAAAAGGTTAGAACAAAAAATAAGTCAACAATTAATGAATAACTTTTTTATTTGTACAATTTAATCTGAAATCATAACTTATAATATCCCAATTTAAAGCTTCTTGTTTTCATATTTTTACTCAGTATCATTCTATAGGTTTTCTCTAGGGTTCACTAATCTTAATTCCCATATTAACAAAACCATGCCTCTATACCAACTATAGAAACCCAAAATTTTCATAAATTACTATAACATTATTATAATGATTAGAAAACATAATAGTATTACACAATTAGGATCTATAGGTTTAGTTTATTGGGGAAACTAAGACCAAACATAACATTTACAATATCAAGAATAAACATTTATTAAATTCTTTCTATTCTAGCTTTATATTGGAACTTGACTGCTCCTTAGTTCATGTAGTTACCAGAGGATATATATCAAAAAGGGCTGAAATAAAATTCAAATAAAAGGATTAATAAAACAATATAGCATTATTTGAGAATAATTATAATGTCATCATCAAAATCATGGGAGTATACATTAATAAAATACTTTAAATGTGGAAATGCATAAAAATAAAACATTATGTCTTAGTGGTTAACTACAACACACAGTTGCAAACATAGCGAGCATCTTGTTCACGTAAAATTTCAATTTAACTCATGAGATTAATAAAATTACCCAATAAATTAGTGTTCTGTAGAATTCAGGGCACACCAGTCACATTCAAACATTCATGTTGCACTATATAATTCGAGGTTCCCTAGTGACAACATAATATTTACATTATCATGACTGCCACATTAAAAATATGTAAAACATGATCTTAAGATAACCCATGGAAAGAAATGGGTTTCTTATAATAGATCATACATTTATTAAAATTTGGTTCCCAAAATAAATAGGTAATATCATTCTTGACATAGAAGCAATTACCATGAGTGAAGAGTGAAATGATAATCTTGATGTAAAAGGGGTTTTTTTATTTGAAAAAAGAATTATTTTGGAAGAAATTTAATTTTTTCTAAAATAAATTATAGAACATGTATATCCTAGAAAATTTTAGATAAATATGAATGAATTATGTTTAAGTAGAACCCATACTGAACATGTAGTGAAAGATGGAGAACCCAAAGAATGAAAGTTGGGTTTGAGAATTCCCCCTTAACCTGTATCTGAACAATTTTTTCATTTTAATGTCTGGTATAACCACATTAGATTCATTAATTAAAAATTATGGAACCTTGTGTATATTAAAATGGTTAATTGTGGTTTCAGTAAGTTATTTTATGGGCCTTTGTATAAGTTATAGGGATTAAATCCATTGTTCGAGAATGATTGTTTTTATGGTTTTCTGGAACTATTAACTTGTTTTCATGAATTGAAGTTCATGTAGAACATGGGTAATAATAAACAATTGATATTAAATGTTATTAATTATATTACATGATTTTAAATTTTCTTATAATGATATATGTTATATACCTTGTGGATGAATCATTAGTTAAGAATTTAATGAACATCATTTTGGTTAATTTGGGTAGTTTTTCGATCACAACGAACTTGTTTTTTTATCATTTTTTAATATGCTCATATTTTAGTTAAATAAAATTAAATAAAACATAATACATATAATATAGAATATTTAAACCATAAAAATGGTATCATGACTAGATCCAATGGGGGTAATGGAAAAAAGAAAACATGTCATTCTTGAAGGTGAAAATTTAACACGTCAAGAACAACATTTTAGTTTATAAAATAAAAAGAAGATGAGAAGGGGTTATGATGATATATTAGCCCATTCGTATAATAAAATTCCAGTATATGTGTGATAATGGACTTACCATACAATGTGGGGAGATATTAACAAAAGGACATGAAATTGAAAATAAATTAAAGGAAAAGAGAGAGGGGGGAATTACCTCTCGAATATTCCTAGTAAGATCCTTATTATGAAACATTGGCTTAGTATTTTATGAGACCTGATGTTCTTGGTTGTGGGGGTGGGGCTAGGGAGGATTCTTGGTCATTGTTTTGATATTTCTCCAAGCACTATATGGGTGAGTAAATGAAGGTGGGAATGATGGTATTTATATTTGAGGGGAGAGGGGATTTCTTAATATTAAATTCATTACTTTATTACATCCAAAGGAAAAGTAATAGTGATGATTCCATGACCAAAAATTGTAATGTGTACATGAGATTTAGAGATAATGTACTTACATCATCCATACATAATCTTATGGAATAATAATTTATATATTTATCAATTATAGTGAATTATCATATTTTACTATTTGACAAAATTTCTAGTATTTTAGAAAAATCCCAAAAATTCACCCTAACCATTTTTTTGACATCTAGAATAAAAAAATGAATTATATTTTTCAAAAATAAATCTCTAAAAATAATTAATTTAATTTTTATTTAATATCAAAATTTTCTTTAATATTTCAGTTTTAAAAACAATTGTTTACTTATTCAGAAACATAAGAACATCATGCTTTCATTCAAATAATACATATATACTATCCTAGGTGAGGTTAAAATTCATAAGGTTATATCACTATTTATAAGGGTAATATTACTATTTATAAGGGTATGTTAATATTCTCCAAAAATTATGTTTCTTCTATTAGACTCCAAAATCACCCTGAACACAACCGTGAAGGTCAAATTTTCAAAATTGAGAATAATGGAATTGAAAAATTCAGTCTAATGGTCACATGGTATTTAGTATCATGATATTTTATTGTGATTACTAATTATATTATTAGTATTAATTATAATAATAAAAATCCATTGATAAAACATTGGGTTATTACAAACATTCCATCTCGATATGAATTCATACACGATATAATTTTCATGTTGATTGTAGTTCATCCAATTGATGATTGAAATGTTCCATATTGTGGAGCTAGAATGAACATGTAATTGACAAGGAAGGTTATATGATCCTGTAATTGATACATCTAGAAGGTTTATGTTGAAAAAAAATGGTTGGATCTACCATATTCAATACAATAATCCTTAGTTTTTTTTCTTCTTGTAGATATTTAAGGCATATCTTCATACCACTTTATGATACAATGTGTGTGATTTTTTTAGGTTAACTAATCCATAAATGTTTGTGAAGGTTTAATTTTTAAAATTGGGTGGAAGAAAACCCACATCTTGTTGAGATGGTATGTGGAGTATGATATACTCTATAATACCAAATATATGATCAAAATAATATAGATAATGTTTGAAGTATCTAATAATGCTTAAACTAAAATAGGGGGGTGAATTGGATTCTTTAAAAAATTCATTTGGATCATTTAATGTTTAATAAGGTTAAACAAGGCAATTCAAAAAACATCTTTTTCTACACATTTCCTAGATTCCAAAAATATGATTCCGAGAAAGTGATTCAGGAAAAGATGGTTCTGGAAAGGAAACATAATGAAAGTTTAAAAAAATAATAATTCTAACTTATAGCATATAGAATAATACTAAATCATAGTATACATGTATAAGGAATTATATGATAGTTATAATTTCCTCAACAATCAAAATACAACAAAAAACTATATACAAACAAGTAACAAGTTGTATGTCTTTTATCCCAAAGAGAAGTGTATCCAGCAACATTGGATAAAGATCCTTTGATTTATACTTTCATTAAAGTCTGTTTTACCGACACCAGGGTTAACCCCTGATATGAAGATCGTATTCTATTTTTTTATCCCCACACACCCTCTACTTGATGGTATTTGGCACCTATGTCTTCCTCAGCAAGGAATTCCACGAAATTTAAGGTAGTCAGAACCTCTGTCTTCCTATCCTCGGTAGCCCCCAAATGTACTTAGCAACATTTAGAGTCGCATAAAGAAAATCTAAACCAGGAGTTTAGTATCCACATAGCATGAGATTCTATCTCGAGAAACCACTTCAATAGCATATAATCTCTAGAGTCATATAACGTTGTCGAGCTCTTTCAAATGATCTCTTATTTATATGCACATCACCAATGGTCGGCTCCATCCTCCAATGGTCATATTTTTCCTTGAATTCCAGAGAGACATGTACATGTGTAACTCAAAAAAATGTTTAGTTAGTAACTGAAAGCACACCATCATTTTATAAGACATACATGTTTAAGAAAATATATGGTTGTATAAGAAAAAGAAAATATTCGGAATGTAAAAAATAAAAGTTTGTATTATAACCAAAATCTCATTCAGTGTCTATATTACAAGGATATTTGGATTATGTTTTCTAAAGAATTTGAAACGTAAAAATTATAGAATTTTAGATTCTGAATTTCAAGAACATTCAAAATCTAGATTTACAAGAATTCAGAACATAAACTTATAGAGTTCGAAGTCAGAGTTCATGAGAATTTGGTTTCAGAACATAAAATGTTCGGAGTCATAGTTCATGTGAATTCAGAGTCAGAATGTACAAAGTTCAGAGTCTGATTTCATAGAACTCAGAGTCAGAATGTAGAAGGGTTCGAAGTATTAATTTAGATAACTCGGAGTCAAATCTCGGAAGAGTTTGAAGTATGAATTCATGGAACTATGAGTCAAAACTTAGAAGGCTTCAGAGTTTGAATTCAGAGAACACATAGTCATAATTCAGATCATGAAAATTTAATTCTCTTTATCAATGTATTATATGATTCCAAATCATTAGATATGAAACTGAATTTTACATTTAGACAATATTTCAAATAAAAAACACTATAAGGATAAATTTCCATCGGGAAGAAAAAATTTCCTTATGAAAGAAAAGTATAGGGTAAAATAAAATTTCCCTTAAGATAAGGTTTTTGTGATTTTTAAAACAAGAAGGAATGGTAACATTATAAGGAAACCTTATTGACACAAAAATATCCCCCAAGTATGAAGGAATGGAAAATTATTAAGGAAAAACTTATTTACTCAACAATATCCCCCTTATTCGAAAGCACAAACAACCTCATGAGAAAGAATATAAGAACTCAGAAAATATTTTTCTAGACATTGAAAACAAAACATATCTCCCTTTTTATATGGGAAAATATGAATATGACTAAATCCCCCATAGGCTTTGTAACACTAAATATTGTGTTCTAGATTTCTGGAATGAAATTTTCCATTATCATGAGTACAAAAATCTCTGTAATGTAAACTCCCCCTTTAGATAAACTCCCCCTTTAGATAAACTCTTCCTTTAGATAAACTCCCCCTTACATAGGGATATATATTCTTTTCATAGTATTATTTTTCATTTCTCACCCTTTGTGATTTTCAAAAGGAATTTGAGAGAATGGAAAAAAATATGCTACCTTAATGATTTGTACAACACATCCAAAAGACAAGCAGCCAAAAATTTCATTATGATTATAAATAATTTGTACAAGGAATAAAAATACAAAAAAAAGATCATATTGCAACATGGTTATCCTTTTTTCCTTCAGAATCATCATTTTGACTATAGTCTTCAGCTTTTTGAGGTCATTGTGATCTTCCTCAGCTCGCTTAAGAAATTTATCCTGATCCTATGATTTCTTTTCAAGAGATTTAATTTATCTTGCTAAGCCTTGAGAATTTCATCCTGAGACTTCAAGGTTTCTTCCTACTTCTCTAGATTCTCTTAAATATCTATCCTGAGATGTCTTTCTCTTTTCCAACTTTGAGCAACATAATAAAATATATCATTTAGATCTTTTACTTCTTGAATCTGAGAATTTTTCTTAAGAGTGAGCTTTTCCTCAATACTATTCATTAGAACCTTTATCTTCCCATCTTCTATGTCAAAATCCTCCTTGACCCTATCTTAAAACTCATCGAGTTATCTCAAATCATAAACTATTTTTTGACCATCCAACCACTTTCTTATAAGACCTTTTATGGGCATCATAGTTGATAATTAAATATTTGAAGTTGGCCTCCTGCTTAGCAAACTTCTCCATCACCATGGACACTGAATTTTCATTCTGATTTAGTTTGTGATGAAGTATATGACATCTGGAGTCAATGCTAGGTAAAATTGGAATGAAGACAACCAACTTCTTCAAAGAACAGACAATGAAATAATGTCCATGAGAAGATAATTCTGAATATGAAACTCTGCTTGGTGAGAGTTGTTTCTTTATCTCAATAAGATTCCTTTTTGTTGTTCCACCAACATATTTCTTCTTCAGAACAACATTATTAGATGTATCCACAACCACTTGTTTACCCTTGTCAGTTCTCGGAATGGATTCCTCATCTAGAGATTTATTTTCACTATCAAACAGCTGAAAAATCATATATTCATCTATATTCTCTTTCTCATCTCTAGCCTCAACATCCTCAGGGTGTCTGAAATCATGGTTTGAACTTTCTTCCTCAGAAAATTTATTAACATCTTCTTCTCACTTTTAATCTTAACCTTCCTCATCCTTCCTATGAGTTGTGAGAATAGAAGTCTCTGATTCAGATGTTTGTATTGATATTTTCTCGTAAAGGGTTCCTTTTCATGGTAATCCTTAACTTGCTCTGTAAGATTGTCAGAGCCACAACTACATTCTACCTCTTCTTATCCTTTTTATTCATCAACATTTTCATGGGTTTTTTTAGGACTGAAAAAATTATTACCCAATGATTCTCATAAATCTTCTACCATGAAAGATTGTGATACTGGAATATTCTCTAATGCTATATCTATGGATTTCAGAAGGGATTAGACTAACTCAGATTTAGTCATTTTATTCCTTTGCTTCTTATCATTAGCATACTTCTCAAGATCATCAGCGGTCTTCTCTTTTAATTCCTTAGATTCTGTAGGATCTAAATCAAAACACGGCTCCCCTATATTCTTATTCTTTTTCTCTTCCATCATTTTAGCTATGACCTCATCCAAATAAGTTTTATGCTTCTTAGTTATTGGAGGATTGGATTGAGCTTCCATATATTTTGGGATTTTCTCTTCTTCTTCTACTTCCTTCAATAAAACATTCTTACCATCCTTTTTTAATGGTTCAGAAAAATTTTAATTTTTCAGAATAGATTCATCTTCTTCCTCTGGTAGTTCATAAAACTCTCCAGAGTATATAGAAAACCAATGTTCATTCTTTTCAATGTATCATCAATTACTAAGATGACATTGAAATTCTTTGGCATGGAACTGGAAGGAATCATGAAAGACTCAAAGCATCGAACTATTAACTTTGAAAGAATGGTCGGGTACATGATAATCTGAGCCTTCAGATTCCCAATCGTAATATTCTCTATCCTAATGATAATATGCTTCATCAAGTTGATCTTCCTTTAATTCACTAAAAAATCTAGAATGTACATATCAGTCTTCTTCAAGATGTTCTTATCACCTTTTCTTAGAATGATAAATACTTAATCATAGAGGTCAAGGATCCGATTAATTATAGAGAGGTGAGCAATCGTCGGAGTCTTGACATCTGAAAGTCTAAGACATTCTATAGCCTTTATCTTATTGAAACGTCTTTTTTTATCAGGAAACTTATGGGAACAAAATTCAGCATCCCCTTCATGAGACAACCCCACCATGCTTGCAGCCTTGGTGTATGAAAGGGCATATTTTTTTCCATAGCTTTGGAAAGAAAATTTACTCCCCTCTTCTTCTTTTAAAAAGCTCACAGATTCATAAAATTACACAGAAAAATCTGGATAAACCACATCTTGAGCTCCTTGCTTTGATATGAAAACGATTTCCAATCCATTCAACTTGATATTATTGGATATAATGGAATTATACTTGGTAGAGAAATTCGAATTGACGAACCTCTCTCTACAAATCATCCTCTAGGAATTTGGCTTGACAGTTGACATCTCTTGAGAAGGGAAATCAACAGACATTCAGATTTGAGCATGATTTGAATGGTTTGGAACTTGATTTTGAAAGGGGGGAAGAGCTTACACACACAAAGGCTTGAATTCTAATGTGAGAGAACCCGTAGAGGGTACTTTATATAGGCGTTTGAAGCAATGGTTGAACTTCCAACGTTAATCCAACCGTTGAGAAAAAATCTAATTAGATCTAACTATTGAAATGATAACTACAAGGAAAACTTGATAGAATCTGATCTTTTGTGATTTTTATAAAGAACATTCACATTTAAGGAAAAGAGAATCAGAAAACAATTAAAATCAAATGAAAATACCAGCATGTAAATGATGATTATGAAAACCTAAGAAATTAATCATACCTTTTAGATTTTTAGTTATATTATTCGTATTGTGTAAAAAAATTTCCTTGAATAAATTTAGATTCTGAAAATTTTGATGATGAAAATAAATACTTCATTATGAAAAAATTTTGAGTACAAAAAGCTTCATTATGAATATTTTGAGTATGAAAATATTCATTTCTAAAATTTTGAGAAACTGAGTATGAAAATATCATTACGAAATTTTTTTGAAGCACTGATTATGAAATATTTTCATTATGAAGCATTCTAAAAAATAGACTATGAAAAATTGTATTACGAAGATTTTTCATTTAACTAACAAGAAAAATGTACTCCCGCTTTGAAAAGGATTTTATTTCTGTAAGGATATTAATTTCAAGAGAAAGTTAATGAAGAATATTACCTGATGGTTATAATTCCTAAATTTTGTTTAATGTATTCAAATCTATCAGAGTAATGATTTTTTGAAAATGTCAGCAAGTTGATCTTGTGTTCTGATAAATTGAAGAATAATATCGCATTTTGTGTTTGATCTGTAAGAAATTGATGCCTAATATCTATGTTTTTTTCATGAGAGTGATGAACATGGTTTTTTCTTATTAAAATTGCACTAGTATTATCAGACACAATTTTTGTTTTGTTAAAACTCATAACATAGTCTGTGAGTGTGTGTTGCATCCACAACACTTGAGCACAACAACTTCCATCTGCTACATATTCTGATTCAGTAGTGGAAAGTGCTACAGAGTGTTTCTTCTTTTGTGACCAAGAAACTAATAAATCTCTTACAAAATGACAACTTCCAGATGTAATCTTTAAATCCATTTTGCATCCACTAAAGTTAGCATCTAAAAAACGTTTTAGAAAGAAATCATTTCCAATAGTATAAAAGAGTCCAAAATCCATGGTTCCATTTAAGTAGTGAAAAATTATTCCTACTGCCTTTAAATCAGATTCCATATGATTGGATTCATATCATGCACGAAAGCATACTAAAAACATTAAGTCTATATGACTAGCTATCAAGTAATGTAAACATATATCATACCTATGAAAGATGATTGATCTTCTGGTTTCCTAGCTTCATTAATGTCAACAGTGTTTGAGGTACCAATGGGAGTACTAATACTCTTAGTTTTGTAAAATCCATAAATTTTATGAACCTATTTAATATACTTATGTTGGGATATATAGAATACATCTGGTTTTTGAGAAATTTGAAAACCAAGAAATTTTTTTAACTCACCCATCACACTCATTTCAAACTCATATTTCACTAGATCTGCAAAGGAATCAGTTAAAGATTACTACCTTAAACCAAATATAATTTCATCAACATAATTTTGTACAATCAAAAAAAATTTATTATCTATATTTATAAAAAAAGGATGGATCTGTAATTTCTCTTAAAATAATTATTTTGAAGCAAAAATCATGTAAGCCTATCATACCAAGAATAAGAGGCTTGTTTAAGTCCATAAAAAGCTTTGGTATGTCTAAAAGCATGTTCGGGATGTTTTTTATCTTCAAAACCAGGATGTTGTTCAACAAAAACCTCCTCTTGAACATATACATTAAATAATGACCATTTCATATACATTTGTAAATGATTTAAATTGAAGAATGATGAAAATAAATGTAAAATAAGAATAGATTTATGTCTAGCTACTAGAGCATAGTTTTCTTCATAGTCTATTCCTTGTTGTTGATTATAGCATTTAGAAAGAAATATAGCTTTATTTATTAATATTATTCCATTTTCATTACACATAATTTTGAAAACCCATTATACACCAATAATAGAAGTTTACTTAGTTTATTCAACAAAAGTCCAGACATTATTCCTTTCGAATTCATTTAGTTCATCTAACATGGATTTTATCCAATCCTCATCATCTAAAGCATAATCATTTATTTTTTTCTATTTGGGAAAGGAATGCTAGATGTTCTACATAATTTCTTAAGGAACATCTAGTATTTACTGGTTTATTCACATCACCAATGATATTATCACTGTGATGATTCTTAGGCAACACCTAATTTGGGTTTTGCAAAACTTGTTCATCAACATAGTGTAAGAAATCTTCTAGGGTAACTGTTTCAGAATTATTATCCTGGAGATTTTCCTTATCAAAAGGATCTTCTAATAGAGGTTAATATTATGTTTTTGAAAAAAAATCCAATGATATAGGATGGGGTTGTTTAAAAATAAAAGCATCAGTTTCATAAAATTTAACATGCATTGTTTCTCCAACATTAAATGTTTTTTTATTAAAAAATCAATAAGCCATAGAAGTTATAGAGTAGCCAAAGAAAATTCCTTCATCAGATTTTGGTTCAAATTTGTGTAAATTAACTTTAATATTCAGAATGAATACTTTTCAACCAAAAACCGTGAAGTATGAAGTCTAGGCATTCTACCATTCCATAACTCATAAGGTGTTTTATTAGGAAAATGTCTAATCAAAACTCGATTAATATTATAACAAGATGTACTTATAGCTTCCACCCAAAAATGTTTGTCTACAGAATTCTCAATCAACATAGTTCTTGTTATCTCTTGATGAATTATAATTCTTCTTTCAACAATAGAATTTTGTTAAGGTGTTCAGGGTGCCGAGAAGTTATGATTAATACCTCTTCTACTACAAAATGATTCAAAATCATAATATTGAAATTCTCCTCCATTATCACTAATAATTGTTATAAAAGGAAGGATTTTATCATTTTTAACATGGGCTCTAAAACTTTTAAAATAAGAAAAACCATCATATTTATTTTCTAGAAAATAGACCAACCTAAATCTATTTTAATCATCAATTAAGAAAAATTCATAATACTTGCCTCTAATGCTTCCAGTATGGGTTGGACCAAAAATATCTATATGAACTAACTATAATGCATCAATAGTTGAGATTTCATCGATAGATTTAAAACCTTATTTATGTTTCATTCCATATTGACAAGTATCCCAAACTACTTAAGAATCAAATATAAGCTTTGGTATATCCTTCACTAATCTTCTCATAGAATGTTTTCATAGGTTTCTAAGGATACAATGTCCTAAACTTCTATGCCACAACCAATAATGATCTTCCATTGCACTAAGGCAAGGTATGTCTTGTCTCGTAAGGTCTTCTATGTTTAGTTTGTAAACATTCTCTTAACTATTGGGAGAAAGAATTAACATTTCCATTGAATTGTGTACTAAGAATTTGTCATTCCTAAAATTCGCAAGGTAAGATTCATCACATAATTGACTTATGCTAATGAGATTGTGCTTAAGTCCTTTAACAAACAAAATATTTGAAATCAATTTTTTTATAACAAGAACAATTTTACCTATACCAATAATTTATCCCTTAGAATTACCTCCAAATGTTACTTTTCCTCACCTCTTCCTGATAATCTTTTCAAATAAGTTTCTGTTACCAGTCATTTTCTAGGAACATACACTATCCATGTACCGTGTATTATTGTTGGTACATTAATTACTTTCATGAAAATAAACGAGTTAAAATTTTGAAACCCAACATTTCTTGCATCAGAAATTTTCATAAAGAAAAATTTTAGGCACCCACATTTTCTAAAAAAAATATGCTTTATTAAATCCTAAAGACTGGGTTTTGTTTAAGGAACAACTTTTTCCCCAGTTTCCACCACACTAACACTTAGTGCAGAATGAATCACATTGAGGAACAAAATAATTGTTAATAAAAATGGTTTAGAACTTGAATAACCAAATCCTGAACTATTCTTTAGAGGTTGGATTTGAGAATATATTTACACAAAACATTACTTACCTAAGTTAATGATTGAAAATAACTTCCTCAAGGAAAAAATTTCAGACTTCAGTCTAATAACTAAGTTATTATCTTCCAAAATATTAGCTTTAGAACTTGAGTTAGGCTCGAAAATATTTTTCATAGATATTGCCTTTTCTATTTATTTAGAATGTTTATCCTTCTCAGAATTTACATCCTCCAGATTTTTTTGAAATATTTAAAAAAAACAAGAGTTTTCTTAACAAGATGTTTAAAAAGATCTGATATTTCATTATTAAGTATAGAAATCCGATAATTTTCGTTATAAAGATTTTTGTTGACCTTAGATTTTTCATTTTCAAGAAGCTTAGCAAACCTAGAAACTTTTTCACAGGTATGTAAAGTATTATCCTCATCAGAAAAAGATTATTCCTCCAAATATTCATAGTATTTATCATTAATATAATTTGAATATAAGGAAGCATTGGAAATTTATTCAACATTGTGTACTATATCGATCAAAAAATGATTTTAAATAGGTAGTCTGCATATTATACCAATATTCCTCATTCCAGAAGATTCGTAATCTAATGATTCATCTGAATAGACTCCACCACTGGCACTCATGGTGTTATTAGATTTCAAGAATTTTTTACCATTAGATTTGTGTTACATTTTTCTGTTTCTCTCATAATTATTTTCCGTTCTTTATTTTCCTTTAATAATAAGACAATAGTGACTTATATGTCCATCTCTCTTACAATTATAACATTTAACTTCTAAATCATTCATATCATCTAATTCTTTCATCTTATATCTGGATTGAATGTTCTTCTATCCATCTATCTTCCTCATCCTTCAAGAAAGGTTGGAGAGATCATTTTCTAATGATTTACTACAACTAGACTTGGATTGTATAAGAATCTTCTTATATTTGGATCTTGTAAATATCTCATGAGACTTGGCTTTCAAATGATTTGAATTTGTTATAAAATTAAAACTACCATTCCCATACGTCTTGTTAATGTTGTCAGCATCTCTATTAATTCTAGTCTCAGGTTGAAGAAGATTTCCAGAAGGTTCATCAACAAAAATATGAGTAACCTTTCAGTTCTCCTCAATAACTATTCTCTAGGATTCCTGTTTGTTCAGAATGATGTCTATGACCATATCAACAAGAGATTCATCATCTAATCCTTTCTCACCATTATATTGTAAAATATTGACAATATTCATGAATCTTTGTTTCACTATACATATGGTTTCTCTATAATGAATGAAAAAACCATGATAGTCAGCTCTGAGAATGGCTCTTCTAGTTTCCATAACATTGGAAGATCCAATGTGTGTAACTTCATGCTTTTTCCAAATACAATTTGATGCTTCACAAGATGAAATTCGGCTATATATATTTTCTAGTCATGGAGTAAAGAAATGTATTGTATACCTTATAATTCAGTTGATATTCATTCTTTTCTTGGTAGGTAAAAATACTAACTTCCTTTTCAGGCATTTTATTTCCTCTAGTATGCAAAAAACAATTGTCCACCCTAGTATTAATAATGAATGTATTAATGTGATATCTCCCATATTCGTAATCATTCCCATCAAAAATATGCGGTCTCATTGGATTTAGGTTGTCTATAGAACCAAAAATGATACCTTCCATCATAATGAAAAATTATCTCAACACAAACTTGTGTGTAGTAAGAGTTTGTAAACAACGAAAATATTCCTCAGCAAGGGAAATACAGAACAAGAGTATCTCTAAGAAAAAGTGAATATGAACTTATCAATCAAAAAAACTAATTCTAAAAATAATAACAAGAAGATGAATTCTCTTCTGAATCTAATCATGAGATTAATTCAGATTGAACCAATGCTCTGATACCAATTTTTGAGACGGTATGTGGAGTATTATATACTATATAATAACATATATAGGATCAAAATAATATAGATACTAAATGAAGTATCTAATAATTCTCAAAATACAAGTGGGGGGTTAATTTTATTCTTTAATTCCTTTGTAAATTTTAAAGATGATTATATTTTACATGGTTAAAACAGGTAATTCACAAAACCTCTAGTTCTACACATTTTCTATATTCTTGAAATATGATTCCGAGAAAGTGATTCCGAAAAATATGGTTCCGGAAAATGAAACATAATGAAATTTTACAAAGATAACTATTCTTCTTTAATGTGTATATAATCTTACTAAATTAGAGTATAAAATTATAAGGAAGTATAAGATAGGTATACATTCCTCAATAATCAAAATACAGTAGAAAACTTGAAGCAGAAAAGTAACAAGTAGTACGTATTTTAACCCAAAGAGAAGGGTATCGAACAACCTTGGATAAATGTCCCTTTATTTATACATTCAAGAATGTTTGTCTTACCCACACCAGGGTAAGCCATCGATATAAATATCAGAGTCTGTCTTGCTATCGTCACAATCCCTAAACATCAAGTTAGTTGAAACCTCTATCTTCCTAAACATGGAAGTCCTAAAACATTAAGGTAGTCGACACCTATGTATTCTTATCCCCGGAAGACCTTGAATGTACTCAGCAACATTCAGAGTCACACAGAGAAAATATGAACGTGGCGTTCAGTACGCACAATGTATGAGAGTATCCCTCTAGAAACCACTTTAATAGCATGTAATCTCTAGAGTCGTAGAATAGTGTCGAGATAATTCAAATGAGCTCTTATTTATATGCACAACACCAACAGTCATCTCCCTCCTCCAACGGTCATATTATTCCTTGAATTTAGCTGGGACCTGTACACGTGTCACTCAAACAATGGTCAGTTCATAACTGAAGTCATGGCATCATTTTATAACAGAAACAAGTGTCAGAAAAAATATGGTTACATAACCAAAATAAAATATTCGGAATGTAATAAAATAAAATTTTGGAGTCTAACAAAAAACTCTTTCGGTGTCTATAATAAAATGATATTTTTATTTTTTTCTAGGTTATTTGGATCCTGAAATCTGTAGAATTCTAGACTCGGGATTTCAAGGAAATTCGGAATCTGGATTTACAAGAATTATGAAACTGAACTTACAATGTTCAGAGACAGAGTTCATGAGAATTTGGAGTCAGAATTTAGAAATTTCAGAGTCTGAGATCATGAGAATTTGGATTTAGTACATAAAAATTTAGGAGTCTGAATTCAGATAACTCAGAGTCAGAACTCAGAAGATTTTAGAGTCTGAATTCAAAGAACTTGGAGTCACAACACAGAAGAGTTCAGATTCTAAATTCGGTGAACTCGGAGTCAGATCTCAGAAGAGTTCAGATTCTGAATTTATAGAACTCAGATTCAGAACTCAGAAGATTTCGGAGTCTAAATTCCGAGAACTCGAAGTCAGAATTAAGATCCTGAAATCATAATGCTCTTTATCCAAGTAATATATGATTCTGGGGTTTTAGATATGAAAAAAAATTTACATTTAGACAAGATAAGAAATAAGAAACATGGTAAGGATAAATTTCCCTGGTGAAGGAAAATTTTCATTGTGAAAGAAAAATATAGGGTAAAATAAATACTTCCTTAAGATAAGGTGTTTTTGATTTTCCAAACAATAAATAATGATAGAGTTATAAGGAAACCTTATTAACTCAACAATCCCCCAGAAGTCTGAATAAACAGAAACGTCATAAGTAAAACCTTGTTGACTGAACACTTCCAACCATCCAGGATGTGGCCTCTTCTTAGGATGCACATGTTCATATCTCCCCTCCTAGAATTTTATTAGAATAAAAATGTAATTAATGAAGATAATTATTTTGGAGGAACTAAATTTTGAGAAACCTTCAATTTTCAAGGATTTTTCAAGGATTATCAATGTGTAATTGTATTCATAAATCAATAATTTTAATCTCATTCAAATACAGAGTGATCACCATGGTGGTGGGTAGGTTGTCACTGAAAATAATGGATGTCATGATCATTTTTTACTTCTTAATTTATATAGAATATATACCAATAATCGGAGCATCACACTATCTCATATACTACTCTTTTAGAACAATTTACCCTATGATAAAGATTGTTCATCTATTCTTAAAGACAGTAACCAATGTGAATATTTCCCATGAGTATCTCTTCATTGAGTTATCATTGTTTTTATATCGCATTCTAATAATATGAAAATTATTCCTATGTGGAATAAATATTGACTGTACAAGGAGGTGATTGGAATGTATCCACACCATTTCCTTTATATCACGTTGTGTACTTATAGATATTTAGAAATGTGTTATTTGAATGTTCTAGATTTTGGAGCCTTCTTTTGTCCCCACAGTTTGTAGGCTCAATAGCTACATCAAAATCACCATCTTATCAGGGGTTTTTTCATGTTTCATACCATTAAATCTAAATCTTCATCCACTATATCTATTTTGTTGATTGTGATAGAATTCAGAAAAAATTATTGAGAAATTATGGTTATCCCATTAACTATTATGTAACTTGGTGATTTTTCAATTCCTATAATATGGTCATTCCTTAAATAATTCAAAATATTTTCCCTTTTTGGATTATGATCTTTGTGGGGTATTATTAATTTCTCCATATTCTCCTCCAAACCTATCATGCGAGTAATGAACTTGAGTGAGCTTTTTGTCAAAACTACCATACATACCCATAATAGAATAGGTTTTTCATAAGGTAAGAATAATATATGGAATTTCAACCATTGATATTTACCTCCCAACCTGTATAGTACTGATTCACACTATAGTGATGGTGATGATAAGACATCCCCCATACCTATGGGATATATCCCTTATAAGACCATAGTTAGGATTTTGTGATCATATTGATGTGGAATCATTAATTCATTAGAAGGACTTGATTACTCCTGGTATGAATATTGAGAGATATATCCCCCCCACATAATTTGTCTAGGTTTTATCTGGAACCATCATTGATTTCCATGGAACCCTCCCAGTGGATGATGAACAAGATGATGGTTATTGGGATATGTAGTCCCCTAGCCCAATGGTCGGGGGTTTATTTTTAGTTGTAGATGATATATCATGAACACTATATGGAATTTATGATCTAAGAGGTGGATTTAGTGGTAGATATTCCGAAGGCCTGATCATTTTTGACTACTCCTTGATGGCTACTAGGGTATCTTCTACTTATTTCTATTTTTTTGGTCTAACTGTTCACTAATAAGAGCTGGTTTTCATGGTTCATCGTGATAGGAGTTAATTTCTATGGGATGTCATCGTGTTCATTGAAATCATGTTTTTTGTGTCTGAAATTCAAGCTCATTTAATTGAGGGTCCATGTTTAATGAATTTTTTTATTATCATCTTCCTCAAGTCACGATGTCATTGAAATGTTGATGTACACTCATTTAAATGTAGTGACCATATGGCTTGAGTGATATATTGTATTATAATTTATCCATAGTCTATAACATTATTGGATTTCATATGTGAAGGTTTATGATATTATATGGGTGAGGTTTTGTGTTAAACTCTATTCTATCCCAAAAAAAAAATTAATGAAATGGATTTAGTGATCAATTTTTAAAAAGTTGTGATGTAATGGAAGAAGTCATTATTAATATTTACAATGTTATTTTCTAGTTAGGAATATCATGCCATAGATATATTATCCAGGTATATCTAACAATAGTGTATTTTTTATTTTTTGATGTTTTTACTTGTATCCTTTATAATGGGGTTACTAACCATTAGTATAAGATGAGAAACCCCCATATTATTTTATAGATAAGAAATGTACTCCTTTTTTAGATCATATGGGGTCTCATAGTTAGATGTATCAGGATGTCAGAACATGGTAGGGTGGTTTTTTCTTGATAACTCTCACCACATATCATTTTTACATTCCTCTTCATTATAATTTTACACCATCATCCTAACATACAACTTGTTCTTCTTTTTGGTGTCACCTACTGACTAGAGTGGAGTGTTGCTAGATGTTGTTGGGTAACTATGTATAGTTGACCCTGTTGTTTAAAACAAATCTCTTTATGAAAGAATCTGAGTTTTTTAAACACCTTAATAGAACAGTTTCTAGGGATTGGGAGGATTTCCTTGTCCATGTAATATATCATAGTGGCGAGGTTGACCATGGTGGATGTCAGTAGTAGATTCCCTACAATCCATATCCACTCTACCTTGATGGTTAAGATCATGGAAATGATTATATTCTTTGTTGGTTAAAGAGTTGATATACCCTTGATTTGTTGAAAATATGACTCAAATAACCCTAAAGATAGAGAACATGGGAATAATAGGGATATTATCCTCCATCTATTTAATAGATGGAATATTCAATCATATCATATGGAATCATGTAAGGCTATGATCCTTCTTTATGATGGTTTCAAGACCTTTTTTATAATTGTCTACAGTTGTGGGAGAATGAGCCCTCTACTGAGAGATACTTCACTAAGCCAATGACCTTTCCCATCCTTGATGAGAAAATGAGAATGTTCCATTGAATGTTACATTCTCACATGGAAATCCTTCATTATAATTAATGTATGATTCTGATCATAATCATTTAGAATACATTGTTGGAATTTTGTGGTAGAGATGAAACCCAACCCTGAGGTTGGTACTGCTCTCACAAGTTTATCCCCAGTTAAAACATGAATATGAACCTAGTAAAAATATGCATTCCCTTCTAGAGTATGCTAACAGAACATCAAAATAGATAAGGTATATGAGTATCATCTTATATCACCTCGAAAGGATGCTGGTGCAGTCATTTATCAGTGGATATTAAAAAATAATCCCAGATCCCATGATCTACTTGAATATTCTTAAAAGATTCAATGAGAGAAATATTAGCCTATCCTAAGCCAGGTTTCATTCTCATTTGGAGATCCCCAACAAAAAATTAAATATTAGTCTGATCCTCAAAATATGGAGTATTAAACATCTATTCATTGATAGGAAAATGATATTATCCATAGGCACGTTCCAATCTCAAATAGTGATCTATGACCATAATGCATATATGAACTAGATCCTCGACCATTGGAATATGAAACCAGACCTTTTTGGAATTCATGTGCCCCTATCAGGTGGCATGTTTCGTTCTCACCTGGTGAGCCCTAATTAAAATAGGAATATGATACATATTCAACATGATGTCCTTCACTAGAATATGCTGATAATACCCATGGATAAAAAAATGAATTTGTGATTTCATTTGAGAAAACAATTTTATATAACAATTAGAGTATTGAGATACACTGAATATTGAAATAGATATATGTTCCTATACATATATATCTACCAGAGCTAGGATACACTATAAGAGTTCATTAGTTTTTTCTATGTTCTAATGTATTTTTATGAAAGTGTTTAAAGGTATATACACCTATACATTTTCTATCTATACAACATAATAGAATATTTCATATATTGAACCAGGGATATGAGCCCAATAATGTTATCCTTTTACCACCACATTATGTCAATGGACATTATTCAAGTAGATAGAGATATGAAACTCTACCATGATAGATGTAGGAATATTACCACATACTTGTTCTGAGTGATCTAGGATATGAGCCCACTAGCTGCATTTTTCTAGACTATGTTGTTAGACATTATTGGTTGTAGTGGGGATATAATTCCAATAACGATTATCTAGATCCTTATACACCTGATGTGTCTTTATTTATTTCCATGAATGGGATTAAGGGGTATAATTGTGTTTGGTGGTACCTTCAATTGGAGACAAATGGGAACATCTTGTATTGTACTGGTGATGGTTGTTGATCAGATACTTCCTCTTCATCCCTTTAATAGTAAGGTATTTGTAGTTGTATTCATGATCTACCATCATCAAATACAACGTATGTAATTTCCGAAATATAAGGATAAGCATTTGAAGAAGTTGGATAACAAAACAAGGTCCATGATCTTTATTTCAACATCATTAGATCTTGCATAATAATCATTTATAGTAATAAAATAAATTCGTGGGAAGGTTCGATAGTCAGGATTGTACTCTGTCGATTATATTCCAAAACCATTTCTTTCACCATTACACACTGATGTTTTTTGGAGGGTGTAGTCATACATAGGTTCACATGGGTTGTAGTTTTAGCTGATTATTTAGAATGAATGCTCAATAAATACATGATTGATTATGTTTTTTGGGATAGAAATATTTACAGTCAATAATAAAAAAAGGAACAAGGCCATAGATTAGTGAAACCATTAAGGAATGATATGTGATCAATCAGATATGAATGGCTAACACAATTTTTATTTAATTTTTGATCTATCCATTTTGCTCTTGAGAACCTATCAATGTGTGGAATGAAATATTAAATGAGAACCCTGACTATAGATGATCATCCATAAGTTCAATTACATGGTTACCTAATTATATTTCTATTTTATAGTTTCATGTCATGTTCAACATTTTTGTTTGACTTAGAAGTCTAAAAAATGGTCTGATAGATAATAACACAATAATTCTTTAATTTGATAGATTCATGTTGGGTTCACCTTTTTTCATTCATTAAAATTTTATAAATGGATTTTTCTACTGTAATTATTGGGGGGTTAGTGTTCTAAACAATTGTTCATGTGAGACATATCATTTATTAATCATTCGTTGAAATCCTAAATGAATCTAGCGTCCATTCTTGGGTACGGGACAACATTTCAAAGTGAGGTAGTCAGTTGAGGTTTCCAATCCAAAGATGCATAGTAACTCACATTGTTCGATAGGATATTTGGTCCAGACCATTACATCCTTTTATGAATAATTTATTCCTACTACGAGAATTTTTTAAAGATTTATTATTAGTTGAAGAAAATATTCATAATCCCTACATAAAACCATGTAAAAAATGATCATAGGATTGGTCACATTATATGAAAAGAGTGTGGGGAAAGTGTCTAATTAGCGATTCTATCTATATATATCTATGGATATTCAACTATTTTTTTTGGGTTGCATCGTATATATTGAATCTATATTAATTGTAAATCCTAGGTTTATTGTTTCCTAGGTGGGTTTTTATTTTAATTTTTTATGAGATTCAACCATTAGGAGGTGACATATGTATCTTGTTTTATAACAAGAATCAAAACATACGTAGATTATTTACCCAATGATGTTTAATATCATATGGAAATAAAATATATAAAGGAAATTTGGGACATGGAGTTGATCCTGACCCTTGGGGTGATATCCTATGAATCCTATTTACAGTAGGAATCATAGTCATTATAGTTCATTTATTCCCATTGGAAGCACCATAAGGGTGATACCCAAGTATGGATGGTAGTTCTTTCATAAAACTAATTGGATCTTATTCCCTGATGTTTCCAAGATGGTAGAGATTCAAGATTCTAATGGGGTTATAATTTTCAATCCCAAAGTAAACATGATCAATTATCAAGATGAGAAACACGGGATTGCATTTAATCCACCTCATTTCATATAGATGTGAGGCTTACATGTTGGGACAACCCATTGGGTACTTAACATAGATGTAAGGCCCTAAGAACGCATCCTCCATTACATAGTTATTGAAGAAATCAATTTTATCATAGTTTATATAATTCTCAATCAGTTGGTGGAAAAGAAAGGATCATTATCCCATGGAAGTGATTGAGTCTAGATTGTTAGAATGTTAAAGACATAGTACGACATACACCAAAGTGTTTTCCAATTTGAGGTCATTCAATAGGATGGTATCGTACATATCCTCATTATGATAAGAATCAAATTAATTATTTTTCATTTGTTGGTGTTACACACTAAGGTTTCCATTTATAAATGATATGATCATCATCATTTAATAATCTGATGTGATCTATGATCGTTGTGGGAAACAAGGCATAGAAAATGACCAATCTCACTACTTATGGATGCATGACTTGTGTTATGGGACATCCCTTTGGATTTTTATTCTGTATCTTTGGCCTTTTTTTGATGTCACACTCATCATGGCTATAGAAGGATTCAAATTTTTTTATTTCAAAGGATCATGTAATACACACTGAGGTTACCCTTATGTAAGGGAAATATCATATTATGAATATGGATAGGGATTACACATCATGGTGTTCATTATTTCCATCACATATCATATTATTCTTATTAACATGTCTACAAAACATAGTATTACCTTTAATTAGACGGAATAATGTTATCTAGTCATGGTATTTCTGCCTAACTTTTCCTGCTTGTCTGCCTGACATACCTAGATCGGCTTCTTGACATTCCATAGATGTTTACATAACATGTTGTAGGATGTATGAATAGAATTTCCATATACAATCTCATGATCCATTTCAATTTTATGAGGGACATCACATAATCTATATGGAATTTACAAAGGTCTTCATATGACCAAGGATAACTTATCTAGTGGAAATCGCATGACTTGGATGGTTGATCTTTGAGGTCATCACACGATCATGGACAACATCCTTAGAGGGTTTGTAAGGATCAATTTGAAATTTCCAGGTTTAATTTGGAAAGAATGAAGACACACATGGAGGGAATCATGAGATATAGTTTGATGTTTCTAAAGGGTGATACATATATTGGAATAATTTGGTAGGATCCATCATGAACACTGAGTGACTTGTCCGTGGAAACATTGCAATAGAAACCTAACATACATGTACAAAACCATAATAATTAAATTTAATGTCCATATAATTCCATGAGAGAAATTTAAAATTCCCTATTTCAATCCCAAAATATAGTTGACTTGTACTGTTGCGTCCATATGACCTAGGTTAAAAATTTTAAGGACTTCCGATGATATGGATAGCTATCGTGGAGAATTTCATGGTTCTAAGGTGATAGACATGTGGTGAATTATGACATTATCTGACATCTCCATGGGACTTCCTATGATCCAAATAGTTTTCTAAAGGAAAATAGCATGATCTAGGGTAAATTTCATGGTGTTGTTCTATGACATGGGCGATTCACATGAGGTGAAAGAGGATAAACTTATATGTTATTTTCATAAAATCATGTCTTTTTAGTTTTAGTTCCTTCCATTTAGTGTATGTTCCTTATATTCTTTCTATAATAGAATGTTCAAGTCTCACGTGACTGGTCATAAATGTGTTGTTTCTTCAAATGATCCACCTGAAGACCTCTATTTGATCTATGAGTGAACAAGCAAAGTGAAAAATTATTTTGAGTGATATTATAAGGTAATTTTATAGATTTTACCTAAATGAAATCCATTATGATCATGAGATCATCCACTCTATGAAATATTCAATGATTCCTAGGTTCTATGATGTGGGGATCCAAGGATGAATTTTTTTATGTTGGAGGGGGATTTATAAGAATATCTACCTGGAATATTATCTTCTTTGCCTGGTGTGTGTCACATAAATCCATTATAATGTTACTATTGGGTTTTAATGTCATGTGTTTTCCAAGATACTATTATAGGTAATTCTGAGGGGCCTTGGATGATGTTATGTGACATAAATATCAACCCACAAACACCCAATTTATTATAATATTTCAAATCAATGGGAATCAACCAACTAATTTGGGCAAGAAAAGTGTCTTTCAGTAGGTTATGATAACAGGTCAAAGAACTATTGTGATATAAGGATGATTATTGAATGTATTTACCATTATATGAGATGAAACTTCAAAGACCATTCATGAGAATAGGATGGTTTTTTCATGGGACCTTCATGAGATCATGTCGTCATGTTGAAGGTATTTTTTGTGGTCTTACAGAGTTCACAATTATGTCATGTAATGTTTATAACCGCATGAGGCTCCCTACAGTTATGTTTCATTATTAGTTTTATTTTAAAATTCATTGTGGATTCTATGAGCTATCATGATTTCTGTTGAAAAAAATAACTTTCCCCATTGGTGATTCCTCTTGTGAAAAAATGGGTTATTGTTGATGTGTGATAAATTCATGTAGAATATGTTTAAATATAGTTATGGAGTTGAAAGAGGATCATGAGACCAAATGTATATGTCTGAATATTTTCATGTGTGGAGGGGGTCATACCATTGGGTTCTCACACAGTTAGGTGAATAAGTATACATTTTATTAGGGAATTTTGTGAACTGTATGGTTCATGTCACATGAATTTAATGACAATTTGATTATCCCACCTTTTCCTCTTTTTATTTATTTCTTTATTTTAATGGTCATGGGTTCTCATGAGTTTGATTGATTGTTTTTAGGGTAATAATTATTCCCATTGGTGATGCATAAGGTGACCAAAAAAGGTCTTATGGTGATGTGTGATCATTATCATGGACAAACACACTTCCTTATTTTTTGAACCTATGGGGGAGCGTAAGACTGATTGGGTCTGTCAAAAACCTTTTGCGTTGCGAGGGTGACTTGATAGATGGCTTTAAATATATAATATAGATATGTGAGTAGGGTAATTTTGTGTCCTAGTAAGCGATTAAGTGCATAATATTATACTTAATACTGCATGAGGCTCCATACCTTTTATTTATTTTCCGCATATTTTCCAATGATTTGTGGAAGGATTGTCATGAGCCCATATCCATATAACTCATGTGAATTGAGGGTGATCGTCTAGATGCTACCACATGATTAATGATTTTCTAGGATGAATTAAAACGAGGCGAAAGACATGTGTAATGGGACTTGTGGACTCTTCCACAGGTTACTCACGACACATGTTTCCTTCGTGTACGCTTCTAATGGTCTCACGATCACATTTTTCAAAGGATCATATGAACATCGTGATTTATGGAAATATTATACTCCCTTCATTTTGAAGAGGAAATAATAGACGGATATAGGTATTTATTCTCTTATGAATTTTCTGAATCTCATTTCCAGGCGTCAACATTTTTATTGGTATGATTACTTATTGATGGAAAATTATATATACGTTTATTATAAATAAATAAATCTACAATTAAAATTGTTCACAAAATTATATATTGGTATTATTGTTAATTAGATAAATTATTTTTCCTATCATATTTAACATTTTCCAATTGATTTTTAACAATCAATTTATTGGGAGGGGAATATTTTGATGTAAAATGATTTACTAATAGAGAATGTTCTTTTAAAAATAGTTATTGGGTTGTTTGAAATTTTAAATATTATTCACATAACTTGTGTTATCCATCAGTCACCCAATTGTCCCTAATGTATTCATTACCCTTGGGGACATTATAGTGCTCCAGAATGTGATTTAAGAGGTTTTTAGTATTTTTATATTAACTCTTTAATCCATCTTTTTTTTAAACTTTTCGGTCCATTTGACCACATTTTTCATTTGCAGATAACTCTTAATAAAAATATAAGATTCAAAAAATTTAAATTTATTATGAAATTTGAGAATATGTTTATTTAAAAAATCATTACGATTATGATTCAGATCAATAAGAATTGACTTATATTTTCTTCATTATATCAGTTCAACAACAAATACCTCTTTCCACTTCGCAAAATGTAGTCTCATACTAGATTATACTATAAAATCCATGTACTCATACATCATGTAAAAAAATAATATAATTTTCACTATATAACATGATATTTTTATGAATAACACTATGACTTCATTTCAATTTAACTATTACTTGATGCCTTATATATATGAAAACACATTAGGTTCTCCCAACAAATTTTAATTCTATATAAATATTAAATATCAAACTATAATTAAAATACATGTTCATCTACTACATTATAATAGACTTTTCTAACTACTTCCATAATTAATTGGACATAATATATATATTTTCTATGTAAAATTAAATCAAAACCCAAATAACAAAAATAAAAATAGAAACTCATAATCATCAAGGATAATGGAACTCTACATAATATTTTCTGAAAGAAGACATATATCCCATGAAAATTTTAATTTTTTTTGATAAAACAAAACTGAAATTTTGGAGAAATAAAAAATTAATTATATAACTCCATGATTTATTCCTTTAACTATTTTTCATTCCCTAAATATTATAATTTTTTTTGTTAGAAATACCACTATGTATTTTTCATAGATTGAAATAAGTATCCAATAATTATTAACATTATTATGAACCTTCATTTTTCACTAATTAATTCATCTTTGACACACCATAAACTCAATCATTCATTCATGTTATAAGGAAATAGTTTAATGGTTAAAAATTATCTTTTTATTCAAGATGATATAAATGCTCCATCTCATAGGGGAGGAAAAAAATGAAAACCAAGGGCATAATTCTTTACGATAAATTTTAAGCATTTATTAATGACCAGAGAATAAAATATAATAAAAATACAATATATAGGACTCCCTTTAATGGAAAACAAATTGGCTGAAATCATATCATTCAATCATGTTTTTTCACCAATAATGAGTTTCTCTTTGAAAACATTTCTCTCCCAAATTAAATAAACTAGATCCCATGGAGGAAATTTCCTATACTACATGAGACGTGCCGACAATCTAATGTTTTACTCAACTGCTTTGATTTCAATATTATAGATCCTATGTAGATAATGTTTGTTGGACAAATAATTATATTTTCACCTAATATAATGACCAAGAGAATAATATGTGCTGAATTAAAAAGATCATTGAGCCTTTCTTTCTGGAACAAGACCACCCCATTTCATCTCCCCAAGTTCATAGAACTATCAATATTTTGTTTTAGACTAGGATTTAGAGGATTCAACATAGTCATTCCAATGATGTTTCCCTGGTTTGTTTTCAAAAACCATGATTTCATTCGATCCATGGATCGTAACATTGTTGTATTTTGTCAACATAAATGACAATGCAAGTTTCATCTAAATATCTAGAACAAATATTTCTTTATAAAGTTATTATGACTAACAACCATTTCTAACTATTTCTAAAAATAGGAAATCTATATCATGTAGATGTTAAGTTAATTGAAATTTTAATTGGCAGTACAGTTCTGATTTTACCTAAAAGATGAATCCCTGTATGTGGGTATATAAGAAATTCATCTCACAAAAAATAAGTGTTAAAAATCTAATAATATAAAAATACCATTCAATCGGTAAATGAAACTAAAAAATACATTCTATTATAAAAATTTACAAATGAATACTTAAAATAACCTTGTTCTCAAGTACCCAAGTTAACAATACATGCAACGAAGTGATAAGGATGTGTCACATTAATATCCCAAATATATATCTATTAAATATTCCCATTTTATAAGGGTATCACGTCAGAATATCCATCAAATGAAAATAAAAAATATAATCAAAGGAGATATAATATAATTACCTTCTAATGATCAAATCATATATAAAATTATTCAATCAACTGTATTAAATAATGTATTATTCCAATGCTCAAAAATTAGGTTTCCATGTGAATAAACTATTTAGCTTATCCCTATAGTACCTGATTCACTTTTAAATTATTTTTATGATTATAAAATATTTTAGAACACATAAATAAATAATCAATTTAACATACCAATCCAAGAGTCTCTATATAGAAACAATTAAATTTTTAATACTCAAGATTTTATTAAATCAATAAGTAGACCATTTATATAACATGCACTATGATATTAACATTATGAAAACATACAATATATTTTTTAAATAATATCATGATTTTATAAATATATCACTAAATTAATTATTCAATTATCAAAAATATTTTTTTCTCAAAAACTTTATATACGAATCAGAATAACAAAATTACATTTTAAAATACAATTTAATCAATAAAATTTATATCACCATACTTATAAATTATTGAAAAACATTCATGCATTTTATACATACTAAAAAAAATTAATATATAATAAATTAAAAATTTACATGTGTTATACTTCACATAAACTTGATAATTCTGAAGCTAAAAATTAACATAATTATTTTTTATTTCAACATTAATGAATATAATTTTTATTTTACATTCAAAACAAGAATTTAATTTAACATTTAAAATTAAAAAAATATTTATTTCCAATAAAAAATAACTTATTTATTACATAAAATATCAATATATTAGAATTAAATTAATGAAAAATGTTAAGAAAACTACTTATAGAACATGTTATAATGAATCATGCTTTATGAAATTTAATTAATACATTAAATAACTTTAATCATTTATTCAATTATTTAATACATAAATTATAAATATCAAATTCATTTTTGACTCATTGAATACATAAAAAACCATATCATAATTCAAACATCTAGAAATAATTTTTAAAAATTTTATTTAAAATTTTTTTTTTTCATTTCATACCTATTCAAAAAATAGTAATCCTACTAAACCATATATATTATTTTCCAAAATATCAAATATATCTATATAAAATTGACCATAAAAATATTATCAAAAGGAATATAAAACATAATCTTATATACATATAAAAATTAATACTAATATTAATGATCCATTTTAATTATAACCTAAAAACAAGATCATAGTTGAACATAATAGAAAGGGAATCAGCAAAACAATAAATGAAATAAAAAAATGGACAATAGTCAATCTTAGTTAATTAAATTTTTGAACATATTTATTTAAAAAGCATTTAAATGTTATATATGTCATATTAATCAATATGAATTTATACCATACTATTATACATATGATAATTTTTAGAATAAACTAATTTCCAAAAAACACATGGAGAAATTATTATATTAACATATTCACAACTATGTGGTTCATGATTCAAAAAAATAATCCTTTGTGAATAATTCATTATTTCCAATTAATATAAATAAAATATTCAGAAACCAAAACTATTAATTTAGTAAATAAAAATTCAAAAAAAAATCATACCATTATAATGACTAGTTCTTCTTCTTTAATTATTTATTCACTATATATTATTAGTTACATGCCATGCAATAAAAGGTTTATCTTCAATCTCATTGTAATATTTTGTTATTAAATATAAAAATATATGGGTTATGAAATATATTTTAATGATTTTGGCTACTATACCAAAACCCCATATAAAGGCTATTACAAGGCCCCAAACATGTTCAATGATTTCATGAGGCTTGAAAAGAGTTTTCAGGGATTCTGAAGATCCTTTGGGGTTTAATAAACATAAATAAAATTTCTCAGGTAATAAATGAATATAATGTGAATTTAATTATTGGATTGATGCATCTACTTTAAAAAAAATATTATATAAGATATAATTTTTTTTATTAAAAATCATTTCAAAAAATTTCATCAATGTAACCCACTAATATTAATTCAAATATTTCTCAAATGAATTTAAACGTTTCAATATTTTTTTGAAATTATATACTATGATTATCTTTTATTACAAGGAATACTAAGTGGAATATCATATACATGTTGAAGTCAGTTTAAATGAAATGTTATCAGATTATAAAAATATTTTTTGTTAATTTTTTTTATTTCATATCCATTGGAATAGGGTGTCTAAATATTATTTAGTAAATTATGAAAATATAATATCTACACATGTATATTAAATAAATTATTTATTGAGAAATTAATAAAAAATAAAATCAAATATTAAAATAATGTAAATAAATTTCCTAAAAAACAAATTTTATAAAAACAAATAAATTTTACCGAAATAAATTTAAAAAAAACTTTTAACGAATAATTTTAATGGAATATATATATATATATATATATATATATACTATTTTAATTTCACCTAATTTTTTTTCATGACACGAGATAGGAATAAATCTAATTATATAAATAAAAACTAATTTTTTTTTCTAATAATTATTCTTGTTTAGTTTTTGGGAACATATTTAAATAATAATATTTTATTCTTTTAGAAATATTATTTGAAAAAAAATAATGGTGATTTTTTGAATTATAATTTTATAACTATCAAAAAATTATCTTTTGATAGTTTTCTCAAATGACTATTTTTTTATGAATACTGAAAGTACTAAATTTTAATTTTAAAACAATGTATTCCTGTCAATAATTTATAATGTTAAGGTATTTTTGAATGAAAAGTAAGATATATTATATTTTTATTAATCCAATCTAGGATATTGGAATAAATTTCATGTTGAAATTGGATATAAGAACATTTTTAATAGTTGATCATTATCCCTTTGAAAATCTGATTTCTCATCGAGTCTATGGGATTAATTTTAAATATGAAATAATTATCAGAACTAGATTTGGAAAAATTAATTAAATATTAATATTCATAATATATTATGTTATCAAAAAATTAAATTTTTAAATTTTTACCAAAATGTTCATTAATAACAATAAAAAATTATTTAGAGTGGTTAATGTTAAAACAAGGTTGTGTACATTAAATTATCTTATGTAAAAATATATTTCACACACACCATGGATATTACTTAATAATTTATATTTAATATTTAGAATCATTATATTTGATTTATCTAATAATCCCCATCATATTTTTGGGACTAAAGATTAAATATCCATGTTTAAAACAACTGGTAACTATACTGAAAATTCATATAGTTAAAGTGAGTAAGACATTAATGCAAAAAAATGAAATGTTTAAAAATTATATTATGTGTTGAAGGAGGTTTTTACCTACCATATTATACATATACACCACTAAATTTCAATTATTTATCCACATTAGGTGAGGGTGACCTCCCATTATTAAATAATTTTGGGTATTTACAAAAATGATACTCTCCCATAATTATAAATGATAACTCAGTCTCGTCACAACAATATAAATATAATGACATTTTACAAAAAATAAAACTTACCCAATCAACTCACAACTGCCATACTCTAAACCTAGATTACATATTTTGGGATTGAATCCATCTAAATGATGCTCTTGTTGTAAACTTAATAAGGTTACCGAAAGATGAGGTAACTTTCTTCAATCATCATTTTTATTTTATTTTACTCAAAGCCACATTAATTTCTTATTAATACATGATTATATATATAAAAATTATATTCTAAATACATATATTTTTATGATATTTTAATGACTAAAACCATCATTACTTCCATAAAATTGGTTATCAAATCATTATTCGTGTGTATAATGGACAACAACCCCAGGTTCCAAATATATCTATTTGTCTATTGCCACCTCACATGGTTGGGAATTATTATGGAAATTATATATATATATTGTGTGAATATATATATATATTAAATTTCATAATTATACATCTAGATTAATTATATAAAATATATATTATTTTTTACTTACCATTCTATAACGAATACAATAACATTTCTCATTTGAAATGACAACTATCACCTCATGAAATGATTTGTTTTGTTTTTAAATTACAATTTACCAGTTAAATAATACGGAAAATATATATGATATAAATAAATATTTATTTTCTTCATGATAAATATATCATTATTAAAATATAATATGAGGTTTTATTTTTTAAATTTGTACTAACTAAAATATGATAGCATCATTCGTGTACTTGTGGACTACCACCTTCATGAAGCGATGTGACTCTACATTAATAACCACACCACATGGATGATATGTATTAGTATATTTAAATAAATTATATAGTGTTCAATATATTATGATAATTATGGAAATTTAAAATATTACTCCACTATTTTCCATTATAATCATTTAGAAATAGAATGGTTACTCATGAAACGCATGACATAACATATATGTGATAGTAACATATATCATTAATAAAAAACACATTTTATTATAGTTCATATAATTATTATTTTTAATAAATATTATTTTTATTTCATGATTGTTTTATCCACAAATCCCACATAATGGTTCTTTTGGTCTGATTGTGTTTGTTGATAAGGATTGAGGTTGTTGAACAAGGGTGTTTCTCAAAGAAGGCTTGAAGAGTTAGCTTCAATGATGAACTGAACTCATGAAGTTCATGTCATAAATTGATCTCACAATGTGATCATGCATGAAACTCATATTTTTCTTTTCAACTCGCAATGTGATCCGGTTTGTAACTCACATTTGTCTTTTTAACCCATGATGGGTCGTGCAAATAATTAGAAGACAACAACATTGAAAATGTAAAGATCTTATGTGATTGAATTTGAGTCTCTTGGTGAGGTCACCCACAGTGCAGATGATTATCATTGGATCTCGATATGGGATCTCGTGGAGCGCACAAAATTGACTCTAACTATCATGATTGAAAATAATTAAAAGATCAAAACTATGAAAATCAAAATAATGTGTTTTATTAAATTTGATTCTTATGGTGAGAACATTTGTAATGGACATGAATGTTTTTGGATCTCATTGAGGGATCATACATAACACTAAAGGTTATCAATGGATCGCACATAAGGATCTCAGGAAACACTCATGATTGTCTCTGAAACATGCACTCAGATCTTGCAGAAAGCATAAATAAGAATCATTCTCATGACTCACGATATCACATTAAATAATGGAAAAATATGAAAATGATGGAAGGGTTTAATTATCAGTGACAATCTTGAGAAGTGAACAATTGTATTTAAAAATCACATAAAGGGTTCATAGATTGAAAATTGGACTCTCACCAAAGCTTCAAAGAGAATATAGTTAACTCATTCTAGAGACTCTCACAAAGAGTGAATGCTAACTGAGAACTCAAGAAAAGCATGAATGTCGTCCAGTGACTTTCAAAAAGAATATACCTAAATTTTGACTGAGGAAACCCACAAAAAGTGACTTTGAAAGTGCGTATGTTCCCAAATATCAAGAAATTAACAAGACGATCGTGACCCCAGATCTAGTGCAACACATGATATCAATGAGATGTACATTTTTTCATGATTTATGTAATTATGAAGGTGGAAACTCTCATATAAATAACTCATGTCCCATATTTAAGAGATAAATATTTTTTTCTTAAAATATTGATCTGTTGTTTTTTCAGAAAAGTGACTAATGGTGAGATACCATGATAGAGGATCACAGAGAAGGTGTGTACATGATTCAAATCACGTAATTGTTCATCATTATCTGAATAAGTTATTTCACAAAGAGATAATGAGGACTCGTGAAAGAGGACTCATGACAGAAGACTCACAGTAGAGACTTGTACAAATTGGGACTCATTTAATGTGTGAATAGGTCGTCATGGTAAGGGGTTACAGTGATGGACATTCACAGTAGGGCTTTGTGAAGAAGGAGGTTCACATTATGGGATTGTGGTGAAGGAGCATGATGCCAAGGGTTTGAACTGAGGGTGGTTTGTGCGTAGGGTTTGTGGTGAAGGATGATCATTCTAGGGGTTTTCAGTGATTTATTTTCAAGATCTAGGTTCTAGGGAAATGAGGTTTTCACCCATGGTTTACGACGGAGGTTCACGACAGTGGTTCATGGCGAAGTAGGTTTGTTAAAGATGCTTACATTTAAGAGGATATCACCTGGGGACACTCCCATGGTGAGACACATGCTTGTAACTAGGGGTTCACACCAGGGGAATCACGTAGAGTATGAATCACAAGAGGTGTTGGGGGTTCGTGAAAGGGGACTCTCACAAAGTGATACTTACGCAAGGAACCAGGGTTTCACGCTAGGGGACTCATGTATATTACAACTCATTCAAGGAATGAGGGGTTTAATCATCGTGACTAACTTGAGGTGATACAAAATTGAGGCATCTGGGGATCACACTAAGGGACTCTCATAATATGGGACTCATGTAAGGTTCTAGGGTTTCACGCCAAGATTTCACCCAACCATATGTGCCATGAAATTTCACATAGAGTTAGGAAACAAGGTATCACAAAGGGGTATCCCAGAAGAATGTTACACATTTATATATGAACATACATTGACCAATTAATGATATCGTTAACAAATATGAAATCTATATTAGAGGAAAAAGATATTGGATCTTCACCATTCAACATTACAAAGAGAAAAACATTATTCACTGATACAATCAAACCACTGAATGTGAGACTTTTCATCACATTATACCATTACATTGTAGAGGTAATTTCATGTGCCTATAGTAAATGGAAGATTGTTCCATTAGTCTTGAAAGTGCATGTGCGTCATCGAAGTGTTTTTATATGAAGTATTCATTATCAACAAAAATGGGACATACACGTACATAAGCATATTGGTACATATATGTTTATAAATTGTGTGGCACATACATGTCCATAAATTGTGTGTGGTTATTTTTTAGATATGTGAGATAAGGAATATGAAGTTGGAGACCCTTTATTCTAGTAGTGATTCAAATAAAATGACATAGGGAGTGACCCTTTGGAAAGAAGTGAGTTCACCCTTAATCTTGTTAAGGTATTGAGCCGGGGAATATAATTATTCCTTCCAAAACATTACTATTGGAAGTGTTATTAATTGAATATGGTATAATTGGAACATGTCTATTTTTTGATCCTTCGATGTAGACTAGTGATGGAGAACCAAGTAAAAATGTATATTTCTTTGAGCATGATTTATTTATTTAAATTCAATGATTTTTAATCAGATAAAATTATAATGGATCTGACCAATATAAACACTAATGGAAAAACATATTGAAACATATAATAAAGAGGTCGATATCCGGTTGGGTATAATGAAATGTGAAAAGAATATCCATACCCAGATTCACCCCCAATAAGGGTATGTATCTAGTTATGGACCTCACAATTCGTATACTAGCACATTTTATCTTTTTTGATTTTTTTCTCTTCCATGGTTAACCAATGAATTGTCACAGTAGATTAAATTATCTTTTAGCTTAAACATACATGGAAAATAAATGAACAGAATAGAGTAATTAGATGTTATGGGGTATTCCTCAGTGTGTAAGTGTTTAAGAAAAATGTGTGATTCTATTTAAGAAATCAAAAGTGTACTGAAGAATGGTTTGGATAAACATGATAGTAAAAAAGATAGACTCAGTCAATGATGTTTTATGATTGAGAGAATAACATGGAATTCCAAGTCATGTGATTCTAATAGTGATGAAAAAAATCAATGGAAAAAATTGAATTTTTTCCCTGAAATAAATGAATTGTATCAGAAATTGGTTGAAGAAATTTCATCTAATGTTATTTGGGTCCAACAAGTAGAAATTTATTTCAACATGCTAAATGGTTAGAATAAAAGTATTTTTGATGTGGCTACTGAACAAAGGGTGAATAATGATTCCAAAGCTAAATAATTACAAATTGTTTCTACAAATTTAGAAAAACACAATGTTGTTGATGAAGGAAAGAATCATAACTCTGATGAAATTTCAGATTAGAATGCCCCAAATGATGATTTTAAAATGAAAATACCAAAAACTATTTAAGAAAATAATAGTATATAATTAAACAATGCATACCATACTGATATAATTTATCAGAAAAATTATATTTTAAAGAAAATATTTGATATGATGGATAATCTCTCTGACGAAATAGAAGAATAATGAGTAGTTGGAAGAATCCAAGGATAGAACTTAATGATCAACACAAATAATGGAATATGATTACTTAATAAGATGGATACCAGGTAGAATGATTTAATAAATAAGTGGAGGAATATAATTTCAAAGTCATTCCCATGTTGAAGAATGATTTTCTCGTACTATTTGATTATCCTTCGACAAGATATTATGAAATCAAATGAGACTTATCTACATCAAATGAAAATCATGAAATTATTGACTCGTCCCAAAGGCCATCTAGTTTGGAAATTTTGATATTTGATATGACGAACATCCACCCATTAATGATAGTTAGAAATATATGAAAAGTTCCAAAGATATGAAAAATCCTATAGGTAGTAAAGATAAACAAAAAAAGTTGTTATATGCGACGTAGTGATAATATGTTCTATTTTTTTCGTATACATGGTCATGAAAACTATTTTCTAAATAATTTCAACATACTTCATATCATGATCACATAAAAATTCCTAAATATTTGAATAATTAGAATATCGTTGAAAACTCTGAAAGAACACATTCTTAAAACAAATTAGTTGTCAAATGTTATCGCTATGGAAGATAGGGACTCACCCTGAGTATGTGTCATTATTCCCAAGGGTTTAATATTGGAATAAGAACTCTAGATTAATCAAAATCTCATTCGAGAAAGGAGGATATGATGACTTATTTTATTAACATATGTTTTGTGGGTTCTAATCATGGGAATTTGAAAATACATTGCAGTTAGAAGAAAAAAGGTAAGGGAAATGAACTGAGGTGAAGAAACCCAAAAATGAAAGTGCATAATGAAAAATAGTATAATTGATGGAAATATTATATGTTAAAAAATATGTTTATAGCCATTGGGAAATGACATGAATATCAATGAAAGGAATATAAATAACATCCATTTATACACACACAAAAACTCTATTGGAATTAATGTGAACATACCTAGATGAATATGGGATAAGATATTATAATTATGATTATGATTGAGTTAATATTTGTGGAAAATTCAACCAAAAGTCAAGAAGTGTAGGAAAGAGGATGAGTTAACAATTGAACAAATAACAAGTGTATATCACCTGTGGACAGAATCTTACTCAAAAAAGATACAGCAAAAATAGAATATAAGTAATGAATTAAAGACAGAAATTAATACAAATGGGTTTAGAACCAAAATTGTTAAAAAGGAAAACCCTAATGAATCTAAATATTTGAGGAAGAATCAGAACATAGGTAAACAATGTTTATTCATATGATCATAACTGTTGATGTTGGTATGAAGTTTGAATAAGAATAAATAGTATTAATTTATTTACACGAATTCATAAAATATTTTATCCATCCGGATCAACCACAATCCTCTTATTGAGAATTTAAGAGATTCCCCTCTCCCTATGTGTATAAATTCTATTACGGAATGTTCAAGTGTTTTAGGTTTTTTGGGAGTTAGGATCCAAGATGATGTGGAATCCAAAGATTCAATGTGGTCACGGAATGTCCACATTAAAGTAAATTGATTAAAATCAGTTACTAGAGTAAAATAAAAAATCTAGAATAATTATTTGAAAGGAGTTAAGGGTCTATGGATTCATGAGAAATATGGAAATAATTGAGGTAAATTGATAGTGATGGAGTTATTAAAATTATATATTGTTTAATACAACAAGTTCTGACTCATTAGGCTTAGTGGATTTGTTTATGGCTCGTTTCTATGTAGTAAATTCACCCAATGAAAATATAATTGAATGAATCTAAAAATGGGTAATGTTATTGATCTATAGAGGTACCCTAATCCTACAGTTAGATGTAGAGAAATGATGTAATAGAAGAAGAATATTTCTGAGTCTAAACAGCTGGCCAAACAATTTGAAGAGTTTCATATCATAGGGGTATAATTATATCAACCAATCAGATGAATAATATTAATGTCATAAAAATGATGAATTATAATGTTTTAAAAGACTGATTGGGTAAGAATGGTCAATATTCATATATATCATTATTATCTATTTTTCTCTAACAATATGGTATCAGATAACTCTTTTTATGTTACCAATAATACTAAAAAAAGTTTAAGATGGTTCTTGATGGTTTTCTTATTCATGAATATGAGAAAATAGTTTTTCAGATCATGAATGCACTATATGGGTTGAAGGGGGCACCAAGGCCATGATAATCTAGACTATATTCTTTTTTCAAGAATCTATGTTTTTATTGTGCCGGAGATAATTACAATCAATATGTAAAAAATTATAGTAATAATTGGATGATGTTGTTGGTACATGTCAACAACATAATATTTAGTGGATCAGATGAATCATAGTGAAATTAGTTCTTGAAGTTCATGAAAAGTGTGTTTGAAATGTCAATTATTGATAGAAATGACATTTCTTATCTATTTAATGGTGATAAAAGAAAATAACAGTACATTCATTTTACAATCAATATTTTTATTTATGTATAGATAATATTTTGATTGGATATTTTTATGCATCATTATAACAAATAAATCCCATGTAAACCCATTTTATTGCTGTAATTATAATTATTTTTAATATAAATGGAACCATGGATTTAGGTTCTCAGTACAATGAAAAATAACAACAAGATTTATTGGGATACATGGATGAATATTGGGATACATCAGCAGATGAAAAAAATGAACACCAGATGGTACATTTTACCTTGGAGGGTTTTTTATTTCCTGGAAACGAAATAACCATGATTACATTTCATTGAGCACACAATAATATAAATACATTTCAACAAGTCAAAAAATGCATGCAGTTATTATGGATGAAGAAACAACTTGATCATATGGGAGTTCAATGGATATTTATGATCATAATCCATTATTAGAATTCATGTACTATAAATCGTATAATAAATCTTGTCTATCACTCGATGATAAAGAACATTGATATTAAGTATACTTTTATTAAGGAAAAGTTAGAGGAAAGGCTTGTGAAGATGAATCATGTGCCAAAAGATCTAATAGATGTAGACATTCTAATAAAGGCCTTACCCAACGAAGTGATTGAATGTCATCTACTAACTCATGGAGTTTCATCCACTCCCAATAGATGCAAAAGTGAGGATGTAGGTGCCCCCACCCTTAATTATGGTGTATTTGTTTTCTAATATATTGATCTATGTTCTCTAACCTATTGAAGAGCACAATAATGTTACCTTTTCAAACATTGAAAAATAGTATAAAATTATGAATTAAAAGGGAGAAAATATCATTGTTAATATATGTGTATAATATGATTGGGGGAGTAGTGAATTATGTGGATTTTTAAATTTGATGATGTAAGATATGATCATTCAAATATTATATATCACAATAGATATGTATCGTGATGAAAGAAGAAAAGTGGATATAGAATGAAATTATTTCTTTCACTTATGATCATAACATTATACTCAAACATATGACTCTGAGAATGGTTCATGTGTTCTTTGAGAGTGTGTCTGTTAAATCCCTAATCACTATCCTAATAATAGGAAGTGAATTTTTTTAGTCTATACGAGATTCTTTAAAGTGGTATCAAAATTTAAAGAGTTTTACATGAACATAAATGGGACATTATTTTACAAAAAAACCATCATGATGGTGAGTTTGGGTCGATTGTTTTTCGTGAAAAGGATTGAGGTTGTTGACACAAGATGGTTTTTAATGATGTCATGATGATTTATTACGACTGTTAAACTCAATTTTTAAAGTGATGGTGGTGAATTAATCTCAGAAGGTGATAACACAAGGAACTCGTAGTTTTCTTTTGAACTAGATATATGTCAAAAAAATTCATAAAAAATGAAAAACCTAAAGAATGAATTTTGATATCATGATGGAATAATGAAAAATGAAATTGGTGAACTAACATCTCATTTTGATCATGTGAGACACTCATAGTTGTCATTGGATCTAATTATGGATTATAAAATCATTATAAGACAACAATATTGAAAATCGTAAGATTGTGCGTGATTGAATTTGAGTAACATTGTGAGATATCACACAATGAACAAGATTGTCATTAGATATCATAGAGGGTTTTATTACAACACAAATGATTATCTTTGGAAATCATTATGGATCATTAAAATCCTTGGAAGAAAGTAACACTAAAAATCAAAAGATTTTCTATAATTGAATTTGAGCCATATAGTGAGATATCACAGAATGCACGTAATTTTCTATGGATGTTGTAGAGGGATCTTGTGTAGAAATGATTATTTTCATTGAATCTAGAAAAAGGATCTTGCATAACACTCATTATTTTCTCTGGATATCGCATCCAGATCATGTGCAAAGCGAAAATAGGACTCACACTCAAGACTAATGAAATCACATGAAAATAAAGGGAAGATATGAAAATGATGCAAGGGTTTCATGGTCATTGATGATATTGTGAAGCACATTATTGTATTTTATACTCACACTAGGTGTTTATGAAGTGAGAATAGGACCCACGTTAGGGGTTCATTGAGCATGAACTTTATTCGTTCTATGGACTCGTGCAATGCATGATGGTTGACCGGGGACTCATGAAAATCATGAATGGTAACCAAGTACTCGTAAAGAGAATAAGTGTGAATGATGACCTAGGAATAACAAAATTTTCATAGTTTTATGGATAACCTGTTCCCCTATTACACACAACAAATGATCAAGCACGCAGATCGGGTAGAGCACATGATTCCAAATAGAGGGAATGTTGTTCACGTTTTTTCGATTTAAGGTGGATGAAAATCTCCTATAAATACTACAAGACCAATCCATAATTATTGAAGATGTTTTTCAGAAAATATATTTCTGAATCATTTATAGAAATTAAACTTGTGGTGATATCTCGTGAGAAAGATTCAAAGAGAGGGAGTATAGGCGATTAAGATCACATAATTGTTGGGAATGATATGAGAAAGGTTTTTCTCAAAGACTTAATACAGACTCATGAAATATTACTTTTAATGGAAAAATAATGGAAGAGACATTCTCTATGTGTGACTCGTGCAAATTAAGAATAGGGGTTTTTATAATGGGTTTTTCACGAAGGAGGTTCACGCCATGGGTTTTTGATGATGGAGGTTCGTACTCAGAGATTACAACCATGGAGGTTCACACTAGGGGTTTTTCGTTAATGTGGTTCGTGATTAGGGATCATGGTGATGGAATCTTGTGAAACAATTTTACGGTGAAGGGTATTGCATTAGGGAAATTACACAAGGTAAGACTCATGCATGGCACTGGGTGTTTTCAGTTGGGGACGAGTAGAGATTAGGACTCATGCATGGCACTAGTGGATCAAGGTAGAGGACTCACACAATGTCTAACTTGAACATGGAACCATGGATTTGACCTATGGGAATCATGTAGAGTAGGACTCATTTACTGCACTAGGGGTATTATCCAGGGGACTCACATAAGGTAAAACTCATGTAAGGAATAAGGGGTTTTTCCATAGGACTCATGCTAGGTAGGACTCACATAAGGCTCTAGGGGTTCACACTAGGATCTTATGCAAGGTTATAAACCAAGATCTTACATAGGGAGTTATGTACATAGGTCTTCCAAAAGTTAATAATATTAGAATATTGAGCATAGAGATACACACTTACAATTAACAGTAAGTTGTATCATTTCTATATCTAAACTCTAGAGGAGAACAAAAATATAGAGGATCTTTACCATATGATAATAGTTGGAGAAAACGATTATTCACTAAGACATTAAAATAAGTGAAAATAAAATTTGGAATCACTTGATGACCTTTTAAAAGTTGGTTTAATAGTTGAGTCTACATTAATGATAATTCTATTTTAGTTTTCTAGAATGTGGAAGTATTACATCAATGTATTTTCATTGGAGTGAAGGAGAAACCAAAACTGAGCTTCGACTATTGATCTACCAATAATGGATCTTTAATTCATTATAAATATTGAATGGACCTACATATCCATAAACTGTGTGAGACATACATTCTCATAAACTATGTGATACATAAAAGTCCATAATCTACGTGTGGTTCTTTTCCAAAGCAGTGTGAAAAAGAGGGGAAAGACTACTATTCTTTCCACTGGCAGTGATTCCAGAGAAGGAGACATAAGGAGTTACCCTTAAGAAATAAGTGATATGACCCTTAAACATTTAAAGGTAGTGAGAATAGGTATAAATGTTATATATCCATAAAATCATTGTTGGTAGTGAGACATAGTTATTTTGCTAAAATTGGAACATTTGCATTGTGTTCTCTTAGAGTATAGCCTAGTGAGGGTGAACCAAGTAAAATCAGTGTGTCCATGTGATTGATATATTTTTTAAATAATATTTAATTATCATTAAATAAAAATGGAAATTATATTAATAATGTAATCAATACATTTAAAAAGTGACACTTATAAAAAATATGTCAAGATCTAATGGGGAATGAATAATTGTCAACAAAAATATCTATACACTAATTCACCACTCTCACAAAGTATCTATGATGCTTTTAGGCCAAATAATTATATTTCTTGATATGTTCAAAGCTTGATCAATGAAGTATTATTGAAATTAAAAATTCATGATATATAATAAAAAGTGGTTTTTAATATAAACATGATTTTAACATGGAATTATTTATAAAAGGGTAATATATTATCATATGTAAACCATATATGATATGAAAAATATATGTTTTGTTTTATAATAGATAAATATAAAACATATATTTATAATATATGTTGTTTTAATATGTATGATGGTTATTGATACTTATTGAATTTTATTTCAAGTATCTAATTTATTTCTAGGAGGTACAAAAAAATCCAGCACTGGTTTAATTTTTTTGAGAAAGTACTTCCCATTTGACATGCTATATCATGAATCTAATTATTTTAATTGTATTTGATTTTTTATTATATGTTATTGTTTATTTTCTAATTACAATTAATAATATAACTATAGTTTTCTGATATCTTTGTCTCAATTTTACATCATTGAGTCTTTTTTGGGTTAAGAACATCTTTTTTATGAGTTATATATGCAAACCAATTGACTTGTAATATCATGAATTTATTCAATTTCTTATATTTTATGTTTCACTTAATTAATATTTTCATGGGACTAACTATTCAATATTAACAATGTGGTAAAGGTATTATGTTTTAATGCCCCCTTTTATTGGTATTTCCCATGATTATGAATCCAATGAATAAATAAAATGTTTTATATGTCAAATAAACACATGTTTTTTATTTTACTCTTGTTATTTACAGATAATATATTTTTTTTATCAATTTCCTCTCTTAATGAACAGAAATTTCCAGAATAATTTCTTTATGGAAAATCATTTATATTTAACTATTTTACCAAAACCCATATTTCTTCGAAAACATTGTTTTCTCCAAAAAAATTCCAAAAACAGTATGAAAATTTATAAAATTATTTATTAAATAATTTTTAACAAATATATAAATTTTTTAGAAATGAAACCAGTCTTCATGTTTTTTTCCTGAAAATTAATATTTGTATTTTACTAAAAATATAAAATGTATTTTTTTTATTAATATTCATAAAATGAATAGAATATATTAGTTTCATAGACACAAAAATATTACAATATTTCATTTTAGGATTTCAATAATATTTAAAAATAAAAAAATATATTTAATATTTGGGAAACATTATATTTTAAATTTATTATTTCAATATATAAAAGTAAATTTTTAAATGACTTGTGAAGTGTTCTTTCAAAGAAAAAGGATATTTTACAAAATAATTGGTTTATGTAATATTTAATGCTTCATTTAAAATTTCAATTTTTTTTTCAAAGAGAATGATTTAAAAAAATATATATGATTTATTAACTTAAAAAATTGTTCATTAAAATAAAATTTATCTTCATCAAGAACAATTCCAAGTGATTTATCTTTAGAAACAATTATCCATATATGATGATATACCTTTGTGTAAAAATTTATTTTCAATTGATATGAACCCGGAAGACGCTTCATATTATTCTTATTGGTGGTTTATAATGATTTCATGTTTATGAAATTTATTTTTTTTCCACAGGTTATTTTATAGTGAAAGGTTTATGATTCATAATTTTTATCATGGGTATTGATATAATGAGTTTTTTTATATTGTGGATCACATAAGGATGATTTTATTTATGAGATGGTTCTTATATTATAACCACGGATGGTGGTTACAGTATATCCATGATGGGTTGGATATATATTCACATTAAATTCATTGGGTAATTATAAATGTTCTAGGATCTTAACAGGTACATGGGTGGTTATCCCAAGCCCAATAATAAGTATACGTGGGTGGATAGACCATTCAATAAAATAGGTAACATATGTGGTTATACTAGGCCCAAATTAGAAATATTAGTGGTTATACAAAGCCTAACATGTTTTTGATGTATTGGTTTGTATCCTTGACATATGTTTTTATATAATTATGTGTTTTCCAAATATATATGTCTTTTTTATTGTAATTCAACGTTGGATCATTTTTTTATTATTTCCTTATGAATAATGTTTTATGAAATGACACTATTTATAACATGACTCAAAATTCTGATCTTTGGTATATCAGGAATGGTTCTAAAATGTTTTTCTCTTCTCATCATACCCTTACTTTTAGGTTATTCCTACATATCCCACATGTTCTCCCTTATTAAACTTTCACAGGATTCTACTATATAGGTTATGATTTAATGTTTTAACTAGGATATATTTTCTATGTGTATTGGAGGTGATTATATTTATGGGAGATTATAAACAACTTTCATGAATTATGAATATTGAGTCCCCTTATTCCAAAGATACTAAACTATTATGTCCCTCAGTAATGTGTTTATACAATGTAATGAATATCTATCTATAAATATTAAATATACATGTATTAATATCCTAGTTCATTTTATTTGGTCATAGAAGAATGATACAGTTATCCATTAGAAACATTCATGAGAGAACATTAGTCAGATACCTATGGATATTTCTAAAGATATTTCTAGATATGTATCTATGGATAATCATGTGTATCAGTTAATGTATTGGAAAATGTAACAGATTTTTCTAAATGGTAGAGCACATGGTTTCAATTAAACTACATCCTTTTTTGGACACTACACGTGGATGTGACACCAGAACATACGAACCTAGGTTTCATAACATTTAATTTTATGCATTGAGATAAACCTGATTCTAACCTATTACATGACAACAAGACATTATTTATACTAGGTTTGACACACGTGGGGGAATGTTTTGAAATAATGAATCTTGTTATCAAATGAAATGTTTTATATAAATATATGTTGACCATGAATGACCAAGGTAATTCCTAATGTGTAATGTATTGAAATGAATGATTCAAGATTTATACATTATATAAGTAATTGTTTGAGATTATGTGGTTCCACAATATGACTATTATTCCACAAAATGTACGTTCTAGTTAGAGTAAATTGCTCTAAACTAAATGAATAATGATAAAATTTATTATCAAGGACAATGCAGTGACAATAAAAATTTAAATCGGATGACAAGTGTAGTGAATTATAATGATATTATTAATAATTAGTTATTGAAAATCATGTTTAATAATTTTCACCTTAACAAACTCCCATACTCACCATATAATAGAATAGTAGATTTTACTATGGGTTCTGGTAGTATAGACCATAGAGAAATGAATCATCAATTTCCCTTGTGCTGAAAATGCAGGATGAAGCCCAGAATAAAATGTCATAGTACAATGAGAATATATTTTGGGTGTATAATGGAAGGGCAGAATGTAACTACATAAAAAATAATTAATTGTTATGCTAACACATTAGAAATAAATATTATTATTCACAAGGTATTATCAATGCGTGAAGGTTTTGAATGTGAAGTATTGGTGAATAATAAAAACCGATTTCACAGGTTGAAAGATCATGAAGAGAATTACTGTGGTTTTATGAGTATTTTTTTTTTCAATTGATGATGGAGATACTATGAATAACATATTAAAATAATATAGAAATACGGAATAAAATAATGACGCTTTTTTATTTTTTATCAATGATTTAGAATCATTGAAGTGTTTATGTAAAAAAATTTATGAATTATAAAATATATAATGATTTTCTATTACAGTATTTTCTTCCTGTATTTTCAAAAATATGTTTAATGGTGCTGATGACTTGGAAATGTAATTTAATGGAAGATTTATATACATGAAAAAACATGCTTAAAATATACAATAAAATAACATGTTTATATTTTTGGGATAATAATTTTGGGAAATGTGATGTGTGACATGGGTAATGTAAATATAATAGTGCAGAAATCCATGCAACAAAAAAATTACTTGTAGAAATTGTGGTCTATCCTATCATTGATGGAGTTTACAAAATTCATGTATTTAATGAATATATCCAATAATCTATGTTTTATGTAATGAATTAGGAGAAATTTGGGTTTTTAATTGTGATTTACAGTAATTTAGGTTATTACCATGTTTCAATATAATACATGATGGAGGTAATCACTTGTGTTGTATCTGACAGTAAAGGGAATCATTATGATATATGGGGGATTAATATTAAGTTGATTTTATGAAATTCTGTTACCTTATTTGAAATTTTTATTGGAAGTATTTAAAAATTTAACCATCAGTAGATTGGTTTAATTTTAACATTGTATGAGGTTTTAGAGATTAAAATATGAATTAAACATATGAATATTTATCTACATTGGATAACATGTGATAATGTTTTCATAATATATATATATGGAATTACATATCATTTATTTAGGGATATTGTGAGCCATTTGTAATTCATACATAAAAAACTAATCATCATTACATGGATTAAGAGATGAAGTGGTAATTGGTCAAAGCATAACCGCATTATGAAAATTTCATTACAATATATTGGGAATCAAAACTGTGGGTATATTTTTCCCTTTGAAAATTTGGATCATATTGGTATAGCATACTATCACTTTGAAATTAAACCAAACCCATCTCTGGTTCAAGATATCTCCCATGTATCACTTATTAAGATATACATATCTGATCCATCACATATACTAAACTCAGAAGTCATATTTTGGTAGCATGATATTCCTTAAGAGGAAAAACATTTATACACTCTGTATCAAATAAATAATGTTATATGACATCACACCACTTAATTGATCAATGTTTTTAGTAAAAATGAACAGATCAATGAATTTATATAGAAACCCAAGGATATAATGCTGAATAATAATACTTATTATTTGTGTACCAATGTGATTAATTTTGTTTTAGAAGTTTATTTTTAGAAGGGTAGACTGTAACACAATGAGATTTTGAGATTTTTTTTCAAATAAATTTAAACTTTTTTATATAGAATATGTTATGAAACATGAATTTTTAACGAATTACATGTAACCATACATGTAACATTAAATACACTCTACATCATGATTAATTGAAACTTAACAAACTATTAAAATATTATTTTTTAATAATATATTTATAAGCTTTCTATTATAATGGTTAGTATGAATATTTTTAACTAAATGATAAATATTTAAGATCTATACTTGTATATTAAATTAATTATTTTGTGTCCAAATAATTAAAAATGATAATGAAACCAATTTTTTTTAAAAATAATATTTGTAAGAAATGTTATTTTTAGAAAAACATATTACCATTGTCCATTATTAAATCCACATTTAGATAATGATTTCAACGAAAAATATATATTGTATTTTTTATGTAAACTGTTCAACTTTCACCTTCTCTTCTTTCTAGACAAATTATTATAATTAAATAAAAATTTTCTTAACAAATATATTTTTTCTAAAATGAAGTTATGTCAACTTTTAAGAAATAATTTTAATTTAATTTTGAAACAGTTAAAATAGTTATTTTAGAAAATATGATTTATTATTTAAAATTGTCATTTTAAAATAAGATGTGGATTATTGTTTGATAATGTTCGGAAAAGGTTAATTTTTTGATGGGTTATTAAAAATATTGAATTTTAATTGAAAATTGTCCTTTAATTTAAAGGATTTAAAAGTAAAATTCTATAATAAATTGGATTCCATGTAAAAATATAGAAAATATATATATATATATATCTAATTTATTTCATTTAAATAAATTTAATATTTAAATTTTATATAATTTTTTTAACTGTTTGACAATATTATCATCGAAAACATTCTTTTGGATCTCGTTCATGATAATAATTCTAAATTAAAAAATACCAATTTTGTAATTGAATTTGAAAAAAATGATTCCGTATTTTGATTTATAATAATTTATATTATCTAATATGTTAAACATATATTTCTACCAAAGTGATGAGTGAAAACACTTATAAATTAATTACCACATTTATGATTAAAACATGGATTCAAGAGTTACATGCACTTGTGTTGAAATTAATTTTTCCCACTCCAACAATTTTTATTTAATTACATGGATATAATATTTATAATAACTATCTATAAATTATAAATGATGGGTCATTTTATTTTGGCATTGGATGATAAATTACCTAGGATTAAAAAACTAGATATCAATGTGAAAATAGAAATTGTAAAAGTGCATAAGTATTATTGGGAAAATAATGGCATGTTTGAAACATGTGATATCTTTTTTGATATGGTGTGTCATGACCATATCATCTTTCCCCGATATTATATATCAATTTTTTATCTATTTTAGGTGAGGGTATCCTCCCATTAACTAGTAATTTTTGGTATTTCCAAAAACAATCCACCCCACCTCAATTATAAAAACAACACACTCTTCCCACTTCATAACACCATATATTAGGTACAGTTTTCTAATCTATAGAAGAGTATAACATCACAAGGGTTTTTCTTAGATTAGGCTCGAGGGGAATATTTATCATTTAGGTTTTAGTATAATATTTTATTGGAAATTATATTGGTTGTGGAATCACAATGAGATCAACATGGTTGTAACCACAAAATTACAAATCAACCATTGTACAAATTATCCAAAGGCCATATAGAGTAATAATAAAGATCTTTGTATCTAGAATTTAATTTGTTAAATATCTATTTACTATTTTAAAAATAAATGGTATTTACCTTGATTTTTCATTTTTTATTCAATATATGTTTCAAATAAAAGATAAAATGAACATAATTATTGAATTAATTATACCATATTGATTACATATTTTGAAATATGATCATAAATTTGGGTAATGAAAGTAATTTCTTATTTGTATTGAAATATTAAAAAATGGTATAGTTAAAATTTAATGAATATAATAAGTATAAAATTTGAAATGTATAAAATATTAATGTATTCTACTTCTTATTGAATTTTAGAATATTTTTATAACTAAATCATTTTTAAAAACATCAATGGATTTAGTATATAAATATAGTGTGCAATTGATCATTATATGGAATATTGTGACACATTAGATAGTGAAAAAAATAATGAATTATTTTTCTTTGAGATTCAAATTTAATAAAAAAAAATAAACATATCCTCTAATTTCTATTAATAAAATATTAATTTTTAGCCACATTATTATCTCACTGAATTCATCATATAGATAGGTATTAACTTTGATGTGTTATAGAGAATCCAAGTATTTAATTTAATATATGTAGTGTAAATCATATTTCTAAAATGCGTTAAAAATAAATTTTTATATAATAAAATGAATACATGGAATTTTATTGATGCTTTATCAAGTTTATATATTATTTTAATCATCCAAATTCACTAATCATTATTATTATAGTAACCATTTTATATAATGAAATTGATGATATATATATAATTTTTTATTTATTTTTTACATGATAAATTAGTGTGGGTGTAGGATATTGATTTTTGTATTAGACTATTGTTTTGTTATTTTCCACAATTTTGATGAAAGCCCTTCGATAAATTATTTAATCCAAGTGAACATTAATAGACATATAGATTTAAAATATCATACTAAACTCTTCAATATAATTATTTTTGTTTTAATATGATTGGGTTTATGGAAATTTTTATACTCCAATTTTAATCTTGTAAAGGAAGAAATTACATTATTGAAATCCCAATGGATGTGGGTGGATATTGAATATTAAAAACATATATGATTTCATAATGATGATTTATATATAATATTTAATTTGTTTTGAATCCTATTTTTAGGTATATAATTATTTCTTCCATCATTACAATAATCTATTATAATTTTTTTTCGTATTTTTTCCATTATTTATAAGTAAATAATTTCATCCATTTTTATGTTTCATAGTTGAATTAGTTTCATTGAATATAAATATTCAATTTTTTAATAGTATGATATAAGATTGTGTTCAATTTTTTTTGATGAAGATGTTATGAAATATTAGAATTGTGTTTTTGTTGATAGTGATATTTAATGATTTCATACCAGGTGAGCCCAAAATTTGGGATTTAATAATTTTATATTGGAAGGTAGGAACCATATGTATGTTCTTATAGTGGTATATAAAATTATACAAACATTTATTATAAAATTTTATATGAATCAGATATATTTTTTTGTTTAATATGTTCTAATTGTAATTAGAGGATGAGTTATCAGAATATGAGACCAATATTTATTGATTTCAAAAAACATTCCCAATGTCCAAATAGTTCGAAAAGAATTATTTTATTTAAAATATTTCTATATTATTATCCTTTTTACAATTTTTTAGATGGTAGTTCCATGAATTTTTTCATTAAATTAATATTATTTTTAAAAAAGGGAACCCAAAGAGTGATATTGTAAGAATCTTGCAATGAAAAAGTGGGGAATTATACTTTAATATTTCATTTTTTAAAATTTTTGATCATGTAGTCTATAGGTAAATGTCTGATGATTTGATTTCTTAATAGCCTATATGGATGATAAAATATTTTCTTCTTCACTATATTCATAAACCTTTATTGAATTGTATCATTGAATGATAGAAAAGTATATTCCTAAAGACCTAATTTTATTGTTTTCTTACAAACATGAAAGAGATTATTCCATTAAATGTGATTCAATGGTTTATGATCCAAACTAACTATTATAAAGAGTGTGAGGTGGTTTGAATTCATTTATGGATGAATTATACATAGATGATGTCAAAACAATACCCATTGAGACATCATCAAAGAATTTTATAAAACTAGTTTCATGACTCAAAACATATATATATTAGGTCACAGACTATAGATCCGTAGAAATATAGTCTATAAAATAATTGGGGGAACATCTATATAAAAACAAAAACCAGTAACATATACACCCATGGCCAAAAATTGATATGATAAACCCTAATACATCAAAAAAATTTATAATACTAAAAAATTAAATTACAAGCACTAATTTAAAATAAATCGATCGATATGCCTCCAAAGAAGTAAAATATTTTAAACAAAAGTCACATTTACTCTATAGTATAGTAGATGGACATGATAAATCACATTTTCGGTAATAAGAACTATGGAATAAACTCATATAACTACTTATTTTCACCTATTTAAAACATATTTTACTACAACAATATCTCCATGATCACCCTAAAAAACCATTCACATAGCCAAAAATATGAAATGAATAGTTTTCTTGGAAATAGTTATTAATAAAATTCCTGCTATGAGTCCCTAACTATTATACAAATCATCTCAAACCTAGATATATAAAATAGTAAAACATAGAACCTATAATATAAAGGAATCTCCTCATACTCAAACTATCACATATTCAAAAATGGAAAGAGACACACATTCATTCCCTCGCATTCTAAATATTTATTCCCTAAACTCCTCATATACATATACCAATAGAAAAAATCAGGATAAATAATTCATAATTATATAATAGGATCCCAAAGAAACATTATTATCCTTGGAGATTTATAACACATCATGTACTCATAATCAGTTTTTTTAATCGTTGATTGACAGTGGAGGATTATCACCAAACTAAGAAAAATTAATTATTTAATTTAGCATATAAGACTATTGATGGGGGAAATATGACATGTAGTTTAGAAGAGTTCCTAATATTTTTTATCATATAAAAAGTCAATACCATATTGATAAATTTATACAGTAAAGGGGGATACAGACCCAACAATCATTTTAGAGACATATTCCATTTTTTATAACTACTATTGGGGTATTTAACCCAATTCTATATATAGAGAACACAATCCTTATCAAATAGAGGAGTGAATAACTCATCCTATTATATTAATAAAAAATTTCATATTAATTCTAGTATCAATTAGTGGAGTACCTAGACTTATGGTAAATTAGAAGAACATAACCCCCTTTGTCTATCCAAGTAACCACATAGGATAATTGAATATATCAAAAAGATATAAGGACCACACAAAAAATGATCTATATACACTACATTGATATTATAATAACATTAAAATTTGAAAAAAAATATTGGGAAACATAATTAAACATATTACCACCAATATTTCTATGTGACTAAACTAGAAACATCATCAATTCCCTATAAATAAACAATTATTAAGTGTATAGTTATAATAATTATAAAATATCTCCATATAGAAAGTTCACGAGAATAAATATTCTAGGTCATCTAGTTTTATGATTTGCAGGCAATACATAAAATCTTCTATCTTATTTGATAACATGAATATAAATAAATATTACTAACCAATAGTATGAAATGTTGATCCATAATTATATATAAATTATTTATCATTAAATTTAAATATAGAAGGCTTATGGAAAACTATAGTATATTTTTATCCCACTCACTATGAATAAAAGACATTTTAACCAATTAGTAATTAAAATAAGGCGATTAAATATGAAGATGTGAGATTATATTTTAATAGAGAGATAAAAGACCCTAATGAGAATATATATAAATATTTCTAAATACATTATCAAAAAAACATACAATGGTGGATTAATATTCAACATGTGTCTTTATACATTTAATATAATTCATATATTCTTTTGAAATATCCTCTTATATCTTGCCCACCATATTCTTTTAAGGTACTGAATTAATATATACACATTTCTAATACTTTCTTTTTCATAACAAAAAATTCAATTGACCAAAAAACTATATAGATGGGGTCATCATTGTTTTCTATTTGTGAAAAAAAAACAAAAGCTATAACATTATCATATATTGAGAATCCATTTTTTCTGGAAAACTGAAATCTTTCCAGAAAATTAAATATCCCTATATTATAAAAATAAAAAATTACACAAGTCTGAAGGTATAAGATTTACAAAAAACCCTCCTAAAGAATGAATGAAGAACATCAATAACATTATCCTCCAATTAAAAATCATTCCCATTGACTCCATTGTTATAAATCCCATCCGCCAATGCATTTTCCTCTCTATAAACATGAGTGGCGAAAGGTTCCGTTGAAAAGAGAGAGTCCAAACATGTAGTCGAGCGATTAGTGAGCTTCTAATAGAGATGAAAATCCCCAGTACGAATGGCTAATACTACAACCATGGAATCACAGTAAATCCAAATATTGTTCCAACCCCATATCTCTGCCTTTTCCACCGCTAAGATGACACCATACATTTCTGCTTCAAGAGTAGAGGAAATACCACATGAGCCATAAATGCACCCAATAACACTCCCCTGATGATCTCTAAAGACAAGACCAAAGATAGAGAGCCCCATATTACCCCTTGAAGTACCATCCGAGTTGACTTTAATCCATACATGAAAGGGGGCCTTCCATATGACTTCCATTTTTCCATTTGTGGGACGAAAATTTCCTTTTACCCAAATCCAACTAAGAACTGATATGTCATGTATTGAATTCTCACAAGACACACATTTCTTATTTTCCACCTTATAGACAGCTTCAAGAATCCCTACCAGCTTAGCACTAAATTCAAGTGTTGTAATTCATGTCTGAACTTGTTTCTTGAAAACCAGATTAAATGCATAGCCTCTACAGCAGCAGCCATAAAAAATAACCAGAGCAGAGGTGATTGAGTCAAAGAGCTCCATCTCTTAATGAGGACTTCTGTTGTGTTGAAGTGGTGTAGTAGAACTTCAAAAAATTTATAAACATCCCTCTATATCGGCAAAGCCACAAAAAATTTAAGAAATAGTAGATCCACATCTTTCCTATTATTAAAGCATAAAGCATAGATGGAGCAAAGTGAAATACCACATACTTGCAAGAAATAATTCGTTGGAAAATTTTTGTGAGCCAGCCTCAATGCCATAATAGACATAGAAGTCCTTAAGGACTTTTTCTTCAGATTCCCATTCCATTTCGCATCATTTGAGAATCCATTGGAATGGTTATAATACGCTTTGGATTTTAGAATACCACTGACAACAGGTTCCCATGCCGAAAAATCACCCCTATAGGACCTAAAAGAATCATCCACAATCGAAGAAATATGAGCAGGAAGATTATCCATGCACCCATGCTATTCTGTAATTAAATGATAGTAATCCAGAATATACTACCCCTGATGACCAAATATATCAATTGATTCACTATCCAATTAGACTTCCAAATAAGAATAGAGGATTCCTTGGAAAAAAAACCATCGAGAGTCAACATCAATCATTGAAAATATTTTCTTAAAAGAAGGCCACACAGAGGAGTCAACATAGTTAAAGTTTCATGTTTTAAGACTCTTAATAAACATGGCTCAATGAAAATTGATATCAGCAGATTCCATGTTTAAATGTCTCCATAAAAACCTGGCCTGCAAAGAGTGAATAAAACCCCCAAAATATTTGATGCCCAAGCCACCCTCATCATGAGATTTGAAGACCACATTACATGGAATCGTTTCTAGTCTTCAATCCAATTATTTTCCACTCCAAATAAAAATTTTAACAGAAGTATTAATACTCTTGATTAAAGAAATCATCCATTAATACACCATAAAAGAATATAAAAATTTTGAGAGGATAATTGATATCACCAAGAAAAGCCAAGCAGCCATTGATAATGATTTTTATTTCTCTGTGGAGAGTTGTATTTTAATCATGCTAACAATACTAAAAAATTTACAGACCATTGGCCTCCCCCAAAACATGGGATGTCCCAAATAATTTTAGTGAATAATTCCCACATGAATTCCATATTCTCTCTTGTTATCATCTTTATTAGGGGTAGAAAATCCCCTGCAAAAATAAACAAATTATTTGCTACAACTAACCACCTTCCTAGAAACCTATTAATAATAAAAATAAGATATCTTTATATTCTTGTTGTTACCCTTATCCCCTTGGATAAAGAGGATAATTTTATCATAATATAGAAGGTGAGAGGGAGAAATAATACCCTTTCCAGCATGAATAGACTTCAACATACCATTATCATCAATGATAGAATAAATCCTACTAAGGTAATCGTCTCCAATTGAAAAAAGTATGGGTAATAGGGGATCAACCTTTATTACACCTCTCGATCATTCAAAATATTCTTCAGGGTATCCATTTATGAGAACTGAAATATGGGAAAAACATAGAATTTTTCTGACCCAATTGATGAAGACCTCATCAAACCAATACATGACAATGATATTGACAATAAAACCCTAGTCCATTGTGTCAAAACCCTTATTTTCATCCAATTTAAGAAAAATATACCACCTCTAATAGATTTCATAAGAATATTAACACACTCGGAGGTGGTGATAATATAGTATTTTATTGATCTCCCTTGGATGACACCAATATGATTTGGAGAGAAACTTTTGCAGGAAATGGAGGATCGAATGCTGGAATGAATTTTGCAAATAATCTTATATATAGTATCAACCAGAGCAACTGGTCTAAAGAGATGAACGTCATTAGAATTCTCCTCCTTCAGAACAAGGGATATAAACTGAGCATTCGAACCTCTAGGAAGAGATCCACCTTTGAAAAAATTTATGACTAACCTGCAAACATCCAAACATATAAGATAAAAAATGATTGAAAGAATAATTTACCAAATCCATCAGGACCAGGTGCGTTCTTAGACTTGAGGCTAATGAAATCCTCCTTTAAATCTAAATCAAGGGGTGCAACAGTGAGATTAGAATTTTCCTCATGATTTACCATTATCTAGATCACCCCATCCATAGATTCGTTTAGGGTTTGGGGACCAATAAAGAGATCATTAATATAATATGTGACATACATTGAGAGATCCACTATATTTTCATTGAGACTATCCCAATTTTTAATCATAGAAATAGACATAGAAACCCACATGATCCTTTGAAGAGAATTGAAAAAATTTGAATTTAATTCCCATTTCATTAACCACTTGGTTCTAAATGTTACCCATTGTTGAGTATCCTTCATGTCAAGATGTTTATTCAATTTGAGGGACATCTCATATTCCACTGAAATTCTATCAGAGAAGTCACCATTGGTGTTAAGTTCTTGAACCCTTTGAAGTGAATTTTCCAATGCAGAAATATCAGACTCAAGGGAACTAAAACAATCATGCTCCACATTCTACGATTCCTCTTTAGAATTTAGAATTTGGTTATGCAGGAAAAAGAAGCATCCCTGCAATGCATTGAATTCCAAGTGCTATGGACAATGACCTCACATTCCGGTTGAGATACCCAAGCCTTATTGAACATCAAATGGACAGAAGGTCCATATTACTTCTCACCAATATCCACCAGGATGGGATGATGGTCAGAATTGAGTTTGGACAGGGTTGAGCATGAAATTTTACCCCATTTTTTCAAAGAGGCCTCATTAACAAAGGCTCTATCAATTTAGCTGGATACAAAGATATTTTGAGGCTTCCTATACCAACTATATTTGTCTCCGAACATGTTAATATCAATTAGATCATTCTGATCAATATATAATCTGAACTCCTAGAATAAATTTAGCTATTGACTTCCCCCATTTTCTCATCTGGAGTCAAGATTGCATTTAAGTCCGACAAATTATCCATGGGTTAGAGATGGCAGATTTGAGAGATGATATATCCATCCATAGATTTTTGTGATCCTAATACCTATTGTGGGCATAAATAAAGGAACAAGTGATAACGAAACCAAGACAATCGAAGGAGAAAGTGACATACTAAACACTTGGTAAATCTAATGTGATGTTGCCAATGGATTCATGTTCCATCACCCAAAGACTTTTGACATCAGTTGAACACCTAATTGTATCAATTTGATGGATCCCTAGATACTCAAAGTTGGAAATGTAAGAGGAGAATATTTTTTTGGATCATACAGACCTATATTCACTGGCTTGTGCTGGTGAATAAATATCCTTATAGATCTGCATGATTCAAAATCAACCAGGCCCTAAAAATTCAAAAACATAATCTTCATTTAGAGATGAAGTTGGGGTTTTGACCCCTACTGTTTCTGCAACCATACGTTTTAGGTTTTCTTCCAGCCTTCTTTTTCATAACTAAGATATCACTTATATCAGAATTTCTTTTCAAAGTACCCTTTCCTTTAGAAAGCTCCGGGTTAGACTAATCTTTCGGGATTGTTTTCTTTGAGTTGTTTCTGGAAGCATTAATGTTTTTCTTGTAACCGTCCTGTTATGAATTGCTCTCATTAAAACCAATTGCAGCATTGTGTTCCATTGGAATGTGGTAGGCAAATTACTGGATCTTCTTGAGCTTATATGATTGTGCCATCGAAGGAAATTCTAGACTGATGTGATCCTTTGTCACTATTATGATGGAAGACTCATTGAATTTCTTCACCCCTGATGGGATCATAACAGTAGAGTCAAAAACTATTATTGTATGGTTAAGAGTAGTAGAGGAAAGGAGGCTTGTAGTGATAGGTAAATCTTCTATATTTGAGTTACTTCTCATGGGATCCACAACTGGATAATCTCTATCCCTAATTGACCAGATCCAGTCCTAGATATCATTAAATAACTCCACTAAATTGGATTCATTCTCCATTTGATGGTTAATATTAAAGACCATATTGTAAATAAAATTTGATATTAATAAACCCAGGACTTCATCTAAATTACCTCCATGTTGAGGAGAAATGTTTCTAGAATGATTCATATTGGAATTGGGAGAAACAAAACCATAAGCCTCTTCCTCTTCCACAATTTCAGCCTAGGTTTGTTTCCCAGAGGTGGAGGTGCTAGGTCGATTCCTTGATGTATTGGCCAATTTAGGATCCAATTGAATCTTTAATGGGACATGGGATGTTCTTTCATGTTCCCTTATGATACCCCGCTATTCAAGAATAGAATTTTTGGATCTCCCAGCTTTGTCGACATTATTCCATTCCACATATTTGGGTGCAGTAACCTGTTTTAGGAGTACCCCGCAGTTGGAGGCCGAATGACCCACCATTTTGCAAACATCATAGAAGGGTGGAACATTCTCATATTCCACCCTTTCTTCTAATATGATCCCATTGTAAAGGAAAGATATTCTATAAGACCTCTTTATTTACATGTTAACATCAATAAGAATCCATTAAAAAAATCTATATTCCCCCTTCTATAGTCCTGCGATCCATTCTGATTGGTGCGCCAATACAAGATGAATGATAATTCGGAATATTATGATTCTAGTTAACCCAGATCAACCCATGCAACCATACCCATAACTGTGCATTTGTTTTCTTCATTGTGAAAGGATTAAAATTGACATCCCATTCAGAGAGTTGAAGAAAACTAGGTTTCAACTGTAGTTTTCCCATGTTCCAAACAGCATTCAAGGCATCCTTAGATTAAAGAGTAATGTGGAAGATGCCATGCCCGATAGGTACTATCCTACAATCATGATTCCCCTAGAATCGTATTCTTGATATCATCATAAGACCATGTCTTATCCCATTTTTCATATATTACATGCCCAATTATCAAGAGGATACAGTTGAATCTTTGTTGAAAGGCTTCCAGATCTGCCATAACAGATAATCCCCCATTTAGGTTGTTAAAATTTCTAACAACCACATAGAATAGATAATCAATATCCCTATTTTACCACATAGATCATTAATCAATAATTAATTCATACAAATAGGGTGAATAACCCACTAATAAACTCTATTGTTATATTTAACTACATTCCTTAAATTGATTATCACTTTATATTATCTATTGTACAAGGAAATTTATATAACAAAATTTTTAACCCTCAAATAGGATAAAAACCATATAAAATAGATTCTCCTCTATTTGCCTCTAATAAAAAATCAACGTTTTTCACTTGTGATCATATTCCTTTGATGTATGAGGTCATTATTTTGTCTTAATCTATGACGATTCTTGTATATACTGTGGATTTGAGGTAGAGAGGGTGGGAGTGTCAGATGATGCCCATTCATTAACTTGTTTGGTATCAATATTTTCAATTGGCCTTGGTCTGTCATTATGAATAATCATGAAGAGTGTTAAAATATTAGATTTCATAACCAAATGACACTCAATGGGAACATTTCCAAGATAGAAGGAGAGTGCGGTGTCTAACAGTGGGATGAACACCTATAAACAAAAAATAATACTGAATCAATCAATTAATTTTAGCTATTTACCTATAATAAAAATATTGTTCTACATTTATATTTAAATATGAATGTGTATAATTAAAGTCTGGTTGATTAGGTCTTACATTCCAACCATGGTAGACCATATTTGATATATAAATCTCTAATAATTGTCTCTACTAAACGAATATAAAAAAATATCATAATATACATTAATAGAATATTTTTATATGAAAAAAATAATTATTTTATCGAAATAAACATATTTCTAATCCCACCGCCAATTGAAAATCGTCATCCTGAGAAAAAAATAAATGTTTTATATTTTTGTATTATCTTCAACATGGTACATATTTATGATATTAAAAAGTTTTTCTATTGTTTTTCAATTATTAATGATTTTATACATAATGCATATTAAGTATTAGATATATAAATAGTGAAAAAAATTAAATAATTTTAAATAAATTGGGTGTTAAAATTCATTTATATACATTATCATACATATTGAAAAAATATGTGATATTAAATTCACCCCACCATTAAGACATTAAATATTAAAAAGTAAAAGTCAATAAAAATTATTGGGATATAGGGATAATATTTGATCTTCCCTCTCTATGTTCTCTACTAAAAGTTCAATTTCTGTAATAGGATTCACATTAAAAGGATTTTGCAACCATGATGAAATATATCTAAGAAATAATCTATGACCATTAAGTTATAAAAATAGTGGTTCTATTATATATATATATATATTCAACTAATCAAAGATGGGTGATTTGTCATCAAAATTTATAATATTTTTCAACAAAAGGATTATTTCCTAGATATTCATTACCTAAATAGGTAATACAGTTTAATATAAAACCTCCACTACATGGTATAACATGTGGAATGGATAAATAAATACCAATTAGATATCAATTATTCGATAAAATATCATCATGGTGAAAACATATATAAGACATGATCAATCCTCAACCACTAGTGCACAATATCTAAGGCCTATGTAGAACTTATGAAATCTGTTCGATCCCCTCATTTACTGTTGAATCTTTTTAACATTCTTTATCGTAAGATGTACTAACATCTTAGACGTTAATGAGGAATGACCACCTTTTAAAATATCATTTGGTGTATTGAAATAAATCATGTACATTTTTGAAATATATTCAATTATTTTACTCCACACCAATATTTGAATACCACAAGTTACATAAATTATAATCACTTCATGAGGACAAACACCCAAATAAAAATAAATTACATTAACTTCATTGGTCAGTAAATGATGTCTCCTATCATTTGTTAATCATAGTTACGTATAAAAGCAATGTTCAAACATCTATGGGTATACCGTCCCACTTATAATGTGACACATTTAAGGGAATAATATTATATGAAGGAACCTAGAGCTCATTCATCACTTCAGAAAAATTATTATTATTGGATAAAATCATAAAAATAATTTTTCCTTCTCAAACCCCATATTTTATCATCTATGCACTTAGTAAATATTCATAAAATAGAGTATTTTTACTCTAAAAAATTAATTTAACTACATCGATCAATAATTGATGATATGAATTATGAGTATAACTCATCCTATGAAGATGATGTTGTCTTGCCAACAATTAAGGATATGGTATTGTCTGTCAAACATGAATATATGATCACACTAAACTAAAAAAAAAATTTATACAATTAATCCCCCTTTACCAGTTAATTATGGAAATGAGTCATTATTATTTGAAAGACGTAATTAATTGAACCCGTCTTCTAATATATTAACTTTTTGTGATGTTAGTTTAAAAATCATGTCCCACTCTTCAAACACATCATTTTTAAAATTGGTGTGAGTCTTAAAATGCGTGGAACTGGACACAACATTGATATTTCACATTTATTAACGATATTGAAATATTAAACCCTAAATAACTCAACCTTAATCTTATATAATATAATTGGATCTTATAGTGAGAAGATAAACAACTATAATATTATGAAACATGTTGAAATTAAAATCATGACCATGTTAGTCATTCATCCATGGGAACATTATTAATACCTTCATTATCATCTATTTGAGATAGTTCATATATATTTCCTCATGATACATTAAATTTTTTGAATCAAATGAATACCCTATATCCATCTTCATCAAAACTCACCCCAATACAATATTATATAAATTTCTAAATACATAATACATCACACCCTCCTTCAGTGAGTTTAATGAAGAGAATTGGTTAACATCCACTATAATTCCTCAAATTTCATATTGAATTTATTATACTAAATGAAAAACTATAGTAATAGGAGATATTTTTTGGAAGAAATATTTAATGATTCTTTGATTATAACATGATAAATATAAAAATATGAGTATATAAAAAATATTATTTGGACACTACAATGAAATGGATGGCTTTATATTAAATGGCATATCTTCTTCCCTAATAATATAAATGCGGTTCCCAAAAGAGTGGATCTCCAGAATACAATATTGGAACACAATTATTTTATCACATCATTGGTTCTATCGAAGAAAATATCATATGATACTAATGTATTATTCAAAATCATTTATTATCCCATAATAGAAATGGATTTCATCTATGGAAACTAGCCAAAATCAATCCAACTACTATTAAATGATATGAATCATGAAACTCTTTGATAAAAAGGATTTTTACACTCAAATGACATTACTATAGATAGAAAACAACAAAAAAAACTATACATTCCATATTCCAAAAAAACCTAATAATGAACCCAAATATTGAGATATATATTTTGGTGTTATGAAAGAAAATTATAACTCAAAACATCTTCCATTTACTTAAATATAATCCATTTAAATATTGAATGAAAATAGAATATATCATCGAGACTGGTCTCTCCCTCAAACATAGTATACAAAAAGATATGAATATTATAAAACCTACTAAATTCACGATAATTAATCTTTAATGGAATATATTATATCTCAAAATTCACTAAATTTGAAAAATATAAAATCTAAGAATAAAAAAATTATTTTGTAGATAGCTGGAATAAATATATCAATATTTGAACAATTATAAAATTTGAATTACTCTACAATATTAATGATTACAATTATCAATATGAAAATTTTGATATACTAATTGTTATATCAATTTCATTATATGTAAAATAAATTATTGGTTCTCTAAATCATGATTTATATAAAGGTAAAAAATATTAACTAGTGAAACTTGCCTCTAGAATTGAAAATCCTTAAACAAATATACAAATATGAATGATTATTCTTTGCATCTTTCTTCATCCAAACTATGACAACTTGACATGAAAATACTCACTCCTTCAATTGCTATAATTCATTCTCATATTAACTTTGTAAAAACACCAACAAATGGAACCATGATATGGTGTATGGTATATTAAACGATCATAAGATACACATGATCAAATAAAGATTTACTCATGAGGTTAGTATTCATTAATAATTTTGTACACACATGATTAAGATATTTTATTTTAAATATAAAATACATTTCATAATATACATTCTCATTTCTATAATAATAATCATAACAACATTTTTCATATCCTTTGAAATGGAAAAAAATAGGGTGTGGTCAGATGTTCACTAATGGTTATGAATTAAAAAATAAATCATTAGTAAATATTGAAAAATCAATATAAAAATATAAATAACAATGATTTTAAAAATTTTAATAAATATCATAAAAAATATATCCATCGATAATATCAAAATTATAATATAGAGGATAATGAAAACTAAACTATCACCAAATTAATCAATAAATATTAGACATAATGATCATATAAATCATGACATATTTAAAATAAATTCATTATATCAAGGAATATTAATTAATCGATAGGTATAAAACAAAAACCCAACTAATAGATCTAGCAAACTAGTCTATCTAATAAGGACTCTTAATGCATTGAGGGGATATATAACTACGGGGCCCACCCAAAACAATATGTCATTTTCATTCCTCATATATTGAATGGACATTTTAATTCACAGAAAATATTTCTTATATTCAAATATACATATTGATTAAAGAATATATAATATTAAAATTCTCCATTTCCAACATGTGACTATCATAGTAATCCATGGTTTGTATAAATGTTTTATTATTAATGAAATATTAATATCTTTAATACAAATAAAATTAATATTTAAGATAAAATTAGTTTTCAATGAATGATGTTCACATGGAAATGAATATATCATGATGTATTTAATGAATATCTAATGAAAAAGATTTATGATATGACCAAAAAATCATTAAAAATACATGGTTTTTAATAAGATAAATTATTTTAGAGAATAAAATTAAATTTAAAAAATAATTAATAAAAGAGTTCATGAAATTTTCTTATATTTTAAATAATTGAAAACATATACCTAAATATAAATAGAGTAAAAAAGTTTATTTTAGTGGGACGATACATTAACAATGATTATAATAAAATTGAACATTACTTTTACAAGTTTATAATAAAATTATAAAATGGCCCACTAAAAAAAAATTGGATAGATTATTTTGAAACATTATAAGATTTTAATTATAATGAAATTATTTTAAATAATAATTGGATTAAATAAAATGTATTTTTACTAACAAAAAATGTGTTTATTTGAAATTGATTAAATAGTTATTAGAAGAGAAATTGATATAAGATATATTTTAATTTAGAAGATTTATGATTTCTTGCATGTGGGAAATAAAGTAATAGATAAAAGAAAAAAAAATATCATTGAATATACATAGTATATTAAAATAAATTTTTTTTATGATTTATATAATAATGTATTCCCTTAATGAAAAATATATGACATCCAAAAAAATGTGATTCTGAAATAAATTCTAACATCATTGGTATCGATTAAATTATAATATTTTTAAGGAGTAATCATAATATGAAACACAAATTAAAATGAAAAAATTTATATGTATGTTAATTATATAAAAGGGTCATTATATACACCACAAAAATTTAAATTGATGTAAAATACAATTTATGTATAAGTGGAGTTAAAATTGAGTCAAAATTTCTTACCTTAAGTTTAACATTTTTCTTAAATCCATTTAACCATGTGAAAAATAAATTTTTAATTATTATAATTATAAAATATTTTCATATAAAAAACAATAATATCATATATGACCAATTTATAATATCTGTTCCCCCATTAGATTAAAATATATTATTATTATCAATTTTATGGTTGTTAACTACTGCTTTTTAAACGAATATTTTTGTTCGAATGTCACAACCCTTGTTCATTGACTATATTTAAATTATCTGAATAATTTTATTCCCGATATATTAATTTTTTATATAATTATATTCATCTATTAAAGATATTGATATAAAAATGAATTAAATAGTTGAATAACATATTATGCCATACGTATGCATGAACATTATTTTCACTTTTCTATTGATGGAATTAAAGTGAGGAAAATAATAATTCATATTTACCATATAATTATTATATCAAAGTTATAAAATGAATTAATTAAATATATCCTTATTAACATCTATGTAAATAAGGATAAAATTAATCACATCACATTGTAGATGTGGTAGTCCACACATATGCAGAAGAAGCGTTTTCATTCCCTAATAAATTAGATGTTAAGAAGGTGGATATGATATTATATTTAGAGAAGATCTATTATTTCGTAAATAAAATATGAGTTAAGTAGTTATGCCATTATAAATGACAATGTAAAATGGTGATGGAACAAATTTACACAACTATGTGGAAACAATTACCCATTATAACACAAGAGCAATGTTTTCACATTATGTACGATCAAAAATAGGTTTAAAATGGTAGTTTTGTAATCATAATGACATATCATTTTATTGTTTATACAGTTGTTATAATTATAGGGTGGTTACAATGGATTTTTAATAATTATAAGAATAATTAAATTTAAATTAGTATGAAAAGATGATTACAACTTCTTCCATATATTTAATTTAGATTCCTTTTTAAAGGCAATTTCATCATTATATTATGAATAAAAGTTACTCCAAATTATGGATATATAATTTTAGGGTTGAATTGGTAAGAGTTTTGAAAGTACATATTGATCAACATGGTGTAAATAATGTACAGAAAGGGTATACTTTTATAAATGGGGGTAGGGTCAACCTAGTAATTTTACAAAAATATTTAAATATAATGAAGACATATTCATGTACATGTTATTATAAAATTAAATTTTTTAGAATATAATGAGTATTGGGACCTTAAAATATTCCTACTAAATTAAAGTCAGTTTAGATATCATTTCAAATGGAATTCTTTTTGAGTAACCTCTTTAATAACCATTTTGAATCATAATCACTATATATATATTTTAAAATATAATGTGTAATGAATTAACTTTTAATGTGTCAATCAGATCATAAATGGCCCTGATATAATATTTTAAACCATATAAAAAATAAATTGACTCTCATTAAAGTTTTTATGTAATTTAAATTAATAATTTGTAATAATAATCATAAATTATATTTAATTAGATTTTTGAAATGAATAATTAAACTTCCAATTAATAAAATAATGGAAATTATTAATTATAATAAAAAAATTTCATAACAAATTCATTTGTTATTTTAATCTAAGAAATAAATTTTACACAACAATTAATCCAAAAATTTATTACTTTTAGGGTTTTTCAATTTCATTTTAAATTAATTTCTAATGATTTCACAGGAAATGAGTTGGTGTTCTGTAAACTGACTGAAAATTGCATTTTATTAAAAGATTAACATGAGGCCACAACATACCACCTAACCAAGCATTCAAGGGGGAGAAAATGATGCAAACCAAGGGCATCCCCTCGAAAAATGGACATACAATATGCTGATAGGGAGCCAATGCTCTTGTAAACAATGAGCCTCTACTCCTGCCTGCCTACCAATGAAAGCACATCCTCCGCAATGTTAGCCTTCCTCCAACAGTGCTTCACAATTCTCCCATAATCTGTTGCAACCACACATTTCTGAATGACATACACAAGGTCCCAGGGAGGTTCATAAATACCTTTCACTAATCTGACCAGGACTTCCGAGTCCGAATCCACTTCATCCACCTCAAAACCCACCATTTGACAAATATTGATCCATATGAGAAGCGCCCGCGCTTCCACCAGCAAGGAGCTTCCCAGAACAATGTATGCACAAAAGTCCACACACACTGATCCACACAAATCTCGTAGCATCCCACCGCCTCTCATAATCTCATTTATCATGGACCCATCCACATTCAATTTGACACCACTCACCAGAGGTTTCCATCTGATCAATCGACCATCTTGTGTAAGATGCCTGTTCGCAAAATTTGGTCATGAATGTCCCAGAATATAATGTCTCCCTTTTAATAGCAGGCCCAACTCCAAGAGAAGATCTTTCAAACATACCCATATAAAGGTGGGAGGCTTCCCATCACCCAACCGAGAAAGGTTCCGAGCTTCCCAGATTACCCAGCATATGGAAGAGAAGATGACACACCATACCTTACCTTCAAGGGACCTTCGATCCAGATCCTGAAACCAGGCTTCTAGAAAATTGTGAAGGGAGGGTAAAGTATTCTCAACGTGTGGCATTAGAGAAAAATTCGACCAATAAAAAATTGACCTATCACTCTGAAAGAAGAGATGCACTCTGGATTCGTCCTGAGGATTCCTATAGAAAAGAAAATGAGAGGCAAGTTGAACTCCCTTTTTCTGAATGAAATCTTATGTGGGAAGCGTACTATTGATGATGCACCAAAACATTAGGTTCATTTTTAGGGGGATCTCATTGCACCAGAACTTTGACCATGCGTTAGAAACCGGATCACCCCTAACTAACTTCTTGTAATCCCGAACATACATCTTACCCGAGCTCGACACTGCAAAACATCACCTGTCTTCTTCTTCATTAAAGGAAATTTAGTCATAAATCCTATTCTGCTCCCGATATAGAATAGCTTAAATAAGAGGCATATGTTCAATCAATTCCTTGAAGGTAATGTCCGGATTTGGGAACCATGGGAAAAAATTCTCTCTTCGGACCAGTTATCCTTCCAAAAACAGATGTCGCCTTTCCTTATAATCCACCTGAATGATCCATCATGTTCATCGATACACGAGCAGATTCTCTTTTCCAGTGCCGTCTGTGGTGGCTTGCGGGGATTCGAAACCCCCCCCCCCCCCCCGTGATCACCATATCGACTTCTGAAGAAAGAGGCCCGTAGTGAATTGTTAACAATGATCTCCCACGATAGCTTTTCTTGCAATCCCTCTATGGTATCTGTAATGTCTTGTAACCCAGAACCCCCCTCTTCAAACAGCATTTCTAAGCGAGACCAAGTTGCCTGGAGACATCGAACTATATGACTAGCATCCCACAAAAAGGCATTAAGAATATTCTATAGCCCTACAATGGTCCATTTTGGGTGTCAAAAGACCGAGAATACATGTATAGGGATGGCAGGAAACATGCTGTTAATCAAGATTATCCTCCCACAGAATGATAGAAACTTGTTCTTCCAGTTACAAATGCGCCCAAACACCCGATTGAGAGCATACCGATAAAAATCTTCTTGATGTGGCCATATGCCAGCGGGACTCCAAGATATAGCATAGGGAGTTGATGTTATGGACAACCCAATATCTCTTGGATACTCTTGCATTGATTTCCTGGGCACTTTTTGGAAATAAAAATATTTCCCTTCCTTGAATTGATACGCTGCCCACTCAAAAGGCCATACAAATTGAAAATCTCTATTAGACCCCTTAAAGAATGACACCTGCCATTAATAAATATCAATATATCTTCTGTGAACATCAAGTGAGACACGTCAATCCTACCGTTCCTGCAAATAAAAGGAAACAACCTTCCATTCTCCATTACCATATGTAAATTCCTTGTTAATTCCTCCTGCGCTATGATAAAGAGATTCGGTGAAAGGGGGTCTCCCTGCCTGACTCCACGGACCGATTTGAAAAAACCAAAGCACCCCCCTTTAAGAGAAATTGGGAGCTGTGGAGAGGAGAATCACCCAAAACAAATATCTCAAAACCATTCATGGAACCCAAACTGTTTCATTACTCAAATAAGAATGCTTCATTACACTTTGTCATAAGCTTTGTTCATGTCAAACTAGAAGATGGCATTTGATCTGACTGCTCTACTATTTAGATCATAAACCATCTCACTAGAAATCGCAACCACCCCTTGGATATTCTGGCCATTAACAAACCATGCTTCTCTCTGGACACCAACCTTGGGATGAGCTAATTCAGCCTACTCGCAATTTGGCTCGCCAGAAACTTGTATGACACATTGAGCAGGCAAATGGGCCTATACTGGTCGATGCTGGTATGATCTTTAACCATTGGAATCAACACCACTATAGAAGCAACAACCCCTTGATTGATCTCACCGCCCTGAAAAAAATATGGGATCGTCCTGACCACCTGAAGAACAACAATACCCAATGGTGCAATATAAAAACCGCATGTGAAACCGTCTGGACATAGAGCACTGTCCGGGGAAAATCAAGAATTTCTCTACTACCCTCCTCCTCACTCGGAAGAGCCACTAAAATGGTGTTGTCAGTACCCTCGACCAAACACGATATGCTTTTCCTGACGTCTGAGTCCACTGAGATATCCTCCGGTGTTGTGTAAACATTTTAGATAATTATATCATAAAAAATATTAATAAAACTCAACATGAAAATTTTTAATTAATCTTTAAAATAACCACTTATATCCAAACATATTTTTTATCACTATTATAAAATATTATTTTTATTAAAATAAATAAATCGATGTTTATTGACTTTATATCCTATATTAATATTATAAAAATTGAAATCACAAATACTTGTCAATAAAAGGAATCATGATTAAATATTTGATTATCATGGATGATATAGAATCATATAATGAAGTTAATGGATGTTTTTTAACCAAATTTAAGGCTTATGACAGTAGTTTTAACCCAAATGAAGAAACTTCCCCACTTTCAAGGTCATAAATTTTACAAATATTACTATTAATAATATCAATAAATATAAAAGGATTGTTTATAAATTATTAAAATATTTATTATATATATGAAATATAATTTATCCAATTATATTCTTTTATATTTCAAAAATTAATTTAAAAAGTCCCTTAAACTGTAATGAAAAAAAAAATTCCATAAAATAAACATTTAATCATTAAAACTACCTTACATAAAAAATTGTGAATATTTATGATTAAAAAGTAATTTACTATATAATTATATGTAAAATAGATTTTATTTTTCTTTATATAAAAGTATGAAATATAATAGTATTTTATAATACAATATTTTAAAAAAATATTTTAGATTGTTTGAATAATCAAAATATTCACAATTTAATGAAAAATGAATCATTTAAAAAATGTAAAAAATTCTCTATATGATAATTATGATATTTTTTATCACTATACATATTTTATGTTTATTGATCATAATTTTTTAAATGGGTTGAAATAAATTTTAATTATTACACCAAACATGCAATTTTTTAAGAAATGTATTTTCATGAATAACATGAATGTAATAAAAATTGATTCAATGTTTTGTATGAATTAATAAAAAATTATTTCTAATGTGTACAAGTATACATATTGTATAATTTCACAAATAATATTGATACCCATATCTTTAATGGATTAATAATAATATTTGAAGTTAATATTTTTTAAATATCATAATTCGATTGAGGAATAATATTGCATGTTAATTAACCAATTGAACCCCAACAATTGTTTATATATATATATTTATTAAATATAATGGTGTTATGTTTTTCCTCTAAAAAATGATTTTCACCCTCACAAGTTTATCATTTTAATCAATGGTTCTTCCTTTTATGAATCATATCATCATTAAAAGTGTTAATAAAGAATATTTTTAAAATAGAATGCGGAAAACATAAATGTTATATAAAATATCCAATATTCGGGTTCCCATAACAAAATAACATTGGTGGTATGTTCAAGTATATACACTGATAATATAATTAACATCCCTGGACTAATATGGAGAGATATATAATATTTTCCTGTGAATGTTTATGGAAACAAGAAAATAAATTAATTTTCCATGAAACAAATAAAGAATAATTAGAAATGAAATGAAATATATAAAATTATAATTTCATGATCCTTTTCCAAATGTTGAGATAATCGTTTAATATCAATGCATATAAAATATTAAAATATACATAAATGATATCTATTATTTTCATTAAAGAAATTTCTTCTTTTGGTTTTTCATTGGTAAATTTCATCATAATATTTTTTTAAAAGATTTTAATATTCATGATGATTTCATCATTCCCGAATCAATAAAATTGACTTTTAATGAATATTGAGACCTATAATATAATGAAGTTGTATTCCTTCTTTCACTATATATTTAACAAATCACATATTAATAGAAAACAATACCTCATAAGGATAAATATAAAACATTAATATCTAAAACCTTAACCATGAGACCTAGAGTTTATCTAAATCCATTGCATAAAAATGATAGCTTTAAGAATCATCTAAAAAATATATGAGAAAAATAAAAACAGAAAAATATGAAATATTTGATTAATCATTTATACTGATATATAAGATGAAGTATTTTTTCTAGTACACACCTATTTTATAAATGGTTGATCTTATTTTAATATAGGATTTTCATTATTATTCAACCCTTGGTTGTCAATTCTCTTTTATGGATATAGATATTTTTCTAGAGAAAATGACATAATGTTTAGGGATGTATATTTTTGAATTAATAGAGTCTGATTATAAAAATTTCAAAGGATTATGACAGTTCTCAATGATTTGGATGTATTTAGAGTTCATTTGGGTTTATTCTGATGAATATGTGGAGAGAGATATCTTTTGGTCACATTAATGTTGTGAATTGTTTATAGAACATGAAAGTAATTTTTGGTCACATTTAAGGATTGTATCCAAAGCATGAAATGTTTAAATTTTTGAAAAATATTTACATCATGAGATGATTGGTTAGTGTTATTTTAACCCATAGATCCCCATTTTTTAACATATCTTATAAGTCAATAAATTCATAATGTGAAAGGGTTTAAAATTTGGAAAATCCCTAGACAAACATTTGTAAAACAAACTGTAAATATGAATTTTTTATTCATCCTCAATCCTTACCTCTCTTACCATATAGTGACTTCATATGATTTTAGAGTAATTTATTCTATCTTATACATCTTCATCAAGATTTCAATCTCTATTGAGTTGTATTCCTTGGGGTTTTTACATTTCTTATGTTATACATTATTCTAGTATTTTGATCTATTGACCACCATTGAATCGGGTTTTGATCTAAATGTTTTTGTGATCTAGATTTCTCATTTGATCATTGTATCCTTTTTCCTTGCAGGTTTTACATATTGAAAGTATTTCATTTATCCCTAGAGAAAGTTAATTGGTTTATAACAATTCTTGATGGTCTGTTTTAATTTCTTTAATTGTGTGAAATATTAAGATATTACATCAACATAATGTGAACATTAACAAAGATACAAATGGGTGATGATAATGTTCTATTTGGTATATTCCTTATATCCCATTAGATTCAGTGTTGAAAAGACATGTCCTGTGGATACCAGTAAGTTGATCATATCATTTAACTATAACGAACTATATAATGGTATAAAAAATGTCTATTATCACATGATACCTTATGTGGTGTCTTATGATATAATAAACACGTAAAATGGAAAACATATTTGTTTAAATGAATGGTGATACATTTATATGGAATTAGAGAATACACTTTCAAGAAAATGTATTTACATATTACTTGTTTAATGAAAAGTAATTGAAAATAATAAATGTAATTGTATAAATTGACCTTTGTGGATTATATTGTTTGTTTTGTTATTATTTACATTATTAATTATGTTTCAATTAATGATAAAATTACAATATAGTGGTTATTTCCTAGTTCTATTTTAATTTATAAATAAATTGTGTAAAAATATTATAATTTTATTATTTTCTAGGGGGATTTACCCAGTCCTATTTTGAAATTCTTTTATAATGGAAGTGGCTATGTTTTATTATAATTATATCATGGCTTATACAAGTTATGTTATAATGATAATATATATGACTTCAATTGGTTAGGATATAGTAATTATAGGTCACATCATAGTTATGATGAAATGAATATACATAGAGATTTTTCTTGATTTTATAATTATTGGATAGACATGAGTTTTTCATTAGCATGATCGGGTGACATGTCTAGTTATATTTTTTTGAATAGTATTGAAGAAGGTTTCTTATTTTGTTGTATTAATGGACCATTAATTAAACTATTTATCTATTTAGTGAATGAAATTATTCATAGATTGGTTTTCTATAGACATGATGGTGTTGACCTACTGATTTTTAATCACACATTATTTAGGCCACCATTTTTCACCAAATTAGATTACATGGTGGAATGTCTTCATATATGAAAGAGGTGATATTGTTGGTTGTCATTGGATAGATGGGTTTTATCTTATAGATAGTTCTAGTTTATGTTTGGGACTTGGGTCTGTTGAGTTTATTTATTTCAGTTTGATATTTTATGTTTACAACTTCCTTATTGAAAGTTAGTCAAATTCATGAATAGCATTACATTTTCTATTAATATTTAGTTTACATGGTATATCTTTTAACATCAATTTTTATAATGTATTATTTCAGTTATTTCAATTACTCTAATATTTTGTTATTTATAGTATAATTTAAATTTGTAATTGTGTGTATAGTCTCTATGAAATTTCCTCTACACACTCATTTATAATTGGAATCATATATCATATGTGGATGTACACTTGAGGTATAGTAAAAAAACATTATGTGTCTATGTAATAGAATTCCAGATTATGGTAAATTACAAACTAGTATCATAAGAATCCAATTTTTCGTTTTCTATTTATTTAATATATGGGAATGGTTGAAATGAGAGTAGTATGTGTTGGGACATGGTAATTGACTTGTCCAAGGATGTCTTAACCCATGTATGGGAGGAAATATGAGTTTCTCAGGATGGAATTTTTTATGATGTTTTCTTTTTACAGTTTATATTATTCCATCTTTTTTTATTAACGAGGTGTTTAATTTAATTTTTTCATGGGATTTATACTCAAACCTTGGTAATCCATGATATGGGTATACAGGTAAAAATATAGGAATATAGGGATATATATAGACTATATTTATTCATGATATAGACAAATTTAATTAATAGGTTATATTTTTATGTATGAATTGTCAAATGAGATCCCTATTATATATGATAAATGAAATGAAAAACCACATATTTCATGAAAATTACTCTATTATGACATGTTTAAAGATATTTTCAACCAATGGTTCTATCTTGTGTTCAACTGGTGTGGTTGGTGTGGTTTTTATGAACATCTCCAAGGATCATGTTTGTCTTATAATGAAAATTCATCCTCACCATATTAGATTTGAAGTTTAGGAGAGTGGGAATCATCTTTCACCTAACATAGTGGAACTAGAGCTTACTATTTCTCATGAGGATACTAATGATGATAAGTTTTGTGGTGAATTCTAGAGTTTCATGTGATCCATGGAATGGGTGAAATTTTTTCACTATAAATTTTATGTTTAGCTGATGATAGTGTTCAGTTGTTGTATCTTCTTATATTCACTAGGGAGGGAAAACTAATATAACTGGGTTCATGATTGAGTCAGTCAAGACTCTCTAGCGGCGCCTCGAGACCCTAACAGATATTAAGGTTAATATTTATACATACATTCTTCATGGACCATCTATGCATTGGTGGATCACTTTATAGAAAGTGGGGTTGTAATAGGAGTTATCCTGGAAGGAATTTGTGATTATTTTTTTGTGACACTTCTACCCAAAAATCTTGTGGGATTAGAATCCTTGCATGTTCATTCATAAAATATTAGTGGGTAAGTTAGTGATTAACTGTAGTGGATGTTTCAAATAATTATATCACTTTTCACTGTCTCTGGTAGGAGATGATATTTCCAACTTGAGTTATTTATAGGATGCAAATTTCTATTAGATCATGTCAAAAGTGAGTGTTTTTCACTTGAGTATCTTTTTTAATGTGATGAATCTGGCTCTAATCATGGAAGATAACCTAATAGATTACATTTTCATTTTCAATAATATATCATTAAATTAAAATATGAAATCTTATTGTAGTTTAAATATGTTCTGAATGTAGTAATTTAGAAGTAAATATTTCATATATAAGACATAACAATAGAGATCTAGCACAATACAATATTCTTCTGTAGTGTTATTAGTGTGTAATGTTTCATCCCATGTTTACTTTATGTCTATACATATAATTTGAGTACCATTATTATGGTATGTTGGTCTACCATTACATGATTTTTATGGTTATGTAGTGTTAGAGTATTTGTAGGGGATTGGAATAGGTTACAGAGTCTGGAAAGGACTCAATTACCCCTTAGTATACTTGTAGCTAGTGTTCCCTAGGATTTTCAGGTCTATTTTGGGGGCATGATAACCATTTGTAGGAATGGAGGTACCATGAAAAGGAAATATAATATAGGATTCATATTGTAGCATATGGAAGTAGAGAATGTCCACTACATGTTATTCTATCAAATCATTATAGTTTTGATGATTTACCCTCAACTATTAAAGGTATGATTCTTGTATCATCAATCATTTTTTGGGTTTTCTTGTTATTGGGTTGCAACATTCCTTTATATATATTTTTTATGATAGATTGAACTTATTTATAAAATCATGTAATGTGTATTAATCATTGATACACCATTGGGATTGTGGTAAGAAAGTATCATTCATTTCATGGTATTTTCTCTAGAAATTGGTTATTATCATTCATTTTCGAAATCATTTGTTCTATATATGATAGGTATAAATGTGGGTTTTCTTATGGATTGGATTCTCAAATACTAATCACATATTTTCTATTATTATAATATAGTTACATATTGATCCAAAATATGGAGGCATATATTTTCACCAAGGCGAGTAAGATCCTCAAGATTTTCATGACAGGTCAATTCAGGGAGTATTGGTTTGTAAAATGACTCTAGATAACATTGGAATGTAGTAATCTAATATTTCTCTAGATGAAGATCATTTTCCTGAAGTCTTTCCAAATGATTTCTATGTCCTACTACTTGAGTGGGAGATTATGTTCATGATCGAGTTACTACCCAAAAAGGGGACGTTTCTATATCATCTTTTAGGATCGCTCCAACAAGAGCTTTGTTATTTTAAATTTTAGTAATAAATGTTGATAAAAAGGTTTAATTTTCCATAGTACATATCCTTGGAGTTATCTGGTTTTTTCACTAAGAAGGTTTATGGGAATTTATAATTTTGTTTGAACTATTAGAGAATGAATTAGATGAAGTCTGTGAACCAATATCCCCTTTCATATAGTAATGATATCATTGATTAGATAACAGGTTCATGAATAATATCTAATATTGACATGAGATCAATGTATCTTCAATTGAGTGTGAATCTATCATATATAACTCAAAATACTATTTGAAGAAGATATGGATTGTATGAGTTAATAGTGACTCAATTTGGATTCATGAACACACATATAACATTCATTTTCTTCATGAATCAGGTATTTCATCATATTATGGATCGATTTTTTGTGGTTTATGCTGATGTAATATAACCATAGTCTCATCTGGTAGAAAATATTCTAACAATCGTATCATCTCTTTCTGTATATTGAAAGAGAATTGGGTTTCTTCCATGATATTTAAATATATTTTCTGTATTGATTATATCAAATTCATTATCCATGTCACCTCATATACTAGAGTTATGGTGGTCCTAGCGAATGTTGTTGATATGGTATCATTGGATAGGAAAAATAATGATTTTGAGTTTCATAGTTATCTAGGTTTAGCATGTTATTAATGTCACAATATCTAAGCATTCTCCCTACAAGGAGCACCGATATCTGGGATGATAATAAACAGGAAATATTGATTGGTCTGATTCATATTAGAGTTATTTTTTGAAGCTAAATGCATGGTAGAACTTGGAACTAATATCCTCTTTACTTTTCCAAGTAAAGGCATGTACTTTTTATTATGATGCATCCCAAGTTAAACATAGAGAATTTATGATGTTGGAGGATCGAGCTGCTATTTATGGATCCAAATATCTTAGACTATTTGAAATGAATTACCCTACTCATCATCAAGATTTTGTTTTGGTGGTATATGTATTGAGATGCTGGAGAGATTTTCTTTTTTCTAAGATGATTTTAGTGTAAATGAGCCTTAATATGCATAGGTACATCTATTCTATGTGAGACCCCAACCACCAACAGAGGCGTTGGGTTGAGTATCTCTAGTATTAAAACTTCTATATGGATTATAAAACGAGTAAGGGAAACCTTGTTATTGATAGAATAATATAGAATATTATAAATGGTTAGTGAAGGAGTATTAAAATGAGAATTATATGATTCAAATATTATGATACATGCATCTTGGTGTTTACGAGTACTATAAACAAGTATTTCAGACATTGAAATTTTTTATAACAATTCATCATAATTAGATCAAGATAGGGTAATTATCTAATCCCTTAAAAAAAGATCTATGAGATATCATATATATTAGTGATCCATTTGGACAGTCCAATAGAAGAGTAAAACATCTTACTTATGATGGATGATTATATATTTATATGGGGTTGTATTAAGAGATGATTAGAGAGAATCATTTTTCAATATGGGTTGTATATCCAGAATTAGCAATGACACATAATGATCTCCATAGGTAGTAGTTGAGTCCATGGTTGAAGAATGAGATAGTGGGAATCATAGTAAGATTTTCCAAATTTCATAATGTGAAATCAACACACAAGATGCATGTTTTTTTATTACAACCTCTATCTATTATATAAAGAAAGTGGGTTTATGTCACTATGGAATCCAAAAAATTTATTAACCAAGGAATAACATAGTATTGGGTTTAGACATGGAATAAATCATATTTCTCCAATATGTGCATGATTTTAGTTTAATAATTCAAACTCGGAAAATCATGTTTGAATTACAATTCATTGTTTATAAATTTTTTAATATCATTGAATGCTTAAGAATCCTTAATTGCTCGTCCTACTTTAATAATGCTTGGTGGCACTCCTTGTTCTAGGAGGTTTCATATTCCAAACTCATCCCAAGTGATATTGTTTCATCCATTTATTAGATTAACTCCAATGTGTGAAGAACTAACCTTTGGAGAGAGGGAACTTTTTTAAAATTAAATAATAGAGATATATGGAGTTTTATGTCTTTCGAGTTTGAAAACATGACCTGGAAATTTGCATCACCAATGCATGCTACACAATTCTATTGACAAACATAATACTAAACATTAATGAATAATCATTATTACTTTGTCCTCCCCCAAGCCATGTATTATGGTAAACCATATAATATTTATAGTAAGATATCATAATGGATGAAGTGGGAAGGAGAAAAGAGAATGATATATTTAAAAAAAATAATGAGTGAGGTCTAAATAAAATAAAAAAATTCAAGAATAGGTTATAAGGAGGGAGAAAGAGAAAAATAAAAGAATAGATGAAATCATATGATATATATAATTTATAATGAATGTTTTATTTATAATTTTATTAATTATTATTGATTTTTAAAATTTTGATTATGTGTAGAAAGAAGACAATAATTTTTTAAAATTAGAATGTTATATTAATAATGGTATGTATTATAATTATAAATATTATTATTATTATTATTATAAAAAATAAAACATTTATTATTATTCTGATAATGATTAAAGTACACGAATGAAAAGAAGAATATTGAAATATTGTAATGAAGTTAATAATTATTAAATTATTTAGAAAACTAAAATACAATTGAAAACTAAAATAAATATAGCAAAATAAAAAATGAATAAGAAGAAGAAATTAAGGAGGAAGAATATCATTAAATGTCCAAACTCACATGATGTACATTTCCTCCTTGGTTCCTCATATGGAATGGGGTGTATGGGAATGATTTGCGAAGGATGAGATCTCCTCCTTCTATTGTAATATTTTCACTTTGAATGATTCTGCATGTTAGAATAATTAATGGAAGATTCATGCATGGAGTTCATTAAAAATGTTTTTAAAATATATTAATCATATTCACTCCATATTGAATCATATTTTCCCCTCTATAGAATGTGTTATGACTATTTCACTATGAGAATTTAATCATCCCAGATAGACACTTCATATTCCATTTCTTCGGTTTCATATACAATAATGGATTTCTAAAAGGATTATTCATTTAGGTAAACCATGATAAATGTTGTTTTTAAATTATCTATACAACTATGTGATTAATTTTAGTTTCATTGGGCTCGCCATTGTTGATATATAATCTCATATTTAAAACATTTCATTTATTTGAACAGTTTTAGAGACCCATGGGGTGAGCATTTTTTTGGTCCTTTAATTGATGGATTGAGGATGTTTTATAGAAGGATAAAATGTTGGACATAATTTGTAGGATCCAACAAAATAGAATTTCACAATTTAAAGTAGCATATAAAATGTTATCATCTCTATATAAAATATAAATCAAATAGTAAAATCCCAAAATTATTCCATTTTCATAATTAAGCTCAAAATTCCAACAAACATAAAATTGTGATAATTGAAAATAAAACAACACTTTTATGGGTTGAAAACAATTCTAATTCAATGTAATTATATTGAAATATTTAGTTCTATTAGTATCGTAGATTGTCCATTTTACATTATGTCATCAATATACAGATGGATAATCTAAATATACTATTCAAATTCAAAATGATATATTATTAGGCAATATTTTAGATTTAAGTTGTTAAATGGAGTAAAATTTAGGGTCAATGGAGTTTGTTTATAATAAAAATATATCATCCTTGAACTAACATGGTATGTTTAGAGGTTTCATATTTATGGTCATTTAATTCACCTCATTGTTGGTTCAAGGATGGTACGCCATATATTGTTTGTCATAGTTTGATGTATGAGATGGCTGAGCTTATTTAGTTGACTAGGATATAGTTTTTCATCATGAAGAGTGGGATTATTTATTTTTCTGACAATCAATGATTTCCACTATAGTTTTCTTTGTGACAACTTTTTTTTCATTTAGGTGTTACATAGAATGGTGATATTCCTTATCAAGAAAAAATAGATGATGGAACAATGATTTTTCTTGTAACATAGCATAGTGGATGGTGTTAGTTTTGTGACATACCAAAATTCCATTTCACAACACTATAGTTTAATGAATTACATGTTTCTCATATCAGATCATTGATCATATTACCCAGATTATTCTTATTTATTATAAATTAAATATTTTGATCTTGCTGTAGACATGTCCATTAGGAAGATATGATATGGACTGTATACCATAGCAAAAAGTATATTTGGAGAAACTACTTACCTATAGCTCTAGTGAAATGTTAACATCGAAATGTGCAACTGGGGACATAGGATTGGGAATTTGATATGTGAGAATAGTGATTAAATTTTTATTATTGAGACCCCAATGGTGTGCATTGAGTAGCTCAGGGTGAAATTTTATATGGTGGCTAAGTTTAAATTCCAAAAATTTCCTTCATACATCCCTATTTGTTTTTTATTGACCCTATTTTAATTTTGGTATTCCCTCATCTGCAAACATTGGTGGTTGAGTCACTTTTCGGTATAATGGTTTTTTGTTATAGGAAATAACCAAAATTTTTAGAATGAATGTTTATTTGAATTAATGGTGTCTGAGTATAATCTAGTTAAAGGGTTATAATATTTTTATATGGTTTTGAAATCATAGGATTTATTTTGGGTAATTTTTGTCAAAGATATGGTGAGACATTTATTAGGGACCCTTTCACGTCGTGAAGTGTTTACATTATAAGAATGTTTTTCTGAGAACATGCCATTAACTGGTTCAGAGTATGAAAATTTTATATTAAATGAAAATTATTTGTATCCTGAAATGTTTAACCAGTGTTATCTTTTCCATAAAGAAAACATTTCTCACTGAATCTTACAAATAAAAAAATCACATCATGAAAAGGTTTCACAATGAGAAAACAACAAGACAAGTGGTTTCAAACCATGTTAGGCATATTATTTAATTTAATATACTACGGAAATTCATCACTCAAACCCTAGGGAGACTCTAAATGATTTTGGTTTAATTTATACATTCCCATACATCAGAATATAGAATCAAATCTTTTGTATGTTTCTTTGATTTTTATCCTTTTCTTTCTCTATCACCCATTATTGTGTGGTGATCACTTGACCATTATTGAGTTTGGTTTTCATATTGATGTATATGGGGTGTAGGTTTTCAATGTTATCACCATGTCATTCATTTGTTGATGTTGTTACCTATTGAAATCATTTCATTGGTAACCATATAATGGTAGTTGTTCTAAAACAATGACATATTTTTTGTTTCTCTTTGATTATGTTTGTGAAATTTTATGTGATTACACTAGCATAACATGATCATTAACTAAAAAAATATATTAAACATTTATTTATGACTATCCCTTGGATTTATTTTGATACAGTAGTATTGATACCTAGAAATTGGATTCCCATAGGGAGATCCCACCAATGAATAATAATGAACTATATACAATTTTAAATATATGTTTAGTATGAGATGAGACATTAGGTGATAGTTTAAAAAAATTCACCTTAGAAAATAGCTTAGTTGTTTGCTAAAATGACAGGCGATAATTTTGAATAAAATGGGTATCTACACTAGACTGGTAAAGAATTTTGATATATCGTAATTAATTAAATGAAATTAAATATAATAAATGAATGTGGATTAATTTTCCTATTTTTATTATTATGTTTTTTGTTGTAATCATTTAATTATGACTTGTGTTCTCTTTTATGGTTAAATAGTTATATAATTGGTGTGGCATGGGAATGTTATAATGGTCAGATAAAGAGTGTGAACTAGTTATTGAAGAATTATTATATTGGGGTTTTGTCCAAATTTCATGCTGAAATCCTTATATAAAGGTTGCAGTCTATTTATAATATAATTCTTAAATGGAATGGATTAGTTTTGAATTAATTCTTATATATAGGGACTGGATTATTAATTCAATAATTTATATAGGTAACCGAACGATTATACAAAAAATATTATAAAAATGGATACTTCTTATTTATGTTATTTTACCATGGGCTTTTGGTAGGTATTAGAATGTTTTCGGTACATTCTCATAGATGTTATAGCATGTTGATGAATAAGGTTGATTTATGTAATGTTTTAATTTTTTTAATTATTACTCATGTTTATTGAATTATTTCATAACCAAATTATTAGACTTGTTTTATTTAGAGATGGCATAGTTGACCGACTGTGTTCTAATGAAAACATATTTAGGCTATGATTTGGTAACCGAGAATATTACTTGGATAGAGGTTTGGATACGGGAAAGTGACCATGTTGTTGATTTTTTTAGTTTTTTGGGTTAGATCATGGAGATGGTAATTATTTAGTGATTAGGAGCTTGGTCTTTTAAAATTTATTATGTTAGAATTATATTTTTTGTATTTGTATTCCATCTTATTATTTAGTTACATTACATCCCACTATTACATTATTCCTCACTATTTGGGTTACTTGATCCAAATTTTATCTTATAGTAGTATGAAATATATATTCTACCATTTTTACTCTAATAATTGTTTATTTCAAATATATTGGAACTTTCTACAAGTGGGTATAAATTGTACACTATGAACTCTACACCCTTGATACTATTCTGTAGTCTCTTCCATATGAGGAGGAACAATTGAGGTCTACTTACCAAACTAATTTTTCCAACACAAGAGAGTGAAATATTAGGGGATGTTAGAGAAAACAACATTAAGTCACACATTATGTGACATATCAAAAATATGAATACCATGATAATATATTCTCTATAATATACTAATTATTTTCAACAATAACCTGAATCCTTTTACAACCACTAAAAACATATATGCATTAACACGTTAACTTAATAATGATTACTCAAATGAAATTTTATCCTAGGAAATAATATTACATTTACAATAATCATATTATTTTCCCTTAAATTATAGTGAAATTATATTTAAATAATATTAACCATATTAAAATAACTTTTCAATTTAATTTTTATGTATATGATAAAGCATATATTACTAATTGTAAAAACCCAATAATTATCTCAAATTATAAGATAATTTCAATCCAAAATTCAATAAATAAATTCATCACAATTTCCCATTATTCACATTTTCTATCTCATCCATACAACACGAAGACAATAAATATCAATATAATAAAACTTTTCTTCCTAAATAACATAAATGAATATGAAAACATCATAACTTGAAAAACCCAACACATAGTTATATAAATAATTCCTCTTTCACAACACTCATTGTTGTTTTATTCTTTAATAAATCCTTTTAATAAATAGAAATATAAATTTTATCTAAAATTTATACTATCCCAATATAATATTATTTTTAATGGGTAAGTTCAAAAATAATGTAGTCTTATTATATATTACTAATAGATTCTATATCTCCAACTAAACTATGTATATTATATATAATCGTTCATTCAGATGACCTTGCTAATCATGCTCCCAAGATTTCATCCACTAAAATATTTAAGGGGATGTTTATTTTTTCGTTCCTTGTTTGTACACATGGTAAAATACATGTTTTCTTTTAATACCTTTCTTGAATATTCACTCCAAGAATTATTTAAAAGTATTATGTTGAATCATTTTCTTCACATGGTTCTAATCACATAACATTCTATCAAAATACAACCTTGTCACATTATTAATGAGAAAAATAACCCAAGTTGATAATTTTATTCTATTTATTAGATATAATATTAGGGAGAATAATAAGACTTTATTTTCTATATCCCATTTCATTAGGAATATCATGATGATAATCATTCAATTTTCCATCAAATTAAATATGGTCATGGTTCTTTCAATATATATCCAATGAATTATACCACCAAAAATAAACTGCAAAACAATAGTCATAGTTGGAAACCACATAATAATGAAAGTCATTTATAGGATGTCTACATATTACTACCTTCTTTTCAATATATAATATTGTATTATTAATATAGGATATCCATGGTAATAATCTATTCAAATATATCATAATGGATTATAAAGAAAATATAGAATTTACACGTTCATATCCCTTAATAGTGTCAAACTATGAGTGTAGTATGGGCACACTCACAACCACCAAGAATGATGGTCGGGTTTTATTTTTATAATATTTTTCATTTTTATTACCTCTCGATGCATATGTTCATAAAAATTTATCACTTGTAGTGTCTAGATTGGGATTCATTTCTATAATGGAAATATACTCCCTGCCTTAGAAACAAATATGTGTTATTTTCCTAAATTTAAATGTATAATAAAATTATATTATGAGTTTATGTTCCATAATCTATGTTTTATATAACCTATTTCCCAATAATTATAGTAAACTATCTCTATTACCATATATAACCACCCCCACTATAGTAACATAGAGAAGGTGTTTACATTTTTACATCAGCATAATATACAAGGGATTCCTTCACCAAATATTAATCAGTTTAGTATTCTATAAGATCTAGTTATGTATATGTATCATATATTACATTTGGATTAGCAAATATATAGAATATCATGCATTCTAACTTATTTAATATTATTTATAATATTTTTATTCATATCATGGGAAAAAGAAAATAAAAAATAGATGAGATCAGATATTTAGTATGGTTTATATTGAATAGAATATACCATGCATAAATAATTCATATTCAATATGGGATGGTAAATAACTAAAAAAACATTCCATTTAATTAATAACAATAGAACAAAATTAAACAATGGATAAAATAAATATAGTAATATAATGGATAATAATTACCAAATTATAACTTATAGAAGTAATTAATGTTTGATATTGGGATCTCTAACATATTAATATATTTATAGACTAATTTTTGTGACAAAAAGTTTAATAAATGGATTGGTATACACCGTAATCCATTCTCTTATATAGTGAAAATTGGGTTGTTTCATGATGGAAATTGATATATGATGGACTATATGGTTCGAGGTCCCATTTGTCACAAACTAACTGTTTAATTACAAATATATTGAGTTATCAATTTAATTCAAAAACAATATACCATAATGATGTAAATATATATTTTTAGTAAATAATATGTAATATCAATATTTTTACAGTCAATCAAATCTCATTTATAGGAAAGCTGAAAATATAAAAATAATATATGATTTAGGAAATAATATTATCCATGATACAAAGAATATGAATATTTAAGAGAAACTTAATTTCCAATGAATGATGACTAAGACAATGTGAATGTTTCAATACAAATCTAGTGACAATGATATTAATTAGTGGTAAAATCATAATATTGATTCATTAAAAATAAATCATTTTTAATAAAACAATATATTTTGGAGAGTTCAAGAAAATTTATGTAAATATTAAAACAAGAATTCATTAAAGATATTCATTTGTAACGAAATTGAAAAATTGTATAACAAGATAAATTTAACAAATGGTTATGTTGGTTGGAAACTCTATTAATGTGGTATACAATATAAAGAATCAGTCATTTTTAATATTAATAAAGAAGATAAAAATTGATTCATTTGAAGAAATTTTAAAAATTCTTTTAATCCATTTAACCATGTAAATGTTAAGATAAATAATACATAATAAATTATTATTTTTAAATATAAATCACCTTTTAAAGCATTTTTATAACATAGGGATTTGAATGAAAAATATACCCAATCATAACAAGAAATAATATTTTTTTCTTAAAATATTTCATGGATTAATTATAAGGACCAATATAGTATAATTTAAAATAAATATCAGGATCATTATAAATATACTTATGATATGAAAATATGTGATTTATGGTTGATATATTATAGGATTTATTCAATGAATAATGTAAGAAATAAAAAATTGATTTTAAAAGAAATTATTACATTTTTTACAATTAAATTATAAATATTTGAAATAATATACATTATTTAAAACGTTAATCTTGAGGAAAAAATTTATATCCCTATAAACTACATAAAAGATGATGTTTATAATCCAAGAATGGTAAATATGTGCATAATGCCAAATATGTCTCAATTCCATGGAATGTGAGATAAAATCACATAACTCATTCTTGAATAGCCTCAAAGGTTCCTTAAAACACCTATATAATAAATATAGATTCATTATAAATATATAACATAAAGATATAAATTTATCTAATAAAATATAAAATCTATTTATAACATCTTATTACATATTTTTTGACAATATTATATTATTATCATTATTGGGGATGTTAACTACTTCATTTTTATGAGAACTTTGGTTTAATAGTTTTGATAATTTTAATTTGATTAGGTATCCATCAACTATAAAATATTAATTCGGATGTACTAATAATATGATTATTTATATTCATTGTAGACACCATGAACTGTGTTCCATGCAATTTTCAACAAAATGTCAGAAACCAAACATGGAAACTTTGCAGTGTGCCTTTTGATTTTTCATGGGGGTTAGTGACTGTAGTGAAGGAATCGACCAGAAGGACTGGTACCATATCCCAACAGTGACTCGAAGCAGGGGTGCGGGGGCACATCCCATGCAGTATGTGCCAATTATTTTGGCTATGTAACCAAATTAATGCCATATATACCTACCCTCAAACACCTACACTCCACCATGTTGGGGATAATTGAAATAATTATTTCGGCTAAGACCCCAATGTGTCACCCCAATATAGAAAAAACACAGTCATGGCACACAGTACTTGTGTGCCACAATTTTTCATACTAGCAACTTGCATGCCTGAATATATTTTCTCCCAAGGTCATAGTTTATCCCATAAATTGAACCTTGGGGCCTTCATTTTTATTGAAAAATTTCCCTAAAGACCAATTGATACTCTGGTCACCCTACTTCTTCCCCAGGTCTTCAAAAACATTCAAGGTAGTTCTTTACAAATAAAGAAGAGGAATTTAAAGAGGATTATACAACAGAAGCCATTTTTAGTGTTTTAAATCCATAACACTTGTGCACATAAAGCTTCCAACCTACCTAAATCAAAAACACTTGGGATCCACTTATTCCTCTCCGAAGAACATGAGCACCCCTCTTTTGAGAATACCAATAAATACTCTTGTCGGCTCGACTCAGGTGTCGCCCATGTATGGAAATCTGGGTTATTCATCACTTATGTGAACAGCAGGTTACCCAAGCATGCTTGTGTGCCTATTATTTCATTCCAATATTTTCTTAGGCGCCCATATTTGATTCACCTACTCTATTCAGCCTAAAAGCCATCAAGGCCTCCTCAAATTCACCATGGTAAAGGCTTCTTATTCATTGGATCCCTTTTTTGAAAGTCATTCAACTGAGAGCTCCACCAAAACCTCATGATGTATCAAACCTTTGGGAAAGGCACATTAGTGTGTCTCCTATTTTTGTTTTTTTATCCGTAGTTAGAGGTTTCCCACATTTTATTAAAAATGGGGTTAGGGTTCATAGGTTTTCAATGGGTTTGTATATCCATAGTCACATGGACCATTATTATAGGAATAGTGTTGAGAGGTTCCCATTTTAGAGGATTAGAGTTTGGGTTATGTCCTCCTCTTTTCTTCTCTAGGACCCAAAACCTCATGTCTCTAGTAGGGAAGGTACAGTTTACAATTTCATTTCCATATCATCAAATAAGAAGTATCCCACCCCTACAGATATCCTCTAGGGACTCTATCCTTGTGTAATCCCCTATCAATTTAAGTAGGGGGTTGTATTTTTTTTCCTCTATACATCCATCACCATCACTTTTTCTTTGCATTGGATGATTTTCCAATGTAAAGTGAATAAAGGGAATGATCGTCACCTCTCCCTCTTCCCCGATCATTATGCCCTTGTCCACCATCACTGTAATAGGTATGCCCTCTTCCTCTAGTGGAGGGGGAAAAGTGTGGGTGCCTTCGTTTAATCATTTACATCCACTTATTTCTCACACCGATCATGACTCGCATGGGATTAGATCTTTTTCATGATCATAATAATTTCATATTCACATGAATTATGAGAACTCAAATTCCTGTTCAATCCAGGATATGTAGGACGTCTTCTAGAAGGCCCGAGCTCAAAATGGTGACCTTCCAAAAGATGTTAACCAGCTATTTCCCCTCAAATGGTCATATCTCATTAATAATCTCCAATATGATGAAAAAACATTGATAACTCTGATTCCCATCATAATAAGGAAATTTAGGAGGCCTTCCTAGGGCCCGATCCCATTTGATATCCTCTTCAGGAATAAAACCCTATATCCCTTAATCTAGGCATCCTCTTTAGTGATAATCCTCATATTAAACCCCCAAATCACTATGGAATCCTTTTCAAAAAGTCATCCCAAACTCATCTCAATCAATGGACTATAATCTTTTATGATATTCATTGAACTATGTGGGATTCGATTCTCATCCAATAGGGATACATAGGAATCCTCCATGAGATTCAAACCAGGCATTTCAAATCAACCCTATTCTTCCAGCACCATATTCCCTACAAGGTCTAATCTTACATGAAAACCCATATCCTCTCCATATTCCCTGGGCTTCTTCGGCATATGTACTGCATCAAACGTTGTCTAAGAACCTTTTTATTATTGTTGGTCGGAGTGGACACTCAAGAGGGGGGTGAATTGAGTTCCAATTAAAATTTCTATTAAAAACAATTTCTATCAAAATCCCCCAATTTCAAAAACAAATTAAACTGTAGTGAATTTATATAGATTATAAAGGTTCAATTAGTTTCTCAAAGATTGATTAATTCTCAGTTAACTTAATCTTATGATTAAATTAACTTTTGAAACTAACTTACTGATTTATAACAAATATAAACACTTGCGAATTTAATTATCAAAGTAGCTTTGAAGATAGATTATATTTCAAAGTAATAGCAGCGGAAAATGAAATAAATATGTATAGTATGGATATAGAGTATAACTATAAACACACAGAATTAACCAAGAGGTTCAGTCTCAAGCCGAGACTTAGTCCTCTCAAAATTTTATATAAGAATGATCCACACCCTGGATCGGGGTTAACAACAGTGAACACACTGTCCAGGCCACAAGACCTCTACCACAGTTCTTCGTGGGAAAAAAAACAACAGCAGCAAGCTGTCCAGGTCACGAGACCTCTACCACTATCCACAGTGGGAATGGGGTGCAAAAAGGTTTGCTGAAGATTTACAGATCCTCCAGTGAAAGTACATGAGTCAGTGTGTGTGTTTAATACAGCAGATAACACACACTGCTCAAAATGTAGAAAACTAAAACACAATAGAGCAATAGATAGAATGAAGAAGGTTTAGAGTGCTCTATAGTGTTGGCAGATCAGTTCTGGACTCGTAGGAATGAGTGACTTGAAGCTTTGGTCCTTTTTCTGTAAGTTGACACTAAAACAGAGTGTCGGGATTTCCAGACTTCCAGATGTTCAAGTGATCAGCTTCTTTGAGTTTGAGTGCTTCACATCATGGCTTTTAGGAGACTGTTCTTTCAGTCGGTTCACTGAGAATCTTTTGTTCTTCAGAATGAATGCTCGAGAGTTCTTCCTTTTTTTTGTATATGCGTATCTCCTTCTCAGTTTTAGATGTTAGACTCAGTGTAACTGTTCCATTCATGTCTTGCTTCTTGAATGCTTTTCTCTTCTTTTTATACTCCTCCATATATTCCCTTTTTGTTCACCCGAGGCCGACAAGATAAATAGTCTGGAATTGCACGTGCGATCTTCCTCGTACATTGTATTATTTCTTGATATGTCTGCAAATATCAATAAATAATGTTAGATGTATTCATCTTGCTAGACATGACCGTTAGATTAGTATTAATCAAATTGGTAAAGAAAAAGTAGAAATATAATAATAATAAACTGGTCGAGAATGTATGTCACTGTGGACTTCAACTGTGGACTTCCTTCTGACTACTGACTTCAACAAAGGGCTTGCTGTCTGTAGGCTTGCAAAGGTAGCTTTTACTCCATGTAGCTGTAGCCTTTCTAGCTGTAGACTTGTAACATCAAATTTGTAGAGCTGTAACCTTTGTCAACTGTAGACTTCGATCATCAGTAGACTTAGTCGACAGAAGATGTCTAACTGTAACCTTGACTGTAGGCTTATGACTGTAGGCTTGTTCGACTGTGAACTTGAGCAGAGAAAACTTTGAGCAGAAGTCTTGTAACTATAACCTTCTTCTGTGAGCTTTGACAATAGATAGCAGTAGACTCGTAACTGTAAGCTTGTATTAATCTTCGACTGTAACCTTGTAACTGTGAACTTATTACAACAGTAACTTAAGGTGATAGTTAACTGTAACTGTGACTTTGAGAAGAAAACTCTGACTGTTAGCTAACAATACCAAACTTATGTAAATACTACCGTAAGCTGTTACAGTAAAGTTATGAGAGTAAGAATATGAACTGTTTAGAATAAAATACGTTTAAGCATAGAATAATGAGATTAATGCAAAGGTTTAATACATCATAATTAATGTTTAAGCATGATTTGGGATTATCAAAACAGGTGATTCCAACAATCTCCCCCTTTTTGATAATCACAAATTATGTCAGTATGAAATATAGAAGTATCAGAGAGAAGTGTGCAAAACACAGTATTAGCAATATGAGCACAAAAATTAGGTATAATCCGCAAGGATTTCTCCTCTCTGTATAGGTTCATTTCTCCCTTGAGTTTCCTATTTCTCCCCATTTCTCCCCCTATCTATTTCGCTTTATTTCTCCCCCTTTGTGATTAACAAAAAGAAAGACAGAGAGAGAGAAAAGAAACATTGTATTAATAAGGAGGACAATACATGACCCAAAATGTGAATACATGATCCCTATCAAAAAAAACATAAACAGACTCAATCCTCTTCATCTGGAGGTAAGGGATCGTTTCCTTTGGAGGAAGAAGATGGAGCAGAAGGTGAAGGATCAACAGGCTGAGGAATGGCAGCAGGAATGTCTGGAGGGGCAGCAACAGAGGCTCCTGAAGGCCTGTAGTGAGTAGCTTGCTGAGGGATCAGTGGTCTAAGGATTCTAAGGGCATCAGCAGGAGACATTATGGAAGAACCACTGGGGTTGGAGACAGGTAGGGCAGGAGGAACTATAACAGGTGTGCAGTCCACATGAAGAAAAGGTATCAGCAGATTCCTGAAATCCATGAGGATGTTTCCTCCTCTGTCCATGGCAGATAAGAAGTCATCTTTGTTTTCTAAGAATTTATCCAAAGCCGGGGTCAACTCTCATAGCTTGCTAATTTGTTCTTTGAAGGCTTGAGTTACAGGAGGCAGCTTCATAGTTTCTAGCATGAGCTTGAAGTGATTGTTCAACTGATGCTTGGTGAAAATCCGATCAAAGTAATAATCCACTTTACTTTTGATGGCCTCCTGAGAAGCAGTAGCAGCCTGCAGGTGCTCACGAACAAAGCCACTGACTTCTCTTGTAGTAGCAAGGATCTGTAGGTCTGATGTGTCATTTGCACGGGCCTGAGTAAGCTCTTCTCTGAGCAGGCTTCTAAACTGCTCAAGGTCCACAGGAGAGCTAGATGAAGGAAGGGACTTGACTGAGAATGCCACTGTCTCCTTGAAAGACTGAGTCAGATTTCCAATCACTTTCTGAATGACAGCATCCTGGTTGCTAAAGTGTTCTTTTACTGATTTCTTGAAAGCCTCAAATACTTCCACAAACTGCTTGACCACTTCTTTGATGTATCGAATCTCACTGGCCACTTGTGTCTGAGAACTGCTCAGGGCAGTTAAAGAAGAAACTGATTGTCTGAGGGCCACTACTGCTCCAGTCCAGCTTTCAATTTGGGTGTGGCACACTTTCATTTCATCCATCACTTCTTTGATTGGACTTCCCACAACACATCCTAGAGATAGTTCTAAGGATTGTTCTACATTTTTCAGCTCATCAAAAAGACTGGTTTTCAATTCAGCAACAGACTGTCTGATGGTCTCCTTCATTTCATTCTTTAAGGATTCAAGGTCTTCCTTGGTGGCCAATCTTTCAGTTTCTAACACTGGAGAGCTGTTAGGTAGGATGACTGGATTTCTTGGTGGTTGGTTTTCCACATCTGAATCCTCATAATTGAGTCCTAACACCATGTATCCTGGATCTGAGGTCCATCCTTCTATATCATACAGTACAGAGACTGAACCAATACGCTCCCCCTCACTTGGAGGTCCTTTCTGAACACTTTCTACTATCTGCGCAACTCTGGGTAACTCTAAGTTTTCTTCTGTAGCTCTAGTAGGTTCCATACTTGCTTCCTCTGTAGGTTCAGCAGTGAGGTTAGCCTCCTTCTCTGTTGGGTCATCAACCACTTCCATGACAACAGTAGTAGAGACCACTCCTGCTTCCTGGTCAGACACTGACTTGTCTGTATACCCTATCAGATGGCTCATACTAAGTTCTTCTGCAACAGTTTCTTGATTTTCATTTAAAGCTCCAGCCACTTCTGCTTCAACTGTATCACCCTCATCAGAGGTGTCCTTGAATAAATATTGAGATTCTTCTTCTTCTTCTGTAGTCTCAGTCTCACTGTCTCTTAGAACAGGTTCTCTACTAGGTAGTTCCTTTGGAGGGCTTGCTGCTCCAAACGTCACTGTCCTGACAGGACTGTGAGTAGTATCAGGATCACTCGCTTCATCAATTGGAGTGTTCTCTCTTGCAGAGTTACCAACTACTGCAGTCTGTTCATCATCTGAGTATACAGGTTCAGGCTCATCAGGCTTTAAGCCTGGATCTCTCTTATCTCTCGGTCTAGAGGGATGAGTAGAAGGGCTAAAATTCTCATAGATTCTCTCCTCATCATTCACCCATGATTTCTTCCAGGGATTCCAACTGATCTTCATGAATTTGCAGATTACTTTCGAGATACATACACTGTTCTTTGCCACTATCAACTCTTCCTGACTTCCAGCTGCACCTTTCACTTTCAACATAACCGAAATGAGTTTAGCATGAAACAAGGCACTTGACTTTGAGCTTGCCTTTATCATGTCCTCCATCTGAGCCATCAGCAACCTACAAAGGTTGACCTTCCTTCCATGTTTTAATAAGTACAGCAAGTAAATATCCTGATGCTTCAGAGTTGCAAAATCTCCTCTTCTAGGACTCAGTACATGCTGGATAAACTTAAACAGAAGCCTGTCCTCTCCATTCATTTCAGTAGCAATAATCTTCCTTACAGTGCCATTGCCTGTCAATTCTTCCAGAGCCGTCTCATGATCAAAGATTCTACTATTTGGAGGAGCCGCTCCAGAATAGTAGTTGTAAATACCCTCATGAGGAACTCTTAAACATGCAGCCCATTCAACGGATGAAAAACTGACTTCATTGCCGTTTACTCTGGATACCAGTCTATGCAGATCATCCTCTTCCTCGAACTGTAGATATTCATAGAACTCCTTCACCAGCTTCGGGTAGTATGGTCCATTATTGTTTGCGAAGCATTCGGTCCATCCTTGATCATTAAGCACTGCCAGTACTAATGATCTGCTCGATAAAATCCACTCTTCACTTAGCTCCTTCTCAGCAACTATTTCTCTCTTAGTCTGATGTGGATTAACAGGTCTTATCGAGGCGTTCCCGGTGCCACTGGATTCGACTTGAGTCCTCTTCGGCATTGGTGCATCTTCATTGACAGTCGGGGGTCGCTTTGTTCTGGCCATTGGAACTGAATGAGGTTTCGAGGTTCGGTTGAAGGTTTAGGGTTTAGGACATGAGAGAACAAGGGTCGAGATGAGTGGATTGAGATATTTTCGATGTTCTCAATTTTATCATTTAGGGATTTAGAAATAAAAGTATAAAGAAAAGAAACGGTTCGAATTCCCGAAAAAATAAAATAAGATTAAACAGCGAAACAGCCTACAGAGAGATGTAACAGTGAGGTACACCGGTGAGGTCTAACTGTGAGGTTTCAACTGTGAGGTCTAACTGTGAGGTTTCAACTGTGAGGTCTAACTGTGAGGTTTCAACTGTGAGGTTTCAACTGTGAGGTTTCAACTGTGAGGTTTCAACTGTGAGGTTTTAACTGTGAGGTTTCAACTGTGAGGTTTTAACTGTGAGGTTTGAACTGTGAGGTTTCAACTGTGAGGTTTCAACTGTGAGGTTTCAACTGTGGGGTTTCAACTGTGAGGTTTCAACTGTGAGGTTTCAACTGTGAGGTTTCAACTGTGCTATAGTTAATCATACCTAACTCATGTTTGATGTAACTTAATCTCTCAGAATTCAAAGGCTTTGTAAAAATATCAGCTAACTGATGTTCAGTGCCAATGAACTCAAGAGTGATATCACCTTTTTGATAATGATCCCACAGAAAGTGATGTCTCACATCAATATGTTTTGTCCTAGCATGAGATACTAGATTTTTTGAAATGTTAATAGCACTTGTATTGTCACACCTTATAGAGACATGTTTGAATTGATATCCATAGTCTAGTAAAGTGTGTTTCATCCACAAGATTTGTGCACAACAGCTACCAGCAGCTATATACTCAGCTTCGGCAGTAGACAATGCAACAGAATTCTGCTTTTACTACACCAAGATACTAGTGACTTGCCTAAAATGTGACATGTTCCAGAGGTGCTCTTTCTATCTAACTTGCAGCCAGCAAAATCAGCATCAGAATAACTTAATAAATCAAATGATTGTCCTTTTGGATAAAATAATCCCAAATTGGGAGTATGTTTTAGATATTTGAAAATCTTTTTAACAGCAGTCAAATGAGACTCTTTTGGATTGGCTTGAAATCGAGCACACATGCATACACTAAACATGATGTCAGGTCTACTGGCAGTAAGGTACAGTAGACTACCTATCATACCTCTGTAATTGGTTTGATCCACTGGTTCACCAGTTTCATCACTGTCCAACTTGCAAGTGGTGCTCATAGGTGTGTTACTGCCTTTGGTGCCATCCAAAGAAAAACGTTTTAGAAGATCTTTAATATATTTACTTTGGTTCAAAATAATACCATTTTTATTTTGAAAGATCTGAAATCCAAGGAAAAATTTGAGTTCTCCCATTAAACTCATTTCAAACTCATTTTGCATTATTTTTGAAAAATCAACACATAAAGAATTTTTTGAAGATCCAAAAATAATATCATCCACATAAATTTGAACTATTAATACATCTTTAGAAATCCATTTAATAAAAAGAGTAGGATCAGCTATCCCTTTAGTAAATCCTTTTGAAATAAGAAAAGAGCTGAGCCTATCATACCAAGCTCTTGGAGCTTTCTTTAAACCATATAAAGCTTTAGATAGTTTAAAAACATGATTAGAAAAATGGGGATTTGTAAAACCAGGAGGTTGTTCCACAAATACATCCTCAATTATATATCCATTTAGAAAAGCACTTTTAACATCCATTTGATATAGTTTGAAATTCAGATGAGCAGCATAAGCAAGTAATATCCTAATGGCCTCTAGTCTAGCCACGGGTGCAAAGGTTTCCTCATAGTCTATTCCTTCTTCCTGACTATACCCTTGTGCAACTAGCCTAGATTTGTTTCTGATTATGTTACCAAACTCATCAACTTTGTTTCTAAACACCCATTTAGTGCCTATGGTAAGAGTGTCTTTAGGTCTTTCCACTAATTCCCAAACTTTGTTTCTTTCAAACTGATTTAGTTCTTCTTGCATAGCCATTACCCAGAATTCATCACTGATAGCATCATTGACATTTTTGGGTTCAAGCTGTGAAAGAAAAGCTTGATGTTCAACCTGATTTCTTAGAGAAGCTCTAGTTTGTGTTCCTCTATCAAGATTACCAACAACAGCATCTAAAGGATGATTCTTTAGAATCCTAGTTGATTTGGTAAAGGTTGGACTAGAGATTTCAGGTTCCTCTATAGGTTCGGGTTCCACAGAGGAAGATTCTGGAAAAAGTCCAGAACTGGATGTTTTTATTGCAGGTTCTTTAGATTTGTCATTTAGGTCCAGAACAGATAAGTCTTCTTCAACATCTTCAAGAGAAGTTTTAGACTCATGTGGATCAGTCTCATCAAACTTGATGTGAACAGATTCTTCCACACATTTGGTTTTCTTATTGAACACTCTATAGGCTTTACTAGACATAGAGTAACCTAGGAAAATTCCTTCATCACTTTTTGGAGAAAATTTATCAAGATTATCTTTAGTATTCAGAATAAAGACTTTGCAACCAAAAACTCTAAAGTAATTAACCTTAGGCTTCCTATTATTCCACAACTCATAAGGGGTTTTCTTTAGAACAGGTCTGATCAAGACTCTATTAATGACATAACAAGCTGTATTAACAGCTTCAGCCCAAAAGTAAGTTGGAAGGTCATATTCATTGAGCATAGTTCTAGCAATTTCTTGCAGGGTTCGGTTTCTTCTTTCCACTACACCATTCTGTTGGGGTGTCCTAGGGGCAGAAAAGTTATGAGAATAGCCATTGTGTGAGCAATAAGATTCAAATTCTCGATTCTCAAACTCACGGCCATGATCACTCCTCAAGGTCTTAATCTTAAGTCCACTAAGATTTTCTACAGACTTAGAGTATTTAACAAAGGAAGAGCAGGCTTCACTTTTGTGAGCTAGAAAATATACCCAAGTGTATCTAGAAAAGTCATCTACAAGAACATAAACATAGTGCTTCCCATTTAGACTTGAAATTCTTGATGGTCCAAACAAATCCATGTGAACCAGTTCAAGTGGTTGAGAAGTTGAAACTTCTTTCTTTGGTTTAAAAGAGACTTTGTGTTGTTTTCCCTTTTGACAGGGATTACACACTTTGTCATTTGGGAATTCAAGCTTAGGTAAGTCTCTAACTAAGTGTTTCTTAGAGAGTTTTCTAAGTGAATGAATGTTGCAGTGTCCTAATCTCCTATTCCACAGCCAAGACTCTTTATGAAAAGCATTTAAGCAAGTAACATTATGTTTAGCTAAAGTGTTTAAGTCAACAGCATAAACATTTTCATTTCTTAAGGCAGAAAATATTAAAGCATTTTTGGAATTATAAACATCACAAGAATTGTTTTCAAACTTGACATTAAAGCCATCATCACACAATTGAGAAATGCTAAGCAGGTTGTACTTAAGTCCATCAACAAATAAAACTTTGGAAATTAATACTGAGTCAGTGTTACCAATCTGGCCTAAGCCGATGATTTTTCCTTTTGAGTTATCACCAAAAGTGACATATCCTCCATCAACCTTTATTAAGCTTTTGAAGCACGAATAGTCCCCAGACATGTGTCTTGAACATCCACTGTCTAAGTACTATACCTTCTTGTAATTTCTTTTCAAACAGATTTCCTACAAAACAGATTAGACAAGAAATGACTTTGGTACCCAGATTTTCTTGGGTCCAGATATGTTAGCAATCAAGGATTTAGGTACCCAGATTTGTCTTCTGGGTCCCATACAATTAATAGATGCAACAGATTTAGAGAGATATACTTTACTTGATCGACAACTATTTAAATAACCAGTTGAGGCATATGAATTTCCAAAACTGGAACTAGCAGGATTTTTTTCAGACTTGGAAATAAATCGGGTTTTAGTAAACTGTCTTTGTCCAGGTTGGTATCCCAATCCAGTAGCATACTTAGGTGCAACTTTCTTTCCTAGCAGTTGGGTTAGAGTATCTTTTCCATTTGTGAATGTTTCTAAGTCCTTTCTAAGTTGTTCATTAGATAGTTTCAGTTCTGTATTCTCCTTTAATAATTGAACATTTTTCTCTTTTTCTACATCAAGTGCAGACTTGACACTTGCAGTAAGAGCATGCTGTTTCTTTAAAGACTTATATTTATCCTTTTGTTCATTACACGTTTCTTCCAGCATATTACAGTATTCAGTCAATTCATCTTTAGACATATTTTCAGAATCAGAACCAGATTCTGCTTCACCTTCAGAATAATAAGAGTTTAAAGTGGGAGTGTCTAAGGTTACCTCAGATGTGTTTGTCATGAAACACATATTAGCACGATTTCTTTCAGAATCACTGGACTCTGATTCACTTGTGCTGTCTTCTGAAGCACTCCAGGTGGCCTTCATAGCTTTCTTATAATTCTTGTCCTTGTACTCATATTTCTTCTTGAATTTTAACATAGGACAGTCAGCTTTGATGTGTCCTTTTCTTTTACATTCATAGCAAACTATGTCTTCTTCTTTATCAGTTTTCTTCCAATCTTTCTTCCACTTACCTTGTCTATCATACTTACCCTTGTAGTTTGGTTTTCTGAAGAACTTCTTCTTCCTATAGAACTTCTTGAATCTCCTTGCTATTTGTGCCATCTCGGCATCACTGTCAGAATCTAAGTCTTCACTAGATGAGCTTTCAGTTGGTATATGCACTTTCTCCTTGTCTTTGCTCTTTGATGCAGTAGACTTAAAAGCTACAGATTTTCGTTTTGGTTCCTCATCTTCCTCTTTATTCACCTTTAGCTCTTCTTCGTACATCATCAGTTTACCAATTAGCTCCTTGACAGGAAAAGTTCCAATATCACAGGATTCTCTAATTGAAACGGATGTGCCTCTCCATCTGTCAGGCAGACATCTCAATAATCTCATGATTTGCCCCTTTGCTGGAACAATCTTCCCGAGTGAGCTCATTGTGTTGACTATCTCATTAAACCTGAGATACATATCAGAAATAGGTTCATCAGCTTTCATCTTAAAGTTATCATATTTGATAGTATAAGTATTTAACCGCATTTCCTTGACATTAGTTGTTCCTTCATGAGAAACAGCTAAGGTGTCCCAGATTTCAAAAGCAGTTTTACATGCAGAAATTCTATTGAATTCCTCATCTCCTAGAGCACAGTAGAGAGCATTCACAGCCTTACAATTATTATTGTAAGCTACCTTAGTAGGTTCATCCCAAGTTATTCTTTCAGTTTCTGGAATCTTGTATTGAGACTCTATAGCAGTCCAAATATCAAAACCCATACTTTCCAAATTAATTTTCATTTTGAGCTTCCATTGGGCACATTTCACACCATTAAAGAAGGGTGGCCTGTTAGTAGCATCACCTTCTAGTCTATTATCCATAAGGAAATTCTAGAAAATATTTTAAAGAGATAAAATTTAGAACTACCAGAAATTTAAGATCTTTTAGATAAAACTACAATCACAGTTTAAAAATAGAGAGTTAAAATAAAACTTTGAGCAAGTATAACAGAGATAAACACAACCTCTGATACCAAATGTTGGTCGGAGTGGACACTCAAGAGGGGGGTGAATTGAGTTCCAATTAAAATTTCTGTTAAAAACAATTTCTATCAAAATCCCCCAATTTCAAAAACAAATTAAACTGTAGTGAATTTATATAGATTATAAAGGTTCAATTAGTTTCTCAAAGATTGATTAATTCTCAGTTAACTTAATCTTATGATTAAATTAACTTTTGAAACTAACTTACTGATTTATAACAAATATAAACACTTGCGAATTTAATTATCAAAGTAGCTTTGAAGATAGATTATATTTCAAAGTAATAGCAGCGGAAAATGAAATAAATATGTATAGTATGGATATAGAGTATAACTATAAACACACAGAATTAACCAAGAGGTTCAGTCTCAAGCCGAGACTTAGTCCTCTCAAAATTTTATATAAGAATGATCCACACCCTGGATCGGGGTTAACAATAGTGAACACACTGTCCAGGTCACAAGACCTCTACCACAGTTCTTCGTGGGAAAACAAACAACAGCAGCAAGCTGTCCAGGTCACGAGACCTCTACCACTATCCACAGTGGGAATGGGGTGCAAAAAGGTTTGCTGAGGATTTACAGATCCTCCAGTGAAAGTACAGGAGTCAGTGTGTGTGTTTAATACAGCAGATAACACACACTGCTCAAAATGTAGAAAACTAAAACACAGTAGAGCAATAGATAGAATGAAGAAGGTTTAGAGTGCTCTATAGTGTTGGCAGATCAGTTCTGGACTCGTAGGAATGAGTGACTTGAAGCTTTGGTCCTTTTTCTGTAAGTTGACACTAAAACAGAGTGTCGGGATTTCCAGACTTCCAGATGTTCAAGTGATCAACTTCTTTGAGTTTGAGTGCTTCACAGCATGGCTTTTAGGAGACGGTTCTTTCAGTCGGTTCACTGAGACTCTTTTGTTCTTCATAATGAATGCTCGAGAGTTCTTCCTTTTTTTTGTATATGCGTATCTCCTTCTCAGTTGTAGATGTTAGACTCAGTGTAACTGTTCCATTCATGTCTTGCTTCTTGAATGCTTCTCTCTTCTTTTTATACTCCTCCATATATTCCCTTTTTGTTCACCCGAGGCCGACAAGATAAATAGTCTGGAATTGCACGTGCGATCTTCCTCGTACATTGTATTATTTCTTGATATGTCTGCAAATATCAATAAATAATGTTAGATGTATTCATCTTGCTAGACATGACCATTATATTAGTATTAATCAAATTGGTAAAGAAAAAGTAGAAATATAATAATAATAAACTGGTCGAGAATGTATGTCAGTGTGGACTTCAACTGTGGACTTCCTTCTGACTGCTGACTTCAAAAAAGGGCTTGCTGTCTGTAGGCTTGCAAAGGTAGCTTTTACTCCATGTAGCTGTAGCCTTTCTAGCTGTAGACTTGTAACATCAAATTTGTAGAGCTGTAACCTTTGTCAACTGTAGACTTCGATCATCAGTAGACTTAGTCGACAGAAGCTGTCTAACTGTAACCTTGACTGTAGGCTTATGACTGTAGGCTTGTTCGACTGTGAACCTGAGCAGAGAAAACTTTGAGCAGAAGTCTTGTAACTGTAACCTTCGTCTGTGAGCTTTGACAATAGATAGCAGTAGACTCGTAACTGTAAGCTTGTATTAATCTTTGACTGTAACCTTGTAACTGTGAACTTATTGCAACAGTAACTTAAGGTGACAGTTAACTGTAACTGTGACTTTGAGAAGAAAACTCTGACTGTTAGCTAACAATACCAAACTTATGTAAATACTACTATAAGCTGTTACAGTAAAGTTATGAGAGTAAGAATATGAACTGTTTAGAATAAAATACGTTTAAGCATAGAATAATGAGATTAATGCAAAGGTTTAATACATCATAATTAATGTTTAAGCATGATTTGGGATTATCAAAACAGGTGATTCCAACAATTATATTTCATTACCACATGACATTAGATTGATTGGTTAGGTCGTTATCACATGACCATAAAAGGTATGATGTGCCCCATTAATTGAAACTGAACAATTAGGGTTTGGATTCCTTTCACAATGATACATAGCTAGCTCATTTTATGGGTATAGTATTAATATCAAAAAAAAAATTTGTCTCCCAGGATGATAAAAAATACCATAATACCCCAATAAGGGGCTTCAAATCTAATATCATCATAATGATGATTAAAATAATCACTAAATAGTATATTAGAGGATACCCTTGACGTATAACCTTGAATACATAAAGATATCCCCATTAATAATGAACCTAGAATTCATATAGATGATTATAAATTTCATATATATTACTAATGAATTTAAAATTCCAAGGAAATATAAAGTTATACATTTTTAATTAATAAGGATTCATAAAAATATCTTAAATTTATAAAGAGAGTCCCAATGTAGACAATAAATCCCCCAAAAGGGTGTGATGAGTCCAACATCCCATCCTATCATCCAATGCAAGTTATTTTGTATCTTAATGTTCAATCGTAATGAATTCCTACCTTTGGAAAGCAGGAACCTTTTGGATAAAGAACTATTGGATTTATATGGTTCCATGAATCAATCCAATGGAAACTGCTTGAATTAAATGATTCTTAAAATAGAACACATGTTTTAATAAGCTATGAAACAAAAAGGGTGAACCCGACATGAATCTATAACCAAGTTAATAATGTTACCCATCTATCAGGCACCTATTAATTTATAAAGGAAGGCTAGAAAAAGGAATTAATCTCACATGTATCCATCAAAAAGTTGTTTCTTTAATAGATATTGTTGTTTTTTTATGTTTTTAGAACCCCCTTCACTCTAAAAAGGATTTCTTCAATATGGAACATGTGAATTTCCCAAAAACTAGCTCAAGTTGGATTCTAATAGAATGAAAGGACGTAATCAACCACACAGCAGCTTCAATGTTGGGTCTCCAATGTGATGGTAATGGAGTATCATCAGCATGGTACTATCCCAACCATGGGGGCAACCAGAAAGGCTCCCCAGGTTAATAACAACCCTTGATCGTTCAGTCAGTGATGAATGATGGGCAAGAAGAAGACAGTTCCAAACACCGTCTTCAACTGTCTGGGTACCTTATCCCCATAATGTGATAACTAGTCCCTACCATATATAGGGAGGTGAAAAAAGAGGTCACTTATAGCCTAAAATCAAATATTCAGGTGTCCTTCCAGAGGACTCCCACCAAAAGTCACTACATCCATAATCATGTGGCGATGAACCCCCAATATGATGGCGGTGTTGTCTCTGGATGTTTAGGTCAGGTCCCCCAGACCCGATCATTTATAAATAACCACCAGGGACAACGTCCAGTCATCAGGGATCATTTTCTTACCTTTTCCCACTCTGAGAAGTCCATCAACATAACGTTATGGCAATAAATGAGTGGACACATACACTTGTCTGTCCTAACTTTGCTACCTAGCTGTCTCCTCTTGTTGTAACCCACCAATCATGCGAATAAAATCTGGTGGAGTAACAAGAACATGAATATACACATGTTTACAAATTATCATCCATTCAAAAAGCTCTTCTGATAGGATTTGAGGAACCCTACAAATAAAATGTTGTTGAAGAAAGTAAACATGAACATACACCATCTTATACTCACCAATTATGCGAACTATCTCATCTGTCTGTATTGAAATATGTTCATCAACCATGTTTTATGGAAAACATAAAGTAGTTACATACACCTGCAAGCATTCATCAAGCCTGCTAACAGTCTCGTTTGGAAGCACCCAGAGAAGTCATTCTGAAATAATTGAAGACAATTCAGGGGATGACTCCACTCTATGCCCCAATATATAAGTATTGTCAGAAACCATTGACTGGAAAAGGAGGATAGAAGCAGGAACATACACCTACTCCTAATACAAATGGACATATATTCCAATTCTGGCTGACGAAGTCACCAATCACATCTTATCAATGGTGAAAGAGAATACAAAATTTCATACCTAAATATTAAAAGAATCTCAGAATATCATAACAATAACTTCAGCAGTACCAAGGGAACATACCCATAACCTTGTCCACACACTTGGTATAACACATCAGCATGCCATCCCAGTGCTGATACATACCTCTGTTACAGTCCAGGGGGTTATGGGGAATACTCACTCATATAGTATGGACAATAGGATTGAGAACATACACCATTTCCAATTGGAGGTAATCACCCCGTTATGAAGACCACCCTAAGAAAGTCACATACATCTGCCCATGAAAACCATTTCTCCCAGCAAGTTTCCCCAACAAATTGAAAGATAGAATCCAAGAATAAGTCTTTCCAAACCTAGTTGGAAAATCAAGAGAAAAGATGTGATTTGGTTCCTCTTAACGTTGGAGTTCTTAAAGCCCTCATACATTTATATGATACAAATAAATATCCTCCCTCAATATACGAAATTATAAGAATAACAGAAGTAATTTTGATGTTCCCCATCAATCACTTCATCATTAATTCTTTCTTCATGATAGTTTGGTCAATCCAGAGAGCCAATGTCTAGATGAGATCCACAACAACCTTCATTATGGATACAAGACCAAAGAGAAAGTTGATTTATCCTTTGCTATAATCCAACATGGTGGTCCTCATCAGGATGGAATTTTCTATGAATGTTCTATCACAGTAGTATTTCTCATTATCAAAATAATTTTTTAATTAAAAATTTAGTAATAAGAAAGACCTATTATCATGAGGCACATGGAAGCACAAGGCCAATAATGTATGATGTCTTTTCATTAGCCAGTGAGATACTTTCTCAAATAGATGACATATTAAGGGAACAATCAATCTCGGAACCTCCCTTGGGTTATTTCACATCCATTACAGTAGACAATGAAATGGCAGATTCCATTTATTTTAATAAAACAATTCATTAGAATCCACATCAGTCAGACCATGTCGTGAAATATCTAATGAAAGATAAGCAAGATATGTTAAACATTTGAAAACAATTGGTTGAAAGATATGAACCAGTAATGTTCTGTACATTGGAAAATTCTCAATACAACATTTGAGAATTGATGGAAGAATATTTTATTCATGATGTTTTCCTCAACTTATGGAAGTGTCTTTGTCATTTGAAAACCATAGAATTATCATATGATGAATATAAAAATAATTTAAAGGTAATAGATGGGTTGAAATGAAAAAATGTCTTGGCATATCTCGAAGATTCCTAAAATGAAATGTTTAAAAAGTAATAGAGAATCTTTCAGTGTTAATTACTAAATTCTTTAAAGAGTCTATACTAGTTAATTTCTGATACCACTTCTTGTATTTGTATCAGAGGATGGGGTGCACTTAGATCATTTTATTTATCTGCACTCTATAATCCGAAAAGTCCTCCAAAAATGGTCTTATGAAATTTTATTTCCAATAGTCAGCTAAAAAATTGTATTTAATCAAGTATATTATCAAGAATAATCCTCAATTAGCATTCATCAATGCCAAGGTCAAATACAGAAATATTTTGATATTTTTTCACCAAGCATATATGAATCTTCAGTGGGCCTTCCTCGTAGATGATTCTAGATTTTAGATAGATAAAATGTCTGAAATAGAACAACAATATTATAAATTAGGTGATTTAATTGGATGTCAGATAATGCACCAAGCTAATGTATGAACCGAAATTCGAAAAATCGTAGGAGTATCTGCACGAATCTCACCTATAATAGTTCAAGAGCCACCCCATCCTGCAGGGCTGTGGGATTGTTTAATTCAACAATTGAATTAAGTAAGAAAAGTTTGAAGGTTTGAAAAAGAAGAACATAAACAGCCTCAGCCTGTAGGGTGGGTTGGATTTTTCACATCTACAATCCCTTACTCAAAAGAAGATAGTTATCTCTCAATTGGGGAAAGATATATAAAAATAGCACACAACTGATATATCCAAGGATTCCCTTTCGATAACTTTCTCTAAAACAGTTCCTAGGAATTCATCATATAGGAGAGCAGAGTCTCAGGAAATATAGATAAGTATATCATCTTACAAGGATACTGACAGAATTCCATCAATACATTATACCTCAGTAAATGTCATTATGACCACTAAATAAGATCCTATAAAGATGATTATAGGTCAAAGGATTCATAAGATTAATTTCATACCAATAATATTTTACACTTTGAAGAAAATTAAGGAGGTGTGTGTACCCTAAATCAAGGACCTACCCAGAATCAGGTATGCCCTCAAATAATCATATTCAACCCCATCGAAAGGTATCTAACAAGGGGTAATGTAATATTTAGATTATGTCTCCCTATTCCACAAGATATGGTCAATTTCATTCACTTTAAGAAACATTTTTACCAGAATAAGATGAGATGAAAGAGTTTAAAAGTCTCAATACATAGTTACTTCGAAGAATCATTTCTGCTAGACATACTCAGTAGGCAGATCATCAACATTCACATCCTATAAGATATCCTCATAAAAGAGGATTTGTGGTAACTACCAATGAATATAATTAATTAACTCCATTGGTTATAGAGTCAGGGTAGGTTCAAACATATCCTTATAGGTCTATCCTAGTGGGTAATCCAAGATATGTACCTACACCACCACTAGTGGATTTTCCAATTGTTTCACCAGTTCAGGCTCTAGCTATTGTACCTGTATCAGTCCAAGCTCATCTTGATATTCCCCAAATTCTTATAAAACCAATTGACGAATTAAAAACATGATTGAAAGATATGGAAGAAAAGATTGTGCAAATTTATCTAGAAAAGAGAGCTTACCCTGAGGTGGTGGATCCAATTCCTCCCCCACCAAACCTTGTGAATGCTACATTTCCAATATATAATGTTTTGGGAGCTCTTTTGAAACACATGACTCATTAAGTTTCTCATTGTGATTCCATTATGGGGTCTTCTCAACAACAAGAAGTAGTAAATCTTATGTTCATTGTTCCGTCATTATATAGACCATCTTTTGTCTTGTATACAAGTTTATAATCTCTATATATTACTTGATGGTAGGATTTTCATCTTAAATTTATTCTACAATTCAGATCAACACTTCTGAAGACGATAATTTTGTATCTTATATATTTTAAATAATGGATAAATTGAAGAATTTAAAATTTTATTTCTCAATGGAAAGTATAAAAATATTCTTTAAATATGGCACTCCCTTAGGTAGAGTTGCATCCAATTTATGTGGAAAATCTATGTGATTAGTTATGAAAACCATTGATCCATTTAAAATAAATAGAAGGGTTTGAAGATCATGGTTCAATTTTTCAATAGGTAGAGGATTCCATTGTGGAAAAAAATTCATATTTTGTTTAATTCTATTATCTTTGAGAAAGAGAACAGGGAATGTAGAGGCTGCTATAGACACACTCAAGAACGAAAATGTACCTAATTCAACTTCAAACCCTTCATCATATTGAAGAGATCTACCCCCTAAGCGTCACAAGAAATAACCTCCTCATAAATATGATCAAATAGATCAAAGGAGGAAACATTTTGAGGAGTTAAATAAACTATTTTTTTCTTTCCAGAATGAACATCTTCACGATTACTTCATTTCAGCTATAGAAAATAATTTGGTTCTGTTACCAAGGTTGAAGAAAGGAAACAAATATGGAGGTGAAGATCTTCCAAAATATTTTCCATTTCACCAAATGTTGGGTCATCCCATTTCAGAGTGTTTTTAGGACTTCCCCCAAAAAATGGTATACTCTAGAAAAGTGATGTTGAAATGTTCGTCATACCTTGTAGAATGTGTTACTACTACTTATCTGGATAAAAAGGCGAATGTATGGAAGTCAAAATAAAATAAGTAGAAATATGATGATTGGATGATGAGGAAAATGGTCAACTGAACATATGAAATTGTACGAACACAGTTGAAACAACATATTATGTCTTCTTCGACCCCCATCACAGGCAAACCACCTTCACCAAAAGATCTTTCCTCAAAAGGTATAATCTCAAAGAAGAAATGTGATCAGGAGGACAAAGAGCAGTTAGTATAAGATGAGTTCATGTCAAGGCCTAAGATATTATTAAATATGTAATATTCTATTCCATTTTTTTCAACGGCGTGGGAACTACCCCACCAAACGACACAATTTGGGATGACCTATCAAGTTGAATCTTCATTAGATGGAGAATTTATCATTGATTCTATCAACATTGTTCACTTAATGGATCCCTATGATGATAGAGATTATATTTATAATGAGCATAAGTTCACTATACCTAACTAGGGAACTATTGGATGAATCCAAGGTCGATGATACAAGGGAAGATGTGGGTATTCTAGAAGCCACTATATTAACTAGACCTTTGCTCAAACAATATATGTGGTATAATATTGTGTGAGTTCTCCTCATTGGGCTCAATAAGAATAAGAAAATTCTTCCATGCGTGACTTGTTCCATCTTGACTTGATTATTTTGGAGGAAATATTAGAAGTTACACCATCTATCTCTCAGCAAGTAGATAGACTTATTCTATCTAATCTAACAAAGCCCTGCATTTTTTCAGTTTCCACTAAGACACAAGGTATATCTACATCAGGACCAGCAACATTAAAGGCACATAAAAATCTACATCTCCATGCGGGGAAATGCAGACCTCTGACAAAAATTTTGATGTTTTGAAATAGTTGGCCCATGTAACGGCCATGTTTTATCATTTTGGATCCCTTGAATCTGTCAAAAGATCTTATAGAAGCACTTATTGAGGTTTTTTCAAGTCCTCGAGAGTTTGAAACTGATGTTTTTTTCTATTGAGGAATACCTTATAGGGAATGATCCTATAGAATGTCATGAAGTTATATCTTTTATAAATGATGAAGAAGATGATGTTGTAAATGGACATTTCAGGCCCTTGTCTCTATCTTTTAGGGTCAATGACATTGACATCAGAAGAACCTTCATTGACAATGGATCATGATTTAACCTCATTCATATTCGTACACTTTATCGATTGGGCCTCACTGAATCTGACTTATTTCTTTCTACATTATTGTTTCAAGGTTATGATAAAAATGAGCAAGAAACTCTAGGATAGATTACACTAAGAATTCAGTTTGGAGATCTTGTTTCTATTTCAGATTTTATGGTTTTCCATGAAGACACAACCTTTAACATTTTCGTGGTAGGACATGGCTATATCAACATTTTTCTATACCTTCATCATACCAACAATGTCTCATGTACTATTTTAACAGTCCAATTGGAACATTGTTTGGTGACAAGGATCCATTCAAAAAATGAGAATCTTAATACATTAAGGTATAATTTTAACACATAAAGAGAAAAAGGTATGTGATAAATGTGGTAACCAGAATCAAAGCTCCAAATGGACTAGAAAAGATCCAACTAACCAATTCAATCAATTGAGTATAGATTATGTGTTTCTTATCAATCAAATTTAAAGAATATAACCAAATTTAAAGACTAATCTAGTTACTTCCATAATGATAGATGTGACAATAGAGCATGACAAAAATGGAGAAATGGTTTACTTACCATGTCTTGATTGAATCTTTAATGGAGATGTCTTCATTTCATCCACTAAAAATCAGAAAGATTCAGCTTCAGCAATAAGCCTATAAGAGGTTAATGAAATACTACCGGATGACAAGGATGTGGATTCCCAACCCATCATCTCTAATTTTTTTACACTAGGAAAACCCTTCAATATTAGTAGGATCGGAAATGGTGGCATCTTCTTTTGGATGTAAAAATACTAACTCCTTCACTAGCATTGAATTTTTCTTCTTCGTCATCAGCTATGAAAGTAGAAATAGAAGAAGTGACATGTAAGGAAGAATAAGAGGAAGATCTCCGGGATGCTCCTCTAGCATTTGAGGAAGGTGTATCTACCCCTATGGATGAGCTCAAAGAATAAAACATTGTGTACAAAATAATATCCACACCCCACTCTAATTAGTGAGGCCATGACTTCTAAAGAGAATGTGATGTATACCTCATTTATAAATAATAATTGAGATATATATTCTTGTAATTATATAGATATTACAGGTCTTAATCCTAATGTATCCACTAATCATTTGGGTTTTTTGAATAACTTTGGGTAGTCATGTAGGGAGTAAGAAGAACACACCCAACTCATTCCTCTGAAATTGAAGCTGAAGTTGATAATCTTATTAATTCTAACTTCTCTAGTGAGGTTCAATATAAAAATTCATGGCCATCATTTTCCCAATGAAAACCAATATTGGGAAAATTTGAAATTGCATTGATTTTTTGATATCCTAACATGCATTGTCTTGAATATGACTTTATAGTTTAGATCAGAGAACATTTAATTAATGAAATAGTTGGATATGAACCTCTTCCCCTCACGTATAACAACTATGGGCACAATAATATTGGCATGGCCCCTGAAGATGAAGATTCTACAGCCTTTAGAGCCACTCAAGGTTTGTATTGCAATATGTTAACACGCTTTTTCTTAAATAATGAAAGTTCAACCTATCAACAGGCCATGCAATATGTCTTCAAAACCATTTTATAAAAATTTGTTGAATGTAATGTGGATGATTTGGTGGTTAAATATAGTCAATTTTCTAATCACTTGGAAGATCTTTAGACCATATACTACAAACTACAACAACACAATTTGAAGATGAACCCCATAAAATGTTCTTTCGAGGTAACCTTAGGAAAATTCTTCAGCTTCATTATACAATGTCATGGAATCAAAGTTGATCCTGAGAAAATAAAAGAAATCCTTGGAATGTAACCTCCTCAATATTTTATATAATTAAGAGCATTCCAAGGATAGTTTTCTAATATTTGGTGCATCATCATGAATTTGGAAGAAAAGTGTTTTCCCTTCACTAGATTAATGAAGAAGGGAGTCACCTATTAATGGAATGAAGACTGCCAAGAGTCAGTTGATACACTCAAGAAATATCTCCTAACCCCATCGGTATTAATGGAACCTATTGAAGGAAGACCACTTATTCTCTATGTGACAGCTTTAGATAAATAACTAGGTACCTTCCTCGTCCAAAAGAATGTTGTTGGGAATGAAAATAGCATTTACTACCTCAATCGAACAATGCTTTAAACTGAGACCCTATATTCACAAATCGAGAAGTGATGCGGAATATTAATCCTTGGCATTCAAAAATTGCGGAAATACCAACAACATCATGAGGTACAATTGGTGTTTCACAATAAACCCCAAAAATTTATCATTAGATGTCCAATTCTTACAGGGCGTTTGGAATGGTGGGTAGTTATTTTGAAACACATTGATATCCAGTTTGTGCCTTAGAAGGAAATAAACGGCCATGCAATAGTGTATTTATTTACTGAACAGCCATCTCTGGGAGATACATCATTGAATTATTAACTTCCTAATGAAGAGGTCTTCCTTGTTGAAGATAATCCCCAAACAATGGAAATGTACTTTGATGGTGCCTCCAAAAGTCCAACGGGGAAGAGAATGGAAAAACCTAAACTCAAAACATTTGGTAAGGAATTGTACTTATCTCCCCAAAAAGGTAGTGTTTCCATATTCCTTAATATTTTTAGAAGGAGGTACCAACTTTGAAGAATGATATCAATATAAGGCCCCAGCATTAAACCTTACTTAATCTTGAGTTATTACAAGATTACACATTGAGGATCTTTTCGGGTTTAGAGTTTTAGAGAATTAGATCATAAAACATGCATTACATTCCACATATAAACAAATTGGTTATATAAAGATAGTATTCTTCATTCCCATCAATGGAAACACATTTAAAATAAAACATGGACTATTTCTTGACACATCCTTGACTCTATCATCTTATCATGTACCTTTCCCTTGACCTGTGAAAAACATTTCAAAAACTTGGGATGAGCATAAAAACTCAAGATGGGTTTAAAAAAAACATGGAAAGGAAACATGAGTTCATATATACATAAGAATGAAATCATACTTTACCCATAAAACATAGGCACTATAACATACCTCATAAAATCATGAATAAATCATTGAAATCATAAGACATAAAGGTAACATGAGGCATTCATAACATTCTTACGTAGGGAGTAACCCTCTTGGTTATGTTTGGAATACCCATCACAGTATATTCCCTAAAATCTATTCGGAGAAACCTTAACGTTTCACTCCTTCAAGTTACCCAATGCATTGGAGAGCTATAATGGGCTCACCCGCCCTTAGTTTATCACGGAACCACCCGTCTTCATAATAATGCCCAAGAACCATAACATAATCATATCACATAAAACATGCATAAAGGAAACATAAAATTTCACATTTCAATCACGAGATATCAATACAACACATTTATATAAAAACATTATGAAAACCATTTTCAATACTAAAAGAAAAGAAAAGTAAAACATGGTATTTAATTTTCTTTTAAAAAAAGGAATGGCTTGTAGAGGAAGCCGCAACTCAAATAACGGTCACAACGGCGGAGAAGTCGTTGTCGCCGCATACGTACGACAAAAACATTCCCCTTTTGTCATTTAGTAAACGCTTCGTATAAAAAAATATTCCTTTTGAATAAACGTAAAAGTCAAAGGGGTTTATACACCGTATAAAAGAAAGTTGTGTATAAAATAAAATATGCCTCAATGAAAGGAGATTGAGACGAAGTCCCATACCTCGTATCCGACTTGACCCGACCGTTCTTTAATCTCCTGAATAATAAACTTGAGTTAATCTCTACTTTCTTATGAATCTTTTTCAAGTTCATTATTCCTTTTATACCATGTTATGAACATCATGTAATAAGTTAAGTTAATAATGTTCATTTTGTCGGTATTTGGTTCTTAAGTCAAAAATAGACTTCTTACACTTACATGTTGTTAATTTGGTCAAAGGTTCATTATATACAGAATGGTATTCATGATGTAGATATAATATATGTCATATATATACATCCAGTACATACATTCACTTATAATATTACATAATCATTTAGAGGTAAGAAATGAAATGCACCGTTCATGGAGACGGTAAGCCGTACGTACGCATGAACGCTACTTTCATTTCTATTTCATATTTTATATAACGGAATCATAATGATATAAAGGTATATTATAATTCCTGTATAATATCATATATAATATCATAGTTCCATCCTTTATATGTCCCACATATGGTATTAATGAATCAAATCACTTTTAGGAGGCGGTAGTCCGCACTTCCTAAAATGAAGATATCGTGTTTACCCATAATGGAAACCATAAAGGTATTCCCAAAATGAAAAAAAACAGAAGCTTAAGGAAAACATAAACATATTATATATCATATATAAAAATAGTGACATCATAATGGCCACCTTTGAAGGTGTTAAATGAGTATTGAACCATCATCGTTTCGGGAGGCAGAATTTCGCCATCCACGGAAACCGTATGTTCTTTTACCATTTGATGTAGTTATGTGAGAGTGTAGCTCAAATATATCTTATAAAAACATCCTAGTATATTGAAGATACTGGTGTTGTTACAAAAGATGTAAATAAAAAGAGTTTAGGGGGTTGGAGAAGCAAAATAAAACAAATGAACATGAGAGAATGAATTACTTTAAAAAGTGTAACTCCTTTTGATTTGAGCCTAAAGGATTCCTTTGAAAGGATTATGCCCAAAGGGGATCCTCTAGGATTAGGAGAGGGATGTGGAGAGAGTAAAGGTGCAGGCTTTGGCCGAGCAAAAGGCTTGAGGAGTGTGTGAAATGAGGTAGAGGTGGAGGCCTTTTATAAGAGGAGAGGAGGGGCACTTTTGGAAAGTAAAGAAATATTACTTTATTTGAAAATGTGTTTCGGTTTCAAAAGGTCCCACATTGATATAATTAGTGGATAAGGTGATAATGGTTCGAAATCCACTCATCCAATTGGTTTTGGACATGTGTAGTTCATAGAATTTATATTATATTTCCATTTTATTTAAATCGTCAAATAATGATGTCATCGCTGCATCATTATTATGTCATAAATAATTTAATTTATTTAATGTCTAAAAATCATAAAAAAAATACTATGATGTAGGAAAGATTTTTAACTTTCCAATGACTATTTATAATAAAAAATATGATCTTTATAACCCCATCTAAAAAATGTTTTCGTAAAACAACTCTTGTTTGTGTCATTTTTACTTTAACATTTAATAAAAAGTTATTTATGTCATTTCCTAACCAAAGTGTCTCCATGGGGTCCCCAAGTTGACCCATGGCTTGTCTTGGTCGGCCATGACACAACCAATAAGATTGGGACATTTTTATTGGTCATTTTCTATTATTAAAGCATTATTTATACCTTAAACTACACTAATTACCAATAATCGCGATTAAGAACTTAATATGTTACTATTCACCAAAAAATTATTATAATCTCATTGAACCAAATTTTAATTCTTAATGACAACCATGTATGTCGTATTTTAAAAATTCAATACACATTAGTGGTAAACTTTCATTTAACTGAAAAATCAGTTTCCTTGATTACCACTTAGTGGTTTCACTATTCATCAAAAATTGATGTTTTTCAGAAAATTACCAAAAATTCACCCTAAGCTATATTTGATATTCCGAATTCAAAAATGAAGTCTATTTTAAAAAATTCGAATCATATAAGTCACATTAATTAATTTAATAATTAATTCCCGCTGCCAGAGCAAATAGCGTGTTTTTACAAAACAATAAGTATCAAAAGATTGACACCAGTTTAAGTCTAATTTCAAAGTGAAATTGATTCCAATGACCACCATTGGATAAAATGGTAAAAATATATTCTAATTTCACTTAAAAACCAATTCAAAACATAATCTAATCATATAAATAATTTAGATTAAAAATCAGTTTTGATGTAAAATGCAGTATTTTTCACTATTCATTAAAAAATGAACATTGTCAGAATAATACCAAAAATTCACACAAGGTAAATTTTGATGTCCCAATCATAAAGGATAAGTTTATTTTGACAAACATAGTTTATAAAATTGTCAAAATATAGATTCAAAAATGGTTTTCCATCGAAAGGCAGTAAAACAATCTTTTAAGAATATTAGTGTATTCCATGCATAAGATTGTATTTATTTTCATTTTAAGCCTCTATAACACTATCTTAATCATTAATAGACATAGATAAAAATATCAATTATTCATTACTTACTTGGGATGTTACATCCTTCCCCCCTTTAGAAAATTGCATCCCCGCAATTTATTTACTTATCGAATAAATGGGGGTACTTATCCCTCATTTCATTTTCGGATTCCCATGTTGCCTCTTCAATCATGTGGTTTTTCCACAAAACCTTTACCTGCTTAATCAACTTATTCCGTAACACTTGCTCCCTGTGGTCAAGAATCTGGACCGGTTGTTCCTCATAAGATAGGTTCTCTTTCAGCTGAACTACCTCTGGACTCAAAACATGAGATGGATCTGGCATATACTTTCTCAACATCGAAACGTGAAAAACAATGTGTACCTGAGATAAACTCGTAGGTAAAGACACTCGGTATGCATCTGATCCAACTCTCTCCAGAATTTCGTATGGTCCAATGAACCTTTGACTGAACTTTCCTTTCATACCAAATCTCATCACGCTTTTCCAAGGAGAAACCTCGAGAAAAACATGATCACCTACCTCGAAAGATAGATCCTTCCTCCGGTTATCCGCATAACTCTTCTGCCTACTCTGAGCTGTTCTCATGTGTTTCTGAATCAGCTGAACTTTTTCTGCAATCTCTTCTACCAATTCTGGTCCTATCAACTTCCTTTCACCCACTTTATCCCAGAAAGCTGGAGTTCGACAACGCTTCCCATATAATGCCTGAAATGGTGCCATCTGTATACTGGAATGAAAACTGTTATTATATGAAAACTCAACCAAAGAAAGATGTTGGTCCCAACTTCCATGATAATCCATAGAACAAGCTCGTAGCATATCCTCCAATGTCTGAATTGTTCATTGTGACTGCCCATCTGATTGAGGATGAAAAGCTGTACTAAAATTTAATTCAGTACCCAACGACTTCTGAAGGTCTTTCCAAAAGTTAGAAGTAAACCTGGGATCACGATCCGATACAATGGAGAGAGGAACTCCATGTAACCTGACTATCTCTTTAGGATACAAACGGGAAAGTTGATCAAGAGAGAAAATATCTCGTATAGCAAGGAAATGAGCAGATTTGGTCAAGCGATCAACAATAACCCAGATTGCATTATTACCGCGAGATTTCTTCGGTAATCCAACAACAAAGTCCATGGATATATTCTCCCATTTCCACTCTTGCACTGGTAAAGGCTGAAGCATCCCTTTCGGTAACTTCCGCTCTTCTTTAACCCGCTGACAAGTCAAACACTTCACAGTAAAATCAGCAATATCTCTTTTCATTCCATCCCACCAGTAATACTCCCGCAGATCTCTATACATCTTAGTACTGCCCGGATGAACTGAAAACGGAGAACTATGAGCTTCACACAACAACTCTCTCTCTTAAACTGTGAATCACAAGGCACACACAATCTCTTCCCAAATCTCAAAACACAATCTTTATCAATGTTGAATTCAGGCAACTTACCTTTCTGAACCAGCTCTACCTTTTTCTGCAACTCACTATCTTGCTTCTGTGCTTGAATGATTCTATCTGATAGAGATTATCTCACTGATACCTGAAACAAAACAGAAGGACTTCCTGTACCAACAACTTCTATGCCAATGTTCATCAAATCCTTAACCAAAGGATAACTTTCTAAACGCAACATTGTTAATGAAGCATTACTTTTTCGGCTCAAAGCATCAGCCACTTTATTTGCTTTTCCCGGATGGTTATGAATTGTACAATCATAATCCTTGATTAATTCCAGCCATCTCCTTTTTCTCATGTTTAGCTCTTTCTGAGTGAATATATACTTTAAACTTTTTTGATCGGTATATATTTCACACTTTAATCCATACAAATGATGCCCCCAAAATTTTTAAAGCAAAAAAAACAGCATCTAATTCCAAATCATGTGTAGGGTAATTTACCTCATGAGTTTTCAACTGTCGTGAAGCATAAGCAATTACCTGATCATTCTGCATTAGGACGCAACCAAGTCCTTTCAATGAAGCATCACTGTATATAACAAACTCACCATTCCTGGAAGGTAGTGCCAAAACTGGAGCATCCAACAATCTTCATTTCAATTCCTGAAAACAATCATCACATTCTTTTGTCCAGATAAACTTAACACCCTTCTGAGTTAGCTTAGTCATTGGACTAGATAACCGTGAAAAATTTCTAACAAACCTTCGGTAATAGCCCACCAAACCAAGGAAGCTACGAATCTCGGTTACATTTGTGGGTCTTGGCCATTCTTCCACAACTTTTGTTTTTGCAGGATCAACAGTTATTCCATCTTTAGAAACAATGTGACCAAGGAAAGAAATTTGTTGCAACCAAAACTCACACTTGCTGAATTTCCCATATAGTTTCTTTTCTTTTAAGGTTTGCAAGATAACCCTTAAATGTTTTTCATTCTCCTCTTTACTTTTAGAAAACACCAAAATATCATCAATGAAAACCACCACAAACTTATCCAAGAACTCATGTAAAATTCTATTCATTAAGTCCATGAATACAGCAGGTGCATTGGTTAGCCCCAAAGGCATTACTACAAATTCATAATGGCCATATCTCGTACGGAACGCGGTCTTCGGAATATCTGCCTCCTTTACCTTCACCTGATGGTACCCCGATCTCAAGTCAATCTTTGAAAAAAACTGAGCTCCCTGGAGATGATCAAACAAATCATCGATATGAGGCAAAGGATATTTGTTCTTAACAGTGATATTATTCAAGGATCTATAATCAATGAAAAGTCTCATAGAACCATCTTTCTTTTTAACAAATAAAACAGGGGCACCCCATGGTGATGTGCTAGGTCTAATGAAACCTTTCTCTAATAAATCTTGCAATTGCTACTTCAACTCTAAAAGTTCAATTTGTGCCATTCGATAAGGGGGTTTGAAATTGGATTAGCATCAGGAACTAAGTCAACAGTACACTCAACTTCCCGATCTGGTATTATTTCAGGAAACTCATCCGGAAATACATCAGGATACTCATTTACCACTGGAACATCATTAATCTGAATAGTTCCTTTATTTTCAACGACGTGTTCAAGGTAACATTCATTTCCATCTTTTACAAGTTTCTCGGCCTCTTGATATGTTATCAAAAGTAAGGGTTCATTCTTGTAAACAAACTGAAAGCCTTTCTGAAAAGAAACTTCTTTAGCTCTACAGTCAATCTTAGAATGGTAAATAGAGAGCCAATCCATACCCAGGATAACATCAAACTCTACTAGAGGTAGAACAATAAGGTTTTCAAGTAGGTTCTTTCCACAGATAAGGATAGGAAGATTCTTATAAATTCTTTTTGCCTCGACACTTCCCCCAGGTGTTTTTACCAATAGTTCAGGAGTCATTTCTTGAGATGGTATTCCCATTTTACTAGAAAACGTTTCAGAGATGAAAGAATGTGTAGACCCCGAATCAAACAACACACTGGCATAATCAGAAAAAAAACAAGGTAACTGATACAACTTCATTTGATGGCCCGACATCTGCTGAAGTAGTTGCAAAGGATTTCACCACCCCTTTCTGCTTGTAGTCTAACTGCTTCCCATCACTCAAGATCCTTGTCGGACACTCGTTTGCATAGTGACCCATCTCATTGCACTTATAAAATTTCACTAACTGTAAGTCAAATTTGTTCTTACCTTCACATTGATCCTTTTTAGTGAAATCACAAGCCTTATGTCCCATCTTACCACATCGGTAGCACTTCCCAGAATTCAGAAGACATTCCCCAGCATGCCTTTTGCCACATTTATCACAAACTGTAAACTTAGTTCTCTTACCATCAGACATTTTTGAAGAATTCTTACCTTTCTCCTGCCACCTCGGTCTCTTCTTCTGCTGGTTGTTATAGAAAACATGGTCATCGGCATACTCCATTTCCACCTTCTCAGCACATCGAACAAGCTTTTCATAACATTTAAACTCACGAGAAGCTAATTCCATTCGATATTTTGGCTTTAATCCTAAGTAAAAACGATTGATTTTACTATCAAGGTCCCGGATAAAATTTGAAGCATACCTTGCCAATCGAGTGAACCTTTCTTCATAGGCAGCCACTGAGTCTTCTTCTTGCCTTAATTCCAAAAATTTATTTTCCATCCTAAGTCGAACAGCCTTAGGAAAATACTTCTCATGAAACATACCTTTGAATTCATCCCAGTCAAGAGCATCAATCTCATCGGCGTCCCTGATATTTTTAACCATAGACCACCACTGATCTACTTCACCCTCCAAACGGTAAATAGCAAGACTAACCTTTTGATTGTTTGAACACCCCATGACATCAAAAATCTTCTCCAGTTCTTTAATCCACCCTTCAGCTGGCACATGGTCAGATGATCCACTGAATGATGGTGGATGTTGCCTCATGAAATTTTCCACCACTGACATGTTCCTCTACGGTTGATATGGCTGATCTCGTGCATGGATACCACCGCCATTTATCGCTTGAGTCAACTGCGCCAATTCTGCAACAAACTGTTCAGTTCCAATTCCGACCATTTATGGATGCTGATTCGGAAGGTTATTTCCTTCTGTATGCCTTCCTAGCACTGCTTCCCTGTTTCCTCTGCGGAAAACCATTCTGAACAAACATGTCTTAGATAAAGCAACATGGTAATCTTTAAATTCTATATCATTTCGAAAAAAAATATTTTTGGGTAATCATATAATAGAATTCTAACTCCTAAAGTTATCTAAACCGACCTTTGATACCAACTATAAGGCCCCAGCCTTAAACCTTACTTAATCTTGAGTTATTACAAGATTACACATTAAGGATCTTTTCGGGTTTAGAGTTTTAGAGAATTAGATCATAAAACTTGCATTACATTCCAAATATAAACAAAGTGGTTACATAAAGATAGTATTCTTCATTCCCATCAATTGAAACACATTTAAAATAAAACATGGACTATTTCTTGACACATCCTTAACTCTATCATCTTATCATGTACCTTTCCCTTGACCTGTGAAAAAACATTTCAAAAACTTGGGATGAGCATAAAAACTCAGTATGGGTTAAAAAAACATGGAAAGGAAACATGAGTTCATATATACATAAGAATGAAATAATAAATTACCCATAAAACATAGGCACTATAACATACCTCATAAAATCATGAATAAATCATAGAAATCATAAGACATAAAGGTAACTTGAGGCATTCATAACATTCTTACGTAGGGAGTAACCCTCTTGGTTACGTTTGGAATACCCATCACAGTATATTCCGTAAAATCTCTTCGTAGAAACCTTAATGTTTCACTCCTTCGCGTTACCCAATGCATTGGAGAGCTATAACGGGCTCACCCGCCCTTAGTTTATCACGGAACCACCCGTCTTCATAATAATGCCCAAGAACCATAACATAATCATATCACATAAAACATGCATAAAGGAAACATAAAATTTCCACATTTCAATCACGAGATATCAATACTACACATTGATATAAAAACATTATGAAAACCATTTTCAATACTAAAAGAAAAGAAAAGTAAAACATTGTATTTATTTTTCTTTTAAAAAATGGTATGGCTTGTAGAGGAAGCCGCAACTCAAATAACGGTCACGACGGCGGAGAAGTCGTTGTCGCCGCATACGTACGACAAAAACATTCCCCTTTTGTCGTTTAGTAAACGATTCGTATAAAAAAGATTCCTTTGGAATAAACGTAAAAGTCAAAGGGGTTTATACACCATTTAAAAGAAAGTTGTGTATAAAATAAAATATGCCTCAACGAAATGAGATTGAGACGAAGTCCCATACCTCGTATCCGACTTGACCCGACCGTTCTTTAATCTCCTGAATAATAAACTTGAGTTAATCTCTACTTTATTATGAATCTTTTTCAAGTTCATTATTCCTTTTATACCATGTTATCAAAATCACGTAATCAGTTAGGTTAATAATGTTCATTTTGTCGGTATTTGGTTCTTAAGTCAAAAATAGACTTCTTACACTTACATGTTGTTAATCTGGTCAAAGGTTCAATATATCCAGAATGGTATTCATGATGTAGATATCATATATTTCATATATATACATCCAGTACATACATGCACTTATAATATTACATAATCATTTAGAGGTATGAAATGAAATGCACCGTTCATGGAGACGGTAAGCCGTACACACGCATGAACGCTACTTTCATTTCTATTTCGTATTTTATAGAATGGAATCATAATGATATAAAGGTATATTATAATTCCAGTATAATATAATATATAATATCATAGTTCCATCCTTTATATGTCCCACATATGGTATTAACGAATCAAATCACTTTTAGGGGGCGATAGTCCGCACTTTCTAAAATGAAGATATCGTGTTTACCCATAATGGAAACCATAAAGGTATGCCCAAAATGAAAAAAAAAACAGAATCTTAAGGAAAAAATAAACATATGATATATCATATATAAAAATGGTGACATCATAATGGCCACCTTTGAAGGTGTTAAATGAGTATTGAACAATCATCGTTTCGGGAGGCAGAATTTCGCCATCCACGGAAACCGTATGTTCTTTAACCATTTGATGTAGTTGTGTGCGAGTGTAGCTCAAATATATCATATAAAAACTACCTAGTATATTGAATATACTGTTTTTGTTACAAAAGAAGTAAATAAAAAGAGTTTAGGGGGTTGGAGAATCAAAATAAAACAAATGAACATGAGAGAATGAATTACCTTAAAAAGTGTAACTCCTTTTAATTTGAGCCTAAAGGCTTCCTTTGAAAGGATTATGCCCAAAGGGAATCCTCTAGGATGAGGAGAGGGATGTGGAGAGAGTAAATGGGAAGGTTTTGGCCGAGCCAAAGGCTTGAGGAGTGTGTGAAATGAGGTAGAGGTGGGGGCCTTTTATAAGAGGAGAGGAGGGGCACTTTTTAAAAGTAAAGAAATATTAATTTATTTGAAAATGTGTTTCGGTTTGAAAAGGTCCCACATTGATATAATTCGTGGATAAGGTGATAAGGGTTCGAAATCAGCTCATCCAATTGGTTTTTGACATGTGTAGTTCATTGATTTTATATTATCTTTCGATTTTATTTAAATCGTCAAATAATGATGTCATCGCTGCATCATTATTATGTCATAAATAATTAAATATATTTAATGTCTAAAAATCATAAAAAAATACTATGATGTATGAAATCTTTGTATCTTTCCAATGACTATTTATAATCAAAAATATGATCTTTATAACCCCATGTAAAAATTGTTTTCGTAAAACATTTCTTGTTTGTGTCATTGTTACTTTAACATTTAATAAAAAGTTATTTATGTCATTTCCAAACCAAAGTGTCTCCATGGGGTCCCCAAGTTGACCAATGGCTTGTATTGGTCGGCCATGACACATCCAATAAGGTTGGGACATGTGTATAGGTCATTTCCTATTATTAATGCATTATTTATACCTTAAACTACACTAATTACCACTAATCGCGATTAAGAACTTAATAAGTTACTATTCACCAAAAAATTATTATAATCTCATTGAACCACATTTTACATATTAAAGACAACCATGTATGTCGGATTTTCAAAATTCAATACACATTAGTGTTAAACTTTCATTTAACTGAAAAATCAGTTTGCTTGATTACCACTTAGTGGTTTCACTATTCAAAAAAAATTGAAGTTTTTCAAAAAATTACCAAAAATTCACCCTAAGCTATATTTGATATTCCGAATTCAAAAATGAAGTCTATTTTACAAAATTCGAATCATATAAGTCACATTAATTAATTTAATAATTAATTCCCGCTGCCACAGCAAATAGCGTGTTTTTACAAAACAATAAGTATCAAAAGATTGACACCAGTTTAAGTCTAATTTCAAAGTGATATTGATTCCAATGACCACCATTGGATAAAATGGTAAAAATATATTCTAATTTCACTTCAAAACCAATTCAAAACATAATCTAATCATATAAAAAATTTAGATTAAAAATCGGTTTTGATGTAAAATGCAGTATTTTTCACTATTCATTAAAAAAAATGAACATTGTCAGGAAAATACCAAAAATTCACACAAGGTAAATTTTGATGTCCCAATCATAAAGGATAAGTTTATTTTGACAAAAATAGTTTATAAAATTGTCAAAATATAGATTCAAAAATGGTTTTCCATCAAAAGGCAGTAAAACAATCTTTTATGAATATTAGTGTATTCCATGCATAAGATTGTATTTATTTTCATTTTAAGCCTCTATAACACTATCTTAATCATTAATAGACATAGATAAAAATATCTATTATTCATTACTTACATGGGATGTTACAATCAAGCTCTTTTCACAGGCCTGGAATCGGTACTCCATGTAATAGTGAATCACCTAAAAGTTAATGTCATTTAGATTTTGTTATTCAACAAATAAATGGAGAATATGATTTCAAAAAAATAGTTAATCCTACTATGTGATTATGTACTAGGCATAGTGGATAAATTTCTCTCATATCTGACATTGTCTTTTGTCATGCGATTACAAAATTCCCTAGCTGATGCACTGGAAAATGCAGCCAAAACACTGGAAAATCGGAATCGGGATGAGAAAATCATCACTATATCCCATATTATGGTGACCTCACCATTAATTCAACTAGAATAAAGTAATTTAATTAGATTATCCTTATTTATGAGTCATATGGTCATAACATGAGATGGATTACAATAATCATGTAATTAATTCAAAATGGATAACTTATGCAATATAAAACTGAAAAAGAATGGATCTGACGATGATTGGAAAATTTTACTTTTTTAGGATAGTATAGACCACCATAAGATCCATTAAAAATCATTCATTGATGGAATCATCTTTAGGTGTATTGATGGAGATGAAACTGTAGCTGTCATGAAAGAATTACATGCAAGAGCTTGTTGTGATCACTAGTCTATTAATAGGCTTTCTGATCAAATATGAAGGATTTGAAACTTTTGGCCTTCAATAACTTATGATTTCACAGATTCTAATAATAAATTTCATCCATTATATGTTCAATCCAACAACATTCAGCAACTCCTATAGTTTCTTCATACAGAAAAATAATCATGTCCATTTTCCCCATGTGGAATGGATGTCGTTGTACCCTATCTTCTTGCTGTAGATAAGTATTCTAATTATATTCTTACTAATACTAAATTCTTCTCTAAATGGGGTGAGGAAATACCTATCAACGAAATCAGAGCCTAAATAGTTGTTAGTATTTTCAAAACAAACATCATCACCAGTTTAGGATTCCAGTTTAATTTATTGATGGAAAATGGTGCCAATTTTTGTTCTGTTAAGGTAAAGAAGTTATATAAGGAGCACAATATCAAATCCAACCGTTCATTTTGATATTATGAAGAGACCAATTTATTGATATATTTCTTCAATAAAACTCTATCAAACATATTCTAAAATATGGTGGATAAATATAAGAAACCCTGGATGATACATGTTTTCGTTATTTATGGGCTTACTAGACTACTACAATTTCAACTACTCAGGCAACTCCATACTCATTATTGAATGACACATAGGTAATGATTCCAATTGAAATTCAATTGGCTTCACTCTGAGTTGTATTCTGTGATTAGTTTTCTATTGATTAAATGTCTCAAAATCAATTTGATGAGTTAGAACGATCCAAAAAAAGGATTGCATACTTCAAATCATTTAAAAGTTTATCAGAACAGAATAATATGAGGCTTTAACAATAAAATTCACTTCCGTCCATTTCATCACATAAAATTGGTATTGGTCCCCAGTACTCTAATGATAATAGGAATGAATCATCTAAATATTGGGCCAAAGTGTGAAGGACCTTATTCTATATATAAGGTCTATAAACATTAATCTTATTCCCTAATCTCAATGGATGGAGAACATATGACAACTCCAACCAATGTGAGATTCTTGAATAAATACTTTTTTAAATACATATAGTGTCCCCACTAGATAAATCTAAACTTCATAAAAAAGTTTCCTAGTCACAAGACATTAATATGGATAACAACCATAATTTTCTTGTTGTACGATGATAAAAATGCATAGTATCATTATCCTTAACGCACAACATTAAAATAGATGACATAATTTATTCTCGTTACATGACAGTAAACTGTACATTTAAAATTTTCTATATTTGATGTTAAGATATTCAATATACAAGCATCATTGACATCATTGATACTTCTTACTGGAACATGAGTTCCATTCCTCCCTATTTTTTAGATAGACATATATAGGGGCCTCATTTCAGGAACTACGTGTAGCTTGATTCTCATTCATATGAGACTTGTAGAGACTCCCAGATCACCAATCATGGGCCCAACCGCAAGAAACCAAAAATTTTATATCCCTTTTCCTCCTATTGTATTTGAACCGGATCTATAAAAAGTTCCCTTTTAAGATGAATGACTTTATTTTCATACAATCTTTTGTCTTAAATTTAAATCATTCTACATAAATGTGTTTAAAGCCCTTATCTCTCATATCAAAATCAAATGGTGTGATAATTGATTGTTTAAGAACTACGTTGGGATTAATTCTCAGCCAAATGATATACTTACAGATGCATATATCTCTAATCATGGTCACAACCATGATAACAAACCCCCTTTATTCTCTTTGTAACATTCATACCTACATAAAGAATGTTTATGGAACTATGTATGTCTTGATTCTCACCCATATGAGATATGTAGTGACACATGGGTTTAATTATTTAGTATAGCCAAAATTTTCTATTTTTACATTTAAATCCATTCATGTCCTCGCTACATGGATCTAAAACTCACGACATAATATTGATTCAAAGGAATCAAGGAGTTTATTTGTTTTACATATGAGTCAGATCTGTTTAAAGGACTCCAAATTCATGGATAATATTGATTCAAATATGTGTTATGTGCTTTGATAATTACCTCCTTTCGGATTTCACACTATTACTCATGAATATTTTTAGATCTTCATAATAATTCTTATGGTTTTTGTGGTTGATTTTTAGATATCTGAGAACTCTTTTTCCTAAATATCTAGTATCTTCCCTTAGGTGTAATTGAATATGTTTCTTATATAATGGGTTTGTACCTCCAAAGATGCCACAATTTTGCTATGAATCACATATAATACTTGGCCCTGCATTATACAAAAACCATAATGGGTTTGTCAAATAATGGTAATTTTGTTCTTTGTTAAATTGTCTTTTGTCGCCATAAAAGATTTATAACAATATTCAAAAATCATTACTTTAAAGCATTCATTCATGTATATTTTTCCCATTACCTTTTTCTCGTTCTGAAAGTATTCAATAATTTGTTTTACAAATTTCCCTCACCATGTGTTTAAATCAATATTAAATTGACATGGATCACATGACAACATATCATATAAAATTTTCATTTCAGGTCTAACTTGTATGACCTAAAACTGCAAACACAATAATCCTTATGTTTTCCACATACCTTAGTAGTAATATTACTTCCTTGATTATCTGGAAAACATGATTGGAAGTACCCGCTACATATTATGGTACATTTCATCATAAACCAAGCTCTTTTCACTGGAAAATCTGAATCTCCATAAAAATTTTATGGATTTTAGAAATAGAATGCAAAAAATCTGTGAGCTCTTCTTTCTGACTATTGAGTATGTTCCCCTAGGTGTCCATGCATAAAATATTTATACATAATAGGCATGTAATTCAATAATACCACATTTGGATATGCTACATATTCCCTAGATGACCCTACCTAACACAACCCCCATAACGAGTTTTTTAAATAGTGGTAACCTCATTCTTGGAAAAGATTTCCTCTAATTCCTTTTTCCCTTTTTCCCATATCATCCTTTGAATTAAAAAATTCCAAAATCATAGTTCACATTTCTTCCCTTTTATACCTATATAGAGTAGTATGTTTCCAAATAAATTATAAATAAATTAGAAGAGTTTCATACCTTTGGTCAACACTAACGACCTTCAATTAATGCCAAAACTTGTCCTCATTGTATGAATTAAATCTTCAACTTACAATGCCCTCACTGCAAGACATAAAACTTCATGACATGGAATCATAATTTTTTTTGAAATTTTTTACCATTATTTAATAACAAAATTTGTGTAGAAATGGTTTTTTATTAAAGCCATATGTCATCATAGATGACTCTTTATTCTTAAAATACCTTTACAGAGAAAACACACCCATTGTGGTCGTGAGTCGCACAAATCTACTTTTCTTTTTTCTATTAACAACAAAGTGTTAAATTTATAAGATCTTTTTTTCATGGAATGTGCATTATATGCCCTTTGGTGGTCGTGCATATGTTTTCTAAATAAAAAGCATTTCAATTAAAAGATTCCACTATTTGGCTATGTTGTATATACCCTAATCGGCCCTAAATACCACAACCCCCATAACAAGTTTTTTCAAATAATGGTAACATTTTTCATGGAAGAGACTTCCTTTATGTTTATACGTTTTTTAGATTTGTAGACCATAAAAATCGTGGCTCATGATTCCACATTGAAATGTTTAATGAATATCATAGCGATTCTTAGACATTGTGTCTTTTTTGGGATCTAATTAAAAGATTTATGGTTAAAGTTGTTTGACCTAAAACACTAGACCTTTATAATCCCACATTCATGACTCTAAACTTCCAACAACAATAGACGTGGTACTAACTAGATTAAAACCTCGAAAAGGTAAATCTGGACAAAAGTCGAGTCATATCTCACTAAATGTACATTTTTAATGGTTTAGGTAATATTGAGCAATAAATATCCAAAAGATACAACGTTTTTTTGGTTTTCCATTTTACCCTAGTAAAAATCAAATTATGCTTGCTAGGACCCATAGATTAGGAAAAATCAGTGCGTCCTTCCAAACATGGCGTAGCTCCAAATATATCTAAACACTATTGGAATACCTCTTAGTGGCAAACTTTTACCTTAAAACTAGTTTCATTTCGTTCTATACAAATAAAATTTAAGGGGAGATTTTTTAGACAACATGAAATGTGTTTAAGGTAATTTTCCATAAAAGTTTGTCATCCGAGATTGAAAATTTAGCACTGCAACTCTAAATTTTTCATAGGGGTCAGTGATGGTATTAAAGGCACCAGGACATAGGGACGGGACCGTAGACCCTATGGTATGGTGATATTTTTTTGGCTAAGCATATAAAGAGGAACCAAATATACCTACATTCAAACAACTATGTACCACAATGATGGAGATTATTGAAATAATTATTCTGGCTAAGACCTCATTGTGTCTCCCTAGTCTAGCCAAAACACTATCAGCGTGTAAGGTACTTGTGCTCCCCAATTTGTCATGGAAGACACTTGATCGCCCAAATCTCTCTTCGCCCAGGGTCCTATTTTTGTAAATAAATAAACCCTTGGGTCCTTTATTTGATTATATTGATTTCCCTAAAGCCTAATTACTTATCATGTCTCCCTAGTTATATCTCCAATTCATCCGAAACATTCAAGGATGTTTTTTAAGACCTAAAGCGATGGAATTGATGGAGGATCAGAGGACTTTTGTTCTTTTAGTGTTTGAAATCAATAATACTTGTGATCCTAAAGCAACTAACCTCCATAAATCATAAATACATGTGCACCACCTATTCCTCTCATAGGAACTTGATCGCCCACCTCTGGGAATACCTGTGAATACACTTGATGTCCTATGTAAGGTATCTTCAATGTATTAAAATCCAGTATTTTTGTCACTTTAGTTATCATCAGTTTTCCCAAGCCTTCTTGCACACCCATACTTCTATTCCAATATATACTTGGGATCCCCTCTTTGATTCACATAATCTCTTTTTCCTACATGCCATCAAGCCCTCATCAAATCCATTAATGGAAAAGATTCTTCTTCATTGGCTCTCTTGTCTGAAAGGGGTTCTATTGAGACCTCCACCCAGACCACCTGACTTTCCAAAACACTGGGAAAGGCATATCAACATGTCTCTTATTTGGGATTTATATCCAAAGTTAGAGGTTTCCCACATTTTTTTCACAATGGGTTTAATGTTCTTAGATTGGTTGTGGGTTTGTATATCCACAGTAACATTGACCTTTCTTTCAGGATCAGGGTTGGGATATTCCCAGTATGGATGATTAGGTTTTTAATTATGTCATCCACTTTTCATCTCTAAGACTTAGAAACATAGGTATTTGGTATGGAAGGTATTGTTCACACATTAATTTTTATAGAAAAAAATATTAGTATTCCCCCCATACAAAGATCCACTTGGGTAGTCATCCTAGAGTAAGCCGCTAACCATTCAAGTTGGAGGTTGTATTATTTATCCTATCTACTTACTACACATTTACTCCTTCAGTACATATGATCCATGTAAAATTTTAAGGGAATAAATGTAAGGCTCTTTTCCTCTCTCTCTTCCCCGGTCACCTCGCCCTTGTCCACATTCACTGTGGTAGGCACACCCTCTTCCACTAGTAGAGGATGAAATGTGTGGGTGCCTTTGTTGAATCTTTGAAATACTATTTTTTATCACATAGATCATGACTCATGTGTGCATATAGATTTTTTAAGATCACAACATTCGAAAAATCACTTGAACTTTGAGAACAATGATTCATGTTCTATCCAAGATACATAAATGCGGACTTGAAGGCCCCGACTCAAAATGGTTCTCTTCCAAAAGGGATTACCCAGTCATGTCCCCTAAAATTGGAAACTCTCATGAATAATCCCCAACATGTTAAAATATAAATGAGATCTCTATTTCCAATCATAATTGGGATATATAAGAATCCTTCTCAGGGCCTAATCCCACAGGATATCCTCATCAAGAATCTAACCTTAATTCCCTTAATCTGGGCATCCCATTTATGAATAATATCCAAATTAAACCCCAAAATCACAAAGGCATAATTTTCGCAAAGTAATACCAAAATCATTTCTGTCCTAGGATATCTCTCATATGAGACACATTAAACTATGTGATATTTTATTCACATCAAACTGGGATACGTAGAAATCCTCTTTGAAGCTCAAAACCGACACTTCATATCAACCGTGTTCTTCCTGGGATATATTATCAACATGGACTAATATAACCTGGAAACCCATATCCTTTGCATGATCATTGGGCTGCATCAGCATAAGTCCCACACAAAACTATGACAAATCACATTTTTTATAGACTTATTTACTACATGAAATTAATGTGTATGGATCGGTCTTTATCACATGAACACAAAATTTACAATGTGTCCCATTAAGTGGATCCAATCTACAAGGGTTATGATTCCTTTAATAAGGATGGATAGGTATCCCATTTTATGGGTATGATCCCAATCAAATCAAACCTCCATCTCCCTAGATGAAAATAAATTCCAAATTTCCCCACTGAGTGGCTTAAATAATAGTTTCGTTATAATGATGATTAAAATAATCTATAAACAGTATATGAGAGGATAACATTGAAGGATAACGAAGAATACATACATATGTCTCTATTAATGATGAAAATTAAATAAATACAGATTATTCTAAAATTCACACAAGTTAATAAGTGATTTCAAATTCTAGGGGAATCTTATGTTATAATTGTTTAATTAATATGGGTTCCTAAAAATATCATAAACATATAAAGTGAGTCATGGAGTAGACAATAATTACTCCCAAAAGGGTGTGATGAGTCTAACCTCTAATCATGTCGAACATAACATGCTCTTAGGTATCGTAATGTTCAATCTTAACAAACAACTGCCTTTGGAAAGTGTTTCTCTTTTTAATAGTAAACTATTGTATTTTCCCGGTTCTAGGAATAAATTAAATGGAAACCTCTTAGAAGAATTTATTCATAAACTAGAAAACATGTTTCAAAAAACTACAAAACATTCATCCATAATATTTAAGTATATAAATATTATTTACACATTTTATGGATATGATAGATTGTACATATGAATAAAAAATGTTTCCACTTTTTTATGGAAAATTAAAAATAATGGTAAATAATAATTCACTTTTCTAGAATCATAATTATATCATATATATCATGAATATTCATTAAAACATTCCACATTAAATTATTATAAGGAAGAAATGAAAAATGTATAACCTAAATTCAGTGTGGTGGACGTCCACAAGTACACATTAACAACGATATCATTTTCCATCATATTATTTGGTACGAAATTTTAAATAAATCTACATATTGGAAAGAATAATTATCTAAATAATATCAAATATACACATAATGTTATTATTTATTATCATCCTTGTAAAATTGTGATGAAAATTTAATTACACAACTATGTGGAGTAGATTAGTCATTCTTATGCTAGAGGGATTATTTATCATTTAGAATGATATTAAAGGCATATAAAATGGATATCCCATAGTACATATAAATATATATATTATTTGGCTCATTATTTTTGGATGGTTACAATAGTTTTATAGGATGTATGATACGATTGAAATTGGGAAGAGTCAGTAAAGCTGAATAACCATTATTCAGTAAACATAAATTTGATTCCATGTTAAGGATATGTGGAATATGATTTTCAGAATTACATTAACTATAATTATAATATTTAGAATTTTATAAGAGAGTTTTTTAGCTTTTAATTTTCCTACATGTCTCAATTTTGTACGATGAAAATTTATAGAGGTGTACTTCTTTAGCTCTTGTGAGAGGCCTCCATGTATGTTTTCAAAATATTAAAATATAATAAAGTCACAATGAGGGACAAGTGGTTAAAAATTTACATTCATTAAAATATATTAATTTTTTTTCTATATATAATCTTATAATAAATTTCATATCTGATTACATATAATTTAAATACCTATCTTTTTTATTAACACTTTCACTAACCATTTTTAAATTTAACCTTGGTATCATCTATTTTCATATGAAAGGATTATAATTATATATATATTGTGACAACTTTCACATGAATGGAAAAGGGATGAATTATTATTGAAGATTATATTCGCATTTTCATTGGTAAGTATTGACATTATTTTTGAATAATTTTATAAAATAGTATTTTCATAAAATATGATTCATATCATGTTTGAAAATATTAATATAATTTGACATTAAAGACATCAAGAAAAATATTTATTTAAAACATAAATCATTAAAATACCAATTATATGTTTTATTTATCTATGAAAAATAATGGAAAACTATGACTCTCCAATACAAAATTACATTGAGAGTTTTTTAAAACCATTTAGATGATCTTTCAAATTCTTGGTAAAGTACCAAGTCAGCACTATATAAAAATTTAATTTATTTATATCATCACAAAAAATCAGAAACTTTGTGATGTGAATAAATATAATTTATCTTTAAAATAGCCATTTATATCTAAACAAAATATATTCCCATATAAGAAAATATTATGGTTATTGAAATAAAGAATTTTACCTTTTTACATTAACATATAATAAAATATAACAAATGAAGAAAATATAAATATAAAAAACATGTCATATATTTAAATTTTATATAATTATGTTTCAAATAAAATCATCAAATTAAAAAAATTAATGTTTTTAATTTAATTTGGAGCCCTTTCAAATTCATTCCAACTCTAAGTACTCTATTTACCCTATCTAGATGTGATATGTTTTACAACTACTACTATTCATAATGTATAAAAATAAAAGGGAAATATTTACCAAATTTTATCCTATATATTCCATATATTTTATACATATTTCCAAATTCAATTGTATTTTGCCTCATAATGTAATTAAATTATGTAGTCATAAAATGAAATGAATATCAACTTTCAAAAGAAAATTTTAAAAATAAAAAAGTACCCTCTATCAAAATCAGTAATAATTTTGATTAAAAATGAATAAGTTATATAAATATAATTCAAATTTTCCATATTTGAAATTAATACTATATACAAAAATGAATTTAATTTTAAATTTCATGGTATATTGAAAATTAATGAGAGTATTCGAAGAATCATTGATTTTGAATATTAAATGGAAATTCTCTAACTAAAAAATCCAAAAATTTCTTCCTAACATAATTTGGAAATGATGATTTAAAAATTGGTGTTAATTTTATAAAATAATATATTTATATCTGACATATGATTGGAATAATTTCAATTCAAAATATTAAATAAAAACATTTTTTATGAAAATTGATCTTGGGTGCATAATATTTGTTCACTAAAAATTGAGTGTGTATTTACAATGAATTAATATTTAATTTATTATTGAGTGGAATTATTATAAGTTTAATTAAAAATTATATTACATAATTTTATTAATATTAATTCAATAATTAAGTTATCCAATTTAAATTATAATATGTTTGATATGAAACAGAATTCTCTTAATGCTCAGTGGTGCATGTTATAAAAGCTGTTAAAACATAAAATTATTTAAAGATAAATATTTAATAAAATATCTAACTATTACAATAATATCATAACATCCACTTTCCCCTATCTAGTGCTCTAAAACACTATATCTTTCTATAAACATCAATTAAATGTTAGTAATTTCTGACCAACCAGCACTCTGCTGGTGTTTCCCAATCCCACTTAACGCCAATCCAATTCTTAGAATATCTATATATTTCCTTTAATCTAGTTGAATAAAAAAATTAAATTGAATTCACATTATATCAATATCCCTCTTCAATTATGAATAATGGAAATCATGTAAACCTCCAACACATAGAAAAATCCTGAGTATCCTCCCCCCCTTTAGTAACCTAAGATATTTTTCATCCATAACCACCCACCTATCATTACTAAGTAAAGAATTTTCCATAAAATTTAATGGAATACGAATTTAATTAATATATCTATAATAATTTTAATTAGAAATATCATCCAAAACTCCAAAACATTTTTATCATTAAATTTAAAGATAATGTAGATTTTCATGTTATTTTTTTACCCATGCACGAAACACTAAATTCTATGTATTTTGGATCATTTAAGGACTCTCATCATAGAGTTACCACTCTCGATTGAATCATGAGAGACCCTATAAATGTCACATTAGATAAATAAATTAATTTCCATCATCTATTTCTTGGATATATTCTACTACCATTGAAGACAAATTAACCTATTATTGCTGTCGAGACATCTAATTGACCCCCACCCCCCATATATAATCACTAATCCTATTATTATCTTATATTTATATTCATACCTATATTTAAATGTATAATAAATTTGATTCAATTCATAATTCCCAAAAAAATTACCATATATTGTTAATCATTTATTTAAAATATGGCCCACTTCATAACATCCTGATGTTCCCTTCTTGTATTTGACATGAAATGACCAGTAACACCCAAAAAAGGAAAAATCCTTTCATATAAATATCTTATAATATATCCTAAATAAAAATTATATTAAAATATTACTTCTTTATATGTATTATAAATATTATTAAACATTCAACACCTTATCATTCTGAATCAGTGTGTGTTAGACCAATAGTATTGAGACAGACCTATATCCATTCATCCCAAATCTCTCAGAAATATTCCAGATGTAATACCTATATGATAACTCCAAGGTTCTTACTATCTATTTTTCCTCAATGTTTCTTCCTACTATCAGCTTTGTATTTATATTATCATTCATGTCAAAACTTGTTGACCATTCAGGCTATATCTTCTGAATCCTGGGATGTTCTGGAAAGTAAGAAGCATGTAATCCCCGTTAAATGTATTGGTGATGTAACATCTATTATCCCATGCCAAAATATTGATAAAATGGTTCACATTACTCACCATTAGTCACTATTAATCATTGAAAGTATAAAATGACACGTTATATTATAGAGTCATCATCTTTCAAATAATATAAAATTGATTTAGTCAATAGATAAGAGTTTTAATCAAATGATCGTTGAATAAATTATGTATATTTATGTAAATCACTTACTCTAAATCTCTATGATGGAAGGATATTTTTATATCAGTATTATCTTGGTATATATCATCAAAATTAGGTATGCATTATACCATCTTAATGATTGAATTATTATCTATCAGTTATAAAATTACATAGAAATCAATATTTGTTATCTTTTATAAACCCTTATCTACCATATTCTGGTTATATCTTATCATTTCAATATCACTTCCCTTTAAATAAATGATCCACATAATATCTTGTTCTATTTTCCAATTGTGTGACTTTTCTAGTTTTCATGTTCCAATGTAATCAAAGAATGTTTTCTCATCATTCATCATTGATTGTCATTATTTATAGTTAATAATAAATATTTCTTCGTAAATGCTCTATGGTTCTCCTTAACCCATTAAAATAAATAATTTCATGTTATATTCAAACCATTATACAAAACCAAAAACTATGGAAGATCCCATTATTTCAATGTTCTTTAAATTTATTTTTGATATTTTATTATTTTTACATTACCTTCTTTAAATTAATTTATGATGTTCTAACAATTAGAGTCTTACCTCGAAGGTTCGTAATTTAGATAATTCAGAAATATAATACACTAATATCAATTCCATAAAATATGGTTTTTTTCATTGAACTCATTAAAACTAATTATCTTTTGGTATCCCCATTTAGAACATTTTAGACATCGATAGTTTATTCAATGTTATATTCATTAATTTCATACAAGTTTGAGTCTTTTAGTATGAATATTTCAATGGAAAGAACCTGAAATATTAGAATGATATTTTACTGTCCCACATCCCACAACATAAAATGAAAATAAATTATTTATATCCCATTAGAATAAATACATTGGAATCCTCATCAATATTATCCTAATCCATTGTATTAACATGGGAATATGAAATACTAACAATTAAGTCAATGTATCCAAATTTAATTAGTTACTACATGATATTTAATCTACAATCTCTTTACAAACTATGGATTAGTGAAATTTATTAATGAGCTAAGTTATTAGATTAATATTATTTGGAAATTGTTCCTTGGAAATTCATATGTACAATCACATGGTTAAATATATTTATTTCAAATTCATATACATTCAAATCATTACACTTTTCTTTCGAGGTGTTTTGATCCATGTATTTTCTAGACTATTTCATTTCAATAAGAAAAAATATTTATTTTTATACCATGATAATAACATGGTTTCAAGGAAAAAACATTTTAATTTTATAATTGTTTCCATTTATTCCAACGAATTCCATTTAACAATGTAAGTCAACAAATTATATTTTTAATTATGGATGTAAACCCAATCATTCTCTATAAAATCATATATAAATATAAATATGTAAATAGAACCTATATAAGATTAAAATAGGGTTGTCCGAAAAATAATAGTGAAAAAGATCTAAATTATTTCTCTAGGGATTTTTACTAATCATTTTAAATAAAACGCTATTATATTTCAAAAAATAAAACTCTCACAATTTCTAATTTAATATTGTTAAAGGATAAAATTCCCATTCCATAATAAATAATTCATGTTTTTCTCACTAATATTTTTATTCATGAAATTTTAAAATTCAGGATCTTTATAATTTATATTTTTTAGAAATCATATCACCATATAATATTCTAAAGAGATAAATCATTTATATACTAGTCATCATGCTATAAACATGGACCATAATTTCACAGTATAAACTCTTTTAGTGAAGATTTTTTCATTGGATAACTCATGTAATTAAAAATAATAAATCCAGTTCCTCTGTATTCCATGTATGTTCCATACATATTTCAGTCTTTAGAAATCTTCTATCGTTTTCTATCCATTGACATCATATTTTCCTATAATTTTCACATCATCAAAATCAACTATGTTTAAATTTTGGAATGCCTGAGATACATAATTGAACATGTATCCTTGATATAAAATTGATTATATTGATGGAACTAATCATAAAAACACAATTTAAACAAAAACAAATTCACTTACTTACATGTTTATACTTCCCATATATGTTATGATGTAATATATTCAATTGGAAGATATCATTTTGGTACCATACATAATGTTTATATAATTATTATTGAGATACATGTATATCCCAAAAATAAAATATATAATATCATTCCCAGTTGACCTCCCATGACTTCTATGATTTGTATTTTCCTCTAATTTATTTTTCTTTCATACTATTTGAGGAACTGACCCAATTAATTTAGCATTCAATGGATTTTTAGGTAGTTAATCAACCATAATTTTATAGAAATTTCATTGAGGACTATGTTTTTGAAATCATCAAATATCAGTATATTGTTTCCCCAGGAGTTTCTAACCATTTTTACCATTTCATATAATTTATCCTATATTAATAAAAATAGTAATATTTTAGAAAAATCATCATTGAATTTTATCATCATATATTTTATCATTCTCCAGTCCATGTTGAAATAATTCACATGATCTTCAAATATAATACAATTTAATACCATCATAATAAATTATTGAAACAATATAAATGAATTATTATGTCTAATATGATTATACTTTATGTCATCTACACATTCCATTAAATATTGTGTAGTCTTCTTCTATGGGATTTTATTTATGATTCTCTAGGAAATTTAAATATTCTTCAAACCAATAAAATTTATATCCATCATCTTATATTTATATCTCAACACATCATTGGATTTTACTACCTCTAATCAATTTTTCAAAAAAATTGGATGAAGTATTCATTTTTTAATATCCTCTTGAAATCAATGTATATTATACCTAACTTATCAACCTAATAATTAAAATCATATTTTCTTATAAATTATACGTTCTCTAAACAACCACTAGAAAAGATGTAACATTAAAAAAATAGTATAGGAATTACTTCATCCCGATCCATGTTTATTGAGAGAGAAAAAGTAACCCAGATCAATTATACTACTTTTTAGGAGAAGAATGTAAATCAAAAAACCACGCTAAAACTTATTTAGAAATATTTAATCCACAATAATCCCCATGAATAATATAAAATATATTTTTAATGAGCCTCTCACTCAAGAATATTGTACATAATTAAATGAATCACTTTTCATTGTTCACGAAACTATATTGAACCTTTCACCCTCACAATTCATATGCATAATTCACTTAATATGAAAATTAAAAATTTACAAAAAATGAAAACTGTCAACATGATTATCACATATTAAACTATATAAATTATAGGGAAATATATTTTATTTTATTATAAAGAGAATATAGGCATTATGAATATTAATCATTGGTTTCCCATATTTTAGAAGTTAGAACCATTTATTAGTATGTACAATAAAATGTTCATATATAGGTGGCCCACCCTAGCATTGTAGTATTTCCCAACTCGTCGACTAATAAAACCAACCTCCAAATATCGGGGTTCTAAAAATATTGAACACATTTAACTAAAAATACACATTATAATTCTTTAATAATATTATCTACTCCCAATAGTGATGTTTACACAATATCTATTATCATAATTCCTACTCGATGGAACTCTATTTATGTTATGGTAACCTATTTCTAGTTAACTAAACCACTTTTAATGCTTATTGATAATAATTTTCATTCAATAATATTAAAAAAATATGCTTTCTACTAATTGTTTCACCCATAATTATCCTCACACCAAATACATAATATATATTCTATTTTATCTACATATCGATTAATGAAATAGAAATAGAAATTGGATTCAATTTCATTATGGATATTTAAAAATTATTTTTCATAGAGAACAAATATACACATTTTAGTTAATAAAAATGAATCTTGATTAATGGTGATGGTTTGTAATAACATTTTATCAATATGATTTCTCAAAAAAAAATTCATAATTTATAGGGAGAATTTAAGTGATAAATATGATTATATATAGGGAATGATAATTTTATCCACTAAAATATTTTAAATCCTTAGGATTTTTAATTTAATCTATTTTATATCTAATTTATAGGTTAAAAAATATATCAAATTGTTCTCAGAGTATAAAAAAATTAATAAATCAATCTAACAAATGATGATGAAATAATTAAAGTCATTGAAATTAATTTTGTGGGACACTCTTTGATTTTAGAACGGTTTCTATTGGACTATTCATAGTATGAAGTGATATTATAACCAACTATTAGATTGTTTTTATAGATCTCTACATAAGGGTTATGTTTACACTATTATGAATACCACTCTCTATTTAACATGAATCTCTTCCCACCTATATGAATTTATATCACTATCCATCATTACAAATCAACATGTTCTTGGGACACAAATGACTATCGTATGATGAAAATGATATAATTAACCTTCATGTAAACCCGTATAAAATAATATGTTGATAAATTAATGATCATGTAAGGATAATATTATTTATATATTTAGGTTAAATAACAATAACCTCTGATGTAAGTCTCTAATAGAATAAATTCAGAATATACCTATATTAGAAACTTCATATTTCAATACTACGGTTTAAAGATAAATAATTAATTATTGATACTATTATCACGAAAATTTACTAGTATATTGAGAGAATATGTCATACAGTAAACCATATATGTTGCTACCTAATTGGTGTCATATATGATTACAAGATTTTAAAAATCCTTCCATATATACACTACTGATACAACCATCCATACACCTACACAACACTACAAATAGGATATGTTGATATAAAAGTATTAAATATTCATCCACCCCATACTAATTCATGAGAATTAAGATAATACTATTGATGGTGGACCACCATAACCATAATGGGGTGGTCCTTATTCACTATGAAACCTTATTCGTGGGGGTCTATTATTTATTCTACTATTTATCCCATCTATGTTCTACAAGGTAAGGTGGAATCATTACATGTTACATTATAAATCACATGGTAATTAAATCAAGCCTCAATATTATCCTGATGTTACTCGAGAAATGCCTGTTATTAACCAGAATGACTTAGGTCACAGATTTTTTTAACACCACTGTTGATTATTGATTGAAATATGACTTTTTTATAGGAGTTGTTGAGTCTAATCCATGAGGTAAGGGACTCACATTCGTGTTCAATAATTTTTAACACAATAAAATATTAATAAACATTACCTACACATTCACCCCAAATTGATGTAAATAAAATATAATATTTCTTTTACTAAGTCATCTATTTAATGATGCCACTAATCATTAATTCAAAAAGTAAAAATATTTTCATTGAAATATTTTGTGTAACTTTTATGATTTAAAATACTGAAAACATACTCCACCACCATCATGATCCCCTATATGATATCTATCATCATATGACATATGTTATTCTCAATATCACAGTGTTGTACTCTTATTATAAAAAATACCTAAAATTGACTCATAATATTTCCAACTCCTAATGAGTAATAGTAAAAAGGGATCCCATATAAGATATCTCTCCTCCTCATTGTCTTGAGTTCAGGTGGAGGTGCTACGTGGCATTAAGCAACATCCCCATGACACCAAATGTTTACAATAAATGATAAAGGTATTGAATACATGTGGGGGATGATGTTCCCATTATCAATAAAACCACTCCCCAAACAAACCATAACAATGAAATCACCATATGATTCAGGGTAACAATGAAAGCCAACAATACATTTAAATTATCAAAATCTGACCAAATTAAATTGACACAATGGATGACTATAATATCAAAGTAAACAACGTAAGACAAATAATAAAACTCCAAGAAAATAACAACACCCCTAGAACTACAGGTTCCATGATCCAACATCATAAATTATCCCAAGAATCAAGACTTAGTGCAAAATATTTGTGATACTTTTCCTTTTCTCATATCATGGTAGATGACATTAGAGAAATCTCAAATGTGGAAAAGCAAGGGTGAGTACAGAAACTATGTAGGTTTTACACAATGAATTAAATACCCATTCCACTAGGATAGAAAATTTAGAAACATTTATAAATAAATATTTATATAAAAAATTTATAAAATAGTTTAAAATACAATATTAACAACTTCCCTAACAACAAAGTTTTTCTTCAAAAATCCATTTTTCAATGAAATAAACTAACCATCTCTTTAAAACCAATTCATAAGTTTTCATTGAAATAACAATTATAATTCTCACATAATCAAAACAAACCATGAACTCTTCATTACAATAGTTCCATACTCATTAGTGTTTTATCATTGAAACAGTATGTCATCACAAGTTATTCATATTCAATTTTCCATTAAACCATTTCCATCGAGCAATATGACTTATTTGAACCAAGCCTTATAAATCATATATATACTCACTGCAACACATTATTCAGAACCATGCAAAAAATATTCAATACTAAACCCATTTCAATAAATCATATTTTTTATTAGAAATCATTTTTTCATAAATTAAACCAGGCTACCATTGTAAAATCTTCATTTTAAATTCACTTATTGAAGCACGTTACAGAACCAAAAAAAAATATTATCTAATTTTAAAAAAATAGATAAATCATAAATTTGTGAAACTTATAAAATTCATTTTACAAAAATTTCAGAACCGATTCTATATAATTAAATAAAATAAAGACTAATATAATCATTTTTTATCTTGAGGACTCAAGAGTGAAGCCACCTAACTCATGTTTGTTGGTAAAAACGATAAATAGCATAACAAATGTCACAATACTGGGTTGAAACTTGATTAAACCACCTTATATATCATCCCTCATCATTGTCCAAAAAAAATTTCAACATTTTTTTAATATATAACCTTATATAAACCTTATGTGGGCATAGATCTAAAAATCCAAGAGAGATATCATAGTTGGTCTATGAAAAACACCAAGAACGAAAAAGAACAAATCCATTCTACAATAACCAGGCTTCAATGCACTACGTGATGGATTCAAATCACTTAAAAACACATAAAATAGGATCTCCGACAACTGAGAGATAAGAATCCCATGTGAGGGTTGTTTTGGGGGAAAAAGATATCTTATTGGTAATAACAAATTAGATCCATAATTTAAAGATATAACATTGACCCACGCAAGGTTTTGTCACATTGTTAAAAAAGCAGTGCAGAAACCAATCTCCAACCACGAAATTAATGATGGACCTCGCACAGATAGTTCACACTATTACGAAATTATGCGCCAACTAAGATAAAGCTCATTTTAAAACATATACACCACAATGCATGTTTTCTCCTTGTCTTACACATGGTGTCAAAAAACCACGGGTATCCCATGTACCACCCCTTTTGGACATTTCTCTATGTGCATGGTTTTCTATATGTGTTGCACAGAATCTAGAAACCATACACCACCCATGAACCAATAACCCACCCCCCAACTGTAAAAAAGATCTCGAAACTCTCCCAATATTCATGTATAGAATGTATATATAACAAAAATAAAAATAAATTGATACGTACTAGAAACCAATGGTTCAAAAATCTCCCCACCATTAGTCATTTCATCCATAAATCATAGAAATTTCTTAATTTCTTGATAGAGTTTTGATCATTATTCTTTCTTCTCATTATCTTCCTCTCATGTCTCTTATATAATATAACCATGTTTCCACAAAACCCAAATTAGGCTGAGGGTTTTCTTAAGAAATACTTTATTATACATATCCATAATCCACACGAGGATATATACTAAAAATCATCCAGCTATATGTCAACATTATCTCATATAATCACATAGTCAGGATCTGGTTGGTACATTTTCAACTAATATATGTGAATGAAATTTTGCACCACACTGAATCGTGGTGGTAATTCCTACTAATTCATAACCTCTCTAACCTAGTACATTATTTCAAAAGCTCATATTTATAGTGTATATAACATAACAATCGTCCCAAAACATCGATCTACAAACCTTAGAGAAATTTAAATAAACACATGATTACTCATTCTAAATGAAAACATCCATCGATGATGATATTCATACGATTTAATATGACTTTGATCCATCTACAACTATTTCCTAATAAAATAAATCTTATACACTACTTCTTGGACAGGTATCTACTGAAATATTTATGTCTCACGTGTTTCCATCCAACACAGTGGAGAAAGACACATATAACTATAGAATGCTTCAGACGGAACAGTATATATTGAGTCCCAATATCTATTGTTATATAAGAACTCCACTATGGGTGTGTGCACTTACCATGAGCAACCAAAATCCATTACACAAGCCTATAACATATCTTCCAATGTATAGATGTTTCTCTTGAATTTATCATCTCTATGATGAATATTTTTCATACTTATAGTCAACTGAGTCTCTAGGTATTTCTATTAGGTTTTCTATAAATGACATGTGAACCTCTAATCTCTATTTTATATTATCAAGGCACGCATTCCATGACTATTTTCCACATATTGGATATAGATTTTTGATAGATCCTCCTCCATAAGAGTTTCCAAAAAATTGATTGAAAGAGGAATATTTATGAGCGGATCCACAATGAACCATATGGAATCTTATTTCGAAACCTTTATTGGGAGACCGTTAAAAAAATACATCACTATCTACTGTCATTTCCAAACAAGGATATGTATGGACAATAAAATACCTATTCGTCATTGATTCCCTCATTTAATTTTCTGATAAGTCATGAATCCTAAAACAAACTCATCCACATTCCATTTCAGGTTAATCCCCCAAAATATGGGTTTTAATTCCTTACACATCTTATGTATTACCATATGAACTTCCCATCGTGAATGGTTGTAAACATGAAGTTGTTTTTACTAGAAATCCATAACTGTAATAATTTGATTCCTATAAAACAACATCGAATTATCATCTAGCATACACACCTCAAGGGTTTATCCACTATTTAGTTTTGAACTCATATTCATGCCTTATACATTGGATGTATATGATTCATTAACCATATTTATCAAATCTAGAACCCTAGAAACTAAAAATAAAATCATAACATCACCTCAGTGTTTGCATACCACATGCATGTCAACTAGGAACGAGATTGACTTCCATTCATTTGAATCCTTTTATTCCAACTGATAATATAACCTTCACTTTAATGCTTCATCCACCGAATTTACTTTTCACATTCTATACATCAAGTCAAATTATATCATCTAGAGGTACTTCATCTATCTCTATTAACTCATATTCAAATCTTATTGTGAGAAAATTTGTGTCAAGATATTATGATCCATGAACAAAGTAAATTTCTCAACAAATGGATAATGATGGCATATATTCTAAGCATGTTCTATGGAAAAGACACAAAATAATATGTTGGTTAGATATTCTCATGAATCCTCGGCTTCCTTTAGCTGTAAGAAACGACATGGTCTCTTTTCAAAAGAATATAGGAAAAACTTGATCTTAAACCATCACAATACACCGAATATCCTTGTCCAAATTAGGGAGATATCATGATAGGTGAAAATGTAAGTAGAATATTCAACACATAAAATTATTTATGGAATTATTTGTTCCAATGGAATAGAACATTATTTTTTGTCAATGCATTTATAGGAGAATCCAGTCCCGAGAGGTAAAAAAAAAGCCTTATCAAAAACATACTTGGCTAAGAAAAAATTCTATCTCAAAGACATTATTGAATGGTTTCTAATAGATGACAGCATATACATTTTCAAGATCTACTAAAACTCATATTTTAGAGATCACATGGCCATGGAATCATACCTCTTGTATCTAAAATTCACATTTTGATAAACTGGAATACCGATGAGTGTCTCTCAAATTTTACAACAGTGTTTCCAAGTGTTTATCATGTTCATCCCTTTTCCTTGAATACACCAGTACATAATACTCAAAAAAAAAAGAATTGAATCTTGGAATCTATAAAATATAGGATTCATCTATTCAAAAAATAATGTGGGTGAATTCATAATGTAGGAAGGCAATACTGTATATTCATAATGGACAAAAATGCTTCTAGAAGGTATTATTGCAATATCCTAGTTCACAATTCGAAATTGGTGATATAATAATCACTAGTAAACATTGGATGACCACTAAGATCTCGTCTATTGATTTAAAAAATCCTTAATGAAAGGTTGTGGATACTAATTATTTATCAAAACTTGGTTAAGCTTGTGATATTTAACATGAAGCCTAAGAGTTCTATCATCTTTGTTTACCAATTAGACTGCTGATTCCTATAGAGACGCTATATGATGAATTAAACACTTCATTTGTAGTTCTTCCAATGGAAAATTTATTTCCCTTAATTCTTTTTTTTCATTCGATATGAAGGGAGTTTGATAGTAATAGCCTATGAGAGGACATCAATTGTAATATCCACTACCCTTACATGTGGTAACCTAATGAAATTTCTGGGAAACACATCAGGAAACTAGTTCATGACTTCTAGAAAACTAATAGTCCTGATATTATCCATCTATTCCAAGGTCAATTCCAACAACTGGTACAATAATGGTCCCACATCTAGTGTGAAAAAGCTTGTTTCACCTTTCTTTACATCTCTTTTAACACTAAAGAGATGGTTGACACCATTCTATATCTCAAAACTAATTGTCATACTATAATAGTTGATGTGAGCCTTCAATATTGTCAACCAATCCATACACAGTATTACATCACATACATCCATTTATATTAAAATGAAATCCCATTTTTTGTTCAACTCCATCAATAGTTATAGAACATCCTCTATATAGAAAAGATCAACATTCTCATTCCCCAAGAAGATTTTGATGTTTTGTCACAGAATCCAGCATCTCAAGTTCTAAAAATTGAAACACAACTACATGAGAAACAATAAAGGAATGTGATCCACAATTACCAAACAAAACATTCATATGGGTATAGGTCAAAATAATCATACTTATCACAAGTATATGGTCGAACCTGATTATCCACAATCACCTACTCAGGTCTATATAATTACTTCGTTGCTACATTTTGTTCATTTTTTCCCTATTGAGATTGCCATTGCAGGGGAGTCATGGTATTTCTAGAATTATAATGGATTGAGATATTCATCAAATGAGATTTATTCTGCTACCCTCTCCTGATCAAAACATAAGACGCATGGCATATCTAATAAGTGTAACATGCACCGGACCTCAGAGCACTGTGACCACAGCTCTAAAAATTCCCCATTTTGATTCAATTATGGATTGATCTTGGAAGTTCTGTTCATTATCTATTAATGTTCTCAAACAAACCACATTGGAAGAATCCACGTTTTATCATGTGTCTCCGAGGATAATTTTTGGATCCCTTTGTTGGATTCTAATTAGCACTACCGCATTGAATGTATATGTTCTTATTATATTTTCTCCCAACATAAGTGTTCCCACCATTAAGCATATATATGAACATATTTCCTCAAACCATATCACCTCATATTTCCCTTTTATACACTATCACATTATTGACCATCTATATATAGTACATAAAAAATAGCATAACAATCTTTGAGATATTATCCTGTATCAGTCCTTATTTAATGATGCATGCCTTCAAGAATTCACTAGAATCAACTTCAGGTGAAAAGAGGAAAAAATTAATGAATTTAGTTGCATACTCAGTGAGATAAGTATTTTAATAATTCATGCTGAAGAAGTGAGTTGTTATATTAATCATAAATATGTGAGTACATAATTGTTTTTTAATTCACTAGAATTATCCCAACCAAGGCCTTGATCTACATTATCCTACATACCTAGATCCCATGACGTGAATGATCCTACAACATTTATGTCACCAGATTTAATTTTAGCTCTACTAGCATTCTAATGAATTCAAAAATATGATTCATCCTATTCAACCTCAACTCTACCTTTTTCTAGTTTAGAATCACCCTTAAAAATGGTGAATTATTATTCAATAACTGGATGGAGTGATCTAAATGTCTTGGTTCTTCCCTTTGGTTATCTTTTGTCCATAACATGAAATTCTTGGATGATACTCTGAACCATGTGTTGGTTCACATGTGTTTTATGTGCAACCACATTCTCTATAACACCTTTCTGTTTGTTTGTACAATGACTACTAGGTTCCATTTTCGCTACAACACAACACCTGATAAGTCTAACTCTCTTCCAAATGTAGTTGTAGTATTTGAAATTCTATAACATCAACTATCACAACATTTTATTCCCAAATAAATCATTACAACATTATTCTATTTTTCTAAACATTCATCTTTTTTTTGAAAATCATACCATTTTCAAAATAACACAACCATGATTTTTCCAAAAACATTCAATTGAAAAAATATTCAAAATTTTAAAAAAATAATCACCTTTTCACAAAATCATAAATCACTATTTGAAATGTTTTATGCTCTCCTAGTGGGAAGTCATTTATTTAATACATGTCATGCTCATCTCACTGGCCTCCCCCATGGTAATTATATTTCAAACCTATAAGTGTTCCCAAAACACATATGTACCAAAAATCTTGGTAACTAAATTTTAAACATAAAAATTTTACCTATAAATTTTTATGGACTACATTTCATGTCCCAAAAATCATACAATTTATATGATTCAAAGTCATCGAATATAGAAGAATGAATTTAACTCCAAGACCAACAGAACTGATAACTACATATCCCATAATGAATGGAACAATTTGATACAATTTTTCTCATACATATTTTATTGGACAAAAAAATAGTATCATTTGTAACATCCCACCCCCTTCATTGGCTAAAGTTGAGCCAGAGTTTCTACTTGACCTTAAGTGACATCCCCAATATACCAAAGGGTGCAAATAAAAACCAATGGGATTCAATGTATGTGGGTGATGATTTTACATTATAGAATAAAACAACTCACCAACCTAACTATAAGAAATAGACAACTATATGATCTAAGATAATAATTACACACAACTAAAAATTTGATTTATCTAAATCAGGCCAAATTAAAGTATCAAAGGGGAAAATACAATATCAATGTAATCAGTGTATGATAACTAATAAAACTCCATTAAAATGACAAGACCCCAAGCTCCACATGATCCATCATCCAAATTCATCAAACATCTTTTGAATCATAAATTTGTAATAAAGACATGTGATACATTACCTTAACAAATATATTAGTAAATGAAATTTGGGAAATTACCAATGTTCTGAATTAGGGGTTAGTACTGAAACTCAATAGGTTCTCCACTAGGGGATTCCCTACTCAGGAATATAGGATAAAAAATTTAGAATCATATATATATAATCACTTATATAAAAAATTCTAAAATATATTATAAAAAATATAAACACGTTCCATAAAAACAAATTTTCCCAAAAACCCATTTTTTTAATGAAAGAAATCAAAAAATGATTTAAAATAATTTTAAAAGGGCTCTCAGACCATTGTGAGGTAAACATCTTGAGTTAGGGATATTTTGGTAAAACATAAGTCTCTTGGTTTTAAAAACATTTTAGATTCAAAATTTAAGGATTTTTCATTCACCTGCACACAGTTAAGAAATCATTTCCCTAACTATGATCTAGAACCTTCTTTAAGGATTGACCTCGCATGGTTAGATTTCACTATTTCCAAACCATGCACCAAACATGCCAAAAATCACTCTCCGAAAAATGCACCACAATTAATGTGTTCAAAAAATGGTGTGCAACCTATGTTCCCTCCCTTTCCCCCGTCTCACTGTCCACTATTTCTTGCAAGTGTTTCATGGTTTCCACATACCTTGAACCATTACTACACCTATAATAATTCCTCAAAATCTCTCAAAACAATCTCCAAACTCACCCAATATTCACCCATATACATTATATGACTAAAAAGTATAAAATACGTTATATAACAGGAACTGGTTTTCCTACACCCTATGTTTCTCAAAACACATTGTCAAAGGTATAAGTATTTTTATAACCTATAATATTAGAATGTTTACACTATATACAATAACCATTCCAAAATATCCTTGAAATATCTAACAACATAAAGGGAATTATAAACCTAAAACATATGGTCTTATTATATATAATATTTTAATTTATCTTTATTCATTGAGCAGTTATAGCCTCCTTCAAACCCTCCAATCTCTCGTTAGATAGTTGTAGAAATTACTCATATATATATATTCTAACTAACTCTTCACCACCTTGATAAATTATAATGGTCACAATAACTTCTTAAACAAAAATATCAATAATATATGAAATTTCCTAGGGAAAAATTATAACATTTAATTAAAATGAAACACATTTAACAATTTATTACATAATATGAGTGGAAAAAAATAAAATATAGTGTACATAGAAAATTATTCCTACATATCCCCCAATCATTATATTCTATTACATTAAATCATATTCAAAAAATAAGGATATAACTGTGCTATAATTAATTGAATAATACAATTATAAAACATTGGTATATTCATAAGTACAGATGTTAGTAAATAAAATAATCAGGGCCCTTTGGTAACAATTTATTGACTATACATACCTAACAGTTGGGTTACTTGGATTTTGGACCAAAATTTATTAACATAAATGTTTTTTCACAAATTTCCTAAAATAAAATATTTATTTTTATAACTTCATTACTTTTTTCCATATAACCCACTCTGTTATATCTATATTAGTAAATATCCCACCAAGGCTCATTCTAATTCAGTTAAGAGGATATTTTTAAAACCATACTTCCTCTATTATTTATACTGGGTTGTGAAACTATTAAAACATTGGCATACAAAATCATGTTTTTCATTATCCTAATGAACTCATAAAAAAGTTATTTTAATTTCTAGTCCACAACAAAAATTATATACATACCTCACCTATAGCAATTTAAAAATATAATTAAAATTAAAACACATGCATTAATATAATGTAAAAAAATACCTAGGTTTATAGTAAGAAAAAATATCTCATATATTAGCAAATAATTATCCAAAAATAAATAATAGTGGAATGGTAAATAAATTTTTTATAAAATATAAAAATATATAACTCTTCGGAGTAATTATGACCCCCCTATGTATGTAATATCTATCTACACTATTACAACCCGGATCACCCATAAAATTTATGTTTATATCATTACAAAAAACATGAAAAATCATAAAATAAAAAATAGGGGTCTATTGGATAATACACAATAGAATTCGTAACTACTAGACAAATACTATTCACATATTAAAAAATTTATAATGCTAATGAAATGGTAAAATAATTTATAATAGATATATTACTACTCAAAACACCATTGGATTAAAAATAGTGTAATAAACCAACTCAAAGACTTATCATGCTATGAATATATTCTCATACTAATTATAAACATTACTCGATATTTGAAAAATCTCAAAATATTACACGCACTAGAAAAATTACATCACATGTCAAATTATTGTATCAGTATGAAATAAATAATAACCACATTACAAAGATATTTTAATATGATAAATAATATTTGGTTTCGGAATCATGTTATATTAAGGGAATATATCTTTTTATTGAGTACCTATTCCCACGGATGGAGGATTAAAACCCCATCATTAGGGTGACTACCTGACCCTTTATTTCATATAGGGTACCCGTTCCCTAACTATGGTTTATTCAAATTGGTTATTACCTAACCCTATCCAATATTATTACATTAGAGATCCCTGTGGTTATCTCAACATGTGTGAACGTATACCAATGATTAATATTGTTAACACACACCCAATAATGAAATGTTGTAATTTTATAATTCCACAATTAATATGATTACCCAAATTCTCACACATATTGTAAAAAACCATGATTTTATACGATATATTATTTTTGATTTATTTTATATCTTCAATTGCACGCTACACCAAGATTTTCATGCACTATACGCAACACAGTATTAGGTTGCAGTATATGCAACACAAATATTGGATTGTGTTACACATAATTTCAATTTTGTTTGGTAGTAGTTATTCTACGCCACATTGATTATATATATAAATTCAATTTATAAATTAAATATGGTTGTATTTTGTTATACACAACAACAAAGGAGTCTTTCACTACACGCAACCCTAACTTTGCTTGCATTACACGCAATGGCGACCTTCCTTGATAGCATGTGTTGTACCCAATATTGGGCTTCACTAAATAACGATATATTATTATAATATTATTATGAATGAGCCTTTATGAAAATTATAAACTAAAATTTTAATTTTATAACATTATTATTCATCTTACACATTTTCTAGAACATGATATAAAAAAAATTCTGGTAATATAAGTATTTTTCAAAAATGCAGTTTTGCCGCCTTTTAATGGCGCACCAGCTTTAAATCTAGTTTTTGACATGTTTTTAAGTTCAATTTGACAAAATAAAATTCTTATTTTAAATCAGTATATAAAAATTTACTTTGGATAAATTTTTCTTATTATTCTGATAACATTTATATTTTAATGAATATTAAAAACATGCTATATTTTAATTAAAATCAACTTTTTCATCATAATAATTTATATGGTTAAATTCTAATAGTGTATGGTTTTAAAGAATAAATAGAATATATTTTTACCATTTAATATAATGAATGTCTTTATAATTGATTTTACATTGAATTCATAGGTAAAATCCTTTCAATCTTTTGCAATGTTTTAACTTTTAAAACTCATTTTCTTGACAATGGGATTAATTTGAATTTAATTTCTGAATCTTCTGTGATTTTAAATATGAAAAATGAATTCCATATTTGGAATCATTATGTCCAAATTTTTTTAATAATCTACTTTTTATTTTCAGGCATTATGAATAGTAACTATGGTATATTTTATTTACCATAGTTTAAGATAAATCAGGTAATTAAGGGTAAATATAATAGAATAAAATTACCCTAAAACTATTATTAATATAATTGCATGATTATATTTTTGCCATGTGTCGTACTTGGGTCAAAATTGAATCTAATGGAATCCACTTGTATTTGATTATGACATTTAGTTTATTATATTTAAAGGAAAGTGAAATATGTCTCACTCAAAATTTAATAATTAATGAATTTTTAATATAAAGTAATACAAAATATAAATTTGGTTATAAATACTCATTGGAAAGATAAAATGTTTTTCTTTATCATGGTAATTTATTTGTAATTTTTACGAGTTTTTTAATTACCTTATTATCTTATACATTAATGATACAGAAATTATTTATTTAGTGAAAAATCAATAATATTGTTTTTAGTGAAATAGTAATACATATCAAAATGCCCAAAAATCTGAAACAAACTTATTGTAAGTGTTTATATGAACCCTAATCATCCATTGGCCTATGTTTTGACCATTTCGATTCTTATTAAGGTGATTATGGCACTTATATTATTTTATTTTAAATGATTCCAAAGTTGTCACCTTCATAATTTAATAAATATAACAATTTACATGTTGTTAATTTAAGATGATAAATTCGAGTAAAATTATTATTATAAAATCTTTGAAATTTATCTTCATCATAGGATTTTATTTTTAGTTTTTATGCAACAAATTTTTATATTAAATAATTATACAAAAATGTTTTAATAATTATTTTATTAAGAGATATACCAAAATAATGGTTTTAAAAATATTAAAATAAATATTATATGAACTATTTAATGTGATACACGAATTTTATAGAAAACTTAAACATGTTAGGAATATATTAAATATATTTTTTATTATATATACTCTGTGTGAATATTATTTAAATTATAATAAGTGAATAATGTCAAAATTGACGTTATTTTTATTTTATAAAAATAACATATTATAAAATTGTTTTAAAATAAAAAAATTAAAAAATTATAAATTGAAATTTATATGGTCGAAAATTTCATAAATTATCTAATTATGGATAATTCACAACACATATGTAATTATTAATATAATTTTAAAAATTACGAACTTATGACCACAAATAAAATTAAATTGATTAAATAAGGATAAATCAAGTTGATAATGTTTAAAATAAATTACCAACATGTATAAATTTTATTTGATTATGAGATTACAAATATATATCATATAATTTCGGATTTGGGTCATTTTGGTAGTTTTTATGTGGGGTTTTAATTTATTATATATTAATATTTTTGTGGTTTCAAAAAATGCCCCTCTCATCCCTTATAAAAAGGCAACCCATTTCCTATTCTCGTCACACCATTTTGAGTCATGAAGCTCATCCAACCCCGGCCAATTCCTCTTCTCAACCACTCTATTTATATCATATAGGTTGTGGTCATCTCAAAAGACCAACACTAGTTCCCTACGAAGATGTTTAAAGGAGGTCTGTCGAGGAAGAGGTAACACCTTCTACCGACTCATTCAAGTTTCTTTCTTCTTCTACTTCCACTTTTTTAGTTTTTTCATTATAAAGTAATAACATAAGTATTATGAATATTCTTATATGTTATTATAAATATTAAACAACCCTATTTCACCTTATATCCATCCTTTTAAAAACCAAATCATCGCGCGTGCGTACATATGGAATACTGTCTCCATGTCATGGTGTAATCAGTTTTTTCCACCACCACCTTTCTTGGATGGGTATAATGATGTAAATAATAACTATATATGATTATTATAACATTATACTGATTATATGATGTTATATAATCCACTCCAATTCCATTCAAAAAATATGTGAACAATATCATCGCTCGTGTGTACGTACGGATTACCGTCTCCACGATGCGATGAGATTCATTTTTCATGTAACAATTCAAGAATGATTATAAAGTATATTTAATAAGTAATCATGAAATATATGACATAATAATTCTATTGGTTTATATATAATTGTATTTCATCTACTTAATTCCATTCAATCCAATAAGGAAACGAAAACATCGTTCATGCGTACGTACAACCTACCATCTCCATGAATGGTGTATTTATTTCCATTTATTGATCTAATATATATATGTATATTATGAATATATATTATATAAAAATCATGTTTTGTATTCCGGAATTATGTAATCATGATCTAAGTAATGATATTAATAATTACAATTCAAACACGGACGATAGATGAAACGATATTACCCAAAACGCTTCTTTAACAAGGAATTGAGAAATGAACGGATAATAAAAAACTGTTAGTGAATCATATATGATATCATAAATATTATTATGGTTATTTTAAAAGTTAATATTATTTTTAAACCCATTATACAAGATTATCATACACATACAGAAGAAATTGGATAGAAGGAAATGGAAAATTTTTCAATCTCATTTTTATTCAAGATTTCTTATACGTAAGTATTTACTGGGGTTATATTTTTCATCCATGGCCATAAAAATGTTTTCCATAATGTTTTTAATATTCTTACATTTATTTTTAGAGTCATGATTTCCCCTCTTTGACTTTTACTTTTTTATTATTGATGTAATCTTTCTTTTGTTTGCAATAAGTGGTACTTTTTTACTTTTTCGACAAAAGTCCGAGGAGAATGTTTTTTTAACTTTTACGGCATGAACAGATTTTTACAGGTTCATAAATCCTTATTTTAATGAATCTTTCAATATAATATTTCATGAATATTTTCAAAAAAATCATTTTCTTTTAAATTTTCATGGAATTTTGTGAAAAGAAAATGATTTTGAAGAAAAAAGGTTATTTTCCTCAAGAATTCATTTCAAGTGTTTTAGAAAAATTATTTTCCATATAAGATGACATTATTTAGAATGTTTATGTTTTAAGTATAATACCTCTATGATTTACATGGTTTTACTTTTATTATGATGAAATGATATCCATTTGTTTTATATATATTATGTTATGATGGGATGATGTTTATGAAATCCATTTTTATTCATTGGGTTATGATGAATGATTTATGTTTATGTTGTGGAACAAGTAAAAATGTTTTCATTATGAGATGGGTGGGACCTATATATCCCTCCAATGAATTGGGTAATGATTTATATCTCATGATATATACATGGCTAGAACGAAAAGTTAATCTGGTTCAGAGATACAGGACTGGAATGAAGAGTGAACTCGGTTCAGTAATTGAAATTGTACACTATGATGGTCTTGGCAGCAATGCCTTTCCTACTATAGAAATAATATCATGTGCTTAATGTTTTTTCCAGAATTACAAGTTTTATTTAATATCTATTTGATCATTATTGATGTTCCATTATGATCTATTCCTTACGTACTGCCATGTTTTATGTCTTTGCTCATGATTTTGATGTTTAAACATTATGTTCAGTTTTTATGATCAAATGTATATGGTTTATTTTATTTTCGCCATGGTTACCCTTACTGAAAATTTGAGATCACCTTTTATATTTTTTATTTTCCCCAGTATATAAATAAATGTTTTAGGTAAGAAAATAAAAGGGGAAGATCTTTATGGGAAATGTTGAAGATCTTTCACCATTATTAGAAGAATATGTTCCGAGTTTTCAAAGATACTAAACTATTACGATACTGGAGTGTTGGTTCTTGTTATGCATTAAGTATTCCTCAAATGTAATGTAATGCCCATGTACGTAAATATTTGGGTCTCTAGTGTGGTAATCTGAAGAACTTTTTAGTCAACCATCGGAAACTAGGATGTGATAATTTAGTGAGATCCCTAGATATATTTCTAAGGTATGCCTAGGGATGTCCATAATCTTATGTATAAGAATAGGTTATAGTCCGAGAATTATGGTTACAATATTATAAATAATCCTAATATGTTAGAAATTGAATGTACTCCCCTTTTATTATGTTTTTTTTCCTAACATGATTTTTCCCTCTCAAACTATTCTTTTTGGGTTTTAGACGATGGATGGATCCTGAAGGAACTGTGTTGATCAATGTAATGGACAATATATGATTGTCCTTATGATCAAACCAATGTTATTGTAGATGGAGTGGAAAATATTATTTCTATACTTAAATAAACAATGAATCATTCTGGACATCTGAATGACCAGATAAGGGAACAATATTCTATTGAGTCCTTCATGAGGCGAAGTCTAACTTCTTTCTGTGGGTCATCTGATCCACTTGTTGTTGATCAATGGATCAGTAGCATTGAAAATAAATTTTCCATACTTTGTTGTTCAAATCATGAAAAATTCATTTTTGTTGTTCACCGTTTAGAAGGTGAAGGAGATCAATGGTGGACTCTATTTAAGAATACGAGGCCCCGAGATGAAATTGAATCAATGGAATGAGAAGAGTTCATGAAATTGTTCTTCAGTAAGTACTTCCCTCGTATTCTTTGAACAAATATGGAAAAGGAGTTCCTTGAGATTAAGCAGAAGTATGATGAATCTATTGGTATATATGAAGATAATTTTACAATAATTTCATGTTATTCATATGGATTTATCATCTAACCTAAAAGTAAACTTGATCGATTCTTCAGTGGCATAAAACCAAGTCTTTGAAGGGAACTATCTATTAAAGACTTCAGTAGCTATGAAGAAATTGTGCATTGTGCTATCAAGGGAGAACTAGAAGTTGGTGTAACATATATATTTCATGGTTTTGATATGAAAAGAACAATGGAGTAAAAGGAAAAAACCCAGAACAATTGTGAAAAGAAGGTGAATGTTTCTTTATACTCAATGTGTGGAAAGAAGCATGGTGGAGATTGTCTTAAAGGGACTAGAAAATTTTTCAAGTGTGGAAGAGATGGTCATTGAGTAGCTGAGTGTTTATTTAATGGAAAAAGGGTTTCTAATGATGTGAATAAAGAAAATACTGTAGATAATGAACCACCAACACTTCAATGCATCAAGTGCAAGGAAATGGGGAATTACGATAATCAATTCCCTAATCCAAGTGTTAATGATGATCAATGTGAGCAACCAATTAAAGAAAATGATAAAGGAAAGTCACATGCAATCACTATTTGTGATGTTGAGTTTGGAAATGATGTTGTTTAATGATTAAGTGTTTATTCAATGGGATTTCAAAATAGTATCATGGAATTTCATTTATTGTATCGTGGAATTTTGGTATATCTATGTATTGGTTTTTAATAATTATATGGTACCGGTAACTATGAAAAGTTATTGAAATATTTTTGGAACGAAGTTGATATGCATGTAATAAAGGTATAAAGAAAAAATGAAATGATCTGATGAATAATATAAGGAAAATTTTATATCATGGTTTGAGTGTTAGGAAATTTTGGGATTTTGGTATATGGAAAGAGTTATCTTTTGATAGCATTCATGTTTTCACTAAGGTTCAATGGGTATTCGTTTATCAATAGAATACATAATTAAGGTATTCACATGTATGGAATGTGACCCATAAGATATATTTTCAGATATATTGGGGTTAAATGATGGTATTCACATGCTTTGTTGATGACATTTCTTGTAATTGTTTCCATTATACTATGAGTATGGATATAAGTATTTTGGATAAGCTAATGATTGGAATGGAATATATTGTACATAAGTTAGCATTATTTAACGCTAGAACTTTTTTTCATGATTATCGATGGGATGTTATAATAATGTAGTTTTAGAAAAATGAATACCTACGGGAAGGGAGGACACCCATCGCATCAGACAAGGTTGCTGGAATCGAACCCACAACCGAAGTACGACATGCGCTTTTCACCTACCAATAGCCTACAGGTAGTCCCTGGTTAGTAGAAACTAGTTTTATTTTATTAAGTGGTATGATAGATGATTTATAAATACATATTTTTAATCATATGTGATTAACCTCAACATATATGGACTTATGTATATTTGATAACTTTTTCTAACCTTTTGTTTGAAATAGATGGAATGACCCATCATTCTATCACATGATCTACTAACACTTCACAAATAACAAATTCAACATCATTTCATTAATAGGTGATGTGGAAATTGTTCAAGGCAAGAAAAAAAGTGATATTGTACCAAAATCATGTAAGTATTTCTCTTAATTCATCAACTTTAGGGAAATGATCTTGAAAACCAAAACAGTTGTACAAGTTCTCTTATATCTGATGAATCAGATGGTAACTTAGATCATCACAAATTTATGGCTTTGTGATTGTTGGATTTTTAATAGCCATGCTATCTACCACACTCCATCAAAATTTGATGGTTAGATTTATCTTCCATATACATATTCTCACATATGTTATCCTATGTGGAAACAATGTTATTAGTTAATTTGGGTAACCATTACATTTCATTTTTTTAAAGATATGTTTAGGTATTCTTTTTTATGATGTGGGTTTCCATGAAAGAAACCCTCATGTAATAAGCCATATATAACCCTGATGAATTTTGAGGACTAAATTCATTTTAAGGGGTGTAGAATGTAACAAACCGAGATTTTATAAGATATATTCTTTTTAATTTATTTCATATTATCTATTGTACTCTAAACCAATCTTATCGTTCACTATACGCAACACTGTATTAGATTGTAGTATACGCAACACTAATCCTGGATAGTGTTACACATAATTTCATGTTTGTTTGATAGTAGTTATTCTACGCAACATTGAGTGTATATATATATATATATTCAATGTATAAATGAAATATGGTTGGGTTTTTTTTACGCAATGACAAAGGATTATTTCACTACATGCAACTCTGACTTGGCTTGCATTACACACAATCACAACCTTCCTCGATAGCATTTGTTGTACGCAATATCGAGTTTCACTAAACAATGATATATTATTATAATATTATTATGAACTAGCCGTTATGAATAGTATAACCTAAAATTTTAATTTTGTAATATTATTATACATTTTAGACATTTTCTAGAACATGGTAAAATAATAAAATAAATTTTTCGGGTAAAATAATTATTTTTCAAAAATGAATTTTTATCGCCTTTTGATGGCGCACCCACTTTAAATCTAGTTTTTGGCATTTTTATTATTTCAATTTGACTAAAAAAATTCTTCTTTGGAATCAGGATATAATAATTTACTTTGGATAAATTTTTTATATTATTCTGATAACTTTCATATTTTAATGAATAGTAAAAACACGCTATATTTTAATTAAAAACAACATTTTTCATCATAATAATTTATATGGTTAAATTATTCTATTTAATTTATTTAATGTAAAAATATAATATATTTTTACAATTTAATATAACATATTTCATTATCATTGATTTTACATTGAATTCATAGGTAAAATCATTTCAATCTTTTGTAATGTTTGAACTTTTAAAACTCTTTTTCTTAACAATGGGATTAATATTAAATTAATTTATGAAACTTCTATAATTTGAATTAGGATAAATAGATTCCATATTTGGAATCAGTAGGTCCAAATTATGTTTATAAGTTACTTTTTATTATTAGGAATTTTGAATAGTAACTACGGTAAATTTTATATACCATAGGTAATGGTAAATCAGGTAATTAAGGGTAAATATAATATTATAAAATTACCCTAACACATGTCTTAATATAATTGGATGATTATATTTTTCCCTAAATCATACCTGGGTCGAAATTGAATCTAATGGAACCCACTTGTATTTGTTTATGATCTTTATTTAATTTTAATTAAAGGAATGTGAAATATGTCTCACTCAAACATTAATAATTAAATTATTTTAAATATAATGTTATACAAAATATAAATTCGTTGATAAATACCCATTGGAAATAAAAAATGTTTTTCTTTATTATGGAAATTTATTTTTAATTTTTAAGAGTTTTTTAATTACCTTATTATCTTATACATTAATGATGCAGAAATTATTTATTTAGTGAAAAATCAATAATAATATTATTATTGAAATAGTAATACATATAAAAAGGCCCAAAAATCTAAAAAAACATATTGGAAGTGTATATATAAACCCTAATCATCCACTACCCAAATTGTTGACCATTTTGATCCTTATTAAGGCGATTATGGCACTTATATTATTTTATTTTAAAATATTCCAAAGTTGTCACCTTTATAATTTAATAAATATAACAGTTTACATGTTGTTATTTTAAGATGATAAATTCTAGTAAAATTATTATTATAAAATCATGGAGATTTATCTTCATCATATTATTTAATGTTTAATTTTTATACATCATATATATATATTAAATAATTATACAAAACATTTTTACTAATTATTTTATTAAGAGATATACAAAATAAATGGTTTTAAAAATATTAAAATAAATATTATATGAACTATTTAATGTGATCCACGAATTTTATAGAAAACATTATCATGTTAGGAATATATTAAATATATTTTTTAGAATATATCCTCTATATTAATATTATTTAAATTAAAATAAGTGAATAATGTCAAAATTGACATTATTGTTATTTTATAAAAATAACATATTATAAAATTGTTTAAAAATAAATAAATAAATAAATTATAAATTTATATTTATATGGACTAAAATGTCATAAATTATCCAATTATGGACAATTCACAACACATATGTAATTGTTTATATCATTTTAAACATTAGAATCTTATGACCACAAATAAAATTAAATAGATTAAATAAGGATAAATCAAGTTGATAATGCTTAAAATAAATTACCAACATGTCTAAATTTTATTTTATGATGAGATTAAAAATCTATCTCATCTAATTTCGGATTTGGGTCATTTTGGAAGTTTTTATGTGGGGTTTGAATTTATTCTATATTAATATTTTTGAGGTTTCCAAAAATGCCCCTCTCCTCCCTTATAAAAAGGGCACCCATTTCCTCTCTCGTCACACCATTTTGAGCCTTGAAGCTCAGCCAACCCCTGCAAATTCTTCTTCTCAACCTCTCTATTTATATCATATAGTTTCTGGTCTTCTCAAAAGGCAAACTCTAGTGCCCTAAGAAGAACTTTAAAGGAGGTCTGTCGAGGAAGAGGTAACCTCTTCTACCGACTCATTCATGTTTTTTTCTTCTTCTACTTCCTCTTATTTAGTTTTTTAATTATAAAGTAATACAATAATTATTAATTATATTCGGATATGTTTCTATAAATATTAAACAACCCTATTTCACCTTATATCCATCCTAAGGAAAACGAAATCACCACTGGTGCGTACGTATGGAATACCGTCTCCACGTCGTGGTGTAATCAGTTTTTTCCACCACCACCTTACTTGGATGGGTATAATGATGTAAATAATATTTATGTATGATTATTATAACATCATACTGATTATAAGATTTTATATCATCCACTCCAATTCCATTCAATAAATATGTGAACAATATCATTGCTCGTCCGTACGTACGGATTACCGTCTCCACGACGCGATGAGATTAATTTTCCATGTAACAATTCAAGAATGATTATAAAGTATATTTAATAAGTAATCATGAAATATATGACATAATAATTCTTCTGGGTTTATGTATATATGTATTTCATCAACTTAATTCCATTCAATTCAATAAGGAAACGAAAACAGTGTTCATGCGTACATACGGCCTACCGTCTCCATGAATGGTGTATTTCATTCCATTTATCAATCAATTATATATATGTATATTCTGAATATATATTATATAAAAGTCATGTTTTGTATTCTGGAATTATGTAATCATGATCTATGCAGTCATATTAATAATTACAATTCAAACACAAATGATAAATGAAACGATTTTACCCAAAAACGCTGCATTAACATGGAATTGACAAATGAATGGATAATATAAAATTTTAAGTGAATAATATATGATATCATAAATATTATTATGGTTCATTTAATAGTTAATAATATTTTTAAACCCACTATATAGGATTCTTGGACACATACAGGATAAATTGGACAGAAGGGATAATTTTTCAATCTCATTTTTATTTGAGATTGCTTATACGTAAGTATTTACTGGGGTTATATTTTTCATCCATGACCATAAATTTTTTTTCATAATGATTTTAATATTCCTACATTTATTTTTAGATTCATTATTTCCCCTCTTTTACTTTACTTTGTTTTATGGATGTAATCTTTCTTTTGTTTACCATACGTGGAACTTTTAAACTTTTTCGACAAATGTCCGAGGAGAACTTTTTTTAAAAAATTTACGGTATGAACTGATTTTTACGGTTTCATAACACCTTATTTTAATTAATCTTACTATATAATATTTCATGAATATTTTCATAAAAATCCTTATCTTTTTAAATTTTATGGCATTTTGTGAAAAGAAAATGATTTTGAAGAAGAATGTATATTTTCCTCAAGAATTCATTTCAAGTGTTTTAGCAAAATTATTTTCCATATAATATGACATTATTTAGAATTTTTATGTTTCATGTACAATACCTCTATGATTTACATGGTTTCACTTTTATAATGATGAAATGATATACTTTTTTTATATATATATTATGTTATGATGGGATGATGTTTATGAAACCCATTTTTATTCTTTGATTTATGATGAATGATTTATGTTTATGTAGTGTCACAAGTAAGAATGTTTTCATTATGAGATGGGTGGGACCTATATATACCTCCAATGCATTGGGTAAAGATTTATATCTCATGAGATAGAAATGGTTGTAACGACAAGTTAATATGGTTCAATGATACAGAACTGGAAGAAGGAGTGAACTTAGTTTAGTAAGGGACTTTGTCCACTAAGATGGTCTTGGTAGCAATGCCTTGCCTACTATAGAAATAATATCATGTGCTTAATGTTTTTCAACAATTACATGTTTCAGTTCTAATCTATTTGATCATTATTGATGTTCCATTATGATCTATGCCTTATGTACTGCCATGTTTTATGTTGTTGCTCAAGATTTTGATGTTTAAACATTATGTTCATGTATTTATGTTCAAATGTATATGGTTTGTTTTATTTTCTCCATGATTAACCTTAATGAGCATTTGATATCACCTTTTATATGTTTTCTTTTCCCCAGGATATAAAGAAAGTTTTTAGGTAAGAAAACAAAAGGGGAAGGTCTTTATGGGAGATGTTTAAGATATTTCACCATTATTAGAATCTTCTGTTCTGAGTTTCCAAAGATACTAAACTATTACGATCCTTGAGTGTTGGTTATTGTTATGTATTAATTATTTCGCAAATATAATGTAATGTCCATGTACGTAAATCTTTGGATCTCTATAGTTGTTATCTGATGAAATTTTTAGTCAACCTTTGGAAACTAGGATGCGATAACTTTAGTGAGATCCCTAGAGATATTTCTAAGGTATGCATAGGGATGTCCCTAATATTATGTATAAGAATAGGTTATAGTCCTAGAATTATGGTTAAGATAATATAATTAAACCTAATATGTTATAAATTTATGGTACTCCCCTTTTATTATATTGTTTTCCATAACATGATTTTTTCCTCTCACACTATTGTTTTTGGGTTTTAGACGATGGATGGATCCTGAAGGAACTTTGTTGATCAATGTAATGTACAATGAAATGATTGTACTTATGATCAAACCAATGTTATTGGAGATGGAGTGGAAAATATTATTTCTATACATACATAAGCTATGAATCATTCTAGACTTCCAAATGACTAGAGAAGGGAACAATATTCTATTGAGTACTTCATGAGGAAAATACCAACTTCTTTCTATGGGTCTTCTGATCCACTTTTTGTTGATAAATGGATCAGTATCATTGAAAAGAAATTTTCCATACTTTGTTGTTCAATGCATGAAAAAGCCATTTTGGTTGTTTACTGTTTTGAAGGTGAATCAGATCAATGGTGGACTCTAATTAAGAATATGAGGCCCTGAGATGAAATTGAATCAATGGAATGGGACAAGTTCAAGAACATGTTCTTCAGTAAGTAATTCCCTCGTATTATTCAAAAAAGATGGAAAAGGAGTTCCTTGAGCTTAAGTAGAAGGGTAATGAATCTGTTGGTATATATTATGCTAATTTTACAATACTTACAAGTTATTCATCTGGCATTATCATCCAACCTGAAAGTAAAGTTGATCTATTCTTCAGTGGCTGAAAACCATGTCTTTGAAGGGAATTCGCTATTAGATACTTCAGTAGCTATGAAGAAATTGTGCATCGTGCTGTCAAGTTAGAACTGGAAGTTAGTGTAACATATCCATCTCATGGTTTTGACAAGAAACGAGCAATAGTGATCAAGGAAAAAACTCAGAACAATTGTGAAAAGAAGGTGAATGTTTCTTTATGCTCAAAGTGTGGAAAGAAGCATGGTGGAGGTTGTCTTAAAGGGACTAGAAAATGATTCAAGTGTGGAAAATAGGGTCATCGAGTAGCTGAGTGTCGAAATAATGAAAAAAGGGTTATTAATGATGTGAATAAATAAAATACTACAGATAGTGCAGCACCAACACTTCAATGTTTTAAGTGCAAGGAAATGGGGCATTATGCTAATAAATTCCCCAATCCAATTGTTAATGATGATCAATGTGAGCAACCACTTAAGGAAAAGGATAAGTGGAAGTCACATGAAATCACTATTTGTGATGTTGAGTTTGGAATGATGTTGTGTAATTATTAAGTGTTTATTCAATGGGATTTCAAAATAGTATTATGGAATCTCGTTTATGGTATCGTGGAATTTTGGAATATTTGTGTATTGGTTTTCAATAATTATATGGTACCAATAAGTATGAAAAGTGATTGAAATATTTTTGGAAGGAAGATGATATACATGTAATTAAGGGATAAAGAATAAACGAAATGAGCTCATGACTGATATAAAGACAATGTTATATCATGGTTTGAGTAAATAGAAATATCAGGATTTTGGTATGTGTAAAGAGTTATCTTTTAACAGCATTCATGTTTTCAATAAGGATCAATGGGTATTCGTTTTTCAAGAGAATACATAATTAAGATTTTCACATGTCTGGAATATGACCCATAAGATATATTTTAAGATATATTGGGGTTAAATGATGGTATTCACATGCTTTGTTGATGACATTTCTTGTAATTGTTTTCATTATACTATGAGTATGGATATAAGTATTTTGTATAAGACTAAAGATTGGAATGGAATATATTGGACATACGTTAGAATTGTTTAAGGATAAAACTTTTTTTCAATATTATCGACGAGATTTTATAATAATGTAGTTTTAGAAAAAAGGACAACATACATGAAGGGCGGCAACCCATTGCATCATACAAGGTTGCGGGAATCGAACCCACAACCGAAGTACGACATGCCTTTATCACCTACCACTGGCCTACAGGATGTCACTAGTCAGTAGAAACTAGTTTTATTTTATTAAGTTGTATGATAGATGAATTATAAGTTAATATTTGTAATCATATATGATTAACCTCACCATATATGGACTTATGTATCTTTGATAACTTTTTCTAACTTTTTGTTTGAAACAGATGGAATGACCCATCGTTCTATCACGTGATCTGCTAAAACTTCACGAATAACAATGTCAACTTCATTTCATTAAGAGATGAAGTGGAAATTGTTCAAGGAAAGAATAACAGTGATATTGTACCAAAATCATGTAAGTATTTCTATTATTTCATCAACTTTAGGGAAATGATCATGAAAAACAAAACTATTGTCCAAGTGCTCTTATATCTGATGAATCAGATGGTACCTTAGATCATCACAAATTTATGGCTTTGTGATTGTTGGCTTTTAAATAGCCATGTTCTCTACCACTCTCCATCAAAATTTGATGGTTAGATTTCTCTTCCATATACATATTTTCACCTATGTTCTCCTATGTGGAAACAATGTGATTAGTTAATTTGGGTAACAGTTACATTTTATTCATTATTTTTTAAAGATTTGTTTCAGTATTCCTTTTTACGATGTGGGTTTCTATGAAAGAAGCTCTCCTGTAATAATCCATTTATAGCCCTGATAAATTTTAAGGGTGAAATTCATTTTAAGGGGTGTATAATGTAAAAAACCGGGATTTTATAAGATATATTATTTTTAATTTATTTCATATTATCTATTGTATGCTAAACCACGATTATCTTGCACTATACGCAACACGGTATTAGATTGTAGTATACGCAACACTAATCCTGGATCTTGTTACACAAAATTTCCAGTATGTTTGATAGTAGTTATTCTACGCAACATTGAGTATATATATACATATATATATTCAATGTATAAATGAAATACGGTTGGATTTTTTTTATACGCAACAACAAAGGATTCTTTCACTACACGCAACCCTGACTTGGCTTGCATTACACGAAATCGTGACCTTCCTCGATAGCGAGTGTTGTACGCAATATGGGGTTTCACTATACAATGATATATTATTATAATATTATTATGAACTAGCTATTTTGAATAGTATATACTAAAATTTGAATTTTATAATATTATTATTCATCTTAGAAATTTTCTAGAACATGGTATAAGAATAAAATAAAATTTTCAGGTAAAATAAGTATTTTTCAAAAATACATTTTTGCCGCCTTTTGATGGTGCACCCACAATAAATCTATTTTTGACATGTTTATTAGATCAATTTGAAAAAATAAAATTCTTCTTTGGAATCCGGATATAATAATTTATTTTGGATAAATTTTTCATATTATTCTGATAACTTTCATATTTTAATGAATAGTAAAAACATGCTATATTTTAATTAAAAACAACTTTATCATCATAATAATTTATATGGTTAAATTATAATATTTAATTTATTTATAGTAAAAATATAATATATTTTTATCCTTTAATATAACGTATGTCATTATCATTGATTTTACATTGAATTCATAGGTAAAATCATTTCAATCTTTTTCTACTTTTGATCATTTAAAACTCATTTTCTTAATAATGACATTACTTTTAAATTAATATCTGCAACATCTGTGATTTCAATTAGAAAAAATGGATTCCGTATTTGGAATCAGTAGGTCCAAATTATGTTAATAAGATACTTCTTATTTTTAGGCATTATGAATAGTAACTACGGTAAATTTTATTTACCTTCGATAATGGTAAATCAGGTAATTAAGGGTAAATATAGTATTATAAAATTACCCTAACACTTGTATTAATATAATTGGATGATTATCTTATTCCCTAAATCATACTTGGGTTGAAATTGAATCTAATGGAACCCACTTGTATATGATTATGACCTTTAGTTAATTTTATTTAAAGCAATGTGAAATATGTCTCACTCAAACTTTAACAATTAAATTATTTTTAATATAAGGTTATACAAAATAAAAATTCGGTTATAAATACTCATTTTATAGCTAAAATGATTTTCTTTATCATGGTAATTTATTTTTAATTTTAAAAGTTATTTAATTACCTTATTATCTTATTCATTAATGATGCATATATTATTTTTTTAGTGAAAAATGAATAATATAGTTTTTATTGAATAGTAATACATATCAAAAGGAACCAAAATCTGAAACAAACTTATTGGTAGGGTATATATAATCATTAATAATCCACCGGCCTAATTTTTGACAATTTTGATCTTTATTAATGCGATTATGACACTTATATTATTTTATTTTAAATGATTCCATAGTTGTCACCTTCATAATTTAATAAATATAACAATTTATATTTTGTTATTTTAAGATGATAAAATCATGTAAAATTATTATTATAAAATCTTTGAGATTTACCTTTATCATAGGATGCTATTTTTAATTTTTATGCAAAAAATAAGTATATTAAATAATTATACAAAAATGTTGTAAATTGTTTTTTTATTAAGAGATGTATCAAATAAATGGTTTTAAAAATATTAAAATAAATATTATATGAACTATTTAATGTTCTACACGAATTTTATTGATATATTTGACGTGTTATAAATCTATTAAATATTTTGGATAGAATATATCCTCTGTGTGGATTTTATATAAATTAAAATAAATGTATAATGTCAAAATTGATGTTATTGTTATTTTATAAAAATAACATGTTATAAAATTGTTTAAAAATAACAAAACTATTAAAAAATTATAAATTTAAATTTATATTGTCTAAATTATTATTAGTTATCCAATTAGGGGAAATTCACAACACATAAAGAATTATTTATAAGAATTTAAAATTTAGAATATTATTACCACAAATAAAATTAAATATATTAAATAATGATAAATCAAGTTGATAATGTTTAAAATAAATTACCAATATGGAGAAATTTTATTGGTTGATGATATTACAACCCTATCGTATCTAATTTTCTATTTGGGTCATTTCGGAATCTTTTATGTGGGGTTTGAATTTATTATAAATTAATATTTTTTAGGTTTCCAAAAGTACCCCTCTCCACCCTTATAAAAAGGGCACCCCTTCCCTCTTCTCTTCACACCATTTTGAGCCTTGAAGGTCATACAACCCTTGAAAATTTCTCTTTTCAACCTCTCTATTTATATCATATAGGTTCTGGTCTTTTTAGAAGTCCAACTCTAGTGCCCTAAGAAGAAGTTTAAAGAAGGTCTGTCGAGGAAGAGGTAACCCCTTCTACCGACTCATTAAAGTTTCTTTCTTCTTCTACTTCCTATTATATAGTTGTTTCATTATAAATTAATAAAATCAGTATTATTTATATACTTATATGTTATTATAAATATGAAACAACCCTATTTAACCTTTTATCCATCCTACGGAAAACAAAATCACCGCATGTCCGTACGTACGTAATACTGTCTCCACGCCGTGGTCTAATCAATTATTCCACCACCACCTTACTTGTATGTGTATAATGGTGTAAAGAATAAATAAATATGATTATTATAATATAATACTTATTCTATGATATTATATCATCCACTCAAATTCCATTCAATAAATATGGGAACAATATCATCGCTCATGCGTACGTAAGGATTATCATCTCCACGACGCGATGAGATTCATTCTCCATGTCAACAATTCAATAATTATTATAAATTATATATAATAAGTAATCATGAAATATATGACATAATAATGCTACTGGATTTATGTATATTAGTATGTCATCTACATAATTCCATTCAATTCAATAGGGAAATGAAAATAGTGTTCATGCGTACGTACGGCCTACCGTCTCCATGAACGATGTTTTTCTTTCCATTTATCGATCTATTATATATATGTATATTATGAATATATATTATATATAAATCTTGTTTTATATTCTTTAATTAATTAATCATGATCTATGTAATCATATTAATAATTACATGTCAAAACAAGGACGATAAATGAAACGATTTTACCCAAAATGCTGCTTTAACATGGAATTGACCGATGAATGTAAAATATAAAGTCATAAGTGAATAATATATGATATCATTAATATTATTATTTTTCGTTAAACTATAATAATATGTTTAAACCCACTATACAGGAGTCTTGGACACATACAGAAGAAATTGGACATAAGGTAAGGTATAATTTTTCAATCTCATTTTTATCCGAGATTGCTTATACGTAAAAATTTACTGGGGTTATATTTTTCATCCATGACCATAAAAATGTTTTCCATAATGTTTTTAATTGTATTAAATGTATTTTTAGAGTCATGTTTACCCCTCCTTGACTTTTACTTTGTATTATGGATGGAATCTATCTTTCATTTACCATACATGTTACTTTTTTACTTTTTCCACAAAAGTACGAGGATAATGTTTTTTTAACTTATACGACATGAACAAATTTTTATAGTTTCATAACAGCATATTTTTATGAAGCTTCATATAAAATATTTCATGAATATTTTCAAATAAATCCTTTTTTTTAAAATTTCATGGCATTTTTTTGAAAAGAAAATTATTTTGAAGATGAAAGGATATTTATTTCAAGAATTCATTTCAAGTGATTTATCAAAACTATTTTCCATCTAAGATGAAAGTATTTAGAATGTTTATGTTTCATGTATAATACCTCTATGATTTAGTTGGTTTCACTATTATTATGATGAAATGATATTAATTTGTTTTATATGGATTAATTTATGATGGTATGATTTTTATGAATCCCATTTTTATTCTTTGGGTTATGATGAATGATTTAGGTTTATGTTGTGGCACAAGTAAGAATGATTTTATTATGAGATGGGTGGGACCTATATATCCATCCAATGAATTGGGTAATGAATTATATCTCATTATATATACATTGCTGGAATGGAAAGATAATCCAGTTCAGTGATACAGGACTAGAACGAGGAGTGAACTCAGTTCAGTAAGGGACTTTGTCCATTAAGATAGTCTTGGCAGAAATACCTTGGATAAAATGAAAATCATATCATGTGATAAATGTTTCTCCACAATTTAAAGTTTTATTTCCAAGATATTTTATAATTATTGATGTTCAATTATGATATATGCCTTACGTACTTCCATGTTTTATGTCATTGCTCATGATTTTGATGTTTAAACATTATGTTCATGTTTTTATGTTCAAAGGTATATGTATTGTTTTATTTTCTCCATGATTTCCCTTACTGAGTATTTGAGCTCACCCTTTATATGATTTCTTTTCCCTAGGATATAACTAAAGGTTTTCTGTAAGAAAACAAAAAGGTAAGATCTTTATTGGAGATGTTGAGGATATTTCACAATTATTAGAAGATTATGTTCCAAGTTTTCAAAGACACTAATCTATTATGATCCATGAGTGTTGTTTTTTGTTATGTATTAAGTATTTATCAAAAGTAATGTAATATCCATATACGTCAAGCTTTGGGTCTCTACACATATTAACCAAAACCCATTTCCTAATATTATTTCCATAGTGATAATGATTTCTAGGTGATTATTATATATTATACTACTATTTAATTAAAACATTTCATCATGGGTAAACATATGTTAATCCATTCCAATTGATTCATATCGGGAAAATGATCTTCTACATCATCAATACACAATACCCCAAATTGGTTTGTTGTGTAGTCTAAATGATAGAAACATATACCTAGATAAATTTTCTCCCTGAATCACCCCTCTATGTCATATGATTAACCAGAAGGCTATCATGATGATAACTCAGTAGACTTGATTTATGACATATAGTAAAATTAAGAAAAGAAGTTACAAAAAAAATTATATGTTACCCAACAACAATCATAATCTAGCTATCAAGAATTGGTATATTTTATACTAGTGTTAAAACTATTTCATCACATCAACCACAAAATACCTCTAAAAATAATGTCTCTTTGATAAATAGAATTTCATAAATAAATATAGCTAAGATATATTTCTATTAATCCTCCATTATCATTCAATCGGAAAATATTATCTAGTATTACAATGATATACTCTTTAATAAAGTTATATAAAATCATTATGGTAGTGTAACGATATGCAATTTTAATAATTATAAACCATTGAAATATATACTATCTGAAATTTCTAGTTTAACTCAAAGCAATGAATGAAAATGAACTACAACACATTTTATTATGAATAAATTTTATAATATATGAATGAAATAAATAAATTATGAATATGAAAAATTAGACAAAATTTTGAAAAATAAAATTTAAAAAAACATAGGTAAATAAATTAACCATGAACTTATAATCTTATTCCTTATGTTATGAGTTAATGATTATAACCCAAATTTAAACAGATGAAATGCATATGAGAAATATTAATATATTATAGATGGTGGTATATTAATAAAAATTACTGATATTAATGATTCATAATAGTGTATATGATGGAATGTGCAGGAACATAATAAATATTTTATATACAATTTCATTAAAAATATGACCATTGGATATATGGTTCTTGTAAAAATTGAGTATAGATATATGTATATCATGTATTTCCCATGGTTTTGTTTTGTAGATGAAAAAAATAATATTTTGGAATGAAATAAAATAAAATATAAATAATTTTATTACTTTATTATGAAAATAGTTTTTTATTCATTATATATTATATTTAGTATTAAAACATTATTTGATGTATTTATAAATAATAAATAAATTTATAGAAGGTAATTGGATTATTGAATGAAATAATTACATAATAATTAATTTTTATAATATATTTTTGAGTTATTTAATATTAAATATGATTTATTTCAGATTATTATTATTTTCAGTATTTTAAAATTTTATCTTCATAAATTTAATCAATAAGTTTTTATTGATGAATATAATTTAATTATTCATTTTCAAAAAATATATTTTAAATATATTTTAGTTTGTAAGTGATATGAAATAGTATTATGAATGAATAAATTTTTAAAAATTTATTTTTAAAAAATAATGTATCTATATATTTTATTTATTAATTAAAATTTTAATATTCTCATTTTTTGGGAGTGAATTTGATTAAATGATTTAAAAATGTTATATAATTATGATTTTAATATCACATAATTTTTAAAATAATATAAACGATATTTTGATAAATTATACATTTTTATGTGAAAAAGGATTTATAAATAATAATCAATTTAAAAATTTAATTAATGATTTTTAAAATATAAAATCTACGTAAACACATAATAATATTCGATCAAATATATTTGAGGACAGATGCAGAGTTTGATCGAGATTTTGATACACTTAAATCCATGAAGAAGATGAAATCAAACAATTAATTATATTATCTTGTGTGCACATAAAAAATATAAAATAATTGAATAAATTTGGAACAGATCATCATATGGGAAATTTTAGATGATCATTATATCTGAAACTTATTCTTTACGATATCTGAGGTTTAGATTTGTACGTTTCACACGTTTTTATGGATCTCACATGAGAATAAATTATTTAATAATTTTTATTATATCATTTTTTAAAATAATTTATTACCTCAAAATATATGGATCAAATATAAAATCTAAGACCACCGTTAGGTTCGGAACATGGGGTATAACCTAGGTAGGGTATAACTTATAAGGACATCAGGTTTGTGGAAACCTCTCACGTGATAAAACTATTTTTATATTTAATTATTTATTTATTCCATTTCTAAATAATATTTAATAAATATTTCTCAAACAACACATCGTATAAATAAAAGGCTGATGTTTGGTCTGGAATGTGACCATTACCCTAGGTGGAACATAGAATTTATTTGATTCAGGTATTTACCAATATGTCATGTGAAAAAACCCCATTTAAATATAAATATTTATTTATTTCGTTTGTAATAATAAATAAATAAGGTCTCTCAAACTGTGTATCATATGAGAAAGATGAGAGAACATTTACATCTGGGATGTGGGGTTTACCCTATGTGAGGTACATGTTTTGTTTTCATCACAATTTTAGTTACATCACATGTAAAGATTGGAATTATTATATTAATTTTATTATTTTTGTTTTTGTTAATGAAAATTGAAATTGAAATTTACATGTGTAATAATGTAATTTTAATTATCTTAATTGATAAGTGATGTTTCTCCACAGTGAATATTTATAGGGATTCTAGAAAATAATATTGATATTATTACTTGTTCTAATAAATTATTCAAGTGTGATTTTCAATTTTTTTGTTAATATTGTAGTAAAATAATGTATATTTACGTTTTTTCACAACTATTTCATAATATTTAATAATAAAATAAATTTTACATTATTTTTATTATTTTTTCATGAAACAATATTCTTGTGTTAGAAGTTGAATATTTAAGTTGATGTAACTTTTTTTCAGGAATTAAATTAAAAAAAGATAAATAATGTGTGGTACGACATTGACAAGGAGAGAGGGAGAAGGTGTGTAGACACACTGAAGAAGGGGGTTGGACATGTCACCTTTTTAAAAAATATTTAAAATTCATAATAAAACAAATTGTTCTTGTTATTTATTTTTCATTATAAAACCTTAATTCCACTATAAAATTTTCACATGGTATTAGATTGATGAATCATCAATCAGAGCTTAGCCCTGATATTTGGGAAAAGTTTTAAAGAAAAAATCTGGATATTTAATTTGGGCTCACGGTGTAGGTCTATAATGCGTCTGATATGATGATGAGTTAGAGCATGGAAATATTAATATTTAGTTATAAATAATTTATGAAATTACTAAATGTTTCTAAATTAATTCATCAAAATGTATTACAATTGGATTTGGGGTGGTGAATATGGATTGGGGGGGAAGACAATTATTTCTCACACATCTCCCCTCTCTCTTAATATCTCTATTATATTTTATTTAATCCTTATAATCTTCTCTCATCAATACCTCATTTTATGTTGACTAGATAGACGTATTATCCCTTCCATTGGATTGATCTCGATGAGTATAAATTTATTCCTAATAATTTTTGAAATGTGGAAAAGTATTTGTTGGACTGTTATCATATTTTTGTTGGGTACGAGTGTCATTTGGGTGATAAAATCCTTGTTAATCCTTGATTTTGAAATTATAAACCATGATATAGGAAATTCATTACCTTCTTGCACTCGTATTTCCACTTTTTCCTTGATTATTATATTTGTTTCAACTTTTATAGAAATGGATTGACCATGATCGCATGTGATGGTGTATATACACAATAATATTCATTATGATTCTTTTAGATACAGTAGTGTATATTTTATCCTTTTTTATTGTGATCATATTTTTTTTTGTGTATGCCACTATATACTCATATTGATATATTTTTCCGACATGTGTTATCACCATGTATATGTGTCTCCAAAAAAATTTAGTTGTAATTGGTATTTAAAACAGGTGGACTGTCATGACCTATTCATCACCCATTGGAGGATAATGCTTTATTGTGATGATAGTGATGAGTGACCTAATAACTAGAGGGTATGAGGTAGATATGTAATTTTATTATGGGTGAGATCTAGGATGCCTTGATTTTAAATGTTTTATTCACTACATGAGAGCATGGTCAATATGAGTACTAATCATTCTCATCAAGAGAAACAATGTGGCATAGTTTACTTAAGGGATGTATGGCATTGGTTATCACCACCACAACTCCCTGGGGGAGCTATTAAAGGTATAGTTTCATTGTTATGACTCATTCAGTTATCATTCATCTAGGATCCAAAGAATGTATTATAGTGGGTTGTTGCAGCTTTTTAGCACACAATCACACGATTTTGTAATGTATGCTAATTTGATTCCTAAATTTAATATTATTATCAAATTCAAATGTATACTTGAGAAAATCATGTTATGGACTAATTGGTGGTGTCTAATTGAGTCATTTCCTCACACTATACATGGGAATTTCAATGCGCTTAATGATTTTATGAGGGATCCAGTTAGGGGGAAGGGCCCTGTGGTGAAAGGATGATCTGTAAAGTGGGGATCTAGTAGGATACTGGTATATAATCCAGGGTGCCAGTTTTTATCTTTTATATTTATAATTATTATTAATTTTGGTTTGGCTCCCACTTTTTGAGCTTTGTTTTTGTATAAAATGTATTCCATTATTACCATTCTACATGATTACTCTTATTATTTATCATATTATTTATGGTTGATTATTTTTTTTTTGGAAATTATACTAAAGTTATATTCTATCCATGGTTTTGGTTGAGGCCCATACTACTAGTTGGATACCTTTTGTGTGTGGGGAGGCATGCATGAAAAAATGTGGAATTCCAAAATGGACCATGTGGTGTGGATTTGTATGATACAAAATGGAATCAGAGCGTCAACTTAATAAGTAACTTTTTCTTATATTGAATTATGATGGAACAATTATGATATTAGATAGCATGGTTGCGACTCAATATGGGTAACTATCATAGTGTGTTTCCAACAATTCATAGTGGACACCCATGTTTTCATAAAATGGGTATATTTTCCATTATTTGTGCAATAAATTCAACTTGGGTTATGTGCATGATGTTGATATGTGAATTATAGGATTTCATATATTCTGATGCATCATTATTTAAAACATTGGATCACTTTCCATATATATACATGTTGTTCTTCTGAATAATATTTAATTAATTAAATGCCTTGTTTTCAGTATTGGTTAGTTATAGTTTAATTTTGTGGTACATATTTGTTGCACAGTGTTGTGATATATCATTATTTATTGTAATTTGATGAACTAATAATGTTTTTTTCTTGGTATATATATTATTATTTTGAAAAACATGTAGGGGTTAAGACATGAGTTAGTTCTTTGAGGTTAATACATTATGTTATGGGTAGAATCATAGGTATGAATTTTTCTACTACCATAGACTGAATGGGATATGATTATGTTCCTAGTGTTATTTAATCATACAGAATATTTTTCCATGATTAATTTAGAGAGAACTACATATGATGATGGGATATAATACTACGAAAGAGTTTTTTCTATATTTCCACAAAACAGCTTAGATATTATAGTGAAGATTTATCTTGCATCATCTTTGTGGTTAGGATAGTAGAGACACTTCATCGGTGAAGTATATTTATTAATATATGTCATGTGTATATAAGTTTAGAATTTTGTTCAAATATTCCCTTACCTGCACTCAACAATTATCTATCCCTCTAGAATAATGGAGGCCCTTAGGATGTTGAGTAATGGGTTGAAAATATTGTGGATCTATGACCAATCGAAAACTATGAATGATCTGTGGGTTAAAATAAAATGATATTATGTTGGGTGTGCCCCAATTTTCCTACACTATATCATATGGATCCAACCAAGATTGAGGATCTCATATTTTTATTGGATAACATTGAGTGGAATGGATTCATAATTCCAAGTACTTCACCATGGGTTTCAATTAGGCTGTTTTCCAAGAATGAAGACAATGTTCGTTAGTGATACATTGTTTTATAGTTTTTGAACTATATGATAGTCATGAAATGTTATCCATTTACTTTGATCAATGATATTTTCAACCAGAAACTTAGATCCTGGTGATTCTCTAGGATTTATATTTGATCTAGATATCACCAGTTTTGACATTAATAGGACATTCCATAGAGGGTGTTTCAGAGTAGATATGCACTGTATGGGTACTCTTTTATGCCTTTTGGATCGATGAATTCCCCAAGAGTGTTCATGTACCTTGTGAAAATGATATTTCCTTCAGACATGGACTCTTTTTTCATAATTGTTATTGATTATATCCTCACCAACTCACTAATATAAGAGAAACAAGCTAAAAACTAGAGACATAATTATGTTTCCTTCAACTGGATATGATATACATCAATGATGTCAAAATGTGACTTTTGGATTAATGAGGGGATTTTCCTAGGACTTGTGGTGTTTGATACTGTTAGATTAGTATATATAGAAAGTATTCAGGAAATCATGTATTGGAAACATCCCAACATGTTTGGGATTATGAGCATTCTCTGTTTAGAAGGATAATATTGATAGTTTATCTATAACATATTATCATAATCAGCACAAATAAAGGCACTAAAAAATATATTATTAAAATTACATTTTTCAATGAAGGTGGAGAAGGTTTCCATGATCTATATAGAATATTGATAATAGCTCTATTATTGATACACTATGGTCATGACATTGGTTATGCATTGAAATGTACTTCATCAATCATCAGCTTAGGATTACTATTGATGAAAAGAGTGTAGGTAGTATCCTATGGGTCACACAATCTATTGTCTTATGATTGGATCAATATTACACATGACATGGTACAAGATTTTTTTGTTTTAACTCAAATTTTTTGGTGAATGAATGACTTTGATGAGATATTTATTGTTTATATGAATCATAAGATCACTCATTATATCTTCACCCAAGGGATCCTAAACATTAGACTGCGACACAATAATGTATATATAAGGAAGTTCAACCTAGAGATGATGAATTCATATAGAAAAGTTAAAATAATTTTAGATACTCTTAGCTATATGACACAAACAAAATAGGATATTGGTGAGAGGCCTTCAGAGAAGCAGTAATAGATGATAAGCTTCTTGGATCACTAGAGGATGGAATCTTTTTAGGATCATATATATATATATATATTGTTCCCATTTTTTATTAGAACCTCTCTTGTATAATGGGTGAGGACTGGTTAGGATTTCGACACATAATGTCCCATTCTGAGGGAATAGATGTATGGTGGTGACTCAGTATCTGGATGATTGATGAATGACAATGATAAGATCAGGATACATAAAAGAGTAGAATTGCCCAATTACATTAGAGAGAATCTAATGATAGATTTCCATACCACTATATGGTAGGTACATCTTGGTGATTCAAATATTTATCCCAACTTTATGTGAATGTTTTGGGGGAGTTGGATGAAAAGATACATTTCTGGTTTTGACACCTAATGCATTGCCTATTTGAGTTTGAAGGCCAAGAACCATTATCCTGGTGAGTTGTTACAACCACTCCTATTACGTATATAAATGTGGATGGAAATCACAATGGAATTTGTGATGAGGTTACCACAGACCTCAAGAATTCGTGGCCCAATTTGGGTGATTGTTGATCAGTTGATGATGTTTTATCACATCTTATTGATTAGAATAAATCTCATAGTGGAGAATCTATAAAGGCTCTATATCTGAGAGGTCATACGCATATATACAATTCCTATGAGAATTTTTTTTAGAATAAGATTCACATTTTTCATTGTGATTTTGGAATGGATTTCATAAATCCTTAGTGAGTCATCTGAGATAGAGTTAAATGCACTATCCTAAACCAGATTGAAAATTCAAAGTAGATTGTATAGATATTGAATGATATGCCTTTATCATTCATGATACACATTTATGGAGTGTGTAATGATCACATATCCTTGATTGAGTTCACTCTCAATAATAGTGAATATGATTTGATTCATATGGAACTTTATATGTCTCTTTTTTTTGGAGGCAATGTTGATCAATTATTGTTTTCATGATAAATGTGTTCATGTAGTTGTGGTCCTGTTATGGTTTAGGAGACCTCCAGGAGAGTTCATCTCATTTTGATGAGGGTGATCACTATTTAGAGATGGTATATATCTTATTAACACTATTGGAGGTGACTCTTGGAGTTTACTGTGTGTGATCATGTTTTTTTTGTGAGTGGCTCCTCATTTCAAGAAGAGACCTCTAAGGGAGAAGGTAATACATAAATTTCATTTTATTAGCCCATTTCAGATCACTGAGTGGATAGGGATAGTGTAATATAGTTTACACAACCCTACTCTCTATCAGCGTATGGGCAGTGTTTTACATGTGTCACAGCTTCGAAGGTACATATCTGACCATATTCATATTGTTGATTGCAAGGACATTGAGTTGAAGGCTGATTCATATTATGAGAATAATTTATTACAGATCATAGAACTATGAGAGAATTATTTGTGGGTAAAGATTGTACAACTGGTTCAGATATAGTGGTAGCATGGATGGAATAAGGAAGAACCATTGAAGTGTGAGCCTATTGTTCTATATTAATTTCCTGATTTGTTCAATAAAGACTTATAGGGATACATCAGGTGGATGTGAAGTCAATTGAGGGGGAGAATTATAAATTTTATTTTAAATATAATGGACACCCTACATTTCATAAATAATTTTAATTTCGTGTTAAAAAATGGCTTATGAATATGATTTAATTAATAAATGTTTTAATGGACTTGTGTAGGGGTAAAAGAAAATTTACCACATTGTAATGTGAATCAAAAAAATTTGGATTCAGATGTTGAGTTGGTGCGAGATTATGTGGCCCATAAAGCATCAGAGAAGATGAAATAAAAAAATATATTACAATAATAACATGTAATTTATTTAAAATAACTGAATAATATCCATATAGTGTGACATATGAGAAATTTAAAACCACGTTTTGGTCAAGGAAGATGTGTTTTCCCTAGGAGGAGTATAATATATGTAAGCGTTAGGTGTTTGGATGTAACACTCATGATAATAAATTATTTTATATTTTTTTATCATATTAGTTATGACGATATTTTATTACCTCCCAAATGGTTATTTATATATGAAATATGAGACCATGATTAGGTTATGAACATGGGGTCTACCCTTGGTAGGATATAACATTTATGTGTGTCAGGTTCTTGTAAACCATATATGGAATAAAAATATATTTATATGTATTTATTTATTAATTCCGTTTATGAAATATTAAATAATAAAAATGTCAAAAATGGTGCTTCTTATGTGAAATATGATAGCATGGGTGGGTCCAGAATGTGTGGATTACCCTAGGAGGGGCATAACATTAAGACGTATTGAGTTTTTACAGACATCGTGCAGCCTCAAAACACTTTTAGAGTTTAATTAACTATTTTTTCCATTACTAAATATCAAATAATGAATATCTATCAAAACTTATATTGTATAGGATATCTGAAACCACCATTAGATATGATACATGTGGTTTACCCTAAGTAGGAGAAATGGTTTTTGCATATTGCATGTTTTGATACATCTCACTCAAAGATAATCATAATTTTATTATAATTATTATTTTACATAAATAAAATGAAAATGAGAATGTACATGGGTAACAAAATAATTTAAAATCACTAAATTTATTGGAGGTGTCTCTCTATAGAAAATATTTATTAGAAGACCAGATAATAATAGAGATATTATTATTTGTGCTAAATAAATGATAGCATGTTATATTAATTAATATTTTGTTACTATTTTTTTGAAACTAATTAATATTTAAATTTTTTTGGAGAAATTATTTGTAAGATTTAATAATAACACATTGATTTCAATATTATGATTAATATTGTAAAAAATAGTATTTTTTTCAAAGTAGTGGAATATGTAAATTTATGTAATTTAATTTTACAAATTAAATTATAAAAAATCCATAAATATGGTGGGGCACCATACTGAAAAGGAGATAGGGAGGGGGTGTTTAGATCCCTTGAAGAAGGCGTTTGGGAATTCCTCATGGTAAATTGGTTTTAAAAAATATTATTAATCAAATATTAATTATTAATATTATTTAATTTTGGTTAAGAAACCTTAACCCAACCTTTTCTTTTTCATATGGTTTCATATTTATGGAATTTCAGTGGAAGCATTACCCTGATATTATGGAATATGCTTCGATACCAATGATTGATATTTAAGTCATTCCCATTGTGAATATCTAGGAGGTTCCCATTATGATGATGGATTAATTCATTGAATTAATTGGAGAGAGTAATAAATAAGTGATCCAACTAAATTAATTGATTAAAAAGTATTACATATTTGATTTTGGGTTTTGTGCATGGCATGGATTGGAATCCAATTATTTATGACCCGTATATCCTCCCACTTACTTTCTCTCTCCCATCTATTTTGTTTTAGACTTATAAAACAATCTCCCCAATATCTCTTTAAATTTTTATTTGATCGATGCACTGACAGTCCTGTTAGATTCAATTTCAATGTAGAAATGTTTTCTTATCATCGTTTTATAGAAGGAGAGGATTCATTGGAATGTTATCATCTTATTCAAAGGTTTGAGTGCAGTTTGGGTGATCAAAACATTTATAAACCACTGTTTCAAACTAGACAACTATTAGGTAAGAAGTTTTTTACATTATTGGGATCAATGTTAATCATGTTTATCTAATGATTTTATTTTTGGACGTTATGATTGACCATAAATGGTTATGATCGTATGTGAGTGTGTGTTTTTAACAAAAACACATAATGATTCCATGAGTGATATTACTATAGATTTTATTAATATTTTATTGTTATCTCATAATATTGTGTATTCCATTATATATTCTTATTGATATTAGATTCCTACTTCTATGACAGTCATATATATATCACCACATCACCTATTGTTTTGTGTATTTGAGATCGGTAAATAATATTGACATATCCATCCACTAGTGGTGTAGAACACATAATTGTGAATAGTGAAATGAGGGAGCTAAGCATTGGGGGTAAGTGGTATCTAGAGATTCGTAACGAGGGTGAGCTAGTGGTAGCCTTGATTTTCCATGTTATTTCTAGCATTTGATTTCCAGGTTGATGTGAATACTTGATATACTTTTCTAAAGAATCTATGTGACATGGTAATCTTTAGGGATAGATGATCTCGGGTATCACCTCCACAACATCATGATGACTCCATAAAAGGGTTGGTTTTTTCTTCAGACTCATTCAGTTATCTTTCAACATGGAACCAAAGCACGTATAGTCGTTGGTTTTATCAACATAGTTAGAAAAACTCCACAGAATTATGGATTGTATGATTATATGATTCCTTTTATTGTTATTATTATTTTTCACACATGTATACCTAAGCACGTCACATTAAAGACATGTTGGTTTTTCCCTGTAGAGTATTATACTCACACCACACTCAAGAATTTCATTATGCTTTTTGATTTCAAGAGGGTTCCAGTGATGGGAAAGGGCCCTGTAGTGGATCGGTGATTAGTAGAGCATGTATATAGTAGGTAACTAGAATGGAATATAGAGGACCACTATTTATCATTTATTTTTCTAATGCTTATTTAATTAGTTATTCATTCAAATTTGAGAGATGTTTTTTATGTGTAATGTAATCTATATTTACCTTTGTACATGTTTACATTAATTATTTATATTAGTTTATATATTTCATTATTAATCACATGAAAATAAAATGATTGTATAGTCTCCCCATGGTTACACTGGAAATACACACTAAATTTCGAAATGATATAACGTATGACAGTCATGAGTGAGGAAATATGGAGTTTCGGCATGGACCCTAAGGTTCTAGATAAGATGTTACAATGTTTATGGTTATCAATGTTTTTATTTTAATTTTATTGAATAAAAATAAGTTACATAGGGAAAAAATTGGATACCATAGAAATATAAAATGATGGAACAAAGAGATAAACTATGTTGTAATGGAGAATATACAAAATACATTCGTTATATATGTGGATATGGTCTTAATCAACTAAATCATATTTCATATCCATTATTATTTACTTTTTATTCACTCCCAGGTAAAAATAACAACCTGAAACCATAGGAAATTAATATTTATATAAGTACCACTCAATAATCTCATATCAAAGCCCCATCCTCTACCCCAAAAAACAAATCTACACAGTAATTTTTCAATTGAATATTTTCTAACTTCCCCTCTCCCAAATCATTTTTAAGAAGTCTGATAGCCTGTTATTCCCTAATTTACTAATAAATAACGTATTTTTTATGGATCGTTTTTTGGGACGGATATAATAAAACATGACAGAATTACCTTATACCCATAAAATTTTAATTACCTTCTCATATTCATATTTTCTAAATCTACCCATAGACTAATTATTATATATTAACAAAATTATTATTCTAAATAATAATACTACTATTATATAACTATATGTTCTTTCTCATTGATTAGTATATCATGTTCCGATTTGTGATAAGTCAACCACCTAAATGAATAATGTTATACCAACAATAGGGCATTCCCTAAATATAACTATTATGACATTAATATTTGTAATTTATGATATTATAGAGTAATATGCTTCATGCATATAGTTATTATAGTAAAATAATAAAATTAATGATCACTATAATGTAACTTTTGGTTGTTGGTAATTTGACCAAAAAAATGTTTTCCATTGATTGAATTATCACAAAAAATACACCTAACATACAGAAAAATATGAGACAATATAAATAGTTAATTACAATAACATAAACACCTTGACTAATATATTAATGAGGAACATGGTATCAAAAAATTCGGACCAACATTTCCCTAATGAAACTTGATTTGAATTATAAAATTTACTAACATTATATGATGAAAATAAATATAAAAAAACTATAAAATATTTAAATAATTATTGTAATTGATGAATGTAAATTTTTTATATATTATAAATTTTATTTGTTATTTGATTATATGTTTAGTATTATAATACCAGAGTCCTAGACGATTTCATGGAATATAGAATAACGGTACAAGTTTTCTTTCAAATTTCATTTTCTATTCAAGACATTTATGACTATGTATCCATCTAGTGTTATTATATGAAATTTCATCTGAAAACTCATCTATTTTCATTTCATATGGTTTTAAACGAATTTTACATGTCATAAAAACATTTATCATCAGCTATAGTTCATCCAACACTTTATGAGATTCATTTAAGAGAAATCATTTTTCGTTATCTCTCTCCTCGAGAATCATTCAATTCCATATAAATATTAATTAATTTGTTTTATTAATTTCCTTAACAATTATTATTTGATTAATTGTAATGTTTTTTAATATACATGGATTTATTTAAAAATGAATCTTATTTTAACGTTTCTAATGTAGATGTGTTCCACCCTCTTCGACTATCTTTGCAATAGTGTGAAAATAATCATTATTTGTAACAATATATTCATGAATGGATTGCCATAATATTATATTAGTTTATCACTGAGAATCATTGATTCTGAGTTTTCATGAAATCGCCAATAAATATCTATAATATTATTTTGGAATTTTTTATTTTCATTTAAATTTTATATAAATAAAACGAAGATTTGGACTGAACTTAACTACATTTCTCCAATGCTATGATAAATGGTGTTTTTATATATGTATACATCATTTAATTTTTCTAACACTTAACAAGGGTTATTACATAATGAAACCATCCTCTTTCTTTAACATGGCCAATTATTAACTTTTTTTGTTAGATATTTTATGGTTTTTATATCTTTTCAAGCTACTAATAATGTTATAATGTAAATACAAATGTTTTCATAATCATATGGAACAAATGTTTTTGTTTATAAATTTTTGGTGGGTGGGTCTATAATATCCCCAAAATTTATGAATTTTTTTATATTATTAGATAATGATATGATAAGATTGGTTTCAAAAGTCTATTATCTTAAGTGACATTGGTCGTAATCCAAAGATCACATCACTTGTTAGGTGGCCAGACTAATCTATTTTGATGTGAATGTTGTAGTTTTTGTCCTTATAGTACATCATGATTTCTATGTATATAGTTATTCTAATTTAATATATCATATAATGTAGATATGTTATTTTCTCATGGATAACCCTCTTATGCTACATGTATTATGTTATGTTAAAATTCATATGCCTGTACAACTTTTTTTTGATATATTTCAAATAGTTATGGTTTTCCATCATTATATCCATACAGATTTATTATGACCCCTTTACCATGTTCTCATTTTTTAACTTTTGACCTGAAATTGATATCTATTATGATTTCCCATACTGAACATATGATCATAACCTATCTTTTGTTTCAATTCCTCATGTTTTGAAAAACAAATTACAATTTTTGATGTGTCAAAAAAATTTCATATGAGAAAGAAATTTATACGAAATATTTAATATGTAATATATTATTTTTTTTATGTATATATTGTATAGCAATAGTAATCCTATATGATCATGGTTGTGATTTAATTTCATATTCTATGAATAATGGTATTAAATGATTTGATATATATGAATTAAATTTTTTGCAAACTTCAGTGGGAATTTGATTGGGGAAAAGTTATTTTTACAAATTATAATAGAATGAAAAAATATATTTAACACAAAACCAAAAACATTGTATCAAATTTTAACTATGAATATCAATAAGATATAAGTTGAAATACATGCTCTATTATAAGGTCCTTTCCATAAACATTAGGGAATTTGGTTAATTCAACTTGTATTAACTTTCATACATTACAAAATATCATTAGTGAGGTTTTTAGAGAATTAGTTGATATTTCAAACATTAAAACCCGTAATAATACAATGTATAAACTAAAAAAACAATATAAATTTTTTACTGATATTGGTTTTAATAAAAACTAAATTCTTTTCATGAATATTCATCACAAAATTTATATTGGAATTTTCATTTCCCTTAACCATACATAAACAATATGACAAAAATTTTCAATCTTAGGTTGAGAATGAAATTCCATGTAAGGGATATAAATACAAGGTAAAATCCCATTAATCAATTAATACTCGTATAAAAATATTTTAAAAAAATATATATACATCTCACCCTTAAATAAGAATATAATTACTTTGTATGAACATGTAAATTACATAAATCATAAAAAACATAAATAACCCATTTATGTAATTTGGGAAATCATACATACATCTGTTCATAACCCACATGGATACCATATGATTTGAAACCCTTGGGGATAACTTGCAATGAAACTATTATGACTACCATATGATGTAACTATCAATGTTACACTATGAATAACCATTACAATAATCCACCAATATACAAAAATAATTATAGAGATATCATGGACCAAAAATTATATTGTTTATAACATGAAACCCATTGATAGGTCAAGAGGAGTCATTAAATCCCTAGATGTATATGAATAATTTTTTTTAAAATAAACCATGTTACATAATTATATAAAATGTAGTATTTCTAGATGATGAGATTTAACCACATAGAAGGAAAAATTAGTATAACTTTTTTAAAGGAATTATTTTTTTTCATTTTCAGAATGTGGAGATAAAAGATGCTTTGAATTCGTTGTGAGATAATAATTCGAGAAAAAAAGAACATCAGATTGGATTGGATTGAAAAAAATATTCCATATGTATGAAATGTTTTGTAATTTAAGGTCACATGTGACATTGGATTTAATAAAATAGTTTTATTAATTCATGACTGGTTTTTATGTCAAGATGATGATAGTATAATGGTTAGGGTATATCCTTGTCAATGGGGAAATACCATATTTCCCTTGGTCCAGTATTTTATGGTTTTATTGAATTCATTTTCTCACGATATGATGTTTAAATCTAACTTCCATTAATGACAAAAATGGTAATACCTCTTTTAATGATATTATTTACTCAATTTTAATGTTATATTTTAATTCAATTATCAATAATCATGATAAATGTTGGAAAATGGAATGGATGATGAGGAAAAGTTACATAAACCCAAAAAAATTAAAAAAATTATAACAATATAATGGAATATTCCACCATTTAAACCTTCCCTATGATAGGTTTTACCCTATTATCCATGTTATTAGAGATTTACAGAGAAAGATAAAATGAAATTAAAGCATAAGGAAGAGATATAATGAACAAGGAAAAGGCCTCACAGCTTATTCCTCCTATATTTGGTCTTTGGATCTGGGTTCCCCCAACAACAACATCATATCATTATATTTATAGGATCCATAAGGGCTCGAGTAATATTGAGTTTCATTAATATTTGGTCAATAGTTGGTCAGGTGTGTGACCCATGTGACATATTTACTCAAAAACTAAATATATAGAGAATATGGACTTTAAAATCTCATCTAGTGAATTTTCAAAACTTGTAATGTGTTTACAGGAGGTATAAATGTTTAATTATGAGTCATCGCGAATTCTGTCATATCACTTTCAAAAACTCACTATAATGAAATTCATGTCATGTGATTTTAAAACAAGATATTTAATTGACTTTCACAGTGTCTAACAATGTCACAACATGTCTTGTCAGTGATTCTTATTTTTAGGAGTTCAATACATGTAAATGAGTTCCATGATATGTAGTTACCTTTCTTCTATTTTCCAACTCTGCATTGATTTCAAAAAATCACGTGTCATACTACTATTTGTTATTGTGGTTAAAAGTGTCATTTAGCTCAATATATATCCACATTTCATTTCTTTAATAAATATTTATTGTTTCATACCAAAAATTATAAAACAAGTCAAATCACTCATAATTTAGAAATAAAAATCAATTTAATAAATTAATTAATACGTAAACCATCATAAAATGTATTCATGAAATACAGGTATAAAATTCCCCCACACATGAATTTATATTTGTCCTTAAGGATGGAATATCAACATTCTACAAAAGACATTCAACAAAATATGAATAAAATTATATTTCAATAAAAACAATTGATGAAATGGAAAATTAAATTTTTGATCAATATAGGTAAATAATTATAAATGCCTCGCATTTAACTAAATTCAAATAAACAATGTATTTTATATTCCCCTGGTTTAATGTCCACATTTCATAAATCATCGATTTTCATTTCCAATTCATTATCAATATAGTTGTCAATTAAAATATACCTCAAATTAATTTTTCTGCTCATCATAAGTGTATAGATTTATAAATATTTCATAATATACCTTAACAATATGTCACATACTATAGGCATTAAAATCATATTACATCCCCACCATGTAATGACAGAAATCAAAATTAATCACGAGGGCTTCACTACTTTTTATCAAATGACTCAGATGATTTTTTAAGGTTGGTAAATGGTGTAGATAATGTATGTCTTTAAAATAGATGTTCCACACTAATTTACATTTCAAGATAATAAAAAATATCTCAATGAAGGTCTCTTATTCCCTAATTATCTCAGAGTGGGATCGTAATGATATTACATGCAATGAATTAAACATTCTCTTTTGTTATTATAATTATTTTACATTCCAGAATTTCTGAAGGGGAAAATTCTCAAATCGACCACCAAACCCCTACATATCTCCTCAAAATATTATTTTTAATAGTCATAAAAATATCACATGTCATGTAAATGGTGATTTTTTTATTTCCCAACAAATAGACCATTTTTTCTATTTTTTATAATGGTTCGAAATAAATACAAAAAATATGCCTTCCCCAAATCACATGAAATCTCCCTAAACATATTCATTAAAAAATTTCTATCCCTTCCATGAGTTTTAATTTCACCCAATCGTTTGTTTCATAATACTTAAAAATATTTAGAATTTGTTAGAATCAGATAAAATGGGATTATAACAGGTCTTATTTCCAAACAAGGTTATTCATGGATTCCACTGGCTTAAAAATTATTAATGTAAGGTTTCTCTTTGGATGAATAGGTAATAAGATGAATTAATTATTCATTTAAAAATAGTTTTGGTTCATTCATTTCATTAATAACATTCAAAGTATGTTCTAGAAGAAAACTTGCATGTGTTTCATAGGAAATATATGAAATAAATAACAGAAAATATTGGATCAGTGAATGTATCAAGAATTAGAAGAATTCTTGGGACAATTTTTTATAGAAATGAATATAAAAAATAAAATCAATTAATTAAAATATCATAAATTTAAATTATGAACATATATTAGAAAATTTTCATTTAAAATGATCAGATTTTCCCATGAATTATGATTTTTCTTATCAAAATATGTACGGTTATCTCTACCAATTCATTTTCAAATTATTTTTCATTCAAAATTATTAAAAAATAAATTTATTGCTCAAGGAAGGATAATGTCCCTATGTAGTTTATGTATTGTAGTATGGATTATTGAAACAATATTCATGTGCAGGGATTTTAATTGGAAGATAAATAATATTATTAAATGTGGGGAACATGGTCGAATAATTTTCAAATATGAACCCTTACTTCCCTTGAAATTGTTTCTTGAATAATAGATGTGCATGTTCTTCCAGCTGATGATTCATGAAATTTAAATGTCCATCATGATGTTAAATGTTAATGAATATTATTTTCATTCCTGTTCATTTATGACTCCTTGTGTCTTGATGATCCATTAAATTAATAATAACCCTTTAAAGGAACATTCCATTTCAATGAATATTGAAATATTTGAAGCAAGAGCATGCATGGATATAGAAAATAAAATTAAAATAGAAAACTCTGGACACCTCATAGAAGGTCTTTTGATTACCATCATTTGATTGAACTTATAACATTCATCTCCATTTCACGTGATGGATCATTGAAAATTTGGAACCTCTGTGAGGACTATAAATGGTCTTAGTTCTATCATATCCATGTAGGTCTCCTCTATCCCTATTCTCTATGAAACTTTATTCATCTTGATCGTAGTACTTGTATGATCTCCTTTGGACTGACCCACTATTTCTTCCTAAATCCCGATAAACAAAATGGATGATCATGTACCATCTATATCTATTGTCCTTCCTCAAATTTAGTAGATTCGAAAGTTCCCCTTGTTTCAAGAAATCTTATTCTTTATTATATCTATTCTCTTTAGTTAATAATACTCTTCTACAATTGCATCTACCTCATGTACATCTTCAATTTTAGAATCATCCTCAACATGGGGTATATTTTTATTTCAAACTCATTTTCCTATTTATGAACATGTTATCCATTTCCTAAATGATGCTGAAACATACTTCTTCAATTCCAAATCATAGATATAGTTATTCATTTTGAACATCGATCATCAGAATCCCTTAGGCTAAAAATGGTCTTCCCATAATGAGTGTATTTCTCTCCTCTCCCATATTTAGCACTAGGAAGGCAATGATGATATAAAATATATTGATAATAATCTGGATTTCCATGATGAGCCTTTGAGGATTCTTCACCATTGAGTATGAAAATTAGTGTGATACAATTAGGGCTTCAATCATTCTAGTTCCAAACTCTATAAAGTTGTATACATGATGATTTTGACATTCTCACCTATGTCACACTAAATTTTTTGAAATTAGATATATATAATAATGAAAGGAATAGAGAATCTAAATATATCGCTTTTCATCATAGATAGGTCCTTAGATACCACCACCAAAAACTCTCATGTTAGTGGGATGGTTCCAATCTCTTCAAGATTATTTTTTGGTTACCTCCTCCTTCATGAATATTCCATATGATGGGACGTTTGTGAGTGTCTCTACAAAAGGTATATTAATATTAAATCATTAAATTATTCTAAAAACATAAATTTATGAAAATTTTTCACCACATATACAATTCATTCTAGAAAAAGGAAAATTTCATCACATGTGTGTACTACAGGGAGTCTTGGTATTATACCTATTAGTATTTCTCTAAGATGATCAGTAATCCATACAACATGATATTAGATATTCCAAAATGTGGTGTTTTGGATGGATGATTTTTCTATTAATACATTTATTACTACCCCAGAAGTAGTTATGAATGTTGATAGTGTCTCTTCAAACTTATGGACCAAGCTTAAAATTATAGTCCCTTTAGGTGATTTTAGTCAATACCCTTTTGTTATTTAATGAAATCCTTCTCCTTCTTGATGTTTTTTGTTATCTCCAACCCTGAAATTGATTAACATGATTATAATAAATATAGTTTTATCCATCAATTTGTGTACCTTGGGGGTTTGGCTGTTATCCCATAATGATTTTATTTTCTTGGTCAGTAACTCAAGATGTGTCTCCAAGCATTCATTTTTATTAACTATGTGAATTCTTTTTCAGAGTGTGCCATATCCTTTCTAATTAAAACACATCCTCGCCAATTTTCCATCAATTTGTAACTTCCTCTAGGTGAATTATTCATTCCTGATAATCTAGCTACAACAACAAAAATTGTTATATTTCTCTACGAGAAACCCTTATAAACTATTTCGATTGACATCAATATAACTATTACATTATGATGAAATTTTCATGTCACATCATTGTAAAATTCTCATGCAGAATATCGGATTCATCATAAAATTGAAAAAATAATAGATTATTTACCCAGGTGTCCGTTGATATAGATTTTGTAAATAAGTGGGTGAGAAAGTCTCTAGCGAACTCATCCCACATAGTGATGGAATGTGCATGTAGGCTTTTCATCTTATCTTATTCTTGATCACATAATTGAAATCGACAAACATAGAGAATTACCACATCACTTGAGAAATTATGAAATTGTAATTCATCTCAATGCTTGAAGAAGCATCCTAATTGTTTTTTCACATCATCATTATTTATGTTCGTTGAATTTAGTGTCGATCTAAATCCATGAAATTATTACAAGAATTATCTCATAGTTTTTTATTATAATAGCAGGTGAAAGGATTATCATTTGAAATCCTATGTTCGACCTATGTGCATTTTTTATGAGTGTCTTCATCCACTGATCTATTTTAATAACTCTAGAAGGATTATTTTTCTAAGAGGCTCTTATGGATATAGTGGCATTACTCTCAAGGATTGTTTTTGAATGGATATTGGACCTGGTGGTTTCTTTTTTAATTTGAATACTTATTGTGACTGTTTATTTATTAATTTAAAAATCAAAAACTCATAACACAAAAAAATAGTAGAAATAGTAAAATTGGAATAAGATATCAAAATAAATTATTTAAAATAATAAACAATAAAAAGAAACAATCCATTATAATAGAACCAGTTTTATAGGATGGACGTCGTTAATTCCTTACAGGTCAATTAAAAAACCAAATTTATAAAAACCCATCGATGCTACTTGATTAATTAAGATTTAGTAAATAAGAAGGACAAGATCAAACCACAAACATGGTCAATTTAGTTTGATTAGGTTTTGAAAATATTTATTTTATTAATTTTAAGTTATATGAGAGAAAATATTTTTTGAAATGACTTTGGGAAAAATAATGACAATGAAAAAGGTATGAAATAATGGCTTGGTTTGAAAACAGAATTTTATAGAATGTTGTGATTTTATAATTTCAGGTTTAAGGGAAATTGGATTTTATAAAAAATTATAATTAATTTATGAATTGTTTCAGAGTCATGATTTAGAGGATCAAATGGTAATAGTATCTTCTCCTTAACACAGAAACAACCTATTTATCTTGATCCAGTAATATTGGGTTTTACTGAATTTATATTAACATGATATAATGTTTAAACCTGATTTAACCTAATGTTGAAAATGGCTATACATCCATTAGGGTTTTCAGTTTTCAAATTTTCTTTTTCTTTTTTAGTTCAATTATCAATGGTCTTGATACTTGTAAAATAAATGGAATGGAAGATGAAGAATAAATTATGGAAAACCAGACACATGAATAAAATCAATCAATCCCATGAAACCATACCCCATGAATTAAATTACCCTAGTACAAGGAATGTTTTCCCCCTCAACCTAGTGATGAAAGAATAAGAGGAAATTGATAAAATAAAATTACTGAATAAAAAAAATTGGGAAATAACATGAAAAGGGTCTCCAAACATCTTTCACTATGATTTGGTGTGTATATCATGATTCCTCAAATATAAGTATAGAATCTCTCTTTAAATAGGCTCTATATAGGCATTGATATATATTAGAATCATTGAGGTTTGTTCCATAGGTGGTATGGAGTAGGACACATGTAACATATTTGGTCGAAAACTAAAGATGCAGTGAATCTGGACTTTAAAATCTCATCTTGGGATTTTACAAAATGTGTAATGTGTTTACATGACATATAATTAATTAATTCTATGGAATCATGAATTTTAGTGTATCTCTAAAAACATATCATGAAAAAAATTAAATTTTTATAATTGTAATAAATGACATGTAATTATAATACAAGAAATTAAATTTCATTTCAATGTGGGTAGCAGTGTCGTGACTTGTCCTATCAATGCTTCTTCTTCTGATGATGTCACGATGTCTATGAAGTGCATTGTGTTGCATTTGTTGTCAATGAGGCATAAAGTTGTCTTGGAATGAATGGAAGTCAGGGAATGTCAAGATGTGAATGACAAAGGTGGTGATGGTGTTGGTGGTGAAGGAGAATGGCCATGGTACTAAGATGCATGTCACTTAGGAGATTCACTAAGTGGTATTGGAAATTGTGGTTGCAACATTCTCCATGTACATCTGACGATTGCTGAGCTGCTCTTTAAGTTCAAAGAACTTGTATCAACTGGATACAAAGTCACAACATGATTAGAAGACCATGCATTGTCTTCACAATGCATGAGGAGTTGAAAGGAGTTCCATCCACAACTACTAAGTGGATGATGTGCATTAATGAAGTCCATGCACTATCACTTAGTGCATGTGAACTTGAAGATGATCCAACTTGATCTCTGATTAGATCAATAAAGCACTTTGAAATAAATTAAGTGATTCAGGAGTTCGGTTGAAGAAGAAGAACCTTCGGGGATTCCATTCCTAAGTAATGAATACATGTTGAAGAAAATTGGAGGAATTCTAATGAAGAAGAAGCATTGAGGAATTCAAATGAAGAAGAAGATGAGAAGAAATGAAGTGGAAGAATGGCTTGGAAGAAGTGGCATTTGGAATTGGTATTTTTCATGGAGGACTTTGTTTTCTTTGTTACTTTGCCAAAAAATTGGCCAGCCAAGGCACCATGGGGGTTCAACCCCAAGGCATGGGCACTAAGGCACCACGCCCGGGGGAACCCGTGGGGCGAGCCAGGGCGGCAGGGCGCACACCCAAGACACCGCATGGGTGCCTGGGGCACGCCCGGAGGAGCGCGGCAGGGGCGCATGAGCGCACCCGTGTGTGCATAGTGGGCGCTAAGCGCGCCCGCATGAGGCATGAGTGGGCGCAGAGGCACGCCAGCAGGGAGCATAGGTGGGCGCAGAGCGCGCCCGCAGAGAGAACCCGGTGCGGGGCGGCACCGGGAGGGGAGAAGTTCAACTGGCGTATGGTGGAGAGCGCCAGGGTAATAAACCGCGTGAAAATCGCGGGCCGTTTCGATGTGGTACGCGCATTTTTCACCGGGATTGAATCTGAGCCGCTCGATTGATCGCACGCTTGATCTGCGCCGCACGATCCATCTGCGGCGCCGCGATCTAATCCAGGCCGTTGAAGATCTGATCCGACGGCCCCGGCTTCATCTCCTACCTCTAGCCCGGCTGAGACACGTCGTGTCTTCCCGCAGTCTGGCCGTGTACGAGTGGCCTCCCCGACGACGTATTTTTGAGAATCCGGCCACCATTAATGAAGCTGAAGGCACCCTCGTGATCGTCTCGTCAAACCGAACTCATCCATGCCTAAATATGGGTTTGCATGCAAGGTGATGAGATTTTGAAGTTCGGCCGAGGAAAACCAAAGGTGCCGAGGCCATGATGGTTTATGATTTGCATGAAACGGATTAAATGGAGGCCATGCACACGTTCGACCAAGCATGCATGTGAAGGAGCGAAGAAAGAGGAGAACCCGCGGAGAACAGAAGAGAAAAATAAAGATTTGGAGAAAATCTTGAAATATTCGAAATCTTCGGGAGATTAAATTTTTATCTCGCGGAAGAGGTGAAGCGTTTCTCTGCCTATAAAAGAAGCACCCGAGACCTCATTGAGGCTTGCTGATCCTTTCTCGAAAATCAGAAGTCCCGTGAGAGCCTCTGTGCCTCACGAAGTTTGGAGCCCCGCGCCACCCACTTGCGCGACGAAGCATCCCGAAGCCACCCTTGGCTTCGAGAGTTCCTTTTGCGCACACATTGCGCGAAAGAAGAAGAAGGGGGACCCCAGCGCGCCTTCCCTTTGCGCGGCAGGAAGACCCAAGTGCACCCTTGCACTTGCGCGCCCACGGCCGAGGTCCTTTGTACCTTGTGCTCTTGCACCCCTGCGCGCTGGCCACAGTCTTGTGCCTTGCGCGGTTGAGAAGAGGAGGAGGCCGCTACACCCAAGCAACTTGTGTGCCTCCATTGTAGATTGGGTTCGGGTGAAATGCATTACACACTTGGTGTTGTGTGTGCAAGTAGAGAAGAGGACCCGAGGCTTTCGTGCCTCGTGTGTGAACATTGAGAAGGCCGAGGTCTTTGTGCCTTTTGTGCAAAAAGAACAAGAGGGGGCCGTAGCCATTGGTGGTTGTGAAAAGAAGTGAGAAGTGGGTGTGTGAAAGTAGAGGCCGAGATCACACCTTGTGTGAGTGCCAAATTGAGGAACACACTTTGTGTGTGCTAAGTACCCTACGGGCAGTGGGTGTGAGCAAGACAAGGCCATACCTTGTGTGTGCACACATTGAAGAACAAACTAAAAGAACACTAAAGTGTGTGTGTGCAACAAGAAGAGGAGGAGGCCAACTCATGTGTGTGCTAAAGTGAAACAATTGTGTGCAAATTAAAGAAGTGGCCGAACCTAGGTGTGTGCACTAAAAAGTGTATACACATTAGAAGAAGAAGAAGAAGTTCCACACTAAAGTAAAACACACTTCTAAGTGTGTGAACAACTTGGATAAAGTGTGTGAAGTTCAGTGAGAAGGTGTGTGATAAAAGTGTTACACCCTTTGAGGGTTATCTGCACCAAGAGGAAGAACAGGAATGTGTATGCTTGGATGCATGCACATGCACACGTGAAAAAGTTCATATCAGCTTGTGTGCATTTGAGTGGTCCAAGACCAGGAGGTTCTTGAAGATTTGAGAAGGCCATGCAGTCAGTGCATGAGGATGAAGAGCTGCCATGCACTCAGTGCATGAAGTTGATGTGAACTGAGACTGGACCAGACTGAAGTTAAAGACATCATTTGTCTGAGTATTCTGTAATTAGAGAGAAGCCAGGTCATCCTGAGAAGAAGGAGATAAAGCCTGAGCAAGACGAGAAGCCCTGATCAACCACAAGTGATCAGAAGAGAAGAGCAAGGCCAGCAGCCTTTATCCCAGGCTGCTGAAGTTACTTGAAGAACATAAAGTGAAGAAGAGCTACTCGTGCGACTCGAGGAGCCAGGAGAAGACCCTATGGGACTCAGGGAGAAGAAGTCTTCAGTGGGATTCTGGAGCAGGCCAGTGGGAATCTGGTAACACTGTGGGACGCAGTATAAAGACCCTCCTGTGGGACTCAGGAGAGATACGGTGGGAAGCTGTATCGACCATTGTAATTCTAACAAGTAATAATGGGAGAATCCATGCTGGGAGAGCATGGCAAGGATGTAGGCCTTTGGTGCCGAACCTTGTAAATCCTTGTGTCCTGTGCCTTTTCATTACTTCATTATCCGGGAAAGGTTGAGAGACATAAGAAGAGTGTATCGAGGCCTTAACAAGCCATAGAGGTTTAATTGATTAAGAATCAATTAGTAAAAAGTTTTAAAGGATCACTGATTCACCCCCTCCCCCTCCCAGTGATTCACACTGATCTGGGCACTTCAATTGGTATCAGAGGGAGGTTACCTCTAAAAGATCCAAGAGAGTCTATATGGAGTGCAGATTTGAGGAAATGAAAGAACAGCCTCAAATGGAGATATCTGCCAAGACTCTGAAAAACAGAATGAAGAAACAGGCAAAGAAGATGAAGAAGAAGGCTGGTGCAATCAGAGAAACTCCTTCTATGGAAAGAAATGTGAAAGTCACATCAGATGACAATTCCTTTTATCATTCTTCTGATGAAGCCTGCTCTAGCTGTGATGAAGATGGAAGAAACAATGATCTTCTAAATGCAATCAAATATCTTCAGAAGAGAGTCCCCAAGGAAGTTGCAATGTGTATAGCTACAGGCCTCCTTGATCTTCAAGAAGAAAAATTACAGCTAGAAGATGAAGCCAATTCTCTGGAAGATCAATTGGCTAAAAGGGTTGGCATAACCAACACTCTCAGAAAGCTGGTGAAGGCTAAAGATGAAACCGTTTCTCTTTGCAATGAAATATACGAAGACACTGCTGAAGAATTGCAAAGAAGCCTTTCTGAGAAAGAATTCTTTAAAGTAATAATCAAAGATGTTTACCATGCACTAGAAAAGAGGCACAAAGTTTCAATGAATGTCAGAGATGCTCAACTTGAAGACAAAGTCAAAATGGTGAAGGAGCTTGACAACTCATTGCTTGAAATGAAGCAGGTGCATGAAGACCAGTTAGAACAGCTGAAAGAAAATTGGGAAGGAAGGCTAAGAACTATTGAGGATGAGAAGAACTCCCTCAATATGAAATGCTTCGAACTAGAGGTGATATTGAAAAATCTGCAATCACCCAAAGCTGAATCCTCCCAGTCAGCTGAAAGAAGAAATGTTGCTACTCAAGTAAGCTTTGAGAAGGATGATTCTAAGAGAAAGACATCCTCTAATAAAAGTGCAACATCTTCTAGAAAGAAGGTACCATCCATACCATCTTGTACTGATGCCTCTAAATGTGTTTCCACAAAAAGTGCAGGATGGAAGAATAACTCCAAACAAGTATGGATGAAGACAATGAAGAAAGAGAGCTCTCCTGAAACAGCAAAACAATTCAAGACAAGTACCCAACAATCAGAAGGACTGAAGAAGTCAAGATTTGTGGGTCAATGTTGGTGTTGTAATAAGTATGGGCATTGTGCAAAGGATTGTTGGTACAATCCACTGAATTCCAAAGCACAGAGGAAGCCCATGCCTAGGGGGAGCAAGCCAAAAAAAAAGAAGCAGCATCCACAGGTCCAGAGACATCTGTTTACTGCAAATAGATTTGGATTACTTGACAACATCTGGGATGGTTGCAAAAGTGGTCAAAAAGTTGATACATATCATTCTCCGAATGTATCCGAAGCTGGAATGAAGAGAAGATCACTGAACCTGGCTAAACAAGAATCCTTGGGAAGAAAACAGAAGAAAAGTGACAATGCTCCCAGGAAGATGTTGAAAAAGGAAGAGAAGTCCTTGGATTTGAAATCCAAGAAGGGTGATACATCCAGAAGGACCACCAATTAGAAAACATGCTTCTACTGTGGAAAGAAAGGTCATACCATGGATTTTTGTAAACAAGCCATGGAACTGAATAGAAGCAGACTGGACTCAAACAGACAATCAATCCCGAAGAATCAGAAGGGATTGATTGAAAACAAGTTGCCTAAGAGAGGTAGCTTGACAGCATCAAAGGAACCATGTGGAATTTCCAGAACTGGGGCCACTCTTCCAAATGATTTACTTGTCATATGGCCACATCAGTTGCAACTTGCCAGAGAACTACAAAGAGCTGAAGATGAAGCTCTGGCAATTGATAAAGCAAAAGGGAAGAAGAAGGTTTCACATGAAGATGGTTTGAGAACCACACCAGCACAATCATCAATGAAGATCAAATGTGCAAGTGTGAAGACTGGTGAAAATTGGACATCTCGGTTGAGAGAATCTTCCCAACCTTGTTGTTCACATTGATGAACCAAGGAGGTTCCATCTTATTCCCTTACACTTCTGGTATTTACATGTGCTAACATTACAGGGAATTGAAGATGATGATCATTCTCAGCTGGAGGATGGTTTGGAAAGAATGGAGTGCACCCCTTGAGGGGGAGCCAATCTGGAGAAGATGGTATTCTAAGATTTAATATCATCTTGAGAAAAGTGAAGGTATTCCAATCATACTTTCATCCCTTGTTTCTTAATTGAGTTTATCTTGTCAATTAAGGGGGAGTATGGATTGAAGGCAAATGGATGAAAGGGGGAGCTTTATCTTTGCACCTGAACTTTCTAATGAGTTTTGTGAAGTTGTGCAGGATTTAGCAAATTCATTGTTATATCTGAAAAAATTTCAAACCCCTAAGCATGATCTCACATGTGTAGATAATGTTGGACAGCATTGAGTACCTTGGTTACATCACTCTTGTTTTCTACACCGGGTTAGCCCAAGTAGACTTAGAGTTGATTTACTAAAGGTTCTTTGCTAAAGAAGAACATGTGACATCATCCCTCTCCTAGTGTTTTTCAAGAAGATGCTATTCGATGGGAGGAAGAGATTTTTGAAAGAGAACCACACCACACCTTTGCATTTGATTGCCAATAAGGGGGAGAAAATATTGGCACACATATTGACCCATTCATATGTGCTTAAGGAGTGTATTGACAACAAATACAAAGGGGGAGATTGAAGTGCATTGTGTTGCATTTGTTGTCAATGAGGCATGAAGTTGTCTTGGAATGAATGGAAGTCAGGGAATGTCAAGATGTGAATGACAAAGGTGGTGATGGTGTTGGTGGTGAAGGAGAATGGCCATGGTACTAAGATGCATGTCACTTAGGAGATTCACTAAGTGGTATTGGAAATTGTGGTTGCAACATTCTCCATGTACATCTGACGATTGCTGAGATGCTCTTTAAGGTCAAAAAACTTGTATCAACTGGATACAAAGTCACAACATGATTAAAAGACCATGCATTGTCTTCACAATGCATGAGGAGTTGAAAGGAGTTCCATCCACAACTACTAAGTGGATGATGTGCATTAATGAAGTCCATGCACTATCACTTAGTGCATGTGAACTTGAAGATGATCCAACTTGATCTCTAATTAGATCAATAAAGCACTTTGAAATAAATTAAGTGATTCAGGAGTTCGGTTGAAGAAGAAGAACCTTCGGGGATTCCATTCCTAAGTAATGAATACATGTTGAAGAAAATTGGAGGAATTCTAATGAAGAAGAAGCATTGAGGAATTCAAATGAAGAAGAAGATGAGAAGAAATGAAGTGGAAGAATGGCTTGGAAGAAGTGGCATTTGGCATTGGTATTTTTCATGGAGGACTTTGTTTTCTTTGTTACTTTGCCAAAAAATTGGCCAGCCAAGGCACCTTGGGGGTTCAACCCCAAGGCATGGGCACTAAGGCACCACGCCCGGGGGAACCCGTGGGGCGAGCCAGGGCGGCAGGGCGCACACCCATGACACCGCATGGGTGCCTGGGGCACGCCCGGAGGAGCGCGGAAGGGGCGCATGAGCGCACCCGTGTGTGCATAGTGGGCGCTAAGCGCGCCCGCAAGAGGCATGAGTGGGCGCAGAGGCGCGCCCGCAGGGAGCATAGGTGGGCGCAGAGCGCGCCCGCAGAGAGAACCCGGTGCGGGGCGGCACCGGGAGGGGAGAAGTTCAACTGGCGTATGGTGGAGAGCTCCAGGGTAATAAACCGCGTGAAAATCGCTGGCCGTTTTGATGTGGGACGCACATTTTTCACCGGGATTGAATCTGAGCCGCTCGATTGATCGCGCGCTTGATCTGCGCCGCACGATCCATCCGCGGCGCCGCGATCTAATCCAGGCCGTTGAAGATCTGATCCGACGGCCCCAGCTTCATCTCCTACCTCGAGCTCGGCTGAGACACGTCGTGTCATCCCACAGTCTGGCCGTGTACGAGTGGCCTCCCCGAGGACGTATTTTTGAGAATCCGGCCACCATTAAAGAAGCTGATGGCACCCTCGTGATCGTCTCGTCAAACCGAACTCATCCATGCCTAAATATGGGTTTGCATGCAAGGTGATGAGATTTTGAATTTCGGACGAGGAAAACCAAAGGTGCCGAGGCCATGATGGTTTATGATTTGCATGAAACAGATTAAATGGAGTCCATGCACACGTTCGGCCAAGCATGCATGTGAAGGAGCGAAGAAAGAGGAGAACCCGCGGAGAACAGAAGAGAAAAATAAAGATTTGGAGAAAATCTTGAAAGATTCGAAATCTTCGGGAGATTAAATTTTTATCTCGCAGAAAAGGTGAAGCGTTTCTCTGCCTATAAAAGAAGCACCCAAGACCTCATTGAGGCATGCTGATCCTTTCTCGAAAATCAGAAGTCCCGTGAGAGCCTCTGTGCCTCACGAAGTTTGGAGCCCCGCGCCACCCACTTGCGCGACGAAGCATCCCGAAGCCACCCTTGGCTTCAGAGTTCCTTTTGCGCACACCTTGCGCGAAAGAAGAAGAAGGGGGACCCCTGCGCGCCTTCCCTTTGCGCGGCAGGAAGACCCAAGTGCACCCTTGCACTTGCGCGCCCACGACCGAGGTCCTTTGTACCTTGTGCTCTTGCACCCCTGCGCGCTGGCCACAGTCTTGTGCCTTGCGCGGTTGAGAAGAGGAGGAGGCCGCTACACCCAAGCAACTTGTGTGCCTCCATTGAAGATTGGGTTCGGGTGAAGTGCATTACACACTTGGTGTTGTGTGTGCAAGTAGAGAAGAGGACCTGAGGCTTTCGTGCCTCGTGTGTGAACATTGAGAAGGCCGAGGTCTTTGTGCCTTTTGTGCAAAAAGAACAAGAGGGGTCCGTAGCCATTGGTGGTTGTGAAAAGAAGTGAGAAGTGGGTGTGTGCAAGTAGAGGCTGAGATCACACCTTGTGTGAGTGCCAAATTGAGGAACACACTTTGTGTGTGCTAAGTACCCTACGGGCAGTGGGTGTGAGCAAGACAAGGCCATACCTTGTGTGTTCACACTTTGAAGAACAAACTAAAAGAAAACTAAAGTGTGTGTGTGCAATAAGAAGAGGAGGAGGCCAACTCATGTGTGTGCTAAAGTGAAACAATTTTGTGCAAATTAAATAAGTGGCCGAACCTAGGTGTGTGCACTAAAAAGTGTATACACATTAGAAGAAGAAGAAGAAGTTCCACACTAAAGTAAAACACACTTCTAAGTGTGTGAAAAACTTGGATAAAGTGTGTGAAGTTCAGTGAGAAGGTGTGTGATAAAAGTGTTACACCCTTTGAGGGTTATCTGCACCAAGAGGAAGAACAGGAAAGTGTATGCTTGGATGCATGCACATGCACACGTGAAAAAGTTCATATCAGCTTGTGTGCATTTGAGTGGTCCAAGACCAGGAGGTTCTTGAAGATTTGAGAAGGCCATGCAGTCAGTGCATGAGGATGAAGAGCTGCCATGCACTCAGTGCATGAAGTTGATGTGAACTGATACTGGACCAGACTGAAGATAAAGACATCATTTGTCTGAGTATTCAGTAATTAGAGAGAAGCCAGGTCATCCTGAGAAGAAGGAGATAAAGCCTGAGCAAGACGAGAAGCCCTGATCAACCACAAGTGATCATAAGAGAAGAGAAAGGCCAGCAGCCTTTATCCCAGGCTGCTGAAGTTACTTGAAGAACTTAAAGTGAAGAAGAGCTACTCGTGCGACTCGAGGAGCCAGGAGAAGACCCTGTGGGACTCAGGGAGAAGAAGTCTTCAGTGGGATTCTGGAGCAGGCCAGTGGGACTCTGGTAACACTGTGGGACGCAGTATAAAGACCCTCCTGTGGGTCTCAAGAGAGATACGGTGGGAAGCTGTATCGACCATTGTAATTCTAACAAGTTATAATGGGAGAATCCATGCTGGGAGAGCATGGCAAGGATATAGGCCTTTGGTGCCGAACCTTGTAAATCCTTGTGTCCTGTGCCTTTTCATTACTGCATTATCCGGGAAAGGTTGAGAGACATAAGAAGAGTGGATCGAGGCCTTAACAAGCCATAGAGTTTTAATTGATTAAGAATCAATTAGTAAAAAGTTTTAAAGGATCACTGATTCACCCCCTCCCCCTCTCAATGATTCACACTGATCTGGGCACTTCAGTCTAAATAACATACATAGTGTGTAATAATTCTAGCATAGTTTTCTAACTATTTATATGATGAAGAAACCCAGTGTCATGGTGCAAGTGAAACATGAACCGTGAAGTTCCTTTAACAACATAAATTCTCCACTTTTTATTCCTTTTTCAAATATTCATTGTTTAATTACAAAAATCATAAAACAAGACAAAATGCTGAAAAATTAGTAGAAATAATCAATTGAAGACACAAATTAATACATAAAAACACCCTAAAATGTATGTATGAAATAAATATATATTCTATCATTATAAAAAATTCCAAAAACAAGAACATAATCAGAAAATGTGAATACCAACTTCATAAATACAGTCTTTCAGTAAAATCAATTAATTAAAATGAATACTACACACATAAAGAGGAAATAATTTTAATTGTAAAAAATAATTTAATCATGTAAATAAGACATCAAAAAAATAATGATTCATAAATATCATAAAAGTATCTAATGTTGTATAAGTTTAAAGCATCAAGTTTCAGTATTTCATAAAAATATACATTTTGAGGATTATAAACAAAAAGAACCTTACATCAGGTTTAACATCCTTCATACATGATAAAAAATAATGTATAATATTTAATATTGTATAAAATTATTAAAGAAATATATTCATATTTTTAATACCTTATATGATATTTTCATAACATGTTCCACCTATTTATTAATACCATTTTGTTCTTTTTATTGTTTTGGGTGTGTTCACTTCACAGTTTCATGTTCTATTCATTGTGTATTTAATTTTTAAATGGAAATAATTATCGAAAAGAGAGAAAAAATACATATTTTATTCCTTTTAAACTATTATAAGTTAATTTAAAATTATTATTATTATGGTAATTAGATATTCAAAATCATCATCTGCAAATGCTGGAAATTTACGCACCATGGATGAAGATTTCATTTTTAAGAATAAAATTATGAAATAATATAATTGATGATCGATATAACATTAATAAAATTATATTATATTATATATCTGATACTGGATTTATCATTCAGTTTTGTATAGGGGTGTGGATAAGGAAGATGTGATAAATATTATAAAAGAGAACACAGAATGTAACTCTCAAATATTTCTCATTGAAAACGTCCATAGGCACTTTGAATTGGCCTTTTTAAACCAAGATCTCAATAATATGTTAAGGGATGAGATAGAGGAATGTTTTTTAGGATGGTTGAACATTATGGATTTATGTGATGTCGTTAAGTGATGGGATGGGTCCCTTTTTATAAATGGGGTAATGGGAAATTTAGAAATTACATAAAATATTAAAATATAATATCTCTAATATAGGGGTAAAGACATTAAAATGGACTAAATTGATTAGATGATTACAATATCGACACAATATTATCCATTTTGTCCTTATTCATGTTTTTTGTTTTTTTAATAATATAATTAATTATTTTATTCATGAAATATAATTTTTTTGAATTTAATATTATTCCTATCTATAACATTAAAAAGATCAAAATTTAATTAAATTCTAAACAAATAAGTTATTATACCTTATAAGTGTCATAATTTTCTTTTTAATTCAGGTATCATTTTATTTATCATGGATTATATTTTTTTTATATTTTTAAAATACTTTATTTTATTTCCTAAATAAATTATTAAATACTCCATCATTATTGTAAAAGACACAAAGGAATTTCATTTATGCCTCGATATTAAATATAAATTATACATTTTATGATAAATTATATAGTTTTAAAACAAATAATTATGTTCGAAAATGTATTTTAGGAAACCTATTCATAAAAATTTATACTAATTGAAAACCATAGTTCAAACATCTTGACTATCATTTAAATAAAATATAATATATGGCATAAAGTAATACAAGTGGATCGAAAAGTTCCCAAATTAAAATAACATTAATATAATGGGTGACACCTAATCATCCAAAAATAATAATTTAATTTTCTTAGTTATTTAATGATTTAAATACATTTAATGAAAATCATTTTAGTCATTTTTCTTGTTCTTTCGAAATCACATCATTAAAATTAAAAATGAATTAAAGATAGTTATTTCATGTATTATTATTTTAAAAATAAATTATATCATAAATGATATATAAATTTGTTTGATCATAATATTTTACATTCATTCATTATGTATATTTAATTGTATCTTTGTTAAAGAATCTTTTTAAATTTTTTAATTTTTCTTTTCTTGCCTAACACAAGTATTTCACATACATTTAGATAATATTCATGTTATATAACTCTAAAATTTGAAACTACAATCCAAAAACATTAATTAAATATAATAACTAATTAAAAATTCAATTGTTTTTTATTACTTGGGTATTCTCTATAAGTAACCAAATTTCACTTTTGAATAATTTTTATATATTGTGCTAGAAATGATAATGTTTTTTATAATTATCATAGAGTAAATTATTATTTACATGTTATGATATATGGACATAAAATATTTATATATTAACATCATACATCATCTTATAAATATGTTTAATAAATTGAAATCATAATTATATTTGGACGGTTTCATGAAAATTAATGTATGAATAAAAACATAATTTTTTACAATTCACTAAAAATGAATATTTTCAAAAACATCAAAAACAAATCATACTCAGAAAATTTAAAAATATGTAATTTATTAAAGTTAGTAGTTTTTTCGAATAAAAGTTCAACATAATTAAAATTAATTATTTAAATACATCAATATTTGAAATTTTTATTCAAAAAATATTTACACTTAAAAATTTATTTATTTTTTCACTTGCATAACATAATGAATATAATTATTTAATTCATGAATACTAATATGAACCCAAATTATTATCTTTTTACCTTGGTTGTTACATTCTTGCAACCATTTTTAAATTTCATTCTTGCAATATATTATCCTATTAAACAAATTGGGATAGTATTCCCAAATAGAATTTTTATATTCTCATGTCACGTTTTCAAATATGTGGTTTCTCCACAAAACCATGACAAGTTGAATTAACATGATCCGCAATAATTTATATCAACAATCAAGAATCTGAATATTTCTCAATTCATAACAAATTATCTCTTCCAAATTAAATAATTATGGACTCAAAACATGAGATGAATCTGGAGCATACATTCTCAACATCAAAATATAAAAAACATTATTTTTCTTTGATAAACTCTAAGGAAATTATAATAAAGTAGAAAATTTTCTTTCTTTTTTGATATTTGTTAGATCAAATAAATAGTGTATTTTTTCTATTATTTATAAAACACTAAAAAAATAACAGAGAGATATTTTAAGGAAGAATGATAACCAACCCAAAAAATAATCGTCTTTATACCTATTATCTGTATAACATTTCTACCTCTTCTACACTGTTATCATATGTTACATGATCATAATAAATTTCATATCTTCTTACACTACTATTTCTGGTCCCCTCATCTTTTGTTCTCCTAATTCATTCAGAAAAATTAGATCGACACAACATTCCATATAATTCCTTATAAGGTTCCATCTATATAATGCAATGATAACTATTATTATAATAAAACTTAATTAATGAAATATTTTGATCTAAAATTACATGAAAATTCATTGACAGAATACTAAACATGTCTTCTAATGTATAATATGTTCATTCTAACATCCCATTAAATTGATGATAAAAGGAGGTTTTGAAATTTATCTCAGTTCCCAATGACATCTGGAGGCCTTTCCAAAATTTAGAAGTGAACTGGCGATCATTGAAAGATACAATTGAGAGAGGAACTAAATATAACCTAAAAAATTATTTCAGATATAGTGGAGAAAATTGATCTGAATACATAGTATCTCAAAAAGTAATGAAATGTGAAGATTTAGATAGTGGGTCAATAATATCATGAATTGCATCATTTCCCCAAGATTGAATTGGTTGAACCATGAAAAAAAGCATGGATATATTTTCCCATTTCAATTATTGCACTGTAAGAGGCTTTAGCATCCCCTTGTGTTGTTTTATATCTACTTTGACTTCATGAAAGTCAAAAATATAAAGGTAAAGAAAAAAATGTATCTTTTCATTCCATCCCACCAGTAATAATATAGAATATTTTTATAAATCATTATGTTGTAAGGATGAACTGAAAATAGAGAACTATGAGATTCATATTACAATTAGTTATTCTAGTGTGAATCTCAAGGAAAAAATCACTTTCTTAATTTCAATACATAATATTTAATAAAATTATATTTAAGTAATAGGAATTTATTAACTAATTTTACCTTTTTATGTAACTAACATTCTTCATTATAAACATTTTTAATTTTTTCTAATATAGATGATTGTGCTGACATGTGAAACAAAATTGTGTCATTTCTTAAGACCAATAATTCATGGGCAGTAATAATTAATTCATTAATCAAAGGTTCATGTTCCACACATATCTAGGTTTATGATGTATGATTTTTTTGACTCGATGGATTTGCTACATTTTTTATATATCATATATTGTCATTTACTATAATATCATAATCAATTATCTGTTCGATCCACCTTTTTTGCCTCATCTTAAATTCATTATGAGTGAATACATTCTTTTTACTTTTATGATCAATGTATATTTCATATTTGGAACTATATAAATTTTTTATCTAAATATTTAAAGTAAAGAAGAACCAAAACACAATTTAAATAAAGTGTACGATAACATAACTTTGAAGGTCTCAGTTGTCATGAATCAAATTAAATTACCTAATCATTATTCATCACAACACAACAATTTCTATTTGATGAAGAATCCCTATAGAATAAAAAATAAATATTTCTGGACGATAGGGACAACTAAGGGATCCCACCATGTTATTTTCAATTTGGTAAATCAAACATCAATTTCTTCTACCCAAAATTGTTTACCTCATTTTAATTTGAAAATCTACTATCTTCTAGATAACCGTAAATATTTTTAATAAAAAATTTGTAATATCCTATTAATCCAATATAACTATGAATAGTAGAAACATTTTTTGGGTCATGTCTAGTCATTGGAAACTTTTTTGGTGGGATAAACTATTATTCCATCCTTATATAAAATTCTCCAATTAATAGCAATATATTGTAAGCAAAAATAAATTTTTTTAAATTTCCTATATAAACTCTTTTCATTGAGTTTTGTCAAGAAAATCCTTTAATGATTTCATGATTTTCATAACGTTTAAAATAAATCAATATTTCATCAATAAAAACAAACTGAAACATATGTAAACATTTACAAAATATATTATTCATAAGATCCACAAATACAGTTGTGAATTTTTTAAACCAATGGGAATAATAAAAAACTCATAATTCCCATATCTTGTACAAAATTCAATTTTTTGGAATGTAATCACTTTGACTTTAGTAGATGGTACCCACATCTCAATTCAATCATGTAATAATAATGAGATCCGGGGATCTGATCAAACAATTCATCGATATGATCAAATCGATACTTATTGTGTGCAATAAATTTATTCAAATATCTCATATAATTCCAAAGTCTCATGGAAACACCATTATTTTTAGAAATCAAAATATGAGATCCCCATGATGAAGTGATAGGATGAATGAATATTTATCATGTGGGTTCTACAAATCAATTATCAATTCCATAAGTTCCACTTTTACAATTTGATAAGTGTATTTAATTTTTTTTTAAACATCAGGAGCTAATTCGATGTTAAATTCAACTTCCCGATCTGGTATAACATGATGAAACTCGTGAATTAAAACATATAGTAATTCATTTACCAATGGCACAACATTTTTCCCAAAAATTCACTTTTTTCAACAATTTATGAAAGAGAACAATATATTCGATATTTTCATAGTTTCTCGTCTTCTTAATTTGTTATCAATGGTATGGGTTCATTCATATATATAATCTGAAACTATTTATAAAAAATCATTATCCTTTCAACAAACCATATCATGGTAAAGAAATACTCAATCAAAACCCATAAAAAAATCAAACTATACTAGGTGTAAAACCACTAGGTTTTCAGGTAATTTATTCCCATGGAAAACAATATAAATATTCTTCTAATTTTTTTGATTGAATATTTCCTTATGTTATTTTATCTATAAGTTATGCTTTCATTTATAAAGGGGTAATTAATAAGTGACCGGAAAATTATTTAGAAATAAATGAATGCGTAGAACCACTATTAATAAAGGCATTAGAAATATTTGACTAATAATAATGTACCTGATATGACTTCAATAAAAATACCAACATATACTGATGTAGTTTCAATAGATTTCAGTACACATTTCTTCTTATAGTCTGGATGCTTCCCTTTCTTTAGACCATTATTTACGCATGTATGTACATAATTCCCTATAACACCATATTAAAAATAGTTTATAGTGTTCTTATCAGAATTAATCTTAAGATAATTTATGTTTCAATATTATTCCATATATCCGAACATACAACATCAGAATCATTTACTAGAATTATTATGTAATTAACTAGGGTTCTTTTTCCACACCTTCCACAAACTATAAATGTATTTTTCTACCTTAATACTTCATTGATTAATTCATACCGATTTGTTTCTATATGGATGTTCAATTGTTATTATTTTCTAAGTATATATTATAATTAGAAACCTCGTTTACTACCCATTTATCACATCAAAAGATTTTCTAATATCATTTAAATTCTTTAGAATCTAATTCCCTTTGATATCTTGGTTTTCATACTGAGTAAAAAAAATTGACTTTACAATAACGACATTGAATATGATTTGGACTGTACCTTTCTAAATTGGTGAATATTTCTTCACACATGACAATTGAATCGCCATCCATTTGTGTGTATTTAATGAATTTAATTTCCATAATAAGTTAATCCTCCTAACAAAAATATTTTTCAAGGAAAATATTCTAATATTCATCCCATTCCAAGACATAAATCTATCAACTTTCATTCATATTTATGACCATTGACCACTTTTGTTCATCTTCTTCTTCAAAATTGTAAATAGTGGGGCTAGGATTTAAATTATCTAAAAAAAATAAAGAAAGTATAATTTAATGAGATTTTATATATTATTTATCAACAATTAGGTCAAATTATCAGTTGAAATAAAAGGTGTTCTCCTCATAAAATGTCCCTCTATCATCATACATATTTGTGATTAACCTAGTCATTCAATTTCATAGATTCCACGTACATTTATATTCTTTCTTCATATAAGCCATTATTTTAAAAAATATCTGATTTCCCATTTGTCACGAACCAATCTGGGTCGACCATGAACCGAACACTCGAGTCGTCCCGTGACAAGGCCCAAGAGGCGTTCTCCATCTTTCTGGGGTAGCGACAAGACCCAAGGGATCATCAGAGTACTAACGGGAATGATTTATCCAAAATAAATGAAACTAAATAGAAGAAACCAAAAGAACATTGAAAAATATATAAATGATAGGAAAATTAAAGGACTATCAATAACAAGACTAACATTTCTATGTCAAAAACTCCATGTTACCCATTGGTTACTCTCCAGGACAAAAAACAAAGGTCACTCAAAGTGATCCAAACTGGAACTGGAACTTGCATGTGAAACTAAAAACAAGAAAATTCTACAGGCGTGAGTATTAAAACTAATTAGGTAGGCCCGACTAATCTATTACAAATTCACACAATTTAAATATATAAAACATTGATTAACATGTTTGAAATTCAAATATAAATGTATAGATTTTCATAAAATGTATTTTACAAACAAACATGCATAACACATTACCCTCTTAATATGAAAAAATGATCTAGCAGAGATGAAATAGAAAGAAATGAAAGTTAGTAATGAATTATTTTTCTAACACTGTATAAAGAGAAGGTTGTTTATTCTTTCTGAAACACTGTTTCTTTAAGATATTTTTAAACATAAACTCATGTTAACAATTTACCAAAAAGAACATCGAAACCAAGCATGACATTACATTCCCCAATGTGAGGGAAATGGTACTATGGTTATAAGTGTCAAAGGAAGACATGGACTCCTAGTAACTCAGCAGAAGACAAAAACATACTATACATGTGACTCAACCGGAAGGCATGCCTTAATAAATGTCGCCATAATTCCCTAATGCCCGACTGTTTCCCTATATATCCTAGTTAATGGGACCAATCCAATAGCAATAAAAACAAAACATACCCCTGCTATGAGGCACTAGTACTACATACCCTAACGAGGGTTGCAATTATTCTCAGTAAACCTATTTTCTATTATATATTTCCATGTATATTTCATAAAGGGGAGTGCCATGCAATTTAAACAACAAACCACATAAATATAAATATATCACCACACACACCACACAGACTGTCACAACATCGACCACCTCAAAATTAATCTCCATCATTAAAATAATTATCATACGGGGGAAGTCCCACACCATGGACCCTCCCAACTCACAATCAACCTACTAGGTAGGAGACCAACCCAAGAGGGGTTTTTCACAATATCCATTCAAAATTATAAATAGGCCTTTAGATTCACAACATTTAACCAAATAATCCTATTCAAAAAACAACCATGGAAACCCATTTTTAAGAACTGAACACGCCTTTTATAATCTATTTAATAAATGAAAATACCACATTGATTGAAAAATAGTTTTACAATATCTAAAGAGACATCGCAATAGGCACATAGCATGAAAACCTATTTGATAACACCAATCATACCTTTTGGAATCTCAAATACATTTATAAAAAAATATAATCTCATTAACCATGTGTAAGAGAAAACTAGGAAAATTAACCAACACTTGGTGTGAAAATTCCAACTAAAACACAACACACATTCAATGTCCATTTTAAAATCTTGTGCACACCATATTATCAACTACATTCATAAAAAGTCCACCAGGGAACCCAGTTAAGGAAAACCAACCGCTATTTAAAATTCAAAATAAATTTATAAGGGCCAACCAAGAATTTAGTAATCACTTAGTTTGTGCGATTTGAGAAAAATGCACCACACATAAAAATTTAAATTTAAGAATATGCCCACAAAACAATGTTTCAAAAACAAGATTACACTATTCAAAATATTTAATAAAAAATTTAAAATTTTATAAAGCAATTTTATAAGGAGTAAGTACAACATTTCTTAAACAAAACTCATTTAAATAACACATTTTTTATCAAACACATACCCAAATCCCACTAAAATGGAATACGCACCTCTTACACAATTAAATTAATGAATTTCAAAAGTTATAAAAAGATATTAAACAGAATGAGATTGGATCCCCTCAAAAATTCATGTATACAATAGAAACATGATACAATATAATAAACGTAAATTGAATTCTAAAATAAATACATTTTTGCCCGAACTAATTAATTTCAATATAGGATAAATCAACTAAGTAAGTAAACCAATTTACCAAACAATAGCAATCTACAAAACCAAATAATATTATCCCAAAACAATTATTCTAAATAATATTAATTAATATTTAGTGGATGTGAACAATAATAGAAATGAAAGTACTCCTAAATTTAAAGGGTTGAGACAAACAAATCATACATTAATTATCAGGAGACTACCCAAAACTAGTGAAAAATCTCGTTTTCACATAAACCACACGCTCGGGAAGCTGAAACCAACACACAAAATAAGATCAAACACTCTAAAATTTAGGATTTAACCACAAATAAAAAACCCTAATAACGGAGAACCGCAAAACAACAATCCCATGTAATAAAAAGAAGTAAATTGTCATTGGAGGGAAAAGGAGGGCTGGAAAATGGGTGGGTTGATGAGGGATTGAGGGTCATGGGTCGTTGAGGTTGTTCGAAGGGAAGAGGGGTCACAGTTTAGGTCGGGGTTGTGAAGAAGGGGTCAAACAGAGGGGGGGGGGCTTACAACGATCTAGACATTTGGAGAGTGGAGGGTTGGGGGTTAGGGCCAATGCATGCTAGGATGAGGCCAGCTGGACGTGGAGAGAGGACAGGTTTTGTGTAGTAGGACAACTCAAAGGGCATGGAAGGTGTATGGAATAGTGGATAGGGGGCGTGAAGTGGGCCTTCTCGAAGAGGGAGAGAAGATCCGGGGGGCCACTCCAAATTGGACGGAATAGAAGAGCATATAGGGTTAGGCTAGAAGAAAAGAAAAGAGATAAAACAAGAAAATGAGACAAATAGAAATAATAAAACATTAATCTATAATAATAATAATAACATTGAAAATAATAATAATAATAATGCTATTATTAATAATAAAAAAACATAAAAATGATAAAAATTTTAATTTTATTTAAATAATATTTATAAAATTATTAACAATAATAGAATTTTTAAATAACACCGTAAATTACAAAATTTTCTCTTTTTTATTTTTTAAAGACCGGTGGATCGCACAGTTGTCTGAGAGAAGCCGTTAGAGGATTCAAAAATTCCATTTTCCCATGTGCCTAGTGACGTACACTAAAAAACATGATATTTTTTTAAAAAAACTGAAAAATCACGTTCAAGATTCAAACTCAACCTCGAAAAAAATATTTTGAGGACAATGAAATAATAAAATAATATAATTGGATAGGTAGGTGTGTGACACCATTCCCACCATTTTTCGATGCAGATTCATAAATATATCATCCTATACGATCCTTCATACTTCAGAATCCCTATTTATTTTTTGGAAACACATTTTAAAGAGTCATATCGTAGAGAAGGAAGCATAATTATATTCAAATTCTAGGTCATTTCAAAATAAAAATAATGAAAAAAATGCATTATATTATTCTGTTACATCATAATAATCCCATAAATGTTTAATTTTTTTTCCTTAATACCAACTATAAGGACCCAACATAAATCATTACATTATATAGTTAATTCATCATGATTTCACATTCATATATACCCAATGATCTTTATAGTATATGATTTTAGATAAATAAGTCCTATTTCACACATATCAACCTAAAATCATACAATGTATTTAAAACTAATATAAAATCCATTAATTCATTATATATTTTTTATTAATAAAACATGAATTCATTTCATTATAATTATTCACAACATTCTTCATGGATTCTTCTTTTTTGTTACCCAACCATAAACCCTATGATAAAATTCATAACATTGTATAGAAAAAAATCATTATAAGGGACATAAAAATAAATAGAGAAACCATTAGTCTATGAATACTTATATGAAACCATTTTCACAAGTATTTACTTATCATATTCAATGTAACATATACTTACGAAATGAAAAAATGATATTTTACTGAAACATAGAAGACATAATTAAATAGTTTAGGTAACATGGGGAATCATTTTATTATCATAATTTCTTTTGATTGTTACCCTCACAACTTCCATTTTATTTTTCACCCCATGACTACATTACAATGTAATCCTCACAGCTACCATATGATGTGACTATCAGAGATACACAAGGAATAACCATTATGATCAATTACCAAGATAACTAATTCATTTGTGTGATATCATGGACCCACCCATATTTGTTTAATTATTTGACCACCTATCTTCATAACAAATCCAAAGAATAAGAACATAATAAAAACATGTGACTACATTCATCATAAATACATTCCTTCAGGATAATAATATAATTCAAATGATTACTGCACATATAAAAACGGAAATAATATAGTTGAAATTAATCTTGAAATTTTTTAAATATAAATATAAACAGTAGGTTGGCATCAATGTAGGAAAAGTTGTTATTATAAATTAATTAAAAAATATTATTTTTTAATTTCATAAAAACTAAAATTTTTGTGTAGTTTAAAAATAAATTCCCTAACCTGAGGTTTGACTAAAATTTAAATGTGTTCAACCTATTTTATAATATTAAAGAAATTTATTAATTTATTAAAAAAAATACATTCTTAATTTAAATAAATTATATGAACTTTTTATAACATATTTACATCGATTGATTAATAATTATTTATTATTTTTATTATTTCAGGTGCCCTCATTTTTTTAATTCAGGTTCGGTATATAATGGATTTTTTATATAAATGGAAATAATACTCTAGAAATTAGAACATACACATAGATATATATATATGTCAAATAAAAATGAGTAGAATTTTATTTTATTTTTCCATGAATTTTGTAGTGATATACAAAAACTTATCGACCCCATAGGTGGTGAATTGACACATCCCGGATGACAATACTGTTTTAATGAATAAAATTAAAACAAATAATAAATTTGATAATGTATATACCATTAAAAAATAAAATTTTTCTTAATATATAATATTGGTATTATCATGAAGTTTTGGAAAGTGGGTGTGGATATTGTAGAAGTGAAAATTAATTTAAAAGTTAAAAAGAATGAATTTTCCCTCAAATATTGCTCAATTATAACCTCCTTAAGAACATGGAATTAGGAATTCTGTGAGAAAAGAAACAATATAATGTGAAAATGGATGAGTACATGGAAATTTTTCAAATTTCAGATGAGTAATATGCCTTATGGTTGTTTATTTAGGTGAAGGAATGTGACTTTTTTAATAAATGTGGTGAGGTGAAATTTTAGATTTACATAAATTAATAAAATATAATAAGTCTCATTTATGGGTGATGAATTAAGAAATACCAAAAATGATAATGGGATTATATTTTTTTGGCACAATATTATCCCATTTTCTCTTATCCATTTTTTTTAATTTTCAAAAAAATTATTAAAATATTTTATGCAGGAAATATAATTTTTTTTCTAATTTTCAGTATTCATAACAATGAATTTTACTACATAAACAAGATTAAAATTTGAATGAAATATTTTATAATATCTTATAAATGTCATTTGTTTAAATATAATTAATGGATTATATTTTTTATCGTATATTATATTTATTTTTAAAATTTGTAATTTCATTTATTTGATTTTTACATTAAATTAAAAATTATTACATTATAATTTTACAAGTGATTAAGGTATTTATTTATTCCCTAAAAATTAAAAATATAATATAATGATTATGATAAATCATTTAGATTTCCAAAAACTATTTATGTTTAAAAATATCTTCTAGAAAAAATTATATTATAAGTTTATACTAAATGAATTCTCTAATGTTAACAACTAATACTAACATTAAATAAAATATTATAATCTAATTAATGATATCCATGGGGGTAAAAAAGGTACAAAATTATAATCCAAATAATTTAATGGCCAATAGTTTCTTATAAAAATATTCATTGAAATATTTAGGTCATTTAATGGTTTTTATAATAGTAATTAAAATAATTTTATTTAATTTGTTTCATCTTTAAAAAAGAAATGCATCAGCGTTGTACTGGAATTTTAGTTAATTATTTCATATATAAACACATAAAATTAATTACCATCATAAAAATTTATTAATTTGGTTTAATATAATCTATTAGAACCATTATTTATTTATACCTACTCATATCCATGTCAGTACGACCTCATTAATTTCATAATTTGTCATTTCCTTCCTCGCACAAGCATTGAAAAAGAATTTGGATAAAATGTTTGTTATATAACTCCAAAATTATAAAACATCATCCAAAAAACAATAATACAAAATTATTAGTAAAAGGTTGTGGATTTGTTTCTATTAAATTTTAATATAAAACATACAAAATTTGATATGGCCAATATTGTGAATCCATTATGTCGACACCATCAAATATTTATATACTTATGATGAAACAAATTTGTATTTACATGTTCTAATTTATTATTTTTCCATATTTTAAAAATTAAAATCTTACTTTTCTCATTACATATGTTTAATAAATTATATTTCATAATTATGTTTTGATGATGTCACATCAATTACATTATTTTAAGAAAAACTATAGTTTTTTATTATTCATAAAAAATATTACTTATTAAGAAAATTCTCATCAATTGATACAATCATAACATGAACATGAAGAATTCAAAAAATAAATTATTTTTTAAAAATTTAATTTCAAGAATCTAAAAATTAATTATTTATATATAACCTTAATAAAAATTAGTTTAATATAATTATTTACATAAAAATTTATTAATTTTAGAAAATACACAAAATTAAAAAACTAACAATTTAAATAATGAATAATAATATAAAAATAATGTGTTCTATATTTAATTGGTGTGATAAATCGGTAATTTAGGATTATTTATTTAATTATCATATTATTTATTATTCCGATTATTTTTCCTTAATACTCAAAATTATATCTATGTCTTAATAATATTATAGAACGAGGTGGAATAATATTATAATATAATGTGATGGACAATTCAACGATTTTCCCCTGATAAAACAAATGTGATTCGAGATGGAGTACATAATATCCTGAAAATATTGGCCCTAAAATATTAATTAAGGAATAATATTTCATTGAGTCCTTCATACTATACTGTTCATCCTTTGTTGGTGGGTATTTCATCAAACATATTGATTATTAATGGATCAATGAAAAAGAAAATACATTTTCCATCTTCCAATTCACAATATTTTGAAGTGGATATTTATATATTTATCATTTAGATGGTGAAGCTAACCAACATTGGACTAACATTAAGAATAAAATACTAAAGTATGAAATTTATATTATATAATCGGTGGTGTCTTAGAAAATATTCTTCACCAAATATTTCATAAGTATTAATTTCTGAAAAAATGGCGAGATAATTTTATTTGAAGAAAGGTGGTTGATTCCTTTTGTATGGTTGAAGAAAGGATCAAAAGACTTGAAATATATGATTCTATTTTTATCAATGAGACTAAAAAAATAGATCATTTAATAATTGTTTAAAAATTGTATCTTATAGTTGATGGATATAAAAAATTTGGTTGGAATTAATAAATATTTTTATGCAATCATATGGTATAAATAGATATTAGAGACTCCTTGTAACGTCCCAACCCCGGTACCACATATCGGTGCCATGAGTCAGTTCAATGAATAACATGAGGAGTGCTTTTGGATACACCAGAGGCTACTGACTTGATTAAATAGTATATTACGTACTTTGGGAAGACAATACACTTTTTATATACGAATCAAAATATCAAAAATTAATATAAAATATAACTAAGATACTAAAATAATCAGTATTTAACCAAACAACATGTGTCTAAATCTAAAACTAGAAATGACCATAAACTCAAAGTAGTAAACATGTTAGGCCATACAAGTGTGAAAAATCTATTCAAAAGAATTTTAATGACATAGTGATAACCAAAAATAACATCCCAACATCATTTATGGATCCCTTATCTATACTTAGTCATGAATCCCAACCCATCAATCTAACATATGTCCCTTTCCCTTATCCAATCCTATATAAATGTTGTATATTCGGTGTATCAATCAAGCATCCCATGAAGGGTGTGAGTAAAACATAGTAGGACACAACCAATGAAATCTATAGAAATTTACAATCATTGATAGTGGGTATTGATTTATAAAGAATAAATAAAAATTGATAAAATTAACTAAGCTTAATTTTAAGTATTCTTTAATAGAATACTTATTCCATTAGGTTCATAGTGCCTCCAAAACACATCAACCCTGCTTTGGGCCATGGTAGATTCTGATCCATAAAATATAGGGATATCACAATTAATTCTTTCATGGGATTTTATTAATGAATTTAACTCTGATTTATTTTGTTACCTAGGAGCATCTGTTTCTGTACCATTTTTTCTTGCACATTGAACATCAGTCCAATGCTAATATTTTAATTGCCTATAGAATTAGTCTAGCACCACATGATTATTTGTAGAAGAAGTCACAGAAAAAAATAATTATTCGCATGCATTTATAGTGGGGATAGATTGTATGTCTAGGACCCATTGGGTATTTGGAATAGTAGTCCCTGTCCACAATGCATTGTTCAATCAATAAAAAATAATAGTTATCATGGATCAACATTCATAACTAATTTAACATCCATATTCATAATGGTTAACTAATTCATTTATCAAAATATACCATCCCGAATCCCATTAATTATAATGAATAACATGAATTATTACCTAATAATAAATTTATCAAAATTTATTTCATAGCTCATTAACACACCAGGGTTAAGAAAATCACCCATTGAAATATCATTATCAACATCGAAAAAGGATTTAGTTAAATTATATACACCCCATATTTCCCTTTTCACAATTAGTAAATTATAATTTCCTGGTTAATTGGAACACCCCAGGAGTTTATATTAATCTAGTCTCATAATATCTAATGGGTCCAAAGGGATCTGTGATGGGTCTAACAATTACATGGGTATAAAATAAATATTATATTTTTAAATTAATTTTATACTGTTGAAACAGAATGGTACTACTGCGAACAAATGATAATTAAGAGGACAATGAGAATTTGAAATTATACTACATACATTATGAGCAATGAAAAATGATCACCAAATCATGACTCATAATTTTAGGTAGAATGATCAAAACCAAAAGAACACTAGATATATAAGATCAAAGAATAGGATATAGATTATATGAAATGAGATTCATTAAAACCTTCATCTAAACCAATAATAATAGAGGAAATCAACCTTATAAATTGTAATAGAAATACGAGGGAGAAATAAAACTAAACATAGAATACATCACGTATTATAAAATAGGTTGATCATTCCATCAGATCATTGATTTTCAACGAATGGAGTTAAAGATCCCTAGGACCATCTCTTCAGCTTCCAAAAGTTGTAGAAATAAATTTTGTTCGAATATTGATGCTTTGGGATATAATCTAAGCTTATTTGTTTTTTAATTAGTTTTTCATGTGTTTAATGTCGTATACACACGGTCTCCAATGAGGACCCCATGGGTTTACAAAATGTGCACCCAAACCATGTTCCCATAATATCTAGAGTTCATGGTAACTTTTAAGTATGAATAGAGTTTTAAAAACCAATAAAAACAATTAAAGACACTTTTTTTATAAAGGATTATAGTTTGGGGAGGATGGTCACATGGTTTGGTTAAACCATGAACCCCATCTAGTAGAACTACAAAGGGTGCACCTTTTCCATTGTCATGAATCATGGATTTCCATATCTTTTCGCCAATTTTTCATGAACCAATTGGATTTTATAATTATCAAAACACAATTACAATTACCACAATAAAACACCAAAAAAATTATGATAAAAAAGTGTAAGAGAATAGATAAAAATAGTAAAATACCTCACTAGAAATGGTAGAATATTATAATCAATCCACTTTATAACAGATCATACTTGAAATGTACTCCCAAACATTACTAATATTTTTGGTAAAAAAGAATAGGCCACCAGGATAACAAATAATCATCACACTCCGTTTTTTCCTATTGAACGTGACCATTTTTCCACAACACTCAAACTTTCGGCATGGTCCCCACAAAAAATAAATTCATATATTGCTCCAAAACATAAATTATATGTTCCTCGAAGGACTAATCAACCTTTAGTCCAAAATCAGCAATGTCAATCACATGATTTGTTTTAGGGTGATTTTAGCAATGATGTTATACTTGGAAAAGACATTTATCAAAACACTATATCTTTTTGGAAGAGGCGATTGATGTTTCACCGGTATAACCTCCACCATCATAAATGATCTGATTAACCAAGGAACCATCATTCTCTTCATCTAAATCCAAAAATGAACCAATAATGGTAATTTACAAAGGCACACATGATCGACCACAAATAAATAAAGGTATTGATAATTTCTACCAGTATATTGATTCTATCTACTCTTCATTTGTAACCATATATTTCCAATTCAAATTCTCTAGCTCCAAAATCTTTTATTAAACACTCATTCCCAACAACTCTAACTCTCCCACCTTAATCCAACATAGAGGTATTAGGTATGTCCTACCATAGATATCATCAAGTTGTTCTATATGAATATTCACCTCCTAACAATTTTTAAAGGAAGAAACAAAGATCACATAGTGTTTCTCTCCAGATACACCAAATTGTAGGATTCATGCTCATAACAAGTTCTCTAGAACCTAAATAGTATATTTTGATTCATGGCTTTTGGTGGGTGAAAATTCATACATAGAAACACCTAGGTACCTAGATCCTTATATAACTACTTCATGAAGTGTGATGTAAAACACAAATCATGATCTGAACTAAACACTATTTCACTCTATGGAAATAGACTATCTCTCCAAAATACAATTCACCTAATTGATCAATCATGAATGTATCCATTATTGGAATTAAATAGGATACATTCTTCAATAGTTACTTAATAACCCGTATATCATTATCCTTCTAATGAATTATCAGATGGCATACCCAAAAAAATTATAACATTGTCCCACGTACATTTTGGAATGGGAAAAAACTATAAATGACCTTGAGAACATTGATGCTCGACCACCACCTACTTGAAAGTGTAACATGGTGTCCCAAACCCTTCAATTATATTATCATGAACAACCCCCATTATTTTCTCCATTAGACATGGTATATATTTTTTGATCTTGGATTCATTAACAACATCGAGGCATGAATCTCCTACATCAAATCCTCTCATATACACATAGTCACAACAACATAGTTTTCTATATAGATGGTATCGGCCTCATATATAGACCAATCGGAATGTGAGTCCCCACCAGTAAGGATTTCCCTTGAGTAAAAATACTTTAGTTCCTCAAACTTCCTCTCCTAGACTCTCATAGAAATGTGGACTCACCAGATAATTATACAAGGTGCATACATTCTTACTACCCAAGATCATTCACATTAATTTTAGCAAACAACACCACCATATTCAACCCATATCTAATCTTATGGACTACACGAGTCTACGCCATGAATCTCAAATAATTAGAAACACTATTTTTTTCTAGTGTCTATAGGTTATCTGGATAGAAAATGGTTATATATACTCAACACATCTCTAATTCCAAATAATCATATGTCATTGTGAACGTACTTATTTTATGATTTTTTGGATGGTATAATAAATAAACATTTCAAGAAAAATGTTTAACTTTCATCAATTTAACGAATAAACTAGTAAAAAATCCCTATATCGTGCATAGGAAAACTCCATTCATGTGATGTTAACTATTGTCATACATATGATATGACATGATCGATCAGCATCCACACTCCTCCAATTCTAACTCCAGATGCATCAAAAAGCAGAGTATACTCTTTACGCATCATGAATATGATCATAATCATAATGTTTACCATCTTTTTACTCAACTCTGTGAAGGAAATATCACATAACCCAGATCATTTAAACATGATTAACATTGTTTTCGAGCCTAAAAGTGGCACATAAAAATAGGAAAATTATCCTATGAATCACTCATTTTATCCACCTAAAACCAAGAAAATAAGATATCAAAAACATTCATGGAATGCTCCCTAGAAATAAATACCTGATCATTTTATGGTTATAGTATCATAACTATTTATGAGATAACATGACCCAATAAATATACCCTATAAATAAAGAATTGATACATAGATAGCTTGGAGTATATCCAATTCTCTCTTAGTGTACATGATACGCTCTCAATATGTTTTGCATGATAGTTATGAGTCTTGGTGTACACCAATAATCGATTAAAAAATAATAAAAAATGATCTAGGTACAATTGAAATGTTTAGATCATCAAATCCATATTCATATTCGGGGAGTTCATCTATCGAACAACACCCCAATTAACTCATATAGGAGATAAAATCTACCAAAATCTATTTGTCTTATATATCATGGTTTAAATCACAGATGATGATATGACAACCTCATGTTAATACTTGAGAACACTATTGATTCTCTCAACTATTCAAAGTGATCATATATATGTGAAAGAAGATACTATTTCTTAAATTTATTCCACATCAAATACTAATAATTTACATAACAATGTAACAACTTGTTAACATTCATAGAGAAAACTATTTAACCACATGGTGATTTACTTATATGAGAAAATAAATTGTCCAAAAATTATTAAGCTATTTAATAAGATCTTCAATCTATATTGGTTCAATTTTGTAAGGTGGAATAGAAATGGGATCATTTCCCAGTATTAGCATAATTATGAAGTAAACATCTCACTATGATGGAAGCAAAAATAATATTTTAGAAAATAAGTTATAAATTTGATACACTATGTTTGGAATGGAAATATAACCTATACCCACATCATCAAACAATGTACTCACAACTTATTTGGTGAAAACCATTATTGGTTGATGAACATGACCTATAATACCTATCATGATACCCCATTTTCCATGATGAACATAACTATAACAATTAATGCATATAAGGGTTGCCCTCCTAAAATAACAATCTATATAGATTAGTTATGATATTATTCAGCATGTTTTCAAAATCTATTTAAAACTATAAAAATCATGTATATACATATCATAAATAAATGATAATCACCAACCTCAAGGGAACATCAATTGCATAGAAAAATATCCCTCAATTGGACTCCTGGAAGTCTGTCAATCACCATAATCCTTTTAAAAAACTCTTTCATTAGTCTGAAACCATTCATAAGATGACCATATATGAAATAATTTGATTCTCACGTACCATAAAATCTCTCTCAAACAATGAATCTACATTAATTACTCCTCTGACTTTCGATGGCCCATCCCCACTATCCACATGTTTAAGTTAAAAATCATAAAAATGACATACCCTTCTTTCATTTGTTTAAGTATGAGTCCCCTAAGATTTATTACATTAATGATTTGAGTTATCATTATTTGAAGTAGTACATTTTCTATCTCAACCTCCTCATCTAGAAGAACTCAAACTACATGACTAGTAAATTGTAGAATTCCTCTTTCTGGTAGAATAGATTATTCTAGATCCTATATCATTATGTATTTGTAATAGGTTCTTTAAATACATATGAAAGTTACCCATCCTTCCATAGGCCCAACACTCTTATGGTGATCAGGGACACTAGGTATGGAGGTGACCCAACCTACCATACTGATGGTAGTACAATTTATTACAACAATGGGTAAATGATCCTTATCCCATACTACAATATTATACACATAAATATTTTAAATTATCATAGAAATTATTCATACCCTCATAAGATAATCCTCCTCTTCATCTAGAAAATGTAATTGCACCTTTTTGGAATCCACTATAAGGACCCCCTGGGAAATCATATACCAATTCACCACCTCAGAAAAATAATTTAATCAGCTGATTTTTTTTCAGACATAATATAATATTTAATTCCATCATGAGAACATCTCTACATAGTTTCCTCATATACTATCGATGATGGTACAAAGAACTGATATTTAGTGAAGCGAACTAGATTCCCTATTATGAACATCCCCCCAAGGTCAACCGTATAACCATTACTTCACTAGTTTTTGTCGATTGTCGTTGGATAAATGTGATCTAGTAAATTATCTTAATAATTAGTCCAGATCATTCCCTATAACTACTCATCCTTATAATTAATATACCACAAGAAAATCACTTATCATCAAATCATATATATAGTGAACATGACTCTTTTCTCATTAATAGTATCTAAATGGATAAGAGTTATATAGATAAACTCAATCTAGAACACATCTCTCACAGGTCCACCCTATGTGGTGAACATAGTAGGGTTCTATAACTGATACTCTCATGTCATATCAAACATATCCGAAACATGTCAACCTACCTCTCTCCCTAAACCGCAATAAGCGACCAATGTTCTCATCTAACTTAAATCACACTCCTTAACCCAAAACAATTAGGGCATCTTTTCTTACTGCTGGAGAATCATTTCTAGGAATTTCCTCCTATCATCCTAGCAATAAATATCATCTTACTGATATTTATCTACAATTATAAGATCACATATTATGGAAAGTAACATTAAAATTTTACCTAATAGGGATTCACATAAATTTATTAAATTGCATCAGTAATAAATGAAAATATTTTCAAAATTGAGGCATTATCACTACACTCAACCATCCCCATACTAGTTCATCGCTGAAACAAGGTTAAAAAATTTCTTATTTGTATTTTTAACATTAGAATCTGATTTATTAACCATTTATATAACCACATTTGGAATCATTTAATATTTTTAATTTCTTATTAGGAACAATTTGGTTTTTAAATGAATCAAAAAAAATACATTTTCAACTCCCTAAAACCACTCATAACATTATATTCATTGAATTCCTATCGTGATACATATCACATAATTTTCTATGTGTTGAAAATGATGCATTTATACAGAACTATGATTATATATCATGCCATAATAAAACTATTAGAAAAATATTACATAAAATAACAAGTGAGTAATCAAATGTTAAATAACATTAAATTATAATAGAAATCATAAAGAACATAACCCCATTGGTTCCTGTGCTTTCATCAACACATGGGCTAGATACTCCCATGAAAGAGATCATGAAGAAGGAAAAACTCATACAAATATATTTTATACCATTTACAATTAAGAATGAAAATAAAACCAAATGGAATATATCTTAATAACACATTGTAAAATCCAGACCCATGTACCACATACTGATTCACTGAACAGGTTATCCATATTACCTCAAGTTCACCTACATGTATCCCAAGATTTACATATTATTAGCAAAGTTCTAACATGAATCCTGGGGAGTTTATTGCCTTTTTATAAAAAAATAGAATAGTGGAAGTAAATATTAACTATAATCATGATACTAATTAAACAATAATCACTAAATCAACCATTGAATAATTCCAAAATAATAAAAAAATGTCTACAAAAAATGAAATAAATATTTTATATCATTAATGTTTTGAAATTTATAATGTAAGAATATTGTAAATATTCACTAAGACACACAATAGGGTGCTAAAATCATGTATGTTTCAATCATCCTTACTTGATCTTGAATTAAAACTCATAAATCTAGCATATGAATAATTCACTTATCATATCCTTTAACAATGATGTATATTTAGGTACAAATCCTATTGCCTTTGTAGGGTGTGAGGACAATAATGTAGGACCTAAACAATGGTTCCTAATAAATATCTACCCTATAATATTATGAGAATAATAATTGAGAATAAATAAAAAATGATAAAATTAAATTGGTTTCACATTTATTATTCTTTGATAAACCACATAGGCCCCATGTTCACAGTTACACCCAAACCAATCTACTAGCTATAGCTCTTGCTAAATTATGAACCATAAAACATATGGATATCAAAATTCATTAGTTAATTATTTATCATTATTCAAAAATATTATTATTTCATTTGGTACCCTATTTTAGCTATTTTAGTACCATTATCATGGGCACTTTGAAAAATAGTCTAATTCAAATATGTTAGGGTCATAGGGTTTGATTATGGAATGCCTTGGGGTTTTTAGATAATTATTCCCTAAACCACATCTCATTATTCAAATTCATTCATTCGGGGCCTAAAGTTGTAGTCTATATCCTAATGAGTTTTTTAGAGTAGAAATATCTAACTAATAAATCAATGATCTATTAATAAAAAATATATGACATTTCAAATTTGCACATTCAAAAAAAAAATTAAACCATTTTCATCATTGGTATAAAAAAATATTTTTCACATAAAACCATGTTTGATCATGTTAATCTCAATGGATAAAATGAATAAATCCACTTCAATCCATTTATCATAATTTATTTCATATCAAATTTACCCTTCATGTATAAGCCAATCACCCCTATAAATGTATTTTTCAACATTCATTATCAAATTTGTTTGATTAGATACAAAAATTATTGCCATTTTAGGATAGAAAATTATCAATTAAATGTTATTTGTAAAACCCCATGTTTTTTCTTAGACCTATCTCATTATCTTCAATGTTCCTAATAGTATATGTGAACGGTCTCATAATTACATGAGAATAATATAATTTTTCTAATTAAAAAATAAAATATACACTGTGGAAATCATATAGTACAACTACAATTACAATATCATGAACAAGACATTAGTAATTAATAATTAGACCACCAAAATCATTATCTTTTATCAATGCTCGAAAAACACGAGAGCTCAATTTGATGTAGAATGATCAAAATCACATTGAAAAAGTTGATATATGCTCAAAACCTTGGGTCATGGTGCAATTAACCTATATATATATATAATCATATAAGTATAAAATAAATAATTGAAGAAATCATCCCAATAAATGGGGAGAGACATAATGGATTGTTATAATCCTAAAAATAAAATATATCACTTACCAGAATAGAGGTTGATCCTTTAACAAGATCATTTCTATGTTGGAAAAAAGGTTGATAAGCCTTAAACCCTCTCCAATGCCACAAAATGCAGTGGGAATCATGTTATTCCATATAGGTATTATTAGGAAATTAATATGTGGGGTAAATAATTTTTTAGAAAATATTCAATGGGTTAAAATCCTATGAAAATGGTTACCTCGGAAGGCCATAATGTTTGTCAAATCATGCACCCAAACCACATTACCATAATGTCTAGGTTGAAAGGTTATATCTCTGTGGGTTCATGGTTTTAGAACTCCACTTCCAAAAATGAGAATCCACTCAATCCAATGCTGCATGGTTTGGTCAAATTGTATCCACATTTTAGTGTCTCAAAATAGGGTACACAATATCCTAAGGAAAAAATCATTTTTTCCAAAATCATGAGCTAACTGTTCACATCTCCTTGGGATATGAAAATTATCCAAATTCAATTAAAATAACCCCAAGACAAGACCCATCTAATGTTTGAAAAAAATGGTAAAATATTACCTAAAACGTAAAATACATCACTAAAATTTTTATGACCTTATATTCATATTATTATCATTGTATTTGGTACATGAGTTGCAAATTTATTTCTAAGGTAACATTTAATGTAAAAACAACAATGGAAATATAATATATATTCCTTCCTGCCAAAACTATGTAATGAAGCATGTAGGTAATTGTCTTGAAGGAATAATAAAAATTTTATTTGTGGAGGAGGAGGTCATCAGGAAGATAAATACTAATGAGATATGAAGAGAACTAAAATATTGGAAGGAGGGGTGGATCATCTAATTCCAACTCCTACACATCACTGGTATAATAATAAGTGTTATAAAAATTAAACAAATAAGATCACTGAATCAATGGATAATTAAAATATTTAAATTTAATATCCATCATATATGATGGATAATGGGAAATCCTATGAAATAAAAATAGGTGAAGGGGTCATTAAAATTAAATTGGGAAATGTGCACTCATTATCTATGAATGAACTTAAAATGTATTATATCATTCTAATTGTACTCACTCATTTACATCATTAATCCTTTCTAAAGGAATTAAATCACCACTCCAATTTATGGATACTCAGTTATTAATGAATTATTATAGTGGTTTGATGATTTCTTCCCAAGTATCAATATTATTTGTTATAAGATTGTCAGAATTTCTATCTCATAAATCTTATTAATCTCAATTTTAATAAATTCTGTTATATTTATTATTTAATAATATATCCATATATATATATCATATTAATATTCTTTATAAGGTTTTTATATTTATATCCTAATTAATCCAATAATCTTCTCTTATCACAAATATGGAATTAAAATCTATTCAGTAATTTAATCCATTATTTTGGTCCTATAATCCAATAACAAGTTGGGTTTACCTCAAATGTTTTAGGAGAATTATAATGGTTATATTCATAATTTTCCAGAATATAAAAATTTCTTTCCCAAAGAGGTTCTTATTTTAACCTCAGATTATGAGGTGTATTATTTAATTAAACTAATTCCTTGAGAAATTAAAATATCACAAACTCCATATTGAATGACCTTTATTGAATTAGAGGAATTAAAGAATAATGTCCAATAGAATTTCCATATGGGTATTATCCACCCATGTGCTTCACCTTAGGGTGAAACATTCCTCTTTTTTAGGGATAAAAATAGATTAATTAAATAATGAATTTATTTTCATGAACATTAATAGATCACAATCTCAAACAACACTATTTTCCTCATATTAATGAGTTTTTTGGTCAAATAAGTGGGTATCAAAACATTAAAATATTAATATTACATTGAGATGTAATAACTTAATGTGAGAAAAAAGAGTATTTATCCATAACATCCTTCAATATAAAATATAGGAACTATGAATTTCTAGTGATGTTATTCAGATTCTCAAATAACCCTTCTAAAAATATAGATATAATAGATAGTATATTTATAGTTTACCTCATTCAGTTTATGGTATCCATTATAGATGTTGTTATTATATATTATTGGAGTTTAAAATAGTATAAATATAACAAGATTATTGTGATGAACACCACAAAAAAACATAACTTTTATGATGAATTTGGATAGTCTCAATTCTTGATGTATAAAGCATCAGTATTGTGTGATGTAATCCAATGAAATGAATAAAATATTGATCTATAATTTATATAGGTGATTGGATAATATCATATACAAGACACTATATAAATGGTATCATGTTTTCATGATAAGGAATGATATTTCTAGCATCATGAGAGAAATTTTACCCAATATTAAAATATAGTAAGAAAGTTAACATAGAAGGGATTCAAGTTATTTTGGAGCAAGGATTGTGAATAAAAGTTTAACGAACATTGATGAAGTATAGACACTACACCACTAATAAAATTATCTTATATTGGATGATGTTTTTTAATATATAGTGATGTATCAAATAAATAATTTTATTTTCCTTCATGAGGAAAAACATGATGTTTTCTTATGCCTCACATTGACTAAGGAATCATGTGAAAATTTACCTGATTCATGATTTAGATATAAAAAATGTAATACTTTTATTGATTATAGGTAGAAATTATCTCTATAGTTAATAGTGATATATATATATATCATTAGTAAATAAAATATATATTCACTAATAATTAATCAAATGTGTTCCAAAAGAAAAGGTTTTAATTAATCAAACACAATGCTTGATCAATATTTTACCACCCTCGGATAGAATACAAGGTGGATAATAATCTGATGGTAAATTATCATTTGACCATATATATGATTATAACAAGAGGAGAATAAATAATATTTGATTTTCAATGTCTTTACCTTGAAATAATGGCTTCAAGGAAGAAATCCTATATTTTAAACTATTTACTCAACCATTCATCCTTGTAATTCTTATCATGAAAAAAATGCAGTGTATAGTTCATTTGAAAATGGTTGGGAATATTAAAGAGTTCAACATGGATAATGATGTAATTATATTTTTTTGGAAATGAATATTTATTACATCAATATTTTAATTGAATAAATATCAATTAGATGATGAAATTATCTCATCATTCTCTATACATCAAAGAGGAACAAGATGTAGAATGATATCATAATTTTTTTATAAAATACGATTAAGGGTATTGCTGAGTATGTATGTTGACTCTTGGAATTCTAAAAATTAATTGTTAAATATAATAATATAAGGATATAATAAACCATTATATATATAAGTATTAAAATGGGATAATATCACCATGAATTTAATCATTGGTATTTAGAATAATTTAAATGTTTATAATTTTATTTTGTGTATATTTCATTAAATAATGAAGTTGGAATATTTGAAATAAAATTTTATAATATTTATCACTATATCATATTGTCAAGATATACTTATATTATTTGGTAATTATTTTTTTTGTAATACTATTAATTTTATTTGATTTAGAACCTCATTTTAACTTAATGTTTGGATGATGTCATCAAAATGTTCCAGATAAATAGTTAGTCCTCAATTCACGTTATTTTTATCATATTGATTTTCATTGTGAATTGAAAATTAAATAAATGGATGATATGGTGATATTATATATAAATTATTTCAAATAATGTTGTGTTAATACATTTCCATAATACTATTATAATATAATAACATTTTCTATTCCTTAATTAAAATAGAACAATATAAGGCTCTATATAGGATGTTGTCAAGAACAATAATAAGTTGTGTCAAATTTTTAGAGTGTAAGATGGTTGAAATAGATACTTCTCTTGATATTTCGTAGTTGACAAATACTATTCAATAGTTTATTAAGACTTCTTAGATTCAATAGAAGTTTTATTATAATAATATCAATGATTTCTATTGTATTAAGTTAGAGAAATTTCATTCCACTGGTTATCACTATTGATGGGGTAATAAGATTTCAGTATAAGGGATTGTGGGCCCTTATATATTTTTACCCTTTTACAAACCTCAATCGTGTGAGAATGCTAGATTTTATATTTTCACTTACATTGAATGTGTCCCAATGCATAATATATTCCATTTTTCACTATTAATGAAGCATTGACATGAACATTTATATATAGTAAACATAGATGATGGACATGAGAAACATGATATCTACTATAAGGAATAATAATTAGAAATCTTTAATTGTAGAGATAAATCACTACAGAAAGTTATTCCATGTCATGTTAATGTTCTATGGGGGTATCAAAACTTTAACAAATTATTATGGTAACCTAAATATATAATGAAGTTGAAATATTCTAAAATTAATTGTCATAGTAATGAAATATTGAGTGTAATTTTATATTATAGGGGTATAATGTAACACCCCATAATTGTTTTATGTATAATTAACGTTAAAAGGATATTTGAAAAAATATAATATTTTATAATTAACACTAAATTAAAAAATGTTATATATTTTGTTAATATAAAATAATTTAATATATTATAAACACCATTGCATTATGATATTTCAATATTTAAGAAAATTATTGAAATTATATGATGAATAAAATGATAAATAAATAAAAATAACATGTAAATGTAATTCATGTCCATATAGTTTCCATCTATGATTATAACCTTTTATGTAACAATGTAAATAATGTAGAGTATTATAAATGTAATATAGTTTGAGGTATATAGAAATATTTATAGAATTTAGGATTTTATTTAGTTTATTTAAGGCTATCTATGGGAATGAAATCATATGAATATATTCAAGGTCATGGAAATGTAGTTGTTAGATATATGAACATTATTAAAAAAATTTATGTATATATATTTTTTGGTTGTATTAGAAGGTTGAGTTGTGTAATTGAAAACAATATTTTTTTAATTTAATTCATATAAAATATTTTATTAAAATATTATTGTATAAAAATATATTTTATACACTTTCTTATTATCATGAATATAAAAAAATGATGTGATATTTTTAGAAATTTAAATGAAATATTTTAACACAAATATATTAAAAAAATTAAATTATTATATAATAATTATTTTTAGAGTACATGGTATATATTATCAAATTAAAATTTAATATTTTCTCGCAGATCTAAATTTTCATAGTATTGTGTATTTATACAATTATAAATTAAATTGATTACTTATTAATTACAAGAATAGTGAAATATTTGTATTAATTAGAAAATAAATTGATACTCATTAAATTTGAAATTTATATCAAGGTAAACTATGTACTCATAATGATTAAAAATTAATTTTCTATAAAATCGGTTTTTAAAAACAATTATATTTTTAATTTAAAAATTTATATTTTTAAATATTTATAAATATAATTAGATTAAATGGATTCCAAAATTTTTGTCATCACATAAAAATTATTTATAGAGTAATTTCATTTTTAGGAATAAAAATATTTTGCTGAGGTAAAAAATGATCTACCATAACAAATATGAAATGACTTAAATGCATGCTAAACTATGTGTTTAAGTAATGAAATTTCAAAAAAAACTCTAAATTGATTTATGAGTTATTTCAGAAATAAAAATTATACCATATTCATTATTTTCAATTTTTAATTCACTTTTCTTTAATAATAAGAACCATTCACTTGTTGAAATATTTTTTTTGGAAAAACTATTAAAAACAAATATATTATGAGACTCATCATATATACCACTAATAAAACTCAAAAAAACATTCATTTAATTATTATATACACTTTCATAATCTTATAAATCCATATAATATGCTTAATAGCTTATAGTTCAAATGAGGACCCCTAAATCTATTTTTCTAAATGAACCTATATCGAGAAAGAGTATATTAATAATGTTTATATCTACATTCTTCAAATAAATTTTCAATTTCTATTTCATTTTAACTATTTAAAATCTTATCATATTCTATAATGTTTTTATATTAAAATAATTATTATGTTGAGAAAATAATAATACAATTTAATAAATCTATACTCTTACTCATTCATTATTATAATATGTTCTTGTTTGGTTTAGCTTAACCAGTTACCATAGTGGTCCTTTAAAAATTTACCATTTCTATTAATGATAAGTATCATGAAATTAATAGTGGTAATATATGATATTAAGGATTAATAAATTGAATTAATATGGTAATTCGAGGATAAGAAAATAAATAATTATTTATTATAATGTTACTCATGGTTATCATTACATTTACTCAAAAATCATCATCATGGATCACATTTATAGAATCCATATCAATTACTTCCATAAAATTAATAGATTATATGAAAAATATTGAAACTAGTTTTTTGAAATACATTGAGTACTAAATGAAAATGAACATGGTCTCAATGAATGTGGATTGAAATTTCCATTATTAACCTCATACAAGATATTCAAAATTTATAACGTCATATGATGTGAATAAAAATTAACTAATATATATTTGTATAGTGAATAATTATAATTGAATAATATAAAAGGTAATATTTGTTTATATGGTAATAATATAATTTAGTAAGGATTTTATGTTCATTATAGTGGAGTCAAATTTTCAAATTTGACACATGTGGGAAACGTTGTGGGTTTTCTTTGACATATCATTTTTTATTTGAGATTTATGTCTCTAGGTTTTCATATAGGTAAATTTTATGATATTTTACAATAATAAACACACTATTTTATTCTTCTTTGGTTATTCATGTGTTCTATATTTCAAACAAATTTATATTCACATTGGTTTATAATTCACTCAATGTGATTCTTTTATGAGAAAACATCCTTACCTATTTTTCTGTCAGAAATGTTAATCTTTCATGACCATATTATATGTTTTGTTTAATGGATGTCCTTATATCTACTTAAATTATTTATTATGGTTAATTTCTATGTACATTCATTTATTTACGAAATATATTTTGTTTTTATAATATTTATTCATTTATTTTCCAATATTTATAATACACCTTACAAATGTGTGAAAATAATTTTTTTTATCTTTTTCTACATAAATAAGATACAAAAACTATATAATATTTTTCATAATAATGTAGAATATAACAATTTTAATGATTTTGATACTAAATTTATATTAACAATTTAGGTGAATTGTCAATTATAATATTAATATTATCAAAAAAAAATTATATTTCTTCTGGTTTTTCAATGATGTTTTATAAGAGTCATAAAGATGGGATTTTCATCTATTTCAAAATTCTTGAATGTTTACAATGTTTCAATGGGGATATATTCTATTCATAATATTGTCCTTGTTTTTGTAGATGTAATATGATCATGTTATAATAATGTTTTCATGACAGAAGTCTCTTTTTCATTGTTTATTTATAAAATTATGAAATTTTGAATATTAACATGTTCATGGGGGAGAAATATGTATTTTTTATCATTATATGTTTATTGGGTATGTTATATATATTCATTTAATTAGTTAATGTTTTATATATAATGAGATTAAAATTGGATATGCGTGGTTTTACCATGTCGGTAAGAACCTGGTTCTAATTATTGAGCTACTGGTTTCTTCTTTTCCTTTTTTCTATAAGTGTTTTTGAAAAAACAAGGGAAATGTGGGAAAATACAAAATCTATGGGTAAACACCATCTACTTTTTGTATACATTTCATGTACTTCAGCTATATGGGAAGAGAATACAGGGCGTGTAGGTTTGTCGTTAAAAACATACTACAAGTCATGTACTTTCATATACGCCTTGTGTACTTTGGCTGTGTAGGATGAGAACATAGGGAATGTAGACTTGTCGGAAGATTAGGATATAATAACTAACTACACACCATGTACTTAGTAATACACATCGTCTAATCAGTTCGCAAATGAACAGGGTGGCGGTGAAAAGTAGCCGCCAGAGAAATAGTTTAAAAAATAGTACACATCATGTACTTGAGATTACATGTCGTGCAGTTATGTTTTTTCATTATAAATAGGAAGTAGCCTCCTAATTCGGTAGAGGAGGCAGGGGGTTCATTTGCATCATAGGAGAGAAGGCCGAAGATTGTAGGAGCTCTCGATCTTATGGACAAACTTTGTTTCTTCATTTTTTTGATCTTGTTTGGACATCACAGGTAACGTCTCTCATCTTCTTGAATGTTTCCTTAAAAATTATTTCCTTAAGAGAAGTTATTTACATTTAAACTGGTAATCTATTATCCTATATCTATGTCGTTCGTGTTTGTTTTAGGAGGCGCCATTTATTTATATCAATCATAGGAGATCGAGGATGGTGGTCTTGCATTTTATTCCAATTGTCGAGTTGATTTCGTGTATAGTAGTTCCACGAGCCCATGTTCAGGGATTCGTGTGGTTGAGACTTCGACTGTTTAGATACCAATAATTTCATAGGTGATCAAATGAAGAAACATAATCTGATTTTTGGGATCGCTGCTTTGATCCAGGGCCAAACCATGGGTTGGGTTCAATTGTTTAACCATTTTTCCATGACACCCATGGGTATTCCTTGATAATATCATGTTTTTAGTTTTCATGAGAGGAAACATATATGAATTAAATTTTAGTGCATTTGACTCGGCTCGATTACTTGTTTTTCCTATGGAATTCCAGACGGTAGTATTTGTTTAGCCTGAGCGAAGCGTTTCTTATGTATGGGGGCATTAACTTCTGTTCCTATAGGAAATATTTTGTATGCATGTGGAAGATATTTGTTATACATGTGTTCAGTAACCTACGAGTTTCGATTCTTCTTGCCTGAGTGTATGGATTTGCATGTCGTAGTACAATTTTTTACATTGAATATTTACTATGGTGATTTCTTATATTGTACCTTCCATGATAAAGCACCAGCATAGAATTTAAAATTAATTATTAAAATGGAAATGTAACTAGTAGATATAGTTACTTTTGAGTACTGCTTAGTTTACTGAATTTTATTATTGCACACTTTTGCTGCATATTTTCACTAAGAGTTGGGCATGAGCCTTTGGTGGTTCCCTACTAGGATTTATTTCTCACACCCTATTTTGGTCATGTCTTTGGCCTAAAGAGATTATATTGATGCAGGTTTCGATAAGGTAAAGGGTCTCTATACTGGTACATGATTGTTGTAGAGGAGTAGGAGAGCATGGGAACAAGCTTAGACTTGTGATATAGTTGCGTTCCTATTTCACTGCTTAATTTTATTTTGTTGTACTTTGTACCCTATGTTGTATTATATTAGATTTTTTTTTTCCTTCTTTGGCTTCTTTCTTAGAATTAGTGACATGTTGCATCATGATATCTATATTACAATTAGTTATCTTTTCCTTCGGTTTTCCTTTTTTGGTTTCTATTGTCTACTGCTTCCGCTTTGGTATGTTTATATATTTTATTCTTCTATGCAACAATTTGATAAATGAGGGCATAGATTCCCCATTATCAGTACTTACCCCTCGCTGTTATTCGGCATCCTCTGGCATTTGGGAAATGCGATTGAGGTCATGAGACCAAATGGGTTTGGGGAACCCAGTGTTTGGCTTCCAGAACCGGGATGTTACAAAGTAGTGTCAGAGGAATTTTCTATTATATAAATTATTTTATTATATGGAGAAAAAGAAAAGAGAAAGAATTTTATGGGATTCCGTAATAAATTGGGCCTAGGAGTAGCTACCCTGTGTACAGGTAAAGGCCAGATCACCTTGAATTAAATTGGGTTTTCCTGGTTATGATTATTATAGTTGATTGGATTTCACCGTTTGGGTGACACACTTGTGGTGTGCTGTTTATATTTTCTACATTGATTTTATTTAGTTTCAACCCAATTAGATGAGGGTATTCTGTCCCATGCATCATTTAGGCACATGTTAGAATCACATGTCATGCATAGTTTCGTTGCCATGTAGGTGCATTAGAGATTTCATGTTGTTGTGATATATGTTTTGATAAAAAATGCATACTATTTTGATAGACACCTTGATAAAAATACCTGATATTCGATAGTGTATTGTTTCTGTGAGGTTTGGTAGAATGAACACCAAACTTTGGTTCTTGAGGAGTATGGGCCCTCATTAACTAGAATTTGGTGGATCACCGAATTGTTTACCTTGTTTAAAACATATATAAGATGTCAATATTTTATTTGTGGGGAGTATGGGCCCTCACGGATCAGAATATGGCCCTTTGTTGTTTGATTCTATGTTTTTCTGGACTCCTGAGTAGATTCTGAGGTTTACTGTCCCAAAAAACACAGAATAAATTCCGTTTAGTTTTTAAAACATGCCATGTACTTTTCTATTCGGGAAGAAATGAAAACAAATTATTTATATGCCATGTAGACCTTACTCACATCGTGTTGTCTCCAACTGTGTCCTAAGACATGTGGGAAGAGACACTGGATAACAAATTTCATGCGAGAACTTGTCATATACTTTTTGATCACACCCTGTTGCATAGACCCTATGTCCGCCCAGGTGATTGACCACACGGACGGAAGAACCTTAAGTTATACATATCGTGTCTACCTTGAACATGCTATGTAGTCTGACCCAGGTACCCGGTCGTGTCACTAACAACACGACTCAATGTTGTCCTTTCTCATACATATCGTGCTCATCTAGAAGACGTCGTGTAGTGTCATCCATGTGGATGGCCGTGTAGCTAACAACACGGGTCGGTTGGGGCTTCTTAATATAGGGCGTGTCAGTCTGGAACACGTCGTCTAGTGTAACTAGGGTATGCAGATCATGTTACTAAAAAAATGGGCCAGTGAAGCATTTCTAGTACACACCATGTACCTGTGGGACACGCCGTGTAGTCTTGACTGGTGAGAGACCATGTGGAGTTGGTCGTGTGGCAGGGGATACAAAGTGGTGTACATGCTACATGCGGGTGTCACACTTTGTGTATCTAGGGTTGAGACACACCCAAGCCGACATCAGAACAAGACCATGTAAGGGCTTAAGGGAACACGTAATGTGGACTTTATACAATTCATGTATTCTATTTTTTCTAGTTTTGGTGTTTTTATTTCCCCTTTTGCGTGGGGAAATTTAAACTGACCAAAAAACCCCAAAAGTAAATTAAACTACGGCATATGTTTGACCTTGTAGAGTCGTGCCTTTGAGATGAGCACAATTTGTTCCCCAAGAGAGTGGAAATGATTATACTCCAAAGATGGTAGGCCATGTTCTACTAGTGGATCCTCTAGTTGTGCCTGATGTAGCGGCAACCGTTATACCAGACGCAGGCGCAGATCCACAGTTCCGTGAAGGCTTTATGTGGTTCATGCAGACCTTTCACGGAGCACCGTATGTTTCCACATCTATAGCAGTGCTGACACATATATTCCAGTAACAGCATCTAGCTAATTTTTCAATGGATGGAAGACCACAGGTTGCAGAGTCATGGCTTGGTTTTATGAAAATGATTTTTGAGTATCTAGAGACTACTCCTGGGAGAAGTGTCAATATCACTACTTACATGCTATGGGATTCCCCAAAGAGATGGTGGGATGTCACCACCCAGTCTGAGTATCCCCGAGAAATGGCATGGAATGATTTTCAGGTAGTATTCTATGAATTTTTCATTCCATAGACGCGAAGGGCATATCGAGCTCGAGACTTCCTAAATCTATAGCAGGGCGCCATGTCAGTGATGGATTATTCTTCCCCCTTCACCGAGCTACAACATTTATCACATTTTATGGTGGGTGATGAGACGTTGAGGGCTAGATCTATTGAGGATGGTCTTGGATTTGACATCCGAGCACTGGTGAATGTTTTTAGGTAGCCTACAGTGCATGGTATTGTGAACCAGGCGTTAATTATTGAGAAGAAACTGTGGAAAGCTAGTGTTGCATACTAGAGCTATTCAGTACCGGTTTCTGGTACTATTTCTACTAGAAAGAGGAAGAGGTAGATGGATTTCTCTAACGGTGGCAGTACTAGCTAGAAGAATTATTCAGGTGGCCAGTTTATGTGCTGCAAGTGTGGTAAAAAGGGGAACAAGAGACATCAGTGTCCACTTGACCCAGTGGAGTGCCAAGACTGCGGCATGATGAGTCATCTTTATCATTTTTGCAGGGAGTTTCCACTAGTGACTAGTGATAGGGGTTATGTATAGACTCTGAATGCGTGATCAGGGCCAGCAGCTTCTTACCAGTCAGGAAATTGGAATGCGTCAGGATGTTTAGGCCAAGGTAGTGGTCATGGTCGTGGTATCCAAACAATAGGATCATAGAGACAATAGGGAAGGCCAGCTCAGGGTAGCCAGACTATGTGGCAGGGCAGCGGCATTAGGCAAATATATACTGTGAAACAGACCCAACATGAGTAGTATCCCAGATCTTCTACTGTCAGAGTTACTATTATAGTTTCTTATATTTTATCTTCAGTACTTTTTGATATTGTTGCTACACATAGCTTTATATTTGTACCCGTTGTGGAGAGCCTTGGGTTCTGTGTTTTTTCTTCGGATATCATGATGCAAGGTACTCTATTGGGAATGAGAATAGAATGTGTGAGTCAGTTCAAGAATTTCCCCTAGTGATTGGTGGGTGTCACATTCTATGGTATCTATATTCCATAGAGATGACATCCTATGATGTCATTCTCGGGATGGATAGGGTGCTACCCTTCCTTGCCATTGTGGATTGCTATTGTCCTAATGTGAGTTTCACGTCCCCAGAGTGCAGAGATTCTCTATACAAGGGATAATGGGATGTACAGGCGGGCCGAGATAGACCTAAGCGTTGTGGGTGAGATGGAGTGACATCCCAAATTTCGAGTTTATATCTGGAAGACCAAGAAACTTGTTAGAAGGATTTCCCTCCATTGGTTAATCATTATAGGGATGTATTTTCAGACTACATTTCAGGTCTACCTATGAAGAGAGAGTTTTATTATTTTATTTATCATGTGCATGGAGTGGCACTGGTGTCCATTCCTCCTAATAGGATAGCTAAAATGGAGTTACAATAGCTCAAGAAGTAGTTTGAGGAGTTACAGGAGAACGTTTCTGTCCGACCTAGTACTTCTTCTTGGGGGTTGCCTGTATTGTTTTTGAAGACAGAGGACGATACCCTCAGACTCTGCAAGGATTATCGGAATCTAAACCAGTTGATGGTTATGAACCGATATCCCTTCGTGAGGATTGATAATCTTTTTGATCAACATTGAGGAGCACGAGGGTTCTGGAAGATATAAATGAGAATTGGATATCGTTTTTTGTGCATTAGACCATCGAAAATACTGCTTATAGCTTTTCAAATTAGATATGGTCTATACGAGTACTTGTTCATGCCATTTGGACTCACAAATGAGCCAGTATTTCTCATGGATTTGATGAATTGTGTGTTCCACCCATATCTGGATTCTTTATTGGTAGTCTTCTTGAAAGATATATTGGTGTACACTCACACTCAACACGACCATGCCACCCATCATGTGATCATACTGAGTACACTATGAGATCATCAGTTATATGCTAAGCTCTCATAGTGACACTTTTGGATGACTAGATTAACTTCCTGGGTCATATTGTCTCATAGGTAGGAGTTGCAGTAGACCTAGAGAATGTGAGAACAGTAGTTTCCTAGGAGTAGCCTACGAACATGTATGAAATATGGAGTTTATTGGGGATGGATAGTTACTATAGGAGCTTTATATAGGTCTTCTCCCACATAGAAGTTCCATAGATGGGTTTGATGAAAATGGGTATGAATTTTGTTTGGTCAGAAACATGAAAGACTGCCTTTTAGGAGCTGAAGGGAAGGTTGACATAAACACCAGTCCTGATACTTCCTGTGCAAGGGAAGAGCTATACAATTTATTTTGATGTGTCGGGTATTGGTCTAGGAGAAGTTTTGATGCAGGGCGATCGAGTAGTTGCGTACAGATATCGGTAATTGAGTACACATCAGAAGAATTACCCAACACATGGTCTCGTGTTTTCTGTTAGTGTTCATGTGTTATGATGTTGGAGAAATTATCTCTTGGTAGAAAATTTGGTGGTGTTTGTAAACCACAAAAGTCTTAAATACATCATTGCCCAGCGTGAATTGAATTCGAGACAACGTTGGTGGGTTGAATACCTTTAGTCCTTCGACTTTCATCTTTCTTATACACCCGGTAAGGGCAATGCAGTAGTTGATTCACTGAGTAAGAGAAAATAGATAAATGCACTACATGAGGCCAGTAGTAAGTGTCAGCTTATTGATTTTTTCTCTGAGATGCATTTGGAGGTGCATGATGGTCATGGGAAAACCAATATTTCATCCTTTTCTATGACTTCTACACTCCTAGATAGAGTGTGGATGAAACAACTATCAGATCCAGAAGTCCTAGTTCTATAGTAGTTAATGGAAAGTTATGACCCTCCACCTAGTTGGATGATAGGTGATGATGAGGTACTATGTATCCATGGATGAGTGTGGGATCCATGGGATATACGTGAGGAGTTGATGTGGGACTTTCATGCTTCAGCTTGGGTAGTGCATCTTGGGGTTACCAAAATGTACCGTGACATGAGACGTCAGTATTGGTTGTCGGGTATGAAAAGAGAGGTAGCTAGATTTGTTATGAGATGTTCCACCGGTTAGCAAGTGAAGGCTGAGCATCAGAGGCTAGTCAGAATGTTATAATAGTTACCCATTCCAGAGTGTAAATGAGATTATGTTGCGATGGACTTCATGAATGGGTTTCTAATGTCAACTAGAGGCAATGATGTTATATGGTTTTTTGTGGATATACTTACGAAGGTAGCTCACTTTTTCCTGATCTAGGAGACCTTCAGTGTTGATGAGCTTGGGAAGCTGTATATCTGAGAGGAAGTACGTCTTCATGGGATCCATTGTTCTATCATTTCAGATAGGGATGCCCGTTTTACAACTCATTTATGGCAGAGTTTTCAGAGGGCACTGGGTACACAGGTGCTTCTGAGCACAACATACCACCCCCAAACTGTTGTCCAGTCAGAGCGTACAATATAGATCCAAGAGGAAATGATGTGTGCATGTTTCCAGGACTTTTTTGGATCTTGGGAGAAGCACATACCGCTGGATGAGTTTTCTTATAATAATAGTTTTCATCTAACTATTGAAATGGAACCTTACGAGGCGTTATATAGTAGGCCATGCCTATCACCCTTGTGCTGGTTGGAGGTAGGTGAGGCAAATTTACTAGAACCATGTCTCATGTAGAGTACTTTAGAGGAGGTCCAGTTGAGTCAAGAAGCATATGGCTACTGCACAGTCTTGTTAGAAATATTATATTGATCGTCGTAGACAAACCTTAGTGTTTGTGGCCAGGGATCAGGTTTTCTTGCCTGTTTCACCAAGTATGGGACACAGACAAATTAGGAGATAGTGTAAACGTTCACCAAGGTATGTAGGGCAGTTTGAGATTCTGGAGAGAGTCGGGCTAGTTGCCTATCAGTTTTAGATACCACATAGGTACCAAGCCATACATGACGTCTTCCACATATCTCAATTGTTCCGTTATTACTTAGATATGTATCACATATTTCAGCCCGAGGAGGTTGATCATCAGGTAGATGAATCCTTCGAGGAGCATCCAATTTGTATTGTTGATAGGAACATGAAGGTTCTTAGAGGGTGGCCAGTTCCTCCTGTATGGGTGTTATGGCAGCATTGCCAAGTACAGAATGAATCCTGGGAGCAGGAGACTGACGTACATGCCCAGTGGCTAGAATTGTTCACAAATTTATCTTCACTACCCTTAGAAGGGAATTTTCGGGACACAATGCTTTAAGGGGGGATGTTTGTAAGAACACATTTCTTATTATTTATGTATGGGTTTATTATTTTCCGTTTTCCTTAAGTATTTTTGGAAAAACAAAGTAAATGTTGGAAAAATCCCAAATTTATGGGTACACGCCATGTACTTTTTGTACACATGCTGTGTACTTTGGCTATGTGGGATGAGAATATAGGTTGTGTAGCTATGTCGGTATAAACAAACTACACGTTGTGTTCTTTCATATACATGTCATTTACTTTGGCCATGAAGGATGAGAAAAGTGGGCGTGTAGACTTGTTAGCAGTTCAGAATGTAATAACTAACTACACTCTGTGTACTTATTAATACATGTTGTGTAATCAATCAGTATATGAACAGGTGTTGGTGAAAAGTAGCCGCTATAGGAACATTTAAAAAAATAGTACACGCCTTGTAGTTATTTTTTTCATTATAAATGGGTAGTAGCCTCTTCATTCAGCATAAGAGGCAGTGGGTTCATTTGGAGTGTGGGAGAGAAGGATAATGCATAGAGGAGCTCCCGATCGCACATCAGAACTCCGTTTCATCCGCCATCAATTTCATATGGACCACGCGGGTATGGTATTCCCTCTTCTTGATCCTTTTCTTCCAATTATTTCCCTAAGTGAAGTTATTTACGTTTGAATGGGTAATATTCTATCTGAGATCTACGTTGTTCATGGTTGTTTCTAGAGGAACTGTTTACATATATCGATTAGGGGATATCGAGGTAGGAGGTATTGTGTTTTATTCCAACTTTTGAGATGATTTCGTGTAGCTTGGTGCAACGATCCCATGTTCGGGGAATTGTGTAGTTGAGAATTCAACTATTTAGATAAATATAATTGAATATGTGATCTAATGAATAATAATAATCTTGTATTTGGGATCGCCACTTTGATCTAGGGCCACCCCGTGGGTGCATTTCCCTTGATTAGCCGTTTGTCCAGGATACCAATGGGTATGTCGTGATAATAGCATGTTTTGAGTTTTATTTTTAGGAAACATATATAAATTGCTTTATTAAGCATTGGGATGATCCTAGTTACTTTCTTTTTCTATGGAATTCTTGAAGGAAGTGTTTTTTTACCATGAGGGAAACGTTTCTTATGTCTGAGGGTAATAACTTTCGTGCATGTGGGAAATATATTGCATTACTCTGGGAATTATTCATTATGCATGTGGGTAGTTACCTACAGGTGTTGATTCTTCATACCTGACGGTAAGGATTTTCATGTCTGAGGACAACATTTACTTTGAATAATCATTGTGGTGATCTCTTATGTTGTTTATTCCAAGATAAATTACAATCAAGGTATTGATAAATAATTATGAAAATGTCAACGTAATTGGTAAAGATAGTTACTTTTGAGAAATGCCTAGTTTACTACATTTTATTTTTGCACACTACTGTTGCACATTTTCACTAATAGTTGGGCATGGGCCTTTAGTGGATTCCTAGTTGGATTTATTTTTCACATCCTATTTGTGTCATGTCTTTGGATGAAACTGATTATATTGATGTAGTTGTTGATATGGGCAAGGGTCCCTACACAAGTACATAATTGTTACAGAGGAGTGTGAGAGCATGGGACTGAGCATAGACTTGCGATGTTGTTGTGTTCTTGTTGCACTACTTTGGTATTGTTTTTTTTACATTGTACCCTATGTTTCATTGTATTAGATTTTATTTTCCTTCTTTGGATGCTTTCTTAAAATTAGTGAAATGTTGCATCATGTTCTCTATATGAATTCTAGTTATATTTTACTTCGGTTTTCCATTTCTAGTTTATATTGTCTACTGATTTTGATTTGGTTTGTTTATATATTTTATTTTGTTGAGCTATACTTTGATGAATGAGTAAATAGTTTCCCCACTATTATTCCATTGTCCTCGCTGCTAGTCTGCAGCCTCTGGAAATTTGGGAAATGCGGTTGAGATTATGTGACCAATCGGGTTCGGGGAACCCATTATGTGGCTTCTGGAAATGGGATGTTACAATTTATACTATGTTAATAGATGTATATTGTTAACCTTTAACTATTATGCCCTCAGAAGGTTGTTAACTTATACCATTATGAATTGAATATATTTTTAGTTCGCTGTAAAATATATTTCATTATGTTCATTCTATATTGGAAGGTTATGAAAAAAATAATGGTATACTTTTAGAACATATAGTCTTATGAATCACTTCTTATATTATTATATAATCCTTATTACATGAATTGCATTTTATGATATATGTTTCATATGGTGGGGTCAACATATTTTATGTCTATAAACATTGATCAATCTCTTATACACAAATCATAATCTTATAAAAACTTATGATATTAAATTAATGTCTATTAGGTGTACACTTTTTTATTATGTTTTCTCAAAATTTGTTATGTTTCTATTCCCTAGGTTATAAAGAATATTATTATGTTTTTTTGTAAAATAATCTATCATACTAGATTACCATTTTGGGAAGATGTTGGAAATGTTATAAAATATTTTTCTTATATATATAATCTCAAAATATATTAAACCTATATGCTATAGGGTGTGATTTTCTATGATATTTAATGAATAATCATGTGAAATGGTGTAATATGTTTTTATGAAATTCATGGGTCACCATAAAAAGTAATCTCTTATGAACACTTATGAAAAATAATTCATTAATAAAAAAACCATAATTGGATATCTAAATGGAATAAATAAGGTAAAAACTATGTTTTCTTAATAAAATGAACAAATAAACACTACATAAAATTTTTTTCACTATGATATAATTTAAATTAATTCATAACATATAATTATTAACAAAAAAAAATATGGTGATCTCTAATGGTGTTTAGGATCGCTTTGTAGCAAAATTCCTAGAAAAGTGTAAAAAATATAACAATTTTTCACCAAATTAGATGAAGAAAATATATTTTAAAAAATTAATAAATTTATATTTATTGGTCTCATGGTGGCCTTCTAATAATACCATATTATGTGAAAAGGTTTGAAATTCCAAAATATGGATATGTATTTTTTTTAATATATCATGCAATGTCTTTCTGGGTGTGTTTGGTTTTGAAGATAACCCAATACACATTAATGTTTCGTTCTTGAACTTATATGTTGTGGCATACATTTTTAAGAAATTGAAATATCCATCTCACATACCATGTTTCCGTGATTTTTAAGGAATTCCATAATTGTTTTGGTTCACATAATGGAAAATTAGTCACAATTTTTTTCTAATGAAAACACCCACCATGTTATTCAAATGTCTAATCTAATTGTTGGACTAAAATCCAATGTACCTTTATTTATATTTACTATCTTCTATCCCATGAGAAAGAATTCATAGTGCTATAATTATATTGGACCTGATTCAATCCCAATATTCTTACCACATTCCATCTCTAGGGATACATCCTTTAATATTTTCATTCGTCAATTTTTATGTTCATATAGCCTTTTTTGTAACGATTCATAATTTTAGAACATTTTTTATGAATATTTGGGTTTATATGAACATCCATCCCAATAAAACATTATCTAGATGCATACAAGTGTTGGGGACACGTCATTAATTAATAAATTTCAATGAGTATGACCATAATATTAATTTGATATAATTAAATTTCATTACAATAAAAAATATTTTCTAAAAATATAAGACATTATTTATTTATTTTTTTGAATCATCCCCATTCACATTTTGTATCTATGGTATTTATATATCTATTAAGAAGATAATAAATGAAGGTAATAATAATTAAATAAATAATTATTAGTTAAAATAACAATGAGTTTGTCTAAAATTCTCAATTTGTGTCGTAGATTATTTAACAAAAACACTATGTCACATGAAAAACCAATGTGATATAATTTCTATTCATGACCATGATTTATGAAGTTAGCATTTTTTCAATAATGAAATTTTATTTTGGAAAAAAAATTCATATTGATTTATAAAATTCAAAAAATTATTATATAATGAATATTAAATGAAAAATAAGATAATGTCAGAACAAAAAACCTAATAGGAATTTAAAAGAAATGAGAATATAAGTATATAAATGTTTTTTAAAAGAATGTTTGGGATACTATAAATATGAATAATATGATCTTAGAGGTGTGGTCAATATGTTTTGTACAGATTGTGGTTATGGGTTTTAATTAATTTAACATATCTTTGGAATGGTTTTAAATTAATTATTGGATGGTGTTTTTTGATGATTCATTTAGGAATTATGGACGTATAATTTATATTATGAATAATTTATCTAGAAAGAGGAATCCAAAAAGTAGACATAAGAATAAAATAGAATGGGTGGATTCATAATTATTTTTATTTTATTATATATTATGGGTATTTATATGATAATTGATTCTCTGTGATTCTTCAAAAATATTGATTATTTCATGGAGGATGGTAGTGTGTGGATTAAAATGTGTGTCATGATATCCATATATCCTCATAGAGATTGATATTTCCTAAAGGTGTGGATATATATACAATATTTTTGATAAGGGTAATGTTTATTGGTTTGTGTATATATATGTTATATGGTACATTATGTTCATAAATGTTAAATATTAATTCATAGGATATACAACCCTTGAGTATATAATATTCATTTTTTCAATGTCCTGTTACAACATTGAGGTAGTTAATTTCCTTCCTTGTTTTTCTTTCCACTTTGTTTAGGCATGATTTAGGTATTTTTAATGTGATTGGAGTTTCTAGGGAAAAAATTTATTTTATGAAACATGATTCACCATGGGGGAATGGGTCTACAACATGGTGTTGTTATATTTTTCATGGGCTATTAGGATAAAATAAAGGGGTTTCTATGATCAAATATGTATATGGTGTTGGAATATGGCTATTCCGTGGATCATTGGGAAATACTTTGAGGTGTATAAATATTTTATAGGGGTATCTAGAACATGTTGAATGTGATTTAGCTTAGACATAGCATGGATTAAGTGGTTCAGGGTGAGGTATATAGAATATTTTTGGGGGCTTGATAACCAGGTGGGGCCGTATAGTGGCTAGTGATGGCAGTGACATGGTCTGGAGAATTGTTACCATTATGTACATTATACATGGGGGTATCTAGATTTTCCAATGTTTTTATAGTCTTAAATTTCAAATAATGTTTTGAATTCAAACATCTTTCCTATCAATACTCACTCAACATTATCTCTTTGTAGGGATCTTAAGATATTTTTGGGAATCTACGGTACATATCAGTCATAAATCTATGATCTAAGGGAATGGGTTGAACCTATATGTTAAGAGAACCAAATTTTGGTGTAGTATCAATTTTCATTTCCTCTATCTTTTGAGATCAGTGAATCATTATTAAATCAAAGTATTGTAATTTTCTTTTATGGGATTTGTATTTAATTATTACTACATGATCATAAGGACCTTCGACTCCCAGTTGGAAATCCTATTGTAGGTTTTGATAATTTTATCATGTGATTAAAGTATTGTTTTTTCATAAGTAATATCTAAACATATGATTCCTAGATTGATTTATAAATTTGAAAAGACAATTTTAGTTTATATTGTAACCATATATTGGAAGTGTTTTTTTATTAATTTATAAATTGTATGAAATTTTGAAAAACATCATTTTTAACAAAATTTAAATGTCTAGGTGGATTTTGAGAAAATTTATAAATTTGAATGAATGTGTATTTGATGAAATGTGTAGATGTTTAATGTTAAAAAAAATATTCCTGAATTAAATTATTATTTTAATAGGACTAACTTTTATGGAATAATTTTTTTTCACATTAAAATTCACATTGAATCGAAAAATATAAATTTAACTATGATTGATGAAGTTATTTTATAGGATTTATTTTCCAGTGATTTATTGATTTATTTATTAAATAAAAAGTTATCCTAGGTAGTTACTGTGTGATTATGAAAATCGTGCTATTATCATTGACTCCATAAAAATGGATTGAAGAAGAAAAATATAACAAAACCTATATAGATAATATATTTCAATAATATTTCCCCTCTATAGTTTTTATTTTATTGTGAAAATATCATTAGATTTGAGGATGATTGAGAAGTGTAAGGGTCCTATTTTTAGAAACTAACTTTACTATGGGTTGATGAGGATGGTGATTTGTTTTAGTTTTATTTTATATTCTCTTGATTATATAAGTGTTTTATGGATGATAATAATTTTATAAAACTTTTTATTTATTTAATATTTAGTTAATAAAATTTTAAGATGTGGACAATCATTTTTTATTAAAATAGTTCTTTTTTGTAAATATGAAAATGAGTTTCCATTCTATGTTTTATATAAATTGAAAGAATAATTTTGTTAGTTATGTAATTTCCAATGAAACACAGAGTGAGACTTATTATTATTCGATTTATATCAAAACTTACGAATACCTTAAAAAAATTATTATATTATTCTATGTCAATGTAAAATGATAATAACCTATTAGATGAAGTGTGTTCGATTTATTCCCATTTCATAGTTTTATAGAGGTGAATAGTAAAGATTTGATCTACATGATGAATGGTTTTTCAGAGATTTTCTTGGTAAAATATTATGAATTATAATGATATACAATTTGGGAGTTTTTTTACCTAATTGATTATGGTAAATTCTTATTAAGGAATATTTACGTACCAAATTGTATTCTTTATTATCATTGTTTGTGGAAAAACCATGCCCTAAGGATCTTGATATGATTCTAGGTGCTTATCTACAACATGTGGGGATCAAGAATTCACATCTTTTTATGTATGGACCACATCAAGTGTCTTTATAGTAGGGTATTTTATATGTTTTTTTAAAAAATGGTATCAAAGGTGCTGGGTTTTCATCATTCAATGATGCAAATTTTTAGTTTGGGATGTTCTGGTAGATAATAGGTATGATTTTTTTACATACGAGGTAGTTATGAGTAAGTTCATAACTATCTATAATAATATTGAAACATATGTCACTATGGGTGATTTGAAGATTAGAATTTAATGAATAATTTGATTTAATTATAATCCTTTCCCTACCATTTATTTTTGGTTTTACAATAAAAATACTAAATTCTCCAAAAGTAATTAATATGCTCACATGTCCTCTTTGAGTTGATGACCACTGTAGTTTTTCTGATGCTTTAGTTTTTATAATTTATTTTGTTTAACCTCGTGCCTCTAAGAAAAAATTTCAATAGGCCACTACAGGAAGAAGATGGTACACCATAATAGGGAAGTCCTCTTATTTACCAGAATCATATTGAGATAGTTATTATGGTGACCAAAAAAAATTATACCCATATTTTACTTATTTTTTTATGAATAATCAATATATTACAAAAATTATTCATGAGGACCATAATAGTTTACTATGTTTGGATAATAAGTACGCAATAATATATTGCTTTTAATGATACAAAATATATTCCATAAATATCTCACACTTTAGTACTCTTCAAAAAATGACCTAAATAAAACCATTTATCATCGCCTATGTAATGGAAACATAAGAATGGGTGAGCTCGGATATTTTATAAGGATAATGAAAGGAAATTCATAATCATAACATGAGTATAAGTGTATAATAATTGGATCATTATATTTGAGATCCATACCCAATATATCAATGATTATAATCTTATGTCATGATATAAATATTTGGAATTTATAACACATGAATCATAATAAATTCAAAGAAATTGTCTATGAGAGGATAAAATTTTCATATGACATAAATTTTTGGTATATACAAACTCATTGAAAATATTATGTCAATGATACCCCCTAATTCATTCATAACGTTTTAGGATTGGGACAACCACTCATGTACTTTCATTGGTTTTAGGATAACCTCATGTATACCCCCATTCCGGCCTGGGATGACCTCTCATATTCCCTCTTTTCAGATTCTGATATCTTCACATGTACCCATTGAGATCATATAACCAAAATAATTTAATAATTAATTTGAGGGAGTATGGATCTCATCAATCACACAATCCATATATTAATTTAACAAAAGATCATAAAATATTCATCATATCAAAACACATGAAAAGAAATAGGATCCATAAAACATTTCATCATAGATTAAAAGTAAAAAAATAATGGGATTCAAAATTATTTAATCATATCATCATTACATAACCAAAGTAAAATATTAGGATTTAATATAAATTTCATCATACTATAAACTATGAAAAACATATAGGTTACATAATCATTTAATAATCAAATAAAATCATATATCATCTAATAAATAAATAATTTTCATAATAACTTATTCATGTAAAAACTCATGGAAGGTAAATAGTTTTTCATGATATTTTATTCATCATAAATCATTTCAAGAATGAATAAGAATGGTATCATTGGTTTATATCACTATTTATTATTAACATTCATTATTGGAAGAAATTATAGAATAATGATTAATTTAAAATAGTAATTTCTTATCTGATTAGTTGAACAAGGTAATTTTTATTTGAAATTAAATTTTAAAAAAATAAAACATTTTAGAAATCCTTTTCGTGGAAAATAAACATCAAAACAAATAATGTAATATTTAAAAATTGAATGTATTTTTGAAAATTAGAGGAAAATTCTATTTAAAAGCCTTTATAAAAAGCAATCATGAAGAATATATTAATTTATAAAAAAACAATTTTAATCAAAAAATATATAACATTTTTTGAAAATTTTTTTTGGATGAAATTTTGATTTAGACCGAAAATAATATTTCTTAAAAACATTATACTTTACTATTATGTCTAAAAAATTGTAAAATTAATTTAAAACATGTAATATCATGACATAACTATATGAGAATAAATTACATTAATTTCATGTGATATATATAATATTATTTTATCATTGGAAATATAATAAAAAAATCCATAAAATAGATGAGATTGTAACATAAAACATTTAAACTTTTATTACATTAATTTATAATCTCTATTAAACAGTAAATTAAATGAAACATAAATTATATTGATATAAAATAATTTCATGATATTATATTTCTATTTAGCTTTATATACACCCCATAAAATAATTGTGTTGAACTATATAACATATGTTTCAACGAAATAAAATTTATACAAAAATGAAATTAAAAATTTGTAACTTTTGAATGCTACAAATATTGAAAGAGATGTCCTAAAATGGATGTAGAAAAAATATTAATTGTTTATTGTAGAATCATAAAAAACATTCATGGGAATTATTCACAACACTAAAATAAAATATTTATGGGATACAGAAAGTGTCTCATGTAAATAAAAATTGAGATAGAAATACCTTAATACTTAAGTAATATTGTTAATTATGAAAAAAATAAAAAATAACTAAAAATGAAGCATTTAATATCATTAAATGGAGGATATTAATTATATATAATGTCAAAGGGTAAGTATACAACTCATAAAGTATGAGTTGTGAAATTTCATACATCACTTAGAAATTAAAGAGATTGTAAATCATTTTCTATAATTTAAACATCCTTAGTAATAGTTAGAAACACTCGTATAATAAATATATATTGATAAAAAATAAATTAAATAATTACACATAAATATATCATACCATATATTATTTACATCTTTACTATTATTACATAATTTTTAATAATTCTATTTTAAAGTCATGTTTTAGGTATTAGCTTATTTATTTTTCAAACCCAATTTGATTTTTAATTTTCCTTCATCTTAAATTGATCATGGAACCATAATCAATAGAATAATAACGATTTAAAAAATTCATATTTAAACACTTTTTGTGATTTTATTACTAATAATTAAAAAATATTTTGAGAAATGAAGAATGTTACAATCATAGAGATAGTCGGTCATACATAAGCCTGAGTACCGTTTCTATTTTTCAATGACCATTATGAAAATATGTAAAATAATATTTTATTTTTGAATAAATATAATTTTATCATTAATAAAATATTTTTTTTAAAATATACTTATAATTATCATATATTTTTTATGGTGATGAGAATAGTGACTTGTGTCACTTCATCGAGGCGGTAGTCCACATTCCATTAATGACGTTATCATCATTTAGTGAGTGAAAAGGTAAGAAAAAAATTATATACCCTAATTTATGAATGATAAAATATCCATTTATGAATTTCCCTGACCCCAATTACCTAGACTCAGTGCATTATTGCATAACATTGGAATGATGTAAAGAATCATGTCCTGAAAGACTGATCAGTTTATTAGCCTTTTAAGTAAAAGATACATAAATAAAATTTACATTACATTATGAATTAAAAACAAACAATAATGTGTATCCATAGAACCCACACATATCTCTAATCCTATCCATATAGGTCAGTCATAATATAATTCTTCACATCCTAGGGAAAATAAAACATAAGAATTGGGTGAGCTCAGATGCCCAATGAGGATAACAATATAGTAGCAATTTTCATAAATAAGCATAAACATTTTAGGAAATGTATAAGACTATAACAAAATCCCTTTAAAATATAAACTTCAGTATAATATGGAAAATATAAATCAAATAATTCCATTTAATTGTTCACATGGATATTCTATTAGTAGAATAATCACATGTAATATCAATATCTAATTTCATAATAACAGAATGCATAATGCCGGACATCATAACCACATATTCAAGGCCCCATTCCAATACTATAAATAATATTTTTTCAAGGCCTTATTCCATGACACTATTTTGTTCATTAGACCTAGTCATGCATCAAGGAGCTATAGTAAGATCCACCTTTTACTTCATAAGTCCAATTCATTCCTCATATAAATTTTTTTGATACATAATATAAACATGCATATTAATACTAGCATATGAAATGTCAATACATTAAACATAAATCATGAATGGTTTAAAAATAAGACATCCTCATTCCAACATATCACAAAAACTTCATTAAAATATTGATGATTGTATCATAATAAATCAACTTCAAACACGTGTCAAATCCATCAAAGGACGTTTACATAGATGAAATCAAAACTATTTGAGAGATATAACTCTTTCTATTTTGATATCATTTAAAAGCCACTAAATTATAAAAAAACATTTAATTTGAATATATTATTATAATCTTATAAGGGATTCTTGGATGGTGTTATAATGGAGGAATATATCTTCACCTTACGTATAAGCTAAAAAAACATTCATACCTTAATATGTCGAAAAGTACATAAATTACCTTATTTGGAAAAAATGGAAATATTCCTTTAATTTTTTTTATAAAAATTAAAATAGTGGTATAAATTACATTTACCAATAGTCTAGTAAATACTAAAAATAAATTGAATTATATTTTAATAAATACATGTGTGGATGATAAAGAGGTTCTAGTAGATACTTATGTATTAACAACCTCAGATAATAAAGAGATTAAAAAATTTACCCTTACCTGGTATTATTCCATAGTCGAGGGAACATTTTCCTCTGGTATAATTTTTAATTAATTGTTATTAAATTATACAATAATTCACATAAATATTTTATCATATATGTTCTTCTAATATTTCTTTGTAAATAATATATTTGTAGTATCATTGTTTCATGTGTTAACTGATTTGTTTTACATTATATGTTTTGTTTAAGTAAGTAATGTTTGTGATGGATATGATGTTTTTGATTCATATCCAAAATTATATCAAGTTCTTTAATATTATTTATAATCATAAAATGAAATTTTTTCTTCAATGTCTACTATGGGGAATTAATCTCATCGCGTTCAGGGAGAAGGTAATATGTACGTACGCACGAGTGACAATACTATTCTAATGATGGAGAAATTGTAATTAATCTGATGGTATATTATATATAAAATATCATTAACATGTAATATTTATTATTTAAATCAATTATACTCATTATTATAACCATCCAAATAATGAATCATTGAATAACAAACAACAACACGACGTAGAGATGGTAAGTCGTACATACACGCATATGGTGAATTTGTTATTCATGGGATATACAGAATAATGAATATGGTTGTAAATATTTTTTAATAACAACATGGGTTATAGAAGGTATTTTAGTTGTTATTTTGGCAGGGAAATAGAAAAGAAAGAAGAGGTGGAAGAAGAAAAGAACTTGAAAGAGGTAATGAAATAATTACCTCTTCATGGGGTTCTTCCTTTTGATTTCAAAAATGGGCTCCATAGGTAGGCTTTATGAACAAATTAAGGCCTCTAGGTTAAATTTATGGTAGTTGAGAGGATATTTGATCATGTTTGGGATGATCCAAATGGTTTTATAGGTGTCAAATTATGAGAAGGATTAGTACCCTTTTATAAGAGAGGTCAGATCACTTTAGGAAAATCTAGAAATATTATTTTATAATAAAATAATTTTCGGTTAATAATGGATAAAAATAGATTTAAATTGAGTCTATGGTGGGATGGGTCAAAATGATCTCAACTAATAGGTTATAGACAGTTTTAGGTTACAATATTAACCTAATCTAATATATTTAACTCTAACATAAATAGTTTAACTTTTACCATGTCTTCTTGAATTATTATAATAAATGGTTAATAAAATTAATATAAAATACCAAGAGAACCCCAATTGGTTCAGTAATGACATATGTATAATTATATAAGTGATGTGGTAGAGCCATTCATTTTTATGAAAATTATATCATTTTATAGTATAGTATTTGTTTTAAAAATGCATTTTCGTCAATTTTGACCAAATTTATTAATTTGTTTTTATGAAAGTCAACAAAACCTGATAACTTCAATCCAAATAAATTAAAACAATACTAACATGTCATATTAACCTCGATAATTAGTGTAATTCACCAAAAGTCTCAATGTACATTTATTTGGTTATTTATAATATCAATTATTTTAATCATTCATTAATAAGTAAATTACTGTCACATCACTGTGTCATAAATAAATTTAATTATTTAAAGTTTAAAAATTATAAATAAAATACCGTTATGTAGGAAATATGTTTTGGTTTTTAAGGAATTTTTTTTTCCGAATTAATCTTATATATAACCCTATATTAAAAATTTTTTAATTATAAAAATTTGAATTAAACACTTTTAACTCTTCTTTAAATAAAATTATAATAAATGTCCTAATATAATCAATGTAGATAAAAAAGGATCATAGATTATTCCTAAGGTCTATTTGGTTGATATAAACTTATACAATAGAATCCGGTCTTGTGTTGGGGTAATTATAATATCATTTTTACCTTTAATTACCCTATTTACTATTAATTGTGGTACATAAAATTCAAATGTTACTATTCAAAAAAAAATTATTTTCATCCTATTGAACCACATTTTACCTAGGGATGTAAACCGTGTCTCTTTTATTTTTAAAATTCAATTCCCAGAATTGGTTAAATTACGTTTTATGCAAATTTGCAAATGTGCCTAGATGGTGGGTAAAAGACGTCAAAAAGTTTAATAAAATTGTATATATCTAATCTTATTATAAAATGACTCCAATGAATTACATTATACTGATATAGGTATTATGTATATTTTTTGACATTAAAATAAATTTATATTTGAAAATAATTATTTAAAAAAAATCAGTTTTAAAAAATAACTTTGTATTTGCACTATTAACAAAAATATTGAACGTTTTTAGAAAAATAAAAAAAATTCACCACAGGATATTTTTGATATTTTGAATTTAAAAATGATTTATATTTTACCATATTCAAAACATATAAGTTTCCTTAATTTATTTAATATTAATTCTCATTGCCAAAACAAAAATCATGATTTTAGAAGTAAAAAACACGTAAAAGATTGATATGTGTTTATGTCCAATTTAAATATAAAATTACATCCAATGAACAAAATTATATTAAATGATAAAAATATAAAATAATTATACTTCAAAACTATTATAATTTATAATTTTACAACATAAATTATTTTTATTAAAAAAAATTCAATTAAAATTTAGTATTTTTCACTATTCCTCAAAATATGAATGTTATCATAAAAACACCAAAAAAATTTCCAAACTAATATTTTTATGAAACAATTATAAATAAAAATTTTATTTTCTAAAATTTAATGTATAAAAGTATCACCTATTTGATTTAAAAATGGCTTGCCTTTAAAAGGAATTAAAATTACATTTTTTGAAAATTACTTCTTTTATATGAAAAATTGAATTTGTTCTTATATTATATCTAAAAAACACATAATATGGATGTTAAAATTATATGGTTTATATAAAATTCCAAATACTATTAATACTATTCATAACATCTTTTTGAACGACTATTTTGGTAATTCGTAGTGAGCTCGAACTCGGTGTTTCGTGTGGCACAAGCTATTGAATTTCATTAAAGAGATAATTTACTATGAAATCATGGGTGTTACATTCTCCCATACATCAATAAATTTTGTCCCCTCAATTTGAATATTTCTTAGAAAATAAAAGATTAGAAATATAAAATACCTTTAAGGAAAACCGACATCAGAATTAGGGTTAATAAAATTTAGTCTTAATAAGAGTTAAAGTTAAATAATAACAATAAACAAAAAATTATGATCATGATTAGGAAAACATTGGTGGAAATTAGAGACATAATTGGAGGAAAAGAGTAAATATTTATACGGAGTGATTGATTCCATCAATCACAAATAAGTGTAAAATTGAGGGCCTCAAATCCATCATTCAATGATGATTTAAAATATCATCGGCTCAACAAAAGATAAGGTATTAGGATAACACAAATTTCATTTCGAGATACATTTACTAAGTTTTAAGAATTAAGATATCCATAAAATAATGCTGAAAAAATACTTGATAGGTATATTTCAATCCTATAACTAATTTCTACCACAAACTCATCCTTCACTTCAAAAGGTAATACAATTTAGAAATATGATATTTATCTTAATTGTATAGGGTTCCAAAAATAATGAATTTATAATTCATTTTTCATACTATTTAATAAAACTACATTATACAAAATTGGAAATCGATTAGGCCAGTGGTAGGTGATGCACCCTTGAAGATCTTCAGTTGTGGGTTCAAGTCTCGTGGCCATGCCAGAAGCGACATGTTGTCACCTGACCTCGAGGTTGTCCTGTTTATAAAAATACAAAAATAATCTGATGAAATTTTTTAACCATAAAAAATATTATCCAATGTCCAAATTATTCCATTCCAACTTTCTAACTTCTTCAAAATACTTCAGTCCAAAGTCATTGACCAAAATATATAATGATGGTATAAATAATGAAGATATCTTTTTCCCACCTAATAACATGTGAATAACTTCATCGTGTATTCTATTAAAACATGGTAACACCATGAATTACCATAAATAATTATTGATTACCTTCATGATCCCTAGTTCATTATAGAATACTGGATATACTCCATATATCAAAAATTGTTTTAAACTCCAACAATGATGGAATAAAAAACAATTAATTAGATTCCAGGTAGTCAGGAATATCCAATATATTTTATCCCAATCAATCATATATTATTATGAAATCACTACCTCTGTATTAGGACTATATTAAGGGTCACCTTTTCCTTAGCCATGTATTTTCCAAAAATATTTACTTGTTAGTGAGTCACTTTTCTTATTTAAATAGAATCTCAAATACTCAATGAAATAGTACTGTAGTATAATCCTTATATACTCTATAATTTTATATATTTTAAATTATTATTAAAAAACTCAAATGAAATATTTATTTACCAAAAACCTAAAATCAATAATCATTCCTCTTCATCTGTGATAGTATCATAACATGATTATTTTACATTAGCATCATTCCATGTATATTGATTATTAGGGCATTGATTTGCGTAGGGTCCCATCTACTTATAGATAAACCATTTTACATCTGTAACCTTTTTCTTACCCTTGAAATCACAGACATGATGTCCTTTTTCTCCTCTCTTATAAACACATGATATTAATTCCTCATATGATGATATTACATGAAAGACTATTTCCCTTCTAAATGAACGCTTAAGACCATGAAATATATGATCCTTCTTACTCTATGCATCTTGTATATTGCTGGATTACTCATTCCTTCTTCTGAGCACCATTTATAAATGACGAAATGCACTAAATTACGTCATATCAAAATGTATAATCCAAAAACTATAAAAATTCCCAATATTACATAACTATTTTCAAACATAAAGTCTCAAAATCATAAATATGGTTTCTTTGTTGACATATTTAAAAATAAATACTTCATAATAGTTTGTTACAAAAATGTGAATTATCCTAAGGATATCCCCTGAGAGTGTCGTAACTAAGACTATAGCAAGACCCAATGTCATGTACCAGGATACCACGAGTCAAGCCCAAAACTCCATGTTGTATTTTTCACTCATTGGTACATTTGTGCCAGAGTAGTCTCTACCTTCTCGTATCTAGATAAATATATATTGATGGAAAATAAAAAAAATCTCCACTTTACCAAAATTATGGGAAGTTCTTCTATACTAATCCTCAAAGTATATCTTTGGGTAATGTTTTCTAATAATAGTTTTTATAAATGTAGCCTCCAAGGATTGTACTAAACTTCCTATGGTACAAACTATAACACCCCAACCCCAGTTACATATAGTGGGTGCATTATTATATAACATTGGCATGATATAAATAAATCATTCCCTCAAAGAAAGTTATGTTTAGTATACATGGAAGTACATGATATATAGATATTTTTTATATTACATTATGAATTTAATAAAAATAACATTTTGTCTCCATAGAACACACTCATATCCCTCCTATCCCTATATTTTAGTAATAAAATACTTCATCACTTCATGGGAAAAATAAATCATAATGAAGGGGTGATCTCAGCTGCTCAGTAACGATAACAATATAGAACAAACTTTCTGAAATAAGCATAAACGTTTAAGGAAATGTATAAGACTAAAACCCAAGACTTTTAGACATAAAAATTAGTCTAATATGGAAAATATAAATAAAATAATTCTATTTACTTGTTCACATGGATATTCTACTAGTCGAATAATCACATGTATTATAAATAGCTAATTTCATAATGATAGAATGCATAATTTAGGACATCATAACAACATATTCATGGCCTTGTGCCGAGGCTAAAAATAAGATATTTTCAAGGTATTGTGCCAAGACACTAGTTTGTCTCATGAGACCTACCGATGCATCGAGGAGCTATAGCAGGCTCCACCCATAATTTAATAAGTCTAATGCATTCCTCATATGAAAAGGTTGAAACATAATATATATATTTGGATTAAAATTAGAAAACAAAATGTCAATATGTTAACCATAAACCAAGAATCATATAAAAATAAAACATTCTAAGCCGAACAAATAACAAAACATTCAATAAAATATGGAATATTGAATCATTATAAATCAACTTCAAACAAGTATAAAATTAACCAATGGATTTTGACATTTATTAATCAAAACTATCGGAGATAAATATATCTTTCAATTTTAAAATCTCTTAAAAGTAACTCAATTATAAAATAAAACAATTATTTTGGAAATAATCTTATGAGATTTTAAGGGATGCATCGAAGGTGTTGTAATAGTTGAAAATGTCTGCACCCACCGTAAAAGTTAAAAAACATTCTTACATTAAATTTTCAAAAAGGTCATAAAATACTGTGTTGGGATAATGACAGGAATATTACCTTCAAAACATTTTTTAAAAATTCAAAAAAGGGTATAAATTACATTAACATATAGTCTACAAAATAGTAAAAATGTTTTGAAATAGATTTTTATGAAACACAAAGATAAAGGATAAAGGGGTCCTAACAGATACTTACGTATTAACAATCTCAGATAATAAAGAGATTGTAAAATTAATCTTAACCTTGTATTCTTCCTTAGTATAGGGTATGTTAACCTACTATATAAAGGTTAAATATTTGATATTAAATTATTAAAAAATCCACATAAATATGATATCATATATGATATTCTAATATTGCTTTGTTAAAAATATTTCAGTAGTATCATTGTTTCAGGTGTTAACTGATTCATTTTTTTATATATTTTTTATGTAAGTCATGTATGTTATAGGTAGAATGTATTTTATTCATATCAAGAATAATATTTAGTTATTAAACATTATTTTTACTTACAAAATGAAAATTATTCTTGAATGATTATGATGTGTAATGAATCTCATCACGTTTCTGGAGACGGTAATCCGTACGTACTCACGAATGGCAATACAATTCTATTGATGGAAAGATTCTATGTAATTGGATGTTATATTTTATATAATGAATAATTAACATGACATATTTTTTATTTATATCAATTATATTCATTATTATAACCATAAAAATAATGAGGTGTTGAATAACAAACTACAGCGCAACGTGGAGACAGTAAGTCGTACGTATGCACGTACGATTACTTTGTCTTTTATATGATGGATGTAATAATGAATGCGGTTGTATAAAATTTATAATAATTTCACAGTATGTATAAGGTACTGAATTAATTATTTTTTATTGAATAAATAAAGAAATTAGACGTGGAATAAGAAATGAACATGAAAGGGGTGATGAAATAATTACCTCTTCTTCGTGTTCTTCTTATTGATTTAAAAAAAGGGATACTTAGGTCGTATTTCTGATCAATGTAAGGCCTATAAATTGATTTGATGGATTTTGGGAGGATATTAGAGCAGGGGTTGGGTGAGCCAAATTGATTTTTAAGTGTCCAATTAAGAGAAGGTGAAGTAACCTTTTATAAGAGCGGTGAGGGTCACTTTAGGAAAAGCTTGGAATATTATTTTATTATAAATATATTTTTGGTTAATAATGACTCTAAATGGATTTATTTCATGGATAAGGTGGGTTTGGGTCATTATAATTTCAAAAAACAGGTTTTCGATAGTTTTAGGTTACAATATTAACCATATATTTTAGATTTAACTCTTAGTTAAACAGTTTATCTTTTACCATGCCATCTTGAATTATTATAATAAATGGTTAATAAACATACTATTAAATTCCAAAAGAATCCCCATTCGTTCATTAATGAATTATATATTATTATATATGTCCTTTGGATGAAATGTATATTTTTAGGAATATTATATCATTTAATAATATAGTATTTGTTTTAAAAACTCATTTATGTAAATTTGGACAGTATTTAGTATTTGGTTTTAGTAAAAGTCGAAAAAACATGATTACTTCAAACCAGGTAAATTAAATAAATCAAAACATGTCCTATAAACCTATTAAATTAGTGGAATACATCCTATGTCTCAATTTAAATTTATTGGGATATTTATAAAATAAATTATTTTAATCATTCCTCAAAAAGGTTTTTAATGCATCATCATTTTGGTATAAATAAATTTAATTATATAATGTTTCAAAATTATAAAGAAATTAACATGATGGAGGAAATATATTATCATTTTAATAAATATTTATAGTCAAATTTATCTTATGTGTAACCCTATATTAAAAATGTTTTTTTATTTAAATATGAATTTATCACTTTTAACTCTCATTTACATAAAATAATTATAAATGTCCTCATCTAATCCAAGTTGTTCAAAAAGGATCATATTTTATTCCTAAGCTGGATTTTGGTTGAAATAAAGTTATCCATTTGAATTAGGACACTTGTTGGGGTAATTATAATATCATGTTTACATTTAACTACCCTATTTACTTTAAACTATGGTAAATAAAAATAAAAAGTTATTATTCACCAAAAAAATATTTTCATCTGATTAAACTATATTTTACTTACAGATGTCAACCTCCCATATTGTTGAAATTAAATTCCCAGAAGGAGTAATATTACATTTTATGAAAATTTTAAAATGTGTCTATAAGTTGGGTAAAAGACGTTAAAATGCTTAAAAACAATTATATCTAAGATTATTATAAAATGAATCCAATGAATTACATTGGAATAATATATTTAATCTGTATCTATTTTGAAATTAAAATAAATTTAAATTTAATAATAATTATTTAAATAAAAACTCGATTTTAAACAATAACGCAAAGTTTTCACTATTCACCAAAATTCAAAGTATTTAGAAAAATACCAAAATTTACTTTAAGTTAATGTTGATATTTTGAGTTCATAAATGATGTATATTTTACCAAATTAAAAACATAAATGTTGAATTAATTAATTTAAAATTAATTACCGTTGTCAAAACCAGAAAATGATTTTTTGAGAAGTAGAAACTATCAAAAGATAGATATGTGTTTATGCCCAATTAAAATATAAAATTACTACAAATGACCAAAATTGGATTTAATTATTAATATATAATAAAATTTTTCTTTACAATTATTAAAATGTATAATTTAACACTGTAAATTATTTCGATTGAAAAAAAATCCTTTAAAATTTAATATTTTTCATTATTCATTAAAATATGAAAGTTATCAGAATTACAAAAAAAGATAATACAAACTAAACTTTTATGTCCCATATCTAAAAAAGAATTATAATTTCTCAAATTTAATATATTAAACAATAAAATATTTGATATAAAAAGGGTTATCCATTAAAAGGCTGTAAATTTGCATTTTTTTTAAAATGATTCTTTAATATGAAAAATTGAATTTTTTTATATTATATTTAATAAATAGATAATGTGAATGTTAAAATTATATGTAATATAAAAAATTCAAAATTTTGTTAATACTATTCCTATCTGTTTTTTGAACGGCCTGTCTGGTAAGTAGTGGTGCGCTCGAACTCGGTGTTGTGTGTGGTGCTAGCTATTGAATTACTTTAATGAGATAACGTACTATGATGTCCTATGGTTTTAAAATTTACATTATTATTATTCTATATATTTCAAAAATATTTATTAATATTTTTTGAATTGTCTTCCATGTAAGGTGTTAGTGAAAACTAAATTTTATTGATTCATGAGGTGGTAGTTCTCCGTACACATGAGTGATGTTATTGTATCCAAACAAAAATGGAAATTAAAAAGTCTTATATGATATAATGATTTAGTAGATACAATATTTTTACACATATAATATAAATATTTTATATCCATCATCATTCCCAACCATGATAGGTGGTGTTAAAAAACATGACATCGCTTCATGGGGTGATAGTCATCTTTAAATATGAATGATGATTTTATAACCCATTTTATGGAACTAAGGATGGTTGTAGGTCAAAAATAAAACAAAACAAAATATCAGTATATCTAATATATTATGGATATTATTTCATCATTTTTTAATAATATTTTAGTTATTTGGAGGAAAAAAGGAAATAAAAACAAATATTTAAGAAAGTTACATACACTTCGAGTAATGTGATTGTGTTTCTAAAAAATACTTCATATAATTGATTTAAGAAATATCGATCTTAGAAGATAGGATTATGAAATTTGGTTATTTATATGGATATTTATTATCAAAACAACACTGATTTTAATGTGTGGATAAGTTAGGAGAGTGGGTGGCCATTTATAATTGTGGTTGATGGTTCATAGTATGTTTTGAAGAAAGTGTGGACTCACATTTTTTTATTCGCAGAGGCACAGAATTGAGTTATGGATGACTCTAATATATTTTAGGTCAAAAATATTTCCATAAATTTATTTTCAATCTAATTTTTCATCATTCTAACCCTTACATTTTTGGATTAACCCACAGTAAACCTGACTTTACCTTATCAAAATTAATTAAATTTGTTTTAATATAACTATTTGTTTTTGTTAAAAAAAATATTATTACCATATTAAATAATATAAATTATCATTATTCCTAGTATGGAATATATTATTCTAAATTAAACTCAATAAAGTTGATAATTTGGATTTAAATTTAATCTCATGAACATGAAGAGAAATGGTGGTTTTGTAGAGAAAAAATTACAAAGTATAAAATGTTTTTACATATAATATAAATATTAAATGGATACCAATGATATAAATTGATAAATATAAATATATATATATATATATATATAGTAATTCTATTTGAAAAAACAATTTATCATTATAAACAATCTTAACAAACCAGCAGTATTTAATTAAAATGCAATTGTTTTAAATATTCAAAAAAATTAATTTTTTGAAGAATAATAAATAATTAAAAGTAATAAAATTTGGTATAACGAAATATAATTTTAATTGTAAATTCAAAAAAAAAATTATAAATGTTTTAAAAATTTCATATTATGGAGAAAGAAAGAGGGTAAAACTACATGTTCATAAAAAACGATGTTATTAATAAAATTATATTTTTTCATATCTATTGTCTTGAAATCTGATAATATGAATGTCAATAAGATCATTGAATATATATATATATATATATAATATATAGATTTAATTATAATCAATCACAAATTTTTTCCCTTAATTTATAGAGGTCAAATGTGTTTTTTTAGAAAAATAGTTTTTCATAAGATGATATCCTTCATTTTAGAATAGTTTTGATTTTAATATTAAATTAATTGGAATCCAAATCAGTAATTAAATATACAAGTGAAAGACATATATTTTAAAAAATTTATTAAATTTCATTCATAGATTCACTTCAAATTTGAAGGTTATTACTATCATGTTAGATAATAATATTATATTATTAAGTAATGTTTGGTTTAAATTGTGTGTTGTGTGTAATGAAATCTAGTCAAAATGATTCATGTCATGAAAGATAAAATAATTATTTTTGGCAATGGAAAATATATATAATATTTTAGTTATTTTAAAACAAAAAACCTGAAATCATTGGGTGTTACATTCTACCTCCAATAAAATTAATTTCTCCATTGAAATCTATCATGTTTGTACCAAAACCTGAGGATACATCTACCTCAATATATCATCTAGACCTAGACTACCTTACTAATTTTGGTGGTTTCACCAAAAAATATACCATGTGTGTGGTCTTGTTTCTTATCAATTTCTTAGTATGAATAAAAATTTCAGTTGATTGTTCCTTGTATGAAAGATAATTCTTTAGTGGTACGACCTATGAGTTAAGCACAAGAGGTGGATAAGGTATGTACATACTCTAGAGAGGTACATGGAAGACATCATGAACATGATATAAGTTTAGTGTAAATTTAAAATAATAAGCTACTATCTTTATATGATCCATTGTTTCAATGTTACTAATATACCAAGGGTTAGGTTTCCCCAATTTGTTCCACGAATAAATTTATAGAATGTACATATCAACAAAAAAAATATAGATTTAAATGAAGACTATTAGAATATAATTTTTTTACCATTTTGGATATCATTAGTCATTTATAAATCGATATAATATTCTCCACCCTCTCATCATCTTCTTCTACTGTGAAGAGATTTCTTTCTATAACTGCATTTTAGTATAATGTAGTTCTACACTTATTCCCCAAAAGGGATTCATAAAGAGACATATAAGTGATATAAGGAAAGTTATTGTTATTATAAAACTAAAAATTATTATGGTGATGATTCCAAAATCCTTTTAAATCCATATAAAAAATTATTATCATATCTAATAGGTTATGAATTTATCTATATGTCCAATGATTTCTAGTGGTGACACTCAACTATATATGAGGAGCACTCTGAAGCATTATCCAAAACATTGATGTAATTTTTACATCCCATTAATATAAATTTTAATGTGGTACCCCTAGAATAAATACCAATTACTTAATATATATTTCAGAAATAGGATCTGGATATACAGTTTCGTTGATATTAATGAAGTGTGATGACCTCATATGGTGATCAAATACAACCCATAATTACCTCATCCTCAAAGTTAACAAAACCCTTAAATGTTTCTAGATGGTTGAATCATATGCCTAGAAAGTATAGAGGAACTAATACTCAAATTGTTTTCAATAAAAAAACCTAATGGGTTGTATTGAAATAAATACCTTTTAAAATATAATTAATATCTATAAGCCCCAATCACATAAAACTCATAATGGATTCTAATGGATCTGAATATACGATCAATATTAAACTCTTACCCAATGATATATTCTATAACAGTAATGTTAATCTTAGCTATATATATATATATTCTTTTAAATGATAATTAAGCATTATTCCCTCATTATGAACATAACTTATTCATAATCATTTCAATTTTAATCTGGGGTTTAACATTTTACTAGGAGGAAATGTAGTAAAACCAAGACTTATCATGTATCAGTAAAACCAAGACTAATATTCCCTACTAGGTAGTATAGTATATGTGCTACATAATTATACTAATTCACTTAATCTATTAGGATTTCATGTGTTTTTACATTTTTTCCTTTGTATTTAGAGGTTTATCTAGATTATCATCTTCATTTTACCTTAGATTGGGGAATTCATTTATAGATTCCCAGAATACTTGATTTTGAAACACTGGAATGTGGGTGGGGCATTCTTTATAGCCATATTAATATTTTTTTCATTTACTAAATTCTTTAGAGCAATTCATCATTCAAATTATCAATGATCATCCCTTCCACACATAAAAAAATTACTAGTCCATTTACGACATTTTGACCTTGTTTATTCCCACACATTATGCATAAACGAAATATCATCTTCTTTTATTTGTGTTTCTAATATTTTCCTTTAAATTTAATTTTTATATTCTTATAAAAACAAGTGATTAATATGTATGTCTAACCTACATTTCCACCTTTGCAGTACATAAAATAGTGTACTCATAACTACTAATGACTCTTATGGTAATTCCTTTTTGATACTCAATTTTATGACACTAAGAATCCATCATTATTAATTTTAGCATTGATGAAAATACAATAAGCATCCCTTGCAAGCCATATAGAATTTTCCATAGGGGTACCAACAGACTCACCATCATTTTACATTGCACAGGGAACTCATACCATATATTTCTTCTAATAGTACATTGATGGTACAAATTGAAAAAAAATCTTGAGCTTTTCCTGATCCATGGAGTCATTTTCACACATTTCCCTTGTATTCTGGATGGGATTCCACCATTTATCTACTTTAGAATTAAAATAATTAAAATAAAAAAGGAATTTATCATTATCTAAACAATAAAGAGTGTAAAATATCTTTTCTTTGTTTCTGAGACACTTTTCATCAACTAGGGGATAGAAAACATAATGAATGAAGGTGTAGGTTGCATAATGATTTAATTAGTGGAATATTGTTCCCTTCTTTTCTCATTTAGATTTCCAGCATGGTTCCTACCTTAAGAGAGTTTTGGGAGAATAAAAATGTGATTTTTCATTAAACATCCAACAAAATTTTATTTCCAATGGGGGAACCATTTCATTTTCCGTGGAATTAATCATTACAATGAATTATTCTGGTTCCATCCATCTACCTAAACAAAAAACGTAGCGTGAGAAACACTTATCATAGTGGGTAACTATATAATCATGAAAAAGCACTTATAGGACGTCTAAATAAATAAAAATTATTTTCAACATATTATTCCTTAGGGTAATAATTTTCCATTCAATAATATCAACTTTTTACAACCATTATAATGATTTATAAGGAGTTTGTGAATTATCTAACAGTATCACCTGAGAGTGTCAAACTATGTATTCTATAAGGAATGCTTTCATGCACTTAGTAAAGATCGAGTCCATCTCGAGGAACCACTATTAGATTTATTACATCTAATTACATTGGTAGAATAACAACATGCATTTTATTATATATACAGGGACATAATTTCAAGGGAAATACATTCTCCAACCTTTAGAAAAATTATATGAATTTTTATTACATATTTAATTGTACTAATACTTATCCATATAAGGGTCACAAGAAATATCCTTAGAAATAACTCCATGGATCTCAATAAAAATTTATCATCCTAGTTCCCAGATTATAGAGAAGACTTTCCTTTTTTACTAACTATAATAACCTAGATTTTTTATACACATACAATACATCCTTTTAGTCTAAAATTCAATCCATTATAGAACGCACGCATAATGATGGTAATACTTTACTGTCTATGGATACTTGTTATATACTCTTCTTATTATTGTAATATCTTCATCATGTCACATAAATTTATCCCCCTTCATTACAATTTAGAAACATATAATACTAATAACATATTTTCATAACAAGATGAAAGGAAGCATATGGATGGATAAACATAGATTCTCAGTAAGGTTAAATTAGGTAAATATATAAAAATATTGTGAGTATAAAATTATGATAAAATTATATTAGCATTTAAAAACCATACATTTCTTATCAAATAACATTATATTGAGTAGTAGAATTAATATTTTCAGTTTATAAGAAACAAATCATAATGAGATCAATGATCACAATCTATGAAGGCACATCAATTGAATAAGGAATAAATTTATAGCATACACATAATAATAGAAAATGCTAAATTAGTGAAACCGACCAAGACATTCATAACATTTTAGGATTTTTCTAATCATCCATTTACCTACTTCATGCTAGGAATAACCTCTGGTGTACCCTATTTCTGGTGTGGGATCACCTCTTGTGTACCATATATTAGGATTATGATAACCTATTATGTACCATTTTATATAAAATAACATTATTCATTATCAAATTTATTATAGAGATAAATATATAGGTTATTACAATCATTTAATCCATAAATTTAGGTTCCATAAGGTCGTTGACCATTCATCATATCTAAACCCATGAAAATAAAATGGATTCAGAAAATAGTTCATCGCAACATTACCCATTAAAATAAATGATTTTCAAAATCATTTCTTCATCTTATTATAACATAACCCATGGAAATGAAATTTGTTTCATTAAAATTTCTTTATATCCTATTATTTTAAGAATAAATGGGTTTCATAATAATTTCAACAACTCATCAAATCATAACACATGTTAAAATAAAATGGGGTTGATAAGATTTTATTCATGGTATTACACATAAATGAAAAATGGGTTTCATAAAAATCATTTAATCATAAACCATTAATATAAATAAAAATCACAGTATCCTTTATTCATATCCCTAGTAAAAAATATGATAAAAAAGTATGCCATCATAGATTTAAAATGATTTTTAATGATTAATCATTTGGAATGCCTTATGAAGAAGATAATCGTTCTAAGAAAATAATTTTTCAAAACATAAAAAATTTTGGAAATCATTTTGTTTTCAAAATAATCATTAAAAATTATAATGGGAGATTTAAAATTCACGTAATAATAATTTTTTTATTCAAAATATACCTTAAAATTTATTTTTTTAAAACATAGGAAATGTTGGAACACATTCCATAGGCAATTACAATGAAATTTTATAAATGTTTCACTAATGAAAATAATGGTCATGATGGTGGAAAATTCCATTCCTGACACATAGAAAGACTCTTGTAATATATTCTATAAAAGTAAAATATGAGATTTTTTTAAAAACAAATAAATATTAAATTTATTTTATTTTTAAAAAAATAACATGGGTAAAAATGAATTCAATAATCCATTTTATTAATATTAAAAATAAAATTTAGAAAACATGGTTTTGTTAGAAAAATAGTTTACCACTAAAAATATTTTTTCTCTTAAAACAATATAATGAACTCATAAGTATAAATATAATAAAAATTAACTAGAACATGTAATATCATTAAATAATGATAGGGGAATAAATTTCATGAATTTTTTGAGAGATATATCACAATATTTCACCATCGGTGGTATAATCATGAGAATACTGTGAAATGAATTGATTATAACGTAAAATACATTCAACATTAATAACATGGATTCATATTCATAACAAAACAATAATATTAAATGAAATATAAAAAATCGTGATCTTAAATAAATTAATGATAAACCATGTCAATGGGTCTTTATATGTACCTCAACAAATCATATAGGTCTATAATATAACATCTATTGAAAAATTGAAAATTGAGAAAAAAATGCATTACCACATTGCTATATTTAAAACTATAAGACTCTTAAAGGATATGTACTAATATGAATATGAAGTTAAAAATAAATTTCAGGGAACTAATTATAATATATATTCATCATTAGTATTCACACAAAATTAAACATATTTTAGTGAATATTTCATGTGTCTCCAAGAAGTAAAAAATTTAAATTAAAATACATTACATCTTTAGTAATATTTTATGTTAAAAGTACCAATATATAAAAAAATCAAAAGATACGTTAAAAATTTAAACTGATTAGATTAATTATATAACAATTAAATAGTATAAAAATTCCCGAATAAATACACTTGTGGTTAATTGGAATATGTATACGAGAAATTAAACATACACGAGAAATCACATGCTAAAAGTATCCACATCCATTATAATCAGTAGAACCTATTAAATAATTAAATTTATTTTATTATAGTGATATTTTAGAATAAAAAATACATATATAGAAATATATATGATTTATTCATCTCTCTTTATGACCTTTTTAATAAAATATATTTATTGAAGTAATGTTTTAGATAATATAAACTTATTTCATATATGTTTTGTTTTTTAATTTTTGGTCCTCAATAACTGATTATTGTTACATAATATCCATAATAATAATAATGAAATGGATTTCATTTGTATACATTAATAAAACATTTAATCAATGTCACGGATGATGGTTTTGGGAAATTTAGTACATTACAGTCATGGAGATGGTAGGTTGTGTGTGCGAATAAGTAACATTTGTGCTTTTCAATAAAAATTATGGAAAGGAGGTTATTAATATTTTATCCTTAAATAATGAACATAATATCATACATAATATATTATTTCATTAAATACATGTAGACATATCGTCCATGTTCTACGGGGATGAAAAGAGAGACTCGCATCGCTTCGTGGTGGTTGTAGTCCTTACGTACACGAAAGACTTTATCATAATGTTGTGAGTGAAAATGTAATACTGAAAATGTTATAATATCATTAAATAATGATATATATTTCATGAATTTATTAATTATGTCACTTATATCAGATATATTCATTAACATTATCCTTATTATCTTCCATGTAATGTGTTAGTGAGAAATGAAACACATCACATCGTGATGAGGTAGTCCACCATACACATGAGCTACATCATCGTATCCCCAATAGAATGAGAAATATAATGTTACATATGATATAATAATTTAATTGGAATAATTATGTTATAAATATCATATATATTATTAATATAATCATATTACCCAAATTTGAGAGGTTGTAATGGAAAACATAATGACATTGGTTTGTGATGTGGTAGACTATCAAACAAACGAATGATGATTTTGTAACAAATTGATTGATTTATGGATGGTTATAGTTCATTATAATTTAAATAAAAATATATTATGTTTTTCCATATAATGTGTCTACTATATAAGAATATTTTAAAAATAACTAATGTATGTTAGGGAGGAAATAAAATAAAAATTATCATTTAAAAACATTATATCTCCATAAAGAACCTCCATAGGATTGTAGAAAAAGCATTAATAGGTTATATTTATTCCAAAATATAGGATAATAATATGAGATAAGGTATTTCAGGAAGTTATTTGGTCAGGTATTTTTCATTCAAAAAGCGTTTGAAGGTATGAATATGAGAGGTGAGGGGGTGGCATTTTGTATGTTAGGGGAGTATCATAGTTGTGATTTTTGAATAGAAACATAAGATACAATGTTTCCTCAATAAAATATTTAGAAAATGTATTTTTATCTAAACATAGATTGTATATATTTAAAATATGTCCATAAGATATAATTTATAATGTTTTTAAGGCTTTTTAACCCTAATATTTATAGTTTAACCACCGGTAAACTAGTTTCCTCTTTAAATGTAGTATATAATTTTTACTATTTTTTCTATTTATTTAGGTAATAATTTTTTTTTATTTTAAATAATATATAATATTCTTACTCTACAAATCTAATCATTTTTTTAAAAAAATTATATAAGTGTAAAATTATTATTTATAAATATTCTCAAATAAGTAATGACAATGAATGATTTCAAAGGAAAACTTTTTAAAGGATTTCAATTTTTTATATCTAAATTTAAAAATAAATTTCTTAAAATTATTCAAATTTTATTAATAATAATATAAATTAATTATTTATAATTTAAAACCAAATAAAAATGAAAATTTTCATTATAAATAATGTAATCAAAAATTTATTTTTTAATTGAAATTCATTATTTTTAACAATTCTTAAAAAAAATATTTTATCAAAATGATAAAAAACATATCTGATAATAATTTGTATAAGATGATTAAAAAAATCAAAATAAATTTCAAAACTTAATTTTTAATTTGTTTCACACTTTTTTTAAAATAATTTTTCAAAATGCAATAGAACTTTTTTTTAGAGAAATAATGTTTTAACTGTATAAAAGGAATTGTTCTTTTTGGTTTTCTAAAACACCCGTAAAAATAATTTTAATATATTTATTTAATATTTATTATATATTAATTTCATGAAAATAGTACACCATAATTTCTTTTCTTAATTTACTAATGTATACCATGTTTTTATCATTGAAAATGTTTTTTAGAAAAAAAATCATTTGTTTTCAAATAATTTCCATTTATATTTTTAATTAATTAGTTACGAAATAAATTATTGAATATAAAATTTTAAACCATACAATTTCTTAATTTATTTATTATTTTTAATACTTGAAATTTAAATTTCTTAAAGATAACTATAATATTAAATAATAATAATTTAATAATAATTTTGGTTTTTTTAAACTGAGTGTTGTCAGTTATTTTAGTGAAAATTAGTGTTGTTTGTGATAAAAAATAAAGAAAATATTAAATTTGATTACTGAAAGAATAAGAATATCTCATGGTGATACATGGTTCATGCTAAACTTGTTCTAAGACATACACATGCAATTATTCCTCTTTAGGATTCTATAGTGGAACCTCAAATTTGATAAATAAGAGAATCCCACTAAACTGTTTCGTCACCATAATCCCACAACTATAAAATTATCTAATGATATTCTATAGGAAGAGTATCAGAAGAAAAATATATATCATTATTTTGAGTTCTTAGAAATATCATAATAAACAAAGGTGATGTTTTTTCCTTCGTGCTAGAAGGGCCTAGTAGGAGGTGGGGGATTTAATTGTGAAGGTGAAGAAACACAGTTTCATTCACTAGAACACCTTTAGTGATATTTTCAATTATTAGTTCGATTCATAGTTAATTTTCATGCAAAATACCATTGAGTTTCTTATACTTAATCTTGGTGAAATAACTATGACACACAGTGAGAACCATTTTATTTGGATTGTTTATTATTCTCATTAAGTAGTGATAAATGAGAAACAGAATGATTGAATATTTGATTTGGGTTATCATTGTGATACTCAAATATTATTTTCCATTATGAATACTAATTATAATACTATCTTTCTTGGTAGAGATTCTAATGATGTGGTTGACCTAAATGGTATTCTAGGGTTTATAGTAATTTATTTTTATCATAGTGATTATTCTATTTTTTTATTTTGATGTAAATAAGAAGCATGATGAGACACACAGATTCTATAGATATAGAGAATTATTTAGATTTCTATTAATAAATATAAGAGTATCATTAAATTATTTTAATTTTGGAAATCTTCGGTATTCAATGCAATTTTAACTGATTCCACAAATATGTATAAATCATGTGGTCATTTAGTAGAGCTATAGAAGTTATACCATATATTCTTTTACATGAGAAATGAGAAAATATCATATAATCCAAAACTTAATGCGGTGTAATTTGTTGTTTAATATCTAAGCGGATTCATCCATAAACATCCATAATGAAGCTTCATCTGGTAGTGGATGAGTCTCCCGAGGATATTGATGGAGGTCCAGAAAATATGAGTTGTTCCATAATTATAGATTCATTTTCAATGACTTGTTTTTTTCAAATTTAGGAATATAAAGTTTTTATATTGAATCACATTTTAACTTATAAATCATGATATGTATATTTGTTATTATGAAATGGACATTACGAAATCCTTTATAATGAATATAGTGCATCATCATTAGTACCTGATGAGTTTTTTCACTAAAGCAGATATTTATCTTAAATGAAATTTTGTGGTTCTCAAAATGAAACCATTTAAAATGATTTTCATGAAGTATTATATGATTTCTTATCAGGAATGAATTTAGTTTTACCTTCAGTGGTATCCTTTTTTATTCCTTATGGGGTTCTGTTTTTCTACAATGATAATGGGAAAAGAGTTTTAGTAGAGTACAACACCATCTTTTTATTTGGAAATGGTAATTTAATTGACTTAATTTTTTACTTGGGAATATAATTTTTGATTGGTGATGTCACTATAGTTTTAATTGAGTTTTCTTATTTTTTTGATTTTTGAATATTTATGTTTTTCCACCAGTATGGGAGGTACAATTTTATATTGATTTTGTAATAAGTCATTATCTAGTTCATATTACTTCATACCACATGGGACTATTATATTTCAATGAGTTTATGAAATATTTATATTATCTTATAGATAATGAATTTATATTCCAATTTTTAAAAAAATGGTGGAACATCTTCCCTTTGTAATAAAATAGAACACTTTTCTTTTGTGTTTATTACCAAAAAAATAAATCTAGTTATAATAATGAAAAAGTATCAATTCCCAAGAATTAATTAATTTTTGATCATTTGAATGTTATTAAGTTGTAATGAATTATTGTACCTAAATTTTTTTATCACGAAATGAGAATTATATAACATGAAATTTTGAATACCACCTTCATGAGTAGGTATGGAAATTTTGAGTATCTGTGATGACTTTTGGTATGCCCATTAACATTTCAGTTTTCATGATGATGGTTAACATGATATTCTATGTGTACAATGACTCAATTATGGTATTATTTGTGGGAAACTGGTTATTTTAAATTAAAAATTGATTGGGATCATGTGCATCATTTCAGATATGTTTTTGTAATCTTGATAAATCATTATCCTTTCCAAATTCTGTAAGGAAGTTATTTCTGGATTCGATATGATATGTTTTGGTGATGTATCCGAAGAACATAATATTTAGTTGATCATGAGATTGTTAAATTTGATATGACATAGGAGAAATTTTTTACAGTATTTGAGATTTAGATCTTCTTTGTCTTGGAGGGGAATTACCACAAACTCATTAATGATTTCTACAATATGGGTTATCTGATGACCAAAAACAATTGAAAATGGGTGACATTGTGGTGGGATGTGAATTTTCATTATTATTTTTTTGAGATTAAATTTGATTTCACTAATTCACCGATGTTTACTCTTCTATAGGGTAGGAAAGGATATGTGTTCTTCATGAACATGTATGGTTTTAGTTTTTGGATGATTTCTTATGAATTTGGATAATTTTTTATCCTATGGATTTAGAAATCTTAAGCCATGATATATTAATTATCTTACCCATGATCTTGATATCAAGTATATGATATGATCTCTTAAGAGTATCAGTATTACCATTTTAGATAAAATATTACTATTTATTCTGACTAGAAAAAATGTAGTTTAATCTATTTAAAAAAATATTTAAATTTCTAAAAAAGTGTTGTGTGGGGTAACAAGAGTATTTTAATTGAGTCTTTTCATATTCCCATAACAAGGGAAAACTATTCATTACTATATATAATATGATAATTCTATCCCAAGATAAGAATGAATTATCAGAAGCGTGGATTCTTATGGCGTTATTTTATCTATTTCATTTAGGAGTCAAATAGATATATGATTGAGTTTTTTCATCAAATGTAAAGATGACATACACTATTCTAATGAAAATTCATTATGATTTGTTGATTGATGATGAATTACATGGATATAGGGACTATGTAGTGGGAGACTATTGGTTAGTTGTCATTTTAATTTGAGGATATCATACATTATAAAAATTCAGATGTTGTTCCATTTCATGTGAGAAATTATCTGATGGTGGATTCCATAATTTACATTGGGTAGTGAACCATAGAACCTTGAATATGTTTTGTGAAATATAGCAATGATTTTCGTGCCCATATATGATATGAGACTTCACTGAATCAATTTCTAATTTTTATACATTCTAACTGGACAATGGTTAACAATAAAAACCATTGAGGTCACAACATTCATTTCTAGTGATGACATAAAAGTGGGATTATATTTCGACAGTTTTTTTGGTTGGGATTCCGTGTACTCCTTGAGTGAAAAATTTGATTTTTATTTTCATGGATTGTATAACCAAATCAGTCCACGCTCTGACCATTTGAGATAAAACCTATGATAATAAACATTCAAGCCTGTATGTGAATGAAATTTTCTATTTTAATGGAGTTCCATAAGTTATAGTATTTTAATGTGATTCACTCTTTAAATCATGTTTTATGAAAGGATTTTTAGTAAGTAATGGGATCCCCTGATCATTTTATCATGGAATGTTATCCACAGATGGAAGACCAGATAGAAATAGCTATAAAAATTATTAAGTTCATGATATGAGATACATTACCAACCATTGTACTGTTTGGGATGACTATTTGGTACTGTTTGACTCTACCTATAATAATAGATAAAAGTGATCAAATCATGTTTCCTCATTTTTTATCTTTTATAAATGTTCATGTAGATATCTCTTTATTGTATATGGATTAGTGAGTATTATCTGGTTGTATTGAGTATTGTCCAAGTGATAATGTTGAATATTATATTGATTTGATAAGAAATTATAATGGAATATAATATGAGTTAATCATATGTTGATCATTTAAAAATTACAATGGTGTTACAAATTTTTAATTAGATTTTTTGTGTGATTCACTTTTGATGGGTCACTGTAAGACGTGAATTTGTGGGAAGATCATGGAAATGTTTTTGTGTTCCTTTGTGATTATTGATTTAGTGGGAAATTTGGATTAATATTTACCCTTTCAACCACATATGAATTTTATAAAATATGAACTACATGTATGAATACTCATGAAATATTGATTGTGACCCTCCTAAAGTCCTAAGATATGAATTCATAATTTTATATCCAAATTTATCCATGATTGAGGATCATTTAATGATTTTCAAAACAAAGACAAAGAGTCGAAGTGGGGAGACTATAACTTTGGTCCATGTACTATAGTATCATGGTTCTAAATAACATTATACTTGGGTTTGTGATGCACCAATATAAGATAAGTTTCTCATATCATCTACATTGGATATTTATATAATTATTTCTAAGCAATATTTTTTTATTGGAAGGATCTAGAATCCTTTAACCTATTTTAGGTACTTGTTTACATTTTTTTCTTTTCATAAAGCTTTTTTGGGAACATTTCAATACATTCAAATGTGTTTGGTGTTTCTATGTATAATTTAGGATTTTTATAAAATGTTGTGTCATAGTGGGGTAGAGAAGTGGTCAGGTGTTTTGAGATATGTTGTAGGACATCATGCGGTGATGTAGGGATGTCTCTGATTTGTAAAATCAATATTTTTGTATGATTGCTAAATTATAGATCCCTTGTGTGGATTTTGTGGTGCATGCACCTTTTGAGGGTTAGCTACAACTTAGTGTATGAGGTTCATTAGCTTTTGGAAAAAGAGAGTGGATATGGATGAGGTTTCTAATGTGGATTATGAGGGGATATAATGTGGGAGGGGATTTTATCAAACCATGATATTTTAAAATAACACTATGTTTGATATCAATTAAAAAAATGAAATTATGTGGTTAAATAAATTGTGATACACTAATAAAATAACTATTAATTTAGCAGAATTATTATAATATATATGGTAAATAGTTTGTTGGGTGTATGATTATACATGTTATTTAATATATTGAAAGTCCATAATGAAAATAAGTTTATTAATTAATCATAGGAAATAAAAAACTCATGTTATATAAATCTAATTTAAAATATTCTTCTAAAAAATTATATTTATGAATTTTTATAAAAAAAATGTACTAATTTTTCTTCTTCTATATAATTTATTTGATAAAATTAATATAATATTTCAAAAAATACCATATAAACATTATAAGGGTGAAATTTTTGGAATTTTCATAAAATAAGTTTATTCTAGTGAATATTTATAAATAATAATTTATAATAAAATATAAAATCTTGTAACAACAAATAAAAATTTTAAATTTTATTTTAAAATGGTTTCAATGTAAAATTACTTCTTTTATTAATTATCCAATTAGTTTAATTGGAATAAATTTCATTGTTTAATTTAGAATAAGAAAAAAATACATAAAAAAGGAATTTTTCAAAAATATTAATTTTATTTGTGTTTTTAGGGATTAATTTTAAATTAAATTCCACCACATATGGGTTATGAATTATAAAATATGGAATAAATATTTGTATTTAGTAGTTATAAATTTATATTATACTTTGCTTATCTTTTTTTCCAATATAAATAGTAACATTACTGTTTTTCATTTCCATAGTAAACAGTAAATAGTGTTAGTGAACTTAAAAATAAAATGATAAGGAAGAGAAAAAAAACTTAAAAAGTTACTCAATATTATTTTATGAGACCATTTTTTGTATATGCATCCATGGTTCTTTTATATTATATTTTATTTCTAATAGGATGTGATTATGACCATTATAGTATATTATTTTGTAAAAATTCAAACATGTCACACTATTGTGTTAATAAATATATAATTATAATATTTACTTATCCAAAATATGTGTTAAAATATAAATATTATTTTCAAATAAAATTTATTCATATATCATGGTAATTAATTTCTAATTTTTGTGATAAAATAATTAAGATAAATTCTAAAACAACATTGAGGGAGACATGATTTTATTAATTGAATAATCAAATAAACATACATGAAATTATTAAAATGAACATAATATCATATATTTAATATTGTACAACAATTATTTAGACATCCATTAAAATGTTATGATATAATAAAATATTTGAATATAATTTTACTTTTTTTCTTGATGTTTTCAATTTCAATTTAATGAATAGTGTTAAAACTAACATTAATGATATTTTTTGAAATTAATATTTTATTAAATTATCATAAAATAATATAAATAATAAATAATAAATAATGGTAAAAGATATGGATGAAATTTTCACTGTATATTCATTAATATTATATTTGTATTCATTAGGATCCATAATAGTCTTATTAAATTTTAATCTTTTGAAAATTCAAAAAGATACCCTCATCTCAATTTTAAAAGGAAACCCAATCCTTCACTTCCTCGAACCAGATTGATCGTTATTGATCAAACAAGTCATACCAATACCACTTATAATCATATATATATAAATTCTAATGGTTATTATCATTCAAATAGTCAAACCACGGATCCCTTAAGTAGAGATCTAAACAATTTCCAACAAAGATGTGAAAATCATTTTTACCAATTCATTAATGTTCATTTCTCCTTATACTCACTCTTTATGTGTCCATTATATCTGAAATTAATAACTCCAAATATATTAAATATACTGAGATCATATTATAATTATCAGAAAACAATATATCATTATTTTATATCTAATGATAATTGTAAACATATATCTTACATATGCATTTGTTACCGTCTCAACAATGATGAGTAATTAAATTTTCATCACCACATTACATTGATGGATACAAATATGGAACTAATAAATATATATAATTGATACTAAATAATCATTATTTTTTTTGTTTTATTATGATTTACAATTCTTTCATTCTATCAATCGATTAAAGGAAATCAATATTCATATATACGTAAGACCTACAGTCTCCATGAATTATGTAATTCATTTTTATATCTCAATATACACCGATGATGATATATACATATATAATATACATTATATTTAAACCAGAAATTTTATTGATGATATGATGGAACAAGATCATATGGACAAGAACCAAATCAAACATAACAAATTATGAAGGAAAAAATGATGTAGCTTACTCCTAGAACAATGGTAAAAATGAATTTTTTTTAACAAACATGTGATAATATTTAATAAGTGGGTCAAATATGATATTTAAAAAATGTATATATTTAATTTTAAAAATTAATAACCAGTTTTAAACCATTATAATTTAGGTTTTAAAATATTTACCAAAAGAAATAGTTGATATAAGAAATTTCATCTCAATCACACTTCATTGAGAATTATTTTAATATTATGAATATAATTTTTTTTATATAATTACACATTGATTTAACTATGATCAACATTAAATGAAAGTTCAAATTATTTTAAATATCAATATTTTGGTATATTGATATTATTATTTCATAATATGTATAACATTTCTACATGTAGTGTTACATTTTGAATGTATTTGATTGAGTAGGGAATTATTATTCAATTTGTATTATTAATTCAATATGGATATATTTTATAATTAATAATGGTTCACGAAGTAAATTTATCATTTCATTATATGTGGAAATATTTTTACATATTGTGATGGGTGGTGCCAACATTTATATATCCCTATAATGCATCCTTAAGTGTAATGAGAGGAATTACTTGTCCAAAATACATGGGTTTTTACATATAATGATTAACCAATATTGTTAATGTTCTTGATATTATAGATAAAAATAAGTATGAGATCATGGAATAAAATATTAACTAGATTCCTACAATAAAATTCCATTATTTTTTTCTATGATATCTTCTCTATGATATTATTTTTTGATTCATTTTGTGCATATATTATTAGATAAATTACTTGAATGATAAGTTCTTTACTTTGATTGATTGATTTTAAATTATTCAATGTATATATTATTTATTTTATGTAATTCTTACTCATCATGTGATCCCAGCCTTTATTATTTTTCCTTTCCCCATGATATGAAGTAGAATCCATATACTGAGTTCAATGGTGTCAATTTTTTTGAATTACTACGTTTTATGTTTTATCCATAATGTAATATGGGTATCATGTATGTATCTGGAATTCCAAAACTACTATAATATTTGTAACATTGGTATGTTATTCCTTGTATATTATGTAAATTTAAAAAATTAGTCACTGCCTCTGGATTACTAGAGTCAGGTTTGTTATAGTTGGTATAATAGTAAGTTTAGTATAAATGTTGGGAACTAGATTTTGGAAAACATAGATTGGAGAATGAAAAACTATAAAATAATTTACAAAAATTCTATAAGAAGCTAAGTGTGTGATATAGAGATTAGTTAACATAAATTATCAAATTACTATAAGTGTTTTACAAATTTTTAAAATATTAATTATGTTCTAAACAATTTTGACCTATTCTAGTTTTTTACTTTTTTAAAAATGGCACCCAGTAGAAGGAATGTGAACCATATCAATGAATGTAATCTAAAGTGTTTGAATGATCATTTCTAAGATTCTCCTTAGAAAATATTTTGATGGGAAATAGACTCCAAAACATTCTCATCAAATGAGGACATATTATCATGTCCTATAAAAATAGTGAAATAATTCTCTAGGAATTCTGGTTTTTGAGGGACGGAATATAAAAAGAAAATGAAATAGAATAAAATTTCTAAGGGGAAAATGGGAAATAATATTTCTTCCACATGTGATAATTATTGATAGAAATGAAATGGTACTTACATGATTGAAATGGTAGTTTTTTATTAATTTATAGAGAAATATAAATTGGCACTTGAATGAAAGAGTATAATTAAAACTCTAATGTTCATTGTTTTAGTTGTATGGATAATGTGTTATTTGAAAATGAATACCATGATCAAAAGTGGAATATGAATTAATATAAGAGGGATCTACATCAATATTATTCCCCTTGTGTAGCCAATGTGTAATGATTTATGTTCTTGTGCATGTTGATTGAATATTTATATTTTAGGTGTATATTATTAATGACATTACAGTTTTAAGAATAATGAAATTTATAATTGTTTCACCATAATACTATTTCATTAATAATTTTAAAGCATAAAATGATTGTTACTTATAACAGATAAAATTGATTAGTGGTATGTTAAAGAAAAATATAACCCTTAAGATGTTCGTGATATTGAGTTAATAATTTTTACCTGAGATACTAAAAATATTGACATTAAATATGTTAATGAGAATTAACTAATGAACATAAAACTAATATATGATTTTAAGAAAAAGTATTTTATGGTGGGGATTACATCAATTTGTTATTAAGGGAATATATTCAATGATCTGTGATTTTATTTTATAAGAATGTTATTTTTTGGAAACATTCATGTTTACATTATTGTTTTATAGTTATTAATGTTATTGTAATTTATTCATAAAAAACATGATCAAGTTATTTAAAAGGGAAATTAGAAGATATGTTATCTGGATAAATGATAAATTGGTATAAGAAATTTTTTTGGATCATCCATAAGATATATCTATTATGGAATTGATTAATAAGGGATATTATTATTTAACTTTAAAGATGATTTATAATATTGAATAAAATTTATAGAAATATTGGTTTTGTTAACTATATACAGTATGAAGTAATGACTTTAGAATATTTTTATTAAAAAAATTATTATGTCAAGATTAATTTATTTTCAATATCTATTTTCTAGTTTAAGAGATGAAGTTAAAATAGATCAATAGACAATAAAAGGATGAGATTATGTTTATGACATTGAAAGGATCTAGAAATACTATTTTCAATAGTGATTTCTGTATATATATTAATAATACCATGAATTTGAAATAAAATATGTTATCTATTTAAATTTATTACTGAGAAATCATGTGACTTCAAAGACATCATAGATATACGGTTTTGTTATAGTCACTTTTTCTTAGACCATATTCTTGTTAACTCTATATTTGTCGTTGGGTGTTTCTTTTATCAACCATATATGTTTTTCATTTCCCATATAGGATTTCCAACTTAGAAACCATGTATATGTTACTCCAGAAGACTGATGTACTTCCTTGTCTCACAAATCAATAGGATTTTTTCTAAACCCTACTTTTGATAAGGGTATTCCACTAAGGTATTTTGAAATGTAAAAGAATTTATTATCGGTCAATATAAAAAATTATGAGGAATAAAATTATTGAATTAATATATAATGTAATAACCTGATATTTAAATAGAATGCTATATTTGGTTTCATATACAAAATGGAGCACTGAACATAAATGAAACGAGATACACTATAAAAATAGTTATTATTTTAATATGAACATTATAACCTAGATGTTAAATTAGTCAATACAATTATTAAGACCAATATGATCATTTATTTATTATGTTTTTAATGTATAAACATTTATTGATTAATTATTTTGAAATAAACACTTAAATTTCAGTAATATCATTTGATACATATTTTAAATATTACTTTATATTACTTTATATGAGAAAATAATTTAAATTTTTTTTCATAAATCTATAAAATTAATTTAATAAAATTTTCATCTTATTAAATCATTACATTAAAATTACAAGATGGTTAAATTTTAGGATTTTTCTGAAATATATATTTTATTATGAATAGTGAAAAATGCAAATTTCATTGAAAATGATTTTTTATTTCAACCATTAACATTGTTAAATTTTATTTAGATTATTTTCAAACTAAATATATTTAAATTAACAATATTAAAATTAATTTAATTAGAATTAAATTAATTTTTGAATTATTAAATTAATTATATATGTCCTTAAAATGTATTTTTTTCATAAAAATAAATTATTATTATTATTTTCAGTTTAATTTTCTATCTAATTCATCCAATTATAGGTTTTTTAAATATAATATATATTTTTATTGAGGAGGTCAATATGTAAAAAATACGATATTTTAATTTGTTTGAACATGGATTACATTCGTTATTATTTCTATTAACATGGTAATGAGAATATTAGTTATGTTAAGATAAATATAAAATGTTAAAGACAAGAAAATTACCTTAACACTTTAATAATTATTATTTTATGAGTCCATTTCATTAATAATAATTCAGGATTCAGTTATATATAATTTTACCAATATTTTAATTATATTATGACTTTTATTTTATTTTATTTTATTTTATGGAAATTCAATCATGTCGTAATCCTGTTTTAATAACTATATGATTTTAATATTTTCTCATTAAAAGGAAGTGTTTTATTATAAGTAATATTTTTAAATAAAAATTAATAATCTATATTATTTTAATTTATTTTTATATATTATTGATAATATTATTAACTTAATGTTTTATAAAATGCTGATGTAATAATGATTTAATGAGTTGAATAATATAATAAATGATTTATAAATTATAAGAGAAATTAATTTTGATATATTTATGGTGATCATAAAATTCTATATTTTCAATTGATATGTTTCAGATATATAAAAAATAGATTTTTAGAATTTATCTTTTTGTCTTGATGTTTCTAAAGTCCATTTAATGAATAGCATAAATATTAACAATGACGATATTATATATGATTTATATTATATTGATTTATTTTTTTAAAATCTAAAATATACACAAATAGAATAATATATGGTCAAATGTAAAACAATTGCTCATTTATTGGACATTTCAATTCATTTTTCTTTATTATAATCATATTGTATTTTATTATTTTAAGAAATTACAAAATATCCCCTCATCTTGATTATAATAGGAAACATCCTCCTTCATGTACATACACCACATCAGGAATTATCTCTAGATAATGTCTAAACCAATAATCTTAAATTTATCTTAATACATGTTAAAAAAGTTTTGGTCCTTCCAAAATACTATCCCTAGATCCATTAGGAATATATCTAAATGATATTCGTAGAAGAAGATTGATAATTTTTATAAGGCCCCAGCCTTAAACCATACTTAATCTTGAGTTATTAAAAGATTACACATTGAGGATCTTTTCAGGTTTAGAGTTATAGAGAATTAGATCATAAAACATGCATTACATTCTACATTAAAACAAAGTGGTTACATAAAAGATATTATTCATCTTTCCCATCGACAGAAACATATTTAAAAAAACATGGATTCTTCTTGACACTTCTTTGACACTATCATAATATCATGGACCATTCCCTTGACCTATGAAAAATATTTCAAAAACATGGGATGAGCATAAAAACCTCAGTAAGCATTATAAAATGTATGTAAAGGAAACATGAGTACATATATACATAAGAATTAAATCATACTTTACCCATAAAAAATATGTACTTTATCATAACTCATAAAATCATGAATAAACTATAGAAATCATAAGACATAAAGGTAACTTGAGGCATTAATAACATTCTTACGTAGAGAGTAACCATATTGGTTACGTTTGGAATACCCATCACATTATATTCCCTAAATCTCTTCAGAGAAATCTTAACATTTAACCCCTTCGTGTTACCCAATGCATTGGAGAGCTATATCGGGCTCACCCGCCCTTAGTTTATCATGGAACCACCCGTCTTCATAACAATGTCCAAGAAACATAACATAATCATAGCACATAACTTAAGCATAAAGGAAAGATAACATTCCTACATTTAAATAACAATATAACATTTTAAGATATTGAATTAACGAATCCATTCTAAAAACAATTTTCAAAACCATTTAAAACATTTAATAAAGAGATTTTTAAATCAAAGTGTCCCATACCACATTGAAGCTTTTAACATTTTAACCCATTAATATTCATATAAATAAATCCTTAAAATTTTTTTTAAAAATTGGATATTAATGAGAAATATTTATATGAATAAATCATTAAAACATTTAAAACGATATTTTAGATAAAAGGTTTTTAAGAAAATGAGAGACACTTGAATACAATAATTGTGGAATAACATTTAATCAAAACTTAATAATATAATGAGAATAAAGGGATTCATTATATAATATTCCAAAGGAAAGTATATACACCATATAAGAGTTAACTGGTGCATAACAACAATGAAGTCTCAATAGAAATGTAAAATGAGATGAAATCCATAATAAATAAGGTATCCTTAAATTAAGGATAAATAAATCTAATAATTATGTGTGAAAAATATAAATACACCCATTATACGTGGATATTAAGTGTAAAATAATCAAAGGGCATTCACACATATTCAAAGTATGACATATTCAATAACTACATGTTGAACCCAAAGAAATTGAAATTGGGTTAAGAAGATCCCTTAACAGACTAATGGCGTCACATAAAATTTTAAAAAGAGTTGATGAGAGAGATAAAGGGTATCTCATCACTTGGACATGAAATTTCTGGCAATAAGTATATATAAGAACATATCCTCACAGAATAAGATGAAAATTAAAAGTCATAATAAAAGAAGTCTTTTAAAAAGAGGAGGGTGAAAGGTCCCCATACTGATTTCGGTAACTTGCGAAACGTACACCCCATGAAAGAAGGAATATACAACATTGATGTAAAAACTCATAAAAAAAGTCTGTTACACAAAGAGTATAATAATGGATATTATATACACCACTCAAAAGGAAACATTGGCAAATTTAGCATGAATATGACGAAAACACAAAGTGAGATAAAAATCCCCTTACGAAATTTTGGCAGCCTAACGGTGCCAATTAAAACTTCCAAAAATAGATTTATGAGATCAAATAGGTTCTCTAATAATATGAACATAAAATGTACAGAATGAGGAATATAAAATAACATCCCAAAACATAAGAAATATGAGTTTAAAATGAAATACATAAAAGATAGTACTTAAAAAGGAAGAGAGAGATAGGATCCCTTACCTCGTGTCTGACATGAATCAATCATTCTATAATCTCATGAATAATAAAATTTAGTCAAATTATAATTTCGTAAGGACATTTTTTAAATATTATTATTCAGTTCACATAACATATTATAATGATATAATAATTGGTTAATAAAGTGAGTTCATATCAGACGTTTTTGTTGATGTTCGGCACATTAGTAAAAATTGAACTTGTTGGAAAAGAATTTTCCATGTAGTTATAGGTACATCATATCCTGAATATTATTGAAGTTTTAAATCTCAAATATATCCATTATATATTCATTTTATACTATTCCATAGCATTTGAAATTAAAATCACCGTTCATGGAGATATTAGGTCGTACGTACGCATGAACGCTACTTTGATTTTTTTTCATATTAATGGAAATAAAACAAAATGAGAGATATATATATATTATAATTCCAAAATGATATCAATCATTTACATGTAATATATTACATATATATGCATTATATTTATGTAATTATAATAGTATATAACACTTTGAGATAAGAAATGAAATGTACCATTTATGGAGACGGTAAGTCGTACGTACGCATGAACGCTACATTGATTTATTTGGAACATTAATGAAATTAAAATATATGAGATATATATATATTATAATTCCAGTATAATATATATTTTATATAGATCACATATTTTCATCAATTTCAGTCTTTATACATTCCATGTATTGCATGAATGAGTCACATCATTTGAGGGGGCGGTAGTCTACACTTCCTCAAATGAAATTATGGAATTTGCACAACATGAAAAGCATAAAGGTATGAATTAAATATAAAATAAAGAAGCATAGAGAATAAATAAATATAATATATATCATAAATAAATATAGTTCCATCATAATGGCCACCATGATAGGTGTTATGAGAATATTGAATAATCATCGTTTCGTGAGGCAGTAATTCACCATCCATGGAAAGGGTATGTTCTTTAACCATTAGACAAAGGTGTGTGTTAATGTAGCTAGAATAATCCTCATAAAAACATCCTAGTATATTTAATATACTGGTGTTGTTACAAAAGGAATAAATAAAAATATTTTAGGGGTTTGGAGAAGAAAAATAAAACAAAATAACACAAGGGAAGACATTACCTTTAATTCTGGTAACTCTCTTTGATTTGAGATCAAGGGCTTCCTTGAAAAGGATTCTTCCAAACGTGAGGCTTCAATGATGAAGATAGGGGTGTGGAGAGATGAAATGGGCAGGGGTTGGCCGAGCCAAAGGCTTGAGAGGTGTGTGTAAGGTGGTAGGGGTGGGGGCCTTTATTAAGAGGAGAGGAGGGGCACTCTTGGAAAGTTATAAAATATTACTTTATTATAAAATGTTTTTCGGATTTCAATGGTCCCAAAAGTATATATTTCGAGTCTAAGGTGATGAGGTTTCGAAATAATCCCATACAATAGATTTGTGACAAGTGTAAGACTTATATTTCAACCTATCTTCTCATTTTATTTAAATTGTTCATTTATGAGGTAATCACTGCATCATCACCGTGTCATAACTATATTAATTTATTTAATGTATAAAAATTATAAAAAATATATCATGATGTAGGAAATATTTTTATCTTTCTAATGAATATTTATTGTAAAATATATGACTTCTATAACCCCAAGTAATTTTTTTTAATAAAACAACACATGTTTGTGACATTTTAATTTTAACTTTAAATAAAAAGGTATTATTGTCATTTTCCTACCAAAGTGGCTCCGTGGGGTCCCAAAGTTTACCCATGGATTGTCTTGGTCGTCCATGACTCAAACAATAATGGTAGGACATGTTTCTAGGTCATTTCATATTATTAAAACTTTATTTTAACCTTAAACTACACTAATTACCTCTATTCACGATTAAAACATAAAAGTTACTATTCACCAAGAAATTATTTTAATCCCATTGATACACATTTTAAATCCTAATTAAAACTATGTTTGTCAGATTTTTGAAATTCAAATCACAAAAGTGGAAATGATTCATTTAATCGAAAAATCAGTTTCTTTAACTACCACTTAGTGGTTTCACTATTCATCAAAAATTGAAGTTTTTCAGAAAATTACCAAAAATTAACCCTAGGATATATTTGATATTCCGAATTCAAGAATGATGTCTATTTTACAAAATTCAAAACAAATAAGTTTCATTAATTAATTTAATAATCAATTTCTGTTGTCAAAACAAATAGCGTGTTTTTATGAAACAATAAGTATCTTAAGATTGACACTATTTTAAGTCCAATTTCAAGATGAAATTAATTCCAATGACCACTATTGGATTAAATTATAAAAATATATTCTAATTTCACTTTGAAACCAATTGAAAAGATAATATAATCATATAAATAAATTAGATTGAAAAGTGGTTTTGAATTAAAATACAACATTTTTCACTATTTATTAAAAAATGAACATTATTGGAAAAATACCAAAAATTTACACAAAGTAAATTTTGATGTCCTGATTCTAAACAAGAATTTTATTTTGTCAAATATAACACATAAAATTGTCAAAAAGTGGATTTAAAAGAGGTTCCTCATCAAAAGGCGGTTAATTGACCTTTTAAAGAATATTAGAATGTTTAAGCTTAAAATTGGATTTATTCGTATTTTTAATCCTCTAACATTTATTGTAAAAAAGTAAAAATTATTTTACAAACATATATAATCATTTTTTAGTTAGTTATGTTCATTCCCACCATTACAATGTCTAGTCAATAACTACCTTTTAAAATAATATTTTTTAATTATTAGAGTGCAACGTAAGATTTCAAGGAAACTCGTTGTTGCGTATTGGGTACACCCTCGAGCATAGAATTACCTTTAAAGTAATATTAAAATTTTATTCAAAAAAATATGGATAAATATGAAAAAGTCATATTCATTATTTACCTGGGGTGTTACATCCTTCTCCCCTTTTGGGAATTGCGTCCTCGGAATTTTAAAATTGGGCTTGGAAGCTTCATTAAAAATTCCACATCGGAACAAGAGTTAGTAAAACTATCACTTTAAAATAATGGGAGAGAAATACAGATGTCACCTGAGTTAACGCATACTAGGATTCCACGTATAAAAATATGGATATGGAGGAGAAGACAAAGGGTCATGCTCTGATGGAGAGTGATAGTAAACATGTCTAGGAGAATGTTATCCACAAGAAAATCACATACTTGTGGTGGTTTAAACGATATTTGATTCCCCAATAGGAAAAATTAACAGACAACATTTTTGTTTTAAGTTACTTTTCATTGAGGAATTTATTTATGAGCTTAAATTAAATATAATGAAACATACTTACTTGTCACATAGACATTCAAAATTTACTAGATTCCTTAATCAAACTCATATTTTCTCCAAAAGATGAGTTTTTAAGAAGACTTGTTCGCATTAAGAGTACTATAATCAACTTCTTGAGAATCACCTAATCCACAAAATAGAACTATATACATCCCATGTATTTATACCTTAACCAAAACTAAAACCTAAAATGTTAGTATGAGATCAGATAATAACCCAAAGGATAAAAATCTATTCTTAATCTCCAAAATTTGTCAAACAATACCCAAAGTTCAAAAAAGGCCATTCAATAAACATTTATCCATAAAATTCTACAAATTAAACCAAACTACGATTGAAACCCAAATATTTGAAGGATTTAATCACATAGCCTTCCAAGGTACAAATTAACTTTTATCTCCAAATAACATCATTTTCTCTTAAATTCTCATATTGAAAAGTAATTAACCTAATCACATATCCTCCATGATAGGTTAATAGTTTCCATAGATAACCAAAAATGAACATAATCTTGATTCCTAAAATCATCTAACTAAAAAGAATTAGTCAAATTAATCAGGGACTTCACGTAGTCTAGTGGTAGGTGATAAATACCAGTCGCACTTTGGTTGTGAGTTCGATTCCCGCAGCTTTGTCTGACGCGACAGGTTGTCACACGGTCTGCGTGTTGTCCTTTTTCCAAAACTATATAATTCTTAATACATTCCCCAAAATGAGATAAAATCTTCAAAAACAATCATAACATATTTTAACATCATGTTTATCTCATGCCTTTCATTTTCCATCATAATATATAATAACCCTTAATTACCTCAAAAGTAAAGATCATATAAACCCTAATGGTTACCTTTATAATTATTACCTGAACTTCTTCATCGATTAGTCATCTCGTACATGATGCATTACAGAACATACCATGGTACAAGTGGTTGATCATGACTCCTTAATATTTGGTTTAGAACAACCACGAGTTTCCTCATTGAATCCCCCATTTCATCTAGTCTCTTAATCAGAGAACCACCACAGTTTCCTTCAAACCTATTGTCACATTGGTGCCTTCTAGATCCATCCATTCACTAAAAAAAATGTCAATGTGAGTATATCAATAAAACCATAATTTACTAATGAGTAAGATAAACACTAAGATATACTTACTCATTCACTTTATGTAAAACTAGGACTCTTTCTAAAATTCTAACCATTATGGTAATGTCACTTATGCCTAGAGAATTCCCTAACCTCTAATGTTATCTAAACCGACCTCTCATACCAACTATAAGGCCCCATCCTTAAACCTTACTTTGTCTTGAGTTATTACAAGATTAACCATTGAGGATCTTTTCAGGATTAGAGTTTTAGAGAATTATATCATAAAACTTGCATTACATTCCACATTTAAACAAAGAAGTTACATAAAATATAGTATTCATCTTTCCCATCAACAGAAACATATTTAAAATAAAACATGGATTCATTATTGACACTTCCTTCACATTATCATCATATCATGTACCATTCCCTTGACCTGTGAAAAACATTTCAAAACATGGGATGAGCATAAAAAGCTCAGTAAGGGTTATAAAAAGTATGGAAAGGAAACATGAGTACATATATACATATGAATGAAATCATACTTTACCCTTAAAACATATTTACATTATCATACCTCATAAAATAATGAATAAATCATAGAAATCATAAGACATAAAGGTAACATGAGGAATTCATAACATTATTACGTAGGGAGTAACCCTCTTGGTTACATTTCGAATAACCATCATTGTATATTACCTAAATCTCTTCGTATAAACCTTAACGTTTAACCCCTTCTCGTATCCCAATATATTGGAGAGCTATATCGTGCTCACTCGCCCTTAGTTTATCATGGAACCACCCGTCTTCATAACAATTCTCAAGAACCATAACATAATCATAGCACATAACTTAGCATAATGGAAAGATAAAAATCCCACATTGCAATAACAATATAACATTTTAAGATATTTAAATAATTAATCCATTCTAATAACCATTTTCAAAACCATTTAAACCATTTAATAAAGAGATTTTTAAATCAAAATGTCCCATACCACATTGAATCTTTTAAAATTTTAAACCATTAATATCCTTATAAATAAATCTTTAAAACCATTTTGAAAACATGGATATTAATGATAAATATTTATAAGAATAAATAATTAATGAATTTAAAACAATATTTTAGTTAAAGGGATTTTAACAAAATGAGACACACTTGAATAAAATAACTGAGGGATAAAATTTAATCAAAAATTTATAATATCATGAGAATAAGGGATTCATGATATAATATTCCAAAGGAATGTATATACACTATAGAAGAGTGAACAGGTGCATAACAACAATAACGTCTCAATAGAAATGTAAAATGAGATGAAATCCAGTATAAAGAAGGTATCCTTAAATTTAGGATAAATCAATCTCATAATTTTGTGTGAAAAATATAAATACACCCAATATACGTCGATATTAAGTGTAAAATAATCAAATTTCATTCACACATATTGAAAGGATGACATATTCAATAACTACATGTTGAACCCAAAGAAATTGAAATTGGGTTAAGAAGTTCCCTTGACAGCCTAACGACGTCACATAAATTTTTTTAAAAAGAGTTGATGAGAGAGATAAAGGGTATCTCATAACATGGACATAAAATTTATGGCAATAAGGATATATAAGAACATATCCTCACATAATAAGATGAAAGTTAAAAGACATAACAAAATAAGTCTTTTAAAAAGAGGAGGGTGAAAGTTCCCCTTACCGATTTGGGTAACTTTCGAAACGTACACCCCATGAAAGAAGGAATATTCAACATTTATGTAAATACTCATAAACAAAAGTATGTTAGGAAAAGAGTAGAATAATGGATAGTAGATACACCACTCAAAAGGAAACATTGGAAAATGTAGCATTAATCTCACGAAAACACAATGTGAGACAAAAAGCCCCTTATGAAATTTCGGCAGCCTAACGGTGCCAATTAAAACATCCAAAAATGGATTTATGAGATCAAATTGGGTATCTAATAATATAAACATAAAAAGTACAGAATGAGGAATATAAAATAACATCCCCAAACATATGAAATATGAGCTTAAAAGAAATGACATAAAAGAGAGTACTTAAAAAGGAAGAGAGAGGTAGGATCCCTTACCTCATGTCCGACCTGACTCGATCATTCTTTAATCTCCTGAATATTACAAATTGGTCAATTTATATTTTCATAACGACCTCCATTAAATATTATTATTCAGTTCATATCAAATATTATAATGTTATAATAATTGGTTAATAATGTGAGTTCATATCAGACGTTTTTGTCAATGTTCAGTACATGAGTAAAGATTGAACTTGTTGGAAAAGAATTTTCCATGTAGTTATAGGTATATCATATCCAGATTAGTATTGATGTATTTAATATCATATATATCCAATTATATATTCATTTTATTCTATTCCATATCATTTGGAATTAAAATCAATGGTCATGGACACGGTAGGCCGTACGTACGCATGAACGCTAATTTCATTTTTTGTCATATTAATGGAATTAAAAAGATGAGAGATATATATATTAAAATTCCAGAATGATATCCATAATTTAGATGTAATATATTACATATATATCCATTATATTTATGTACTTATAATAGTACATAAAATTTTGAGATAAGAAATGAAATGTACCGTTCATGGAGACGGTAAGCCGTATGTACGCATGAACGCTACTTTCATTTCTTTGGCACATTAATGGAATTAAAATAGAAGATATATATATATATATATTAATTCTAGTATAATATATATTTTATAAAGATCACATATGTTCATCAATTTCATTCTTTATACATTCTATGTATTACATGAATGAGTCACATCACTTGAGGGGGCGGTAGTCCACAGTTCCTCAAATGAAATTATCTCATATTCAGAACATTCAAAGCATAAAGGTATGTATTAAATATAAAATACAGAAGTATAGAGAGGAAATAAAAATAATATATATCATAAATAAATATAGTTCCATCATAATGGACACCATGAGAGGTGGTATGAGAAGATGGAACAATCATCGTTTCGTGAGGCAGTAATTCGCCATCCACGGAAACAGTATGTTCTTTAACCATTATACGAAGGAGTGTGTTAGTGTAGCTAGAATAATCCTCATAAAAACATCCTAGAATATTGAAGATACTTTTTTTGTTAAAAAAGAAATTAACAAAAAGATTTTAGGGGTTTGGAGAAGAAAAATAAAACAAAATAACACAAGGGAAGACGTTACTTTAAATCGGGTAACTCTTTTTGATTTGAGTTCAAAGGCTTCCTTGGAAACGATTATGCCCAATGTGAGCCTTTAATGATGAAGACAGGGGTGTGGATAGATGAAATGGGTTGGGTTTCGCTGATCCAAAGGCTTGATAGGTGTGTGTAAGGTGGTAGGGGTGGGGGCCTTTTATAAGAGGAGAGGAGGGGAACTCTTGGAATGTTATAAAATATTACTTTATTATAAAATGTTTTTCATATTTAAAAGGTCCCAAAAGGATATATTTCTAGGATAAGGTGATAAGGGTTCGAAATCCACCCATCCAATATGTTTGTGACAAGTTTATGTCTTATATTTCACCCTATCTTTTCATTTTATTTAAATCATTCATTTATGAGGTAATCACTACATCATCACGGTGTCATAAATAAATTAATTAATTTAATGTTTAAATATTAAAAAAAAATTATAATGTAGGAAATCCTTTTAAATTTCTAATGAATATTTATAGTCAAAAATATGACTTTTCTAACCTCATGTAAAACTTGTTTTAATTAAACAACACATGTTTGTGACATTTTAATTTTTACTTTAAATAAAAAGGTATTATTGTCATTTTCCTACCAAAGTGGCTCCATTGGGTCCCCAAGTTTACCCATGGATTTTATTGGTCGTCCATGACTCATCCAATAATGTTAGGACATGTGTCTAGGTCAATTCATATTATTAAAAAATTATTTTTACCTTAAACTACACTAATTACCTCTAATCTTGATTAAAACATAAAAGTTACTATTCACCAAAAAATTGTTTTAATCCCATTGAAACAAATTTTACATACTAATGACAACCATGTATGTAGGATTTTTAAAATTAAAATAACAGATGTGATAAAGTTTCATTTAAACAAAAAATCAGTTTCTTTAACTACCACTTATTGGTTTCACTATTCATAAAAAATTGAAGTTTTTCAGAAAATTACCAAAAATTCACCCTAAGCTATATCTGATATTCGAAATTCAAAAATGATATCCATTTTACAATATTCAAAACATATAATTTTCATTAATTAATTTAATAATCAATTCCAGCTGTCAAAACAAATAGCGTGTTTTTATGAAAGAATAATTATCAAAAGATTGTCACTAGTTTAAGTCCAATTTAAAGATGAAATTAATTTCAATTATCCCTATTGGATTAAATTGAAAAAATATATTCTAATTTCACTTTAAAACCAATTAAAAAGTTAATCTAATCATATAAATAAATTAGATTAAGAAGTGTTTTTGAATTAAAATACAACATTTCTCACCATTTATTAAAAAATGAACTTTATCGGAAAAATACCTAAAATTTACACAAAGTAAATTTGGATGTCTCTATTCTAAAGAAGAATTTTATTTTTTCAAATATAACACATAAAAGTTTCATAAAGTGGATTTAAAAGAGGTTCGTCATAAAAAGGTAGTTAATCTACCTTTTAATGAATATTAGAATGTTTGTGCTTAAAATTGGATTAATTCGTATTTTTAATCCTCTAACATTTATTGTAAAAAAGTAAAAATATTTTACAAACATATATAATCATTTTATAGTTATTTATTTTCATTCCCACCATATCAATGGCTAGGCATTAACTACCTTTTAAAATATTAGTATTTTATTATTGGAGTGCAATGTAAGATTTCAAAGAAACTCGATGTTGCGTATTGGGTATGCCCTCGAGCATATGAATTCCCATTAAAGTGATATTAATATTTTATTCAATAAAATATGGATAAATATGAAAATATCATATTCATTATTTACCCGGGGTGTTATAATTTTTATTATCCCTTTCATATTTGTTTCTTTGTATGCTACATATTAATGTGTTGGTTACATCCTAAATTAATTAAATAAGCTTCATCAATGCACGAATATTTTATTTTGATTATGGTGCAACCATATTCCATTTATTTTCCATCATATGATAAGTGAAATCATCATTCGTGTGAATGTATATGTCACTCTCTCCATGTAGATGAGTAGTGGATTTTTCATACAAAATTTAATTTTATGGTTATGAATATTGAAATAATATATACATATGTAATATATGAAATAAAAATTAACATATAATTGTTAATTATTATTTTCATTTTTTAATTTATATCCATCCGAAAAATGAAATCATCATTCATGCATATACATGACCTAAAGTCTTCATGAATGGTGTAATTAATTTTTCTATATGAATACTTAAAAATCAAAATAAATATCTATATTTTAAATATATATTATAATTGAACTATAAATAATATTTATGATATGATGGATGTATATCCCATTCACATGAACCAGATCATACATGACAATTGGGATTGGGAAAATGAACTAGAGAACATACGAAATGAGAGTAATAAGATATTTTTTTTAAAATGTGATAAAATGATATAAGAAGACAATATATGATATTATAAATATTAATATAGTTTTGGTATAAACTAATGACAATATTTTAACTATTATACATGAGTTTTAAAAATGGTGAACTAAACTGAAGCACAATGTAAGAGACTTCACCTCAATTTCAATTCAATGAGGCATGTTTTAATACTATGAAGATAATTTATTCTATATTATTTAAATACTATACCATTGGTTCATTTATGATCATAATTCATTGAAAATTTTATTCATATTCAATATTAATATTCTTGTAACATTAATATTATCATTTACCATGTCATAATCCTTTTCAACATACGATGTTGAATTTTAAATGCATTCGATTGATTGGGGAATTGCAGATAAATCCGTATTATATTATCAATATAGAAATATTTTGATATGGGATATTTATTAATGAATTTAAAAATAAACAAACTATATAAATGAAGAATTATTTGAAATTTTTGTGATGGTTGGGGCCTAAATTATGTAGACCCTCAATTCCTCGGTAGGACTAAAAAAGACAAATCAGGTGGACAAATTAAACCAGGTTTTATACATAATGATTAAAATGTCTTATAATATGTATTGATAGTATATATACCAAGTTTTCTGAGATTATGGTTCCTAATATGTATTATTTCTATAATTGATAACTCTGTTATTTTTATCCATGATTTTATCCATGGGTTTAGTTTGTGGGGAAGTTATTGATTAAATAAAAATTGTATTCAATTATTTACAATTACATAATATTTTTTATTATTCATTCAAGATATATTCTTCTATATTTAACCCTTATAGAGAATTTGAACTCTCACTTTCATATATTTCCATTTCCCATCAAATAAAGTAGATTCTTTTTATTGAATTCATGGATGTAATTTGTTTTACACAATAAAGGTTAATGTTTTATTCTCAAAGTAATATTGGTATCATTGATGTATCAAGTTTCCTAGAACTACTATACTAAGAGGTGAATATAAATAAGATTCCATGTATCTTATGGTATTGTAATAATTTTGACACTGAATTTATAGTATCAGAGCTACATTTTTTACTATTGCAGTGTGGCATGTGGTAGCTACGTCGTAGTCAGAAGTATTTTTACCAATAGGAACTAAAGACATGAGTGGTGGTGGATATATTTTGGATTGAGTTATTATATACTTAAATTTACTGATAAATTACAATTTACAACATCCCTCTTCACAATCATTACATTTTTTTTATTTTGAAGTCTTCTAAGTGATGTTTTGGATTATCCAATATCCATTATTCTTGTATCAAATCATCAAAGGAATAATTTGATGAAACTATAGCTTGAGAAACTAATTGTATTTGAGAATCAATTTTCTTATTCTATAGTGTTTTATTAATGAATCTTCATGCTATTTATATACAGGAATCCTGATTTACTGTTGTGTAATTCAAGGATTCGATATTGTTCTTCGACGCATTTGACTCTCCATCGGCATTCCCATTATGGGTGTTGATATTTGATCATGTGAATCATGGTAGGTGGATCCACAAATATAATGAATAATTATGATTCTAGGATTGATTTTGTTTTTTTTAAACTAAATTCAATTTTTTTAGAACCATATATTTCAATGATTTTTTTATTGATTTATAGAGTTCATGGAATTATAAATGACCCGAAAATTTCTATAGAATTAAACTTATTCGGTTTAATTTGAAAACAATGATAGATTTTATTAAAATACAATTTTATGTAATGATTTGACATTTATTCTTGAGGAAATAGGATCGATATGAAATAATATTTGAAGTGTAAGGAATGTTTATAAAACCTATGACTTGGTTTTGAGATTGAAGGTATTCTTGGAAAAAAAACTAAGAATTTAAACTATGATTGATGAAATTATTTGAAATTATTATTTTACCTATGATTGAAAGATTGTTTGTTTGAATCACAAGTGAGACTGGGTATTCAGTGGGATATTAGGGATAAAATTCTTTATATATTTATCATTGGAATAGAATAGTTGATCTAAACACTAACCAAACCTAATCCACAATTATTTTCCCAAGATGGGACCTCTACTAAGTTTATAATTTTAGTGCACATTCAAATATTTATTTTGGAAAAGGATTGGTAAGGGTGAGTATATTATTCTAATAAAATAAAATATCTCATTGATTTTGATAATTATACGTTTTTTGACTATATAATATATTCCATTTATTATGTAAATATTTTATTAATGGAAAATACTTTATATAATTTTTTATAAATAAAATATTCATTTAAATTTCTTTTGACATATCTTACATATTTTTTATTAAAATAATGTTTTAATAAATTATAAAAATAAATTTCCCTGATATTTTATTATTTAATATAAATCAAAAATAGAATATTTTTATTGATTTGAATATAGAACACTTGGGGAGACTAGACTGGGATGTTTAGCACAAATCCAAAATTTTCTTTCAGGTGATTGTATATTAACTTTATCCAGGTCAATGTAAAGGGATGTAAATCTTGGAGGAGTTAGGTGTTCTTAATTTGTGGTATATGGAGTTTAGAGGTAATCAGTATATATGTGATCCACTAGTTTCATGGGTTCTTGAATCACTTCATTAGTATATCATATGTCTTTTGATCATTGAATTTTTTTCATATTATATTACATGTACGATTATAGATCTTTCCCTTTGAGGAGTGTTGAATTACACACCTATATTATATATAATCACCTTTTTGGGGAAAATTATTTCCCTCTTCATCTGGATATGATGTAAGTTTCTGTTCTCTAGCATGAGGGGATCATGAGTTCCCTTCATGTTATGATATATCCATAGTGGGAATTAGTGTACCTTGGTATCATGGTTCGTTCATGAAAATGTGTTACCCTTAATCCCTGAATTATTTGACCTATGTGATAACTATATGGTAAATATAGTCTCTTAAACCCACTCTTATAAATATATTAATGATTATAGGAAATGATATAAAATATTTGTGTTTTTATGTTGTTGTTTTGAAGTAATTTTATGGTAGGATAATCCTACTGGTGTGGTGGACTATGAGAGTTTTTTGGCATATTTCCATTGATTAATTTAGTGTTCTTCCATATATATATTCTATATATCATTATTATTTAAACAGTTTTGTTTTAGTATGATGTGTGATAGATTTAGTGTTTATAAAATATTCCCTGAAGTGTACTATATTTCAAGATTATCATTTACACACAGAAATGTGTTAATATACTCTGACCAAATCAGTTAAGTTTGAAGATTTTTGTAATTTATACATTGATTTTTTATACTCACACTAGTGTATTTATCTATTTTCCAACATTTGAGATAATTTAATTTTTATTATTATATATTAATAACTAATTATTTACTATATACCATGAAAAAAGTTGATTTTTTTATACTATTACTAATATATACTATCAATTCTATGTTTCATATTATTGATGGGTTATATATACTTATTTTTTATTGGAAGTTATTATATACTTGAATTATACTTCATAACATTCATGTATATTCATTCATGAAATTTAATTTGGATATTTATTTACTTTTTATGTTTTATATTTTCATTATTTACCTAAAGTATTGGTTTTTGATTATAGGGAAATACACCCCATTTTTGTTTTATATTTTATCCACCAATTCCATCTAGTAGTCAATCAAACAATGCATTGATTGTCTCCCTTCATAAAATTGTTGTTCCTATGATTGATCTATACATGGTTGGGTTATGATAGTATTATATCAAAGGAATAATTAGGAGGTTTCTAAGAGTGGAAACATGTTAGGTAACATTATGTTTTATAAAAGTAATATACATGATCCCTTTTGTATTATATGAAAACAAAAAATGAAATCGATATAGAGGGGAATTTTGAATCAATTAAAGGAATATAATATTATATAGAAAATTAATAAGGTATATCATGATTACTATAGGATATTTTTATATTTATAAAACATATTTTGTATAATTACAAATTGGTTATGATCATATTGTATGATTTTGAAATTACAATATGTGACCATAAAATTCCCATAATTGAATCTCTATCCATGGAATATATACCCTTGTTATGTGTGTGGTAATTTTTGATATAGAAAATGAATTTATGATGTATATTATTTGTTAGAGTTATATATTAAAGGGTGATCTATAGTAGAATGAATGGAATATGTATTCATTTGAACTTGTAGTTCTGATAATGCATTTGAATTGGTGTTAAAAATTGGTAAAATATTACTAGTATTATTTTTCATTACATGGGTGTATTTTTTAGATTATGAAACAAATATTATACTATATTATTAAGATATTGAATTTCAATTGGTTTATAATCCTCAATTTTATTGTGTTCTTTTAATAGTGATATTTTAAGTGGAAGTATCTATATAGTGGTGTATGAAATATATAATACTGTGATATATTTCATTGTTTTAGTGGACATAGTTTCATCAACAATTTTTTTATTTTTCTTGTTATTTTCCTAGATAGTTGATAATTAAATGACATTCCAAAAACTTATTAATGGAGATATAGTATTCAAAACTCTGAAATATGATTAATGATATTCCCTTGTCCTTATTCTGATATGATGGATGGTGATAAAATGTATATATTATTCATGAAATATAGATATAGGTTTGAACATTTTATCATAGTAAACACACTGATTATATTATGTTTTTTTATATATCACTGTGGTCTATTTCCCATATATGTTTGTAGGTGAATTAAAAGATAATTAGTAAGGGTAGAGATGATAGTCTCTTTTCTCAATGGTGCATCTATTTAATTTCTTGACCAATTTTTATAAATTTATATGGTCAATCACTTTTGATATTTGGTAATTTTATAAGATCTCAGTGTATAAACACAAAAATGTTTTTCAGAATAAAAAATATATATGAAATTAATATTTATGTAAATAAATGAAAAATGTTTTTTCAATAATATGTAAAATAAATATTTATATATATTAAAAATAACAAGATGAATGCATCATAAAAACAACAAAATCTACTAAATGGTTTATTTGACTATATACAAGAATAAGAATGTTATTATAATTAATAAATTCCAATTTATATATCTATAAAATGATAAATGTTGCTGATTACCATTATACTAATGTGTTTAAATGACCTAAACTTTATTCACATCATTTCACACGTTCAAACATTTAGATTTATGAAAAATTAAATTGATCTTGAGCATAATGAAAACAACTATTATTATGTAAATTAAACCATATTATATATTTAATCCAACTTTAAGAAAAATTATTTAATAAAAATAATCAATAATTAATCAATGATTTAGAACATAGGAATTAATTTTCATCCAACAATCAACACTAAACCTCAGATATTTTCATTGATGTAAATAAGTGAAAATTAAAAATAGTAATCTTATATAACAAAGAATCCTTTTTCACTTCCCAATCCATTATCGATTAAATCCCCATTTCATTATTATTCTCCATCTTCCCACGATCAAATCCAATGTTCAAATGAGTATCCCCTAACCTATTTTTTTGTCTAATAATATCAGAAATGTGTATTAATGATTTTTCTATGGGCAAATTTCCATAAAAAATTTATTCAATAAAAAAATATTTCATTCTAATCTATGATTATTTAAGAGATCTAATAAACGAAATGATCATATAAATTTTTTTGTGGAGTATTAATGTTCATATTTTGTTGGATATATTACATTTTTTAAGGATCCTTGTCATTATCAATTGTATACTAAACTAATGTAAAAAAATTACAAATTTTTACTCTGCCCTTAAGGTATTGAAATTTTGATTCCCCTAATAATCAAATAATTATTTGCTTTATTATATAAATTCTTTTGATACACCACATGAAATAGAATGATCAACCAAGGTATAATTTTCATTACCTTAGGGGAAAAGGTACATATTGTATAATCAAACTATAATATTAAATGAATCCTTCATCTTATACCGATTATATATTGATTTAAATCCATTTCCACCTTGATTACATGGGTAAATGTTGAAACATCTAAATGTTGGGAGATCAAATTCTATTTAAGCAGGAAAAAATAGTTTCAAAATTGATAATTTATAAATAGATCATAAATACATTATGTAAAAGATAATGGGGACATAAATGTTATCACAATAATATTTCATTATAATTATACAAGAAATAAAAAAAATTACCATAATTTATGATCATGAATGATAATTTATACCATGGAATTTTGATAAGAAATTGAGTATAAATAATAATAAACCATGGTGACATAAATTAGAATATTGTACATTAAAGGAATTAGGTTAGGTGGAATTAAAAAAACAATGTCACCAAATGTATAGGTTATTTATAAAGGATAATAATTCATTAATAATAATTTATGGTAATCACCATGAAATAATTAATGTCCTCTAAGGATCAAAACTAAGGATTTGTAATCATGTGTCAAGGATCAATTCCATGGTGTCAAAAAAGGCCAGGGATCACTATCATGGCCCAAAACCGTTGTAAAAATTTCACCAATTGGGAATTAAAACCACAGTCCATGTATCACCAATAAATAATCATAATTAAAGGTCAAGGATCACAAATATGGTATCATAATCATTATCTCATAGTATATAAAACATTTAACACTTCATTATAGTTCTATATCACATAGGGACTAAGTAAAATAAAAATGATATGTCTATAAATATATGATTCATATGATTAATAAATATATCATGATTCCCTCAAAATCATAGCATAATTAATATATTTACATAATTTGGAATATGAAATATAAATTTAGTAATCCTATTATATATACTTGAAACAATATAATGATTTATATGGTATTTACACTATATAGAATAGTGGGAATATTTTCTAGTAAATATTTTTCCATAATCAATTAAATATGTAGAAATCACAGTGACCTCTCATCAATTAGAATAACCTACTGTTGGGAATATCTAGGGGATGATAATTTGGAAAAGTTATATCATGATGATAAGATAAGAAAATTTATCTTATGGATCAATACACTCATTGGAATTTAATTTCAAAATACATAATACATATAGTAACTCAGACAATGAATTGGATAAATAATTTTAAAGAGTATTCATTTATGAAAGAGATTCCATTAATTGAAATAGAATATAATATATTGTGAATTGGTATTTTGATATATTAATATACTTTTCAAGAGACATTTAATTGAATTTTTTTAAGAAAATTGTTTCATATATTTTAATCAATTTTAAAATAAAAAGGAGAAATTCACTTTTATGGGATTAAATAAATGTATAGTAATGATATTTAAAAATTAAAAATGATTTTAACATATAATAAAACGTCTTATCTAATAAAGTTAATGATATTAGATTTTAAAATGGAAGAGAAATCAAAACATTGGGTTTCATATATTTTATTTATATTTTATATGAATAAATAAATGATTCACATTAAAATATAAATTTACAATATGGATAAAAAAATGTTTCAGTAAATTATTTCATCAATAAGATGAATATTTTATATAACCATTAAAAAATGTTTTAATATAAAAAAATGTATAATAAGGTTTTCTAATAGTAATGTTTCCATTATAAATTTCATAATATTAGGTACAATGGAATAATATAAATGGAATAATAAATACAAGAGTATTAGTATAAAAAAAATATAAAAAATCATAATTAAAATAAATTATTACTATTAGAAAGATTGAAGTGGTCTGTGAGATTTATATAAAGTTATATATAACATATCATCAAGAGTATAATTGTTTGAGAAATACCCCTTACAAAAATTTCATTGTTTGAACTATAAATCAAAAATTGTGTAAAATAGACTATAAATTAATTATTAATAAAATTAAAATAAACGGGAATACATTTTAGTGAATCTAAATGAGATATAAAATAGTATTTTATATTTGGATTTAAACCCTTACCTTGAGTAACGACTTGTATCATATGACCAATAACTTCTTAAATAATATAATTATATTTAATTTTAGGTTCCATTAATTTTGTTTCATTCTTATATCCTTATTAGGATTCATCTCAATTATTTAATTATTTATATTTAAATTATTATATTTATTTTTCTCAGTCGAGTCATCTTGAGGAAGTTTAGTTCATAATTCCCAATTAAACTTCAGTATAACGGTAATAAGAAATAGATAATTCCCAAAGGATAATTGGGATCCATTAGTTAAAAGGTCTAAACATTGTATCATTACAAACTAAAAGGGGTAAAATTTATCTATATATAATTTCAATTCATAAAAAATTCTTTACTATGTTATTTTAAACAATTTAATTTTTACACTTATTTACTTTTTAATTCATAATTATCATGACTGTTTAAAAATTTTAAAAAAAATAAAACCTGAAGTTATTTGATTAGAAATGTTCCAATAATACTTAAAATCAATTTTTATTAATATTGAAAACATTTATAGGTGAAAATAAAACATTATCAATCAATTAGTTGTTGTAAACTGACCATGAGTTGGTGAATATTTGTTGAACAATTTTAAAAGTAGAAACCAATAATAATTTGATTCATATAACAAAATATTATGAAATAATTTATATAATATATTTCATTTAATTTTATTCATTTATTATCATTTTGGGTGGGGGTAAATTCATAACCTAAATAAGAGGACATAGTTTTTGAAATACATATTTCATGATAACAACAACATATGAAAATCCTTTTGATATGATGTAATTTTTAATTTCATATCTAGAATTGATAAAACAATATGATGATAACATGAACATAAAATCAAGGAAAAATATTAAAATAAATTTTAAAGGATATTTTTTCAATGTAATCTCAAATATTAAATGAAAATAAATAATTATTAAACTTCTATTCTAATATAGAAATGAATTTTGGAAAAATGTTTTATGAGATGGAATTTCGAATTAGTCATCAATAAGAAATACAAAGGATATTATTACAATTAATGTATAAAATTTTATGTATTAAAAATTTATATTTTGAAGAAGTATACGTAAAACTAAATTAAAATAAATTAGAAAAAAAAATTTGGAAACCATATCACTCTCTTTGATATGCCACATTTTGATTTTATGTAAGGCCTTCAGAGAATATTTTCTGACCAAATAGAGTAATAAAGATGTGGGTGTTCATGTCTAGAGAGGTATTTGGGTAGTTATTTTTTGTGTAATTTTTTATGTATAATGTGAAAGGAGTGAAGGAAATATGATTATATTCAATGAAGAAGAGGAATTTTAATAAACAAAATGGTTTATTTTATCAGTTACGCCAAAGGATACATAAACTGCTAATTCATATAAATTTAAATAGTTTATCATTATAAATATTATATTTATTTTAATGTTATACAATAAAAATTATTCTATATTTGAAAACCCTAATTAATGTTTTAAAAATAAAAATACGTACATATTTGAATAAAATATAACCAAAGAGTAAAGATTTACATTATAGGTTAATAAATTAATAAGATTTTTTAAGGAATTATCTTACTTATCAAATTTATTTTATTTCATTGATTTTTTTTAAAAAAAATTTGTCAAAATTATATCAATATTATGTCATAAAGAGTATTTTATTAATTAAAATTTATATTTTATTTATTTAAAAAAATTTTTTTTTTATAAACCCATCAATTTGCCAATAATTTAATTTTTAAATGACTTTTCCAAAAATGATTTTTTTTTAAAATTCTCAGATATTTATTTTTTTAAATATTATATATAAATAAATTATATATTTCGTAGAGAAGTAATTTATAAGGAATAAAAACTATTAATTTTTTAATGATTGATTACATTTTTTATTATTAATTATTCATGAAATGTTTCGTAATTAATTAATTTAAAATGTAATATAAATATATATCATAAAATTAATAACTTAATTATTATTATTTAATCATATAAATACATGGAATGAAATTTTTTCTAGTGGATCATAATTTATACGCAATAATTGATATGATATGTGAGAGACATTTATCTTTTCTATAAACAATATTATCAAAATTTAAATTTAAATTTTTTATACTAATAAACTGTATATATATTGGAATTGTAATTTTAATTTGTAAATAGTAAATTCATTTTAATGTTTGTTATAATATAAGTTTATTATGATTTATGATTGAAAATTTTTGATCCCTAAATCAAGTATAAAGAACAATATTTCAATCATTTAAAAATTAAATGAACTATTATATAAATTAAAAATGAATGGTAAAATATTACACTAGTTGTAATATTATATTCAACCATTTAGTATAACATCTCATTCCTATAATATATATTATGCTATTACCTTCCATGATAGTATGATAAAAAAAATTGACTCCAAAAACATGTTAATAATTTACTAACCACTATATTACAACAATGAATTTTTAAATTCTATTATTGAAATAAATATATTTTCAAATATATTTTATTTAACAAATAATTCATATGTTCCAAAGGAATCATTATAAATATAAAATATATTTTATAAACCCATTTTAACTAAATATTATCTTCCGTAAAATTATATTCTACATGAATTAGTATCTCGATTAAAAACCTATAATGCAACTAAATTAGTTGAAAAATATGTATATAAATTTATTTTAATAAAATTTATAAAAAATAAGATAATTTATAAATATAAAATTAGACCAAAAAATTTAGATGAATATTTATGTGAATTATAGGGTGTTATATTCCACTCCCTTATGGAACATTCCTTTTTACCATTTAACTCAGGGAAGAACACTTATTAATGTTTTTAATAATTTTCAGGAACAAAAATATTATTCCATAATGTTATCATAAAAATTAAATATTCGAATATTTATAATATGAATAAATATAAATTTATTGGATGTTTTAAACCTATCAGGATATTGCATTCATTTATAAACTAGTACTCTAGATATAATTTTTATATATCGAAGGATTTATACCACTATTTTATTTATCATAATTCCACAAAATATCCAAAATCATATTTGATACCAACCATGTTATCCCTCAACATGAAATTCCAATGATGGTCCATTACACACATAATTTTAATAAGATATATGAATTACTACCAATAATAAAATATTTAGTTAATATGTTAACTATGTATATATTTTACCATAATTGTATAATGTCTTATCATTCCATCATCATAAATACATTTAAATAGAACAAAATATCATTTTCACAAATGATCAAAGGGGGAAATGTGGAATCATACAAGTAGAGTGATATGAAATTCAAATAAATAGGAAAAACTAAATGAAGTTCAGATAAATAAGTTATATATAGACCATAAATGTCACGACCCATCCCCCCGGGGCCCGTGTCTTGACTAACCTAAGCCCGCCTTCCATAGGCCAGGGGCTGGTGACTAGCATCAAAGGCGTAAATCCTTAAAACTGGGAAGGTATTGCAATTATAAAGTGTAAAAACACACAACATAGTACGATCTTGAGGTAAAACACTAAAAAAATTGTATACAAAGGAGTTCCAAAAAGTAAAAGAGGATAGAAATACAAGCCCATTATGAAAGTACAAGTACAGCTAAAAAATATGTACAACTGAAGAAAAGTACAGGAGCAACTGGGTCGTCATACGGGGATTCCTACCTAAAGGGTAGGTATATATAGCCTCATCAGCACTCCATGTCCCTCTGTCTGCTCCATGTACCATCTCGTCATAAGTTCCACCTCAGGGTATCGTCCAGTCCTGCTACTCTGGTCCTCAGTCAGCGTTGTCCATCATCTGCAACCAACACAACGAGGTGCGGGCATAGCCCGTGCAGGGGTGAGTATAACGATACTCAATAGAGACCCCGATACCCTCAAGGTCTCATAAAATCCAACAATTATAAATCACAATGTATGAAACCAACAGATAACCCAACATATCTATATTCCCAAACATATACCTAAGTTATCAAGTAATCCATCTCAATCATGATGTAAACAAAAAAATTTACTGACTCAGCTCAATCAATGATTTTTATTATCGAAACAATGATTCTTAGAGAAATCATGCTAAATCGAGTACAGTGGGCCTTCCACATCACATAGAGGTGCTTCCCAATAACCTTGGACTACAGAGGTACTCCTCCTGTCGAGTATCGTGGTTCTTCCATGCTCACACATAGGTGCTACCCAATGTGGGTCTGTCACACTCACATAGAGGCACTCCCCATCGTAGCCTGCTAAGGTACACCTTCTGTCGAGTACCATGGTTCTGCTGCGCTCACACAGAGGCTCTCCCTACTGTGGGTCGGCTATGACACCAAGGCACTCCACACTAGGCTAGTCAAAACACTCCGAGCTGAATCGGTCAGCAGTCGTTAGGTCTCATCCAGCTACTCGGTCTCTGCACTACACATGCTCTTCTCAGGGAGGATCCAATCGATGAGCTATTGGTCGATGCTCCAAATTCTACTAAGTACCACAAAGAAGTATCATAAAGGTTTTCTAGGTGATAGGGGTCTCAACGCAATAGAAGACACGTCAATCATATGCTTGGTCTATGAGTAATTATCCTTTTAGTCCCGGGGGCCAAGTTGGATTCGTGTACGATCCAACCTGACCATATCTCAACATTACCCTGTACTCTAGTGGGGTATACTCAAAGGAACTATCTTGCTCCATGAATACCATTTTCGCTGACGGTTCGTCAAACGGTCATCCGGTGCCAAAGATATGGCCAAAAGAATGTAAAGTGCCATGGTGGGGGTAGCGTCCGGTCTGACCTGGTCTGGGTCAACCCAGTCATACCTATTGGGTCTGGCCTGGTCCATTGAGCGGGCCAGCCTATTAGGTTCGGCCTAGCCCACTGGGACCATCCCAGTAGGCCGCGAGGGTGGTTCGATCTTGGATCGGGGACGGTTCGGCCCAAAGCATCACAAGGGCACAACCCGACCCGACCCAGTGTGGCACGGCCCCGACGGCGCGGCCGGGCCGGTTCGGCTATGGTGTCGCGAGGGGGGTCGGGACACCGGTTCAGCCATGAGGCAGCAAGGAGGCTGGGACACCAGCTCAGCCAGGTGGTCGTGAGGGGTCTGGCTCGGGGAGGTGCACAGAGGCTGGTAGGCAGGCCGATTTGAGGAGGCGCGTGGGGCGCTCAAGGATGTCGGTAGGAGGACGATTGGTGTTCAGTCGGTCATGTGGCGACTAGGTGGGCTGGCGCGGGCCGGTTAAGGGAGGCACGTGTGGAGTCCGGTAGGTGGGTCGGCGGTGTTGGTCTTGGCAGGGGGCAGTCTGTCGGTCGGGAGATAGTTGGGCAGGCCGGTTTGGGGTGGCACGGGCCTGCGCTGGATGGCAGTGTACAACCGATAGCATCAGAGTGCCATGATTGAGGCACGATTTCCGGAGGCCACAGGTAGCGCGACCTTTGTCGTCGCCGCCTTCATCCTTCTGTCGCCTCATCGCCATGCCAAAATTCATCATAAACAATATCGGTGGAGGGGTCGGGGCTTATTGGTTTGACCTGGACCCTCCACGTTTATGGTTTTATCAATTGGATCATCAATGAAATCTGATGACCATAAATTATTTTACAATCACTGCATTGTTTCATTTCCAACCGAAGATGAGAAAAGAAAAGGGATAATACAGAAATAAAACCCTCTACCTGTGATTATTGTTCATCGATGTTGAAGTCGTGGGAAGAAGACAAAGTAGTTCATAGTTCGTTGTGTCCTCCACACGCTTCCAATCACATGATTCATCGGTTGTGTAAGACTCTCCACGTCAGTAGGTGTCTGGGGATGAAGTCAAAGAAGGAACGTCAACAGTGTTCTTTGTTTGTAGAACGTGTTCTTCGTTGGGTGAATTCTAATCCTTCCAAGCTGTCCTCTTCCCAAACATCCACCCATGTTCCAAATTTGTTCCAAATAATAGATTATAGTATCTAATAATTCATTGGAAATAATTAAAAAAGAATTAATTAATTAATTTTCTCCACCCAATTAATTAGTGGAGTTGGCGCATTTGAATTAAATGGAAGGTCAAGAGGCTCTCCCACATTAATTAGTGGGAGTTGATAGGTTTTAATCTATTCCATCAATATAGGTGGTTAAACCCCGTGTGGTCCCCATGTCATATCCTCTCGCGGGAGGTTATGTTCTGCGGGCCCTACCACCATAACCATTCAGTGGAGGTTAAGGTGTGGTGGTCACACCTCCAACATCTATGAGGATGTTTTAACCACCAATCACCCACATGGAAGCTCAAATAAAATAAAGTGATGCTCAGTTTTTTTATTAATTTACAGGAAAACCCAAAAATTATCATTTATTATAAACTAAATCTCTTCAATGTGAAAGACTTATTTATAGAATATTGGAACTGCAAGTTCAACGGTGCCCTCTGATTTCAGTTCCGAGCACCAGTTCGAACGTTATAAAATCCCACTCGTCTGTTTACAGAACGTAGCCGAACAAAACTTCATAAATTGATTACAGGAAAAATGTGCCCCAAAATCATGCTCTGTCAGTTTTTGCGGACTTGTAAAATTCGCTGGTATTTAAGAAAAAAATTCCCACTGATATTCTAGATCTTTACATTCACCCCACCTAAGGGGTTTACGTCCCCATATGCTACAACTCTAATTAAGGGAACAATTGGGGTTACTGAACATGCATCTAAGCCTCTCACTCCCATGTGCTCTCTAGTAGGTTCACATGCTGCAAGCGAACATGCACCATAGGTAGCGACCATCCATGTAGGACTCACTCTTGTCAATCCTCAATCTCCACTGGAACTTCTGTAAAAGTCTCCTCATCATTGACGCCCATCTCTCCATGTTCGATGATGTGAGTAGGGTCGTGCACGTATCTCCTCAGTTTAGATACATGGAAGACGTCCTGCATCCAGTGAAACTAAGGGTGAATAGCTAGGAGGTAAGCCACCTCGTCAACTCTACTGAGGACCTGAAAAGGTCCAATGAATCTCGAAGATAACTTTCCACCTCGGCCAAATCTCCGTTGAACTTGTCGAGGTGAGACTTGTAGGAAGACATGGTCTCCATCCACGAACTATAGAGGTCTCTGTCTCCTATTATCATACGACTTCTGACTGCTCTGTGTAGTCTTCATCCACTCCTGGATGATATGAACCTTCTTTGTGGTAGCTCATATCATCTCTAGTCCCACTAGTGCTGACTCCCCAGGGTCAGTCCAGCACAAGGGTGATCTGCAAGGTCACTCGTATAACACCTTGAAAAGTGTCATCCTGTTTTTGGAGTGATAACTGTTGTTGTAAGAAAACTCAACCAAAAGTATGTGATCCTCCCAGCTGTGACTGGTGTCGAGGACACAAGAACATATCATGTCCTCGAGGGTTTGTATGTTTTGCTCAGTCTGACCATCTGTCTGAGGCTGGATGGCGGTCTCTAGAAGAATATATATCACGAAATATTCCTACAACCCCTTCCATAGCAGGGAAGAAAATTTTACATCACGATCAGAGAAAATAGAAGAAGTTACCTCATGTAGCTGCACAATCTTCTGCACATAAAGGCATCCCATGATCTCTATTGAGCCCTCCTATCTGATCGGTAGGAAGTGGGCCAACTTGGTGGGTCAGTCAATGATCACCCAAATCAAGTCACGAACCCTCAATGTACGTGGAAGACCCATCACTATGTCCATATATATCCCATCACACTTCCACATTGGTACCTCTAAAGGTTGAACTAAGCCTGCTAGTACCTGGTGCACTGCCTTCACTTGCTGACAAGTGAGGCATCGAGAGACAAATTCTGCTACCTCCATCTTCATACCTAGCCACCAGTGCTGTCGTCAGAGATTATGGTACATCTTCTCCACTACTGGATGTATCTCTAGAGGGTCTATGTGGAAATCCATCAAAACATCATCTTGAAGTGACACATGCACCATAGTACGTCCTCAGAAGAAGATGACATGCTCCCTACCTTCAGAAAATATATCAGGTGCATGTCCGGTGGATATATATGACCATGTCATGTCTCGCGGTCAAATCCCCATGTTGTTCCTCCCTGACTTGATGATGAAGTTGGGGAGTAACTGTAAGAGACTGAATAAATGTTTCTTTGTCTCTATCCCCAATGGATAACTTTTAGGTAGCCACCTACTCTGTCGCCTCGCCTAGCAGCTGTATACCAGATCTCCTGCTAAGTGCATCTGCTAAAATGTTCCACTTCTGAAGAGTATAGACTATCTCAATGTCATAGTACTGGAGGAACTCAAGACATCTTCATTTTCTCAAGATCAGGTCCTTCTGAGAGAATATATACCTGAGACTCTTGCGATCAGAGTACATGGTTAAACGCTTTCCCATCAGATAGTGTCTCCATATATTCAAGTCAGAGACCACTACTGCTAAATCCAGGTCATGGGTAGTGTAGTTATTATCATGTTGTATCAGATTCTAAGAACCATATGTGAACACTACTCACTCATGTATCAAGACACACATGATTCTGGTCCCTAATGACTCGCAGTTGACTGTGTACCCTATGCCTTCCTTTGGATGCCTCAAGATGGGGGAACTAGCCAGCCTCTGTCAGAGCTCCTGAAAGCTATGATAGAATCTCTCCAACCACATGAAGGGTTTCCCTTTCTTCTTCAAGGATTACAGTGGTGATACAACTCTAGAAAAATCTTGATCAAATCTCTGGTAGTAACCAGCCAAACCTAGGAAACTTCATACCTCCTTCACACTCCTGGGTGGCTGCCAAGAAAGTATCGCCTCAATATTCGCTAGATCCAAAGAAAATTTAGCCTCTAAGATAAAATGTCCCAAAAATTGAACCTCATAGATTGAAAAATATAACTTAGGGAGCTTACCATAAAGTTGGTTCTCTTAGAGTGTGTCCAGTACTACCCTCAAATGGTAGGCATGCTCCTCCTTAGTAGTTGAGTAGATCCGAATTTCATCGATAAAGACTATGAAAAAGTGATTGAGGTATGGATGGAAGATCCTATTCATGAGTCTCATGACCACTTATGGAGAGTTGGTTGTGCCGAAAGGCATAACCAATAACTCATAGGGGTCATATCGACATCTTAAAGCTGACTTCTTCACATCCTCATCTCAAACTCTGAGCTGGTGATAGCCTGATCTGAGGTCTTTCTTTGAGAACCACTATGCTCCCTTAAAATGATCAAAGAGGTCATCGATCCTTGGGAGTGGGTAAATTTTCTTCACAGTCACTTGATTTAGGCAATGGTAGTCGACACAAAGCCTCAAGCTCCCATCCTCCATCTTGGAGAACAGAATCGGGGTTACCAAGGGAGAAACACTGGACTGGACGAATCCTTTCCCCTACAAGTCTTCTAGTTTTACTCGTAGCTCATGAAGCTCAGTGGGAGCTATCTAATATGCTAGTGTAGATATCATTGTCATCCCAGGGTAGATGTCAATATAAAAGTACAGCTCTTTATAAGGAGGTAGACTTGGTACATCATTAGAGAAAACATCGGCATACTGGTCCACCACTATAAGATAAGTCAGACTCTCCACATCAACTGCTCTAAGGGAATGTCAACCCAACTGATGAGTGATCGGCTGCACCCTTCATGAAATTTTTTCCTGTTTTGCAAAGGCTCCCTTCTCACTGGTGAATGTGAACCTGGTCCCATCTGTGTGGACACACTGCACATTGTGCCAAATAGAGTCATTCCGAACATGAACTATGTATAATGAGCCCATACCCAAGATGATGTCATAAGGCCTCGACACCCCTACTAGGAGATCCCAGTAGAATCTCTCGCCTCCTAGAGTAAGCTCGCACTACCAGCACCAGTGCGTAATCATCGAGTCTTCTCTCGTAGAAGTCTCTAGCTGTAAAGATAAAGCCAATGACTTTGTCAGAATCACTCAGCTCCAAACAAGGGAAGTGGAAATTAAAGAGTAACCAGAACAAGTGTCTATAAGAACTGCAGTCATGGTAGAGTAGAAACAGATCTTACCTAGAATCATCTCTAGAGCGCCATGATTATAACCCTCAACAACCTGGAGCTGAGATCTACCATGTCCACCTACTCCCTGTGGTCTGGGTGGACCTCTTGGTGGTTGTGGTAGTAACACATTGAAACATTTCCCACCGCCAGCTACATGACCAGCTCCTCTTCCATGTCTACCTACTCCATATGGACTATCTCGATTGAATCACTTCCTCTGAATGGTCGTTCCTTCGACCGTCAGTTGATCATCCGAATGGAAGGTTAGACAGTCACAAGCCATGTGACTCTACCCACCATATGAGTAACACTACCTGCTCCTGGAATGTGTGTCTCTACCCTGGGTTCCATGTACAACCAATATTGAGTCATGCAGTCATCCACCTATGGGTCTGTTCCTCTTGGACCTCTGCGAAATTTGTCTACTTCTAGATATGGATGAATCCACTGCATGTCGACTAGTAGTGGGTCTCACTGACAGAGACAGCTCAGCACGAAAACTATCCACTAAGAGGGCTCGCTCCAACACCCATTACTGCGTCGGGATGCTGAGGGAGATCATCAAAGCCTTGATCTATGGCCTGATCCCCTGCTCGATGGTCTAGTCCCTAAAGAATGGGTCTTACATCATACTTGCGGGGTAGTGCGAGAGGTCGGTTAACCTCACTGAGTATTGTGCCACTGTCATGATACACTACTGAAGATAAAGTATCTCATGAATGCGCATCGCACGAAGAGTCACTCGAACAACCTCCACCTGAAATAAGCTCTCTAATATTTCCAAGAGAAGCGTCATCTCGTCGTGAACCTGGACCATCAAGCTTCACTCTCTGCCCACTATTTCCTATGGAAGGCTAGCAACAAGAATCACCATGAAGTCAGTTGTTGTCCCTACCAGTGTGAAGATTCTCACCACAGCCTGTAGCCAATCCTCATCAGCATGTGGGTCCATCTCTTCCCTCAACCTGGGTGGCCTTGGGTTCTATAACTCTTGCAATGCACTCATGTGGTGTGCATCATCTAATATTGGGGCTGGTGGCATCAGTGTCCCAACGGGGATTGGTACCTCTAGTGCCTTCGCTTGAAAAGGGCCTTACACCGAGGCTGTGTCGCTCGGTAGGATATCTACACGTACAAATCTCGAGACTCTGACTGGTCATCTTTGGGGAGGTATCTTGAAAGAAACATATGCGACACAATTAAATGATTATACCTGGTGAGCTGACCTTGTTGAGATGACTTGATGAAAATTTTTTGAAAACACACATGCAATCAGTGTTTTCATGCACTGAGTCGGAAATCAGTAGTCAAGGTCCCGATGTATGGATACGTCGGCTGATGCACCATCACTGGACTCCCTGAATTGAAAACCACACTTGTTACCTATAAAATTATTTCATCATAGAAAAAAAAGATCAGAGTCTTACGTTATTCTGTAGAACTGACTCCTATGATACCAATTTGTCACGACCCGTCCCACAGGGCCCGTGCGGTGAATACCTCAAGCCATCCTTCCATAGTAAATGTGTTGGAAACTAGAACCGTAGGCGTAAATCCATATAAAGAGGAATGAATTTCCTTTATAAAGTGTAAAAACACACAATAGAGTACGAACTGGAAGTAAAACACTATTCAAAACTATATACAACGGAGTGATGAAAAGTAAAAGGGGCCGAAAAAACAAACCCGACAGGAAAGTACAATTACAACTGAAAAACATATTCAACTGAAGAAAAGTACAGTAGCTGTTGGGTTATCCTCCGGGGATTACTACCTGAAGAGTAGGAACAAATATACTCCCCATCACTCCACATCTATCAGTCTCCTCTGTATACCGACTCGTCGTATGGTCCACCTCTAGGTACCGTCCTGTCCCTCTACTCTAATCTTCAATCCGTGATGTCAGTCATCTACAACTAACAGAATGAGGTACAGGCTTATCCCATGCAGGGCTGAGTATGACGATACTCAGTAGGGACCCGGACACCCTCAAGGTCTCACCAAATCCCACAATGATAAATCTGAATGTATGAAATCATTAGATAACCCTACATAGCTATATGCACATACATATACCTAAGTTAGCAAGTAATCCATCTCAATCATGTGGTAAACACAAAAATTTACTAACTCTGCTCAATCCAAGTTTTTTATTATCAAAACCACGACTATTGAAGATCTCTTTCGCAATCGAGTACAGCGGCTCTGCTGCGTCACACAGAGGTGCTTCCCACTAACTTTGGACTACTGAGGTACTCCACCTGTCGAGTATCATGGTTCTGCTACTCTTACACAGAGGTTATCCCCTCTATGGTTCTGTCACACTCACACAGAGGTGCTCCCCCTTGTAGACTGTTAAGGTAATCCTCTTATTAAGTATCGTGGGTCTACCGCGCTCACACATAGGCGCTCTACAATATGGGTTGGTCGCGACACCAAGGTACTCCCCCATTGGGCTAGTCGAAACACTCCGAGTCGAATTAGTCAGCAATCGTCAGGTCTTAGCCAACTAATAAGTCTCCACCGTACACACACTCGTCTCTGGGATAATCCTCTCCACTAGCTATAGGTCGATGCTCCAACTGCCACAATGTACCATGAATAAGTATCTCAAAGGTCTAGAACTTCCTAGGTGTCTCAGTGCAATAGACGACGCATCAACCGGACACCTTGTTTGTGAGTTATAAGCCTTTTAGTCCTGGGGGCCCGGTTGGATTCTTGTATGATCCAACATGACATTATCTCAACATTGCCTCAAACTCTATTGGTTTATACTGAAAGGGACCTTCGTGCTCCATGAATACCAGCGCCAGAGACAGTTCGTCAAACAATCATCCGGTACCAAAGATATGGCCAAAAGAAAGTAAAATGTCATGGTGGGCCTGGGTCCGGTCCGTCCCAATCAAACAGACCTGGTCCCACCTAGTCTGGACCGACCCAGTCAGACCATTTGGGTCTGGTTAGAAGCATTGAGAGGGCCATCATGTTAGGTTTGACTCAGCCAACTGGGCCCATCCCAGTAGGTCGTGAGGGAGGTTCATCCCCAGCTCTGGGTCAGTTCGTCCTGGAGCATCGTGAAGGCGCAACCCTGAGTGCCTCATCTTGGAGGGTGCGTCTTGGCTGGTTCGGCCAGGGTGCCACGAGGGGGGCTGGGAAACCGGCTCGGCCGTGAGGCCATAATGAGGTCGGGACACAGTCACGGCCAGGTGTCCAAGTGGGGGCCGGATAGGGGAGGCGCACGGGGCGCGTGGAGGCCAGCAGGCAGGCCGACTACGTTCGACAAGGAAGGGCGCGACCAGGAGGGCTGGCAGACGGGAGGTGGCTAGGATGGCCGGTTCAACGCAGCGCGGTCCGACACGAGCCAGCACAGGCCAGCTCTGGGAAGCGCACGAGGGGAACGCTTGGCCGGCAATCGAGCCGGTGGAGTTCGGCTGAGCAGGGTATGATCAGGTGGGATGACGGTCAGGAGGCGGCCAGGCAAGCCAATCTGGTGCGGCTCGGGCCGGCATGGGATGACGGTGTTCTGCTGGGAGGAGAAGAGCGCTGAGGGGGCGACGCGATTTGCGAAGGCCGCGGGTAGCACGACATGTACCGTCGCTGCCTTGGTCATTCTGTCGCCGCATCTCCATGCTGAATTTCATCATAATCAAGATCGGCAGAGGGGTCGGTCCATATTGGTTCGGCCCACACAATCTGCATTTTTGGTGGAATCAATTGGTTCATCAAAGAATTACAATGATCAAAAATAATTTTACAATCTCTACATTGATACCTTTTCAATAGAATATGAGAAAAGAAAAGGGATAATACACAAATAAAACTCCATGCCTTTGATTATAGGTCATCGACATTGAAGTTGCGAGAATAACATGAAGGAGTTCGTTATCCTTTGCATCTGGTGCTCGCTTCCAACACCATGTGATGTCGGTTGTGGAAGACACACCATGTTGGTAGGTGTCTAGGGAAGAAGTCAAAGAAGGATCATCGCTGGCGTTCTTCATTGGGAGAACACGTTCTTCATTCTCCATTCTTCATTGGAAGAATTATAATCCTCCCAAGCGCTCATTTTCCCAAACATCCTCCCAAATTTCAATGTTGTGCCAAATAATATATTAGAGTATCTATTAATCCGTTGGCTAGAATTCAAAAAGAATGATTTAATTACTTGGCTACATTGAATTAATGTGAATGGTTGGTATTAATTAATTAGGGTATTTGGCACATTTGACTAAAGGCAAGGCCAAGAGGCTCTCCCTAATTAATGAGGGAGAGTTGAGATGTTTTACTCTCTTCCATCAATAGGGGTTAAACCCTGTGTGGTCCCCACATCATAACCTATTGCGGGAGGTTATGTTCGGTTTGGCCCCACCACCATAACCTCTCATGGGAGGTTATGGTGTGGTGGTCTTACCTCCAACTTCTCTGAGGAGGTTTTAACCACCAATCACCCACATGGTGACTCAAAAAAATAAAGTCAAGCTCACTTTATTTTATTACTTTCCACGAAAACCCCAAAATTATCTTTTTTTTTCTCGACTGACTATCGTCGAAGTGAATGTCTTATTAAGAGAATATTGGCGATGCGAGTGCAATGGTGCCCACATATTTATTTTCTGAGAACCGATTAAAAAGCTATAAAATCCTTCTTGAACGTTTACATAATGTTCCCCAACAAAACATCAGAAATTGATTTCGGGCACACCGGGCCCTGGAATCATGTGTCGTCAGTTTTCGCAGACTCGTAAAATTCCCATATATTTAATAAAAAAACATCCACAAAAATTCCAGGTCATTACAATAAATATAAAAGATATATGTTCAAGATAGAAATTTCTTAATAAAAATAATTAATATCCTGAAATTCATAGATGCTGTAATGTGAAAGTAGATTGACCATATGACTTAGTATTGAATAGTATAACCACACCGATAGATGATGAAGCAAAATGCATAATATAGTGTAGAGTGATGAAATAATAAGAATAAAATCATGTACTGTGGTGATAAAAATTGGTATATGGCATGACATATGAATATTAGAAGGTGGAACATACCTAAGAACATAGTCATAAATATAATTAGTAGATCACTATCAATTCATCCAAATCATAGTTTATGGATCACTGGAAAGATCACAAAAAGAAAATACATGTATTTAAAAAATGCCTAAAACAAAAATACTAAGGCCCTCCAGCATGGAATCATAATCATGGGACAACGGTCCCAACCAAGGAGTCATAAATATAGAATGAGGCTCGCTACCAAGGCATTAAAAAAATATAAACATTATCCCAACTAAGGCATAAAAATGATTATCCAGACATAATTTTCAATGTGTGAAAAACATTTTCAATTTTGATATAATCTATTATCCATATTTTGCATATATCTATAATAATACACCAAACTTTCATGATAATAGTGTATTTGGAAAAACAAATTCAACATCATTATGAAAACAATCATAAATACATCAAACCCAAAGATTGATTAACCCATATAAATATAATGTGTATCCATATAAATTAATTAGTAATATAGGTAATTACCCATCAACCATGAAAATAGATTATATTTTATTTTCATCATATAAAATAAAGCGTATATAATCTAGTCAATAATTTTTCCATGCTAATTAAATATATTATTTAATAATCTATATGTGATTTAATTTTCAAATAATCACATACACATATGTACATGGATGACAGATAATAAAACTAAATTGAAAATGTATCTATTAATGAAAGCGATACCATTCATAGAAATAAATAAAAATATATTTATAACGAGAATCAATATATATGATAATCTGTTAAAGGATGATATATAATTGAGTATCTATTTAGAAAACTACTAATTTTTATTTACATTATGTAAAAAATGTCACATTTAATGAAGAACCTAATTGTAATAAAATTCTATTTAATAATGAATAAATATTATAGAAAATAATTCTAACACATTAAAATTAATTATCCTGAAAATAAGGTATTGATTTTAAGAAAAATATTAAAATACATTTTCTTAACATTGAATTTTTTTTCATAAAAATAGAAAAATAATCTACATTACATAATAATATTCAAGAGGGGATAAAAAGAATTTTAACAAATAATTTCTTAAAAAGATATTTCAATAATTCAACCATGAAATAAAACCTAATCAAAATATAAAAAACATTTATAAGAAAATAAGAAATATATAACAGATCAAATATAATTTTATAATGTCAAGAATTATTGAACCATAGTAATGGAGCCATAATATTTTTAGGTTTCCTTGAAAATAATGGAATGAAATATTTGAAAATATATATTGCATATATTATATATTATTAAATATGAGATGATTGATATAATGAGTTCCGGATAACATATCATTAATAATGAGAAAGTTTGAAAATGTACCCTTACAGATGACATTGGTTGTCATCTATTAATCCATATAGGGGGGAGAAATATATAAATTAACAAAAAATGATGGAAAAATAATAATTCTATACATTATATAAATTTTAAAAGAGTTATATTAGTGAATATTTTAAATAGAGGTATAATATATTAAAATAATAGTGACATTTAGAGAAAAAAATACATAGAGGTCATAATTAAATATTATATCTTATATAATCTAGCATTATAAATATATTTAAAATAATTAGTTAGTTTAGATCATATATCAAATTTATTTTAATATTAATATTACCTTTAATAATTTTATCATGGTATATGACTCCATAAAAATATTTATTTTTCTTGAATTAGTATTTTTGAAGTAGTTCAGTTATTCATTTAAAAATAAACATCGCAATGATGGTAGTGGTTTATATTCACTTCAAAAAATTTCTTTATTATGAAATTTATTAAGTTGTATTAAAAAATTTCTTCAAAATCGTATGTTTGATAATTCATTACAATATTCATACAATTCATTGAATCTTCATCAGTAATATAGTTTTATATAATAAAATGAATCAAATTATTTACTATTGAAATAATTTTTATCAGGGATATTTTCAAATTATAAAATCATAAAAAGGAAATTTTTTTATTATTAATTTTATATTCAATAATTAAATAAATTTTCAAGACTAATAATAAAAGGAATATGTTAAATAATACATCATCATTCACATAGATGTTATAAAATACCCATGGGTGTGTTATGTTTTTTTAATAAGAGTTTAAAATATTTAGATACTGATATATATATTATTTTTATAGAAAAATTACATTAAAATTAAACAACTATATTTATAATGGATTCAGGTAGTAAAAATGTTATTTAAAAATGAAATTTATATACTTTAAAAAGTATAGTGTTTCTTAAATCTATATTTCTATATAGTAAAGACCAATTAAAAAATTCAAGATGTAATAGGAAAAATCACATTTATAATTGGTAAAAAAGATGATTAATATATATATATATATATATATATATAATTAATTATTCATAGTAACATGTTTTTAATATGGTTTATAGCATTTGTTTCTCAAATAAGAAATTAAAATCACGAATTAATAAACTGATATTTCAACATAGAAAAGTTTTATGGAAAAGTGGTTAATGAGATAGAATTGGTGATACATATGATGAAAATTAATATGATGTGCAAAGGATTTTTATAGAAAAATATTCTCAAATAATAAATGATAAATAGACATGAAATCATCACCTTTCACTTTCAGATATCATTATTGGATTCGGACTGTGTCCTTTTGAGATCTATATTTTGGCTACTTCAGAACATTAGAGTTGTGTCTATGGAATTTTTTGGAGGTATTTAGAGTGGTATTTGGTAAAAAAATTGCAATGCGGAGAAGGGTAGAAGGTGTGGTGTTTACATATAAATGAGGGAGATATATTTTAGAATAAATCATCATTTATTATATGATTTTGGTTTATTAAAATGAATTTTTTTTATTAAATTGAGGTTTATTAGTTTATTATATATAAATAAAGCTTTCTTTATCACTAAAAAAACAAAAAATAGAGTGGCCTCTTGGAAACATGTAATTAATGCTAAAGGATCCGAAATATTTTGTTAAATAATATTGCATAAAATTAAAAATTCCAAACATAGTTTTATAAACTCAAATTATTTTTTTGAAATGAATAGTTTTCTCTATAGACAATTTTAATGTCATAAAAATGGTTTTTAAAAATTTGGGGTGATTATTATATCATGATAATTTAAAAATTATATGTTATTGTTAAATATATTGATTTTTCTATTCCCAAAAAAATAAAAAAAATTTAACAATTAACCCTATGATAATTAATACACAATGATTAAAAAATTCATTCAATTGTATGAATATCTGATTATAAATATTTTAATATAAATTTATAATTTAAAATATATAATACAAATAACATTATTTATTTTGACAAAAAAAAATTTATTCATTTTTGTTTGTGATATTAAATTAATTTTCATATATTGCAAAATTATTTACTAATTAATTAAAAAAAATATTTTTTAAAGAAATATTAATAAGAAGTGTAATTAATAATTTAAAATTATACATAAGGTAGTTATTTTAGTGCAGTGAAATTTATACATGTTCATTACATTGTTATAATCATGAATATTTTAATTATTTAACACCTTCAATATAAAAATTTAATTACCATTTTTGTACTAATAAACTATACATATGATGAATTAATATTTATAAGAAAATAATATGAAATTTAGAATTTTATATTATTCAAATACATTTTATGTATTGTTTTAAAAATAATTTTTTTTCACAAGAAATATACATATAATATTACAAAAAAAATTGTAAAATTAAATGAAAAATTATATAAATTAAAGATGAATTATGAAAAAAATCTTATAAAAATAAATATTTAATTACTTATAATTTCATTTGTTTCATAAAAAATATAATATAATATTACTCAAAATTGTTATATGCAATAATATTGTTTCTATGTAATTATGAGAAATACTTCGTTAACAATTAGATTACAATTAATAATGATTAAATTATAGTGTGAATATATATATAAAAACATTTTAATATAGATATAAAATATATTTATTTGTGTAAAAATATGTATATGTATAGTAAATGAGATTTTATATAACCATTTTTTAAATTAATATAATTCATGATATTTTATTAAACCTAAATTTATGATTTGGGGGAAATATGACATGAAAGTGAAATAGTTGTTAAATATGTATATAAATTCATAGTTTATAAAATAGATAATATATATTATATTTATATGAGATTACATGAAACTAAACAGACACACACAACTAAACAATATGGTATTTTAACTCTCATTCTTACCCATAAGAAACAATATTCACCAACTAATACTATATTATTAAAATGCAGTTCCTAAGGCCCATAGAAAAACAGTCATTAGAGTAGGGGTTGTGTGAATTCAAAGAGGCTCTAAATCTAAATTTTTATTTTTTTTCTTAAATGATATCCCTACAATATATTTTTTCACTAGTCAATAGATACACCCCATGAATGTGTTATTTCACCTTTTTTATCTTTCATGATTAATTAATTTTCCCGTTGAATACCACTACATAATGCTAGTTTGGTAAACCATGTCAGGGAACACCTCCTTCCAAAAATTTGATGTGGTAGGAATTTCGAGTGATATATTCCAACATATATATCTCTCTTTTCTTCTCCCACCTAAATATGGATTGTTTAGAACTACACTACACCCCTTACTAATTTCTAGACACATTATTTTTATTTTCACTCTATATAAAATTATTTATAAATGCACTCATATATAAAATATTAGTGATTGGATGGATGGATTATAGGTTCCATAAAACCAATCCCACTATTAACATTTACCACATTAAAACTACTCCATGTTTCCATTCATTTTAAATACTTTAGAACAACCTTGTAGAATTCTAGTTTTATTGTGTTCCTATTTAACCCCCCATTGATGGAGTAGAGGTGATGAATTAATATCTTGGAATCCAAAGACCAATATATACCTAGGAAATCACTACAATTTATAGATAGGAATAGTACAATGGTTTCTATAATAATTCTTTTGTACACCACTACAATACTGTTATAATAACCACATACATTAGGGGAAGAACCATCGACCATTTGGATATGAATTAGTAATATTTAAATGTCTATTAATTAAAAAATAATATAAATTAATTTATCATTTACATATTTTATATGAGAAAAAATTAGTTACTTTTCTATTATATATCTTAGATTCTATCAAAATGAATCACATGGTATATTTTTGAATTAATCATTTAGTATGAGTATATTAATTAAATGATATCATAGACATATAATTTTTACTATATTTATAATTTATCACTTCAATCGTTTGAATGAGCATTAAGGAAAAAAATTAAAATAAAGATAAAAACTCATTAGTAATTTTCATATTTAATATAAAATAAAATAATAATTTTTTTAAGAGAATATGTATGTATTAAATTATAGAACACATAATCCCTTATACTCATAGATAAATGTGATAAAATAAATAATCAATAACTGATAAATTTTTAAAAAAAATGTTTCAAATGTATAAATCTATTTACCAAAATAAATTATCCATCCTGAAAAATAAAATCATTAAAAAATGTCTTTAATTTATATTATTTCCAAAAAAAAATATTTTTATTCACTAATCATGTTTAGAAACAACACTATTAATATAAATTCTATATAAAATATTTTTATATGTTATTATATAGTCAATTATTGATAAAAAGGATGTTTACCAAGGGCTAATAATTTATATCACATTTCAACTCTAGAAAATAAAAAATCTTTTTAATTGTTGACAACGTATAAATATGTGTAAATTTCTTCAACTTATGAGGTATAACTGAATATATTTTTTAAACTACTATGGTTAAATAATTATTTATAATATATAAATATCAATGATTCCCTCAAATATCACTCTCAAACACTTAATTAATTACCTTTCCCCAATAATATGGTGTAATATTAGTAAAAGATCCAAACAGAAGTAGAACATAAGTAAGTTTCAATTATATTGTTCTTATAAAATATTCCATTTCCTTAATTAATGGGTTCTAACATTGATTTGAATCCCTAAAATTGGTATTTTACACATATAAAATCTTAATTATAATAATTATTAGATGAAATTAATATTATAATCTTTAACAAAATTAATATATTCTAAAAGGGATATAGTGATATTGAAATGTTTGAAAAAATATCATCATTTTCCTTAAATCCCAATTTTATAAATAATGGGTAATTTAAAATTATTTATGTTTCTAAATTTCTTTTTATTTTTATGTCGTATATATTAAGATTTTTTTGTGAAAATTATGATTGGTTCATAAGGTTTTAATGAATTTCCTAAATTAATAAAAGATGATTCTTAAAACTTGCCAACAAATTTATTAAAAATAAGGGTAATTTCTAAATAAAATAACATATTAATACATTATATAATGAAAGATATAAAAATAATGTGATAAAAATTTATTAGTATCCTCTTTTGTTTTGAATTTTGATTTTTAATTTCATTGATGAACAATAATTTTAATTGATGTTTAAAAAATAAATAAACAATAAAAATTAATCTCTTGAGAACCCAAAATTTAACTAAACAATATAATAGTAGGTATATAGATCACATAAAATATTAACAATTAATAATGTTTCTTATTTTCATCATTGACACATTTTTATGTTTTATATTTTACTACTATTAAAACAATTCTATTTTGTATTTGGGAAATTTTAGTAAAAAATGTTTCAGATTTTTAAATAAAAATAATGAAAAAAATAAGAAAAAAGTGAAATAAGGATAAAATATGTGGATATTGAAAACTAATAAAATTAAATAAATTACCTTTTTCATTAGAGATAAAATATTTTAACATCTTTTTGGAGAATTGATTGATGGGGTTAATGAGTTATCTTATTTAAATATTTGTGATGTTGGATTTTTTTTCAATGTGCCACACTAATATGGAAGAACACATTGTTCTAGACACTACAAGTTTTTCTAATGAAAATAATTTAAATAGTGTTAAAAATATGTATATTAGGTTTCCAACTAATGAACTCTTTTTAATGTTGTTAAAATTAATTTCATACCCTAAAAAATATAATTTGATGATCGGTTTTATCTTCAACATATAAAGCTTATCAATTTCGTATAACTTCTGAATTTTATAAAAATGATCATTTTTTATTGACGATGAAATTGAATCAGTAGGTTTATATATTAGACATTATTTCATAACCATCCATTTCGATAAATAAAATAATTAAATTGTTAGGCATAGAAAATTTTTGGGATGTATATTCTTGTTCTTATTCACGTTATTTTTCTATCTTAATAATGATCAACCATGATTGATGAATCAATAACTAAGTCATAAGAAAATAATAGAATGTAAAATTTATAATGTCTATATTTATTTAATTAAATGAGATTAATATTTATTTGAAGATATATATTTATCCTTTTCCATATTTTATTTACCACTATCTAAAAATTTGTCAATTCCTTTGGAAAATATTGTTATAATTTATTACCGATTTCTATAATATATTGAAATTTTATATTACAAATGGTCAAATATCATATATAAATGATATTTTGAATCTTTAATTTATTATTTCTATTCTTTTTTTATTAAATATTTTATTATTATACTTAAAAATATATCACTTGTTTTTCTCTTAAATAAGGATTCTATACTCATCATAGTTCACTAGATTGAAAAATAATTTGACAGTTGGGGTTATAGTTTAATTTTAATATTAGAAACATTAAAATTATATTGAAAATATTAACTTTTTAATATCATCAAATATTCATAAAATATTTTGAGAAGTTTAATTAATCTATATTCCATTAACCGATAAACAAGTAGAATTATAGTAACGAATATTACCTGGTAAAGTATAAAAATTTAAGAATAAAAACATGTGAAAAATAATCTTCTTTTACAGTGAAAAATTAATTCCTATACTCAATTTTTAACACTTTTTCCCAAAAAAATACAAATAACATAGTTATGTAGTATTAAACACAGAATAATATCCATAGAGTTATAGTCTCTTTCTTTTCAGAAATAGGTAGTAATATGGGAGTTCCATGTAAAACCATTGTGTATAGTTTTATAATGATAATTTAATAGTGAAATTAATTTACAGGTGATATAAATCATAATTTAGGATTAAATTGAATGAAACATGTAAATTATGGGATTTGTGATAGGCTAGAAGAATGTTGATATAGTGGCTTTAGATTTCACTGAATTTTTTTCATCCAACAAGTATTAGATTATTATATTCCATCTAATTATGAAATTTCAGATTATATGTATACAATGTGACAAAAGGATATGACTTATACTATTCCAAATAGTCCTCTTCAACTAAATATTGTTTTCAGCAATATTGAGTCATATATGATTATAACAATAGATAATGAAATAAATCATGAAAATTTTAAAAAAAATATTTTTATAAAAATTGAACCATAGTATATCTTCAATCGAAATTTAGAAAAACAAAATTAAAAATAATATATACATAAAAACACATTATAAATAAAACCACTGAATTTCATCTTGAACATGACATTTAAATTGGTTATGATACAATTTATGTTTTTATGTGAAATGAAAAACTATTTTAATTAGATAATTAAATCTATTTCATTACATAGATCCCCCATTGTCAAAATAATCCATTTTTTGGCATGTTCATTCTTACCTTTTCTAATTCTCCCTCTGAATATTTTGTTAATTTAACCATTTTTGTTATCATATAACTGTTAATTATAAAATAAATGTGTCATAATGATTTCGTACTAGTGGAATTCCATTTTTTCTTATCCTCATACTAATTGCATAAGTTGGGTCAAAACAAACATTCATAACAAACCTCAATCATATCCATATGAGTAAATATAATATGAACACATTCAAAATTAGAATAAAAGAGCATACTTATAGAATAACCAATGATATGATTCCTCCATAACTCAGAGAAACTATATCGAACTATTTAAATTTGGAATGGATCTACATAAATCCTTTAGTAATTATTATTTTTCGGTATATTATTCATAATAACATCATAGATACATAACATATTATATTTGTTCTATATAAGTATTTTCCTCTATGAATATATACTTAGAAATTACACTTGAATAATAATCAAAAAATTCATAAAATTTTTGTTCTTGTGGATGTATATTTTTTAATTATTTTGATTAAATTTTATTTTATGTTTTTCATAATCCCATTTTCTTTTGTTATTTTATATGAATTATTCTTACAAACTATCTGTATTTTTTATTAAAACATATTTTTTAGTGAAAATAATTTCATAATTAATAATTATTTTACCAAAATAATACCTTTACCTAGAAAAACAAATCCTTTTTATTATATCAAAAACCATAAACATGTTTGAAAACGATATATTTACATTGATACATCTTGAGAAGGGGAAGAAGATCATCTAGAACATGATCATCCCATTAAAAGACAAGACCCTTGAAACTTTTTTTCGCAAGACCATCTACAAGAGCATTAGCCTCTCGATGTATATGGGTAACAATATGATCCATAGAGTAGAGAAAATATAAACATCTGATCCATCTGTTGGCGATCTTCCATGATATATGAACTGAACATTTTAGAATGGAATGAAAAATGGCGGTAAAATCACATTCAAGCCAAATATTCTTCCTACCGCGTTGTCCAGCCATCTCAACCACTATAATCACAAAAATAATTTCTACTTCAAGAGTAGGGAAATATCCACAAGATCAATAAAAACAACCAAGAACACCTCCATAATGATCCCTGTAAAACAAATTCAAACCCAATAAGTATCAGATTTCCTCTTGAGGCACCATCAGAATTGATTTTAATCTAACTATAGAATTATGCTTGCCAAAGAGCATCAATCATTCCATATAAAGGTCATATATTTCTATTGACCACAATCCATGTTAATAACCGTAAGTCATGAATGGAGTTTGAATAACTAAATTTGTTTGAAAAAAATTATGAATATCATATAATATACTAGCCAGTGTGGAACCAAACTAGAAGATGCATTATTCATTAATAGACTTGTTTTTGGAGATCAAAATGCAGTTAATGGCCTCTTCTATAGTCAGCTAGAAAAAAATCAGAATATGTAGCAATAGACTGATATTACTCTATCCCTTCAGAAAATATTGGATCGTTGTGACACAATGCAAATACACTTCGAACAAATCATCCATAGACATCCACATTACCAAAACATCCGCATAACTAAGGAAAATATGATCAACATATTCCTTACGATGAGGACACAAAACAAAAATATAAAAAATATATATTCAACATGTTTTCATGATATCATCAGTTTAAATAACATGAGACATCTGATTTTCCATTCGTTGATGTTGATCTTATATAGATATGTCTGTATCCAGATTTGAGTCCCCGTCTGAAATCAAATTTACCAAAGGAACCCCATTCCATTGGCACATCCAAAAATATAAATAAGAATCCCTAGATACAATTCATCTCAAATTATTATCAACAATCGAAATAATAGAAAAAACATCTAGCCATACCGAAGATCTGAGATAGTTAAAATTTCCATCTTTGAGTTTATTAAGAAATCTAACCTAAAGGAAGATAAGAGCTTTTGAGTGAACATTAATAAGCCTCCACATAAACCTAACATGTAAGGAATCATTAAAACATAAAATATTCTTAATACCAAAACCACCTCCATCAAAAGGATTCCAGAATGTTTTCAATGAAATCATGGCAATCCTTCTTTCAACATTGGAACTACTCTAGATATAATTTTTAATCGACACACTAATGCTCTCGACGAGAGATATAGGCCATTTATACACCATAAATGAATACACAAATATGGATATGATTCAAATATCATATGGAAGATAATAAGTTTATCTAAATATTATAAATCTATAATGAAGTCTAATTCATTATCTATAATGTATTCATTTTAATCCACACATGTTACATACTTATGGTTTCAAGAAATATTTTTTTGTTGAAACTGATTTATATTTATCATTTTTTATTCAATTATTTCATAATATATAATGATATGTTATTTCAAAAATTATTATCTTTGAAATAAAACTCAATTTTCTATATTTCTTAAAAAAAATTGAATTTTTGTTTTATTAGTTATGGGGTGACAAATTCCTAAATATTTTTCAACTGTTCTAGAATTCTGAATTTTCCGAAATTCAAAATAAATTCGTTATTGTTATATCATTGAAAAAAAATTATATTCAATGTGTGTTAGTTCAATTATACATATAATATTTCTTTATTATTTTCATTAATTTACATTAACATCTAATTATTCTATCTATGTGCTTAAAACTGACTGAATTAATTTAATGTCTTTTTTAGTATTGAATTCATATATTCATTGTTTTTAAATCATTTTATTTAACTTATTTTTCAAATTTATTTGATTCTTGATTTTCATGAATACAATATAAATTATAAAACTTTAATGAAATTTATCTAATTCTTCTGATTACATGGAATAATGTTTATCACAAGTTAATGTTGACATAAATATGCATAAAAGTATAAAATTTCTTTTATTTTTTCTACTACTGCAACTTATTTCATGCTACCATAATATAAATTATATGCCTCCATAATTTATAATATTATGATACCATTAAATAATACTATTAATTCTCGATTTTTGATACATGTATATATTTTAATTATTGCATGTTTATAAAAAATTCGTTTAATATTTTTTTCTAAAAATATTTATTAATATTGTTTATTCTATGACATGAATTTTATGTACATTAAGTATATTTTAATATTATTTTAAAAGTTTTTTTCATTACTCATGGGGAAAAAATATATAATTTATTTAAAATATTTATCAGTGATTAAATTAATTACTGTAATAATATTATAACAAAGGGCTGATTAATTCATCCTATAACTGACGGTTCAATAGTTGTTTTAATATAACTAATAGTAGAATAATATTTTTTAAATAAAAGTGTATTAATATTATTTATAACTTCTTGTATATGATAATTTTATTACTAATGGATGTTTTTTTTATCTAATCGTGGATTAATTTATTATTACTATTGATGGATTAAATTTTTAATTGATGAATGATTTACTTTTTGAAATAACAGTTGATTAATTTTTTTTAATAAATGATGGATCAAATTTTAATTTCAAAAGTGGATCAATTTTTAAATTTCAATAGTAGATATGAGAATATAGATTTGCATCAGTATCTCTCTAATGAAATGATTCAGTGGTATATTCTCAATGTTATCTTATTTTTTCATCAACGAGTTAATGATTTTATTATTCTGAAAAAAATAATAGTATGTTTTTCAATAGTTTTATTCTTTTGAATAACTGAATAATTATTATAATAATTTTAATTATTTTATAAATTCAAAAAACTAATATATATTATATGGTTACCATGAAATGACATATCAAAATATTTTAATAAGGTATAATATTTGTTTTAAATTATTCTTCATCGGCAAAAGAAAGTAACAACATGTGTGAAAAATATCTTTTATTTATTATATTAATTATTATAATTATTTATAAATATTTAAAATTTTTATTAAATAATTTATAAAACCCATAATGTATTAAATGAAACCAAATTATGGAACTTTAATTTATATATTTATACATGTTCTAGTCATGAGTATTTATTAATAGTTAACATGATTGTAATATTCATGGGATTCAGTGTCATAAATTGAATTATTTTTTCAAAATTATGTTTGACCAATTACTGTGAATATATCTGAATAATTTAATTTTATATTCAAATAAGTGTAAATTTTTAATTATTATTTCATGTAAAATTAATATTATTACTATTTTATGGTTTTTTATTTTTTCTCCCCTAAATAATTTAGAATTTTTTTACCCATGGATTTTGTTTTATAATCCTTGTATATATCATTTTAAATGGTTATTTATAATCCATAAAATAATTCAAATAAAATTGATAACATCTTTAAATATTTCTGATTATATTAAAATATGTTTTCAACATCTGTAATTTGGTATAAAAAAATTCCATACGTGATACTCTATTTGATCTACTGTACAACCTCTTGAGATGAACAAAAACTTCTATGATTACTAATTAATTTAAAAGACATCTACATTTCTCTAGAACTAGTTACAAAAATTTATTTTTTTCATATTATAATTTGATTTAAATTCTAAATCTATAACATTACTTCTGATATCTTACATGGACTTTCTGTTTTCTCATTATTTTTTGGATCAAAAAAGAAATAATCTTCTTCTCTTTTTTTGGGTTAGGGCTCATGGATTATAATGTTAATATCATTTATGTTGTGACTCCTACTATTTAAATTCTTGTGTTTTGATTTGGTTGTGAATAAAAATTAAAAAGTAAATATTTCAATGTTCTTCCGCCATAAGAAAAATAATCTTGTAATTGGGTTATGATTCCCCCTTAAAATTCTGATTACTGTATATTTTCATTAATCATGTAAAGATGCATTGGTTTAGAGTAGTAAAACTTTAGAATAAACTCATATTAAAAAATTTATGTATTAGTTACTCATTGAATTTCTATTTAACTATAATAATCATCCTTGATGAATAATTTAAATAATAAATTTATTTGTTTAAATTTTTTAATCGTGATCATTTACCTCCCTGCAATACCGTCTTCTATATATTATCTGACTGAACTATTAGTATCAAATGATTTTCTTTGTTTGAATATTTTATCTCTATTATTCACTCTATAAATACCATGTAAATTCTATCAGATTTTGATCATTTTGAAATTATCTAATCCTTATATAGAGTTTAGTTTTTATTTAATTGTGTTGACATAATAATAGTCCTCTCAATTTAAGGTAAATATCATTATGATGGAAGGATTAAACAAAAATGATTCCCTGATTCCCCAAAACCCAACACACATCTATGGAAATGATTATATATACAATATATCCCCAATGAAGTCATACCACATTAAAATAATAACATGAAAATTTTCCATCATGTCAAAATAGAATGTTGTACCAGAAGCTGACCCAGATACACAATCTAGAAATAATGATTCAAAATATGTTTTAATAAAATTATAATAGTTAATAGTTTTACATCAACTAAAGTGTTTTATGTTTTGTTTCTTATTGAAATAAATATCGTGATATATATAATATTCTACAGGTCACTCTCATAGACAATGATTTATTAATTCAATCCATAATTAAATTGTTAATGTTGAGCACTAAGACATAATAATAGATGAATAAGAAACTATAAACGAAATGTTCCACCATTACATAAGTATTGTAAATCGAATGAATTCAATCATATATGATATAGAAAATAACATACTAGATGAATGCGTCCTACAGGAATTACCAAAAAAAATAATGTAAAGAATGCTTCTAATGATTAAAGTATGAACATAATAATACACTGTCATTGAATTTATTCGATAATTTCTTAAGTAGGAATTAGAACTGAATATCATAATATAAAAAGGAAAAAAAATAAAATGAATTTTGTTTCATTAATATTTGTTAATGTTTTTTATAATGAAAATTTATATTAAAATTTTTTTAATAGTGAAGAATATGATATGAATCATATAGTGGTTGGGGTTCACAAAAGAAGTAAAAATAAATTATTCTATAACTAGTCTAGAAGAATCCCTGAAAATAAAAACTACAAGGGATATGATAAAGGTGGTACAAATTACAATAATTTAGTTGAAACGTGTTATGTGTGAATAAATAAAGTGACTGTCAAGCTTATCTTTCCTAATATAAATACTAAAAAAATATATTAAATGAAGGATAAAAAGGAATTGACCAATAGATGTACTTGAACAAAAGAATCTAATTCTAATTAACAATCTTGAAAAGAGAAATAACATGATAACAAATACTTCATAGAATCACAAAATAATGTTATTGATTTAGGTTTTTATTCTATACGATTTGATTCTAAATATGATGATAATAACCAAAATATTTATGAATTAAATGAAGAAATTAAATGATTGAAAAAATTAAATTTAAAATTTTATGATTTATATAAATATCTAATAGAAAATAAATTGGGAAATTTTTATTAAAATAAATTAATTTCATAACAGAATGAAAAATATATGAATATTTCTGATACATCAAATTCATTATGTTATGTCTATATAAGATAAGATATATATTTTTTTGAAAATATGAAAAATTAAATTGAGTTTTTTAATATTTTTTAATAAAATTTTATTCAATTACATTAAAATCTTCATAAAATAATATAGTAAAAAACTAATAAAAATACATATGATTTTGGATATGATAGAAAATTACCACTGATTCTTGAAAAATATTTTTGTAAATGTAACAAATTGATGTACTTTTACTATTACATTTTTTAATGTGTCTTGAAATGAATTTGACAATTATTATTATATTAGATTAAAATTATTTTTGGGATTTAAAAATTACTAATTATACATCGTTGTTATCTATTGTATCATACAAAAAAATTTATATATAGATACCTACAAATTATATTACTAAACATATTGGACACAAAGAAGTTTGATTAAAATTAATTAAAGTATTATATTATTATTGGAAAAATGACTTAAATGTATCAAGAATGACATAATGTACACATAAAGTGGATTATTAAGAAATATTACTAGAGAAACATCAAATATTATAACATAAAATACATGTGAGATAGGCACTGTAAGATTTTTAGATAATTCCAATAGAGAAGTAAAAGGATAAGATAAAGTTGGTATTTCTAATTTAATTTTATGTCTAATGTTTTTTATATTGATGTTATATTTCATGGTATTAAAATTTATCAAATTGAATATGTATGTGCTTTAATAAATCCATGTTTTGTAAATATTATTACAATATTTTTAGTCTCATTTATACTCTATTTATGAAAAAATAATATGGTTACTAAATATAAATCAGAGTTTGGTGAATGTTTTAAATCTGCTGATATTATTTTGTTATTGTCATGATAGGTATCTTGATTTATTTAAATATATGTAGACACCATATAGTGTTTAGTATTCATAATTTTCTAGATTTCAAGATGATGCTAAATATAGTCATATTAAATATGATAAAAAATAATTTTATATGATAAAGGAAACATGAATTTTATATTTTTTTATCAAAAATATAACTATGTTGATTTAATATATTATTACTACATTCATTAATGTCAATATTTGTTATAAAATATCATGAATTATGAAAAATGTATATAATTTTAGTATTCACATTGATAAATTTCCTATTTAATTTGATAATACATCCACAATTTATATTTGTAAAAAACCCATAAATCATTACATAACAACAAATATTGATTATAGATTTCATTTTATTTTAGATCATTTGAATAAGGGTGATATTTTTTTATAATTCATCCTAATCATTTCTATGATGTTAGACTCTACTACATTTAAAAAAATTATATTTGAGCTTGGGATGTTGGAAAATTGATTATTTTACCATTTAATTTTCCTAGGGGAGTTTTTTATTTATCTTTTATTTAAATGGTCGAGAAAATTAGATTTATAGTTTCTTATTTTAAAATAAAAAATGGGTTATTTATTGTTATATTTCATGAATATTTTTTTGATTGAATACATGTTATTCTATGTTTTTAATAATCTAAAAACCATTTATTGTTTTATGTGAAACAAAAAAGTAACTTCTATCTATTATTTATAATATCACGAGTTTTAGTGATTATAATTTTATATTTCCAAATTAATATATATTGTATCCCACCATTTTATTACCTAACTTTTCACTATATTTTACAAACAGAGGACCTTTAAAGTCTAGTGTCTAGGAAATCGGGAAAATAATACATGAAAACAACTTCAAACATTATTTTAAACCACTTGAAATGCCTTAATAACAGTTTCATCTTATGTAAAATTATTTCATCACATATCTTGGAGACATAAATAAAAGGAAAGGGTGAGGAAAAGGCCCAATAATGGTAAAAAAAGAAATCAATATACTTATGATATCAATAAGAACTTAAATATTAAACAAATACATGAGAAATGTAAGTATACGAATATCATATTGAAAAAAACATGGAACATAAATTGAATATGTGGCTACAACATTTTATTTATACGTTCATGAAAATATCACCTCGGTCCATCCCCAATGTGTCATAAAAATTACAAATGTTATCCACCAAGGTATCGTAAAACTTGTCATCTCTAGAGATTAATTCTTTACCCAATGCATTAAAGCACTATCAGGCCACATCCTTAATATGTATTTAATTTCATGTGATCCAAATAGATCCTAATAAAAAATTACATAAATTACCCATGTATAATAAAAAAAATGGTTTTCATTTCAAGATCGTGATGTTTTAAGAGTTCTTAAAAATATAACATCATTATGTAATTTAAACAAAGGAAAGGGAGTGAGGGTTATATGTATATAAATTAAATAATAAAATACATCATATTTATATATTTATGAACAACTAATGTAATAAAATACATCTAGGTATTCACATAAATAAAAGAAGAGAATTTCTAGAGAGATAGTGATAGAAATGTTTAGGTGAAATTTCTGCGGCATAACGACTATATAACCTGGTTTTAGAAAACATTGAAAAGAGATGTTATAAGAGTAACCTACTCATAAATTACTTATAATAAAGTATAAATATATAATAACATATAGATAAGAACATGGTATGGATATTTTAATGACATACCACATGAAAAGGAAACATGAAAGAAAAGAGAAGACGTTATTCATTTAACGAAAAATTTGACAGCCTAATGACATAACATAAACATTCAGAAAAAAATTGATGAGATATGAAAGACACTATGAAAAATTATAAGTGAAATAGAAATTAATTAGAACATATAATAACATACCCTCAAAAAAAAGATATGGAAACAAGAAGACACCACAAAAAAGAAGTCATTGATTAAAAGAAGAGGGTGAAAGATTCCATTACCTTGCAGAGTATCTTAGAAAAATTAAAGGTATGGACCTTGGGAGGCTTGAAGGAACCTTAGGAGGACTCCTTGAAGGTAGATAGACCACAAATTCATTTGGAAAGATTTGGAAATGAAATTAATGAGGTAAAGTCTTGGTATTTATAGGAGAAGTGAAGGAACAAAGCATTAAGGGCCAAGGGACACCTCATCGGTGGTATTGGAAAAACCATGGGCTTTCCCTTGGTATTGGCCACATGGGAAACCTTATACATTATCTTAATATTAATAAGTCTATGAGAAATATTTCACAACTATTAAATCATTAATGATGTCATTAAACACCAGATACTAAAAACTATACTTTCACTATTCACTGAAAATTCAACATTTTTAGAAAAATCACCAAAAATATCTTTAACCTAATATTGATGCTCTGAATTCAAAAATGAACTCCATTTTATGAAAAAAAAATTCTAAATATTTTTAATTTACTATTTAAATAAAAAAAATATTCACCTGAAAAAACTAATACTTAACCATTAATTTCTGAAATAGTTATTTACCTATTTTATTGAATCACATTACTTAATAAAGGTGCCTAAATTTTATTAATACTTTCTTAAGTGATGTTACATAATCCATTTGGTCACATTACTAATCATAAGCGTAATATCACTATTCATAATTTACTATTCACCAAAAATTATGTTGATCTTATTAGACTGTAAATTTCATACAGAACAAAACTATAGAAGACATTTTTTTGAGAATCATTACAAATTTTTAATTATTTTAGGTTTAAATAAATATTTTAAAATATCAGTTTCCAAAATTCATCTATAATATACACCCTATATTTATCCGGACATTTTTGATTAACCAACTTCACTATAAGAAAAAGTAAAAATTTTATTTATATCAAAGGGTTACACAAAGAAGCTAAAGTCTCGTTACATAGCCCCTTATAACACCAGCATAAGACATAATTGTAAGGTGTGTTAAGGTGATAGTATCCTGAGGCGGCTTGGCCAACATTGCCTGAGTTGTGATTTCTACTAGCTTGAACTACTCTCGAAGGATATTCTGTTTGAGTTCACATGATGATGCTTGGCTTGGATTTTCTCTAGAGCAAAAACCTGTGGTGCGATATCCTTCCCATGTTTTGTAAGATGGACTTTGGTTGGTCTGAGACTACTAGATGAGGCAATCAAATCATCTTTTTGTATTCATGAACCACGATCACTTTTATTTATAGACAATATTCCCAAAATATAGTTTTCAATGGTGATATTGACCAACTATCATATAACAGTCGAAACCCAATGGTCTCATTTTAATTATACTCATTTCATCAAATGAAATATTTTTCTTGAGTATAAAGTAAAATAACATACAAAATTAGGAAACAAAAATATATTCAAAATTTCATGTCACTACATTCTTCCCCCTTAAGAAATTTCATCCTAAAATTTTTAACTAGTACCCTATGAAGAGAAAAGATGTGGGTACTTCTACATCATTGACTCCTCCTGTTCCCATGTGGCTTCATCATTATTGTGGTTCCTCCACAATACCTTTACATGGTTGTAGTTTTGTTACATAAAACCTTTTCTCTACCATCCATGATCTCTATTGGCTGCTTCTCAAAAGAGAGGTCATGTTCCATTTGTTCCACATAAGGTTTTATTACATGTGAATGGTTAGGTATGTACTTCCTTAAGAGGGATACGTGGAGGACATCATGAAATTGTGCTATATTTGGAGGGAGCACAAGACTATAGGCCACTTCTCCTACACGATTAAGGATTTCATAGGGGCCAATGTACCTAGGGTTGATCATCCCTTTCTTCCCAAATGTCATGACTCTCTTCCAATGTGAAAATAAAAGAAAGACCTTTTCACCAACATCAAACTCCATGTACCTTTGATGATTGTTGGAAGAGGTCTTTTTTCGGCTTTCAGCACCCTTAATCTATTGTTGGATGGAATGGACATTTTCTGTAATCTCTTTCACAATATCAGGACCAAAAATCTTTCTCTCACCATCTTTATCCCAACAAGTATGAGTTCTACATCTCTTATCCTAGAGAGCTTCATAGGGTTCCATTTTAATGCTTGATTGGAAGCTATTGTTGTACGAGAACTCAACTAAGGGGAAATGTTGATCCTATACACCATTAAAATCCATTGAGCATGTTCTTAGCATCTCCTCGGGTGGTTGAATAGTCCATTTATATTGTTAATTAGTTTGGGGGTGATAGGTTGTACTGATTTTCAATTCAGTGCACAATGCATGATGAAGACTTCTCCATAATTTTGATGTGAACCTTGGATCATAATTAGATACAAAAGAAATTAGAACTCCATGTAGCTTTACCATTTCCTTCACATAAATCCTAGAAATTTGATCAATAGATATATTTTACCAAATGGAGATAAAATGGATAGTCTTGGTGAGATGGTCCACAATAACCCATATCGCACTGGTTCCTTTGAATGTTCTCGGAATACCACCGACGAAGTCTATTGTGATATTGTCCCACTTCCATGCTGGTTTGGGTAGTGGTTTCAATACCCCTTTAGGAAGTTGTCACTCTGCCTTTAGTTGCTGAAATACTTGGAACCTTAAAGTGTAGTCAGCAATCTCTCATTCCATATTATCCCACCCAAAATCATCATGAAGGTACCAATAAATTTTTATGCTTCCAAGATGTATAGAGAATGTACAGCTATGAGCTTCATCCATCAGCTCCTTTTTTATTTCCGGAATAGATGGAATACATAGCCTTGTAAAATTTTAAATAAACCTTCTTGATCAATACTTAACTCTAGAAACATCCCATCCTTCACAGCTTCAAACTTCTTCTGTAACAATGGATCTTCTTTCAGATCTTTCTTGATCATCTCCAGTAATGATGGTTGATTAAAAATTTGGGTTAGGGTTAATGATGTCCATTCACATATAATTCCCATTTCCATCATTACTTGGACATTAATCAAAGGATATCTTTGAATCTTCATCATGGAAAGAACAACTGGTTCTTTCCAACATAATGCATCAGAAACGTTGTTTTCTCTTCCGGGATGATAAGGAATTGAACAATCATTGTCATTAAGAAGTTCCAACGATATCCTTTGTCTCATATTCAATTCCTTTTGTGTGAAAATATACTTTATAATTGATAATCTATGTATATATCACATTATACCCATAAAGATAGTGCCTCTATATCTTCATAAATAGAATGACCGCAACGAGCTCCAGATCATGCTTAGGATAATTCTTATCATTTGTCTTCAACTATTGAGATGCATAAAAAATGACCTTTTCATTTTTCATGAGGACGCACCCAATCCCTTTCATAGATGCATCTCTAAAAATACTGAATCCTTATCTACACGAGGGAAGAGTTAACATGGGTGAAGTAACAAATATCTTCATCAACTCTTGGAAAATTTCCTCACACTTATTTGTCCAGATAAACTTGACCACTGTTCGAGTTAACTTGGTTAATGTATTATAAATTCATGAAATTTTCCTCAAAAACCTTCTATAATATCTTGTTAATCCATGAATACTATGAATCTCAGTTATTGTTGTATGTTGAGGCCACTAATCTATAAATTTTTCCATTGTAGGGTAAATTGTGATTCCTTCATTGGTAACAATGTGCCCCAAGAAAGAAACTTGTTGTAACTAGAATTCACATTCACTGAACTATCCAAAAATCTTCCCCTTCTGTAGAGTTTTAAAAATAACACATAGTTTATCTTAATGATCCTCGTGACTTTTGAAATATATTAAAATATCATCAATAAAAAAACCATGAAGTTATCAAGGTAGTCCTTAAAGACACTATTCATAAAATCCATAAAAATAGCAGGTGCATTAGTCAGTCCAAATGTCATAACAACAAACTCATAATTCTTATATATTGATCTAAATGTTGTTTTTGAAATATCATCTTTCTTCACCCTCAATTGATGATAACCATATCGAATATCAATCTTTGAGAAGAATTGAGACCCATGTAGTTGGTCAAATAAATCATCAATTCTTGTAAGAGGGTATCTGTTCTTCATTGTTATCCCATTCAGTTCTCTATAATCAATGCATAGTAGCATTTATCCATCCTTCTTCTTCACAAATAGAACTGGTTCTCTCCACGGAAACACACTCGGTCGAATAAACACCTTTTCCAAAAGATCTTGGAGGTTTTTCGTTAATTCCTCTAGATCCACATTTTCTATCTTATAGGGGGTCTTTGATATCAGATGAGATCCAGGTATGAGTTTGACGGATAACCCTACCTCTCTTTCAAGAGGAGGTCCAAGAAACTCCTCAAGAAATACATCAATGTATTTATAGACGATGGGTACATTTTCTATCATGAAACTCTGATATCATTCTTCTTATTCACCAATAAACTCCATAAAAAGGATATAGGGGTTCTTTTAGACAAATATGGGGTTGAGATATCTCTCTTTGGAAGATAACTGTAGGTCTTCCATTCAAGACTACTAATATTTCCTTATTTCTACAATTGATCTTAGCATTATACTTTGAGAGTCAGTCCATCCCTATTATAATGTTTAATTCTAGCATGGGAATGACTACTAGATTTGTGATAAGATTGTAATCCCTAAAGTAAATACTAGAGTTTCTAACCACTAACGATGCATGGATATTCCCACCAGGAGTCTTCACTGATAACTCAACTTTTATAAAATCATGGGTTGATTCTAAATTATTTGCAAACTTGGAGGAAATAAATGAATATGTAGAACCCAAATCAAACAAAGTACTTGCTAGCATTGAGATGACAATAAGAGAACCTGCTACCACATTATTCAGAGCATTAAATTCTACTATTGGGATAGAAAAAGTACGACCTTGATTCCTTGGCCTTTTCTGAGGCTGATAGTGGTTCCCGTCTACTACCTCATATTTGGACAGTGATTGGAAGAGTACTCGTGATGTCCACACATAAAGCACTAGTCATCAAGTAGGGAGTGAAACATATTCTCCTTGTCGTTTGTGTTTGGAATTTGAGGTTTTACCTCACTATGAAAATTCCTCACAATGTGCCCATCTCTACCACACTTGTAGCACTTCCCACTCACAAGAAGGCAGTTTCTCGGATGATTCTTCAAACATTTATTACATGTGGGATGTTGTACTTTCTTTCCTCCTATTACTTGATCGATGCTCCTCCATAATCATGGCTCTAACCATCTATTATTGTAATTTGATTTTTGAGACCACTGTGTCTCACCAAACTCTAGCTCGACTTTCATCACAGTCCTCACAATCTCCTAGATGATATCATAGTCTCGGTTGGCTAGATTCTTCTACAAATGCGGTCTCAGTCCACTAAAGATTCTATTAACCTTATCATTTGGATCCATGAAAAATCTATAGGTATATCATGAACGCCTTGTGACGTTTATCTTGTATCATCCCATAGATTCATTATCCATCTACATCATCTCGATAAAATCATTCTTTATTCTTGTTCTCATGGATTGAGGGAAATAATTACTGAAAAAGATCCCCATGGACTCTTCCGACTCCATACTTCAATTTCCACTCATTACCTAGTGTTTTTGATTAGTTCCCACCACTGATCAGCTTCTCCCACTAAGAGATAGACAGTCAGGGAGACCTTATCTTCCTCTAAGCAACGTTGGACAGAAATGATCTTCTTCAAAGAGATGATCCACTATTCAGCAATCCATGGGTCAGTCGATCCACTGAAGGATGGTGGTCATTGGCACATAATGATCTAAACATAATTTTGTTCCCTTAATAGTGAGATCCGTATCTCAGCTTGATTTATGTTATTACCCATAACATGAGTCATTTGGTTCATCATTCATATCAATGTTTCCATTCCGGTTTCCATGATAGGGTCATCAGCGCATAGTCCATTGCGGTCACCATTTTCATGGATCAACCTATTTCCTACCATTTTCTAAAATAATAAATCCTTAGTTAAAATCATATTTCATTTATGAATCTTTTAACTAACAAGGATTTTATGTATTAAAACATCATTCTTAAACAAGTATATTTCTCTATAATTCCATCTTAATGAATCACAAAATGCATACAATTAACCAAACATATCCCCCGAAAGTGATGTAACCAAGAGTGCAGCAAGGCCCGTTTTCGTGCACTAGTTCCCATTTGATTCAAGATCAAAGTGGTGTTTTTGGGTTTTACCCATATGTACATATGTTCCAAAGCTGTCTCTACCTGCTCGTATCCAGACATGGATGTATTTGATTGATAAACCACTGAATCTATACTCACCCAAACACCAATAAGTTTTCCTTCATTTATACATTTATATAGGGTAGATCCTAAAGATTTAAAATCCTATTTTCCATAAATAACTACACTATCGTTTGATACATACTATGGAATCCCGCAATTTTATTACATAACCTTTCATTCCATTTTACAAACATGGGATATTTAAAGTCTAGTGACTTGAAAATCAGGAACACATTATATGAAAACAACATAAAAAATCTTCTAGACCACATATATGTCTTCATAATAGGTTCATCCTTTGAACAATTACATCACCTCATATCTTGGAGACATACATCAAAGGAAAGGGTATGGAGAAGGCCCAGTAAGGGTAAACAGGGGAATCAATGTAATTGTGATATCAATAAGAACTTGGATAAAAACATAAAGCCATGATCAATGGAATTATAGGAATATCATAATGAACAGAACATGGAACATAACTTGAATATGTGGCAACGAAATTTCATTTATTCATTCATGATCATATCACCATGTTTCATCCCCAAGGTGTCATAAACATTACCAATGTTATTCACAAAGGTGTCATAAAACATGTCATCTCTATAGATTAATTATTTACCCAATGCATTGGAGTGCTATAAGGTCACACCCTTAATATGTATTTAATTTCACGTGATCCAAAAATATCATAATAAAAAATTTCATAGTTAACCGATGGAGAATAAAAGAAATGGGTATCATTTCAATATCGTGACGTTTTAAGAGTTCTTAAAAATATAAGATCATTATGTCAATTTTAACCCATGGAAAGGGAGTGAGGGTTATATGTATGTGAAGTCCAGAATCAAAAACATTATATGTATATATTTTTGATCACCTAGAGAAACTAAATAGGCTTGGGTATTCAAATAAATAATACAATATAATTTCTAGAGAGAAAGAGATTGATATTTTGAGGTGAAGTTTCTACGGCATAACGACATTATAACATGGATTTAGAAAACATTTAAAAGATATGGTACACAAGTAACCTACTAATTAGTAAGTTGTAATATAGTACAAATATATAATAACATGTAGATAATAACATGGTATGGAAATTTTAATTAAATACCACATAAAAAGGAGAAATGAAAGAAAAGTGAAGAGATGATTCCTTTTATGAAAAATTCGTCATCTTAACGGCTCACATAAAAATTCAGAAAACAAATTTATGAGAGAGAAAAGGGTCTATCAACAATTAATCATGAAATGGAAAATAATTATAACATATTAGAACATAACCTCAACAAAAATATATAGAAACTAGAAGACACAACCTAAAGGAAGTCATGGCTTAATAGAAGAGGGTGAAAGATTCCCTTTCCTTGAAGAGTAACATCGAAAGCTTGAAGGATGGGACCTTGGGAGGCTTGAGGGAAACATGGTAGGACTATTTAGATATTAAGTAGACCATAAATTCATTGGGGAGGATTTTGAAATGAAATAAATGACGGAAAGGATTAGTATTTATAGGATAAGTGAGGGAACAAAGCATTAATTTCCATGGGACACCTCATCGGTGTATTGAAAAAACCATGGGCTTTACCATGGTATTTTACCATGGTATTGGCCACATGGGACACCTCATACCTTATCTTACTATTCATGAGTTGACCAGAAATATTTCTTAATTATTACATCCTTAATGATGTCATTAAACACCCGAAACATAAAACCGTATTTTCATTATTCACCAACAATTCAACTTTTTCAAAAAAATTCCCAAAAATCATTTTAACATAATTTCCATGCTCTATATTCAAAAATAAACTCCATTTTATGAAAATAATTTTCTAAATAATTTTAGTTTAATATTTAAATAAAAAACACTATTAACTCGAAAAATCTATTACTTAACAAACAATTTCTGAAACAGATATTTACCTATTGTATTGAATCACAATACTTAATCAAGGTGCCTAAATTATATTAATTATTTCTTAAGTGGGGTTACATAATCCATTTAGTCACATTACTAATTATAATCATAAAATCACTATACATAATTTATTATTCACCAAAAATGAATTTGATCTTATTAAAAACTAAATTTCATACTGAATATAACTATAGAAGAATATTTTTTGAAAATCATGAGTCATTTTTAATTTTTTAGGGTTTAGGTAATTATTTTAAAAATCTTTTTTCCAAAATTCATCAATAATATACATCCTATATTTATCTGGACATTTATGATTTACCAACTTCACCATAAAAAGAAATTAAAATTTTATTTATATTAAAGGGTTTCACAAATCAGGTAAGGAGTTGTTACATTGCCCCTTATAACACCATCATAGGTCCTAAGTGTTTGGTGTGATAAAGTGATAGAATCCTGGGGCGGCTCGACCAACATTGCCCGAGTGGTTATTTCTATCATCTTCAACTTCTCCCAAAGGTGATTTTGTTACAGCATCACACAATGAAGTTAGGCTAGGATTTGGTCATGAGAAAAGCCTAGTGGTGCTACCTCCTTCCCAAGCTCTTTAAAATCGTCTTCTATCGTCCCGAGACTACTGGATGAGGCCATCAAATCTTCTTTCTATATTAATTAACCAAGATCACTTGTATTTATAGACAATAATCACAAAATTTAGTTTCCAACGATCATATTGGACAATAGTCATATAACAGTCAAAACCCAACGTTGTCATTTTAATTATACTCATTTTATCAAATAAAATACTTTTTTTGAGTATAAAATAAAATTACATACAAAATTAGGAAAAAAATTATTCAAAATTTTGAGTTGTTATAATATAATAGATAAAAACATTATATTTATTTTATTAATTTATGATTAAGTATGAGTAAATCTATATAATATTCTGATTTTGATCCCAACATGTTTCATTCTTTTGGTTTCATGAAATATTTTCAATTTCAATTAATTAATTTTTTTTATGATAGTAACATTCATGCATTTCTTGTCTTATTATTATAAAATATGTAAAATTGTAAGGACTACTAATAATTTTTTTAAAATTTTATTAGAATATAGGTAATTTTGATTTCCTTATTTATTTGAGATGCTAAATGCCTTAAGATTTAACAACAGTAATGGAGTTATTTAATTTCCATGAATTAAATAAAATTTCTATTTCATTGATATGTCATTCAATTCACATAGTGTTAGTTCCACTTTTATACATTTAAAAATAGATGAATTATTTATTCTATTCATCCATCAACATGAAAGTATAAAAATGAAATTCAATTTCATTTAAAAAATTGATTTAAGGAAATGTCTTATGTAGTATTCAAATTTTGTTTTCACTGTTATTTTTTCATAAAATTTAACAGGATTTCCATATTGAAGATGTTCATGATTATTAATAAATATCATGAAATTCTATATATTTACGTATTTTAGACATTTTTATATTTATTTAATTTTGATAGGATAAAATTTAGTTGATTATTATATTGACATACTTAGGAATAAAATGATAAGAATAACCCTATCTTGTTCAACTACTGGAACATTTTTTATACTACCATCACATAATTTTTTTTATCTTTAGTTAAAAAAACGTTATACATTAAAAATATTATTCAATCCCTATTTTTGATATACTATTATATTTTCAATACTGCATGTTATTAATTTTTCTTATTAATTTCATTGTTCTATAATAATTTATTAATCAATTTTATTCTACATGAATAATTTTATATAGCATTAAATTTATTTTAATTTTATTATAAATATATTTTTTATTGTACATATAAAAAAATATTTCATTTATTTAAAATTTATTAGTTCTCAATTTTTTTAATTTTTATTATAATAAAATATGGATTGATTTTATTTATAAATTAAAGTGAATTAGTTCTTTTATAACCAGTAATGGATTATGTTTTTTACTAATGATGGATAATTTTATTACAAATAAAATTTTATTAATGTTGATTAAATAATATATATTTTCTTATTAATAACAGTGGATTGAATTTATTACATATTAATTATTAATTTTAATTTTACTTATTGGTGTATTAAATTATTTTAATTAATGGTGTATTAATTTTTTAAAAATATTGGAAGAATAATTTTTTGAACTAATGGTGGATTTTTTTAACTAATGTTAGATCATTGTTTTCAATGTTGGATCATTTTTTTATTTTAACATTAGATATGTGATAGTAGATCGACACCACTAGTTCATTGATGGAACCAATAAACAGTTGATCCATAAAGGTAGAACCTGCTTGATACCTCATGTAAAAAAATTTATAATTCTAAATATTTATCAATAAATAATTTTCATTATATAAAATATTTAAATTATTTAATACTTATTATATGTATGTTATGTGTTATATTAATTTCTAAAACTCATATATATTATATGGATAACATGTTAGTTTATATTAAAATTATTTTAATCAGGTTTAATATATGATTTAAATTATTCTCCCATGACTAAATAAAGAGTCATCATTTTTGTAATATATTTTTTATTATATATATTAATTAATTTAATTGATTCTAAAAATATATTAATTTTAAATTATATTATATTAAATATTAAATGCATTTAATTCATGAATATAATGTCGTTATATTTTATTTATTTATACAAATTTTATTCTGAGGTGTTTATTAATAGTTAATATGATTACAATATTAATGGAATTATCAGAATTCGATTGAAATTTTTAATGAAAATTACGCTTTATCAATAATTATGAAATCTATTTAAATAATTTAATGGTATATTGAAATTATTTTAAATTGGTATTTAGGTTTTGAATTGAAATAATTATTATTACTCTTTTTATTGAGATTTAATTTCATTATCCCAAATAATATGTAATAGTTTTTGTAGAGACAAACTGATTGATGTAAATGGACATTACATTAAATTTGAGGAATACTTAATACATAAAAAACCAACACTCAAGGATCGTAATAGTTTAATGTATTTGGAAACTCGGAACACAATCTTCTAATAATGGTGAAAGATCATCAACATCTCCCATAAAGATCTTCCCCTTTTGTTTTCTTACCTAAAACCTTTCTTTATATCCTAGGGAAAAGAAAACATATAAATGGTGATCTAAAATGCTCAGTAAGGGTAAGAATGGAGAAAATAAATCAAACCATATACATTTGAGCATAAATACATGAACATAATGTATAAACATTAAAATCTTGATGTATGACATAAAACATGGTAGTACGTAAGGCATAATTCATAATGGAACATATATCATGATAAAATAGCTTGGAAAGAAAACTGGTAATTGTGGAAAAAAATTAAGCACATGATATTATTTCCATAGTAGCCAAGGTATTGTTTCCAATACCGTCGTAGTTGACAATGTATCTTACTAAACCAAGTTCACTCCTCGTTCCAGTCATGTATCACTGAACCGGATTAACTTGTCGTTCCAGCCATGTCAACCTCAGGAGATACAAATCTTTACCCAATGAATTTTATGGATATATAGGTCACACCCATATCATAATTAAATCATTCTTACTTGTGCCACAACATAAACATAAATCATTCATCATAACCCATTGAATAAAAATGGGGTTCATAAACATTATCCCATCATAACATAATCCATATAAACCAAATGGATATCATATCATCATAAGAAAAGTGAAACCATCTAAATCATAGATATATTATAAATGAATCATAAACATTCTATGTAATATCATCTTAGATGGAAAATAGTTTTGATAAAACACTTGAAATGAATTCTTGAGGAAAATATCCATTGTTCTTCAAAATCATTTTCTCTTCACAAAATGCCATTCAATATTAAAAGAAAAGGATTTTGTTGAAAATATTCTTGAAACATTGTATATTATTATTTATTAAAATAAGGTGTTATTAAACAGTAAAAATCTGTTCATGCCGTATTAGTTAAAAAAACATTATCCTCGTACTTATGTCAAAAAAGTAAAAAAGTACCATGTATAGTAAACAAAAGAAAGATTCCATCCATAATAAAATGTAAAAGTAAAAGAGGGGTAAAAATGACTCTAAGATTACATGGGTGAATATTTAAAACTTTATGAAAACATTTTCTTGGTCGTGGATGATAAATATAACCCCAGTAAATACTTACGTATAAGAAATCTCGAATAAAAATGAGATTGAAAAATTAACCCTGACCTTTTGACCAATTTCTTCTGTATGTCTCCAATAGTACTATATAGTGGGTTAAAATATATTATTAAATTTTAAAAGATCCATAATAAAATTTATGATATTATATATGATTCACTTATGACTTTATATTATCCGTTCATTTGTCAATTCCATGTTAAAGCAGTGTTTTGGGTAAAATTGTTTCATTTATCATCCTTGTTTTGACTTGTAATTATTAATATGATTACTTAGATCATGATTAGTTAATTAAATAATATAAAACATGATTTATTAATAATATATATTCATAATATACATATATATAATAGATCGATAAATGGAAAGAAATACACCGTTCGTGGAGATGGTAGACCGTACGTACGCAGGAACTCTGTTTTTGTTTCCTTATTGAATTGAATAGAATTTAGTAGATGAAATACATATATATATAAATCCAGTAGAATTATTATGTCATATATTTCATTATTACTTATTATATATACTTTATAATCATTATTTAATTGTTAACATGGAAAATTAATCTCATCGCGTCGTGGAGACGGTAATCCGTACGTACGCACGAGCGATGATGTCGTTTAAATATTTATTGAATGGAATTGGAGTAGATGATATAATATCTTAGAATAATTATGATGTTATAAAAATCTTATATAGTTATTCTTTACACCAGTATAACCATCCATGTAATGTGGTTGTGGAAAAACGTACTACACCACGGTGTGGAGACGATATTCCGTACGTACGCACGCTCGGTGATTTCATTTTCCGTAGGATGGATATAAGCATAAATAGGATTGTATAATATCTATAATAACATATCATTATATAATAAATAATTATGTTATTAATTTATAATGAAACATCTAAAGAAGAATAAGTAGAAGAAGAAAGAAACATTAAAGAGTCGATAAAAGAGATTACCTCTTCCTCGACGGACCTCCTTTAAACTTCTTCTTAGGGCACTAGAGTTGGTATTCTGAGAAGACTAGAACCTCTATGATATAAATAAAGAGGTTGATAAGAGGAATTGTTAGTGGATTTCTGAGCTTCTAGGATCAAAATAGTGTGAAGAGAATAGGAAAGGGGTGCCCTTTTTATAAGGCATTTGAGGGGCACTTTTGGAAACCTCAAAAATATTGGTTTATCATTAATTCAAACCCCACATAAAAACTTCCAAAATGACCCAAATTCTATATTAGATGATATAGGGTTGTAAATTAATCAACCAATATAATTTAAACATGTTGGTAATTTATTTGAAGCATTATCAACTTGATTTATCATTATTTAATCCATTTAATTTTATTTGTGGTAATAAGATTCTAATTTTTAAATTGTTATAAATAATTACTTATGTGTTATGAATTTTCCATAATAAGATAATATATGACATTTTAGACAATATAAATTTCAATTTATAATTTTTAAATATTTTTTTGATGTTTAAAAAATTATATAAAAAATTATTTTTATAAAATAACCATAACCTCAATTTTGACATTATTCATTTATTTTAATGTTAATAAAATCCAAAAAAGGATATATTCTAGAAAAAATATTAGGTAGATTCCTAACATGTCAAACTGTTCTATAAAATTCGTGGAACAAATTAAATAGTTCATATAATATTTATTTTAATATTTTTAAAACCATTTAATTGGAATATCTCTTAATAAAATAATTAGTACAAATTTTTTTGAATAATTATTTAATATACTTATATGTTGCATAAAAATTAAAAATAAAAACCTATGATGAAGAGAAATCTAAAATATTTTATAATAATAATTTTACTAGAATTTATCATCTTAAAATAACAAATGTAAATTGTTATATTTATTAAATTATGAAGGTGACAAATTTGGAATTATTTAATATAAAATAATATAAGCGTCATTATCGCTTCAATAAGGATCTAAATGGTCAAAAATTTGGACAGTGGATGATTAGGGTTTATATATACACTACCAATAAGTTTTGTTCAGATTTTCGGCCTTTTTTAGATGTATTAATATTTCAATAAAAACAATATTATTCATTTTTCACTAAATAAATAATTTATGCATAATTAATTTATAAGATAATAAGGTTATTAAATAACTCTTAAAAATTACAAATAAATTACCATGATAATGAAAAAACATTTATCGTTCAAATAATTATTTATAACCGAATTTATATTTTGTATAACCTTATATTAAAAATAATTTAATTATTAAATTTGAGTGAGACATATTGCACTTTCCATTAAATAAAATAAACTAAAGGTCATAATCAAATACAATTGGGTTCCATTAGATTAACTTTCTATCCAAGTATGATTTAGGGAAAAATATAATCATCCAATTATATTAAGACAAGTGTTAGTGTAATTTTATAATATTATATTTACCCTTAATTTCCTGATTTACCTGTAAGTCTGGTAATAAAATTTACCGTAGTTACTATTCATATTGCCTAAAAAAAATTAGCTCATTAACATAATTTGGACCTACTGATTCTAAATATGGAATCCATTTTTCCTAATTCAAGTCACAGAAGTTTCAGAAATTAATTTAAAATTAATCATGTTGTTAAGAAAACGTTTTTTAAAAGTTAAAACTTTACAAAAGATTGAAATGATTTTACCTATGAATTAAATGTAAAATCAATGCTAATGAAATACGCTATGTTAAATGGTAAGAATATATTAAATTTAATCTTTAAAACCATTCTATATTTTAATTTAACCATATAAATTATTATGCTGAAAAAATTTGTTCTTAATTAAAATATACTGGGTTTTAACTATTCATTAAAATATGAAATTTATCAGAATAATATGAAAAATATATCGAAAATGAATTTTTATATCCTGATTCCAAAGGAGAATTTTATTTTTTAAAATTTAACTTATAAACATGTCAAAAACTAGATTTATTATTGGTGCACCATCAAAATGCTGCAAAACTGCATTTATGAAAAATACTTATTTTACACAAAAAAATTATTTTGTTCTTAAACCATGTTCCAAAAAATGTTTAAGATGAATTATAATGTTATAAAATTCATAATTAAGTTTATACTATTCATAACGTCTAGTTTATAATAATATTATAATAATATATCGTTGTTTAGTAAATCCCGGTATTTCGTACATCACACGCTATCGAAGAAGGTCGTGATTGAGTGTAATGAAAGCCAAGTCAGGGTTGCATGTAGTGAAAGACTCCTATGTTGTTTCATACAACGAAATCCAAAGATATTTCATTTATAAATTGCATATAAATATATATATATATAAACAATGTTGTATAGAATAACTACTATGAAACAAACATGAAATTATGTGTAACATGATCCATGATTAGTGTTGCGTATACTACACGATAATACAGTGTTGCGTATAGTGAAATATAATTTTGGTGTAGCATACAATAAAAGATATGGAATACATTAACAAGAATATAACTTATAAAATCTCGGTTTGTTACATTCTACCCGACTTAAGATGAATTTCTCCCTCAAAATTCGTCGGGGTTATAAATGGTTTATTAAATGGGAGTTTCTTTCATAGAAACTCCATTGTAAAAAGGAATAACAAAACTTATCTTTAAAAACTTATGTATGAAATGTAATGGTTACCCAAATTAATTAATCACTAGGTTTCCACATATGAGAAAATAGGTGAAAAAATGGATATGGAAGAGAAATCTAACCATCAAATTATGATAGAGAGTGGTAGGGAACATGGCTATGAAAAATCAAAAAAATCACAAAGCCATAAATTTGTGATGATCTAAGGTACGATCTGATTCATCAGATATAAGATCACTGGGACAACATTATTGGTTTCCAAGATCATTTCCCTAAATTTAAGGGATTAAAAGAAATACAAACATGATTTTGGTACAATATCACTGTTGTTCGTGCCATGAACAATTAAAACTTCATCACTTTAAGAAATGAAGTTGAATTTGTTATTCGTGAAGTGTTAACAGATCATGTGATAGAATGATGGATCATTCCATCTATTTCGAACAAAAGGTTAGAAAAAGTTATCAAATATACAGAAGTCCATCTATAGAGAGGGTAATCATATATGATTCCAAAAATGATCTTATACCACATAATAAAATAAAACTAGTTTCTTCGAACCAGGGAATTCCTGTAGGCCAGTGGTATGTGATAAAGGCATGTCGTACATCGGTTTTGGGTTCGATTCCCACAACCTTGTCTGACGCGACGGGTTATCACTAGTCCTGCAGGATGTCCTTTTTCTAAAACTACATTATTATAACATCCCATCAATAATATTGAAAAAAAGTTCTATCCTTAAACAATACTAACTTATGTCCAACATAATCCATTCCAATATTTAGGCTTATCCACAATACTTATGTCTAAACTCATAATATAAAGAAAACAATTACTAGAAATGTCATAAAAAAAGCATGTGAATACCATCATTTATCCCCCATATATCATAAAATATATCTTATGGGTCACATTACATACATCTGAATACCTTAATTATTTATTCTATTGAAAAATGAATACCCCTTGAATTTTAGTGAAAACATGAATGCTATCAAAAGTGAACTCTTTCCACATACCAAAATCCCGAAATTTTTATATAATCAAACCATGATATAACTTTGTCCATATATCAGTCATGAAATCATTTAATTTTTTTATTTATCATTTCATTATGAGCATATCATCTTCTTTGAAAAAATATTTCAATCACTTTTCATTGTAACTGATACCATATAATTATTGAAAACCAATACATAGATATTCTAAAATTCCACGATACCATAAATGAGATTCCATGATACTATTTTGAAATCTCATTGCATAAACACATAATCATTACACAACATCATTGCCATACTCAATATCACAAATAGTGATCGTACGTGACTTCCCTTTATCCTTTGCCTTATGTTATTGCTCATGCCGATCATCATTAACCCTTGGATTAGGGAATTGATTTGCATAATGCCCCATTTCCTTGAACGTGAGGTATTGATGTGTTGGTAGTGCATTCTCTGTAGTCTTTTCATTATTCACATCATTAGTAAACCTTTTTCCATTACTTCAACACTCAGCTGCTTTATTACCTTCTTTTCCACGCATAAAATATTTTCAAGTCCCTTTAATACAATATCCACCAGGCTTCTTTCCACACATTGAGCATAAAGAATCATTCACCTTCTTTTCACCGGTGTTCTGGATTTTTTCCATGAACTCCATTGTTGGTTTCTTGTCAAAACCATGAGATGGATATGTTACACCAACTTCTAGTTCTACCTTGATAGCACAATTCACAATTTATTCATAGCTACTGAAGTCTCTTATAGCTAATTCCCTTCGTAGAATTGGTTTTAAGCCACGGAAAAATCGATCAACTTTACTTTCAGGTTGGATGACAAGGCCAGACTCATACATTGCAAGTCTTTTAAAATTCTCTTTGTATATACGATCAGATTCATCATCCTTCTGCATAAGCTCAAAGAACTCATTTTCCATCTTTTTTCGAATAATATGAGGGATGTACTAACTGAAAAACAAGTTCTTGAACTCATCCCATTCCATTGATTCAATTTCATCTCAGGGACTCGTATTCTTAATTAGAGTGCACCATTGATCAGCTTCGCCTTCTAAATGGTAAAAAGAAAAAATGAATTTTTCATGCTCTGAACAACAAAGTATGGAAAATATCTTTTCAATGATACTGATCCATTTTTTAGCAACATGTGGATTAGAAGACCCACAGAAAGAAGGTGGATGTTTTCTCATGAAGGACTCAATAAAAAATTGATCCCTTCTCTACTCATTCGGTGGTCCAGAATGATTCATTTCTTGTGTAAGTATAGCAATAATATTTTTCACTCCATATCCCATAACATCAGTTTTTTCATAGGGACAATCACTTGATTTTACATTACATTGATCAACATGATTCCTTCGGGTTCCAACCATCTTATAAAACCCAATAAGAATACTGCGAGAGGAAAAAATCATGCTAGGGAAAATTACATAATAAAGGGGGAGTACCTTCAATATCTAACATCTTAGGATTAATTATAATATCGTTACCATAATTCTAGGGCTATAACCTATAGTTATACATAATCTTAGGGACATCCCTAGGCACACATTAGAAATATTTCTAGTGATCTCACTAAAGTTCTTGCATCCTAGTTTCCAAAGGATGACTAAACCTTTCCTCTAATACCAACTATAGAGACCTAAAGCTTGATGTACACGGACATTACAATACATTTGAGGAATACTTAATACACAAAAAAACCCAACACTCATGGATCGTAATAGTTTAGTTTCTTTGGAAACTCGGAGCATAATCTTCTAATAATGGTGAATGATCTCCAACATCTCCCATAAAGATCATCCCCTTTGGATTTCTTACCTAAAACCTTTCTCTATATCCTGGGGAAAAGAAAACATATAAAGGGTGAGATCAAATTCTCAGTAAGTGTAAGCATGGAGAAAATAAAACAAAACATATACATTTGAACATAAAAACATGAACATAATGTTTAATCATCAAAATCTTGAGTAATGACAAAAAACATGGAAGTACGTAAGGAATAGATCATAATATAACATCAATCATGATAAAATTACTTGGATATAAAACATTTAATTGTGGAAAAACATTGAGCACCTAATATTTTCCATAGTAGCCAAGGCATTGTTTCCAAGACCATCTTAGTGGAAAAAGTCCCTTACTGAACCAAGTTCACTTCTCATTCCAGTCCTGTATCACAGAACCGGATTAACAAATCGGTCCAACCATCTCTATCTCATTAGATATAAATCATTACCCAATGCATTGGAGGGAGATATAGGTATCACCAATATCATAATGATATTATTCTTACTTGTGCCACATCATAAACATAAATCATTCATCATAACCCAATGTTTAAAAATTCTTTTCATAAACATCATCCCATCATAAAATAATCCATATAAAACAAATGGAGATCATTTAATAATAATAAAATTGAAACAATGTAAATAATATTGGTATTATACTTGAAACATAAACATTCTAAATAATTTCATCCTAGATGGAAAATAATTTTGATAAAACACTTGAAATGAATTCTTGAGGAAAATATCCTTTCTTCTTCAAAATCATTTTCTATTCACAGAATGCAATGCAATTTTAAAATAAAAATATTTTGATGAAAATATTCATGAATTCTTCTATAGTAAGATTCATTAAAATAAGGTGTTATGAAACAATAAAAATCCATTCATGCAGTATAAGTTAAAAAAAATATTCTCCTCTTACTTTTGTCGAAAAAATCAAAAAGTACCACGTATGGTAAACAAAACAAAGATTCTATCTTTAATTCAAAGTAAAAGTCAAAGAGGGGTAAAAAGGACTCTAAAATTACATGGAATAATATAAAAATCTTTATGAAAACCATTTCCATGTTCATGGATGAAAAATATAAGTAGAGTAAATACTTACATATAAGCAATCTCGAATAAAAATGACATTGAAAAATTATCCCTTACCTTATGTGCAATTTCATTCGTATGTGTATGAGACACCTGTATAGTGGGTTTAAAAATATTATTTACTTGTAATATAACCATAATAAAATTTATGATATCAAATATGATTCACTTATGACTTTATATTATCCGTTCATTTGTCAATTCCACGTTAAAGCAGCATTTTCGGTAAAATCATTTCATTTATCGTCCGTCTTTTGACTTGTAATTATTAATATGATTACATGGATAATGATTACCTAATTACATAATATAAAACTTTATTTATATATAATATATATTTAGAATATACATATATAAAATATATCGATAAATGGAAATAAATACACCGTTCATCGAGACGGTAGGTCGTACGTATGCATGGATGCTGTTTTCGTTTCCTTATTGAATTGAATAGAATTAAGTAGATGAAATAAATATATAAATAAATACAGTAGAATTGTTATGTAATATATTTAATGATTACTTATTATATATTCTTTATAATCATTCTTTAATTGTTAACTTGGAAAATGAATCTCATCGCGTCGTGGAGACGGTAATCCGTACTTACACACAAGCGATGATATCGTTCACATATTTATTTAATGTAATTGGAGTGGATGATATAATATCATAGAATCATTATGTTTTTATTATAATCATATATAGTTTTTCTTTACATCATTATACCTATCCAAGTAAGGTGGTGGTGGAAAAACTGATTACACCATGGTGTGGAGACGGTATTCCGTACGTACGCACGCGCGGTGATTTCATTTTCCGTAGGATGGATAAAAGGTGAAATAGGGTTGTTTCATATTTATAATAACACATAAGTATGTAATTAATACTTTTGTTATTTCTTTATAATGAAACAACTAAAGAAGAAGAAGTAGAAGAAGAATGAAACATGAAAGAGTCGGTAGAAGAGATTACCTCTTCCTCGACGGACATCCTTTAAACTTTTTCTTATGGAACTAGAGTTGGTCTTTTGAGAAGACAAGAACCACTATGATATAAATAGAGAGGTTGAGAAGAGTAATTGGCAGGAGTTTTCTGAACTTCATGGCTCGAAATTTTGTGAAGAGAAGAGGAATGGGGTTCCCTTTTTATAAGAGATGAGAGGGCCAGTTTTGGAAACTTCAAAAATATTAATTTATAATAAATTCAAACCCCACATAAAAACTTCCAAAATGAACCAAATCCGAAATTATATTCTATTGGGTTGTAATATAATCAACCAATAATATTTATACATGTTGGCAATTTATTTTGAACATTATCAACATGATTTATCCTTATTTAATCTATTTAATTTTATTTGTGGTAATAAGATTCTAATTTATAAATTGTTATAAATAATTACTTGTGTGTTGTAAATTATTAATAATTGGATATTTAATGACATTTTAGACCATATAAATTTCAATTTATAATATTTAAATATTTTTGTGATTTTTAAACAAGTTTATAATATGTTATCTTTATAAAATAACAATAACATCATTTTTGACATTATTCATCTATTTTCATTTAACTAAAATCCAAACGGATGATATATTCTAAAAAAATATTAAATAGATTCCTAACATGTCACATTTTTCTAGAAAATTCGTGGAGCACATTAAAATAGTTCATATAATATTTATTTTAATATTTTTAAAACCAATTAATTAGTATATCTCTTAATAAAATAATTAGTAAAACATTTTTGTATAATTATTTAATATACTTATTTTTTACATGAAAATTAAAACTAAAATCCTATGATGAATTTAATTCTCAAATATTTTATAATAATAATTTTACTCAAATTTATCATCTTAAAATAACAACATGTAAATTGTTATATTTATTATATTATGAAGGTGACATCATTAGAATCATTTAAAATAAAACAATATAAGTGTCATAATCTCCATAATAAGAATCCAAATGGTCAAACATTCAGCCAGTGGATGATTAGGGTTTATATATACACTACAAATAAGTTTTGTTCATATTTTTTGGCCTTTTGATATGTATGTATATTTCAATAAAAACTATATTATTGATTTTTCACTAAATAAATAATTTCTACATCATTAATGGATAAGAAAATATGGTAATTAAATAACTCGTAAAAAATACAAATAAATTACCATGATATAGAAAAACATTTTAAATTTCAAATGAGTATTTATAAATGAATTTATATTTTGTATAACCATATATTAAAAACACATTAATTATTAATGTTTGAGTGAGACATATTTCAATTTTTTTTAAATAAAATATAATAAAGGTCATAATCAAATACAAGTGGGATCCATTATATTCAATTTCTCACCATGAATGATTTAGGAAAAAATATAATCATCCAAGTATATTAAGACAACTATTAGGGTAATTTTATAATATTATATTTACCATTAATTACCCGATTTACCTTTAACTATGGTAAATAAAATATACCGTAGTTACTATTCAAAATGCCTAAAAATAAAAAGTAGATTATTAACATAATTTGGACCCACTAATTCCAAATATGGAATCCATTTTTCCTAATTCAATTTAAATAAGTTGCATAAGTTAATTTAAAATTAATCTCATTGTTAAGAAAATGAGTTTTAAAAGTTAAAACATTGCAAAAGATTGAAATGATTTTACCTATTAATTCAATGTAAAATCAATGCTAATGACATACGTTATATTAAATGGTAAATATATATTATATTTATACTTTAAAACCATTAAATAATATAATTTTACGATTTAAATTATTATGATTAAAAAAGTTGATTTTGATTAAAATATAGCGTGTTTTTACTATTCATTAAAATATGAATGCTATCAAAATAATATGAAAGTTTTATCCAAAGTAAACTTTTATATCCTGATTCCAAATAAGAATTTTATTTTGTCGAGCTGAACATATAAAAATGTAAAAAACTAGATTTAATGTGGCTGTGCCATCAAAAGGTGGGAAAACTGCATTTTTTAAAAATACTTATTTTACCCAAAAAATATATATTATTCTTATACCATGTTCTAGAAAATGGGTGAGACAAATAAAAATGTTATGAAATTAAAATTTTATTTTATACTATTCATAACAGCTAGTTCATAATAATATTATAATAATATATCATTGTTTAGTGAAACCCGGTATTGCGTACAACACACACTATCGAGGAAGGTCACGATTACGTGTAATGAAAGCCAAGTTAGGGTTGCATGTATTGCAAGACTCCTTTTTTGTTGCGTATAAAAAAATCCAACCATATTTAATTTATACATTGAATATATATATATATACTCAATATTTCATAGAATAACTACTATCAAACAAAAATGAAATTATGTGTAACACGATCAAAGATTAGTGTTGCGTATAATGCAAGCTAATATGGTGTTGCGTATAGTGCAAGATAATATTGGTGTAGCGTAAAATAGAGATATGAAATAAATTAAGAACAATATATCTTATAAAATCTCTGTTTGTTACAGTTTTACCCATGGAATTTGTTTGTTAATCATTGAAGATAACTATTCAAAGGGTTGTGGAGAATCCCTCAATAGAATTAAATACACTGGATAATATATGTGACTATGTTTTCTCTATAAGAAAATATGGTGATCTTAAAAAGTGATATACAAATAAAATCCATGTTTGATACTCTATATTACATACATGATATTCTATAATGATGAGTGAAATATTCTAGTACTACTACATCCTCGATAATGAATATATATTTCTCGTGAAATAATAATAATGGATTATTTTTTATTTGTCTACTTCATTTTATTTTATGAGTATGTAACATTAACTTCAATCTCCCAAAAAACACTTAATTTTATATTTCTACTTTTACACAGAAAATAATTATTTCGCTTCAATATATATTTTTTGTGACTATTATATTCAAATGTTAGGATCATTTAGGTTGTAACTCATAATATCTAATGTAATGTTTTGTAATTAGGTTATTACAAGACTTACATAATTTCAATGTTACATGGTTATCTATCCACAATAAAGAAATCTTGTAATTGGGTTATGATTCCATGTGAAACATTAGATTAGTTCGCACATATCTTTAATTAGTTAGATAGGTATAAGATTAAATTATGCATAATTTATACCAATGTACTACAAAAAACTCATTGTTTTATTTTCACTATAAACACTACTTAACTATAATAATTATCTATGATAATTAATTTTAATAATAAAATTATTTTGTTAACCAGATCTAAAAATACCCCTTAAAACTATATTCCGTTATCGTATGTGATATAACACATTATTATTCAAAAATTAAACTTAGGTAAACTATAAATAATTAAAAACGTTTTAATATATCTATGTGCGTTAAAATCCCTCACATGAAATCCTTTTTGAAATTTTTTAATAATAATTATAGAACACATCAAACACCCAGGGATAAATGAAATAAAATATTTTTTTTATAAATTTGTGAACCATTAAACCACATAATATAATATCTCGTTTAAAATAATGGCATCAAAAATAAAAATATTATTCATTACAATTCATTCCAAAAACAATTATCTTAATTAATGCATCATTTTGAGCTATGATACCATGACTATCTTCTCCCATAATTGAATACAATTTCTATGTTATATTAGAGTTCTAAAAAATTAAACTGACTATATGACTTCAATATATTTTATATTCAATCTATTTAAACGTATATTACAATATTAAAGGATGATTATTTATCCAATGGCCTTGAAATATTTTTAAGATGTAGGAAATTATAATTTTAAATTAATTTTGGTGGGTCCAATAGTTAAATATAATAATATAAAATGAATGAATCACTCAAATGGTACCTCTAATAAAAATCATTTCATATTTCAATAAAAATATAACGATATCCTCAATAAATCCTAAAAAAGGAAACATATATATTAAATTCCTTTAATATGATCCATATAATAATTTCTATAATATTATGTAATAGTTTATTATATTTATAGGTATACCTAAAAAATAGAAGTTATTTAATTACCAAACATAAATATTTTGTTAATATTTACACCTAAATAATTATATTCCTCAATGAAATTTATTTAATTTTATTGACATAAAAAATTAATGAAATCAGAGGATGAATCACACCACCTTCCATTAAATATATTTCTATATATAATTAGTCATTCACATTAATTCAATTTGATAATGTATTTAGGTGTTTATTTAGAATAATATGATGATTCAATGAAATTGAGGGTAATATAAGAATGTTTTATACAATTTATTAAACCCGTATATGTTGTTAATTTTTAAAATAAAACAACTACATTTAAAAAAATTAATGAATTTTCGAAAATACAAATATTATTATCATATTTTTTCGAACGGGATGAATCTATGATTACCATAAGTGTTCAATGTACATGTTTGAACATTATATTTTAGATAATAATAATATTAATTACAGTTGATGAACCTGTAAATTTAAAAAAATACTAAAATAAATTCCTTGAAAAAATTTAAATTACCATAAATACATTATTCATGTTTTTTTGTCACATGAATTTTAAAAAAAATTGTTTAGTATTTTATTTTTACTATCTATATGAGTTTATGATCTTGAATACATCTATTTTTATATTTATTTATTTATAATATGTATTTTTTTTATTATTAATATGTTATTTTTTCAATATTGATATCAAAATGAAAAAAAATGTAGAGAACACAAAAAAATTAAAATATATATATCAAAAAATAAAACCATTAAAATTTATATATAACATATATTTTTATACTTGAGTATTAATAAAATATTTAAAATGTTAAATGTGAGGACCAAAATGTGAGATTATGTCTAAATAATGTTGGATATCATTGATTTTTCATAAAACTATGTTAGGATGGAATGGACACAATTTCAAACAATGGAACGTTGTGAGGTTTTATTTGTATAATAATATATGAAATAAACCAAACCTTATACCCTAGGTCACCTCTTCATGATTTTTTTGATTTAAGTAACTAGGTTAAAGTATTTACCTTATTATATAATGTTTGATGGGGATTGTAGCTTTGTGACATGAATCAATAGATGCTTTTTTCCTCTACCTTCTAGAAATATGTAAAACATTAATTGATAAGGGAATCATGATTGTAAACAAAAAATCAATAGAAATTAATTATATATCATCTTTCTCCATAAATGAAATTATGCATCAATATTTAATGAAATTTGATGAAATTTACATTCCTATATATCTTATGTAAATTATCATTATGAAAATAACTGACCAAAATTAATGTACCAAAAATAAATCCTTAAAAATAATTGAATCTGAAATGTATAAAGATTCAATTTCATTAATAATATCCAATTTACCATTCCAGATATTTCATTCTCTATTATTTTTCTCTATATAATCATAAGTACCTAGAATATATTCAATATATTTTATAGGAATTATATTAATTTATAACTAAAATATATTTTTTAATGAAATAATTTTTTGGAAATGTTCATCCATCAACTCAAAATGTATTTTTGAAATTTCAACCAAATGATTTATTTCATGTATTATTTAAAATGACTTCATTATCCTTGTCGAATTTACCATTAGTTCATTTTTAAATGTTGAATCCATACTTTTCACATTTGTAAAATTTGATTAATTTATTGTTAGTTATGGGATAATTTTAATTTTATCATTGCACAAATTATTATTATAATTATAATAGTGATTTATTAATCACATTATTTATTCATTTTAACCCCTTGAATAATCTATTTACTATATATTCGTGTATATAAAAAAAATAGGTAATTATATTGAAAATATTAAAAATTTAATAATTCACCATAATAAACTATATATTTTTTCATATTGAGATAGTGAAGCTTACAATTTTATATTCCCTATTGAAAATACATTTTTATAGCATTACCTATGTTTTGGGTTCAAAATTATGAAACTGAATTTTATAATGAATGTATTATTTATATGAAATTGGATGCACTGGAATTGTAAAAGAATTTATTTAATAAAATGTAAAATTAAAATTTATTGTATTAAGAGAACATGAAGAAATTTGATTTTGGGGATTGGTATTCAGCCTAATGTATCAGTTCCCTTAGTATTAGGAAAATATGTTTCTGTTTAATAAAACACCAATTATTTATTGGGAAAGAGATAAAACATTCAAGATTTCAATATAATGAATATTAATTATATAAGAAAATAGTTATATAGTATAGGTTAGAAAATGGTGTCTAGAAATTTTAAAAATATAATAGATCAAGATTCATTTCAATACCTTTATATTTTTCAATTTTAAACCATATTATATCCTCAATTATAAATTTTATGAACAAGTACAATAAACTAAATTTTTTATTCACAAAGTTGATAAAGCTAAACAAATTTTATTTCTATTAAATCTATTGTAATGAATTTATTATCTAGTAATTACCATATCTATATGTGAATAATAACTAAAAAACAAAATAAATGTCAACAAAATCCTCATATTAATCCATTTTTATTGAATTCAATATTTAATTCGAAAACATTCTCACTTCCACGTTGAATCTACTTCTAATTAGATTTTCATGAGATATCTATTTTACATTTCAAAAAATCTAGATATTAGATAAAACTTTCCTACTGATTCTATCATAGTGGTTTGAAAATGGTTTTCCACACCATGCCAACAACTATACCATGGTTGAAAGGACATCTTCCCATTAAATCACTATTAATTTATATCTTGTATGAATGGAACATCCCTATCATAATTTGGAATTATAGTGTGTCTTTTGGATGACCACTCAAATGGGTCATATATAAGTCACTTACTCTAAATATAAATTTTGAAATTCATAAAATTACTATTTTATTTTAGCACAAACCATTTCTAATATTTTTTTATTTTTTTATTTTTTATAGGACCATATTAAAATATTGAAGCACAAAAAATATATCATACTTCATTTGATAACATATACAATGATTTTACTACAAGGGTTCCTTGATGAAAATAATATAAAAATAACCATAAAAAATAATTTATTAATATAAAGTAAACAAAATAAAATACTAAAAAAACTGTAAAATTATATGTGAATCACTAAATCAATAATAAATTATTACCTTTTGTTTTATAATGTAATGTCTCATTACTCTATCAATGTCCTTGAAACATTAAATTTCATGATTTTCTAATGGTTAACATGGTCATATATGTTTGAGATATGATAATGCTGGAAATTTGAGTCATTAGTGTAATCTCTTCATGGATAATAATGGAGTCTGGAGATGGAATAAAAATGATGAAAGTTGTAAGGAGAATCATGGAGAGGATACACTCCAACAATACCAAAGCATGGTGAATAGGAAAATCTCAATATGGATCATGAATTTTTTTTTGATATATTTTATGAATAAAAATAATATTTTCTATATGGATTTTTTGATAGTAATGGATGAATAATATTTTTTAAATTTTTTAAAATTTAATAGACTTTTATATGTAGAAATAGCAGCCATATTCTACCTATAATATTATAATCCACCTCTCGGTTATCCATTGGTATTTTCGTTTATTATTTTTATTTCCATGTGTTTGTGGTCATCCACTGTTTCATAGTGTACTTTTATATAGTTGGCGGAAGACATCCTAGTACATGATACGACCAATTTCCCCCTTAAATAGTTGGTGAAATGTAATCGTTTCATGTAAATTCCTTCAAAAATATTTAAAATATATTTAATATATAGAATTTATTTTCATTATTCATCTCTCTTGTCCCTCTCCCTTGTTTAACCATGTATGTGGGTAGATTTAGTATGAACTGTTTGATGACTAGAGAGAGGATTCATCTTCATCATCAACCACACTTTTTCTTCTATATCCTAAAATATTTTATGTGTCCAACAACAAGATTTTAAAGGGTAATTCCACCATATCATGTAAGAGTCAAATTATAACTATATTTATTTTGATCATGTTTCTTATAGGAGGTTTATCAAAGAAGATCAATTGAGTTTTAATGATTTTATTGAGTGTTATATAAATAATGTGACGTTTTATATGTTCATCAATTTATAGAGATACATTTCAAATAATTTGGGTTAAAAAATTAGAATTTTATATTATGTCGATTAAGGGTTTTTCAAGAATCATATCCAACTAACATATCAATCTTTAGATAATATGGTTTCATTAAAAGTTTTTTATGGCCATGATAATCAAAGATGCTTATACAAGATTTTAGAAAGTGGGTTTTTATTTCATGATAACAGAGTAACCCCATGTTTGAGCTATATAGTAAATAATTATAATATTATTATATAAATTAAATGTTTAATTTGATGGGAATTTAGGGGAAGTAGGTTTGATGAACCTAAGTACTAGATGATCATGTCACGTATAAGTATTGATAATAAGGGTGATCTATTATAATCAATGTGTGGATACAAAAAACAATTCACTAAGATATTACTTACGCTTTGAATTCGATTTAATAGAGATGTCTTATTAAATTTTTGGTGTAATAATAGAGGCAGTCTATCCTTAAGTAGGACATTAACAACCTTTACTAAATCATTATGATTATATAAGTCTTCTAGATAATTTGATAGATGAAATTATTATTTTATGGCTATGTGTAAAATATGTTTTTTTTTCTAGAATTAAAAAAATATAGAGGCTGTGTAACTCGATGTATGAGTATAGTGACCTATACAGATATTATGTAGTGATTTGAGGAATTTAAATTGAGTGTTGGGCTAGTGATGGTCCATTTTATATATATCCTTAGTGGGAGGTGAGTAGTTACCTGAGACTGGTTTATTACATATACCAATTAGAGTCTTGGGTGATTATGAGTTATAATCTATTGATTTATTCATATTTTTATGATTATCATATAATTGAATTATGTTTTTTTTCATAACATGAGAACCATTTTTATGGATTAAGGGTCTATAAAGATTTAAAATATTTTAAATATAGATTTTCTGAAATTGGGATAGTCAATAAACCCTATGTATATCAAGGAGGTATTCTTGTGATGAAAAAGTTATTTTAGAAAATGTCAAGATGGTATTCTCATCATGATATGGGTCACATTTTTTATGGGTTATTTATGAGATAATGAATTCATTCCACAATTTTCCACGAGGATGACTGTGATTTTCATTTTGTTATTATTATTTAAATATTCAAATCATCTTTATAGAACAATAATTTTTGGCACTAAAATTTGAAGGATCTTTATAGGATATATGGTACCGATGCAATAACTATATAAATGATATTTTATATCCCTATGATGTTATACTTGAGCCTAAAAATATTACATTATTGATAGTGTTGCATCATTAATCTTAGGTGGTAAATTATTCATCAACATTGTTTATTTTTAATATATTATTCACCCATGGTTGTTTATATAATTATAAATCCTTATACATATTTATATAATTAGTGATAAATCATTCACCCTCATTTTTTAATTCATATTATATCATTCACCCATGCATTGAAAAAGTTGTAAAAAACTATTAACCAATATTATTTTATTATTGATACATAATTTAACTTGGATTTATTTAATCACTGGAAAATATTTTATCAAATTTTATTTATGTTAATAAATCATTGAACCAATATTTATATAATCAATGTCAAATGATTAAACCATGGATATTTATATAGTGATAAATCATTCACTAATATATATATTGTTATAGATATATTAAATGTAACATCCCTAGATTTTATAGTACGTTATTTCTTCAATGTAATGCAATAACTTGCACTACACGAAACACTGAGTTCAAGCACATCATGACATACTAAACTAGCTATTCAAAAGCGGTTATTAATATTATTTACTGAATTTCAAACATTATGTTATCCTTAAAATTTAATAATCCATATTATGAGTTTCTTAGACATAATGTAAGAACTAATTCATTTTTTTATTATAAAAGAAGTATTTTTCAAGAAATGAACTTTTACCACCTTTTAATGGTGAACCCTTTTTAAAACAAATATTTGAAACATTTTTAAATTAAATTTGACACAATAAAATTCTACTTTAGAATTGAGACATAATAATTTAGTTTTAATAAATTTTCGGTGTCTTTCTGATAACATTCATATTTGGGTGAATAATGAAAAATACTATATTTTAACTGATAACAAATTTTTTAATCAAAATAGTTTAAAGTGTTAAATTATTAAATTTTAATGGTTTGGAAGTATAATTAGATTATATTTTTACCCTTTAATCCAATGTTAGTCATTGGAATTAATTTCACATTGATGTTATACATAAACAAGTGTCAATCTTTTGATAGTTATTGTTTCATAAAAACATGCTATTTGTTTTAAAAACAGGAATTAATTTTATATTTAAAAATTAATCATCAATGTTTTGAATTTGGTAAAATAGACTTAATTTTTGGATTTGGAATATTGATATTAGCCTATGGTGAATTTTTGGTATTTTTTTTGAAAACGTTCAATTTTTAAGGAATAGTGTAAAAACAATAAGTTATCTTTTAAAAACGAATTTTTATTTAAATAATTATTTAATTTATTTAAAATAATTATATGTCAAAATAGATACATAATAAATATATAAATTCTGGGTAATTTTTTAGACTTAATTTATAATAATGTTAGATATATAAAAAAATTTATAGAACTTTTCACCGCGTTTTACCCACCTCCAAGGAGAATTTGAAAATTCAAAAAAACGTATGTTTACCACTTATGTCAGTGGAATTTCAAAAATACTAGAGACATGGTTGATATTAGTATTTAAAATGTGGTACAATAAGATAAAAATAATTTTTGGTGAATTGTAATTTTATTTTTTTATTTACCATGGTTAATAGTAAATATGCAGATTAAGCATAAAAATGATATTATTTTTACCTTAAAACATGTCCTAATTCTATTAGATAAGTGTAATTTGACCAAAAACAACCTTATGAATAAAATATGACCCTTTAAGTCCACATTAATTAGATTAAGTCATTTATTATAATTTAATTTAAAGAAGAGTTAAAAGAGTTAAAATCAACGTTTAATAACTAAACCATTTTTAATATAGAGTAATACATAAGATAAATTCACCTATAAATATAAATTATAAATATAAAAATATTTAATAATTAAAATTATGTTATTTATAATTTTTAGAGATTATATAATTAAATTTATTAATGACACAATGATGATGCAGTAATTACCTTATTAATAAAAGAATCAAATAAATGGTATTAAAAATATTAAAATAAATATAATTTCAATTTTTTTATAACCTAAAAGAATTTTAATTTTGAATATGACATGTTAGGATTCATTCAATGTATTTTTTTTGAAGTAGTCATCCTGTAATTATTTTAACAAAAAACAAATACCAAATAGTGTCAAAATCAACATAAAATAGATTTATAAAAAAATACTATATTATTAATTGATATAATGGTCATAAAAATATATGTTTCCCCTAAAATACATATATAATAATATATATGACATTGATGAACAACTTGGGGTTCTATAGGCATTATATAGTAGGTCTATTAACCATATACTGTAAAAATACAAGAAGAAACGGTAAAAGTTAAATTATTTAACTTAGAGTTAAATCTAAATGATTAAGATAAAATGTAGCCTAAACATGTCTAAAACCTATTGGATGAGAGTCTTTATACCCATACTTACCCTATCCTAGAAATAAGTCACTTTGGAGCCATTATAAACCGAATATGAATTTATTATAAAAAATATATTTTATGTTTTTTCAAAGGTGCCTCTCACCCCTCTTATAAAAGGGCACATACCCTTCTCTAAAATTCACACCACAAAATCCATTTGGATCAGCCAACCCCTGACCAAATATCCACCCAACTATCCTAACTTCATCATAGAGTCCTTATTTTGGTCAGAAATCAAACCTAAGGATCCCTTTTAATCCAATCAATAGGAAGAACATGAAGAAAAGGTAATGATTTCACCACCCTCTTTCAAGTTCTATCATTCTTATACTTACTCTTTCTTTGTTGTTTCCATTCTAAAATTATAAATCTAGTATCTTATATATACTGTGATTTTATTATAAATATGGAACAACTATATTCATAATTCTATCCATCTTATGACTGATAATGTCACCATGCGTGCATACGTACGGCTTACCGTCTCCATGTCGTGATGTAATTTTTTTATTCAACACTATTTTATTTCCATGGATATAATTATGAGTAATATGTATATAAATAATGAAAATAACATTCAAATATCTCTGTAAAATTAATATACAATCCAATTCCACACCTTTATGGAAATGATTTTGTCGCTCGTGCGTACGTACGGATTACCGTATCCATGACGCGATAAGATTCATTTCCATGTTCACCATTCATCAACAATTATAAAAATATATATTACTAATAAGTAGGTAATATATGACATAATAATGCTACTTGAGATATATATATATATATATATATATATTTACTTACATATATCTTATTCACTTAGTTCCATTCAATAAGATATGAAAACGGAAACAACGTTTATGCGTACGTACGGACTAGCATCTCCATCAATGGTGTTTTTCATTTCATATAAATGAATATTATAAATATTTATATTCTAAATATATATAATATATAAATCATTTTTTATATTCTGGAATTATTTAAATCTCGATCTATGTGATACAATCAAGAGTAACAAGTTAAAACATGTTTGATAAAGAAAATGATTATTAACCAAAATGTTAATTTAACATGGAAATTATTATTAAATTGGAAGTATAAAGTCATAAATGAATTATGTATGATAAAATAAATATTTATAAGGTTCTGGTATAATTTAATAACATACTACGATCTTCATACAGGAGGTTAAACGTACCCTCGACTAAAGGAATGTTCAAGGTAAGGGTTAATTTCTCAATATCATTATTATCTGAGATTGTTTATGTGTAAGTATTTACTGGGACAATGCTATCATCCATGTCCATTTTACATAAAACTGATTTCAAAATGAATATTTGAAGGATTATTTAAAGTTACTCTTTATCAAGATTAGAATTTTAAATGTTTTAAAGTTTTATCTTTCTAAATTTTTTAATTAATGTCCATGTTTTCAAAATGATTTTAAGGATTTATTTATATAGACATGAATGTTTTGAAATGATAACTCATTTAAAAATATTCAATGTGGTATGGGAAAATTTGATTCAAAAATCTCTTTTAAATTAATTCCTTTATAAATGTGTGACTTTTAAATTATTTTACAAATAGAATATTTCTCTCAAAAAGTTTTACTCATCATATTTAATTATGTCACCATCCTTTATTGGATATTATTTTTGATTGAGGTTGATTTATTATAATTGAATCTTACATATTGTATTTAATGATTTATGATATGTTTGACTATTGATGTTCTATTTTTATTCCATTCATGGTTTATTGTTAATGTATTGACATTACGTATGATAGTTTTAATTCAATTGTTTATGTTATGTTTCAACTATTAATATGAGGAATGAAGTGGAATTAGTAAGTGATAGGTGGATCCCACTATAGCTCCTCGATGCATCAGTAGGTCTCATGAGACAAACTACTTTCTTGGCACAAAGCCTTGAAAAAAATTTAATTTGTATTCTTGGAACGATGCCATGACTAGGTGGTATTGATGTCCGGCATTAGGCATTCCCCCATTATGAAATTAGTTATTACATGTGATTATTCAACTAGTATAATATCCATGTTCATGTTTATATGGTAATGATTGATTTATTTTTTCCATATTTTGTTCAATATTATGTTTAATAAGGCTGTTATTTTTTTCACACATATTTCCTTGAGAGTTTATAGCTTCCGCAAAATTATTTACCCTTACTAAGCATCTGATCTCACCTCATTATTATATTAAATTTTCCTAGGATTCCAAGAAGTGTACTATGATTGATATGTATGGTTAATCATGGGGATTAATGGAGTTATCGAAGGATCATTAATGTTGTGTTTTATTTTCTAATGTGTAATGTAACGTTCATGTATGTTATATATTATTCAAGACTGCTAAGCTGATCTTTCCATCGAGACTTGATTCCTTTTAATCATTCCAATGTATTAAAATAATGCAGTGAACCTAGGTAACTATGGTTGGGGTGTTACAGTTGGTATCCGAAGAATTTTATAAAGAACCATGGAATCTAGATTTAGATATAATCTGATTAGAGCACATAACCCTATGATAGACTTTGAGGATTAATATATAAGAACTTATTAAACGTTTTGTGTTGTAGAGATTTATTGAGTTTTCCAAGTAATACATCTCTATCTAGATACGATCAGGTAGAGGCGGCTCTGGCACAGATGTTCATAGGGGTAAAACACGAAAACACCGCTTTGAGCTATACTCAAATGGGAACTGGTGTACGACAACGGACCTTGCTACACTATTGGTTATGAAACTCCCGGGGATTTTCATAAGATTATTATCATTTTGTTTAAAAAACACTGTGAATGGTTTATGATTATATACCTCCTCCAAGAAAACATTTTTGTTATTATGGATTATATCCATAAACTGTTCAATTTATGTTAGGTATTTTAAATGTTTGGAATTATGAATTGTGATTCATAAACTATCCTAGTGTATACCAATTGTTTAGAAATGGCACCCAATAGAAGGAATGAGAACTCCAACAATACGTATGATACAAAGAGTAAGAAGGGTCATATCATTCATGGTATTAAGACAACATTAAGAAAGGAAATAGTCTCCCATGTATTATAATCATATGAATAAATAGTATCATGTGTTAATAAGATCAGTAATGATTTCTCTGAATACTATGGCTTTTAAGGGAAGCCATAGAATAAAAGGATAGTATAAAGAAATATGGATAAAGGAAATAAGGGACATAATGTTTTTCCAATATGTGATAAATTTGGAATGAATCAACTTGGTAAATGTTTTAAGGGAATGGGAGTTTGTTATATGTTTTGAGAAAAAGGACACCAAGTATGTTATTTAAAGGGTTAGAAATAGTTTTCATATGTAAAATGCTTCATCTGCAAGGTGTTGAGACACTAGTGAATCAATTTCCCATTCATAAGAGTATATCGTAAATGATGTTATTGGATAATAATCATGTTACGGTACTACCACAGATAAAGAGGGATGACTATTTTTCTTATGTTGTTGTTATAGAATTATTTCATTTGAGTGTTGTATCAACAGTATACTAGTTACATTAATTATGGAGATAGATACGGATTGTACTGAAGTACTATTTTATTGAGGATTTGATATTTTATGGTTTTAAGAAAAGTGACTTAATAGTAAGATACACTTTTTGGAAAAAAATAGTTGAAGGAACGGTGATCCTTAATATGGTCCTCATAATGTTGTCGTGATTTTGGAGTAAGAGATAGTTGATTTTGGTAATTCAGGATGTTGTAATGTTGTAAACGAATACACAATTAAGGCATTGACATGTTATTACTAAGAAAAAAGGATCCTCATTATGTTTATCTTCATTATAAACATTGCACTAAGATTTTGGAGAAACGTTTTTTGGATAATTCTAAATGTATGAATGGATTAAGTTTGAAATTGGATACTGTTGTTAAGGTTATTTTTTGATTTCTATAAAAAGGGAATCCCAGAGGTCGGGTGGCAACTCGTCACGTCTGGAAAGGCCGCGAGTCTTGAACCCGCAACCGATGTGAGGCAAGGGTGTATCACCTATCTCTGAACCATGTGATGTCCTGGATTTAATAATGTAGTTTTTTAAAGGGTCTGATATGTAAATTATAAAATCATTATTTTTGAAACCCTATAGGTTAGGATAAATAGAATATATTTTTTGAAACCTTTTAGAGTGAAAGATGAGTTTGTGGTAGGAATTAGTTGAAGGATGAAACTCTACTAGAAAATTATATCTATAAATATATATATATATATATTCCCTTCTTATTTTATGGATAAATTTATTATTAAACATTATGGTTAACATCTTAAAACTAAAAATGTGTTATCCTAATACCTTACGTTTTGTTGAACTGATGGTATTTTAAATCATCATATATTGGTGGATTTGAGGCACACAATTCTTCAATTGTTTATGATTGATGACCTCAATCACTCCTGATAAGTATTTATGTTTTTCCTCCAATTATGTGTCTCTAATTTCCACCAATGTTCTCCTAATCAAGAACATAATTTGGTGGTGACTTTTTCATTCCCCCTTTTCCTCTTATTAACACTAAATTTTATTAACCCAATTTTCGACGTGGGTTTTCCCACAAAGGTATTTTCTATTTTCAAATTTTTATTTTTGAAGAACAATTTTAAATTCTGAGGATGAAATTTATTGAAGGAGGGATGAATGAAACACCCCAAGATTTCAAAGTATGTTATTTGTTCAATGTAATCGAATAACTGGCACTACACACAACACTGAGATCAAGCGCATCCCGACTTACCAAACTAGCCCTTCAAAAGCGGTTATGAATAGTATTAACTTAATATTGAACATTATATAATCCTTATAATTTTATAATCCATACTATGAGTTTCTTAGACATACTGTAAGAACTAATTCATTTTTTTCATATAAAAGAATTATTTTTAAAAAAATGCACTTTTACCGCCTTTTAATGGTGAATCTTTTTAAAATCCAATATTTTAAACTTTTATATATCCAATTTGACCAAATAAACTTATTATTTAGAACCGGGACATAACAATTTAGTTTCAATATTGGGTTTTTTTCTGATAACTTTCATATTTGGGTGAATAGTGAAAAATAATATATTTTAACTGGAAAAACTTTTTTAATCAAAATAATTTATAGTATTAAATTATAAATTTTAATTGTTTGGATGTATTATTATATTATATTTTTACCATTTAATCCAATTTTGGTCATTGAAATTAATTTTACATTGAAATTATACATAAACAAGTGTTAATCTTTTGATGGTTATTGTTTCTTAAAAACAGGCTATTTATTTTGGCAATGATAATTAATTTTAAATTAATAAATGCAACTTCTATGTTTTGAATATGGTAAAATAGACTTACTTTTTGGATTTGTAATATCTAAATTATCCTAGGGTTATTTTTTTGAAATTTTTGGAAAATGTTCAATTGTTTATGAATAGTGGAAAAACACTAAGATATCGTTTAAAACCGAATTTTTATTTATATAAATATTTATTTTATTTAAATTTATATTAGGTCAAAATATATATATAATACCTATATAATATCAATTTAATTTGTTGGATTCAATTTATTATAATATTAGATATATTAAAAAATTTATGAATTTTTCACCGTGTTTTAGCCACCTCTTAGGATAATTTGTGAATTCACATAAAACCTAATTTTACCGCATAATTGAGTGGAATGTCAAAAATACAAGAGACACGGTTGATATCAGTATGTAAAATGTGGTTAAATATGATAAAAATAATATTTTTGAATAGCAACTTTTTACTTTTATTTACCACGGTTAAAAGTAAATAGGGTAATTAAGCGTAAATATTATATTATTATTACCCTAACACATGTCCTAATTCTACTGGATAAGTGTAATTCAACCTAAATCAACTTTAGGAATTAAATATGACCCTTTACCTCTACATGAATTAGATTAAGACATTTATTATTATATTATTTAAAGAAGAGTTAATAGAGTTAAATTCAACATTAAATAACTAATTAATTTTTAATATAGGGTGATATATAAGATAAATTCACATATAAATATTCATTAAAAATATAAAAATATTTCCTACATAATGGTATTTTATTTATAATTTTTTATTGATTAAATAATTAAATTTATTAGTGACACAATGATGATGTAGTAAATACCTTATTATAAATAGAATCAAATAAATTGTATTATAAATTTTAAAATAAATATAATTGAAACCTTTTTATGACATTTAAGAATTTTAAAGGTGAATATGACATGTCATGATTAATTAAATGTATTTTTTTTTTGAAGTAATCATGCTGTTATTATTTTAACAAAAAACAAATACCAAATAGTGTCGAAATTGACATAAAATAGTGTTTAAAACAAATACTATATTATTAATTTATCTAATGGTCCTAAAATTTTATGTTTCGGCCAAAAAACTTATATAATAATATATATGACATTAATGAACGAATTGGAATTAGTTTGGCAGTATATAGTAGGTTTATTAACAATATAGTGTAAGAATACAAGAAGACACTATAAATGGTAAATATTTTAACATAGAGTTAAATCAAAATGATAAGTTTAAAATGTAACCTAAATTTGTTTAAAGCATATTGGTTGAGAGGATTTCTACCCATACCTACCCTATCCTCTAAATAAGTCACCTTGTATCCATTATAAAGTGAATATTAATTTATTATAAAATAATATTTTAAGTTTTTCAAAAGGTGTCCCTCACCCCTCTTATAAAAGGGAACATCTCCTTCTCTAAAGTTCACACCTCCAAATCCATTTGGATCAGCCAACCCCTACCCAAATATCCTCCCAACTATAATAACTTCATCTTAGAGGCCTTACTTTTTTCGTAAAGCCATCGTAAGGAGCCCTTTTGATCTAATCAAAAGGAAGAACCTGATGAAGAGGTAATGATTTGACCACCCTCTTTAAAGTTCTCTCATACTTCCACTAACACTTTCTTTGTTGATTACCTTCTAAAATAATAAATCCAGTATATAATATATATTTTGATGTTATTATAATTATGGAACAACTATATTCATTATTCTATACATCTTACTAATGATAATGTCCCCATGCGTGCGTACAAACGGCTTATCATCTCCACGTCATGGTGTAATTTGTTATTCAACACTATGTTATTTGGATGGATAAAATGATGAGTAATATGTATATAAATAATAAAAATAACAAGATAATGTCTCTGTGAAATTAATATACCATTCAATTCTACACCGTTAATGAAATGTTATTGTCGCTCGTGCGTACGTACGGATTACCGTATCCACTACGTGATGAGATTCATTTCTATGTTCACCATTCATCGACAATTATAAAACTATATATTACTAATATGTATGTAATATATTAAATAATAATTCTACTTGAGATATATATATATGTTCATACATATATCTTATTCACTTAGTTCTATTCAATAGGATATGAAAACGAAAACAGTGTTTATGCGTACGTACAGACTACTGTCTCCATAAACAGTGTTTTTTATTTCATATAAATGACTATTATAAATATTTATTTTCTAAATATATATGATATATAAATCATGTTTTATATTCTCGAAGTATTTAAATATTTATCTAAGTGATAGAATCAAGAGTAAAAAGTTGAAACATGTATGATAAATAAAGTGATTATTACCTGAAATGTTAATTTAACATCGAAATTATTATTAAATTGGTTGTATAAAGTCATAAATGAATCATGTATGATATCATAAATTTTAATAAGGTTCTGGTATAATTTAATATCATACTAAGGTCTTCATACAACTGGTTTAATCTACCCTTGACTAAAGGAATATTCAATGTAAGGGATAATTCCTCAATCTCATTATTATCCGAGATTGTCTATGTGTAAGTATTTTTTTGGATATTTTTATCATCTATGTCCATTTTTCATAAATCTGATTTCAAAATAAATATTTTAAGGATTTTTGAAAGTTAGTCGTTATCAAGGTCATAATTTTAAGTGTTTTAAATATTTATCTTTCTAATTCATTTTAATTAATGTACTTGTTTTCAAAATGATTTTAAGGATTTATTTATATGGACATGAATGTTTTGAAATGATAATTCTTTTAAAAAGTTTCAAACTGGTATGGGACACTTTGATTCTAAAATATATTATAAATTAATTCCTTTTAAAATGTATGACTTTTATATGAATTTAAAAAAAGGATATTTCTCTCATAAAGTTTTACTCATCATTTCATCTATGTCAGCATCCTTTTCTTAATATTATTTTTGATTGAGGTTGATTTAATATAATACAATCATCCATATTGTGTTGAATGAGTTATGATATGTTTTACTATGTATGTTATATTTTTATACCATTCATGGTTTATGGTTAATGTATTGACATATTTCATGATAGTATTAATAAGATTGATTATGTTATGTTTCAACTATTCACATGAGAAATGCAGTGGACTTAGTAAGTGACGGGTGGAGCCTGCTATAACTCCTCGATGCAACGGTAGGTCTAATGATACAAACTAGTGTCAGAGCGTAATGCCTTGAGAAAAATATTATTTTTAGACTTGGCACGAGGCCTTGACTATGTGGTAATGACATCCGGCGTTAGGTACTCCCCCATTATGAAATTAGTTATTATATGTGATTATTAGACTAGTAGAATATCCATGTGCATGTTTATATGGTAATTTTTGATTTATTTTTTCCATATTATGTTCATGTTTATGTTTAATAAGGTTGTTGATTTTATCACACATCTTTCCTTAAAAGTAGATAGCTTCCACAAATTTTTTTACCGATTCTGAGCATCTGAGCTCACCCCTTTATTATGTTTTATTTTTCCTATATACCAAGAAGTGTATTATGATTGATAAGTTGGTTTAAGATTGTAGATTAATGGTGTTATAAATGGATCATTTATATTGTTTTTTATTTTAAAATGTATAATGTAACATTCATTTGTGTAATCTGTTTTCCAAGACTGCTAATCTGATCGGTTCTTCGGGACTTGATTCCTTGTAATCTTACAAATGTTTTAAAATAATGGACTGACATTGGGTAACTAAGGTCTAGGAATTACATTAAACACTCATGTAATTTATATGGAATTAAGTCAATAAAAAATATTATTAATTTTTTAATAAATTATTTACCCATTCATACTATGATGGAGATAACTCATCCATAATTTTTGATTTATTTGATAAATTATCAACCACACATAGTGAGCTATTAATCCTTATTAGAATTTTGTTTATAATTAATAATAAATCATTTATAAAAGTAAAACAAAAATGGTGTATCATATTTTAAAATAATGGTTGAACTCACAAATACCTCTTACCCCTAGGATAAATCATTAATTCAAATTATACCTCTCAATATTTGATATATATCAAGAAAATAAATAAAAATTAATAAAATACGAATTATTTAAATGATCTACTACTTTTCAAATCTTAGTCTATGAGATAAAAATTACATAAAATATTATTTTATATTCCTGTTGTTATCATAATTTGATCTAATCAAGTCCTTAGTCTTAGTATTCATAGTCAAATAGTTAAAATTATCTATTATTTTGGTCACATATAATAATTTATTTTGAAATTATGTGATGAGAAAACAAATTAAATCATTTTAAATAAAATCATTATATAATAACTAAAACATCAAATTTTTTTTGAATTTTAAATGAAATTACAGAAAATATATAATGACCACCCATATATAAAGAAAAATGATTTAAAAATATTGATTAAATGTAAATACATAAAAATACCACTACTAAAAAAATATACTTCAATATTTAATAACGATTTATTACAAATATTATCACATCATAGCTACCCCTTATGTTTTCTGAATAATGAATGTCTGGATTCATGTTAGACATGGAAGGTATTATGAAAATACTTTATATGATAAAACAATAGTCCTATAACATTCCAATATAAGAGTAATTACTTAAATTAAAAATTATTCCCAAATTATACCCTAATGTTATAAAAAAAACAAGTTTAGATATACAAACCATCCACATATCTCTATATATCACTCATATAATAATCCATTTTATTTTCAAAAAAATCTATATTACATTTTCATCAAAAATAGATAGGGGTATAATAAATATTATCCAAAAAGATATAGTTTTCTTTCATTAATTATAAAGAAATGTTTTTTTTCATATGTGATGAAATATCTAAAACCATGGTCAACCAACACTCACCATGATACAGAAATATTTTATTTATTTATATCTAGTACATATTTAAATCTTGTATAGTAGACCATTATATTTGTGCCCCTACATGAAAAAAATTATTCTCTAACAAATATTCTATTTATCATATTTTCTAGCATGGTTTCACATTATTGAACTTAAAACAAGACATAACATATTTAAACCATGCATGTTTTATATTGAATTAATATTTTTTCCCTTGATCAACCATAATGATGTTGTGGTTTTTGAAATTATCATAAATATTCACCATCATTCCATGTACATAATTATCTTTTAACCACATTTTTCATCTCTATGAATTATATAATCTATATCTACCTGGAATCATTTCAAATATCATAGTTTAACATTAATATTATTTATTTTTTCACTTAATAATAAAAACATTGTCTTTTTTGAGTATTGATTTAATATTATCATCCTATATCATTTAAATGTTCCCAAACACATATAAACTCTTATTTATGACTAAAATTTACTCAAACCATTAAAAACACACTTAATCCTGGAACAAATTAAATTATTTATTAATAAAATTTAAAATATAATATTATGAACAAATGTTAGCTATCAAATTTCTCTATATATAATTTAATATTTTTACTCAAGAAATTACATACACATTATAAGTAATAAAAACCAAGAGATCTAATAATTAAAAAACCAAAAAATCAATAAATTATAAATATATAATAGAATGTCAATATTCACATAAGAACATATTTTTAACAACATCCTTATAAATAAGAAATTAACCCATGTATTTTACTTTTCCAAAGAAATTAATAATATTATACATCTCTTCTATTCGTAAATTCCATATTCACCTTTTAATTAATGAAACTTTTTTCACTAAATAAATTAAAAATATTTCACTCATCAGTCACATATATTTTAATTAGAGTAAATTTAAAAAAAATATTAGGTGAAACAAAATAATGGTTTTTAGATTTCTGAAAATTTTAAAATTTAATGAGATATCTGACATTAATAATGAGGAAATTTGAAAACAATAGTCTAAGAATAATTTTTTTTATTTTGATGTGAGAATAAATAAATCACAATGAACATGAATAAATTTTGTTTTTAATTCAAGATATAAATTCTAACGTTAAATAAATAATGTTTTTAATAAGTTTAATATACAAAAATAAAAAAACATCCCAATTTAAAATTTACCAAATTTGCATTTTCTTGTTTATATTCACTTATCAACCTATCATATTACTCATTCAATTTTATAAATATGAATTTTAGAATAGGTTACAAAATAATAAATAGTAATCTCTTCATATGATAGATGAAAAAATTTATTTCAATCCAAATATGTTTTTAAATATTATCCCCCCATAAAATATATATAAATTAAAATTTTAGGTAATAAAAAATTTTGAATTTCATAAAACAAAAAAATAAATTAAATATACTTTTCCCTCTATTCATCTTGTTCCTCCCATCCTGATTATATTGGAAGTAAAAAATTGATATATATATATATATATATATATATATAAGTATATGTATAAGATCAATTCTATTATGTCAGAAAATGAAACATGTGATTAATTTTTATATCAAAAAAAATCAAAATAATTGAAACCAATTCCTTTGAAAAATACATTTCTTACCCCCAAATGTTCATTATTCAAATTTATATAGTCAAACATGTCCACACCGTGTAATGTAATAGATGTATGTATTGAAGTTACGATATATAAATCAATAAATTGGATACATTGATATTACACAAAATTTATAGTACATAATCTATTAAATAAAAAACATTATACTCATACCCAAGGTATAACATTTTTTATCACTTTTACTACAACAATAATATTTTGTTAATATTAGAAAATAAAAATATAAATTAGGTAATAATAAAATAAAAACAAAATATATTTTTTTCAGAAATTTTTAAATCATCCTCTATGAATCAATAAACCCTATTTTATCTTATTTTTTTCATATATTCTTTCTTATTATTCTTTCTTATGTATCATATTTCTTCAAATAATCTATCACAAAACATCCTCCATATCCAATATTGTTTCATTTATGTATCCTTATCTTTTCATCAATATTATTATTCATTTAATCAATATTTAACATTAATTAATTACATAAACCCCTATAAGATATAAACCTTCTCTAAACAAAAACTAAATCCGTCTAATTTAGGAAAATGAAATTATATATATAAATTTTTTCTCATCATTCTTTAATTATTAATAATGTGTATCCAAATATAATTTTTATCCACCATGACAAAATAATTTTATTCAAACCACATGGATGTCTTACATTTGTGTCTATTAATGTAATATAATCGTTGGTCGTATTGAAATTATTTTTGCACTCACAAAAAAATCACACAAAAATCACATAAAATAAATATATTAAATATTAATTGGACTTAAAAAGCTAATAGTATCCTATTTAATATTTAATAGATTTTATTACATCATGAATGAACGTTCTTTTTTAAATTATATTTTTACTATCTACATGATCTTTTTCTTTTTTAGTCTATAATCATTTATTAATTTCACATATGTGGTAATTTTTACTAAATATTCTGTAAATTTAATCAAAATGTGATGTTTCATAAAAATATATAGAATATCATCATCTGATAATTAATAAATTATACCATTATATGTTTTTTGAATTGTTGGGGTGGTTTTTATGAAGGTGGAACCTTTTTTATAAATTCCTATTTTATGAGTTTACATTCTCCTTCATCATTTTCCTATATTTAATTATTTAATTTAATTACCATTTTATATCTTTTTTATTTTTTTCATCTTCATCCATGTTTTTACAATAAGGGTTATTTTGTTCACCATGTATGTTGTTTTGATATCTATGTCACCTTGTAGCACTCATTTTATCCTCTATTTAAGTTACTTTCCATCTTTTAAAGAATTAAATTCTCTATTTTTATAGTAGCTATAGTTTTTATCATGATTGTTTGAATATTCATCCCGAATAATTTTTTATCACAATAATGATATGGGAATTATTATCATTTTCAAAATCTTGGTTCTTCTCATCAAAGTTGGAATATTTTATTTACTTTTGTATTATATCTAGAGAATTTATATTGGTAAATAAAATAAATATAATACCCTTTATTATATTATAACCATTTAGAATAAGTTATGGACATCCTTATATATATCTTCTATATCAAATATTTTAATCTTGTAACCATTCATCTATTAGAATAAACTAAATAAAATTTGTTAGTAGGTTGAAATAATTCCATTTTTTATTTGTAAACATGTGTAAATATCTCAACCTTCAAATTATAATTCTTCAATAATATATTTATCATCAATTAACCTATTAAAATATTATCTAGGAATAATATAACACCCCACTAACACTCACTATAAATATTGGACAAATTAGGCTACCACATGACCGGAAGAAACCCACTCGTAACTCTAATGGATTTTCACAAGTAATGTGTGTCTGAAAAGGTATTTTGGGGAGACTATATCCCCATATAAGACTGTTTAATCATAAGTAAAAAACTCAATATAATTAAAATTATTGTACATAGAAAAAATAAATAAACTCTATATGTAATATAATAATAAAATATTGGAATATATACATAAACTATTGATTAACAACTAGAAATATATATATATATATATAATATGAAATTAATAACAATACAACTCCGACATAAAATATAAATGAGAATTTCCAATATATAATATCATATCCAATTCATGATATGTCACTAGATCATGAAATATTATTCTTATATAGAAAATGAACATCAAACAACCATGAGAGGGCTACATGGGTACCAATGTGTAATGATGGCCCATGAAGGGTGTGAGTATATAAATTAGTTGGGATCCACCAATGGGGGATTTATTATAACTAATGCTTTTGTGATATATGCTTCTGAAATGATAGAATATTAATAAATAAATAAATTGAAGGGCCTAAAAATTAAATAAATTACCATGAAGACCTACATTAGTCCAATGATAACCTATCTCTAGGAACATCGTAATGAACATGCCTCTATTGTATTACAACCATCTTATTGGAGTATATATATAACCTGGGGCATACCCAAAATATATCATCGATCCTCAGGTATCCATCACTGATTGACCATATATGATTCATATGATACTGGGGAATCTTTGAGAATCATAATAAACATTGTAAGATAGTATTATCACTCGAATGAACTTTTCACACACAACCATTCTTGTGAAATGGTTCTTGGAGAATCACCATAAATCCCCCTTATCAAATCATACATGATATATTCCACATTAATACATATAAAATTTTCACTATCAGGATGGAATCTGAATCTTAGGAGGGGGACGCTTATGAATTTCTATATTTCCATGCACAACTAGTTCTAGACATGCCAACAAATTCAATGGGAAAATCCTTCTTGGATATCATGTCCAATATCATTGGAATTTAACATCTCAAGGATCCTCGCTTTGACCTTCATCAGTGTGAATACATGATCATATCGGTTATCTTGGGAATCAATTGTGGGGATATGGTTGTCTCATTTTACATTTACAAAATCAATTTTTAGGGACATATTCTCACTCAACACCACATACTAAAATTTGAACCTTATGGATCACATACATTCACAATGGTCTACATGTATCTACATTCAAATCATAGTTCCCATGAATTAAAAATGATATATATAAATCATATGAATATATTACATCTTTGGAATTCCAATATACATGGTAACACTTTCGATAATTCTAGATATTATGTACCACCAATATTATTTCACTCCTACATATTCTAAATTAATGGAGGCTATACAAGCAATGAATCAAACCCAATATACCATGACAGAGGATCCCAAAAACTGTAGTCATATTAAGGTCTCATAAAATCTAATAGATGATTCTAAAGAATTACAAATAGTGAAAATGGTTTCAGTACATGTAGTTGATTCAAGGGAATCTTGGGAAATCAAATTAAATCTAAAAATATTATAAAAGATAATACAGGATGACTGAAATTACCAGAACCATATACCCCAATACACCACCCATAGGCTTACAATTTCAGAATGGATTCTAGGATACACATGAGACCATCTCTACCCATACATATGTGCATAAACTCATTTTCAATATCCAAATGGTACCCCATAGCAGTCACCTAAATCTCCACTACATCAAAAACATCCCACTAAGGATCCTAAGTCACGATAGGTGTTTTGGGTCAACGTCAACTGTTTTAAAAAATCTCATCCCACGTCACTATCAATGTATTTATCCAACCAGATAGGTCTCAAGTGTATACCTCATAGTAAACGATCTCAGGATAACATTGATAGACAATATCATTATTCTAGGTCATCTAGGGATGCACACTAAGCCAACACAAGTCCATTTTTGGTATTTTTTTTATCCACTTTGGCTATATAAATCACAAGAATACTTACTCATACTACTCTACACTTCCACCTCAAAAATCATCATAAACCCCCTTGGAGGAGTCTAAATGTATATTGACCCTACATTTCTAGGACCTAAATATTAAAAAATGAGTTATTAAATTTGTTCTGAAGGTATAATATAGCCCTGGAACATTATTCATTCAAGGTGATATTAATTTAAATTATATGATTTATTTAATTTAAAAATAATAGAATTAAATAGTTAAATACCCTCGGTGTAATGACCACAAATCCACATTCATATAATGAAATTCATAAATCCATAGTGATAATACCAAGACATCCTACAATTTTAGAAACTATTTATCCTTTAATTAAAAACTCAAAAGCTCCGGCTAAGGCTCAACCATGATCAACCAAATTCATCTTATCACTACTATCCACAACCCACATTCTTTAAATACTAAATAATTATAATAAATTTTTCTGAATCATTCATAATTGAATGTAATTAGTTATAAATTGAGTTTCAAAATGATATAATCTATAAAATCTAAAAAGATGAAATTATATTGAGAAATGTATAATTGACCAAAATATTATAAATGGAATTATTTTTATAATATATAAGTGTATCATTTGAATATAACATATAATAATAATAAAGACAATGATTAATTTCATTAATTGGGATTATTTAATTTATAATATAAATATATCCCTGATAACTAAAAATATTATAAAGGGTATATAAATAAAAAAATAAACAAACAATAATAACATTATTATAATCATCTATATTAATTTAATCAATTTCAAAAATAAACATGAAAATAAATAATCCATTAAACATTTTAGTATTATTGAACCATGTGGTTCAATGTGGGGAATAATTAATGAATGAATTAGAAATTGTTTTTATGATGTAATATGACTATATTAATAATGATATGAATGTTGTAATAGTAACATAACTGTGAGGAATAGTTATATAACTCGTTGGAATAGTAATCTGAAAATTGTTCAATATAAATGTTGGTAAATATGAATTTTTGGAATAAACACCATTTGTAATAATGATTCAATTATAACTATTGTAGAATGTGTAATGGAAAAATATAATTTATTTTGAAAGGAAAAAAGGTGTCCCTAAACAGTTGGATCATTATCTATGAAGACCATTTATCATAACATAAAAACATGGTAGCAACTTCAGGGCCACCTCTGACCAATCCCAATAAGTGATTTATCATGTAAAGATTTAACAAAATCTTATAGAAGATAATTTCGATTTATTTGATGTAACATCCTGACCCGAATGACTAGGACAAAGTCGAAATAATAATTGAACTCATGTGTGACTCCCCATATGAATGATGCTGCAGAATAGAAGTGAGGGTCTCAAGTGGAACAATGGGGAAAATGTACCATTTATATTGAGTCATAGGATCAATAATGAATAATATTATAAATAATTGGTGTAATATTCCGAGATGTAAATATTGAATTCATATAACGTAATAGCTCCACAAAGTTGAAGTCCAACCCAAGTAAGCAATATAAAAAACTAGAAAGTGGATAAACATCGATCTGTATAGTTTTGGTGTGCGTATCCCTATCCACATCCGCTCCACGATCCATCACTCAGTTGTACACAATAGGAACCTTTCCCTACATTGGATCCCATTTGACGAAATGAAAAATTTCACCGAAAGACCTAAGTAGGGTGTCAGTACAAAAATCAGTAGAACACCACCAATGCATCCCAAACCTAATGTGCTCAAAATATAAGTGAATCTCATAAGAAATAATCTGATTTAAATACAGAAAACACAATTGGGTAGCTATGTGCTAACCAATATACAAAAAACCTTGGTTGTAACAACTTTATCTCTTTGTCAGGATGAATAACCATTGTGTCATATGAATCAATGGTTAACCATGAGGGTAATGAATCGCGTTTATCTATGTCATCATGTGATGGTATTTATTCATTGAAAGAATATATTTTTCTCTATGTGTGAAAGTAAAATGGGATCTAATCAACTTCCATTAATTATATTGTTGGTGTACTAAGGACCAAGTGCTAATCATGACCCTTAGACATCAAAGCACACTGTCGAGAAGACATACTAGGGACTAATAGCTAGTGAGTCTCCTATTCATCAAGTGCATCCCAAAGTATCATTGTATACCCTTCTCGTTCATTAATCCCCCATCATTAGTCATGTTCATACATCCTCTAGTGGAGAACACAAGTCATGATGGTCTGTTATATGGTACTCCCAATGAATCATTGTATCTTACATTGTTAGATATGTACATCCTAAGGAATCAACATGCGAAATCCTCATGTATTGGTCCCTTGAAAATAGTGATGCTAATAACCCTCCAGATAATAACACAAGTCACAATGGACCACTACATGGATTCCCCAAGGCATCATCTTTTTCATACCCAATGCATTAGACCCTCGTCATCAATCATTTGCATCCCCCCTCCAAAGGGTAACGCAAGTGGACGGTCCACCTATCTTGAATCCAAGAGGAAAACCAAATTGTATAAAGGGAAAGGAAGGATATATATATATATGCATGAATTCTCACATCAATATGAGAAAAATAGAACACAATGTACTTGTAATCACACAAAAATGTGAACAAAAAACTACAAATACTCATGGAATCAAGCGTAATATAGGGTTTATGGGACTACACATGTAGCCACATGAATTCACTATCTGTAATGGTCATTAAATATGACTTCTCATTATAATATTAGATGAAATCATTTGTAATCAAGACCAAAAGGTTAACGAACATCTTATATGAATAATTGGGAAAAAAACTCATGTATTTGTTTCCTGATGTCAGAGTGGACTATCGAAGTCTCAAGGTGTTGGAACATCTAAACATGAGGTTTAAAAGAGGTTTTCCTATAATCATAACATATATTTAATTTTAAATTATAAAAAATGTCACTTGAAATGATTAAAATATTTTATATGCATTGATAATTTAAATTATTATTTTATCATTTTTCTAAAAAAACATGTTATCTACTGATAAATATATTATAATAATATCTAATATAACTATCAGGTGATAATTTCATAGTAATACATTATATTAGAGATTATTACATAATTATTATTTAACTAGATGAAAAAATGATAATTTGAAGGAACATTTCATCAAATTGTACTGATATAATTTCTTCTAAAATCCATGAAATCATCATTTGAAAAAAAAAGTAAGACTATCATTTTATAAATCGAAATTCATTTTATCTATTTATTTTTCCTTTTTATAGAATCATTGAAATTTTTTGATAAAAAGAGATAATAGAAATTGAAAATTAAAAGATGGTATACCTGCTTGAGGCACACCAAGATGGTCATGCATCTGCAAGGGGTCAAGCACCACTAGTATCAGAGGAAAAGGAGAAAAAAATCACTATCCTTACCTGGGGAGCATCAAAGTACATTCACACTCAACCTGATCTACTCGGAAACCCAACTGTAGATCTATTTACAATGAAAAATCATGTTGTGTGACCGTAAATAACTTCAATTTAAATATCTGTGTTTGGTGTTCATTTCAACTAATTATTGATGGTGGAGTGTTTAAATTCACCCCTAATTGAATTTCATGTTTTTTATCTGTTAAAATGCTTCAAAATGAAGCATACAATAATCCTCCATTGTGAAAAATGGAAAAACTCACGGTTTCACAAAAATGTATATAATGACCTCTTATTTCATTAAATATTTAAATCAATTATTCATTTTAATTAATAATATGAATTTAAATTAGTGACCATACTTATATGTATGTTTCACATAAAAATTATACCCCCTTAGAGTGAACCCACCGTTCCAGACACGGTGGTGTTGTCTAAATTTTTTGGTGATGTGCTTCTTGTGAGATGCAATTTTTTATAATCATTTAATATTAAAGAAAATTTATCTAAAAACATTAATTAGGGAGAGGGGTTTTAAAATATCCACTACCTTTTAATGATATACTCCAAATAATGTAAATACCATATTTTGGATCCAAAAGTGATCTCAGTTTTATCACCTGACACACCATTTGGAATATATTAATTTATTTATTCAGAAAATATAATAAATAATTAATTAAATATAAAATGGTTATTTCTCAAGATAAAGGCATCCAATCATCTAAAACATACAAATTTTATACCGCTTCAAGGGTAATTATCATTTTACGAACCTAAACAATCTCTCAGTTTTATAATTCGATGCACTGTTCTTGAGTTATTCAATTTTTTTGAATAAATTTCTTGATCTTAAAAATAATATACTAAATATATTATTCCCTCTCTTTCGGGACTTTATAAACCTCATAAACTCATATTTACTCAGGGATTAACTCATAAAAATAATTAATTGAATATTCCTAAGTATTAATTGGTCATTTTACACTTCTACGATCTGATTAACAATAATACAACTTTTTGCTGATAAAATATTTTTTACGCTTAATAATTTATCACTGGATTGTTTTACAATTATTGTAAAAAATAGTGTAGTTACAATTATCCTCATATAATGATTTCTCATCCTCAATAAGTATCCCTTGTGGTCTTGCTCTAATAAATAATACCACTAATTTTGAATATAGGACACATGTACTCTTGTCTCTTAATAAATCCATTCATGATTCCTATGAATCCAGATTAGTGGTGTATTTTTTCATCTCAATGCCTGATCATGCCAAAATATTTTCTACACTGATTATCTTTACAATATGAATCAATCCCCATCCCAATGTCCTAACATCCTGTCACACATGTAGGGTCAGGTATGCACCTTTGATATTTAGGCACATGGAACATGACTTACATACCTTGAGAACATGAAGTGAGGCATAGAAGATACGCCACTACCCTTATCCACTGAGTAATTCCCATAAAAATCTCTCAACAAATAATCATCGACCACCTCCCTCTAATATACTAAATTATCATGTCATCGTTTGATGACATATTATAGATAGGTAAGATAAGGAACCATTACACAATTGGAAAATCATGTCAAGACATGGATCACAGATATTATGAAAATCATAGTATTAAAACAGGGCAGATGATCAAGATGTGTTCTAGTTCGTACCTCTTATTGTAAGAATATCATTATAACCTTTGGTTATTGCATGTTATATTGCATATACATTTATATCATTACCATCATGAGTATATCCAGGAATTTTCTAAGTCATCATCATCTAGGGAGTCTCTATCATCTGCTGGGTTTCTCTACTCCTAGAATGTTCTTAAATACTAGCACATTTCATATAAACCATTGAGAAAAAAATCACTGATTCCCATATTTACACACTTTTTGTAGTCCACATTTTTCTACCTATAGGATCTGTTATAATTTCCCCATTTTCCACAATTATATCTCTATCTTGAAAAGGTTCTGTTATGACCCGATTGTCCATCACTCTTCCACTCCTGGTCTACCATTCGCTTCATACCATATGAAGGGAATCATAGAGCTGTATGATAAAACTAAGTCACTATATCACTGATAGTTAAATGTATGCTTGTTTTTTATATACTCATTCTATAATTTTTCAAAGGTCATCTCCTTTTGGAAGACCTTTTTTAAGTCATTAGGTCAACACCACTAAACTGACGTTTGAGCTCAAGTCGAAGGCCTATCTCAAACATTTGAACCTTCTGTACCTAATTCCTTGGAATCAAAGGAGAAAAACAATGCAAATCCATAAAATGTGTAGAGTATGAAGATACAGTCATAGAACCTTGTCATTATTCATTGAACTCCTAAGCGTGGTCATGTTTCATTGTATCCGGGAAATACTATTTCAAATATCATCCTTTGAAGGCTATCTAGGTCTGACATTTTCGTCTCCCAGCATGATTCATGGTAGAACACAATCACTTAGTAGGTACTTGGAATATAAAGTTATTTAGAATCACTCTCCCTTCCCTGGGGTTTGGATATGCTCAAAAGTCATATTTATATAGTCTAGTCAGTCCTCTACATCTTGTGGCCCACTAGTTCCCTGGGATGTTATAGGGTTATAGATATGGTAATCCCGATCATGCTCAGTCATGGTTCTTTGTGTGGCTCCACATTGGATTGCCTCTATCCAAAATATTCCTGGTTGAATAGTCTCGGAAGCCTTAATTTCTAATGCTGGTAGAAAAGCATTCCAGGATATATCTACTAATACCAATGGTGGTGGCACAAAAATATCATGGCCTTCCACAACCGGCAGTCTCATCGCATGTCTCTAATGAGGTATCTCTACAATGTGGGAAAACTATGGATACGAACATATCAGTAACTTGAAAATCACACATGGTTTTTATAATATTCTATTGGATCAATGAAGGTTTTTCTAGGAGTCTACCATTCAGTCATGGCATTCCCCTCATTTAGCTAACCCATGTTTATATCCCTGCATGTTAGTAAAAATCATATATCTACTAACGAAAAAATATTTTATGTTCAAAAAATTAATTCCCATAAAGATATATAACTTGAAAACATAGATATGTCATTAATAGAAACTCTCCCGAATAGATATCTCAAATCAATCCATTTAATTGATGAACTACTATGCAGCACAACGATAAATATATATATATAATGTGATGTTATGTTCTTATTCATGATGGATTAACATACTAAAAATATTATAAATCACATGTAATATCATGTGTGTCACCCAAGGTGAATCAATAGTAACAATATAACATAAATTCTCACCATTATAGAAACATAGAGATCCACTATGTAGTGTTGTCCATGCACTGTCATAGTTCCCCTACCCAATTCCTAACCATTCTAGATCATGTCTATCCAATCCCAGCCCCTAACATATAGGATAAATATGTTAGTAAAAACCACCTCTAATACAATTTTGTATCATCCCGACCTGAATCACTGGTTCTGAGCTAGAATTCTACCTGACCTCATGTTCGCCGCCTTGTATGCAAGGGGCCACTGACTAGCAACAAGAGCCTCAAGTGGAACTATAGGGAGACTATACCTTTTGTATCAAGTCAGATGATTAATAATTAACAAAAGTATAAATAATTAGTGAAAAATCAGGAAATGTAAAGATTTTATACATATAATTTAACAACTCCCTAAAGTAGTAAGAAATCCCAAGTAAGAAGTAGACAAAACTATATAGTAGAAAAATAATTATCCTGAGAGTGATCTAGTGCTTTTCCTCATCCAATTATTCTTCATGTTCCACTACTGAGCCATCCATCGTAGGGCCAATACCCTTCATTAGATCTGTAGTAAATAAATCTACATGCGCACTGAAATCCCCAAGTATTGTGTGAGTACAAGACTCAGTAGTACACTACCAATGCATCCTAAACCTGATGTGCTCAAAATATAAGTGTATTCTATAACAAATAATCTGAAGTAAGTACACAAACAAAAACCAATAAGTTGTGAGCTAAACATTCTGTGACAACCCCCAACTATACGTACATCGGATCTATGTTGGAATGGATAACCACGGTGTCAGATGAATAAATTATTAGCCATGATGTCAGGTATCATTTCAATTCAGACCTGATGATTTGAGTCAGGATGGTACAATTGAGAACATGATGATATCAATGATAGTTGAGCCACCCCATGAAATTACCACCATCACACACATTACCCTTATAGATCATGTTAATTAAATAATTTTTTTTATTTTGATGATAGTATTATAAATAATTTTTCGTCCATAAGAAATATTTTTTTCCTCAATAATTTTTATTTGTCATTTTTTTTAAAAAAATATACATGATTGTATGATTATTAATATACTTTTATTTTTGGTAAAAAGTAAAAAATAATTTTATTTTTAGAAAATATATAATGTTTTATGATAAACATTGTCATTGTAAATATTACTTATTTTCATTAAATATTCTTACAAAACATTTTTTATTTAAATAATAATTTTAATATAATATTAAAACATCCCATTAATTTTTAAGTGTCGGAAAGTTGGTTATATCATCAAAAAACCATTTTTCAATAATTTTGTTTTAAATTCCAATGTCTCCCAAATAAATAATTTTTTTATAAAATAAATATTATAATAGATATTTTTACATTTAAAATTAGTTGTGGATTTTTTTTTTGAATTTCATAATATAGTATTAGTTTTTTTACTAAATTCTAAAAAAATACCATTTGGGTGTTTGATATAATTTATGGCCCCATTAACATGTTATTATGATTTGATAAAAAATTAAACTAATACGACAACATTAAATATTTTATTTTTTAAAATATTAAGTATTATTATGAATTTAAATTAATATGAAAACAAACAATTAACATTCCATAGTCTACAATAAAAATTATGGTTCTAGAATACGTGTAATATTTAAAATTATTTTCTCATGATAAATGTAATAGAAAATATTGAAATTTGGTTACGAATCACAAATAGATCAAAAAAGTCATTTAATGTTTCGTAAACCATGATCCAAATCTATGGGTAAGATAAGGGTTTTCTTTTTAATTTTACAACGATTTCCAGGGTTAGTATTGCTGAATTATTGAAAACCCCCAGACCCCCATCATTGGCTATAAACACCCAGAATTCCACCCCATTTGGTGCACTCCCATGATATTTATCACAAGATTACCCTAAATTTACCTATATATATCATTTCCAAATATTTTTAATTATTCTATTGAAGTATTTTCAAACTTTAAGAAGCAATATCATTAGCTAAGGGGTTATTTTCCTCTTATTTTTATACATTTAATTCCTTTCTTCTTTATCCAAAGATTTCAAGGTTGTTATGACCCCATGTAATTATCATCTTTCCATTTCTATAATAATTTTTTATATATATTTATACTAACTTTAACTATCATTAATAAAAATCCATAAACCAGTTTGTAAACCAATAATGCTGTCAAAACCATCCTATTATTCTTCATGACTCTCTTTTATGTTATGAATAATATAACATACTTTTATTCATGAATATTAAAATAGATTTAATGATACTTAATTGAATATATATTACCATTAATGAACCCCATACTTCCATATCAAGGGTAAAAATTAGGAAATCATTAAGTCATTAAACACTTGTGTAGTCAAAGATATATTTGAACCCCTTTCATTATTATCAATGGGTTACCGAACAAATACATTATGATTTATGTGAAAAACATAAATAAATATATATAAATGGTTCACCCTCATACAAATCAAATAAAATTGTGAAATATTTAATCTCTATAGATTCCATGTTTTTTTATACCATGGTGAAATAAGTTGCTAATATGTTTTATGAACACTCTTTATTATACCTCAGTGATTTTCTTATGAATGTATAATTTTTGTTGTGAACATATTTTCTCTCAATGTATCATGTAGTATTCTCTAATGTTATTCCCCATATTTTAGCCATGATTATATATCATGATCCATTTCATTTTTTTATCTCGTAATTGGATTTATGATCACTCTTTTCTATTGATGTATATCCCCATAAAATCACATGAAAATTGGTGAAATTGAGTCAAATAAAAAATTGTCTCTAAAGATAAAAAAATTATTTTAATGGTAAATTTTTTATTATGAAATTCATCAATTATGTACCGAATCTTAATTTTACTTACCTAGAAATTTCCATTTTCGGGTGTTAATATAATATTTTTTTTAAATTATTATTATCAAAATCATGCATTAAAAATGTATTCCTTCATTTGAACCACATCCGATGATCCAATGAGGGCATATATCACACACCAATACATTCTCTAAAAAGGGTCCCTTCCAAAAAACCCAAATTAAAAAAGCATTATAGTTGATGTTTAAATTAAATCCCTAGAAAATATAACAACATTTAGTAAAAAAATAAAATCAATGAGAACCCACACTCAAACACTATCATAGGACATCCCCTAGTTAGTGTGAACGAAATCGACATGATAAATCATCTCATTCCACTAGGATCAGGTGGAGTTGTTGAAAAATCCCCAATCTCAGAAACACAAAAGACAAAATATTAAAAGAGATGGAAGATAGAGACTAATGGAAATGAAGACATACCTTATTCCACTAAGAATCACTAACAAATAAACCCCCTTGAAGGGGATTAATGCATAGGAGAAATGGGATAGAGAACATAGACATATAGATAAATCCAAATTATGATAAGAGGATTCACCAAAAAAATATGAATGAAAAATATTTCCATGTTCCCCTTTGTGGGAAGCAATTGGCTGGTGGCTACAATCTTCATCCCTATCAACCCATCACTCCTTCAGTTCCTCTAATTGCCTATGGATGATGTATGAGCATCCTTAAACATGTAATATCACCTATTTGAGGCATCGACACATAAAAAATTTCATTTAATACCAAGATCAAAAACACCCCTTGAGCTAATTAGAAAAAATCCTTCTAGAATTTCGAACCCATCCTTGCACATGGGTTTTAACAAAAATATAGTTACATGTTGACAAACCTATAAAATAGTCTGAATTTAAAAACACATCCCCTAACCCTGATGTATAATATATTTTTAAAAAATTCATAAACCATTCCCTTTCTGAGATTATTTATTTTAAATAAGATTAATTTAAAATAAAAATATTAACATGAATGTTCATTGATTTTTTTAGGCAACGTTATATTTCCAAGAATAATCATTCATATCATCCCATTTTATTATTAAATGGAATGGAAAAAATATCCATTCGTTTTAATTTTATATTAATTAAAACAAGATTACTAATATCCTTTTAACATTCATAGAATACAATTAATATAAATTCTTTAGAAAACATGAAGTGAACATTAAAATAATGTGTTAATATCCTCATATAGTAGTCTAGAAAATTGAATTTAATTTGAGATCAAGAATATTATTTACTAAATTTTCTCAAAGTTTTTTTTAGTAAATCATGTAAATAATATAAAATGTTGTAAACTTAATCGTTAAGGTTTATTATTAAATTATTGTTCCTTTCCTTCTTTGTTACCCTTTAATACCCAATTTTTTTTATAGAAATAAATCAAAAAAATACAGCATTATCATTTTTTATTATATTCCTATATGATAATATCTATCATAAGATCATATTCCAAATTATTTTTCCATTGTTCAACAATATTTTCCCTTGTTAGGTATAAATTCTTAAATAAGTTCATACTTGAATGAAAATCAACAATCCCAATCCATAATAAAATGTATAAAACATTACAATACAAAACTATTGATTTTTTTATTAATATATCATTCTTATGTTACATCAATGTTTACAGGCATCTACAAATGTTTCCATAAACGTTAGTCACTGATAAATAATTGATAATTCCCAAAGAAATTATTTTTTTAATTGATATTATCACATTAATAATTATAAAGAAATAATAGTACAATGTAGTATAAATATAATGTTAAACAGACAAAGATATGTGGTCTCATGTATTACACCACAATTCAATACTTGTGAATTAATATTTTAGTGAATTGGAATTAAACTATAACTAATATAATGATTTATAAATGATAAAAAAAATCTTCTTAACTAAGTGTTATGATTTAAAGTAGTACACATTATAATCAATGGATATTTGTGTTTTTTGGAAATAAATCCTAAAAACATATTTTCTCCTATTTTTATCATTATATTACATTTTGCGGGATCAAACCTCATTAAATAAACACCAAATCTGAAATTATCACCAAAAAGTATACAATCTCCAAATCATAAACATGATATGTTAAAACCATGAAATAAATAATATTGTGTAACGCCCCGACCCTAATTACCTAGAGTCGGTGCATTATTACATAACATTGGCATGATCACGAGAAAGATCAAGTCTCGAAAGACCGATTAGTTTAGTAGCCTTGGAATAACTAGATACATCCATAAATTTTTACATTACATCATTAAAAAAAACATCTTGTCTTCATATCCCCTCATACTATCCCTGCAGGTCATTCATAAATTACTTCTTCATAATCCTTGGAAAAAAATAAAACATTGAAAGGGGTGAGCTCAGATGCTCAGTAAGGATAACATTATAGCAGAAGCATTCATAAATAAGCATGAACACTTAAGGCAATTTATAACTAAAACAAAAGCCTTTTAAACTTGAACTTCAACATAAAATGGCAAAGGTAAAATGAAATAATGCCATTTAATTACTCACATGGATATTCTACTAGTCGAATGATCACATGCAATATCAATATCCACTTTCATAATGATGGAATGCATAATGCCAGACTATCATAACCACATAGCCAAGGCCTCGTGCCAAGACTATAAATAATATTTTTCCAAGGCCTTGTGCCAAGACACTAGTTTGTCTCATGAGACGTACCGATGCATCGAGGAGCTATAGCGGGCTCCACCCGTCACTTATTAAGTCCAATGCATTCCTCATATGAATAGGTTTAAGCATAAAATAAACATTCGTATTAAAACTAGCATACTAAATGTCAATACTTTAACCACAAACCATGAATGATATAAAAATAGAACATCCACATTCAAAAATAACTCATTTGATACAATATGGAAGATTGTATTGAATCACATTAACCTCAATCATGAATAATGAAGGATGTTGACATAGATGAAAATAATCATCAAAACTATTTGAGGGAAATATCCCCCTTTTCTTAAAATCATTTAAAAGTCACACTATTTGTCAAGAAGCCATTTAAAAATAGATTTTTTGAATCAAAGTGTCCCATACCACTTTGAAACTTTTAAAAGGATTTTTAATTTTATTAATTTAATTTCCATATAAATAAATCCTTAAAACCATTTTTTTAAAACATGGACGTTAATGAGCAAGATTTAGAAGAATAAGTCTTTAAAACATTTTAAAATGGTATTTTGGTTAGAGATTCTAACTAAAAGAGAGACACTTGAGTAAAAATAATTGAGGTAATCAAAACTTTGTAATATCATGAGAATAAAGGGATTCATGATATACTATGTCAAAGTACATTATATACACCACATAAAAGTGATTTGGTGTATATCAACAAAGAAGTCCCAATTGAATGTAAATTGAGATGAAATCTCTCATAAAGGTCGTATCCTTAGGTTAAGGATAAATCAATGAAATAATTATGTGTGAAAATATAAATACACTATATATGATTGAATATTCAGTGTAAAACAATCAATGGATATTCACACATATTCTTGTAGAAACAACACCAACGAATTTGATGTTTAACTCAACAAATGGTGAAAGAGTTAAAATTACTCTTATCAAATTCATATTAATGACTTGAGAATTATCAATAGAGTGATTATGTGTATAAAAATTATATCCATAGGAAGTGGAGTGGAAATTATGACATAATCAAATGAATAGTGATTCCACACATAATCTTGGAGTAATATAATCAATGAAATATGCGTAAAGCCGAATGAGTGGAAATTGAAATGTCAAATTCCCTTATCGATTTGGTAACTTACGAAACATACAACTATGAAAGAAGGATCATACCATGACTATGTAAGTACCCATAAATTAATGTATATTACACAATGAATACAATCATGGGCAGTACACATACACCACATGTAATAATTAAGTGGTGAACAATGGAATTCTCACGAAATTAAGAGTGAGATAAGAAACTCCTTACCACGTTAATCAACTGAGTCGTATGGCCAAAAGTTAATAAACACCAAAATAATTTACAGAATAACATGAATATAAAGAGAATCATGATAATATATATCAAATGGCCGTACACAATACACCACTTTAAATAATTTAGTGGCGAACAATGGAAATCTCACGGAGTTGAAAGTGAGATAAGAAAATCCCTTACTTGTACTTTTTCCTTGGTCGATGGTAGGTTTACCTCCTGTATAATGGTGAAATAATTGTTATTGAATAATACAAGAATAATTTACTTTAATATGATATCATATATGATCTTTTAACATTGATTTGTTAATAATATCTAAGAATTATCGTTATTTCGGGTGTTAACGGGTTCATTTTACTTTATATTCTTTGTTATGTGAGCCATATTCGATATTAATGGGATGTATATTATTCATATCCAGAATGATATAAAGTCCTTAGATACTATTTTTAAATCATAAAATTATAATTATACTTTAATGGATATGATGGACAATGAATCTCATCGCGTTCGTGGAGACGGTAGTCCGTACGTACGCACGAACGCTACTTCCATTTAATTTTTCATTTTAAAAGAATTGAAACCAAATGATACATAGGTATATTATTATTCCAGTATAATATAATATTTTATATATGATACTTATGTTCATTTACACCATTGTTTATACGTTCCATGTGTGGTATGAACGAGTCATATCATTTTAAGGGGGCGGTAGTCCGCACTTCCTCAAATGAAATTATTGTATGTATATACAACATGAAAAGAATAATGGTATGTAATAAAATGGAATTACAGAAGCTTATATATAAAATATGTATCATTAATATCACACTAAATTACAGTGCCATAATAATGGCCACCATGAGAGGTGGTAAGATGTATTTGAACAATCATCATTTCGTGAGGCATTAGTTTTCCATTCACAGAAACATTATGTTCATCATCCATTAGATGGAGGTGTGTGTATATGTAGTTCTAATCCTTCTTATAAAAACATCCTAGTTTATTTAGGATAATTTTGTTGTTACAAAAGAATGTAAATAAAAAGAGTTTGGGGTTTGGAAAAGCAAAATAAATGAAAATAATTTAAGAGAAATCGTTACAATTTAATTTAGGTAACTCACTTTGGTTGGAATCAAAGGACTTATTGAAATGCTTTCAGCCTAAGGGGAAGCTTCAAGGAGGAGGAGAGGGATGTGGGGAGCTTATTTGGGCAGGGTTTGGACGATCCAAGTGGCTTGAGAGGTGTGAGGAATGAGTAGAAGTGGTCTCCTTTTATAAGGAAGAGGAGGGGCTCTTTAGGAAAGAGTGAAAGTATAACTTTATAATATAATTATATTCGGTTTATAATGGTCCAAAAATCATTGAGGTCGAAGATAAGATGACTAATATTCTAAATAACATCAACCAATAAAAAATTGACAGGTTTTAGATAATATTTTAATCATTATAATCTTATTTATTTGAATGATTTATTAATGAGGTAAACATTGCATCATTATTGTGTCATTAATAATTTAAATTATTTGATGTCTGAAAATTATAAATAAAATATCATTATGTAGGAAATCGTTTTAGATTTCTAATGAATATTTATAATAGAAAATCCAACATGTATAACCCTATGTAAAAATTGTTCTTCTAAAAGATTTAAGCTTATTCAATTTTTATTTTTATTTTAACATTATTAATATAATGTGTCCCTACCACATACAAGTGGCTCCAAGGGGTCCCAAAATCGACCCATGGATGCCTATGGTCGGGTATGTGTCCACCAATAAGCTTAGGACACATTTAGGGTAATTTTTTATTATTATAATATTATTTGTTAACCCTTATTTACCGGATTTACCCTTTAACCATGGTAAATAAAATATTTACCGCAGTAATTATTTAATATGTGTAAAAATAAAAGTTACCTATTTACATAATTTGGAAATCCTGATTCCAAATATGTAATCCATTTTTCCAAATTCAAAACACAGAAGTGGCAGAAATTAATTTAAAATTAATTCCCGTTGTTAAAATAAAAAAGCGTGTTTTTAAGAGATAATAACTATCAAAAGATTGACACTTGTTTATGTCTGGTTTAATTGTGAAATTATGTCCAATGACAAACATTAAATTAAATGGTAAAAATATATTCTAAATATACTTTAAAACCACTCAAATTTATAATTTATCAATATTAATTATTTTTATTAAAAAAGTTGATTTTAATTAAAATTTAGTAATTTTCACTATTCTTCAAAATATAAAAGTTATCCGAAAAGTACCAAAATTTCACCTTAGGCTAAATTCGATATTCCGAATCCAAAAATGAAGTCCATTTTAAAATATAAAATATATTTAATTTCAAAATTTAGGTATTACTATTCATAACGGCTAGTTTGATTGGTTGTGGCGTGTGTTAAAACTCAAGGTTGCGTACAACACACGCTACTATTTTATTCAAAGGAAAGCGTACCGTGGAAGCTTGGGATATTTCATTTTAAATTTTTTGATATCCCAATTTATTAAGATAGTTTAAAATATTTTATTTAAAAAGGTTTCACTATTAAAAGTTGATAAAAGTGCAATACTGAAAATGAATCTGTTCTTGCATTGTGACTAAAAAACTCATAATAGGGATTCTAAAATTATAAGGATTATATAAAGTTCAAAATGTAGTTAATACTATTCATGACCTCTTTTAATGGCTTTTTTTTGTACGTCATGGTGTGATTGAACTCGGTGTTGCGTGTAGTGCAAGTTATTGAATTATTTTTAAGAAATAACACACTATGAAATCCTAGGGTGTTATATTCTCCCCTCCTTCAATAAATTGCGTCCTCGCAATTTGAAATTGTTCTTCGAAAATAAAAGGTTGAAAGTAGAAAATATATTTGTGGGAAAACCCACATCGGAAATTGGGTTACTAAAATTTAGTCTTAATATAAGGAAAAGAGAAATGAAAGGGTCACCACCAAATTATGATCTCGATTAGGAGAACATTGGTGGAAATTAGAGACATATAATTGGAGGAAAACGTAAATATTTATAGGTAGTGATTGAGGTCATCAATCACAAACAAGTATAAAATTGAGGTCCTTAAACTCATCAATCTATGATGATTTGAAATATCATCGGTCCAAGAAAACATAGGGTATTGGGATAACACATTTTTGACGTTTCAAAATATCTTAGTTGAAATCACACATCGAAAAATGAATTAATAAGGCCTCTATTTAAAATAAAGAGTGGAAAGTATGAAGATTACCGAAAATAACACATACTAGGGTTTCATGTAGGAAAATATGGATATGGAAGAGAAATCTAACCATCAATTATCTGATGGAGAGTGGTAGAGAACATGGCTATGAAAAGGCCAACAATCCCAAGGCCATAAATTAGTGATGATTTAATGTACCATCTAGGACAACATTTTTTTTTAAGTTACATTACATAAGGAAGAGGAATTAATTTATGATATTGACTAAGAACATTATGAGATATACTTAAATTTTAAGTAGATTTTCATTCTTTAATAAATTTCCACCACTAACTCAATTTTTTTTTAAAACGATGAGTATTCAAGAAGACTTGGTCACACTGGAAGAACTAGAATAAACTTTTATAGAATCACATGATCCATGTAGGATAAAGCATATATTTACATTGTATTTGAAGATTAATCAAAACAAAAATGGTTAGTGAATGATCTAATGATCCCCCAAAAGGATATTCATTGAGATAAATATGCACTAATCTTAATTTCTAAAATTAAACCAACAATACCCCAAAGATAAATAGATACCATTCAATAACGAATTGTCCTTACAATCCATTAATATAATCCAAACTAATATTGAAACCCAAAACATAGAAGAATTTGATTATGTAGTCTCCCATGTTACATTGTATCTCCAAATGACATCAAATACTCTTAAAGTCACATACTTAAAAGTGATTAACATCATCACATATTCTCTGTTATAGGTTAATCATTTCCATAAATAACCAAAATCACTATAAATCCACAATAAAAACGTAGATAAAAAATCTACCATTACTCTAAAAATGAAATCCCATTGTATTCTATTTTCCTTGGGCATATAGTGTTCCCAACAAAGCGAACATCTTCCAAAATAACCTTTATCACTTAATCACCAAATCATTTTCCTATACCAAGGGTATTAATTTGATAAGACATAAGAACCCAAATCATCTTATTATTTATCAATAAAATCATTTAACAAAAAAAATAGTCACACTAACCAGGGACTTCACGTAGTCCAGTGGTAGGCGATAAATCCCAATCGCACTTTGGTTGTGGGTTCGATTCCCACAGCTTTGTCCGACGCGATGGGTTGTCACACGGTCTACGTGTTGTCCTTTTTCAAAAACTATATTTTATAATATTACCAAAATGAGATAAATTACTCAAAATAACATAATTTAACCACAAATGTTATATCCTACTTTGCATTTTCATCCCACATTATAATAACTTATCATTTTCTCAAACCCCAATGATCATATAAAACCAAATAGTTATTTATACCTATATCCTAAAGAGAAGAGACAATTCTTCCTCAAATATCATTCTCACATGGAAAACTGCGGGGTTACAAATACAAGAGAAAATTATTCCAAAGTAAACCCATCAACAAGAAGTGCTAATACTTTTTAAATTTTTCTCCAACCATTTATTTCCACATAGCTTCTCCTTTGACCAAGAAAATATCCTATAGAATAGGAAATTCACTCGGGTAATGGTCAGGTCCCCTACATTTACGGCAAATGACTGTAAATGGGCTCTTGGGACCATTTTTATCTTCTTCCATAGTACTCTTCAATTTTCTTCGTCAATTATTCACTTTATGTCCTTCCTTCCCGCACGTAAAACATTTCATTGTCCCATTGAGACACTTTCCTGGGTGTCTCTTTCCACATTTCCTGCATGATGAAAATTGAGGTTTCTTTTCTCCATGGTCTCCATTGCTGGAGATCTTATCAATTATCACCTTTCTCTTCCTTTTTGAGTCTGGGAGTTGATTAATATATATGTTGTTGATCCTATTTTTGGAAAAATGATTTGGCATAAAGACGATATCTTTTACTCCTATCAACATTCCATTTTGTTGCTTATCGCCACCACCGTTCCCACCTTGTACATCATTCTCAAAGTCACTATGACTTCCTTGGAATCCATCCATTGACTAAAACCAGAAAGCATTGTGTGAGTAATAGTAGTCGTAAAATCATTTAGAGATTAAAATGTCACCATATTCTCAATTTGAAACATATTAGGATTAACGAAGGTCATTTACTCTCATCTTATGTATATATTACTTAAATAGGTTTGTAAAGAAAATGTAAATTATCCTAAGCATATCCCCCAGGAGTGTCGTAACCAAGAGTGAAGCAAGGCCCGTTGTTGTCCACCAGTTCCCGTTCGAGTCTAGCTCAAAGCGGTGTTTTTGGGTTTTACCCCTAGGTACATCTGTGCCAGAGCCGCCTCTACCTGCTCGTATCCAGACAGGGATGTATTGCTCAGAAAACTCACAAAATCTCTACAATACCAAAATTCTAGGAAGTTCTTTTATACTAATCCTCAAAGTTCATATTAGGTCTACGTGCTCTAATCAGAGTTTATCTAAATCTAGCTACCAAGGTTTGTACTAAACTTCCTCTGATACCAACTGTAACGCCCCGACCCTAATTACCTAGAGTCGGTGCATTATTACATAACATTGGCATGATCACGAGAAAGATCAAGTCTCGAAAGACCGGTTAGTTTAGTAGCCTTGGAATAACTAGATACATCCATAAATTTTTACATTACATCATAAAAAAACATCTTGTCTTCATATCCCCTCATACTATCCCTGCAGGTCATTCATAAATTACTTCTTCATAATCCTGGGAAAAAAATAAAACATTGAAAGGGGTGAGCTCAAATGCTCACTAAGGATAACATTATAGCAGAAGCTTTCATAAATAAGCATAAACATTTAAGGCAATTTATAACTAAAACAAAAGCCTTTTAAACTTGAACTTCAGCATAAAATGGCAAAGGTAAAATGAAATAATGCCATTTACTTACTCACATGGATATTCTACTAGTCGAATGATCACATGCAATATCAATATCCTCTTTCATAATGATGGACTGCATAATGCCAGACTATCATAACCACATAGCCAAGGCCTCGTGCCAAGACTACAAATAAGATTTTTCCAAGGCCTTGTTCCAAGACACTAGTATGTCTCATGAGACCTACCGATGCATCGAGAAGCTATAGCGGGCTCCACCCGTCACTTATTAAGTCCAATTCATTCCTCATATGAATAGGTTTAAGCATAAAATAAACATTCGTATTAAAACTAGCATACGAAATGTCAATACTTTAACCACAAACCATGAATGGTATAAAAATAGAACATCCACTGTCAAACATAACTCATTTGATACAATATGTAAGATTGTATTGTATCACATTAACCTCAATCATGAATAATGAAGTATGTTGACATAGATGAAAATAATCATCAAAACTATTTGAGGGAAATATCCCCCTTTTCTTGAAATCATTTAAAAGTCAAACTATTTGTCAAGAAGCCATTTAAAAATAGATTTTTTGAATCAAAGTGTCCCATACCACTTTGAAACATTTAAAAGGAGTTTTAATTTTAAAACTTTAATGTCCATATAAATAAATCCTTAAAACCATTTTTTTAAAACATGGACATTAATGAGAAAGATTTAGAAGAATAAGTCTTTAAAACATTTTAAAATGGTATTTTGGTTAGAGATTCTAACCAAAAGAGAGACACTTGAGTACAAATAATTGAGGTAATCAAAACTTTGTAATATCATGATAATAAAGGGATTCATGATATACTATGTAAAAGTACATTATATACACCACATAAAAGTGATTTGGTGTATATCAACAAAGAAGTCCCAATTGAATGTAAATAGAGATGAAACCTCTCATAAAGGTCGTATCCTTAGGTTAAGGATAAATCAATGAAATAATTGTGTGTGAAAATATAAATACACTATATATGATTGAATATTCAGTATAAAACAATCAAAGGATATTCACACATATTCTTGTAGAAACAACACCAACGAATTGGATGTTTAACTCAACAAATGGTGAAAGAGTTAAAATTACTCTTATCAAATTCATATTAATGACTTGAGAATTATCAATAGAGTGATTATGTGTATAAAAAGTATATCCACAGGAAGGGGAGTGGAAAATATGACATAATCAAATGAATAGTGATTCCACACATAATCTTGGAGTAATATAATCAATGAAATATGCGTAAAGCTGAATGAGTGGAAATTGAAATGTCAAATTCCCTTATCGATTTGGTAACTTACGAAACATACAACTATGAAAGAAAGATCATACCATGACTATGTAAGTACCCATAAATTAATTTATATTACACAATGAATACAATCATGGGCAGTACACATACACCACATGTAATAATTAAGTGGTGAATAATGGAATTCTCACGAAATTAAGAGTGAGATAAGAAACTCCTTACCACGTTAATCAACTGAGTCGTATGGCCAAAAGTTAATAACCACCAAAATAATTTACAGAATAACATGAATATAAAGAGAATCATGATAATATATATCAAATGGCCGTACACAATACACCACTTTCAATAATTTAGTGTCGAACAATGGAAATCTCACGGAGTTGAAAGTGAGATAAGAAAATCCCTTACTTGTACTTTTTCCTTGGTCGATGGTAGGTTTACCTCCTGTATAATGGTGAAATAATTTTTATTGAATAATACAAGAATCATTTACTTTAATATGATATCATATATGATCTTTTAACATTTATTTGTTAATAATATCTTAGAATTATTGTTATTTCGGGTGTTAACGGGTTCATTTTACTATATATTCTTTGTTATGTGAGCCATATTCGATATTAATGGGATGTATTTTATTAATATCCAGAATGATATCAAGTCCTTAGATACTATTTTTAAATCATAAAATTATAATTATACTTGAATGGATATGATGGACAATGAATCTCATCGCGTTCGTGGAGACGGTAGTCCGTACGTACGCACGAACGCTACTTCCATTTAATTTTTCATTTTAAAAGAATTGAAACCAATTGATACATAGGTTTATTATTATTCCAGTATAATATAATATTTTATATACGTTACTTATGTTCATTAACACCATTCTTTATGAGTTCCATGTGTGGTATGAACGAGTCATATCATTTTAAGGGGGCGGTAGTCCGCACTTCCTCAAATGAAATTATCGTATGTATATACAACATGAAAAGAATAATGGTATGAAATAAAATGGAATTACAGAAGCTTATATATAAAGTATGTATCATTAATATCACACTTAATTACAGTGCCATCATAATGGCCACCTTGAGAGGTGGTAAGATGTATTTGAACAATCATCGTTTCGTGAGGCATTAGTTTGCCATTCACAGAAACATTATGTTCATCATCCATTAGATGGAGGTGTGTGTATGTGTAGTTCTAATCCTTCTTATAAAAACATCCTAGTATATTTAGGATACTTTTTTTTACAAAAGAAAGGAAATAAAAAGAGTTTGGGGTTTGGAGAAGCAAAATAAATGAAAATAATTTAAGAGAAATCGTTACCTTTAATTTCGGTAACTCACTTTGGATGGAACCAAATGACTTCTTGAAATACTTTCTGCCTAAGGGGAAGCTTCAAGGAGAAGGAGAGGGATGTGGGGAGCTTATTTGGGCAGGGTTTGGACGAGCCAAGTGGCTTGAGAGGTGTGAGGAATGAGTAGAAGTGGTCTCCTTTTATAAGGGAGAGGAGGGGCTCTTTAGGAAAGAGTGAAAGTATTACTTTATAATATAATTATATTCGGTTTATAATGGTCCAAAAATAATTGAGGTCGAAGATAAGATGACTCATATTCTAAATAACATCATCAAATAAGAATTGGACAGGTTTTAGATAATATTTTAATCATTATAATCTTATTTATTTGAATGATTTATTAATGAGGTAAACATTGCATCAGTATTGTGTCATTAATAATTTAAATTATTTGATGGCTAAAAATTATAAATAAAATATCATTATGTAGGAAATATTTTTATATTTCTAATAAATATTTATAATAGAAAATCCAACATGTATAACCCTATGTAATAATTGTTCTTCTAAAAGATGTAAGCTTATGCAATTTTTATTTTTATTTTAACTTTATTAATATAATGTGTCCCTACCACATACAAGTGGCTCCAAGGGGTCCCCAAATCGACCCAAGGATGCCCATGGTCGGGTATGTGTCCACCAATAAGGTTAGGACACATTTTAGGGTAATTTGTTATTATTATAATATTATTTTTTAACCCTTATTTACCGGATTTACCCTTTAACCATGGTAAATAAAATATTTACCGCAGTAATTATTCAAAATGTGTAAAAATAAAAGTTACCTATTTACATAATTTGGACATCCTGATTCCAAATATGTAATCCATTTTTCCAAATTCAAAACACAGAAGTGGCAGAAATTAATTTAAAATTAATTCCCGTTGTTAAAATAAAACGCGTGTTTTTAAGAGATAATAACTATCAAAATATTGACACTTGTTTATGTCTGGTTTAATTGTGAAATTATGTCCAATGACAAACATTAAATTAAATGGTAAAAATATATTCTAAATATACTTTAAAACCACTCAAATTCATAATTTATCAATATTAATTATTTTGATTAAAAAAGTTGATTTTAATTAAAATTTAGTAATTTTCACTATTCATCAAAATATAAATTTATCCGAAAAGTACCAAATTTTCACCTTAGGCTAAATTCGATATTCTGAATCCAAAAATTAAGTCAATTTTAAAATATAAAATATATATATTTTCAAAATTTAGGTATTACTATTCATAACGGCTAGTTTGATTGGTTGTGGCCTGTGTTAAACCTCAAGGTTGCGTACAATACACACTACTAATTTTTCAAAGGAAAGCGTACCGTGGAAGCTTGGGATGTTTCATTATAAATTTTTTGGTATACCAATTTATTCAGATAGTTTAAAATACTTTATTTAAAACGGTTTCACTATTAAAAGTTGATAAAAGTGCAATACTGAAAATGAATCTGTTCTTGCATTATGACTAAGAAACTCATAATAGGGATTCTAAAATTATAAGGATTATATAAAGTTCAAAATGTAGTTAATACTATTCATGACCTCTTTTAATGGAATTTTTTTTGTACATCATGGTGTGATTGAACTCGGTGTTGCGTGTAGTGCTAGTTATTGAATTATTTTTAAGAAATAACACACTATGAAATCCTAGGGTGTTACATATTGTGTAACTTTTTTTTCTGATGGAAATTTATATAATAATCAACTATATGTCTAGAAAATATCTCCTAGAGTAATCAATTAGTCTCCCTCCTAATCGTTTTATTCATAAAATTAAATAAATCACAAAAATTATTGTGTGGGATCAAACATAACACCCATTATATACTAATAACTATTAGTAAAAAAAATATGATGAGAATTAGCGATTTAGGAGGTATAAAATTATATAGAAATTACATGGAGTCATAAACCACACAAAAATAATTACCCAATATCATTTTATTTTTCATTATGATACATATAAATAAATTTTGAATACCCTCAAATATTGTGTAACATTTTATTAATTCGTATCGTGAAAAATATTTTAATTATTCGATATTTTGAATCACACATGTTATTCAACATATAAATTTATACATGAATGAGAGATTATATGTAATTTAAATTCAATCATTATCAATTTTCAGTAGGATTAAAAATAAATAATAATATATGATTATTCTATATCATAACACTTTTGATGTACTTATATTATAAATATGGTATTTATAACTAGTAGTATGATATTACATAAATGATTAATTATTATATCACCATATCACAAAACATGAAATTCTTATGCAAGGTATGTTCCCTATATATTACAACATACAATATCCCAAAAACATAACCTATAATTTATGATAACATGAATTATATATTTTTATTCATTGAGGCATGACCCCAAAAATCTTCCACATGAGCTGAATCCTAATTTAATTCATGTAATTTAAAATTGTATGGTATCACATACATTAAATTTTGAGACCATATACTAAATAAATTTTAGATCATTCCAAAAAACATATGAATGTTAAATTTAAATTCACTATGCATATCATCATATGTAATACCATCAATTTATCCATCCAAACATCAAATGGGAAAAAATTTAAAATAATATTAGATATGATATCTATTTTTTCTATTCAATCCCTATTATAACAACAAAACAATATATGGGCTACTGTAGTGTTGATAATAAATATGAATTCCAAAAATTAAAAATCCAGACTAATATTATCCTATAGTAATTCATAAATGGAAATATAATGAAACATGAATCCGAAATGATCTCCCTAAACCACATATATAATTTTACCCATGTCCATCAGTTAAATAATATTTAATCCTTAATTTCCATATGATCCCCCTATTTATAATAATACATTACCATCAAACATGGAGATTTTTAATCCCATATACATAATCATAAATTATTATTTATAAGATTACTAACTTATGAGGTCAATAAATACATCATAGTTAATTATCTATAAAGGATGACCAAATAATGTTCCCCTAATATAATAAATAATAAAATAACATATATTATATTGGAATAATAATACACTTCCTAAATCAATTTCAAACATGTACCCGAATTTAATACTCACCATACATGAGATGAAATCTCAACTTGGTTATGATTTAATGGTCAAAATATTGGGATACATACCCCACAGTCATATAAATGCTAAGAATCCATGATTTTTTAAGAAATGTGTCAATGTTTGATGGTTCACATGTTTAGTATCCCACAAATCTATGTTATAAGGATGAAAAATTATTAAATATACCCCACTAGTATGTTGTACCCCTATTGTATAATAATTCATTTTGTATACTTAACAAAGAAATATAGCATAAAAACTTTTTTTGTGACACATTTTAATGTTTTTCGGCTCTATATAAACCCCAAGCCAAAATATCCTTACAAATTTTTGTTCATAACATATTATACCCATTAAATAAAATCAATTACGGTTAACTTTACTCTATAATTTTAGTGGTCAATGATCATATCACTTTATAAATATATGTATCCAAAATTAATGAATGATATGTTGACACTTCTATTAATATAAAAATATTCCTTTTTTATTATTAATTTCTTTCAATACTAACAAATTCATAATTAATAATTATCCTTGTAATATCACATATGATTTACTTTAATATTATCATTATGTTCACCAAAGTTTTCTAGTTTTTAAATACTCATTACACAATCATCTCTATTTTTCCATGAAATATTACCATTATTATAAATTAATTTTCTGAGAAACATCTATAATTTAAGCTTGTGTGTATAAATATTGAAATTTAGTGGTAACTATTGGAGTGTAGAATTCAAAATTATTTCGATCAAAACATAAAATATTATGATGTTAATAACATATATTTCATATCTGTGAATCTTTTTATATTGATTAACATAATATTTTTTGGAATACATACCATTAAAATTATTACATTAAACCTTTTGGTATCAATATCTAGCACATAAATTATTATTTTCCAACACTCTTTAACCACATTTCTTATAAAAATTGGAATTCAAATTAAATTTTAAATTCATAGTTAATTATTTTGGGATTTAATTTCATTCAATGTAATATTTTTTATGAATAAAGGATCATTGATTCATTCAGTGGGGGTGGATCAATGACTTAAAATTTAAGTTTTTTCCAATTAAAACAATATTCACCACTACTTAGAGTGAATTTTAATTATTATCAAAACACAAACATAAACATAGAGATAAAATTTTATTTACATGGTTCCCTACTAATTTTCAAAACTCAGTACATCTTTTTATCGAGTATAACCCATGATAATTTGATCTAGTAAATATTTTTTAAAACATAGTGACTATGAAAAATACTTAGAGCTTTAATACATGTGTCCTAAATAACTTCTGTTTCCCAAAAATTTAGTTCATCCCTCACTAATAAAAATTTAAAACAATAATGAGACAATATACATGTTTTCATCCCATAGAAAATAATATTTTGGAAAAGTTTTTTGATATCTTGTTTTTTGCCTCTTTTATATTAGAAATATAATATAATTAATTATCATACCCAATACTAAATGAAACCACATAAACCATAAAATTACCTAATCATAAACATGATTGTATAGTCATATTGATCTAGAAACATATGAAAAAAATATAATGGTTAAAAATGGTTACACATTTATATTAATTTATATTTATATTTGTTTTGAAAAAAATAGTTGAATTCCAACAGTAATTGAAAATTGGATATAGTCATTATAATAACATCCAAGAAAGGATTCCAAAACATTTTGTAACTACATTGATTCTTGAATAGGTAACACAACATCAACATTCTTCTATAAAATGAAAATTTCTCTAACATTGTATCCACTTATATTTATGAATACATGAATGATACATATACATAACTATTCCATAATCAATCATCACATTCTTCCTCTTAAAATGAACTCAATTATTTCCATGGGAAATCAAAACTCATCACATTGAATATTTATATATTTTGGCATGCATGTTATCTAAAAAATATTTCATTAATAATAAGTTTAATTATATTCATGGTGTATTCCACTATATTTTATTCAAATATCTTCAAACAACTCTTTATGAAGGTGATCATCATGGTCGAATTGGACAGTTTTCATTCTTCTACATGTGTGTGAAAATGTACACAATAAACTTTATTTATTTTCTTTTATTAATCAGTACATCAGTATAATTCCACTCGATATCACATACTTTATTCATCATTATAACAACAATAGATTTTTACTTTTAGAAGAATCATCATAATATAAAACATGATATATAATCCTAAAAATAACACTTCATTATCTAAGGAAAAATTTATTTTCACGGATTCAGCTTATACCACGTGACCGACAATTTCTTTTTTTAATCTAGTGGTCGAATACCCCTAGTGACATCTGATGGAAGCATAACCACATTGGTGGTAGTATAAATGTAGTATCACTTGAAAGTAGTACACATAGGGTATTAACTTTTATTATATCCTTTAGGTTTCACTTGAAAATAGTACTATGTAAGTAGAACAATCACAATAGTTCCCTCATAGTAGCACCTTGGCTATAACACCTCGTTGTTTGAACCCCAATGGTAGCATCCCAATTGTAGAAATGTAATACTAGAACTAAAAATAGTAGCACCTAGGAATTATCTCCTTGTAGGTATTGTGTTTTAATAAAACCAAAACGTGATAAAATGAAAAAGAACATCAAAATAAAGACATTTCAAGCATACTAGAAACATCATCTGATCCAAAACCTAAAAAACAAAGCCTCGTGATCTCAGTAATATCCCCTTTTGTATTTTTTTCAACTAATGTTAATAATAAAATTATGTAAAGAGACTAAATATGTGGACCATTATCCCTCCAATTCTTGGCATACATTACATTACTATTTTAAAGAATAAAAAATAATTGTATAAAAATCATGATGTCAAAAAGAATTGTTTTAAAAGTATTCTATAAAACTTTTCTTGCCCTTTAAATTTCATTACATGATAATAACATCAATAGACCTGATAATAAAAACATAAATAGGAAACATCAGAACACATTAAAAATATTCCACACATACTTACAAGACAACTTACTCTATCCCTAAACATATTCTCCCCCTAATAAGGTAAAAAAATATAAATGGTTATACTATTTTATTATTTTTCTCCCCATTAGACTATAATAAAAATTGATAATAATAGAGATGGTAAAAAATAGAAACCAATGAAAATGCCCCATCAATGTCAAATCCTTCAATCTGTGAATTGAATGTTAATTAAAATCAATCATTGTTCCTAAAAAAGTATTCTTTTTAATTCAAATTATTTTAAAAATTCCTATTTTTTATGTAATTATTAACTAGATTTAGTTACTAATTACCATCTCCCATTATTCTCAATTATATATATCTCTTTATTCATAATATTAAGACACTATTGGTGATCCAGATATTCCTCAACATCTTTTGGTTCAATATAAGAGGAAATAGATGTATAGGATGTTGTTTAAGAATTCTAAACTTTTTAAGTTATTTTAATTATATTAAAATTATGTTTCGATATGGAATTTTTATTTTCAACATAATATTGTTGGAATGAAATTGTCAATAATAAATTAATTTAGACAAATCTTCTCTATCAGCACGTACGTAATGAATCATTTCATCATTAACTTCTATTTCATAAAAAATTTCATAAAAATTAGTAGCAATATCACTTCTAGAACATTCATCATTAAAAAATTCTTCAATTAAAATTGTGTAATATTCACATCATTTATGTTAACAATTACTATATTTTAATTTTTATAGAAAGTTAATCTTCTTATATTTGGAGGATAACCTCAAAATATATATGAAACACCACTTATCTAAATCTTACAATTATTTTTACATATTATCATGATGGTAAAAGGGGTTTGAAACCCACTGAGATCTTTCAATGTTAAATTATTTATATGTTAAATTTATTATGGATTAATCTAGGAATTTGGTTTATAGTATCAATGATTTTGATCATGTGATACTGCTCATAGAGACTATATCTAAATATACCTAGAAGTACAATTGTTTATCAATATGTTTTGATTAATATCATGAAAACATGTATTCATTCATTCATCTACATTATCATTTTCTGGTGTATTTGGTGAATTGTGTTCGTGATGAAAACCATGAATTTATTAACAAGAATCAAACCTATTGTTAGTTTATTCATAAAAATTATTAATAAAAAATTTCATTATAGTGTAACCACACTATTTTTTATTTGTCCCTGATGACCAATCCTTCTTTTCTAAATACTATTTTTTGCCATCATTATTAAATAAAATGAATTTTTAGAATAACAAGTTTGAAATAAATTTCCTTATGTTCAACTCATTTTTGTAACAAACATTCCATAATTCTTAATTATAATACTAAATCATATTTTTAGTGAATTACCTAATTCATTTCATCATTATTCTATAAAATACATAAAATAATGTGTATCAACCAATAAACATAATGTTTATTATTGTATTTAAAATTTTACCATCCAATATCATATCTACCAATACATTTTATATTGAGAGGCTCATTATTTGAAAATTTCATCATGATATCGCTTCATTTGAAAAAATTATTCAATATCCTCATGTTCCATGTCATATGTGGAGTGCACCCATTGTCCAATATCTGTGGACATTCCTCTATTGTCGCTTTAATATAATCATATTCAATAAGATTAACTTGTTTTAATTATTTCTGTATGATACTATATTATTGATCTATAAGAATAGTGATAAAATCTATTTCATGAGGACCTAGAAGGTGAAATATTTGACACAATTATTCCATCAATAAAAATACATTTACATTATACTTGACATTTTTCCACATTTTTTCAGAATCTATATTCTTAGACCTGTCTAAATCTCAATAAAGTTTTCTCTCCCAATCATTTTTAGAATCATCATGATAATGATAATTAAAAAAACACATCCTTGATAAATTCCTAAAGACTCAAAAAATAAATAATATACTTATAAAACACATATATACATTTATAAAACATTGTATTGAGAAAAATGTCACTGAATTTATGCTTTATTTTGATCAACATTCATGGAATAAATTTTAGGAAAAATATATTAGTCAAATCTTAAATTTTTCCCTTCAAAATAGAATTATTTTTATAATTATCATATTTAACAATAATATATTAATATCGTCTATAATTTAAATACCATAATTTTAAAATAATAGAGAATCGATAGATTGAATAAAAAATGTGGTTCATTTAACATTATTCTTCTTTGAAACTTATAACATACCATTTATGTATATATTTTATCTTGATAATATGGTTTTTGTTGGAATTATTATCATGTATTCATCATTAATGAAACCACATCATCTTGAATATAATTATGAAATATAATTCTATAAATTATTAGTTTTGATTTTATATTGAAAAGTTTAATTTGACTAAGATCATACTCCTTTTATAATAATTCATTATATTATTTATTATTAATATCTAAGTATATTTCAGTATCAAAAAGTTTTCCAATTATTAAATCTCCTTTAATAGATTATATTTTTTACAAGGTTTTTCTCATATATTTTTACACAGTTCATCATTATTCATATTTGTTTCCCTTTTTGATGATCTAAATTTTTTATAGGCATTAACTCAATTATATAATAGTTATAAAATCTATTTGAGTTTCCTCACCTTTACATTTTCATTAAAACCTCCATTACTAGTAAAATATTCATTTTCAACATTACAAATAAGAATACTTTAACAAAAATAAATTACATTATATACCTCTTCTTCCTCTAAAATTTTCACATTCCACAAATTTTGATAGAAAGTTTAACTTTTAATATATAGATAAATTATTATCCATTATTTTAGGAATTTACTTTGTCTAAGACGAATACATCTTTAAGTAAATTTTATAACATTGATCTTAATCATAAATAGATCAAAATTCATTCATTTTTTGAATAATCACATTAAAATTACCAATATATCCATAAATAAATAAATTAACTAGCATATTATCATCAAAATTTCCCATTCATATCCATAAATATCTTGAGTTGTGTGAAATGACATTATTAAATATCACATCTCCATCATATTACGATTTTTAAGATAGTGTTTCATTGTCATCAAAAAAATATTCATTCCCTTCTAATTTTTCATGGAATTAAAATAAATTTAAATATTTCTATTACATATCCGTTATTAGATTTTCATTCTTAATTTAATAAGAAATTATAATATTGTATAGATAAAAACGTGGAATAACACCATGTAATTTTCCTTCTAATTATAAGAATTTATATCAAATTTATCAAATAATGTAAATAGAATTTGATCAATAATATAATAATATTTTATGATCTTATCATAACCTCGAATGGTATTTACAACTTCATTATCCATTATTAAGAAAATATATATTTCCTCGTCTTCCATGATTCATGTATCATTATAAATGAGTCTCTAGAATTGTAACTCAACCCATTTCACTTGGTTCTCAACTTTATTAATATTATATGTTTTATCCTATATTTATTCAACTAATCTGTTCCATCTATCATTTATAAATTTACCTTCTAAAAAACAAGATAAATTAACATTTTTAAAATACTTATTATTTCCCAAATTCATTGTATCTACTAATCTAATGTATACCCCATCAACATGAGGAATAAATGAATATTTTTTTAATTCCATAAAATCATAACTAGAAAAAAAATATATGAGGTAAAAAATTATCCAAAAATATACAAAAACCCTTATAATTAAAAAATTTTATCTCATATCTATTTAAGGAATTTATATTTTTAATTTTAGATCATACAAAAAATGTTTCCAAAATGGAAAGATTTTCTTTAATAGTGAAACAATAAATAGCGGAATCTTATACAAATAAAAATTATAAGATTATGGGATTAATAAATCAACAAATCATGTATGAATCAGTGATTCATCAATATTTGTTTTCTTCCAAAACTATAGTTGTTTCTCATTATAGTGACTTTTTATGTTAAAATAATTGCAAGAACAAATTGGGTGAGGATATTAGATTTTCATGTTTAAATTATCAATGTATGTAGCTAGTTTATGGAATGATATGTCAAAACTAGTGGTCATATGATCCTTTAAAATTTTTTAGATAATCAATATGAAGATTAAATCCTTCAAACTATATACATGTCTTGAAAATGTCTCATACATGACCAAAATTATTTTCACCATATACTTAAAAAAAATTAAAGGATAATGGTATAATAGGAACATATTCATCATAAAAAATAATATATTACATCATAGTGTTGGTATATTCTTCATCTTCTCATCATCCTCGTAAAATTCTATACTTTTATTTCCATGAAAAACACTACCTGAAACCACTTATTATTCCATAACATCACCTCATTAAACAATTTATACACTCCTATAGATCAAAAAACATCTAATAATAATTTAAAAATATACAATAGTAACTATTTTCTATGTGTTTCTAATTTAAATATTTATAACAAAACATAAATATATTTGAATTAAAACTCTTGTAAAAAATATCATTAGATAATCACAATACCATCCATGAGAAATATCATTCCTCAATATTTGTTACTACAATGTGTAATTAATAATTAAAAAAATATCTACAGTCTTTTTTAAATCCAATGCATAATTAACATTACATATATTTATGTATTTTAACAAATTCATTTTATAAATATGGGATCATTCCAAAATTAATTATCATGATGTTACTTATAATCTAACCACCTTATTTCCATTGAAAATTAACAACTCATCATAGGAAAAAACTAATGCCTTTATGCATGCTTTTAATTTGTTGAAACATTATTTTAGATAAATTAAAAAGACTTCATTGATGTATTTTTCCATATTTCATTCAACCATCTTTAAACACATCTTTATTTAGGTGAGATTCATGAACATATCATCAAACTATCCTTATTTGTGTTTGAAAAAATGCATACAACATATCATTTGTTTTCTTTCAATAATTTATTCAATGGAAATGAATAGATTCATATTATACCAAATAATTTACTATGCACTATAAATTAATTTGACATATCCTTTTTCTATAAAAAATATAATTTTTATCATGACATTTAACCTAAAGAATAAAAATTATATTTTTGATAAAATATTTAAATTCTTAAGTGAATTGAATACTATTGGACTTTTGATTGAGTGATTTTTCATCAAGTGGTAACATCCCAATAGTATAACCTAGAAATATCATAACAATGGTAACACATAATTATAATAGTACCATGGTAGAACATATTTGTATAAAACCCATGGTAGCACCTGGCGTTATAAAGGCAATTTCATCACCCAGGTGGTAGCATCTGAATGGTTTCACCATAATTGTAATACACTAGCTGTAGCACCAGAATCGTCAAATCCTAATTATATCACCTTGTAAGTATACCATAAATAGTATAAATCCAAATGGTAACACCCTTATAGTAGAACCATAATGGTATCATATAGTAAATGATCATAAAATTGTTGAAATAAAAATATATCATCGTAAGAAATCCATTCATACAAACATGTTACGTCACATGATCAAAAAACAACCAAAAAAGCCTAATAGTCTCAAAATATAACTTCCAACTAGCTTCTTATACACTATATTCTTTATTGAATATAGTTTTTTCATAAAATAATTATTATTTATTAAATAATTAATATGGATCTCAAAATATCATGAATATTTATAAAATAAAAAATTAGTAACCATATCATATAGATTATTCAATGTTTTTATAAAAATTTATTAAAAAAGATATTTATTATTAATCTATGACCTTGATTATTGGTGGGATAATATGTTGTACAATTTAAAAAACATCAGGATAGACTCTATTATCTAGTAGAAACTATTTTTATCATATTCCCATTTTCAAAACATGTTCTGAAATATGATTAATCATATACTATGTGTACTAATCTCATAATCTCATATTGTTTATATCAACAAATTATTTAAACGCAACATCAATTATAATATAATAAAAACAAGATAAACATATATATATGTATATATATTATTTATATCAATATGAACTTATTATGTTCATTATTATTAAAAATTATGACTCAACAACCCATTGCATCGTCAAATGAAAACAAGATAATATATTAATCAAATATTTCATTGATTTTGATCTAAATTAAAATTAAAAAAAATTTAAAACAATTATATTGTTATCATATATCATTTAAAATTATTGAAACAATTTCATAAAAATACATACAAGTTACTATTCCATGAGAATAAAAAACATCTTCATATATCATTGTAATTTTCATTATATTGAAATAATGTCCTTACTTATTAAAATTATCTTTAGGCTATAATTATATTTTCTTGATAATTAATGAAAAATTATTTCACATTCAAACCAATGTTTCTTCAATTGTTTTTATATTTTAACCACTTGTACTATAAACACAATATTTGAGACTAAACATCAATAGTCATTATTATTTATCATCAAAACTTTTATTAAATATGGAAAAAATTTATTAAAAAACATTGACATTATAGATACTTACCCAATGATGACACTATATTAAATTAAATATGTTGAATAATTCTTGAAATAAATATCTAGTTTCTCTTATTTAGTATCACACTAAATTATTTTAATTATTTTGGTATATACTAAATTTTCTTAGGTCATATATAATTTAATTTAGTTGAAACATACATTGAATTTTTATATATTTTTCATAAAAATATTGATTTATTTTATGAAAGGCGAATCCAATTTCTTATTTAGGATTTAAATTTTTCAACACATATATTTGTATTGTTTCTTTAGAAATGTTATATTATTGAAAACAATTATTTAGAGTTTATTAAATTAATTTTCTCATATATTATGTATTGGTATCCATGAAACATTTTATAATGATCATGTATTTATTCAATAATAGAGATTTTAAATCATAAGTATCATGTTCTAAAAATTACTTAATAGGGACATATATTAAATATTATCTAATTAATATGATGTTTCATTAGGAAGAATCATATACATTATTGGTCCAATATCCACTTCCAATATTCTGGTTTCATATTATAAATAACTCACATTCATAACTTGTTTGAAAGTTTTCCAATAAAATAATAATATATATATAACTCTATTAAATTCAATGGATCACTCATTACTCAATACATATTATAAATAAACTCAATTATATTCTTCTTATAATAAAATATCGTATGTGTTTCCCAAAAATGACTAACCCAGAGAAACGAAATCAAGCATTGCAACATAATATAATTTGGACAACATATTAAATTATTCCCCTATATGAGATAATTAAATGGAACCCAATAATAAAATCCCCTACCCAATTATCATATTTAGGTCTTAAGATGTTTAATCATATGAAGGAATCTAATAGTAACTATTTTAAATGTAATTTAACCTCACCATCTGATCACATGCATTTCCTTTGAATGTATGAATTATTTTTACGATTTATATTCTAATGATATTTTTTCAATTAATCAATGAGTTAAATCCATAATGATTTGTATCTCATTGCACAACTTATATCTTGTGTTACTAACAAAAATAAAAATCCATCTATTTTCACACACATCTAGTTGCATCTTATGTATAAAGATCATAGAACATTTTTATATAATTTCATAGAATCATATAAAATCATAAATAACTATAATATTATTATTAACGTTGCATATAGAAAATCCACACAACACTATAAAATAAAAAATCCTCTAATGTAATGAGTAGTCCCACTAAAAATCACTATACTCAAGGATGCATAAATCAAGAGATACCTCAATTCTAATATAATTCAAAAAAATAATATACATAAACTATAATAATCCATGTAATTAAATCTTATAACCCAATACAATATTAAATAAAAGAAAAAAGTAAAATAATAATTTATCACACATAACATGCATGTTCTTATATGCATGTATAACAATTTTTAGAATCATTTAACATCATTAAAATAATACCTTCCTAAAAACGCATAATATAATAGTCATATTCATGAATAAATATTGGAACAACTAATTGAATTATTAATTTTTATATTTAAAAATAATATATTAATTTATGAACAATTCATGAATATAACATATATAAAAAGATTATAATTTAATCATTCATTACGAACATTACATAATTAAAGTAAATATAATCACTTTATATTTATTATTAATAATAAAATTTATATTATTATTTTTTGTTGAAAGTTATTTAAATATATGTTATTATATAAACAATAATCATCACATAGTCCAATTATATAATATAATAGATTTTCATATTCAAATATCACATATTTCATATTTTGAAAAAATACATGATATAAATTTTGAAATATCATTTTTATATTGTTTAATTATTTTTAATAATATAGAACTTTATATGAATACATAAAACTAAATTTAATAAAAAAAATCATAATTTAAATATAAACTCATTTATAGTTAGAGAAATTGTATTATTTATAAATTCAATGTATATTAAAAATATAATTAAAATTCAAACACATGATCTCTAAATTATAATACATTACCTATAAATTCAAGATGAAAAATAATAATATCATTTTATATATTGAATATTTATTTAATAAAATTTTCAATATCATTTAATTATATGATCAAAAACTTTTTATAATTACATAAATATAAAATTCATATTGACGTAAATTTATGTGTAAAATTATATTTCTTCATAGTTTATAAATAATTTAAAAATTATAATATTCAATTCCAAATTGAAAAAAAATAAAAACAGATATTTCATTTATATTGTAACATATTATTTACATTACATCATAATAGGTGATTGATAGGTCCTGATGAAGAGAAACACAATGTATTCTATTTAGAATACTAGATGATAGATGATATAGATGATTAAAAATTATGTTATCCTACAAAGGAGTAAAAAAATAGTCATCAATCTATGTTATATAAAACCATGGGAATCACAACATATGATTTTCCATAAGTAAGACTATTTCATTACAAATTTTTATGACCAGTGATGACATATATTTTGTGACACAATGATCAAAATATAGTAAGAAATTAGTAAAATAATTTGTTTTAACTCTTATCTTATTATGGAAGGACATTATAAAAATTAAAGGATCCTAGATGTGTTATCTACCATGATACAATATCATATATCATTTCTAGTGACATAATCATACACTATGATATCTGATATCATAAAAAATTCATATAACATTTTATAAATTATTCATTATAATTTAGTTTATCATGAAATGAGTTGTACTTAAAAAATTAATCATTTATGTTAGGAGTTATTATTTCAATGTGATTTTATAATTTATTTATTTTTCATTATTATTTGGAAACATAATATATAGTTATTATGTTATGAAACCATTAGTTATCTAGGGATTGAAAAAGACTCTTTAAATTTATTATATATAACTACAAACCACAAATACAATGATAATCAGTTATAAACCCAAGAACTATAATGATTGAATGAATAATATTCTCTACCGTTTTAAAATGAATTATACTTCCATAATGATATTTTTTTTGATGAAGATCAATAATACACATCCATATATATCCTCTTCTATGGTGTATCCAATGGATTACATTACTAAAACAATCATTATAATGATCCCACATTAGACACATGGTTCACCAGTTCCTATCAAGGTAAAATAGGGGAATATAAAGAGGAATTTATGGGGGATATAATTTTACAAAAAATAAAGACATGGGAAAACCACCTCAACTTGATGGTACAACCCTCTTTATAATACTTGTATATTTTCCTCAATCATCCATGAATTTATCTGAACATTGATTATCTTTAGAGAAATACAAGAGGTCACAACAAATTGAGTTCTTCTCCCATTCAAATCCCCTATACAATTTATGGTATAATATATTCAATCAATGATAGCTTATTTTGATGCTAAAACTAAATCATATAAATTTTTTTTGTTGATTTATTAAAAAATGATTCAATTTTAGTAATTCATATCAAAACACATGCAATATTAATATATTGTATTATATTATATGTGGAATTATGTATCATAAGCCATACATTATTATATAACTATTCTATAACAAATGATATGTCAATTCCTATAATACACCTTTTATATTTCCACAAACAATATCCATATATTGTACAATAATATATAAGATAAAATGTAGCACATGTATGTTAGGATATACAGAATATATCCATCATTTTATCTATTAAAATCCTCTTTTACCATGAACTATTAATTATATTCATTAATAATTTGTTGATATGAAAATACATTTAAACAAGTAAAATAATAAATATTTTATGATTATGATGAAATTCAAAAAAATAACAAAATATTCAATAAAAAATATTATCATCATCCTTGTTGGAAGAAAAAATAAAATCAATTATGTATTTATAATGAACTCTAACAAGAAACTGACATTAAAACTAATTAAACATCAATATTCAATCACCGTTTATATAAAATCATTAAATCAATATTTTAAACAATCATGTTTTTATATGAAATAATTAGTACATAACTGTTATCCATAAATTAGTTTCGACAAAACCTATTTTAAAAAATACAACAATATTTTAGCCTTTTTATATCTATGATAAACAAAAAAGATATCCAATAAAATATTTTATTATATATTATTAATAATAAAAAAATTATTGATAAAGTAATTATCAATATGTTTCTATATTACCCATAGAATCAATCATTTTTCTCATTGTAAAATTCACTTAAATTTTATTTAAAAAGTCTTATAGGATGTATGAAATTTCATTCCAAAAAATATATTCATTTTTTCATAAATATAGGAATAAATTCTCTTTATATATAATGTAATATACAAACCAATAGAAAACTATAAGATACCATGATGTGGAGATTCGGTTCTCATTCATGGAAAATGATGGTAATAAATATATAGTTAAAACCCCCTTGGAAAATGAGTATTACATCACCCAAACTCTATTCATGCACCAATGAAACTTCACTGAGGACACCAAAAATTTTCCCAAGGTGATTTTCCCATGTTTCCCTAATAATATCTTATAGGAAACATTTTCAGAATCACCATAAACCTGAATCCTACTTGTGTGAGAAAACATGAATGTTTATATATTTCACTAAAAAGTATACTACAGACTACCTTACAAGACAGACCATGATGCACCATGTTCCCCATATGTATCCTATAAATTGATTTCATTGAACTCTATTTTAGGGACAATAGACTATAAATTGGAAACCTAGTGGTGAAAAAATATAATTCACTATCCCTAGGTCTTCACGGATTACCCACCCTAGTCCTATGAATCTTATTATGGTATATATTAAATTTAATATACCTAAAAAATTATCATAAATTGATGTAATTGATTTTCCAAAATTGGTAAAACATTACAACCTTTATAAAAGACCACTTTTATAATGTAAATAAAAACTAGGAAAATTCTATTTGACCTAAAAACCCTTCACTAGGTTGACTCCTCACTCAATTTAATCAATTAGGGGTACACCTTACCCGTTTCTTCAAAAAGTTTAAAATAATTTACTCACCTCATACAAGGTAAACCACTCTACCCCATTATTAATATAGAGTCATATTCACCTTAACCTATATCAATAGGGACAATAATCACATATTATTTCAAACTAGGGAGAACCCACACGCAGAAATATAAATATAATTTCATATTATCCAGTCCCAAAATCACATGGCTAAGACATTTCCCAAGAATACATACTAAGGTTAACCCTTATCCATTTGTAATTAAATGGAATTATATTGATCCTATTTTTTTAAAAGGTTGATTGAATCATCATACACTATACATGGGTGTCCACATCTATCTACCAACCACCGAGGCTCTATATTATGTACATACATTATTTGGGAGACCATTCACCTACGTCCTCAACATGAGAAACCTTTTTCCTCATGTCTAATACATGGTATCCATCCTTACCCTTGAAATATACATGTGCACCATATTCACTAAGGTCTCCCACACAATCCTATATGCATTGAGTAACCCTTAATGAGATCTTCTAAATAAGTTATTATTCCATGAAAATCATCATGCATCTTGTTAATGATGTATTATATCGGTAAAAGTAATTTCACACATTCCATCCATATATTTTAAGACCATAAATGGATATATAATAATGATTTTCCATGATAAAGAGGTTCACTATCATGATAACATTACAAAATCCTCACCATGATCATTCTTCGATTCTTGGATATCATGTATCAATTCATCTATCACTTTTTTCACTCCACACATAAAAATGAGATAAAGGTATTCCAAATTAATGTAATCCTTGAAATTACTTCTAGTTAATAATAAATTTTTATTTTATCACATTTGAGAGAAAACAGTGGAATCACAACATATATCCTTAATGCTTCCTAGAAGCATATGGGCCACCAAATGAGTGTAAGCCCAAAATTATTCATCACGACACCATTTTATCCACCATTCTTGTCATCATTCACTATCCAACACCAGTTCTGAATTAACTGGACATAGACCTTGGCCTCCCCCTTAACAACATTAATTTTCTTGACTTGGTGATTCATTAGTGAGATACACCCATATAGAAAACACAGTCTTAATCCAAAAATCATCATCATAGTATAATATATCACATCTAACCTACCAAAAATGGATATATTCCATTTTAACCATCCTTTTGAAAGGGAATATATACCTCATGATTCATCATTCATTAATGATAGACATTCCACATAACATAATCATCCTGAAATGTCCATATTCCCTTGAATCCAACATTCCTACAATGTAAATATTCCTAATTATTATTCATTCAGTAGAGGTCCACATTAAATGATATTCATTATTCCTATATTGGATATAACCCTTGTGAGAAAAAAATCATCTCTTGATTCAAATCAATCAAATATGAAAATCCAAAAAGGGATGATCAAGTGGATAAATCACCTAAACTTTTTTCTAACACCTTTCTCCAAATTTTCCAAGTCACGTGATGTTAAAATGTATGGTATATCACTATCATGCATCCTTAAACTATTAAAAATGAATTAAATGAGATTTTATTTCTATATTAAATGATATATAGGATAGATAATTGAGTATAAATCTTTAAACATGAATTTCAATGGATTAAAATCATAAATAGTGTTATAATTGTCTGTGTCACCAAAAAATAAAAAGAACAAATTTTCTCACTAAGTGAAAATGAACATCCTGGTTTATGATATTTTTGAAATTAGGATACAAAGAATAACCCATTCATTCAGCCTCTTTCCAAGACTTTGGAACCAGACTACACTTTAGGTGATGATAAATTCAAAATATTCCATCTTTTTTTATTGAAACTATTATATAGTCACAAAAAAATGAAATGTATAGAAACAATCATATATAAATATTTTCTTCATAACATGTTATTTAGATTAAATCAATAACCTTGTGGTATTCATACACAAAGAATAATTTCAGAAGGATTCACAAACATATATATTCATGATTATTGTTTTGGGAGTCATGATTGATTGTGGGGATTTTTAGTATGGTTTCATCATAATTCATGCCATGTTATCAATTTTTTCACATCCTTTTTTCGATGGATTCCAAAGGGGTTAACTCATGGCTCTATGAACACCCAATAGATGTCATAATGATGATAGATCATGGAAACAATTTTTAGAGGTAATAATTCATTGAAAAGTGTAACCGATGTAATTTTAAAACTGTCATTGGACAAGTGGATCGGTGGTGTGGATCATGAAAGCTTTTATGGGGGAATTTTTCCCTACTCCAAGACATTAATATAATATTATGACATATTCATGAATTGTAACCCCCTGAGCCAGTTACCAAGAGTCGGTGCATTATTAAATAACATTGGCGATATCACAAGAAATATCAGGGCTAGAAAGACTAATTAGTTTAGTATCCTTGGAATAACTAGATTCACTAATAAACATTACATTACATCATAAAATGAAAACTACAACAATATAATCTACAAAGTCCACACTCTTATCCCCTCATACTATCCCTGCAGGCCATTGATAAATTACATCTTCACATCCTGTGAAAAATAAAACATAGAAAAGGGATGAGCTCAAATGACCAGTAAGGATGACTATATAGCGTAAACTTTCATAAATAAGAATAAACATTTAAGGCAATGTATAACTAAAACAAAAGACTTTTAAAATTCAACTTCAACATAGTATGTCAAAAATAAAATGAAATAATGCCATTTACTTATTAACATGGATATTCTACTAACTGAATATTCACATGAAATATCAATAACCACTATCATAATAATGGAATGCACAATGTCAGACTATCATAACCACGTAGCCAAGGCCTCGTTCAAGACTACAAATAATATTTTGACAAGGCCTTATGCCAAGACACTAGTTTGTCTCATGAGACCTACCGATGCATCGAGGAGCTATAGAGGGCTCCACCCGTCACTTACTAAGTCCAATTCATTCCACATATAAAAATTTTGAAACATAACATAAACATACATATTAAAAATATCATACAAAAATGTCAATACATATACACAAACCATGAATGGTATAAAAATAGCACATCCACAGTCAAATATAACTCATTCGATACAATATAGGAGATTTTATTGTATAATATTATCCTCAATCGAGAATAATGAAGGATATTGACATAGATGAAAATAATCATCAAAACAATTTGAGAGAAATATCACCCTTTTTCTTGAAATCATTTAAATGTCACACTATTTGTCAAGAAGCCATTTAAAAATAGATTTTTTAATCAACGTGTCCCATACCACTTTTAAACCTTTAAAAGGATTCTTAATTTTTAAATCTTTAATGTCTATATAAATAAATTCTTAAAACAATTTTTAAAACATGGACATTAATGAGAAAGATTTAGAATAATAAGTCTATAAAACATTTAAAAATGTTATTTTAGTTAGAGTTTCTAACCAAAAGAGAGACACTTGAATACAAATAATTGTGGTAATCAAAACATTTTAATATCATGACAATAAAGGGATTCATGATATACTATGTCAATGTACATTATATACACCACATAAAAGTGATCTGGTTTATAACAACAAAAAAGTCTCAATGGAATGTAAATTGACATGAAATCTCTCACAAAGGATGTATCGTTAGGTTAAGGATAAATAAACAACATAATTTCGTGTGAAAAATATAAATACACTAAATATGATTGGATATTCAGTGTAAAAAAATAAATGGACATTCAAATATATTCTTGTAAAAACAACACCAATTAATTGGATGTTTATCTCAACAAATCGAGATTGAGTAAGAAATACCCTTATCAAGTTCATACCGATGACATTAGAATTTATCAATGGAGTTATTATGTGTATAAAAATTATATCCACAGAAAGGGGAGTGGAAATTATGACATAATCAAATGAAAAGTTATTCCACCCATAATCTTGGAGTAAAATAATCAATGATGTATGCGTAAAGCCGAATGAGTGGAAATTGAAATTTCAAATTCCCTTATCGATTTGGTAACATATGAAACATGCACCCATGAAAGAAGGATTATACAATGATGATGTTAATATCCATAAATTAAATTATATTATCCAATAAATATAATCATGGGAAGTACACACAGCACATGCAATAAATAAGTGGTGAATAATGGAAATCTCACGGAATTAAAAGTGAGATAAGAAACCCCTTACTTTGTACTTTCTCCTTGGTCGATGGTAGGTTAACCTCTTTTATAATGGTGAAATAATTGTTATTGAATTATACAAGAATCATTTACATTAATATGATATAATATATGATCTTTTAACATTTATTTGTTAATAATATCTTAGTATTATCATCATTTCAGGTGTTAACTTACTCGTTTTCATTTATATTCTTTGTTCCGTAAGACATGTTTGTTATGGATAGGTTGTATCTTATTAATATCCAGAATTATATCAAGTCCTTAAACATTATTTTTAAATCATCAAATGATAATTATACTTGAATGGATACTATTGAGAATGAATCTCATTGCATTCGTGGAGACGGTAGTCCGTACGTACGCATTAGCGACAATATCATTCTTTTGATGTTAAAATAATATATAATTGGATGTTATATCATATATAGAGAATAATTATCATGTCATATTTATTATTTAACCTAATTAAACATCATTATTATACCCATCCAAATAATAATTTATTGGATGACAATTACACCACGACGTGGAGACGGTAAGCCGTACGTACGCACGTATGGTGACATGTCATTCAAAAGATGTATAGGGTACTGAATATGGTTGTACCATATTTATAATAATATTATAGTATATATGATATACTTGATTAATTATTTTATAATGTGAATAACAATGAAAGAAGTAGTTGAAGAAATGAATTTGAAAAAGGGTGGTAAAAACATTACCTCTTCTTCGGGTTCTTCCTTTGGATTGATTAAAAGGGATCTTTAAGATGGATTTATGTTCAAAATAAGTACTCTAGGTTGTAGTGAAGGAAGTTGAGAGAGTATTTGGGAAGGTTTTGGTCGAACCAATAGTCTTTGAAGGTGTGAAGTAATGAGAAGGTGGAGTGCCCTTTTATAAGAGGGGTGAGGGCATCTTTGGAAAAGCTGGAAATATTATTTTATAATAAATTCATATTTGGTATTATAATAGATAAAAATGGATTATTTAATAGGTAAGGTGGGGAGAGGTCGAAACACACTCAACCAATAAAATTTAAACAGGTTTGGGTCATTATAATAACCTTATATTTAAGTATTAACTCTTAGTTAATTAGATTCACTTTTACAATGTCGCTTTGTATTTTTATATTATATGGTCAATAAACATAGTATATACATCGAAGAGACCCCCAAGTGGTCCATTAATGATACAAATATCATGATATATGTCTCTTGGATGATCCTTAGATTTTTAGAAATTTAATATCAATTAATAATATAATATTTGTTTTAAAAACTCTCTTATGTCAATTTGGACACTATTCAATAAATGATTTTTGTGAAAATCATAACAGAATGATTACATCAATAAAAGTCAATTAAATAAATCCTAATATGTAATATTAACCTATAAAATTAGTGTAATTCATAAAAAGGCTCAAATTATATTTATTTGGGTACTTATAATGTCAATTATTTTAATGTTTTACTATTATGGTAATTACTGTATAATAATTGTGTTATAAATAAATTAAATTATTTATTATCTAAAAATTATAAATAAAATATCCTTATGTAGGAAATCTCTTTAGCTTTCTAGGGAATATTTAAAATCGAATCTACCTTATGTATTACCCTATATTGAAAATGTTTTAGTAAATAGACATTGATTTTAACTTTTTTTAACTCTTCTTTAAATTATATAATAATAAATGTCCTAATCTAATACCAATGGAACTAAATGATAATATTTTACCCCTAAGTTTTTTTTTGGTCGAGATACACTTGTCCAATAGAATTAAGACATATTTAAGGGTAATATTAATATCATTTTTACCCTTAATTACCCTACTTACTTTTAACCGTGGTAAATAAAAGTCAAAAGTTACTATTCATCAAAAATTATTTTAATCTCATTGAACCACATTTTGCTCCTTGATAGTAACCGTGTCTTTCATATTTTCGAAATTACACTCACAAAAGAGGTAAAATTAAGTTTTATGAAAAAATCAGTTTTTTAACTACAACTTAGTGGTTTCACTATTCATAAAAAAATGAATGTTTCCATAAAAATACCAAAATTTAGGCCTAAGATATATTTGTTATTATGAATTAAAAAATTATGTCTAATTTACCAAATTCAAAATATATCAGTTGCATTAATTAATTTAAAAATTAATTCCCGTTGTCAAAACAAACAGCGTGTTTCTAAGAGATAATAACTATCAAAAGACTGACACTTGTTTATGTCTTGTTTAAATGTGAAATTACATCCAATGACTAACTTTGTATTAAATTGTAAAAATATATTCTAAATATACTTTAAACCCACTCAAATTAATAAATTATCACTATTAATTATTTTGATTAAAAAATTTATTTTTAATTAAAATTTAGTAATTTTCACTATTCATCAAAATATGAAAGTTATCTGAAAGGTACCAAAATTTCACCCTAAGCTAATTTCGATATTAAGAATCCAAAAATAAAGTCCATTTAGAATGATAAAATTTATAAAATTTCAGAAATTATGTATTACTATTCATAACGGCTAGTTTGATTAGTTGTTGTGTGTTAAAATTTCAAAGTTGCGTACAATGCACAGTATTGCATTATTCAAAGGGAAACGTACCGTGGAAACATGGGGTGTTACATTATCCCCTCCTTCAAAAAATTTCATCCTCGCAATTTTTATTAACATTGGGCTTGAGAATAAAATGGAAAGATCCACATCGGAAAAAGAGTCGATAATACTATCACTTTAAAAGAAAGGAAGAGATGTATAAAGGTCACACAAGATAACCCATACTTGGATTCCATGTAGGAAAACATGGATATGGACGATAAACTAAGTTTTAAGTTCTGATGGAGAGGGATAGAAAACATTATCAGGAGAAAGTTACAATAATAAAATCACAAACTTGTGTTGGGACAAACAGGCATTAGTCTCCCAATAGGAAAAGTAAATGGACAACATTTTTTTGTTTTAAGTTACATTATATAAGGACGAAGAATTAATTTATGATATTTAATAAGAACATAATGTGATATACTTACTTTTTAAGTAGATTTTCATTCTTTAATAAATTTTAACCACTAACACATTTTTTTTTATCAATGAGTATTCAAGAAGACTTGGTCACAATGGAAGAGCTGGAATAAACTTCTATAGAAATACATGATCCCCGTAGGATAAAATATATATTTACCTTGTCTTTAGAGAATAATCAAAACCAAAATGGTTAGTATAATATTTGATGATCCCCCAAATGGATATTCCATTAGAGAAAAAAACACTAATCTTAAATACTAATTTTAAACCATCAATACAACAAAGTTAAATAAATATCATTCAATAATCAATTGTCCGTAAAATCCTTCAATATAATCCAAACTAATACTGAAACCCAAAACATATAAGAATCTAGTCGTTCAAGTTAAATTTTCTCTCCAAATGACATTAATTACTCTTAATTTCACATACATAAAATTAATTAACGTAATCCTTTCCATAAATAATCCAAATGACTATAAATCCCAAATAAAAACATAGATAAAAATCCACCATTACTCTTCAAATGAAATCCCATACTATTATATTTTCCTTGTGCATATAGTGTTCACAACAAATCGAACAACTTCCAAAATAACATTTATCACTTAATCACCAAATCATTTTCCTATACTAAGGGTATTCTTTTGATAAGACGTAAGATCCCAAATCAAATTATTATTGAACAATAAAATCATTTAACAAAAAATAATAGTCACACTAACTAGGGACTTAATGTAGTCGAGTGGTAGGTGACAAATCCCAATCACACTTTTGTTGTGGGTTCTATTCCCACATCTTTGTCCGACGCGTCGGGTTGTCACACGGTCTGCGTGTTGTCCTTTTACAAAAACTATATTTTATAACATTACCAAAATGAGAAAAATTTCTCAAAATAACTATAACATAATTTAACCACAAATCTTATCTCATACCATGCATTTTTATCAAAAACTATAATAACTTATAATTTCCTCAAACCCAATGATCATATAAAACCAAATGGTTATTTATAACTATATCCACAAGAGAAAAGATAATTCTTCCTCAAATATCACTCTCACATGGAAAACTGCAGGGTTAAAAATACAAGAGAAAATTATTCCAAAGTAAACCCATCAACAAGGAGCACTAATACGTTTTAAACATTTCTCCATCCATTAATTTCCAAATAGCTTCTTCTTTGACCAAGAAAATATTCTATAAAATAGGGAATTCACTTAGGTAATGGCCAGGTCCCCTACATTTACGGAAAATGACTGTAAATGGATTCTTGGGACAATGTTTTACTTATTATATAGTACTCTACACTTTTCTTCATCAATTCATCAATTTATGTCCTTCCTTACCGCACGTAAATCATTTCATTTTCCCATTGAGACACTTTCTTGGGTGTCTCCTTCCACATTTCCTACATGATGGAAATTGAGGATTCCTTTCTCCATGGTCTCCACTGCTGGTGCTCTTATCATTCATCACATTTCTCTTATTTGTTGAGTCCGGGAATTGGTTAATATATATATTGTTGATCATATTTTTAGAAAATTGATTTTTAATAAAGACAATATCTTTTACTCCTATCAACATTCCATTTTGTTTCTCATTGCCACCACCATTCCCACCATGTACATCACTCTGAATGTCACTATGACATCCTTGGAAACCAGCCATTGACTAAAACCAGAAAGCATTGTGTGAGTAACAGTAGTCATAAAATCATTTAGAGATTAATATGTTACCATATTCTCAATTTGAAACATATTAGGATTAACCAAGGTCATTTAATCTCATCTTATATATATAATAATTCAAATCGGATTGTAATGAAAATATAAATTATCCAAAGCATATCCCCCTGGAGTGTCGTAACCAAGAGTGAAGCAAGTCCCTTTGTCATGCACCAGTTCCCAAAAGCGTCTAGCTCAAAGTGGTGTTTTCAGGTTTTACCCCTAGGTACAATGGTGCCAGAGCCGCCTCTACCTGCTCGTATCCAGACATGGATTTATTTCTCGAAAAACTCACAAAATCTCTACAATACCAAAATTCTAGGAAGTTTATCTATACTCATCCTCAAAGTTAATCTTAGGTCTATGTTCTCTAATCAGAGTTTATCAAAATATAGCTTCCATGGATTGTACTAAAAATCCTCTGATACCAACTGTAATTCCCCGACCCTAGTTACCCAAAGTTGATGCATTATTACATAACAGTGGCATGATCACAAGAAATATCAAGTCTCGAAAGACCGATTAGTTATGTAGCCTTGGAATAACTATATACATTATTAATGTTTATATAAAATAATAAAATGAAAACTAAAAAAATATAATCTCTATATTCCACACACTTATCCCATCATACTATACCTACTAGTCATTCATAAATTACTTCTTCATATCCGGGGAAAAATAAAACATAGAAAAGGGATGAGCTCAAATGCATAGTAAGGATAAAAAATATAGCAGAAACTTTCATAAATAAGAATAAACATTTAAGGAAATGTATAATTAAAACAAAATCCTTTTAATCTTGAACATGAACATAGTATGGAAAAAATAAAATTAAATAATGCCATTTACTTATTCACATGGATATTCTACTTATCGAATATTCACATGCAATATCAATAACCACTTTTATAATGATGGAATGGATACCGCCAGACTATCATAACAACATAGCCAAGGCCTCATGCCAAGACTGCAAATAAGATTTTTCCAAGGACTTGTGCCGAGACAGTAGTTTGTCTCATGAGACCTACCGATGCATCAAGGAGCTATAGTAGGCTCCACCCGTCACTTACTAAGTCAAATGCATTCCCCATAAGAAGAGATTGAAACATAACATAAAAAGTCGTATTAAAACTAGCATATGAAATGTCAATACTTATCCACAAACCATGAATGGTATAAAAATATCACATCCATAGTCAAACATAACTCATTCGATACAATATGGGAGATTGTGTTGTATCATATTATCCTCAATCAAGGATAACGAAGGATATTGATATAGATGAAAATAATCATCAAAAACTATTTGGGAGAAATATCCCCCTTTTTATGAAATCATTTAAAAGTCACACTATTTGTCAAGATTCCATTTAAAAATAGATTTTTGAATCAAAGTGTCCAATACCACTTTGAAACTTTTAAAAGGAGTTTTAATTTTAAAACATTAATGTCCATATAAATAAATCCTTAAAACCATTTTTAAAACATGGACATTAATGAGCAAGATTTAGAAGAATAAGTCTTTAAAACATATAAAAATTGTATTTTAGTTAGAGTTTCTAACCAAAAGACAGATACATGAATAAAAATAATTGAGGTAATCAAATTATTGTAATATCATGAGAATAAAAGGATTAATGGTATACTATGTCAAAGTACATTATATACACCACATAAAAGTGATTTGGTGTATAATAACAAAGAAGTCTCAATGGAATGTAAATTGAGATGAAATCTCTCACAAAGGCCGTATCCTTAGGTTAAGTATAAATCAATGACATAATTATGTGTGAAAAATATAAATACACTACATATGATTGGATATTCAGTGTAAAAAATAAATGGAAATTCACACAAATTCTAGTAAAAACAACACCAATGAATTGGATGTTTATCTCAATAAATCGATATTGAGTTAAAATTACTATTATCAAGTTCATACTTCTGACTTGAAAATTTTTCAATGGAGTGATTATGTGTATAAAAAATAATTACACAAAAATGGGAGTGGAAATTTTGACACATTCAAATGAATAGTTATTCCACCCATAATCTTGGAGTAAAATAATCAATGATGTATGCGTAAAGCCGAATGAGTGGAAATTGAAATTTTCATTTACCTTATCGATTTGGTAACTTATGAAACATGCTCCCATGAAATAAATATAATAAAATGATGACGTAAATATCCATAAATTAATGTATATTACACAATGAATACAATCAAGCACAGTACACACACCACATGCAATAAATAAGTGGTGAACAATGGAAATCTCACGGAAATAAAAGTGAGATAAGAAACCCCTTACTTTGTACTTTTTCCTTGGTAGATGGTATGTTAAACTCCTTTATAATGGTTAAATAATTCGTATTGAATTATACAAGAATCATTTACATTAATATGATATCATATATGATCTTTTAACATTGATTTGTTAATAATATCTTAGTATTATCATCATTTTGGGTGTTAACTTGCTCGTTTTCCTTTATATTCGTTGTAACGTAAGCCTTGTTTGTTATGGATAGGTTTTATATTATTCTTATCAATAATTATATCAAGTCGTTAAACATTATTCATAAATCATCAAATGATAATTATACTTGAATGGATATGATGGAGAATGAATATCATCGCGTTCGTGGAGACGGTAGTCCGTACGTACACACAAGCGACAATATCATTCTTTTGATGTTAAAATAATATATAATTGGATGGTATATCATATATACAGAATAATGATCATGTTATATTTATTATTTAAATGAATTAAACATCATTATTATACCCATCCAAATAATAATTTATTGAATGACAAATACACCCCGACGTGGAGATGGTAAGCCGTACGTACGCACGTATGGTGAAATGTCATTCAAAGGATGGATAGATTACTGAATATGGTTGTACCATATTTATAATAATATTAAAGTATATAGGAGATACTTGATTCATTACTTTAGAATGGGAATAAAATGAAATAACAAGTTGAAGAAGAAAAAAATTTGAAAAAGGGTGGTAAAAACATTACCTCTTCTTCGGGTTCTTCCTTTTGATTTGATCAAAAGGGATCCTTAGGTTGGCTTTCTGATAAAACTAAGGCCTCTGGGTTGTAGTGAAGTATTTTTAGAGAGTATTTGGGCAGGGTTTGGCCGAACCAAAAGGCTTTTATGGTGTGTAGTAAAGAGAAGGGGGAGTTCCCTTTTTTAAGAGGGGTGAGGGGCACCTTTGAAAAAGCTAGAAATACTATTTTATAATAATTTCATATTCGGTTATTAATGGCTCCAAAGTAGATTATTTAATTTTACAGGTGGGTATAGGTCTAGAAATACTCATCCAATAGAATTTAGATAGGTCTGGGTCATTATATTAACCTTATCTTTAAGTATTAACTCTTAGTTAATTAGTTTCACTTTTACAACGTCTCTTTATATTTTTATATTATATGGTTAATAGTTTTACTATATACATCCAAGAGACCCCCAAGTGGTCCATTAATGATACATATATCATTAAATAAGTCTCTTGGCTGATACTTAGATTTTCATGAATTTAATATCAATTAATAATATAATATTTGTTTTAAAAACACTTTTATGTCTATTTTGACACTATTCAATAATTGATTTTTGTGAAAATCATAACAGAATTATTACTTCAAAAAAAGTAAATTGAATCAATTTTAATATATCATATTAACCTATAAAATTATTTTAATTCATAAAAAGTCTCAAATTATATTTATTTGGATATTTATAATATCATTTAGTTTAATGTTTTACTATTTTTCTAATTACTACATCATCATTGTGTCAGAAATAAATTAAATTATTTATTGTCCAAAAATTATAAATAAAATATCATTATGTAGGAAAACATTTTATATTTCTTATTAATATTTACAATCAAATTTACCTTATGTATAACCCTATATTAAAAATGTTGTAGTAAATAAACATTCATTTTAACTCTTTTAACTCTTCTTTGAAATAAATAATAATAAATGTCCTAATCTAATCCAAGTGGACCTAATTGATAATATTTTACTCCTAAGTTTGTTTTTGGTCGAGATAATCTTGTACAATAGAATTAGTACATGTGTTAGGGTAATATTAATATCATTTTTACCTTTAATTACTTTATTTACTTTTAACGGTGGTGAATAAAAGTAAAAAGTTACTATTCACTAAAAATTATTTTCATCTAATTGAACCATGTTTTACTCCTTCATATTAACCGTGTGTCTCAGATTTTTGAAATTCCACTCACAGAAGCTGTAAAATTTTGTTTTATGAAAAAATCAGTTTTTTAACTACCACTTAGTGGTTTCACTATTCATCAAAAAAATGAAAGTTTCCATAAAAATACTAAAACTTATGCCAAAGTTATATATGATATTACGAATAAAAAAATGATGTCTATTTTACCAAATTCAAAAAATATCACCTGCATTGATTAATTTAAAAATTAATTCTCATCGTCAATGCAAATAGTGTGTTTTTAAGAGATAATAACTATCAAATGATTGACACTTGTTTATGTTTGGTTTAAATGTGAAATTACATCCAATGACTAAAATTGTATTAAATGGTAAAAATATATTATAAATATACATTAAAGACACTCAAATTAATAATTTACCACAATTAATTATTTCGATTAAAAAAGTTGTTTTTAATTAAAATTTATTAATTTTTACTATTCATCAAAATATGAAAGTTATCTGAAAAGTACCAAAATTTCACCCTAAGATAATTTTGATATTATGAATCCAAAAAGGAAGTCCATTTTGAAATATAAAATATATTAAATTTTACAAAGTATGTATTACTATTCATAACGGCTAGTTTGATCGGTTGTGGTGTGTTAGAATCTTAAAGATGTGTACAATGAACTCCATTGCATTATTCAAAGGGAAACGTACCGTGGAAGCTTGGGGTGTTACATGGATCCTTATTAAAATTACAAAAATGGTGTTGGTCACTCGTATTTATTAATCATCAATCATAGAAATTCATTTATAGAAAAAAATCCATTTGTATCTAAGGTATTCCATTTAGGAGGCAATTTGTTTTTATCTGAGGTTCTTTAAAAATGAATACATATGTATATTTCATAGTTCCACCTTCTTGGTATGGTTTTTTAGTTATTCTAGTCCTATTCCACAATTTTTGGCACTCAATAATTTAAATTCATCTAGAGAGACAATAGTTATTTATAATGAGATCAATCCTATCATAATGGATTCCTACGTATCCTTATGAGAGTAATTAGAACACATATAATTTAGTTCCACTAAATGGGACCGATAATTTCTTTTTGGATCTTGAGATAAGGACTAACCCTTATTGCTTAATGGGATGTTGTAATAATGTCTAGAAAAAAATGCAAAAAAAGTATGGTGTAGTTATTTTACCGACAGGAACCTTATGTGGTATATATATTAGGGGGTAATGTCCTCATGATGGTGTCCCCGAATGGTAATATAGATCAATGATGATGGGATGAATGGTATATGGAAGGGATGTGACCTACTATGTGTGGGTATGATGTTATTCAGAATTTATCCCAAAAATGATGGTGATGGAAAAGGCCCAAAATAGATATTCACATCAGTGATGGATTTGACCCTATTGAAAATAGATTAGAGAATATTATAGTTGATTAGGGGTTTGTTTTGAACCATAAAGTATCTTTCTACGTATCCAAAATTGAGAAGAATCAAACCCCATATTGTTTTTATGGTTGGGGTTTATACCTATAGATGGGGGATTACTGGTTTTTGAATAGGGAATATATACATTTTAATGATTTTTATCTTGGGTAATATATCCCTTTCAAAGTATTGTAACATGTCTATGGGTCATAAATCTAGTAGTCGGTCCATGTCTGCTTCATTGAAAATATGTCCCTCTAAAGGCTATTCTTGTTTTGAATTTAACACTATGAGGTGGTAGTGACAAGGATATGGATTAATCTAATAAAGGACACCCAAGAGTTGAATATTTGAACAGGATGATTAATAAATATGAGCAAGTGTGATAAATGCTTGACATTACAAAAAATAATATTTAGAAGATCTAGAAATTTAATCAATCTTATTTTCTTTTGGTGGACAGGGGATTGGATATAAATGGTATGGGAATTTCCTAAATGAAATAATATGGGTTTATTTTAGGACTAAAATACATTGGTGACCATTTTCATTGATGAAAGATGAATATATGATACAATTGTAGCCCTCGTCAGAGGGAAATGAAATGGTTCCATCTCACAGTCCAAAGGGGGATTATCTCTTATACTCCCCCCATGGTCGGGGTCCTAATTATTAATAGAATATAAAATTGTAATCATTTCGAGGGTCCTATCAATTGGGAAGGTTAAATCAGATACTTTTATTATGATGGTAATGAACAATTGAATCAGGTACACACTAGTGTTCCATGTAACCCTATTTTGTGTATCAGGAGACCTCAGTGTTGTTTTAAACATGTTATACTTGTGTTGGGAGTCCTAGGAAGAGGTGTGTAATGTACTTGGTGACATGAGAGAGGATGAGATCATGGATAACATTGGTGAGACTTGGGATATGAAAATAGTTCTTCACTCATGTAATACATGGGGGGGATGCATTTGGCTTCTCAAAGGTGATACGTGGAAGACACAGTCATGAGATTTCATTGGTGATATCGGGTAATCTATAGTTGACTTCACCTAGGATGTACCACAGTGAGATATTTTTTTTCTTCACCATGTTTGTACTAGGGTTATTTGGTGTTTACTTTTCCCAAGTGGTACCTCACTTATCTAGAACACTAGAATGAACTTGTTACATCAATATTGTTAGAACTGTGAGAGATTCATTCCCCTATTTTGTGATGGAAAACCCATGAAACAATTTTTTGGTGAGGCCTCACTCAGAGACCCAATGGTTTCCTCATGTGTATTTTTAATCACCATATGCAAGTCCCATTTTTGGTAATGATGATTTTCCCATTTTTCTATGGACTAGGGTAGAGATATCATTTCAAAATAATTTTTTATTTTAGACCATGGAGGATCTATACTCCTTGTTTTTTTATTAATTACCTATGTTTGCTTTTCATAGAGAGTTACCAGAAGGGTTTAAAAAACATTTGTGAAGAAATAGGAAAATAATAACAGAGATCCATATTTTATCTTCTTTTCACTCTAAAATGGGGAGCCCAAGGGTCTAATATATTGAAAAAAATGGGACCCTATGAAAAAGAGGTTTTACATGCAAGTCCATCAAGAAAGTACATGTCAATATTCTTTATTGTTGGTCATTATTTAATGAATATTCCATAATGGTTGGAATTATGATATTTTTTATATCTATACATGTGGCTGGTGCTATCTAGAGCTATATTAATTTTTTTCATAGCACATGTGTCTCTTGTTTCTCTATATATAGGACTTGGGGGAAATACATGTAAGTATATATATAATTTTATATTTAAATTCATTTAAATTATTTTTCTATTTCCGGGAATGTTTCCTAAACATTACTTAATTGTGTAAAAAATAGAATATCCAAAAAAACCCCACTAAGTATTGGAATCGATCAGAAGATGAGGGTTAAATCCTATGGTAGAGATAAATATGGGCACTAATTGAATCTTTAAATGTTTTCCATCATGCATATTTATTTGATCATGTTCTTGTATTTTTAACATCACTATGTAATTCTCAAATTAAAAGGGATCCAGTGAATTGGTCACTCGTGCTCACTACTTAGCTTTCCCACATTGGTCGTTTGTGATGGAAAACTGTGAAGGTTGTTCATATAGTTCAAACATTTAAGTAAACTTATTTGGAATTTCTTATAGTTTCACTCTGTTATTAATAAGATTTTTATTGATTCTATAGTTTTTTATTTGGATCGTCCCATGATGCTCCTTCACACTGATCCTTTCATATACCTAAGGTATACATGAATTGATATTGAAATTTCATCAAATTCACTGAAATGACTAACCTGTACATGGTAACATGAGAAAGTTGACACTGTGAGGCCAAATTAACAAGTTACATGCAAGATGCCACATGGGAGAGTGACCTTCATAAGGTCTCTTGGCTGAGTGAAAAATAAGACATGAATTGGGTGATTGACATTGAATAGGTCACATGGGTGATTGGCATGTGTGAGGTCAATCCTATATAAACATTTCCCATTTATTAAAATAAAGATCCCTGATTTATAATGATATTAATATAGTCACTATGTAGGTCAGAAAATGGATTCACAAGTAGTTAATGATTATGATTCTCAAGATGATGTGCTCATTAAGGAGATGTTATATATCATTATGCCGGCATACAAAAAACTATATGACTCTAAATGTTGGATCCATTCAAAAAAATTAATAACAATGAATAGTAATTCTATGAGAGTGTCTTCATACTATTCTATTCTAGTGTAATTATAAGAGAAACACATATCCCATGGTTGAAGGACTTATTGAAGAGGTACAACATCATTTAATATATTTATATTACCATTTTCATCATTTTAGGTTTAGGTTTGTTCATTAATTAACGGATGATATCCTTAGGGTATCTGATGTTTCATAATTAGAATACTCTATAAATTAAACATTAGACTCTGAAATATATATATCACCATTATGTATCTATCTTACATGAATCACTAAAAAATCGAAAAAACGTAAAGAATGAATAATAGTTCATCCATGAAATAGGAGGTGTTGATCCTAAATTGATGTTTTCATACTAGGCATGAAAAACATGTTCTAAATTTATGAGTATGTTGCTGGAAATTGAAAATTATGAGGCCATTTGGGTGGTTCAGATGTTTGTGTAAAATCATTCAGATTTATTCATAGTATTTTTTTTCCATTTAATCGCATAAACTAATATATTGAAACCAAATACTAGAGAAGTTGGTATCATATAATGGGATGTTTAAAATAACTCAAGATTCCCTATACTTAGGAAAATGTATAATGAATTTTAACTCACCAACTATGATGTGGGATGATTTTGAATGAACTCTTATGTTGACTCAGGAGTTATTGAAAATTTATAGGGAAATAAAATAAGAAGACCCTCACCATAGTGGTTATTTTTTTTCATATTACATGGATGGAGGTTTTTCTTAATCCCACGGGGTGGGACCACAGTCAAATGTCCAATGTGATTCCATAAAATTGTTAAGTGATGAAATTAAATAAAATATTGTCATGTTTTACAAAAGAAAGAATATACCAAATAGAAAATTTCTATCACATCGACATTCTCTATGAAAACCCAACATGTATAATTTCTAAAAATGATGCTGATAATCTATATGTTATCATCTCAAGAATCTAATGGTGTTGTCTGGCTAGGGACATTTTTCATGCTATCCAAGTGGGCATATGGAGGACACATGTGGATGGAAACCCCTAAATTATCAATGATCCAATTCATTTCATGGCAATTCCTTGTACAATATGGATGGATAGTGGTTCACTATTACTCCTATGAAGTGATGGGATATTTGAACATTTTAGAGTGTTAGTTCCAGATCTTCATCTAATTTTTATCTAGTAAAAGAGCTTCAAACATGAAGCATGAAGCAATATCAGAGACTATAATCTGGTCAAATGATTTCAAATTCTATTCATACAGTGATCCACCTACTGCAACAATTACTCAGAATAGCCACCAAACCTATGATATCATATTATATATGATGGAATTTTTTCATTATGTATTGGTTAAAATAATATTTCCAAAAATTATTTTTGTTATTTACATACCCTATAGGTTTTCACATAGCATAAAATATATTTCAATTTTTATTATCTCTCTCCTATATATGTTCAATTGGTGAACTATTTAATGGTGTCCATGTAGCTGTGGGTGATCATGTCCTAGGAAGAATTTAAGGCAAATATTAAATAACATACATTGAATACACCAACTAGGATGAGTAAAAAACGATTGATCCTAGTTCTCCACAATCCCAAGGGGGTGTTGGTTAGATAATTTCCCTGATATGAGTCTATTCATACTAATTCTAAAAAAGACTGAATGGAAAACATTACCACTCTAAAAGTGATAGTGATTAGGCTCATCCACATACCTGGTCTTCGGTTAGTTGGTGAGTTAAAACAATAATTATTTCATTTACTAAAACTAAGTGAACATAATCCAATCATCATCATCAGTATAAGACTTGAGAATCAAATTAGTATCCCACCTATGAGGATGAGGGTTCATTAATGAATTCAAATATAAATATATTGGGTCCTTATTATATCAATATGTGAAAACATATGATTTCATGTAGCCTAAGGTGTTTAGGGTCTGGGAAGCCATAACCCATGAAACCAAGGATATCATTATATTCCATAAGGATATAATATATTTAATGTAACATGGGGATATATAATAACCTACTGGTTTTATACTTTATGAAATTATTATCATGTTGGGGTTGTATTCCCATTAGTTTGAGATAATAATATATGATACCGATGACTAAATCTGAGCCACAAAGTGGATATTTGTTATATTAAATCAAGGAGATTCTAAGGGGGTGGAAGATACATCCATAAAAAATGGTAACAATTATTGAACATTGGTAATATAAGACTCTTTTCAATTTCCATCTATAATAATTGTTATGTGTATATAAATTTCCATTAATGGTCCACTCTGACTTACGTAACATGGAGGAGTCACCAAAACTAAATTTTCTGATATATACTTCAACAGACACCCCAATCATGGTAAATAAGTATATCCCTATGCCTGGGGAGTAATATCTATTCCATTTATTAAGGTATAATTATATGATTAGGGGATCAATTCCACCTTCAATATCTTTTTTAGAAGAAAAACACTAGCCCCTCTTTTTCAGAAGTGAAGAAAATGAAGAGGGAAAAGACGTTGGCCTTGTGTTTCCACCACAATAACTCATCAAAATGCCATTAAATAATATAAAAAACATGACATATCCATTAGACTTTTATTTCCCATTATTGTACCTCCTTCGCATTCCACCCTTATGGTGTCCTGCTCTTATCACATGGTATTGGAAGAAGACACTCCATATGAGTAATGAAATCCTACTAACTTGTGTGAACCCTAATGGAAGAAGTTTCAATGGAGTAGAGTTCATATATTATTTTCGGTATATATAGAGAAGAAAATTTTTGGAAAAGTTATTTATTAACATCATAACATCATATGTAAACTTCTAAAAATTTCATTCATGATTTTTCAGAACTCCCAAACACACTATGGGACCCTGTGGTGTGTATTTCACGTAAATTTATTTCAATTAATGGAGACAATCATAACCTTAGGAAATATTATGATGGTTGGAATGTTTTTTACATTAAAGGGGTTATATGGGGTTTTAGTAAAAAACATGTCATCTGGAGGCATTGGGGGATCCAATTTAGGTCCTAGGCCTAATGTCTTAGATATCCCATCTAGTGAGGATGTAACATAGGCTAGGGAATTAATTTATAAAATGATAAATCATATTATAAAAATTGATAACATTAGTAGACATATTCATATAATCATCTATCAGTATGAATTCATAGATTTCACTAATTATTTATACTACTGAGAGTCATTTCTTCAAAAAAAATATACTTTATACTTTTTTTTATCAACACTTTCTATTTTTTTTATCTTTTTATATATTGAATATTTCTAATTACATTATAAAACAATGTATCCAAATTACTCAAGCTTTTCAATAGAAGGATATAATAATCATCGAACATGGTCTGGAGACATCCAAGTATCCTTCTATATGGGATCTCAAAAAATAAACAAAATTTTCTATCATCTTGAGGTCATTTCTCATTTATAATTCTTTTTCTAAATATGGGACACCTAAAATGTAACATCCCAAGTAAGTAATGAATAATAGATATTTTTATCTATGTCTATTAATGATAAAGATAGTGTTTTAGAGGCTTAAAATGAAAATAAATACAATCTTATGCATGGAATACACTAATATTCTTAAAGGATTGTTTTAGTGCCTTTTGATGGAAAACCATTTTTGAATCTATATTTTGACAATTCTAGAAACTATGTTTGTCAAAATAAAATTATCCTTTATGATTGGGACATCAAAATTTACCTTGTGTGAATTTTTGGTAATTTTCCGACAATGTTCATTTTTAAATGAATAGTGAAAAATACTGCATTTTACATCAAAACTACTTTTTAATCTAATTTATTTATATGATTAGATTATGTTTTGAATTGGTTTTGAAGTGAAATTAGAATATATTTTTACCATTTTATCCAATGGTGGTCATTGGAATCAATTTCGATTTGAAATTAGACTTAAACTGGTGTCAATCTTTTGATACTTATTGTTTTGTAAAAACACGCTATTTGCTCTGGCAGCGGGAATTAATTATTAAATTAATTAATGTGACTTATATGATTTGAATTTTGTAAAATAGACTTCATTTTTGAATTCGTAATATCAAATATAGCTTAGAGTGAATTTTTGGTAATTTTCTGAAAAACTTCAATTTTTGATGAATAGTGAAACCACTAAGTGGTAATCAAGCAAACTGATTTTTCAGTTAAATGAAATTTTACCACTAATGTGTATTGAATTTTGAAAATCCGACATACATGGTTGTCATTAAGAAGTAAAATGTGGTTCAATGAGATTAAAATAATTTTTTGGTGAATAGTAACTTATTAAGTTCTTAATCGCGATTAGTGGTAATTAGGGTAGTTTAATGTATAAATAATGCTTTAATAATATAAAATGACTTAGACACATGTCCCAACCTCATTGGTTGTGTCATGGCCGACCAAGACAAGCCATGGCCTAACTTGGGGACCCCATGTATCCACTTTTGTTGGGAAATAACATAAATTACTTTTTATTAAATGTTAAAGTGAAAATGACACAAACATAATATGTTTTGCGAAAACAATTTTTAAGTGGGGTTTTACAAGTCCAAATTTTGATTATAAATATTCAATGGAAAGATAAAAAGATTTCCTACATCATAGTATTTGTTTTATAATTTTTAGACATTAAATAAATTAAATTATTTATGACATAATAATGATGCAGCGATGACATCATTATTTGACGATTTAAATAAAATGGAAAGATAAAATAAAATCTATGAACTACACATGTCCAAAACCAATTGGATGAATGGATTTCGATGCCTTATCACCTTATCCACGAATTCCATCAATGTGGGACCTTTTAAAACCGAAACACATTTTCAAATAATGTAATGTTTCTTTACTTTCCAAAAGTGCCCCTCCTCTCCCCTTATAAAAGGCCCCCACCTCTACCTCATTTCACACACTCTTCAAGCCTTTGGCTCGGCCAACCCCTGCCCATTTGCTCTCTCCACATCCCTCTCCTCATCCTAGAGGATTCCCTTTGGGCAGAATCCTTTCAAAGGAAGCCTTTAGGCTCAAACCAAAAGAAGTTACACTTTTTAAGGTAATTCATTCTCTCATGTTCATTAGTTTTATTTTGCTTCTCCGACCCCCTAAACTCTTTTTATTTACTTCTTTTGTAACAACACCAGTATCTTCAATATACTAGGATGTTGTTATAAGATATATTTGAGCTACACTCTCACACAACTACATCAAATGGTTAAAGAACATACGGTTTCCGTGGATGGAGAAATTCTGCCTCCCGAAACGATGATTGTTCAATACTCATTTAACACCTTCAAAGGTGTCCATTATGATGTCACTATTTTTATATATGATATATATTATGTATATGTTTTCCTTAAGCTTCTGTTTTTCTTCATTTTGGTCATACTTTATGGTTTCCATTATGGGTAAACACGATATCTTAATTTTAGGAAGTGCGGACTACCGCCCCCTAAAAGTGATTTGATTCGTTAATACCATATGTGGGATGTGTAAAGGATAAAGTTAATGATATTATATATGTTATTATACTGGAGTTATAACATACTCTTATACCATTATGAATCCATTCCATGAAATATGAAATAGAAATGGAAGTGGCGTTCATGCGTACGTACGGCTTACCGTCTCCATGAACGGTGCATTTCATTTCTTACCTCTAAATGATTATGTAATACTATAAAGGCATGAATGTACTGGATATATATGACATATATGATATCTACATAATGAATACCATTCTGGATATAATGAACCTTTGACCAAATTAACAACATGTAAGTATAAGAAGTCAATTTTTGACTTAAGAACCAAATACCGACAAAATGAACATTATTAACTTAAATGATTACATGATGTTCATAACATGGTATAAAAGGAATAATGAACTTGAAAAAGATTCATAAGCAAGTAGAGATTAACTCAAGTTTATTATTCAGGAGTTTAAAGAACGGTCGGGTCAAGTCGGATACGAGGTATGGGACTTCGTCTCAATCTCCTTTCATTGAGGCATATTTTATTTTATACACAACTTTCTTTTATACGGTGTATAAACCCCTTTGACTTTTACGTTTACTCAAAAGGAATCTTTTTTATACGAAGCGTTTACTAAACGACAAAAGGGAATGTTTTTGTCGTACGTATGCGGCGACAACGACTTCTCCGCCGTCGTAACCGTTATTTGAGTTTCGGCTTCCTCTACAAGCCATACCTTCTTTTTTTTAAAAGAAAAATAAATACCATGTTTTACTTTGGTATTGAAAATGGTTTTCATAATGTTTTTATTATATCAATGTGTTGTATTGATATCTCGTGATTGAAATGTGGAAATGTTATGTTTCCTTTATGCATGTTTTATGTGATATGATTATGTTATGGTTCTTGGGCATTATTATGAAGACGGGTGGTTCCGTGATAAACTAAGGGCGGGTGAGCCCGTTATAGCTCTCCAATGCATTGGGTAACGCGAAGGAGTGAAACGTTAAGGTTTCTCCGAAGAGATTTTAGGGAATATACTGTGATGGGTATTCCAAACGTAACCAAGAGGGTTACCCCCTACGTAAGAATGTTATGAATGCCTCAAGTTACCTTTACGTATTATGATTTATATGATTTATTCATGTTTTTATGAGGTATGTTAAAGTGCCTATGTTTTATGGGTAAAGTATGATTTCATTCTTATGTATATATGAACTCATGTTTCCTTTCCATGTTTTTATAACCCATACTGAGTTTTTACGCTCATCCCAAGTTTTTGAAATGTTTTTCACAGGTCAAGGGAAAGGTACATGATAAGATGATAGAGTCAAGGATGTGTCAAGAAATAATCCATGTTTTATTTTAAATGTGTTTCCATTGATGGGAATGAAGAATACTATCTTTATGTAACCACTTTGTTTATATGTGGAATGTAATGCAAGTTTTATGATCTAATTCTCTAAAACTCTAAACCCGAAAAGATCCTCAATGTGTAATCTTGTAATAACTCAAGATTAAGTAAGGTTTAAGGCAGGGGCCTTATAGTTGGTATCAGAGGTCGGTTTATATAACTTTAGGAGTTAGAATTCTATTAAATGATTATCCAAAAATATTTTTTTTTCTTTTTCGAAATGATATAGCATTTAAAGATTACCATGTTGCTTCATCTAAGACATGTTTGTTCAGAATGGTTTTCCGCAGAGGAAACAGGGAAGCAGTGCTAGGAAGGCATACAGAAGGAAATAACCTTCCGAATCAGCATCCAGAAATGGTCGGAATTGGAACTGAACAGTTTGTTGCAGTAATGGCGCAGTTGACTCAAGCGATAAATGGTGGAGGTATCCATGCACGAGATCAGCCAGACCAACCGCAGAGGAACATGTCAGTGGTGGAACATTTCATGAGGCAACATCCACCATCATTCAGAGGATCATCTGACCCTGTGCTAGCTGAAGGGTGGATTAAAGCACTGGAGAAGATTTTTGATGTCATGGGGTGTTCAGACAATCAAAAGGTTAGTCTAGCTATTTACCGTTTGGAGGGTGAAGCAGATCAGTGGTGGTCTATGGTTAAAAATATCAGGGAAGCCGATGAGATTGATGCTCTTTACTGGGATGATTTCAAAGGTATGTTTCTTGAGAAGTATTTTCCTAAGGCTGTTCGACTTAGGATGGAAAAGCAATTCTTGGAATTGAGGCAAGAGGAAGACTCAGTGGCTGCCTATGAAGAAAGGTTCACTCGATTGGCAAGGTATGCTCCAAATTTTATCCGGGACCTTGATAGTAAAATCAATCGTTTTTACTCAGGATTAAAGCCAAAGTATCGAAGGGCATTGGCTTCTCGTGAGTTTAAAAGTTATGAAAAGCTTGTTCGATGTGCTGAGAAGGTGGAAATGGAGTTTGCCGATGACCAAGTGTTCTATAACAACCAGCAGAAGAAGAGACCGAGGTGGCAGGAGAAAGGTAAGAATTCTTCAAAAAAGTCTGATGGTAAGAAAACTAAGTTTCCGGTTTGTGATAAATGTGGAAAAAGGCATGCTGGGGAATGTCTTCTGAATTCTGGAAAGTGCTACCGATGTGGTAAGATGGGACATAAGGCTCGTGATTGCACTGAAAAGGATCAAGGTGAAGGTAAGAATAAATTTGATTTACAGTTAGTGAAATGTTTTAAGTGCAATGAGATGGGTCACTATGCAAACGAGTGTCCGACAAGGAGCTTGAGTGATGGGAAGCAGTTAGACTACAAGCAGAAAGGGGTGGTGAAATCCTTTGCAACTACTTCAGCGGATGTCGGGCCATCAAATGAAGTCGTATCAGGTACTTTGTTTGTTTTTTCAGACTATGCCAGTGTGTTGTTTGATTCGGGGTCTACACATTCTTTCATCTCTGAGACCTTTTCTAGTAAAATGGGAATACCATCTCAAGAAATGACTCCTGAACTTTTGGTAAAAACACCTGGGGGAAGTGTCGAGGCAAAAAGAATTTATAAGAATCTTCCTATCCTTATCTGTGGAAAGAACCTACTTGCAAACCTTATTGTTCTACCTCTAGTAGAGTTTGATGTTATCCTGGGTATGGATTGGCTCTCTATTTACCATGCTAAGATTGACTGTAGAGCTAAAGAAGTTTCTTTTCAGAAAGACTTTCAGTTTGTTTACAAGAATGAACCATTACTTTTGATAACATATGAAGAGGCCGAGAAACTTGTAAAAGATGGAAATGAATGTTACCTTGCACACGTCGTTGAAAATAAAGGAACTGTTCAGATTAATGATGTGCCAGTGGTAAATGAGTATCCTGATGTTTTTCCTGATGAGTTGCCTGGAATAATACCAGATCGGGAAGTTGAGTTTACTGTTGACTTAGTTCCTGATGCTAAGCCAATTTCAAAACCCCCTTATCGAATGGCACAAATCGAACTTTTAGAGTTGAAGGAGCAATTGCAAGATTTATTAGAGAAGGGTTTCATTAGACCTAGTACATCACCATGGGGTGCTCCTGTTTTATTTGTTAAAAAGAAAGATGGTTCTATGAGACTTTGCATTGATTATAGAGCCTTGAATAATATCACTGTTAAGAACAAATATCCTTTGCCTCATATCGATGATTTGTTTGATCAGCTCCAGGGAGCTCAGTTTTTTTCAAAGATTGACTTGAGATCGGGGTACCATCAGCTGAAGGTAAAGGAGGCAGATATTCCGAAGACCGCGTTCCGTACGAGATATGGCCACTATGAATTTGTAGTAATGCCTTTTGGGCTAACCAATGCACCTGCTGTATTCATGGACTTAATGAATAGAATTTTCCACGAGTTCTTGGATAAGTTTGTGGTTGTTTTCATTGATGATATTTTGGTGTTTTCTAAAAGTAAAGAGGAGCATGAAAAACATTTAAGGGTTATCTTGCAAACCTTAAAAGAAAAGAAATTGTATGGGAAATTCAGCAAGTGTGAGTTTTGGTTGCAACAAATTTCTTTCCTTGGGCACATTGTTTCTAAAGATGGAATAACTGTTGATCCTGAAAAAACAAAAGTTGTGGAAGAATGGCCAAGACCCACAAATGTAACTGAGATTCGTAGCTTCCTTGGTTTGGCGGGCTATTACCGAAGGTTTGTTAGAAATTTTTCACGGTTATCTAGTCCAATGACTAAGCTAACTCGGAAGGGTGTTAAGTTTATCTGGACAAAAGAATGTGATGATTGTTTTCAGGAATTGAAAAGAAGATTGGTGAATGCTCCAGTTTTGGCACTACCTTCCAGGAATGGTGACTTTGTTATATACAGCGATGCTTCATTGAAAGGACTTGGTTGCGTCCTAATGCAGAATGATCAGGTAATTGCTTATGCTTCACGACAGTTGAAAACTCATGAGGTAAATTACCCTACACATGATTTGGAATTAGCTGCTGTTGTTTTTGCTTTAAAAATTTGGAGGCATCATTTGTATGGGGTAAAGTGTGAAATATATACCGATCACAAAAGTTTAAAGTATATATTCACTCAGAAAGAGTTAAACATGAGACAGAGGAGATGGCTAGAATTAATCAAGGATTATGATTGTACAATTCATTACCATCCGGGGAAAGCAAATAAAGTGGCTGATGCTTTGAGTCGAAAAAGTAATTCTTCTTTAACAATGTTGCGGTTGGAACGTGATCCTTTGGTTAACGATTTGATGAACTTTGGCATGGAAGTTGTTGGTGCAGGAAGTCCTTCTGTTTTGTTTCAGGTATCAGTGAGATCTTCTCTATCAGATAGAATCAAGCATGCACAGAAGCAAGACAGTGAGTTGCAGAAAAAGGTAGAGCTGGTTCAGAAAGGTAAGTTGCCTGAATTCAACATTGATAATGATTGTGTTTTGAGATTTGGGAAGAGATTGTGTGTGCCTTGTGATTCACAGTTAAAGAGAGAGTTGTTATGTGAAGCTCATAGTTCTCCGTTTTCAGTTCATCCGGGCAGTACTAAGATGTATAGAGATCTGCGGGAGTATTACTGGTGGGATGGAATGAAAAGAGACATTGCTGATTTTACTGTGAAGTGTTTGACTTGTCAGCAGGTTAAAGCAGAGAGGCAGTTACCGAAAGGGATGCTTCAGCCTTTACCAGTGCCAGAGTGGAAATGGGAAAATATATCCATGGACTTTGTTGTTGGATTACCGAAGACGTCTCGAGGTAATAATGCAATCTGGGTTATTGTTGATCGCTTGACCAAGTCTTCTCATTTCCTTGCTATACGAGATACTTTCTCTCTTGATCAACTTTCCCGTTTGTATCTTAAGGAGATAGTCAGGTTACATGGAGTTCCTCTCTCCATTGTATCGGATCGTGATCCCAGGTTTACTTCTAACTTTTGGAAAGGCCTTCAGAAGTCGTTGGGTACTGAATTAAATTTTAGTACAGCTTTTCATCCTCAATCAGATGGGCAGTCAGAACGAACAATTCAGACATTGGAGGATATGCTACGAGCTTGTTCTATGGATTATCAGGGAAGTTGGGACCAACATCTTTCTTTGGTTGAGTTTTCATATAATAACAGTTTTCATTCTAGTATACAGATGGGACCATTTCAGGCATTATATGGGAAGCGGTGTCGAACTCCAGCTTTCTGGGATGATGTGGGTGAAAGAAAGTTGATGGGACCAGAATTGGTAGAAGAAATGGCAGAAAATGTTCAGCTGATTCAGAAACACATGAGAACAGCTCAGAGCAGGCAGAAGAGTTATGCGGATAACCGGAGGAAGGATCTATCTTTCGAGGTAGGTGATCATGTTTTTCTCAAGGTTTCTCCTTGGAAAAGTGTGATGAGATTTGGTAAGAAAGGAAAGTTGAGTCCAAGGTTTATTGGACCATACGAAATTCTGGAAAGAGTTGGATCAGTTGCATACCGAGTGGCTTTACCTCCGATTTTATCTCAGGTACACAATGTTTTTCACGTTTCGATGTTGAGAAAGTATATGCCAGATCCATCTCATGTTTTGAGTCCAGAGGTAGTTCAGCTGGAAGAGAACCTATCTTATGAGGAACAACTGGTCCAGATTCTTGACCAGAGGGAGCAAGTGTTACGGAATAAGGTGATTAAGCAGGTAAAGGTTTTGTGGAAAAACCACATGATTGAAGAGGCAACATGGGAATCCGAAAATGCAATGAGGGATAAGTACCCCAATTTATTTGATAAGTAAATAAATTGCGGGGACGCAATTTTCTAAAGGGGGGAAGGATGTAACATCCCAAGTAAGTAATGAATAATAGATATTTTTATCTATGTCTATTAATGATAAAGATAGTGTTTTAGAGGCTTAAAATGAAAATAAATACAATCTTATGCATGGAATACACTAATATTCTTAAAGGATTGTTTTAGTGCCTTTTGATGGAAAACCATTTTTGAATCTATATTTTGACAATTTTAGAAACTATTTTTGTCAAAATAAAATTATCCTTTATGATTGGGACATCAAAATTTACCTTGTGTGAATTTTTGGTAATTTTCCGACAATGTTCATTTTTAAATGAATAGTGAAAAATACTGCATTTTACATCAAAACTACTTTTTAATCTAATTTATTTATATGATTAGATTATGTTTTGAATTGGTTTTGAAGTGAAATTAGAATATATTTTTACCATTTTATCCAATGGTGGTCATTGGAATCAATTTCGATTTGAAATTAGACTTAAACTGGTGTCAATCTTTTGATACTTATTGTTTTGTAAAAACACGCTATTTGCTCTGGCAGCGGGAATTAATTATTAAATTAATTAATGTGACTTATATGATTTGAATTTTGTAAAATAGACTTCATTTTTGAATTCGTAATATCAAATATAGCTTAGAGTGAATTTTTGGTAATTTTCTGAAAAACTTCAATTTTTGATGAATAGTGAAACCACTAAGTGGTAATCAAGCAAACTGATTTTTCAGTTAAATGAAATTTTACCACTAATGTGTATTGAATTTTGAAAATCCGACATACATGGTTGTCATTAAGAAGTAAAATGTGGTTCAATGAGATTAAAATAATTTTTTGGTGAATAGTAACTTATTAAGTTCTTAATCGCGATTAGTGGTAATTAGGGTAGTTTAATGTATAAATAATGCTTTAATAATATAAAATGACTTAGACACATGTCCCAACCTCATTGGTTGTGTCATGGCCGACCAAGACAAGCCATGGCCTAACTTGGGGACCCCATGTATCCACTTTTGTTGGGAAATAACATAAATTACTTTTTATTAAATGTTAAAGTGAAAATGACACAAACATAATATGTTTTGCGAAAACAATTTTTAAGTGGGGTTTTACAAGTCCAAATTTTGATTATAAATATTCAATGGAAAGATAAAAAGATTTCCTACATCATAGTATTTGTTTTATAATTTTTAGACATTAAATAAATTAAATTATTTTTGACATAATAATGATGCAGCGATAACATCATTATTTGACGATTTAAATAAAATGGAAAGATAAAATAAAATCTATGAACTACACATGTCAAAAACCAATTGGATGAATGGATTTCGATGCCTTATCACCTTATCCACGAATTCCATCAATGTGGGACCTTTTAAAACCGAAACACATTTTCAAATAATGTAATGTTTCTTTACTTTCCAAAAGTGCCCCTCCTCTCCCCTTATAAAAGGCCCCCACCTCTACCTCATTTCACACACTCTTCAAGCCTTTGGCTCGGCCAACCCCTGCCCATTTGCTCTCTCCACATCCCTCTCCTCATCCTAGAGGATTCCCTTTGGGCAGAATCCTTTCAAAGGAAGCCTTTAGGCTCAAACCAAAAGAAGTTACACTTTTTAAGGTAATTCATTCTCTCATGTTCATTTGTTTTATTTTGCTTCTCCGACCCCCTAAACTCTTTTTATTTACTTCTTTTGTAACAACACCAGTATCTTCAATATACTAGGATGTTGTTATAAGATATATTTGAGCTACACTCTCACACAACTACATCAAATGGTTAAAGAACATACGGTTTCCGTGGATGGCGAAATTCTGCCTCCCGAAACGATGATTGTTCAATACTCATTTAACACCTTCAAAGGTGTCCATTATGATGTCACTATTTTTATATATGATATATATTATGTATATGTTTTCCTTAAGCTTCTGTTTTTCTTCATTTTGGTCATACTTTATGGTTTCCATTATGGGTAAACACGATATCTTCATTTTAGGAAGTGCGGACTACCGCCCCCTAAAAGTGATTTGATTCGTTAATACCATATGTGGGATGTGTAAAGGATAAAGTTAATGATATTATATATGTTATTATACTGGAGTTATAACATACTCTTATACCATTATGAATCCATTCCATGAAATATGAAATAGAAATGGAAGTGGCGTTCATGCGTACGTACGGCTTACCGTCTCCATGAACGGTGCATTTCATTTCTTACCTCTAAATGATTATGTAATACTATAAAGGCGTGAATGTACTGGATATATATGACATATATGATATCTACATAATGAATACCATTCTGGATATAATGAACCTTTGACCAAATTAACAACATGTAAGTATAAGAAGTCAATTTTTGACTTAAGAACCAAATACCGACAAAATGAACATTATTAACTTAAATGATTACATGATGTTCATAACATGGTATAAAAGGAATAATGAACTTGAAAAAGATTCATAAGCAAGTAGAGATTAACTCAAGTTTATTATTCAGGAGTTTAAAGAACGGTCGGGTCAAGTCGGATACGAGGTATGGGACTTCGTCTCAATCTCCTTTCATTGAGGCATATTTTATTTTATACACAACTTTCTTTTATACGGTGTATAAACCCCTTTGACTTTTACGTTTACTCAAAAGGAATCTTTTTTATACGAAGCGTTTACTAAACGACAAAAGGGAATGTTTTTGTCGTACGTATGCGGCGACAACGACTTCTCCGCCGTCGTAACCGTTATTTGAGTTTCGGCTTCCTCTACAAGCCATACCTTCTTTTTTTTAAAAGAAAAATAAATACCATGTTTTACTTTGGTATTGAAAATGGTTTTCATAATGTTTTTATTATATCAATGTGTTGTATTGATATCTCGTGATTGAAATGTGGAAATGTTATGTTTCCTTTATGCATGTTTTATGTGATATGATTATGTTATGGTTCTTGGGCATTATTATGAAGACGGGTGGTTCCGTGATAAACTAAGGGCGGGTGAGCCCGTTATAGCTCTCCAATGCATTGGGTAACGCGAAGGAGTGAAACGTTAAGGTTTCTCCGAAGAGATTTTAGGGAATATACTGTGATGGGTATTCCAAACGTAACCAAGAGGGTTACCCCCTACGTAAGAATGTTATGAATGCCTCAAGTTACCTTTACGTATTATGATTTATATGATTTATTCATGTTTTTATGAGGTATGTTAAAGTGCCTATGTTTTATGGGTAAAGTATGATTTCATTCTTATGTATATATGAACTCATGTTTCCTTTCCATGTTTTTATAACCCATACTGAGTTTTTACGCTCATCCCAAGTTTTTGAAATGTTTTTCACAGGTCAAGGGAAAGGTACATGATAAGATGATAGAGTCAAGGATGTGTCAAGAAATAATCCATGTTTTATTTTAAATGTGTTTCCATTGATGGGAATGAAGAATACTATCTTTATGTAACCACTTTGTTTATATGTGGAATGTAATGCAAGTTTTATGATCTAATTCTCTAAAACTCTAAACCCGAAAAGATCCTCAATGTGTAATCTTGTAATAACTCAAGATTAAGTAAGGTTTAAGGCAGGGGCCTTATATAAAATCCATTATTTGACTAATAAACTAGATATTAGTTCTAACTATTTATCTTTTCTCCACTACCTACATATTTATCAACCCCCCATTATTAATGGTGAGTTACATATATAATTATGTTCCATTGACTTTAGTTGAAGCTTCAGAGGGAGACCTCTTTATTCATTCAACAAACCGCATAAAACTGGTACTATGGGAATAATAACAGAAGAAGACACATTGTAAAAATTTATTTTAGACTACATATTTCATTAAAAAAGTGTCTTGGAGAGGGTCTTAAGGGAACATTATACATTCCTCTAATCACATCATTTCATTTTTGAATGTTATTTTTATGATAATTTCATTTATGAATCATTAATATCTTTCTAAATAGCTCCATTTACTCGTATACATGTTCACTTTTTTGAGGGTATGAGGAATTTTACTACCACATTATCCACCATTCCATGATGATGACCATTTTACACTAAGATGAACATAAATGATCCTGATAGGATGATCCAAAACTTATTTTCTAGTTTGAAAATATTATAGCTTTTATATGTGAGGTAGATATTTACCATGAAAGCATTTTTGAAGAGAACAAACTTTGAATTGATGAAAAATATAATCAGATAAAGTTCATTTGAGAGGAATTTTATTAAAAATGAGTGATTAAAAAATACACCAATTATTGAAGATGGCCTAAACCTAATGGTGGTATATTGTTGGAAAAAAGAATGACAACGTTTTTCATTATGTGGATAATTTTACACTATATTTGACTATACTTCATCAATCTATTGATAATGATCATGATAACCTTTGAAGGATAAGATTTTTTGTTGATGTAATGCAATAATTATTTATAGAGACGCTCCCCATGGAGTAAATCAATTGAATTTTTGGTCTATAAATGAAAACACAATTCTCAATCATTTGTTTCTATATTTATATCCCAATTTTAATAATAAAATTTAAATACCAAGAAATTCTATGTAAATTGGTTTTAATTATATGGGAATTCTACGATTCTGTGAAAATTTACTGCGTGCAATTCTGAGGCCTGGGGTGCCTGGAGTGAATTTCGGAACTTTTTTTCATGTACGTTCAGTAAATGTGATAGTGTGTTTTTGTAACTTATGAACTGGTGCTCAAAATTTAAATCCAAAGACACTATTGAACATACAACACCTGTATTTTCTTAAGGATACTTTCACCTCAACCGTAGATGGTCGAGGGTGAAATTTAGTTTTTGTTTTTTTGTGGAAATTAAAATAAAATAAAGAATATCTTTTTATTTTATTTTTGAAACCTCTCTACATGGGTTATGGAGGTGGGGACCACAAAATCTTTAATAATACCAATTATAATTCAATGGTGGGGACCAACGATCCCCTCATTAATATGGGGGATTCCCCTTGGAATCCTCTCTTTTAAATTGTGCAAACGTAATGAATTTAAATTGTGCCAACGCAATGCATTTAAATTGTGCCAACGCAATGAAATTAAATTGTTCCATTTAATTGTGCCAACATAAATTAATTGTCATGACCTTTCAAATACTAAGTAACAACGTTGTTGGAATTTAGTAAGGTTTATATTAAATGGACCTTCATAAATTCCATGATCGTTACATACCCTCCCCCTCTCTTATTTATATAGACCTAGGGGGAGGAATTGGCACGGCTTCACGGAGTGACGAAGCTCTGGTAAAGTGCCACGGTTCCCAAAAATTGGAGGACGAAGTCGGTTTTAGCTAGCGGTGACGAGCGAATCCGAACCAAGAATCAAAGAATGAGGAACCAACCCTGAGCCCGGAACAAAAAAACCTTATGGAGACGTTCAACACTGATGTTCTTCAACGACTTCGTATTCTTCATTGTGCCTCCTCCTTCAGAGCCTTCAATGTAGGGGTTTGATTTTGATTATTATTGTTTTTTTCTTTCAGGTTGAATCTCTCCCCATGAGTTGTTTACTACTACTCTGACGCGAAGGTTGCGGTCCAAACAGACATGGCCCGACCACTCCACAATCCTAGTGATTTTCAGTGGGTTCTACGTGATGGAGGAGGACAGTGACCGCTATCGGCGAATGACATCGGTGGGGCTTGAGAATGGCAGTCAGCACTCTGGCCAGCAATGTCGAAGGAGATGACACAACTACACCATCTTAGAAGATTCGCGGCCCTTCGGGCGCAGCAGAGCAAAGACGATGACTGGTGATGGAAGGGTTTCCGAATAAATTTCAGCTACTGGTGAAAACACGACGCGTGACCATGTTGCACAAAAGAAGGCTGGCAGACTCGTCAACCACGGCACATCGAGCCTTCGTGGGCCGCCGCACTATGAGCCCAGCAAGCCGCCGCACCGCGGGGCCAGCTGGTCGCCGCACCGCACAGTCAGGCCATGCTGGAATCCTGGGCCCGACCTAGTTGGCCGAGTCGACCCGTACTGGTTCGGGTCGGCTCAGGATGGGTCGGGCCAGGTCTGGCTGACTAGGTCGTACCGGACCTGGACCAACTTCGACCCATTTTCAGTCTTTTGGCCAAATCATGAGTTACAGGCGTCCTTTTGATGAACCCTCAGTGGCACCTGAAACCTCGAAGCGAGACTAACCTTTTAATATAACCCCCATGAGTTTTGGATAATGTTGGGGTATGATTGGGTTTGATCGAACACAAATATAACTGGGCCCTCAGGAATAAAATGCCAATAATGTACAGACCAGATGTCATATTGATGCACCATTTGTTGCGTTGAGACTAATTTTATGTGGTGGTCCTTTGGAATACTTCTTTGTGGGTTTTCATGGTAGTTGGAGTATTGACATGTGGCTTGAGGAGCAGATCCTCCCAGAATCAAGCGATCTTATTGTGGGAACACTGTAGTTGGATGTAACATGAGAAAGGGATCCTATGTGGGTCTGTTGTACTACGATTTTTCATGGGTTTGATTATGTAATAGGATCCTATGTGGTTCAACTGTACTAGAATCCTGTGTGGGTCTAATGATGTACTAGGATCCTGGGTGGGACTGATGTACTAGGATCCTATGTGGGTCTGATTATTTACTAGGAAAATGTGTGGGTCTGATGATTTATGATCCATCATGGGTCTACCTCTTAACAGAGTAAGATGATTCAGTAGTTACATTTAATCATATCTACTATTGTACCTAAGATATACCTGGTTTGAGTTGTGTCTTGACCTTTGAGATAATCTTCTGTGTGGCGTACCTTTGTGGTACTTACAATTGTGGTGATGCCTTTGTGGTATTATTTTGTATGGTGTTACCTTGGTGGTGCTTACCTTTGTTGTGTTACCTTCGTGGTATTCCTTCCTTGGAGGAAAAGTAGATCTATGGGCTTTTGATTTGGACCATGTGTTTCTTCATGAATGTGATGGGTATACCTGATAAATTAGGTATATGTATGGCTATATAACTAAGTAGGGTTGAGAGTTGTTTTCATGATTTTTGGTGTATACTTTATGAATATTGAGAGATTTTTGACGGTATTAGGGACCGAACTAAGTATAATTATATACACCCCTCCACGGGCTATGCTCACACCTTGTTGTTTTTGGTGTAGATGACGGACAACACAGACTAAGGACGAGAGTTACAGGACTAGAGGTATCTTGTAGGTGGACCTTAGATGAGGTGTACCACAAAGATGACCATTCAAGAGCTGTACCTACCCTTCAAGTAGGATCCTTGATGGGTGTTCACAGGAGCAGTTTCAGATTACTTGTACTTTCCAGTTTCCTTGTAATTTTTATTAGGGCTTGTATTCATCACCCTTTGACTTATATTACACATTATTTTTATTATTCAGTTTACTCATGTTCGAATCTTGCTCAGTGCTTGGTTGCATGAGTTTATATTTTATAATGGAAATTCCTTCCCAGTTTTTGGGAATACTTCTTCAATTCCAATTTCCAGCACCTGGCCTATGAACGTTGGGCTTGGGGTATTCAAGGCACGGGCCCCGGGGAACGGGTCATGACAAATTTGTATTAGAGGAGTCGGTCCTACCGTAGAACATTGGACTCCGATCTAATAATAGTAAAAGTTTTATGTGTAGTGACTATGGTTACTTGTTTATGGAATACAATTTCGTTTTGGCGGCTAACATATCCATACACCAGGACCCTGACTTCTAGTTTCTAACTTTGTGCATGAAAATAATGATTGTTTGTGTGTTTCAATAAAATTTCTTTGTGAAATCTTTGAGTCAGCTGAACAGGTATAACTTATTGACCATGGTGACACTATTTCTTTTTAGAATGCCTCCACGTAGACATCCAGCTAGGGTTCCAGGTATAGTACACGATGATGGCCCACCAAGCGACGAGGACTAGGTGTAGGGCCCTCTTCTAGTAGAGGCACCAGTAGAGGAACCAATGGTACCATTACTCGTTGGGCCACCGATTCCACCATCACCATAAGTAGTGGGTACACACCGCTTGAGCGTGTTGCATGAGTTTCAGTGAAAGAGGCCACCCAGGTTCAGGTGTGACACAGACCCACATGCAGTTGGGGATTTGCTTGAGGCCATGGTGAGAGTCTTCCAACTGGCAGGGAAACCAGCTGACCTCATGGTGATCATTTTCATCAGTCTTCTACAGGAAGCAGTGGGAAGATGTTTGATCTTGATGCTCTAGGTTCACGATGAGGTGAAACTTCTCTGGGTATACTTTGAAAGCCTGTTTCGGGCAGAGTTTTTCCCAACGTCTCTTCACGCAGTGGGCATACATGAGCTTCTTCATCTACAGCAGGGAATCATTACTATGGCTCAGTACCAAGTGAGGTTCACCAACCACTCATGTTACTCCCATGACATGGTGCAAGACCCATTCGTTAGGGCTCAGACCTTAGATCAGGGGCTCAGGTGGAAGATCAGGGCTTCAATGATTTCTCTCAGCATCCCAACGCAGGTGGGGTGTTAGAGCGAGTCCTCTTAGTGGAGTGTATTCTTGCTGAGTAGTCACCAGTAGTGAGACCCTCTACCAGGCATCACGTAGCAGAGTCTTCTATAGCTGGCAGTAGACAGATGTCACAGAGGTCCAAGAGGACCAGACCAATAGGTAGATGACTGTAGGATTTAGGGTCGATTGTGCGGGGAAAAGGATAGAGAGAAAGTCATGCAAGGATCAAGAAATGTTTTTCATGCGGAGGGCATGTTCACAAAGATATTGACATCCGACCTACCATAAGGATGATTAGTAGATAGTAAAAGGAACGCCCAGGGAGAGACAAATGCTCAACTCAGGAGGTTCACAAGGATTAGGCGGATGTGGCAAAGGAGACGATCGTGCAGCTGGTAGTGGGCGACAATTTGCGATGTTACCCCCCCCCCCCCCACCACTAGCTAGGCCACCCCAACCAAAGGATGTATGTGGATAAGGGCATGCTCAGATCCCGACAGGTGAGGCCTATGACCATGGTGCTCCAGATACGATACGAGGTACGATCTTTGTCTACTTCACCTTAGATTCAATACATATAGACACATGAGATAGTCATTATTTTATTTCCACTACCCTTATTCATAGCTCGGAGATTCTGGAGGAGTCATTCGCTCGATCCTTATTTCTAGAGAGTTATACGGGAGAGGATTCAATGATTACACACTAGTTACTGCAATGTGAGCTTACTCTAGGAGGCGAGATCTTCGGTTGGGATCTCCTAATAGCGGTGTCGAGGCCTTATGACGTCATCTTGGGTATGGGATGGTTTTCTAGAGTCCATTCATAGATTAACTATATTAGGTGAAATATTTCATGTGTACGCAGGGATGGGACTAGGTTTACCTTCACCGGCGAGAAGGTAATCTTTTCAGCGTAAGATGGACTTACCCGGAGGATAGTGCATCTGATCACTTATCAGATGGAAAGCCTTAACCTCAGATCAAATGATGTGGAGAGTCCGAGTTATCCTGTAGGATATGTATGTGGATGTCTTCCATGATGCTATTTTGGGTCTACATCTACACAGAGAAGTGGAATTTTTCATTGGCTTATACCCTGGGATGACACCGATATCTACATAAGTGTATCGGATGGCTCCCGTGGAGCCTTGTGAGCTGCGGATATAGCTGGAGGACTTGTAGGGGAAGGGATTTATAAGGAACAATGTTTCTCCTTGGGCAACCCCGATTTTTTTCGCCTAGAAGGCGAATGGGATCTTGATATGTTGGGTCAACTATCGGCACCTGAACCAGGTAATCGTGGAGAAAAAGTACCCACATCCGATGATTGATGACCTCTTTGATCAGCTGAAAGGAGCATGGTGGTTCTCGAAGATAGACCTCAGATTAGGTTATCAGTAGCTCCGAGTGCAGGATGATGATGTGAAAAAGACGACTTTGAGATGTCGGTATGTCCATTATGAGTTCTTGGTTATTCCATTCGGTGTAACAAACACCCCATTAGTGTTTATAGGACTCATGAAAAAGATCTTTTATCCATCCTTGATTTCATTTTGGTTTTCTTCATTGATGACATTCTGATCTACTCGACTACTGATGAGGAGCATGCCTACCATTTGTAGATAGTTTTGGACACACTCTGGGAGAACCATCTATATGGTAAGCTCTTGACGTGCCAATTCTTGATCTGATAGTTTCAATTTCTATGTCATGTCATATCGGAGGCTTGATTTGCAGTCAATGCAGTGAAGATTAAGGGGGTACCTTCTTGGGAGCCACCCAGAAGTGTGACGGAGGTATGAAGTTTCCTAGGATTGGCTGTATAATACCGGAGGTATGGGCCATATTTCTCCAGAGTTGCAGCACCATTATCTGCATTGATGAGGAAGGGGAAAAACTTCGTTTGGTCATAGAGATAATAGTGGTGCTTTCAAGAGTTGAGCCAGAGGCTGACTAGTGCCTCCATCAGGAAGCTACCAGAGTAGGGTGTCGTGTACATACTATACAGTGACGCATTAGGGACCAGACTCGGAAGTGTCTTGATGTAGGAGTGAGCAGTGATTATTTATGGTTTTCAAAAGCAGAGATATCATGATTAGAACTTTTCTACCCATGACCTGGAGTCAGCAGCAGTGGTCTTTGCCTTGAAAATGTGTTGATATTACATGATAGGTGAATGATTAACACTCTTATTTGATCATAAGATTCTCAGGTATATCTTCTCTCAGAAAGAATTGAACCTCAGACGATGGAATTGGTTTGAGTTCCTCCAAGACTATGACTTCAAGATATTCTATGCTCCTAGGATGGGGAATATTGTAGCAGATGAAATCAGTAGGAGATCTAGTATACAACTACTATGTGAGGTGACAGAGCAGTTGGATTATTTTTAGATATCCTTTCTAGATTGAGATGTAGCATCTTTTCATCAGTCTCTTACAGTCACTCCCCCACTTCTTCAGTGAGTCAGGGAGGTGTAGCTCGGGGACACTGACTACGAGGCTCTACGTGATCAGATATCTACAGGACAAGCACCTGATGGATTTTCTGAAGGTGGGGGTCATGTCATCCTCTTTAAAGGGCGTACTATGGTACCAGTGTCTTTTCAGGAGGAATAATTGAAGGATTTCTACAAATCCCTTCTACAGGTACATCTAGGAGTGGTGAAGATATACCAGGACCTCTCGACAACAGCATTGGTGGCTAAGAATGAAGAAAGTATTACGTCGGTTTGTCTCTCAGTGCCTCAGTTGTCAGCAAGTGAAGGCAGAACATCAGGTACCAGTAGTCATAGTTCATCCTTTAGAGGTCCTAGAGTGGAAGTGGGATCGAATATCCATGGACTTCATGGTAGGACGTACAAGTATGTCTAGCGGAAATGATTATATCTGGGTGATTGTCGACCGACTCACCATGTTGGCCAACATCTTACTGATCAGATAGTAGTGTTAAATAGAGATCATTGGAGGCCTCAATGTGCAAGTGATTGTGTGGATACATAGAGTAACCTCGATGATTGTCTCTAAACGTGATGTGTGTTTCACTTCCCGAGTATAGAAGGGGTTGGATGAGGATTTCGAGACGGATGTTCATTTGAGAACTTCCTTCCATCCTCAGACGGATGGATAGAATGAGTGTACCATTAAGACCCTCAAGGACATGTTGCATGATTTCATTCTTGACTTCAGTCATATCTTGGAGGAACACTTTCCATTAGAAAAGTTTTCACACAACAACAGCTATCTCTCCACAATTGGAATGACACTATTTGTGGCTCTATACGGATGACCTTACAGATCACCTTTATGTTGTATTGACCCTAGGGAGTCAGCACTCATGTGACCAGAGATGGTACATGCTACCACGGGGAAGGTGCTGATCATCTAGGAGCAGATGAAGACTGCACAGAGCAGGAATAATTCTTATTCTGACATGATATGGAGACCACTAGAGTTCTAGGATGGTGACCACAACTTTATACGGGTATATCACTGAAGAAGTTTTCAGAGATATGTTCATGGCGACAAGTTATCTTCGAGGTTCATCAGACACATTCAGGTCCTCAGTTGAGTTGGAGAGGTATCTTAATTCCTAGAACATCCCCCTCAGTTACACTGAGTGCACGAAGTTTTCCACGTATCACACATTATGAAATATGTGGATGACCTATCACACATCATCAACCACAACGAGCTGGACATTGATGATGGGGCGATGTTTACGGAAGTTCCAGTATAGATTTAGGATCAATTGGAAAAGGTCCTTTGTGGGTGGTAAATACCTTTGGTACGCGTACGTTTGCTGTATGGGAACCTCCGGGAGAGAACATGGGAGTGGGGGTCCTAGATTCATGCTTAGTACCCCCACTGGTTTTCTTAGATTTTAGAATGAGGCTATCGGGGACACAAATCCCTGAGGTGGGGAGAATGTAAGTACCCATAAATTACATGTAATTTCTTTTTATTATATGGGAATTTTACGAGTCTGTGAAAATTTATGGTGCACGATTCCACACCCCGGTGTGCCCGAAGTGAATTTCTAAACTTTGTTTAGGTACATTCTATAAACGTGCGAGCTGGTTTTTGAAACTTATGAAAAAATTATCGAAATTAAAATCTAAGGATACCATTGAACTCGTAGCTCCAGTATTCACTTAAGGAGTCTTTCACCTCCACCGCAGTTTGTCGAGGGTGAAATATAGTTTTCGTGATTTTTGTGGAATGAAAAATAAAATAAAGAACAACTTTTTATTTTATTTTTGAACCCTCTCTATATGGGTTATGGAGGTGGGTACCACAAAAGCTTTAATCATCCCAATTATAATTAAATGGTGGGGACCACAGAACCCCTCATTAATGTGGGGGATGTCCCTTGGAATCCTCCAATTTAAATTGTGTGAAGACAATGCATTTAAATTGTGCCGGTGCAATGCATTTAAATTGAGCCAACACAATGAAAAAAAATTGTTCCAATGAAATGCAATTAAATTGTGCATTTTAATTATGCCAACATAAATAAATTGTCTTGACCATTAAAATGATAAGTAATAGTGTTGATGTAATTTAAAAAGGATCCTATTAAATGAACCATCATTAATTCCATGATTGTTACTTACCTTTCCCCTCTCTTATTTATATAGAGATTGGGGGGATTAATTGGCACGACTTCACCAAGAAACGAAGCTCTGGTTAAGTGTCGCGACACCAAACACTTGGAGGATGGAGCTGGTTCTGGTGGGCAATGGCGACCAACCCCGAACCATGAATCGACGAATGAGGAACCGACCCCGAGCCCATAATGGATGTGCCTTGTGGAGACACTGAACGATGATGTTATTCAACGAAATTTTCTTCTTCCTCGTGCCTCTTCCTTCAGATCCTTCTAGTTAGGGGTGTTATTTTGATTAATCTTCATTGATTTTTCTTTCACGATGAATCTCTCCCCATGAGTTTCTTGCTACTTCTCTAACTCGAAGGTCGTGGGCCAAACGAACATGCCCGATCACTCCGCAATCCTTGTGATTTTCGGTGCGTTCTACTTGATGAAGGAGGACAACAACCAGTGCTGGCGACCAACACCGGTGGGGCTTGGGAATGGTAGTCAGCACTCCAACTAGCCGTAACAAAGGTGGCAGCGCAACTGCACCCCCAGAGAAGAGTCATGACCCATCGACCACGGTGGAGCAATGGTGGTGGCTAGCGACGGCCAACTGAACAAAGGGGTGACGGTGCGCATCTGCACCGCCCGATAGAGAAGGGTCACAGCATTGAGGCGTGACTGAGAGGGATCTGTGGTCAACTCGCTGTGGGTCGTCGGTGAAGGTGCGACGTGTGATGGCGCCACATGGAGGAAGGATGGCCGATCAATTAGCCGCATCACTGTGAGCCCCTACGGGCTGACGCCCCGTGAGACCAGTGGGATGCCACGCAGCAGGCCAGGCCGCGCCAGCGGGCCGGGCTAGACCCAGCGGTCTGAGTTAACCTGAACCAGGTCGGGTCAACCCAGGACGGGTCGGCCCGGACCTGGACCAAATTCGACTCATTTTCACTCTTTCGGCCATATCATGAGCTATGGGAATCCGTTTGATGAACCGTTAGTGGTGCCGGAACCCTTGGAGTGAGACTCCCCATTTTGTATAACACCCATAAGTTTTGGATAAGTTTGGTGTATGTCTAGGTTGAATTGAACAAGAATCCAACCGGGCCCTCGGGACTTAAAGGTCAATAACATACAGACCGGATGTCCGATTGGCACACCGTCTATTGCGTTGAGTCCATTTTTACGTGGTGTTCCATTGAGATACTTCTTTGGGGGACTTCGTGGAAGTTAGAGTATCGACCAATGGTTTGAGGAGCGGATCCTCTCAGGATCAAGAGAGATTATTGCGGCAACCCTGTTGCTAGTTTTAACATGATAATGGGATCATGTGTTGGTCACTAATTCTAGGATCATCGATGGTTCAGTGGATGTACTAACATCTTGTGTGGGTCTGCTATACTGGGATCCTATTTGGGTCTGATGATGTACAAGGATCTTGTGTGGGTATCTTGTATTGGGATCCTCTATGGGTCTGATGATGTAGTAGGACACTATGTGGGTCTGATGATTTAGGATCCTACGTGGGTCTACCTCTTAATAGAATAAAATGATTCATTAATTATATCTAATCATCTCTACTACTGTACATAAGTTATACCTGGTGTGATTGGAGTCTTTAACTTTGTGGTAACCTTCTATGCGGCATACCTTTTTGGTACATACCTTCATGGTGATTCCTTTGTGGTATTCTTATATGTGGTGGTAGATTCATGGTGCTTTCCTTTGTGGTGTTACCTTCATGGTATTCCTTTTTTTGTGGAATAGTTGAGCTCTCAGCTTTTGAGTTGGAACCAGTGTTTCCTCATGAATGCGATGGGTATAATTGACAACATAGGTATATGTATGGGTAAATAAGTAAGTAGGTTTGGATGTTGTTATCATGATTTTTGGGTTATCCTTTGTGGATTTTGAGAGACCTTCAAGGGTCTCGGGGTCCCTATAGATTATCGTTATACTCACTCCTACACTGGCCCCTTTTACATACTATACGCACTCTTTTTACTATTCAGTTTACTCATGTTTGTATGATATTGTGTTCTTGGTTGTGTGAGTTTACATGATATAAAGGAAATGCCTTCCATTTTTAGGGAATACTCCTTCGGTGCTAGTCGCTGGCCCTTGGCCTATGGAAGGCGGGCTTGGGGTAGTAACGACATGGTCCCCAGGGTACGGGTAATGACATAAAATAACTATGATGTTTGATAATTTGGTTGAGTTCTATTATGTTAATGTGTTGTGATTACAATTAGGGGAATAACAGGTTGCCCAAATATTTTCATAGATCATTGGCCCTTGTGAGGGTGGTTTGACTATATCTAAAACCACATATTAGATCCTATGAACTTCTGGGCCTTTTTCATTTTCTTCCTATAATTTTTCAAAGTCATATAAGATGAATATGTATTAATTGAGGACACTATATTTTATAGAATCACTTTATGGGTATTCATCCTAAGAATTTTAATTCATATTTTCTAGTTTTCATTGCTCAATATTCCCAATATAATTTATACATCATGACGACCATGATAATACTTGAAATTTGACTACGGTTCTATTTTTGGGTTTCCATCCTGGAGGGAATTACGTCTCTTTACATAGGTATTTTTGTGTTTTGTAATCTGGATTATTGCAACTGACATATTTTCTTGAACATCGTAGACCATCAGTTATAGGAATAATGACCCACATGGGTATCATAGAAAAAGAATTCATTAATGTCTCATTTGTCTGAGATGAAATTTTCTCTTTAGGTCATGATCTGGGCATTCTTGGATACCAATAAATGATATGGTACATGTACAAAATGAATGACCACATATCATATTTTAAAAGAATATTTTATTACTATGTTATCAAAGTGTGAAGATAAAAAGTTTATTTTCTCCTTTGGATTAACAGCCATCTGTATAAGATTCCAGGTTTGGAGGAATCTTATGAAAATCCTTATTTGGGGTGAATTTGGAATAGTCAATACACAATGTTCCTTGGGAGTTAGGCTTCCCTATTACCAATAACCATAAATTATTTGTGAAAATATGAGTTTTTGGAATCTATAAAGAGTGGTTTGTGAAGAGAGTGTGTTATGGGAAGAAGTAAAATTATTTATATTCATTGGAAATTGATGAGATTTCTCTTAAATAAACCCTATAAACTTCTAGCATTTTGGAATATTTATATGCTTATGAGTTAATAAATTAATCAACTCATGTTGGATTTCTCATCACTAATTCAAAAAATATGAACTATATAATGAGGAGACAAACATATATAATTATTTATATTGGTGGGTCATAGAATGAGTGATCCAGACATTAAAACATGTCTCATTAAAATGAGAATCAAGTAATAAATTGTTTTTGGAATAAGGAATCACTATTTATATCTAAACCATTTTCAATGAAATACTACGTGAATGAGACATCTCTAAGTAGATTAAGGTCATGTAGGGTGGACCGACCATATGGTTGAGACACTACTCCATAGATCCTTATGGTTTTTGTATATTGGAAAAATATATCCAATATAAATATAGACCTAACAGATTTGATTAAATTTATAAATATAATCTGTAGGGTTATTAGATCTAAAAGAGTTTGATAAGAAATGCATATCAAAGGTAGAAATGGTCTAGGTTCAAATATCAGTTTCCAATACAATTTCATAAAAGAATATAATGATAGGAGTGATTACTCCTGGGGATTCATGTTACATTGAATGAAAATCCTTATTTGGAGACATATTTTCTATATAATAGTTGTTTGTGTTTTATGTATATTTATAATAGATGTTTGATACTGATATAGTTTCTCATTTTACTGAAAAATTATGACATCATATGGGATTCATTGTTTCCCAAGAAACAAATTTGGATTTACACATGGAATGTTCCCAAATATGATGGTTGTATTTGGAACACTACTAGAAATTTCTAAAAGTATAGTATCCCATATATACCTATCTCATGTATAGGATAAAATATTTTTTCCAACAAATGGGTATAGAGCATGTAGTTTAATGCCTTAGAGTGACGGTATATTTAGTTCCTTTTAATATTTTTAATCCCTGAATATCCCATGATGAAATATACAGCATGGATAGAGTTCATTGGAATGAGGTGGGGAAACATTTTTAAATGTTTGGTCCTTGAATGAGATGTTTAGGTGTTACAAAATAACTTATTATGATGATAATAATGTCATACAAAGTCCTATGATGGTAAATTTCCTATGTATGTCTGACCCATTTCAATGGAGAGGGATTTTTTTATTATATTGTATATGGTCTCTAGTTTTTAGATCTGAGAATTTCTACATGTCACATGGTGACTGCAGTCATCCCAATCATATATGTAAAGTATCATGGTGGTGGAAAAAATACCAAGGGTTGTTTTCAAATTAGGTGATGGCTAAAAATAAAAAACTGCATCATTTTATGACATAAAAAGTGGTTTTGAATCATGTATATTTATGTATTACAATTAGGAATCATTGTATTCATTTTATATTCTTTCATAATAGAACATGATAACCCTTATATTAATTGATGTGTATCGATAATATAGAAATACCCTTACCAAAATTCCTAATCCCATATGAGTTATGCTCTGTGTCTTAAACAAGGAATGGAAATGTTTTTTTCACCCAAAAAATGTTGATTAAAATAAATGACAGGGAATTGATACCATGTGGTGGTTGGGGAAATATATTATATCTGAGAATCACTACATGTCTCAATACAATGAGAATCAAGATGGGCACAGTTCTGGGAGAGTTTTAACATCATGTGGTAGGGGAATCAGCCTTGACTTTTAATCTCATTTTTTGGTGAAATGAGATACCTTTTGTCATGATACGGTATAAGGTCGTGTACCATATAGAAATCATCAAATGAAAATCCTAAATTTTATGGTCATGGTTTATAGACCATGATGTGGGATTCCAATATTAGAAAGATCATACGAATATTCTTAAGACCATGTGATCTATACATGGTGTGAGAAACAAAGAATAATGAGGTGTTATTTATCCATATTGAGGAGATTTAAAGATTTATTTTATAAGTGGAAATCAAACCCCATTATCATAGATCATATAATGAATGCTTAAAGTATCATTAAATTTTACAACATTGAAAAAGGGGCCATAATGATACAAATTAACATCATAAAACGGGGATGATTTTGACATAGACGGAGTGAATTTTATTTTGATTATTTATTAATAATTCCTATGTTTTGGAGATATCATATCATACAAAAAACTATTAATGCATTCGTGGTATCACGTCATGTGAGTCACCCATGATTATAGAAAAGGGATCCATTGGCTTATTTACTAGGGAATCCCACTCTTAACACATAGGATAATAGTAAATGTTAGAATCCTATGTTGATGATGTGGTTGTAAATTTTATCATCTTGTGTCTTAGACGACATGGGTATAGCCTTTTAGGGTTGTTGAGTAAGGACCAAATGTTCATTTTATTATCATATGATAAGGATGATGGTGTCTTTTAGTTTTAGTTCATATAACTAGTACCAACCCATCAATAGTCACTTGATATTTTTCTTGAGAATTAATAAATTTATAGGGGTAACAATACTCATAGTATCTATGGTGATCAACACATATGACCCAGTGGAATAGATCTTATTAATTAAAAATATTCTATCCCGTTGTGGGTTATGCTTTGAAGGACTTATCCAAGGTATCATTGGTCATTAGAACAAAACAAATTATCTATGGAAGAATAAAAAAACATGCATTATTATTGGAGGCTAATGATATCCTGTTTTATTTTATTAATATATGATGTAAGGTATGTAGTCTTTTCTCATTGAGTTTCTCCAATTCATATATTCACTTGTGAGACACTTCTTTTTGAGGAAACTAATTTAAAATTGAAATGTGGTGTGATGTAAATTGTACTTTTATGGAAAAAATACTTATATATTGAATACTAGTGAGAACAAGGATGACTATGTGGCAGTAAAGGTCATTGGATGGTAGGCCCGCAAGGCATGTAGAATATTTTCATGGAAAGAATTCTTTTCTTTATTCACCATTTTATAGTGTATATTAGTTAGAGAATTTTTGGAATTATTTATCTATATATTTTCCACCGAATGATATTGGGATGAATGTTTTGATTGAATATTGTATTCTTGCATCAAAATTTTCATTTCGGAAGATAAACAAATTGTACCATTGTTCACCAATATTTTATGAGGAACATCAAATCTTATGATGATATTGGACTTCATGAAATTGAAAATATTAATGTCCCAAACATCCTTGAATGTATTCTATCACTGCATATGTGGAAGAAATTAGAAGTAGTAATGATATACATAAACAATGTGGGTAAAGTTAAATGATATTTCCCCATTATAAACATTCCCCAAATTAAAAATAACTAAGAGTATTTGGTTGTGTGCATAAACATTCGGTGTTGATGGATGAATTTTTCATGCACTGGACATGAATGGCACTTTTTTATTAATTCAGTGAAATAATGTTTCATTGAAGGCTAAAAATATTTATTCCTACTTGTATGGTGAGTAAACATAATTCATTACTATGTGGTGACACATGTGATTTCATGAATTTATTTAATTATGGGTATTGTCTCCTCTCAATTTATTCATCAGAGAACCCCATCAAAATTATTTTTGTAGAGTATATTTTGGTGATTTGGGTTTTTGTATAGGGAAATGTTGACCACCATCATATAATTTTCTATTTTATTGATATTTCCAATTGTAGTGTTCCAAATTAAAGGCAGAGAAGGATTTGATTCATCCAAATATATGTTTGATTATCTGGGTGAGGTATAGAGTTGATCCCATTGATCTCTCCCATCATACACTGAATAAATAGTGATTTAAATTATATGGTGTGTGTTATAAATGATTTTTTATATCTCTTTACATCTACCAATGAGGTAGGATACATTTACAATAAATATTCCTGAGAATTATATCATCATGGAAAGTGTGTAAATGTTCCTTCTAAGGGTAATTATTTCATCAACCCACAAACATTGTCAATTAGAGCAATCATTTCTTCTTTATTAATAGAATAGTACTTTTTTATTGTTTCTAACTATGAACAACATTAAATGTTTATTTAGGTCACTAGTATTTTAAATAAAATTTATGAGCCTATAATGAGAGTTTGGAATTCTTCCCCATTATTAGTGTAGCCTTCTGATAATACAAAAGAGTAAGGTGTTAAGGCCTTCACTACAGATATCCAAATGACCCACAGAATGACTATTATTTGTCTATAAAAGTCTATTATATTTCATATTATGTCCATATAAACACCATCAAAATGATTTTCTCATATATGGGGGCCATCACAGACAGATAATATTTCATTATATGAAAACTCAATATATAATTGAACGATTTCTATAGATGGGTTATCATTAAATAAATAATCCAATTACTGACCATTCACCTCTTTTGATGTATAGAATAAATGTAAAACTATTCTAGTATCACTGAAATCCATTTCAAACAAACAGTTAGTATGGCACATTTGAGGATATACATGGGTTGGTCATTAAGATAAATTAGATGGTCGAAATGTTGATGAATGAAGTGACTAAGATTATATACATTGAAGAAAAATTACAAGTAATTATCATTGATATAAAAATAAAAAATCTCAATATAAATCATAGTCCTTATGAGATAATAGACTCTATTTTATTTTTTGGGCTCAATCATTTTCATGGGAAAATAACCTAGAGATCACACAAAATCTATCACATATAGAGTGTGGGGTTTTTCTCTGATAGGTGGATTTGGTACTATAAGTCTTACTATATAATTCATGGCCCTGTCAAATGCTTCCAAAAATTCATTCATCAACATATAATTTTCACCCCATTTTAAATAACTTGGGGAATAGAAAAACACTTAATGCTTTATTCTATATGAATCATTGAATATAGGCTAAATTTCTTTAAAACCTGTGAAGTTACAGGAGGTTTTTCGGAGTTAAAATTTCAAGTATATGATTTTTATTCTTTGGATCAACTTTTATTCAATGATGGTTTAAAATAAAGATGAGAAACCTTACTAAAGTAACAACTAATGAAAATTTTAAGGGTTTTAATTTCATTCATTTTTGTCAAAACTTGTTAAATACACTCTCGAGATCATAAATATGATAATATTTTTTATGATATTTCATAACCATGTCATTGAAATAAAATTTTAATAATTTATCATTAAAGTGGTAAATGTTATGATTAATTAACCAATTTTATGTGGCACCAACATTTTTTATGGTTGAAGGGAATCAACCCATATAAATATAATAATAGGGTTCCCTTAATGTAGTTGATTTTCCATATTTATAGGCTTTTGTATTTTGTTATATCCTAAATATCCATCTATGAAGCAAATTTCATGGTAGTCATTCATCGCATCCATATGTACTATGATCAGGATCAAGAAGTCACCTTTTGGACTATGCCATTTGATATCTCAAATGTCAATACCAAATTTAATTTGTCCATTTTTTATTGAATTGGTCTATATTGTAAAGCCATTAGAGTTAATGGGATTCCCAAATTATGTGGTCATTGATGATTTAATTATCCTCTTCTTTATCCATGGAAGCATGAGTCAAGTTTTTTATTCTGTCGATATACTCATAACCAATATGATCTCCTAGAAGGTCTAGGTGACAAGGGGATTATTCTTTATTGATGTATGTAATTTATATGTAGTTACATATGAACACTTATAGATATGGAAATAACATGAAATTATATACTTCTTGTTCTTTAGTGGGAATAGTCACACTAATCTGTATATTTCACTGGTCTTCTCCAAATCCATATTTACTTATCACAATTCATCGATAGTGTTTGATACACCTTCCTCAAAAGATGGAGGATAATGCATAAAGTCATATTCCTCTTCCACATTATCATCATATTCCTCTTCCTATTATTCTACCTGTTCATTCATAAATGTTTTAGGTTGGATTGGAAACCAAGGAAAATCTCTTATGTTTAGAAAAATATTATAATTCAATAATTATGAATTACTTTCAATGTTTTGGATATCCACAGTCTATTATTGTGGAATGAAAAGTATTTCATTTTTATTTAATGATGTTGGGGCCATATGAATTTCAATAAATATATGTTTTAATATGAACCTAATGTGACACCTCAAGATATAGAATCATTGGATATTTCTGAACAACTTGGTCTGGATAACATGAATGATATTATCAAGGATGATGATAGCATGTACATTTATGAACTAACATTATCAAACTGGTTGATGGGTAGTACATATTCATTTCCAAGCTACTTTAAAGGATTGGTTGGGTTTAATCCATGACATTTTGGGAATTAACCTATGAAACTTTTTCAATAATGGGTTTCTTTTAAGAACCAATTACATTCATTAATGAATTTCTCAACCCACATTTTGTTTCCCTCTTTTTTCGGTCTATTTGGGGACTTTTGATAATAAATAGAGTTTTTTGGGAAAAATTACACAATTTTTTTAGATGATTTTTTTGTAATTAATGGATCTATATAAAAATGTGAAAAATGATTAAGTGGATGTCCATTTTTGTTTGGTTTGACTAGTGTGATTTTTAAAAATGTTTTTGCAGAACCCATAATTGGATAATATTTAGTACAAGAATAGGTTACATGATTTGAAGTTTTTCCTAGGTTGATTCCAAGAACTGGTATAAGGTTTACGAAATTTAAAAACCATTAAACTAGTTCACATCATTTAAAGGTCGATTGGTGTTTTTTTAGATGAGAATTTTTTTTTTATTAATTTTATGGATTTCAATTCATGGACCAATGATTTTGGCCTTTAAATTTTTGTGGCCTATAGGATTTTTTGTGATACATTTTTTTTATTTTCCATTCAATATCCATGCTTTTATATTCAAACATAAGAGATATACAATGAGATTTTGGGAACATTCAGTACTTCTAGAACAGTTCTTTCAGTGAATAATCATCATTTTCCTTTCACTACATCTATTTAGGTATGTAATCTTTATTCTTATTCACTGTCATTAGTCTCTGAAATGATATTGTGCTTTGTTTCCAAACCATTTGTTTTTGTGGTGATCATTATTCGTAATCCATTCAAGTTCGATTGTAATATTTTGTCACAAATTCTAACAATCATGTTTTTTATGATGCGATGTGTGAGTTTCATGAAGTTTGTGTTATTTTTTATTCTTTGTAGACATTTTTCGTTTATAAATGATTATATAATTTATTGATTTATTATATGGCCTCTATGTATGTCTTTTAATTATTCTATGTAGTGGATCCTATTACGGGTGTTTATAACAAAGTTATTTGGTAGGTGCTTCCACCTCTATCTTATGTTGGATGAACAATTAATTCTATTTTTTATGAACCTCTTTAAAAATTAATTAAAATAATTTATTTATTTAGTATGTGTGGAAACTAATTTTTAAGTGAAAATATGGTTTCCCCCTATTCTTGGTAGAGAGAAAATGTATATCTAATGATTTATGAAATGGATTAATGATGTTATTTCATTAAAATAAATGTTTTGATGAAATGTTTTTGAAACTATAGCACATGGGAATCCTTGCATACTTAGGTTGAAGGTGTAGTAAAATGCATCATCCATTGATACTATCATGGAGGTTCACTCTTTGGGTTTCTCTATTCTCCGCATACCTATTGTTCCATGGATATGTCGATCATTATAGAAGTTTACAATCTAATTTCTTACTATGATATCTAGATTTTATGAATATATTAATAGTGATGTTGTTCACGATTTAATATTTTTTTACAAGTGTTTAAGCTATCCTAACCAATAGTGATCTCTGGAATGACATTCAAATTCATTAGTTTTTACTGCTTTTGAGATGATATGATATTTGATTCATCCTCTTATATACTTGATGCCATAAATATGATTTGAAACTATTTTACATGGATTATTTTGAAAAGTTAAAAGGATATTAATATACCTATATTTTGATATACAAACTATATAATGATTATCCATGCTTGTTATCATTAATTTGTTCGTTTCTCATAATTTCGTATAGAAACATGTAATAGAACACATATGTGGGATCTTGCCATTCCTATTTAGCATAGACTCTAAGCTCCACTTTTTGGTGAATGGATCTATTTATATTTTTTGATTCATCATAAGGCAAGGTTTAGTAGTGCATAAGAGTGGTTTTTGACAGTATTGACTAGGTTGTTGTTGTAGTGGAGGTTTGAGTTTTCCTTTTCTATCTAATGGAATAACATGTTTGGTTTCAGTTTTCCTTGGTAATTAGACATTTACCGTTGATATTGTCTTAGCTACATTGAAGATGTATCAAAATCATTTTTTCTAATTTTCTATGAAATATATTTCTTATATTAATATTATGTTGTTTATTCATACTATTTTTTTATATAAATTTCATGATATCTAATTCAGATGGAGATAATCATTACCTCTCTTTTTTGTTGATGCCTAGATCCTAGTCATCGGGTCGTGGATATCGGGAAATCCATTAAATTATATGACAGATCTGGTTAGATACGATTTTGTGAGGGTATTCTTGTTGGTTCATCATAGTTTGTTATCTGAGTATAGTTGTGATCAGTTTATGAAGTTGGTAGACTATAGATAAGACTGTTGAGATATGAGAGGTAGGATTTACTAAGTGTTTTCCAAACATGTTACATGATGAGACTCGTGTTACCAATGGATATTGGGATGTATGTCTCCTGATTAGAGTTATTTAATGGAATCTATATTTTCTACTTATGGTTTTATTAGTTGGACTAGGATTACCCTATTTTTTGAACATTTCATCTATTTAGTTACACAATAGTATGACTATAAGACATCTTCCAAGGGTTCCTTAGATTGTTGAAATGAATTTTCCACAAGGGAATCATCCAATTGATTAAAATAATATTGAGAATATCATGTGACTATTTCAAGATATTAATCAAATGCACACCATGTCTAGAATTCAGTTGTTTATGTACATCATGGATTTATAGTATAAAGGGATATATCAAGGGAGTTCTTTTATGAGAATACAATAACCATTAAGGGTGTGGTTAAAACCTAAGAGGAAGATAACTCACTAGAAAATATTGACAAAATCTTTAACATACCAGATAGACTTGAGAATATCAAGGTAAGGCATGTCGTTCAGACTCTTGAGTCCTATAAAGTGATTGTGGGATTCCATGGGGCCAGAAGATATACACATTGGATTTCATTAGAATATATTCAAGATTCACATCACTTATCAACTTCTATTATATTAAATAATGGTGTAGATGACTGTAGAGTTCCCCCTCCTTGAATCTGGAAGAGAGTTTAGTGTCTGTGTACACCATATAGGTTCTTGTAGATGGTATTATTTTCTCAAAATGTAGTAAATAATGAACACCAGAAGGCTTAGAAATAGTTTCATGGCTAAAAATTGGATATCTAATAACTAATATTTCTACTAATGATTTCTATCAAACTAGACACAGTATAAAAGAAATACCTTAAGATAGGTATATAGAATGAATGGGTTTTTATTATAATACTTCTCTTCCCCCCAGTGGTAGCTTCAATAGAATTATTAAGTTTAAGGGGAAGTGAAATGATCATTGCAGGAGTGGATGAAGTCCTTCTTTGTAGTGGACTAAATTTACACCCGTAGTTATAGCACTACTAAAAATAAGGCCTTTTGTGGTTCTAATATAGTCGATATTCTGAGAACAAAAGTGATGAGAACTGAAGCATAGTAAATAGCAGTATGTATTAATGCCCAATAGAATAGTGAGGATGAAATCAAAATTTTTTAAGGGAATACAAATCCCTAACAATGGAGAACATTAGTAGTGATTCGTTAAGGGGTGATAAATTAAACCATTTATCAGTTTTTTTTAATGTTGATTTAGGTAAATTTTATCATTTCTAGGAAAAATTCTGATAAAGGGGCACACTACATCATTGTGATGTAAGAATTAAATCACACCACAGTTTAAAAAAAAGTTGAAAAAGAACGAAAATATGTTGAAATTGAGTAATTTAATTACAAAAAAATTTATAATACAAATATAAGGGAAAATTTGTATTAAATACCATTCAAACATTGGTTTTTATATTTATATTAGTTATTAGAAGAACCACATACATTCAAAAACATAAATGTTCCATTATCTCTATATGCCACACCACCCCCTGATCATGTTGTTGCTGATGAATCCAACCTAACCCGACCAAATGAATTGAAACATATAAGAAAAATATTATTAAATTAGTGTTACAATATAGAATAAATTATGTATCATTTTTGAAATAAGAATATATATTTGAGTTATACCAGAAACACCATGTATAATAATTAGTTAAAATTGAATCATACACATCTCAACATTTATTATTATTCTCAAAATTATGTCTTCTTAAAATGGATCTCATATGTGGTAATAAACTATCATTGTTGATGGGAACCAATTCAATAGTATTTTCTTATTGAGAAAATGTCTTCAAAATTTATCTTATTTCTTGTTATCATCATGAGTTTTCACTTTTCAAATTATCAAAATATTTAAAAGATAATAATGATATGAAAATTAATTAAATCAAAGGAGATAAAATAATTATAACATAATCTGATCTCGTTCTCTCAGTCATGGAGATGTGATGAAAATCATAAACTCAAATAGATCATATATATTGAAGACACACAATTCAAATAATACTTACTGAATCATGTTTTGGATCCACCTATGGTCAATTTCAACATTCCCCAAATGAATCATATATCATCCTAAATAAATAAGATATTTCGTGTGTTTGTTTTCAGTTTTTAGTGAGTGAATTTTTTTAACTAAATTATAAATTTTAAACTCAAAAAGGAAACTTCAAGTCATACCTATAAGCCCATATATGAGATGACGTAATAATAACTCCAACACATCACAAATTACTTATGTATAATAGTCATAAATTACGACATCTATCAGAATTAAATTACTATATTTTGAGTATGTTACATTTGAATTGAACAAAAATGTCAATTTTTAATTAAAACCATCCAAATTTTTAGTAATGGTAACACAGTGTGTTGGATTGAGATGATGATAATAATTTCATGTATAAAATGCATTGGGGTCATTTTCATAAAGAATCAAAACAATATGAATTATTTTTTTTGTTTTGGGTATTCCAATTGTGTTTATTATTAAAATATCATTTTAAAAAAAGACAATACATATTTTGAGTCATACCAGTATCATAATAACTTAGTTTTACATGATATTAGATTTTACATTTCATAACTGAATTTTGAATGTTTTTTCTTAAATTATTTTAAAAATCCAAGAATGTTTTATCTTTTTAGTGATTGAAACAAACTTTTAAGTAAAATTTAAATTTTAAACTGACAATGGACACTTTGAGTCGTATAGAGAAAACCATGTATTAGATGAAGGTGTGTCAGATTCATTCATTTGAAAATTACTTATGGATCCTTTTGCACATGTATCAAAAAAATAGAAATTAATTTTCTTAGTTTTGAGTATTTAACTTGTGTTTTTATCTAAACTATAATTTTAAACTAAAAAATAATACTTTGAGTTATACCCATCAAATTTCTCAATGAATTTATGTGTGGATGATTTAAAAAAATCAAAAATTTCATTTCGATCACTTCGCAAAAGTGTGAAAATAATGAAAAATGAATTTTATATGTTATTTATTTGAAACTATTCTTTTTTCATAAAATTTCATTTTAATTCAAAGACACACACATATAGTCATATTGGTAACCTAGTGTGTTAGATAAACCTAATAATAATTTCTACACATTAAAAACTACATATTTTGTGTTTTCTTAATGTATCAAGACAATACAAGACCATTTTCTCATTTTTCTTTAAGTGATAGATGTTATGTATTAAAAAGTAAATTTTAGACTAAAAATGGATACATTAAGACATAAAGGACGTCCAATGTAGTAGATGTAGTTATGGGTAATTATTACTTGTCAAAAACTGATTGATGCATCATTTTTCGAATGTGTAAAAACTATCTAAATTGTTTTTCCCTATTTTGGGTATATCACATGTCTTTTTTACAAATATTTCAATTTGTTTAAAAAATATACATTCGGTGTCATACCGGCCAGACCATGAATCATATTCATCTCAAATGAAACATACCAATCCCAAAAGATATATAGATCATTTTCCTAATGTAAAAAAATAATCTAATTGAATTTTATTAGTTTTGAATATGTTACTTTTACTATTTAATAATATTCCATTTTAAACATAAAAATTCACTTTGATTTATACCAATTGCATATAGATTTAGTTTTAATATATTATATGTAATTCCCCTACCCTAGTTACCCAGAGTTGATGCATTATTTTATAATATTGTCATGATATAAGTGATCAAGTCCCGAAGGACCGATCAATTTACCAATCATGGAAAATAGAATACAAACATGAATGTTACATCACAATATAAAATGAAAAAAACAATAACTGTGTCCCCTTTATAACACATTCATATCCCTTAGCCTATCCCTGCAGGTCAACCATTAAATACTTCTTCAGATCCTAGGAAAAATAAAACATAGAGAGAGGTGACATCAGATGCTCAGTAAGGATAACAATATAACTGAAACTTTCATAAATACGCATATACATTTAAGGAAATATATAAGACTAAAACAATATACATTTAAATATAAACTTCATCATAATATGGTAAAGATAAAATCAAATAATTTCATTTACTTATTCACATGGATATTCTACTAGTGGAATAATCACAAACAATATCAATAGGCACTTTCATAATGATGGAATGCATAATGCCAAACTTCATAACCACATAGTCAAGGCCTTGTGCCGAGACTACAAATAAAATTATTGTCAAGGACATGTGCCAAGAAAATAGTTTCTCTCAAGATACCTATTGATGCATCTAGGAGTTATAGAGGGATTCACTCGTCACATACTATGTCCAATTGATTCCTCATATGAAAAGTTTTAAACATAAGATAAAAATTATTATTAAAACTATCAAAATAAATGTCAATACATTATCCATAAATCATGAATTGTAAAAAAAATAACACAACCACAGTCTAACATATCACAAAACCTTAACTACAATATGAATCATTTGTATCATAATAAATCAACCTCGATCAAGAATAATATTCCGTAAAAGATGTTGACATAGTTGAAAATAATCAGCAAAAATATTTGAGTTAAATATCCAATTTTCAGGAAATCATTTAAATTTCAAATAGTTAATAAAGGAAGTCATTTAAATGATAGTTTTGAATCAATTATTACCATACCTCTTTGAATCTTATGAAAGGAATTAACATTTTAAAACATCATGTACAAATAAATAAATCTTTAAAACAATTTTGAAAACATGGATATTAATGATAAAGGTTTAGAAGAATAAATCATTAAAAAATTTAAAATGATGTTTTTCAAAAAAATTCCTTAAAAAGAATCCCTTTTAAAATCTTTTATGAAACATGGACATGTGTAATAAATATGGCCTAGTAGATACTTCCATAAAAACAACATCGGATAATAAGGAGATTGTGAAATTAACACTTACCATGCACATTACTTTGGAAGAGGGTATGTTTATCCTCATATATGATTACCATAGTATGGTATTAAAATATACCAGAACCATATTCATAAATACAAAATCATATATGGTCATATAATATTGCTTTGTGAATAATATTTTATTATTATCATTGTTTTGGGTGTTAACTGATTCATTTTCCATTATATGATTGGTTATGAAAGACATGTTTTTCATGGATAGGATGTATTTGATTCATATACAAAATGATATTATGTTCATTAATATTATTTTTAATCATAAAATTAAAAATATTCTTGAATGATTACGATGGGGAATAAGTCTCATCGCGTTCATGGAGACGGTAATATGTACGTACACATGAGCGACAATGTCATTATATTGATTCAAAAATCGTATGTAATTGGATGGTATATAATATTTACAAAAAAATATAACATGTTATATTTATTATTTAAATTAGTTATCCTCATTATTATACCCATCCAAATAATTAAGTGTTTGAATAACAAACTACACCACGACGTTGAGATGGTAATCTATACATATGCATGTATGGTGACTTTATCATTTATAGGATGGATTAAATAATGAATATGGTTGTAAAATTTTTATAATAACATCAAATTATATATAATATACAGAATTTATTATTTTCTAATAGAATCAATAAAGAAAGAGGAAGTGGAAGAAGAAAAGAACTTGAAAGAGGTGATGAAATATATACCTCTTCTTCGGGTTCTTCCTTTTGATTTGATCAAAGGGGATCCTTTGGATGGCTTTATAACCAAAAGAAGGCCTCTTGGATTAACAGAGGAATGTTGGGAGGATATCTGGGTTGGTTTTAGATGATAAAAAAGGGTTTGGAGGATGGAAATTAAGATAAGGGGAAGTGCCCTTTTATAAGAGAGGTGAAGGTCACTTTTAGAAAATCCTTAAATGTTATTTTATAATAAAATAATATTCGGTTTCTAATAGCTCAACAATGAATTATTTAAATTAAAAGGTGGGGATAGGTCAAAAAACACTCAACCAATAGGTTTTATATTGATTTAGATCATCATATTAACCTTATCTTTAAGATTTTACTCTGAGTAAAATATTTTGACATTTATCATGTCTCTTTGTATTGTTATATAATATTGTTAATAAAATATTATAACAAGCAAATAGAACCCCATGTGGTTAACTATTAATATATATAACCTTATCTAAGTCCTTTTTCCGAAAAATAGAAATATTATATCAATTAATAGTATATTATTTGTTTTAATAACTCAATTATGTCAATTTTGACACTATTTATTTTTTTATTTTTTTTGAAAGCCAAAAAAACTATATCACTTTGAATAAATTTAATTTAACCATCCCTAAAATGGGATATTAACCTAAAAAATTAGTTTAATTTATCATAAGTCTCTATGTACATTTATTTGGATATTTATATTGTCAATTATTTTAAATTTTCATTAATAAGGTAATTACTACATCATCATTGTGTCATAAATAAAATTAATTATTTAATGTATAATAATTATAAATAAATTACTATTATGTAAGTAATATTTTTATATATTTAATTAATTATTATAGTAGAATTTATATTGTGTGTAACCCTATATTAATATAGTTTAGTTATTAAACTTTGAATTTAACTCTATTAACTATTCATTAAATAAAATAATAACAAATGTCCTAATCTAATCCAAGTAGACCAAATAGGATCATATTTCATTACTAAGGTTTTTTTCCAAATAAGGCTTATCCAATATCATTCGGAAATGTGTAAGGGTAATTATGTTATCATTTTTACCCTTAATTACCCTATTTAATTTTAACTGTGGTAACTAAAACACAAAAGTTACTACTCACCAAAAATTATTTTCATCTTATTGAACCACATTTTACATGTTGATATTAACCGTGTCTCTTTGAATTTTGAAATTAAACTCACAAAATTGGTAAAATTAATTGTTATGCAAATTTGCAAATGCTCCTAGAAGGTGGGTAAAAGACGATAAAAATTTCAATAAAATTTATACATATATAAACTTATTATTAAATGAATCCAATGAATTACATTGAATATATATAGGAATTATGTATCTTTTTTCACCTCAAATAAATTTAAATTAAATAAATAATTATATAAATAAAAAGTCAGTTTTAAACTGTAACACATAGCTTTTCACTATTTATCAAAAATTGAGTGTTTTCAGAAAAATTCCAAAAATTCACCCTAAGATAATTTGGATATTCCAAATTAAAAAATGAAGTTCATTTTACCAAATTCAAAAAAAATATGTTCCATTTATTAATTTAAAATTAATTCCCATTCTCAAAACCAAAATATAGGGTTTTTAAAAATTAAAAACTATCAAAATATTGACATGTGTTTATGTCAAATTTAAATGTGAAATTACTTATAATGACCTACATTGTATTAAGTGTCAATTGTTGGTTTTAAATAGCGTTCTTCATTAAAAGGTGGTAAAATTTAATTTTCTGAGAAATACTTCTTTTATCTGAATAAATGAATTTTATCTTATATTATATCTATGAAACACGTAATATGGATGTTAAAATTATATAGAGTATATAAGATTCAAAATTCTTAAAATACTATTCATAAATGCTTTTTGAACGGTTAGTTTAGTATGTTGAGGTGCACTCGAACTTTGTGTTACGTGTAGTGTAAGTTATTGAAATACTTTAAAGAGATAATGTACTATGAAATCATGGGGTGTTACATTATGGTTCCAATGCATCTCAAATTATATATGAATATTAATAATAAATTTTCAAGTAATTCATTTTTTGTTTTTCAGGTTTTTAATGAGTTGCACATATTTTTAACTAAAATTAAATTTTAGACTGATAATGGTCACTTCGTTTCATACTAGGAACACCATGTATTGTATTGGGTTTCAGATGATTTATACATGTCATAGAAGAATTCTACAAATTTTTTCAAAAGTATCAAAACAATTTGAATACATTTTCAATATTTTGATTATTTAAATTACCTATCTTATTAAAATGTTAATTTAAAAAAATAACACATGTAGTGTCATACCTGTCACATTGTGTGGAATATTGGGATGTAGATAATTGATACCCTTTAAAAAGCACATACGGATCACATTACTAATTGATCAAAGGAAATATTAATGTTTCTCCTCAGTTTTGAGTATATGATGTGTTTTTTTAACTATGTGGTAGATTGGAATGAAGTTAATTCTTACTCATCAAAAGTCACATATGGATTATTTTACTACTCTATGAAAACAAAAAATAATTTTTTCACAATTTAAGGTATATGATGTGTTTTTAGAACTAATATGTATATGAAAAACTAAAAACATGCACTTGGATTTATACTGGGAACACTATGTATCAGATTGAATTGTAGCTGATTGATATGTGGTTGATTCCTATATAGTTGTATATATATTTAATGAAATTTCATTTTAGAAGTCATTCAATAAAATAAAAAGTTTTTAAAATCTCATGGTATTAGTATCCTTATGATTCACATCACATTTCAGGATACATGGTTCTTCCATTCCTTCCAAAAAGAACATATTCAATATTTTCTCGATTTATGTATAGATAGAAGAGTAATATGACTTTCTAAGAGATCAATGAAAAAACTAAAAAAACATTAGAAAGAAATTACAATGAAATTAAAAAAATATTAGTTAAAATGATGTAAAAAATGAGTAAATAATTAGCAGTAATTCACTTTTTCCTGATGTTTATATACATTATTGACCTAACATATGAATCACATCACATTTCAGGTAGAAATAGGTTTCCTCTTCCATCTGAAAATAATATTCTCTGTCTTATTTTTATTTTCATAGATTGTTGAAAAAAATACAACATCAAATTTTTTTTTGATAAAAATAAACATGTATTATATAAAAATGATAAGGAAAATAAGATAAAAATTGTAGATAAAATGATGACAAAATTAACTAAAAATATAGCTGGAATTCCCCTTTTCATGAGTTCTGTATACATTCTTGACCCATTTACAAATATTAATTTTCTCATTTTCATCCTAAAATTAAAATATCTCATGTGCACAAACAACATCGTACAAACCTCCCAAGTTAAGAAAAATAATTCACCTATATATGAAAAAAATCATATATTAGTAAAACTATAAAGAGATAAATTGAACATAAATATGAAATAATACATTAATAAATTTCCAATTTGAATGTAAAACCACACATCTTGAGTCATATCAAGAACACAATGTGTCATATTGAAGGGATGATGATTCTTACACATAAAAAACTGACATATAGATCTATTTTCTTCAAGTATCAAAATAATAAAAATGTGTTTTCTCTTTTTTAAGTGTGTAACTTTTGTTTTTCACTAAGCTAAAAATTTTAAATAAAAAGAAACAATTTTAACCATACCGGTCACATCATGCATCATATTAAGGTTCATTGAATTATTACACCTGAAAAATGAATTATGGATCATTTTTAAAATTATCATGAAAATAAAAATTCATTTTCATGGTTTTGACTATGTCTCATATCTTTTAAAAAAATCATTTTAATCTGAAAACATGCATGTTGAGTCATATCCATCACATCATGTGATAGTTTGTTGTGAGACTGATTACTGTACATAAAAAATTAGCATTAAATCATTTTACTAAATTATAAAGAAAATTAATGTGTGTTTTATTAGTTATCAATGAGTGTCAAACATTTTGACCTAAAATGACCATTACAGACAAAAAATAAAAACACTGATTCATGTCAAGAATACTATGTCTTGGATTAAGGTGGGATGATCCCTAAATCTCAAAAATGACACATAAATTGTTTTCCTAAATTACAAAATAAAATGTGAATATATTTTCTTAGTTTCGAGTATGTGACATGTCTTTTGAAAAAGAAATTATTTTTAAACTAAAAACCTAAACTTTGATTCATACAAATTACATCATGCAGCATATTGATGTGTTGTTGACTCCTAAACTTCACAAGTGACATGTGGATCATTAGAATAAATGATAAAAATAAGTTGAATGATTTTAATTAGTTTTCAGTATATCACATTTGGTTTTTTTAATGACATTTTAAACTAAAACCGTGCACTTGCAGTTGTACTAGTCATATCATGCATCATTTTGGTGATGAATTCATTATTTCATCCCATAGACGACTTATAGACTATTATCCTAGTGTATCAACATAATACAATTGTTTTTTACTTATTTTATATATATTTTATTATTTTTCCTAGAAAATTCATTTTGAAACTCAAACCACGTGATCTATGTAATATAAAAAACATTTTCCACAAAACATGCACTTCCAGTCATGATGGCCTCATCGGTGTCAGATTGAAATTAGGTCAATTCCACCATAACAAAAAAAGAATAATGATTTTTGTACTAATTTATCAAATCAATCTGACCTTTTTATTTATTTTAGATATCGTGATGTTTTTCTTGAACTTATAGGAAATTTTTATGAAATAATTAATTGATAAAAATGATATGAAAATAATATAAACATGTATGTAAAATAATTATGAAATTTACTAAATATGTTTGGGGGTGTTACATTTTTATGATGTATGTATTCATTATAACAACGTGATTTTTTTCATTTGTTTGTAGAAAAATCTATTTCCTTCATTATAATTATCCTTGAGAAATTGATACAAGATAATATTTAATCATTATAATAATGATTATTTACATCCCATATATATTTTTAAGATTATAGATTGTATTTGATCCCAAAAACAATAGTTAATCAACTAAATTGGAGGTCAGAAAACATTTTCACATTATGTAAGCATCCCACTAATCTCCAAATAAGCTTACTTCTACCATTGATTATGTATATTATCAGTAATATTCATATTAATAAGAATATATATACAATAAAATTTTTTAGAAATATTTTTAATGATGTTATTATTAATTTTTCAAAGATAAGTATTTCAGGGATCATAGTACTTTGATGTCATATGATATAATTCACAAATTTGTAGGCATAAAAACAATAGTCATTATTGTTATCTTACTTAAAATACTACAGAAACAATGTACAAATCATAAAAAAATATGAAAAATATTTTTTGAATGATAATTATTTCTATATATACATTAATATATTTCCATTTGAAGTAATCTATACTGTTCTTATATTAAGTCACCGAAATGATACCACAGTTCATCTTATAATTATATATTTTTTATCGTAAAAATATATAATTAAAACACAAACAGAAATATATAATCTAAAAATTTTCTATAAAATGTTTATTTTAGTGAATTACAATTAACTCATACACAAGATGTGTTTCTTGGTTTTTTAGAAATACATGTATTATAACCAAAAAATATATTTGGGGAATCAATATATATTTTCATCACCATCCAGTTCTTCTATCAAAAAAAATTAATAAAAAATATATTATATGACTAGATTTTATAATTTTACCACTATATTATGGGTATAAAATAGATTCCTTCATCAATTATTTATTTCAAAAATTCCTCATTTAGATCATCATTTTTTTCAATGTCTTAAAAACTAAAAATAATTATTCTATTGAAATGATTCAAGGATTAAGGAATCCAAACAACTCATCAATGAGCTTTTCTATTATATAATTACCTATATAAAATCCCTCATAAAATATGAATCATTATTAAAATTAATGAAAACATTAATTCATTTTTATATAGACATATTATTAATATTTTTCTTATGTATTTACTCACAACTGATCCTCTAAGCCATTAAAACATTATAATCTCATTTATACACTTGATATCAACCACATAAGTAATAAAAGTTCAAAATATTTCTTATTCATATATGATATAAGACATATTTCTGTATTTGAATTAATGTTTTTATGATGTTATAGTGATAATAGATGTTGTATTGGAAATATGGTAGAGAAAGTACACCCTAATGTTCTTGTTTTTCATGGTTTATTCAATAGATTCTATTGAACAAATATTTTTCTTCCCCATCCATTTATTCTTAGGTAATACTATATGACACTTCATTCCTTTTTTTGTGAAATATTAAAGGATTTAATATTTTTAAATATTTAAATAAAATACTTAATGTATCATTATAAGATTATATGACCATTTTATTAAACATACAATAACATCATTAACCATTGTAATGTCTTGATCATTATTTGAAACAATGAAAAATAGTTATAGACATGTGAGGAATTTCAATCCTCACTCTCCTAGGATATTTTGGGAATTCATTCTTGGGTATCTTATTTGATGAGTTATTTTATATCATACCCCTCACAATAAGGGTGTTTCTATTGAATTATAGATAACTGATACAACATTAACATGAATGTTTTTTGTAATATATTGTTATTGAGAGTTGTTTTATTAACATATAGTAAAATTTGAATTGAAAAAAATATAATCTCATGTAAGGTATACAATTTAGGGGTATCATTATCCACAATTAAAGTGGCATCATTTTGTTGGTTATGTACTCAAATTTGTTCCACATTATGTTCATTTTTACCTTTTTATATATATTTGACTTCAATATATGGTTTGACAATTATTTCTTTTAAATAACCAATTTTAACCTATAAAAAATCAGAATATGATATATATCTTCTTTCATCTTTTTATTATATAAATATGAATGAGCATACACTGTAAAACCAACAGTACTAACATATAAAAATTATTTTGTCTACATCAACTCCACTAAAATTAGTTTTTCTTCTTGTACAGTCATTAGCGATGCTTGTGTCTAAAATATATAAAAACATTTGATAATATATTTTTATATTAATATAATGTTATTATCAGGAATAATGAATTAATATTATACCACATTTACATAGGTTTCCTATATATTTTTTTTGTATTTTCATCAACTAGTTTACCATCTTCATTTACGAGAAACTCCATCCATAGCACATGACGTGGGATGAAAATGGCTTCATATTCAAACTCATCAACTTTATTATAAAAAATAGATAAAAAATTAGTTCATATGACATAATTTTTTTATTTTTTATTTAAAATACATAACATTTTTTCTCTAGTGAATCATACCATATCATTTGTTTTTATACAGGTACATTGTTTCTGATAGACATTGTATATTTTGACCAATAAATCATTGTTTCATAAATTAATTTTCACTAACGGGTTTTAAAACATAAACAATTTCTAGTAATATATTATCGACTAGAATAAACTTGAAATTTATATTCATCATCATGACTAAAGAAATCAATCAATTTTTCTGACATTATAATGTGTGAATAAGTATCCAGTGGATTGATATGTACTTTCCCATCAACATTTATAAGATGAAACTTAGTAATAAGGGTCTAAGAGATTCTTCGAGATTTTCAAAAGGCCATTAATACATATATCTAGCATAAATACTATTAAATAAATAAAATATGCAATAAATAATTAAAATAAATCAATTTTTTGTTTTATAATATTTTAGTAAAAAATAAATAATATATTGTAGCATTATATTTATATATTCTGAAATAATATATGTCATTAAATGATAAACATGGATCTGTGAATCTATATCTATTATGTCATTCATCTTCATTGTGATCCTATCATAACTAATAAACAATGACCTATACGGGTCATTAGGATAACATTTTATCCTACAAAACATATCATTTTACCCCCTTAGTTATTTCCTTGAAAATATTTGTCTACATTATGATGGTGTGTAATTATTTTTTGTTTAATAAATGTCGTTTTTTCCTCATAATAAGTATAAATTTTATTAATCAACTGATATTTTTTCCATAGGATTAGAAACACCATAATCTGCATAAGAAATTGTATTTACATGTAGTAAAAAAAATTTATATTGTGTAAATACATTAGAGAACATATATCATTATAATGAAAATAATAGTATATTAACAAATATTTTAAACTACTCAATGAAAAATATTTATTTTCATTAGTGGTTGAAAGATTTTTTATCATCTATCAATAATCTAAGTTATTAGTCCAAAATAATGTACAAGACTTTGTATTCATTGGGAATATAATAAAATTAGTAGGATCTCACAATGAAAGAGTCAGCCCTGATTGAATTTTTATTTGACCCAATAGTTGTTTTATTCACCAAAATAGAAATTAAACAATTATATATCTTTATATCAAAGATATGAAATACCTGCAATTCTTGTGATGACATTAAAAAATTATCATTTTACCCTTCAAAATGACATTTACCTTCACAAGACAATTTATTAAGCTTTTAATGTAAACATATTTTAAACCAATTTTCAATGGAAAACCATCACTCAAAATGTTGTATAATCCAACTTTTAAATATAATTGATGATGCATACTTCTAATATATTCATTGAAATTTTAATTTTATCATTGGAACTATATAAAAGAATCAATTATACCCCTAGAAAAATTGTAGTATTTTTTATTTTACTATAATCATCATGTTATTTTGTATTGAATATATAACCATTAATTAAAAAACTAGTGTGCTACATGAAATTTGAATTTTGTCTCCTGGATAGCCATTGAAGTCATTCAGAAATAGAAAATCAATTTTTAGGTATCTCTTAAAAAATATGATCATGGAGCAATTATATAAACTTTTTATTTTGTATATTAGATATACATACTTCATCCCATGAAGGAATCAAAAATCTATGGACGTTTTTATGGTAGTCAGGATATGTATCAACATCTTCATAGATATGTAAAATGTAATGGAAGTATTTATCCTACTCTGTGATGGTATTTGTGGCAACATCTATTCCAATTATCTATTCTCCATTCATGTACATGTGTTATGGAGACATTTTGAGACTGAAGATATCAACATCTAAATGGTAATTAGTACATAATTTAACACTTTAATTAACAATATATCATTCTTCATTACAATAATCTAGATGAATTATATTCATTATATACCCATTAAAAATCTTTATATAATGTTCAATGGGGTATATCTATCTATAATTAAAAACTTCACATAGTTGAAATACTCTAACAAATTGATCCATTAGGCGGACCATTATATCTAAAAATTATCGTGTGAAAACCCATATCTAATTCCAAAATATGACTTTAACATCTTTATTCATTATTGTAAACTCCTCAGTGGTTATAACATTACTCCACATGGATTTCAAATTGATGTTGATTCTATATATTTTATGTCATACATTCTTAGGTAGGATGGAACTTAAAGTAATAAGAACCAAATATTAAATCAAAACATATAAGTCTTCTGATTATATCACGTATAATGTCAAATTATTAATTGACACAAAATTCATGAAATTTTAGGAATACCCCTCTATATAATTCCTTCTATTATAGAAAATGTAAAATTGTAATTTTTCCTCACTTAATAGAGAGTTATCTACCAGAGGAAGAAAATACTGACTTTCATCCATCATCCATTCCAACTCTTCCCTAATCTCCCTATTAATATTCTCCAACCATTCCTTCATTATATAGTTTTTCTCAACAACACATTATGACATCCCAATAACAATATCAACAACATATTTTTGATATGCATACAATCAATAAAATTATTTCTATATAAATATTATAGTATATTAATTTTAATAAAATTTATATCATTTAAAAAAATTATTTTGAAAGGTTTATCAAAATTGGTATATTGAAAACACTGTAAAAAGGATTTACTTTATCAAACATTTTATCACCTATTAGTGGATATTGTGTTATACCATCTTCAGTATTATCATATAATTCTATCTCATAGGATTTATATTTATATCATCGTGATAAAATTTATCAATGTGATAAAATCATAATCTTTGAGGAATGTTTCAATCGAATGATGTGTGTTCATTATTCAAAAATGGGACAACCCAAAATTCCTTTAATACTATATCATGAATTTTTTTTCAAAGTTGGAATTTCATTTTTATAACAACCACACCCTTTATTAAACATTAATACTTGATTTATTACATAATACTACACCTATTACATCCCCTATGATTGATATGTATAGTGTATTCGGTAATTAGGTACATTACAAAAAAACATACACCAGGTAATACAACATCTTTATTGAAAAAATCTTCAGCATTCTAAAAATACTCCTCCAAATATAAAACAATATGAGATATCTGGGGGACAATCATAAGAAAGGGGTGAGATATAAATCTAATTATAGGAATAAACAAGGTATCACATGAAAAAGATAACACATGTTATACAATTGTCAAATCAACTGGGTGTAAAATTAATATTAATAATAAGGGGTGATATATAATGATAATCATAACATAGGAAATGTGGAAACAACATAAAACATAACATTATAAACACATGTGAAGGAAAAATCCACCAAGACATCATGGTGGAAAAAGTCTCATAAAAGAATCAGGTACACCCCTTTCCAACATTACGTATCATGATACTAAACATTATCCAATGCGTTAGAGGTCTATCTGGGAACACCCATCATAATAATTTTGATTGTCATGCTTATGTGAGACTCATAGATCATACAACATGGATTTATTCATCATCATAATTTATCCCATTATAAAGAAATCTAGAATATATATATATATATATATCCAAAATTAATTAGAATATGTGCATTAATATATATCCCACTCAACTCCTTTTTTGTGGTTGTCCTGGCCACCTAGAAAGAACGTTCACCACAAAACCTAAGAGTGGATACGGTGAAATCACCCTCCAATATGGCCCTTGGCTCTGTGAAAAATGAATAAATTTGCTTTCATCCCTGAGACGGAAAAACAAAAGGATCGTGACCATCTCACATTGGCGCATACCAGTCAGGTGGAACCCACACATGGACAAGTCATTATGTTGGGACCTCCAGATTTCTTTAATGATGACTATCCCACTTAGAGAGAAGCTGGAGTTTATCCTAACCCACTAAAGGAAAAAACTCAATCATCCAAAAGGTCAGCGTTGAAGCAAAAAAGAACCACCACGACAATGCTCAACGCAAAAGCTGATGCACTTCGAACCACTAGATCCGGATCCGGGTCCACAATCATCCGTAATTGACATATCACCAATAGAGGCCCATGGAATGACGAGAACTCCAATGCTAGGCCCAATAACCCGTCAGATTTGGAATATGGTGCAACAAAAAAGATGTGATGGTCGCGCGGAATACCCTAACCCCAGGGCCAGGAAAAGACAAACTGAAACATGCCAATCGGGGAGGAGTCCCACCAAAAGATGGAAATCGAAATGTAGTGAAACAAGTCTGTAAGAACCAAAGGCGGTGGCGGTCGAGACCATGCCCCGCCTAGAGAAATGATTTTTTTATTCTATAATTGTCGTGGGCTTGGCAACCCACGACGGTTCACATGTTTCAGCACAATTGTGCTCAAAGTTGCCCCGATATGGTTTTCTTGTCAGAAACCATACTGGAATACAAGAACACCAATGGTATTGATCTGAAGTGTGGCTTCCAAGGCGTATTTCTGGTGCCTAGAAAAGGCCATTCTGGGGGCCTCTGTCTCCTTTTTATGGACAATATTGACATAAAATTTTTTCCTTTCTCCTAGAAACAAGTTGATGAAACTATTCAATCTGACATGAACCCACCCTGGACCTTTGTGCGATTCTATGTCTGGCCTTCCCATGCTGATAAGGTGCTATCATGGGACCTTCTAGGAAATCCGCGACATGATCTACCTAGCCCTATTCTTTTCGGTGGTGATATCAATGAGATCATGTTCCATAAGGAATAGAGAGGTGGTAGTACTTGACACTCATCCTCAATATCTAATTTCAAGGACACGGTCACTAGGGTAAACCTGGTTGATCTTGGGTACATAGGTAATCCATTTACATGGTTCTGCAGCAACACTGAAGGAAACCGCATCGCGAAGCGTCTTGTAGATTTTTGGGTTCTACTGATTGGATTAATATGTTCAACATGTTTCATGTTGTCCATTTGACCCTTAATTGTTCGAATCGGTGCCCAATTATCATTGATTGTTTGCAAGGCGAACGAATGCGACAACTCAGCCAACACTTATAATTTGGAATCTTCTATTTAAAAGACCAGGAATGCGAAGAGATGGTCTAATCAAGTAAGATGAGTTATCATGGAGTTGTTGGCCTCAATCTCCAATAGGTTGCATCTGGTCTGAGATCATGGAGTTACAAGAAAACCCACCAACCTGATAGGCATTGTAATGTCATTGAAATGATGTTTCACAACTCACTCAGGCAACCCCCATCCAAGGGAATCATCTCTAGGATTGGTGCTACTCAAATAGAGATGGACAAGGCCCTTCGTGTTAGGGAAAGCTTCTAGGATATGTGGGTGCATGACATTCACATTATAGATGGTGATGCTAATACATGGTATTTCTATCTAAAAGAGTCATCTAGGCATCACAAAATATCAATCATGAGCTTATCACAACATGATGGAAGAAAAGTTTCTGACACCCATCGCATTCACGATCCTTTGGTAGGTTATTTCCAGAACCTCTAATCCATAGGAACTCCTTTCATGTTGGCTGAAGTGGTAGAATGCATCAGACCCGTGATCACCGATGAGATTAATCAGCAGCATACAAAATATTTGACGAATGATGAGATTCACCTGGCTTTGAAACAAATCCACCCCAGTAAGGCCCCTAGACCAGATGGTTTTCACGCCCTATTTTGTAAACAATACTGTCACATTATCAGTCCCAAAATCTGCAAAATGATAAAAAAACATCAAGGCTGGGAACACAAGTATTTCCTCCATCAACAAAATTGTCCTCGCCCACATCCCCAAAATCAAGAATCCTCATGCGATCCCAGATTTTAGACCAATCAGCCTCTGTAATATCTCTTATATGATCTTCTCAAAAATAACTGTCAATCTGTTGTGTCCTTGTCTTCTTGATATCATCTCCAAAAACCAGAGCGCCTTCATGGCCAAGTTGTTGATTACTGATAATGCAATTGTGTCCCGTGAAGTCTTCCACTCTATGAAAACACCCTCCACTGCGAAAAAAGGGACAATGGTCTGAAACTGGTTATGACCAAAGCCTATGATAATGTGGAATGGATGTTCTTACGAGCTGTGATGTTGATAATGGGCTTCTGGAATAAATGAATAAGTATTGTCATGCACTATATCTCGACCGTCTCTTACAGAATCAATGTCATTGGGGACTCACAAGAGGATTCACCCCAACCCGAGGCCTACGCCAGGGAGATCCTCTCTCCCCTTTTTTCTTCATATTGGTGGCTGATGTTTTCTCTAACCATATTTCCAGGGTTTCATCCTCTAAGTCTATTCATATAGAAAAGGTATACCATGAGAGCCCAAAAGTGTCACATCTATTCTTCACCTATCACTTCCTCCTTTTCTCTAGAGCCACTATTAATGAATATAGGGTGATCAGCCATGCGATATAGCAATATGAGTGGGCATCTGGAAAGTCTATGAATCCTAGAAAATCTGAAATCTCCTTTATTGCATGGGTGCCTCCTTCCAAGAGAGATGAGCTCAGTGCATCTGCAGGCATCCATATAGTCGACAAACACCAAAAGTATCTTGTACTCCCTATAGTGATTGGACGGTCCAAAAAAGAAATATTTGGAGCTTTGGTGGACAGAATTGAGAAAAAAATTCAAGCCTGGACCCCAAAAGCATCTCTAAAGTTAGAAAAGGAACCCTCATTAAAGATATCATTCAGTCTATCTCCATGTCCTTTATGTCTATGTTTAAGATCCCAGTGGACATCGTCAACTTGATCCATTCTCATACTGCCCACTTCTAATGGGGGAAAACGATGGAAGAAATAGACCCCACTAGTTGGCCTGGGAGAAACATTGCAAACCAATGTCGGAGGGAGGGATGGGATTCTGGAATATTCTTATGTTCAATGATTCACTATTAGACAAGAAAGGATGGAACCTTTTGAACCATACTTCATCTCTATGTGCATGGGTACTCCATGCCAGGTACTTTCCCCACACGGACTTCCTTGGATCCTTTCCTGGCCCCTGTCCTAGCTTCTTCTGGAGAAGTATTTGGGGGGCCCGAAATCATTTGGAGAAAGTGGTGGGCTAGAGGATTGGAAATAGATCATCTGTCAACATATGGACTTATTTAGGGCTTGTCGATAAGGATGGTATGCAGGCCACATCCCCCGCCAAACTAGGTCCTGAAGACACCACTGTCAACTGCCTTTTTTTCTGACCAGGGTTTGGGGTGGTGTGTGGAAAAGATCCAGGAATGGTTTAATGAAAGAAACCAAGGAATTTTTCTGAGCATCCCATGTGTCCCTGATGCAGGCCCTGACCATCTTTACTGGACTAATGATGTTTCAGGAGACTACACTGTGAGATCCGGGTACAAACTGGCTAATGGCATTCACTCTCTCGACCGTGATTAGGGACTATGTAAATCGCTTTGGAATCTCAACAACCCCCCTAAAATACACCAATTTTGGTGGTAGGTGTGCATGGGAACCCTCCCTACTAGGATCCTCATTGTTTATCGACATATGGCCAGTGCTGAGTCCTGCCCTTTCATCCCGAATATTCCTGAAACTCTTTCACACGCCATTATTCACTGCCCGGGAGCCAAATATGTTTTGAACAAATGGGGCTCGGCTTCAGATTCTTCACTGGACATTGTCTATGTCCTCCCTAATCTTTTGATGTGCTGGTGTTCCACTCGTTCATCGGCCGATGCAAGATCTTGTTGTACCTTGTCCATGATCATTTGGTTTCATCGTAATGATTTGATTTTCCACCACTCTCATCATCATCCCGAGTTATGGATTGAACAAGCCACTTCATTGATTGAGGGCTGGAAGGACAGCAAAGGACACTTTATAACAGGTGTTACCCCCTCCTGTCCCCCTCATTGGACCCCCCAACAGAAGGGAATCTTATGCTTAACATAGATGCTTCTCTCCCCAAGGATGGGCATGTTGCTCTTGGCCTCCTGAAATGAAATCATCTAGTGAAGATCATTGGAGAAAAATATAAATCACATCATGTTTTCTGGGAACCTGCAGTTGTTGCGGCCTCTACCATCCCTGCAGGCATGATGCATTCTGTGGAACGTAGATGGAATGATATCATCATTGAGTCTGATTTCCTCTCTGTTATCAATTCCATTAACCACAATGATGTCAGACTCCAGGCCTTTGGATTCATCATCAAGAGAGTCCTCTCTTTGTGTAAAGGATTCTCTTGTTTCACCTTCTCCTTTACCAAAAGGGAAGGAAACAATGCGGCCCATCATCTTGTGGAATCAGACCCCTTCGATGTCAACCAGCTATGGCTGGAAAATTTCCCTTCTTGGATCTACATATGTATAGATGTTGATCTTAGTCATTATTATTATATTTACTTCTTCTCAAAAAAATGAATACCCTTGAAAAAAACGTTGGTATTGTATTCACTACACAATTTTTTTGGTGTGAAACATTGTGGTCAAATTTCAGAAGAATGATGACAGTACATAAAAATTCATAAAAATGGATGTTGAGAGGGAAATCATTATATCATCATTTAAAAATAAAATGTTAAGTAATATGTATATGGAATGACGTGTCCCAAAATTAGGATATGGAAATAAAATTTACGAGTTAATAAATAAAACTAAATAATGAAGAGACGTTGAGGATCCCTCAAAAAAGTTTGGCATATTAAATTCTTAGTAAAGGGTCCAAATTGGGAATGGTAAATTAACCCTAATTCAAATAACATCAAATGGATTGTTAGGCAATTATTCTAAATGAATGAAAATATCACCATTTGAATGTACATGAACTAATTTAAAACAAGTCTCTTGAATTTGAGAGGAGAATTCGAATGTCTCTTACATGAATGTGTGACTCCCAAGCCTTATGAGGGTCTTCTTTTGTAATTGGGGCTCTATGGGAAAAACGTCTTCCATTTTGAGGAGCTAATCAATGAAAATCAACACTTGGAGTCAACATCCAACTAATCAAAATTATGTAGATTTAGTCAATGTGTTTATATTAATTTAATATGTAATAATTAAGCTTAACCCATTGAGGTTTGATACTGCTTGGGGTCTATATATGTGGTTTTCCACTTTTCCGTAAATATGCTATCTTAAAATAATATAAATTTCAAATTTGTGAAAAAATCAGTTTATGAAAATAATTTTTTTATCCCTTATAAAAATTAATTTCAACTTCATAAAAATGATATTATCATTTATATTTAATAAACATTATTTGGTAATAATATTTTATGAAAATATTATTTATCCAAAAAATACATTATTTCATCAAAATAGAAATATTAAATTAATTTTTATATTAAGAAACAATGTGGTTTGTTTTTTCTAAAATGAATTATTTATTAAAAATAAGAGGATAAAAATATATTTATTATTATATACAAAGTAGTGTGAATATTTCTATTTCTAGAGCCTTGAAACAGATTTATTAAATACACCATCATGTTCTCTAAGAGTAGGGTTCATGGTTTTGGAGATTTTATGGGGTTGTTCAGCAAACAAGGTTTTGGTTGTGATCTCAATGAGTTTCAACTTCTCTCATAAATTTTTTCACTCATGCATATGTTCTTGGATCTCTTCTTAGGCCTAGTTTGGGGAAAATCCTAGAAATTCTATGTCCATTAAAATCTCTTATAAATGTGAATTGAAAGGTAAAATCCTACTGTTGGAAGACATCAATTTTTTGTCTATGACAATTATATTTGTTAAGAACCTAAATTTATAAAAATATATTGATCACCATTAAAAGTTTATATTATCCATGGTAAAGATACATATTAGTCATTAAATTCCCATTAGGTGTGATTAAACAAAATAATTGGATGAATTTTCTATAAACATAAGGAATTTAATTAATTCAAAAATGGGAATTTTATTCATAACTCTTCGGATCATTATAATCTTCCTCCCGTTATAAATTTCTCACTCAAAATTTCTTTTTCACACAATAAATAGATGAGGGTTAGAATACATAATGACTTCCTCTGGTTCCTATATTTCCTCATCAAAGATGTGGTTTATCCAAAACTCTTTGAATTGGAAATTTTATTATATTATATGAACTTTTCCTTACGATCTAAGATCATAACAGGCTTCTCTTCATAAGTATGATAATTTTATAATGGTTCTACCTCTTGATTGAGTACATTTGAGGTGTTTGGCATTTAATTTCATAAGAGGGATACATGGAATACATCATGTACTTGAGATTGGTTCGGTGGGAGTACTACTTGATAGGCCACCACTCTGAAGTGAAAAAAGATCTCAATATGTCTGATGAACCTTGGAAAAATAATTACCAAATTTCCGTATATTATCACATTTTTTCTATATATATTTGAAGAGATATTCTTTATCTCTAACCTCAAACTATATTTATCAGCAACCATTGTTATCATAGTTCCTATAAAAACTATGAACATCTATTATGTGTTTATTCTTGGTATTAAACATATCAAACATTTTTTTGACCATATTTGGACATAAAGGATCTCATTCCCCAACATCCTCTCAACATGTCGACGTTTTATACCTCATCCCATACATGGCAACATAGAGACCCATTTCAATGCTTGACTGGATATTTTTATTGTTAGAGAACTTGAACCTAGAAAGATATTGGCCAAATCCTATTTTTTAGTCAATTGATCGTGATCTCAACATGTCCTCAATTGTTATGGTAGTATGGTCATATTGGTCATCATTTTGAGGGTGATAATCAATACTGAAGTCTAATCAGTTTTTAGTGAATGGGGAAAACTTTTCCAAAACTAGGTAGTGAATCATGAATATTTATCAAAATAAATTGATAGTGGTACTCCATGTGGCATTCACACTTCTTTGATGTATATCCATACTAGTTGATCTAGTGATAAATCTTCTTGAATCGAAATGAAGTGTGCAGTCTTTGTAAGATGATCTACATCAACCCAGGTAGAATTGTTTCCCTTGGTTGTATTTGGAAGTCATATAACAATTCCAATGGTGATGTTTTCCCATTTTCTTGTTCGGATGGGTAATGGATGCATGATCCCCTTAAACATCTCCCTTTCAACCTTCTATTTTTGAAATACCAGTAACTTTAATTTATAATTACTGATATCCTTTTTTGATTTATCCCACCAATAGTGCTCTCGGATATCATTATACAACATTTCATTTAATGGGATAATGGATAAATTATAAATTTGTGCATCACCCAATAGTTTCATCAATAACACAATATTTTATCAAACACATTGTCTTGACCAAATCTTACAATTCATTATTTAGTAATATTGAACTATGTGGATTTATATTTTCTTATAGTCTCCAAATTATCCTAAATTCCCACATCAACATTCTAATAATCCTCTGACCTTTCTAAAAGATATGTTTGAGAAATAATTTATGAATGTATTTATGATTTTCATTTCTATATGACTCCCATGTCCATCATCTTCAAATATAGGATGATTGAATCAGTCTTATATCTTTTCAATTAATGAGTTGATTTGTCCCTTCTACATAGAGCATCCACATCCTTATTTTCTATTACATGATGGTAGTGGATTGAGAAGCCATTTAACTCGATGAGTTCTAACCATCTTCATAGGCCTATATTATGCTCTTTATATGTGAATATATATTTGAGGATCTAATGATTAGTATATATCTCACCCTTCTCCCTATAGATATAATGCACTACATTTTAAACATAAAGATAATAGATTATATCTCTATGCCATATGATGAATTGTTTTAGTTATGGACTTTCAACTTACTTGAGGTGTAGGTAAGGACCTTTTCATTCTTCATTAACACACTACCCAAACCATTCTTATAGGTATCACAAAATATTAACAAAAGTTCTCAACATGTGTGTATTGTGATCATAGATGAAGTAATACAACTCCTTTTTAATTCATAAATCATGATTCAAATTCTGTATCCCAGAAAACATGACTCGCATTAATTTTTATCTTGTAAGTATGTTTCGACAATCATTATAAATTTCTCATAAATCTGTGATAATATTCAGCTACTCTATAGAAACTATGTATTTTTTTCATGTGTGTTGGCATCATCCATTCTTCGATTTATTTTTTCTTTGATGTATCAATAGATATCCAATTTTTTTATGATATTAACAAATAGAAATACTCCCTTAAACTAGAACTCACATTTACCATACATTCAATAAAGCTTCTCCTTCTATAAGTTCTTTATTATAGTTCTCATATTATCCTCATACTCCACCTTGGTGTTGAATAATATTAGAATATCATCTATAAAGACTACCACAAATTGGTCTAGGTAATCTATAAAGACTATATTCATTATGTATAGGAATATCTGAAGAGAATTAGTGATCCTGAATATAATTACAATGAACTCATAGTTCCCATACCACGTATGAGAAGTAGTCTTGGATATATCCTCCTTCATCACCATAAAGTGGTAATATTATAACTGCAGATCCCTATTGGAGAAGGATTTTTCTCTCCATAGCTTATCAAAGAATTCATCAATTCATGTAAAGGAGTAATTTTTCTTTATCCTGATCATGTTTTGTTCAAGATAATCAAGGTAAAAGTGTGTTTAACCATATTTCTTCTTGATGTAGATGACTGGTGTACCCCATGGTGAAGCACTTGGGCATATGAATCCTTTTTACAGATTCTTCTATAGTTGTTTGTCTAGTTCTTCATTAGCCCAAATAATAATCCTATATGGATTATTAAATATTGTAAATTCCCCATGTATAATATTCATTGATATTTTGACCTCTTGAAAAGGTGGAAAAACAAGAATTTCCTAGAAGAACACATCAATATATTCTCTCATAATAATAATGTCATCAAGGGTGATCCTTTCCTTGGACTCAATCATTTGAGAAAGATTTTATTGATCATAATGTAATAATATCCATTAGTGAGATGATGGTGATAAAGAAGATTCATCCTCCTCCTTACACATGTATAGGAATAAGGAGTAGTTTATCTATATGGAGAGTAATTTCCTTCACGCAGAAATATATATTGAATATATATATAGCGAAAGACAATTTCTGCACATAATTTAATCAAATTCAACTAAGATATGTATGAAAAGGGTATCTAAGATGTTAATCCTTCAAAAATTGATAGGAGAAGAGTTATATACATGAGATGAAATAATTTCCCCGTTTTCAATTTTCAACGAAATATATACTTTCGTGATTTTTTGTCGTGTTTGGATAAATCTATTAAATTTTCATGATTCAAAGGAATTCATAGAACCAAAATAAAATAGTTTATTGAGTAATATTGAATGAATAAAAATTTTACACATCACTACTTCATTTTTGGGATTCAATTAGGCAGTAGTGATAGAAAACACTCACCCATTCTTTCAAAGAGGTTGTTCGATTCCTCTGAAAATCCTAGGATTATGGAATTGATTTGAAATTTTTGCTAGATACCTGTAGTTAATGAAATTGAATGTGTGTTGAGGGTTGATCAGAGAATTCATTTCCTTAATCACGTTAATGGATTTAACCTGTTAGAAATTTCATGTTATATGTCCTTGCTTCTATCACCTATAAATTTTATTTATTCCGTTTAGAAACTTGTTTGTTGATTATTCTTTCACCCATTACATGTGGGATGTTGGAATTTCATGGAACAATCAGATTTCTCCATGGGACCACTAGAATTAAATTTCACTTTACACTTTTTATCCTTTTTAAACCCTTGTGACTTGATGATCTTTATCTCTACAGTGAGGGATTATCAGAATATTTATTCATATCTATCAAATTCACAAATCTCCATGGCATTTCATAATATAGGTTTTAGCCCACCAAAGAAGAAAACAAAAATTCATTCAAGGTTGACAAAAAAATCAGAGGCATATTGTGTAGGTTGTGTGATGTTTTTCTCATATGCCCTTTTAGATTTGTCAATTGTTTTCATGTTTACAAGGAATTTACATTCCATTTTAAGGATTGTTTGAAGAAAATATTATAAAAAAATTCTATAATTTTTTCTACTTCATCATTTCAATCTCTACATTAGTCATTGTGTTTTATTATCAATGTAGAAAACTGATCAGCTAATCTCTCCATATGATAAACATCCATAAGAACCTTATATTTTTTTGAATAGTGATAGATTATCAATTTATATCAATGAACTGAATATATTTTCCACGATTAAGGGATTTGATGATCGATTGAATGTATGAATCCTTTCCCACATACAATTCTCAATTTCACTTATTCTCTCTATGGGGAGTTTTGGTGCTCCTCTTAATCTGGGTTCATATTAAAAATCTAAGTCAATAGAGAGAGTATCATGATAAAATTTGTGATTTCTAATCCTATCAAATTAGTCATCTCGTTAGGAAAATTAACTCAATACCAATCACTTTGATGTTTTACCCTATTACTCCTATTATTGTCCATTGGCTAGAATGAAGAGATAATTAGGGATGACAATTTTAATCAGTTAAAATCATAATCGGTAATCCAATTATAATTAAGTAATAACTTATAAATTATATTTATTTTCTAAACTAATGAATTTATAGTCTTTAATATATGTCATCCATGGTCAATTTACTAACATGTATTATTATGTGAATGTGTTTCTCTTTGATTAATAATGGTTCATAAATAGATGATAAATTTTGAAATTCAAATCCCAAAGGAATGGAAAACATAGTTCACAATATGTCATGTTGTCATGTACTATGTTACACCGATTAAAGCCCAAAATAACTTGTTAGATTTATTACACCTAGTTACATCTATGGCAGAACCATGTATACATATAAAATCCAAAAAATAAATTATTTTCATGATAAACCACTTACCCTATACAAAGAATTTTTAGGGATTTTTTATTATTCATAAACATAACCATAATTATTATTATATAGTTTTAAAATACTAATTCAAAAAATAATTAAATTCTTAATCTGATACAAAATATAAGAAGAATTATCTTTATTGCACATTAAAAATTAATTTATTCCATTAATCTACACTTAATACATCATGAATGATCAAAATTTCCATTCTATTTTGAACTTAGGAACATTAAATAACAACATAAAATAGGTAATACATCATCTTTTTTGAAAACACCATTAACATGCTCAAAATACCCCTTCGAATATAAATCATCATGGGATATCCTGGGGAAACTCATATGAAATAGTTGATCTATAAAGCCTAATAAGGGAATAGACATGGAATAACATCAAAAAGATCACACATTCTAGACAATATGCTTATCAATGTGAAATAAAAGGAACATGAATAATAAATAATTATATAACATGATATTCATAACATAAGAAATGTCAAAAAACAACATAAAACACACGATCATAAACAAATGTCATGGAAAAATATTCCAATACTCCATTGTGTAAATGTAATATAAATGAATAAGTTACACCACTATCCCAATGTGACGTATCATTGTACTAAATATTACCCAGTGCATTATACTGCTATCTGGGCACACCCATCATAATCATTTCATTATTATGTTTATGTGTGCCACATAGATCCTACAACATGGATTCATTCATTATCTAAATTTATCCCATGGTAAAGGAGTGTGGAATAAATATATATAAGTCCCCAAAAAATATTAATATTCGTATAATGGTGATTACCATTAAAAAATGGGTATTGTATTCACTACATAATTATTTTGGAATTGAAAATCATGGTGAAATTTTAGCAGTATAACAATGTTAAACAAAAATTCATAATAATAGTTGATTTGATCAAAAGGGTTATATCATAATCAAAAAATAAAATTTTTAATAACAGGGTCATGTAAATACATTTATCAAAACTAGGATATGGAAATATAACATATAAGTTCATAAAGAAACATTAACAGATAAGTGAAAGAGAGGAACCCTAAAAAAATTTCGAAATATTAATAAATTAAATAAGGGAACAAAAGGGAAATCATAAATGATACATGATTTGGTTAACATAAAATTCAATGAAAGATAATGATTATAAATGAATGTAAATATATTAATTTTAAATTACATGAACTAATTTCAAATATGTTTCATGAATTTAAATATAGTAGAGGAAAGTCCCTTACTTGAATGTGTGACTTCAAAGGATTGGGAGGGGATGAATTGGAACTTTGGGGCACAAATATAGGACTATAGGATGTGTATGAAATTGTGTTTACATTTTAATAGGACTTTGAGTGAATGTAAATGGGATCATGGGTGTGTTTATGTGGGAAAATATGGGTATTCCAGTATTGTTTGGGTTTTGGACACTACATAATATAATACCCAATACCACAAACCATCCCATGGTTTTTTCACATGGTTTCAAGAAAATGAGAGTCGATTGCATTATTTTATAATTTATATGGCTTACCTTATTAAAATATCACCATTGGTGATTTGGAGGGGAGTCATACTCTTAAATAAATGTTTTTAAAATCTTTAAATGTTTAATATTCATTGGAGGATTCAAAATGGATTTAGAAAATAAATAAAGCAAACATAAAATAAATTTTTTTAATCATAAAAAATATATTTGGTCTTTTAACCAATTTATATTAATTATTACATCACTGTTGGGTCATTATGATGTCTTAAAATAGAAAGTATATTTATACAGTATTTAATTTTAACCATAGAAATAAATTATCTCAGAATATTAAGAAACATTCAGTGTATGATAATTTTGACATTCTGATTAAAAAATTATTCATTTTATCAAAATAAATATATATATATATATATATATATATGGTTTTTTACTTTAATATGAAAAATTATATATATTGAAAATGATGGGGTTTTTTTATAATAACATTGTTTTGAACCCTTATAAAAAATTTATTTGACTATTTAAAAAGTATATGACGATTAATATTTAAATAAATATTGAATAATAATATATTATTAAATTATTATTTATTTCAAAAATCCATTAATTCATCTAGATTGATATCTTAATTTAATTTTAATATTAACCAAATAATTATTTGTGTTTTTTTGAAAATCTTTTATAATGTAACACTAATAGAATGAAAATATATTTATTATTCTATAATAAATAATGTACATATTTTTATTACTATAGAATTGAGATATATCCCATTAATAAACCTAAATATTCCCTAAAAGTAAGGTCGACAATGGTGGGGCGTTTATGAGGTTGATCGCAAACATGGTTTGGGTCATGACCTTTTTTATCTTGAATTCCTCTCATAAATAATTTTAATGATGCTTAAGATGTTTGATCATAGCCTATTCTTAGTCTTGGGAAAATCATTGAAATACAATCTCCCTTAGAAGTCCCAATAAATGGTTTTAATATGTTTTGAACCTATATTTTCAGGTTGAATCATTTTTTCTCTGTGAAAACTGGATATGTTAAAACCCTATATTTATAATAATCTTTTAATCACTATTTAATGGATATATTATCAATTGTAATGATTCATAATGGTATTTGCTATCCGATTGGATATGATAAAACAAAATAATTAAATATTTTTTATCCAACCATATGAAATTTAATAAAATCAAAATAAAGAATTATATTCATAAAATTTTAGTTCATTATAAATTATGATCCCATACAACATGTTTCTCATTGAGATTTGATTACTTATATGAGAATAATACATTATAGCACATATACCCCCACATCAATTTTATATATTTGATAAATAGAGAGAATTAGACATCAATATGATTACTAGGACGTTTTTTTCCATATATAATTTGAGATAACAAAATTTATTTTCACTTCATACATAACCATGATAGAATGCTATAAGTTATCAATATAAAATTTCATGTACAATAATAATTACCGTATACTCAAAATGGATTAATTCCATCTATATTTAATATAAGAATGAATTATTTTTTCTCATTTCTAAATTTTGGATAATTGAAATCAATTTTCATCCACTGAGGAGTGTCTACAGGATGACGTAGATTTTCATATTTATGTCTTGTATCTGCATGCCATATAAATTGTATCATGTTTATATGAAATCTATATAGTCTTTTAGAATTTTTAATGATATGAATGAACCATCATAATTTATCTTTAATTGATTCATCACTCTTTTGTTGATTCCTTCCAAAATTGTTGAATTTAATAAGTGATTTGTGGTTCTTTCAAAAAAATATGGTATCATTTGGACTATATTGTTCCTTTTTGAGATCATAACCATTTAATGTAAAATTCATTTATAATCTTATGTTCAAAAAATAATTCTATTTTCTTTGAGTGTTGTATCATTGAGGAGACCTGGTAGATTTGTAAAGAATGTATTTATCCATCTGCTTCTTGTTATCATATTATATAACATCATTATAGCTAAAAATGTTGTCTATTTAGTACAAATGTTATACAATGGTCTCTTAGAACATATATTTAAATTATGAATCAAATTTTTACAATTTATAATTTCATTTTAAATTTATATTTTCATTTATTATATATAATCATTATGATCATTTACATTTGTATTCCTATCAAATGATTTATAATACACATTGTCTTCCTAATTGAGGTGTACGTTCATTTTTCTTTTTTTTAAGAATATATTTCCCTAATATATTCTTTATAAATAAAAAATCCTTCTAACACATCTAGAAAAGTTTTTCATAAATAATTAAAATCGAAACAAAGGACAAGTATTTGAGAAGGGTTGTATGAATTCTTTAATAAACATTATGGAAAATTATACTCTAGAATCATAGTATATTTTCATACTAATATTGTTAATACATTTTCAATATATATTCAACCTATAAACATTAAAAAATATCAATTATTTGAAAAATAAAAATATATAAACAATATATACTCATAATAAAAGGAGAATTTTATAGATATTGAGAATAAGGGTAACCTAACATTTTAATGTCATTAGTTATGATTCATAAAAGTTTATATACTTACATAAGGGTGACATGAAAAGAAATAACCTAGTGTTATAATTTGGTTGTTTTTCAATGTCCATGATTTTATGTTTCATGGAAAAAATGTGGTAATAAATATATTGGTAAAAAATATTATTTATCAACGGATGAATGAACACCCTTGTAAATTATTTTTGTTATCTGTTATATAATTTTGACCTATAATTATAAATTTGGATGAAAATATCATTCAAATGAGTATAAAAGGTCATGTAATCACTATATTTTGACATCGGTTATTGGGGCATGTAAATCCATGAAAAGGATGGATAAACTATTATTGATGATAGAAGTGAAGTTGGATTCCATGTTACTCTATCTTTCTATCTATTATCATATACCATTTAATATTTGAATACCAAAATATATGTATTTTCTATAACCCACTTATGAAAAACATTATCAAAAACATTTTAGTTATCAATATTATTAATACTTCACAAATCTTACAATATCAAATACAAATATTCTATTTCTTTTAAAACACCACCAATACCATCTTAAAATAAATATTTCAAAAATTTCAGTTGGGATCTAATTCATATCATTGATATCCAAAACTTCTTGAATTAACCTCTTGAAATTATAGATATCACTGTAATATATATCCCACATCTAGTAGTAAAAACCTTCATAGGTAAATCCAAATTAGTTAACTAATTCACAATAAAATCCATATCAAATGTACTATTATAAGTGATTATAATAAAATTTATACAAATCATCCATTGTATTCTTATTCTATATCTGTTTGAAAAAATGTTTTTTAAATTAGAACTTCTTATTTGTGACATATAAACTATTTATATTGAGACACAATAGATCAAAATAGTTATAATATTATGTAAATGCATTATTTGAATAAAAGAATTATATTTTACATAAAAAATGGGAATTTTCAATTTCAGTTAATATTAATGGATAATAAATTTTATATAAATAATTGAAAATACATAATAATGATTAAAATATTCATATATAATTAATTCCCATAATATTTATATTGATATATAAAAAATAAAATCACTAAAAAAAGAAGACTCTCATTATTAATGAATCATGAAATAAAATTATTACACATACCAATAAGAAATTGAGTAGATATAAAACATTATTTCATTATATTTTTTATTTCATGAATAGAGAACACTATTTAATGATGATACTCTTGTGGTTACAAAAAACTATTCACAAGTTAATGACATGTTTTAAACAGAAATTTCAGTTTTAATACATGGGAGAAGGGGGGATTCTTGGAATAAAATGGCATGAATTGTTTCATTTTAATAAATTGGGTTAGGAGGGATTGATTGAAGTTATATATTTTTAAAAAAGGTGTACTGAAAAATCACATCCTACTTATAATTTCCAAAATCAAACTTACAATATAAGTGTCTACTATTTATTGAGAACAACTAGGAGATCCATGCAATCATAGTGAGAAATAATAACGAATGAGTGGAAATAATGGTGACATTGAGGGAGATTGTAAACCTACAATAGCACATGGAAAAAAGGTATTGAGAGGAACATAGGATAAGGAGGGATACTTGTAACATGGTTTTGACTACCAGATGTCGCCACAATAACATTTAATACTTATCATTTATAGTCACTAGCTTACATGATATGTGGTAATGGTTTATGAAGTGCAAAAATAGGTTCTCTATGAAATTGGTTTGAGAAATAATGAAGAATTAGTAAAAATGACCATAAATGAGAGGGATATTTGGAGCCAACAATGTATCATGGAAAAATATATTAGGTGGAAAATTAGTGAGGTAGATTGAGGATAATTAAGATTTCTTGTGTTCACACTATTAAAATTATTTGGGAAATTTAAAAAAAACAAAGATGTTCACATGGGTGAAAAAGATTACAGGTGACCTGAAAACATTATTTTAATATATCATTATAATTTCTAGAAAATAATATTACATAAATTTTTATAAAATTAAAATAAACAGAAATTGATTTATTTCTAAAAAATATGTTCACTCTAGGGAAACAAATAAATATTCATCTTCAATACACATAAAAAATTTCCCAAATAAAAATATATATTGTGATTATAAACACATCAAAAAATTTCAAATTTTGAATCCTATAATTTTTTTTATATATGAATATATTAGTTAGTTTTATATATGTACATGTGGATTTATTCAATAAATATTACTTTGTGGCACTACTAAAAGGAAATTTATAATTTTCCTCCAGAAACAACAAACTGTTATACTTTCTTTATTACATTTAATTTAATAATAGGATTTATTAAATAAAAAATGAGGATACATTATACTAAAAAAATAATGTTCTCCATAATCACTTTATAGATTCCAATTAAAGCTAAACTTATCCAATTAAAAAATAAAAAAAGATTAAAAAATAATTTTTTTATTTCAAATATAATATTAAAACATTAGTTTTTTAATATAAAATCATAATTTTTTGAAAATTAGCTTCTTTGATTTCAAAAAATATGAGATAAAATATTTAAATTTTCCATTTAATTTTAAATCTATATACTCAGATTCTTATTTTTTTTAAAATTACAACATAATAATGATTACATTAGAAAAATTATAATATAATCCCTTAAAAATTTTCATTAAGATAAATTAGTATAAATATTAATTAATAATAAATTTAAACACAATATATATCATCAATTAAATATATAGAATCTATCAAAATACATCTTGACATTTTTTAAACAATTAGATTTTCAATTATTACCATTAAGGAAGACTCGAAATAATAAAAAAAATATTTCCATATATAAATCTCTAGAAAAAAATGATATTTAGTTTTAAGTTCATTTTTTATATTTTAAAATCTTCTTTATAGTTTTTTAATATTTTTAATATTTATACCATACTACGTTGGTGCATTCTCAAAGAAGGAATTTTTTTGGATCATGTGATTGGACAATTAAAATTATTTAGTACCAAAAGTAACCATTTAAAGAATTAGAAGAGTGTAACCCCTTGATGAATTATTGTTTTGTTTTATTATTTAAAAAACTAAACCATAGAATATATTGATAAATGTGTATGGAAAAAGTGGTGAGAAACACAAGAAATTAACATGTGAAGGAAAACAACAGATAACTGTTAAAAGTTATTTATACATATTTTCCTTCATGCTTAATAAAAATATAACAACGATATGACGATAAAGATTAGTTGGTATCACCTCATCATTATTTGAATAACTTACATTTATTATATGATCATTCATTAAAAATTATTTTTAAATAATCATTTAACACATGGATTATAATTTCATGGAGAAAATTAAGGATCAACCATTTCTAGTTAATATACTTCAATGAACTCTTATTAAGAAAAAAAATTAAATCCTCCTCACCAATTATTATTTGAAATGGTAGAGGATAAATGCTCATGAAAAATTTAAAAATGATATTAGACTAGTAAAAATTATGACATAAAAAATCAATGGTGTTAATGAAATCAATGATTCATGCTGTAGAAAATAAAGTCATACAAACAGACTCCCATTATGCAGTGTACCTAAAGGTAGAAAGGCTATTTACCCAACTCCTTGTACTATATCAAACTCCAAATACACACAAACATGTAATGATAAAGCAATGAATCAAAAGAGATGCGAATTTAAAAAGCATTAGATTAGAGAGGATGGAAAAAATAACATTCCTTTTATTTGAGAGTTTATTCAACTATGATATGATTGAGGGGGTGTAGTGTTAAATATGAACTTCAACAAGAGCATGAATATCACGACAAAATCAGATCTCTTAGGGTTCTTTTTTATGGATCAAGGAGGGTTTTTCAGCTCTAAAATAATAAGTAATGATAAAGATTTATTATTTTAATTTCAAATAAATATTTTTATAAATGTATTTATATAATAAAAAATATATTTATATCAACTATAATTATATAAAAATATATATTATGTAAATATAGATAAATATAAAAAAATTAAATATATATATATATATATATTAATTATTTTAATAAATTCATTATAATTTTATAATTATTTAAATATATAATAAATAATTAATAGTTATATTAATATTATTATTAAAATACTAAATGTACTTGTTTATAATTATAATTATTTAATTATATAAATTTAGTCAAAATACATTTATGAATATATTTATAAACAAATATATTTAAAATTATTTGTTTCTATTTATAAATATATTTTTCTCATTATATGTATTTATAATATATATATATATATATATTGAAGAAACATAAATTAAAATATATTTATTAAAATATATTTTTTATTTAAATATATTTATTATAAATTTTCAATTATATGAATTCTTTTTAGAAAAAAAATAAATTTATTTTTAATTATTAATTTTAAATTTTATAATTATTGTAAACATACATTTACAAATATATTAATTTATAAATACTTATTTAAAAATATTTTTTTAACAATATTAATGAATATATAATAATAAATCAATGATTTCTAAAAATGAGTGAAATTAAATATTTAAACACGATTACAATTTCAAAATATTAGAAAAATGGTTCTATTTTAATAATTATACAATTTATAAAAAAAAAAATATTGTTTTTTATTAAAATAAACAAAATAAATATTGATAGTATAAAAACATAGTGTATATATATATATATATAAATTAAAATAAAATAAAAATAAAAAAATATTAAAATTATTGTGTAATAATAATAAAATAAAATAATTAAAATATAATTATTAAAAAAATATATTAAATATATTATGTTACAAAATGAAATTATTAAATAAATATTAAAATTTTCATAAAATACAAAAAATTTAGGTGTTTGGTTTTCTATATATTATTCCTTTATTTATGTAAATATTGATGTTTGTGAAGTTAATATATATATATATATATACAATATTTATATATGTTAAGATGAAAAATTAAATTATATAATATGTTTCATCGATTAATTATAAAAATAATAATCAGAATGAATAAATTTAAAAAATGAATAATTATTATAAATTATATAGTTATTTGAAAAAAAATCATAAATTAATATTTATATATCATAATTTGGAAATTATTATATAATAATTATATAAATTTTATCCAAATTAAAAAAAAATTATTTAATTAATATGTTTAAATAAATATTAAAAATGGTTAAAATTTATATCATATTGAACAATGAAAATTTGAAAATGAATACATTATAAATATTTTAGTAAAAATAATTAAGATTATTTTTGAATAAATAATATTAAAAATTGATAAATTAAAAAAATGTATTAAATTGTTTATATTGAATATTAACATAAAAAATTCATTATGTTTACCAATTAGATTCATATTATATGTTAAAAATATAATGATAATAAATAAAATTCTAAAATGAATGTTAGAAATTTGATAAATTATAGAAATATTATGTGTTTGTTTGATTAAAATAAAAACACATATATTATATATATTTATATTTGAAATCAATGCCACACATGTTCAATATATGATTAACTGAGAAATCAAATACAATTCAATTAAATTTTCATTACACAATATAAAATGTCAGTATTTTTAATTAAAATTAATTTTTAATAAAACCCAATTTTCAATAAATATATTCATTATTCATTATTACAAAAAATATTGTTTGTTATATAAATCATATTTTTTGACATATTTATACACATATAGAATTGTATATATGAATATACTTCAGTATAAAACTATTAAATATATTTACGGATAAGTATATATATAAAAATTAGAAATGAATAAGATATTAATATTTTTTAAATTATTACATTTTATTAATATATTTATATTTGTTTCTATTGATTAATAATTATATAATTAATATATTTTTTAATTTTTTTAATTTACTCATTATTATTTGTAATTTTTTTAATTATTTCAATTTATTCATTTCTGTTATTTAATATATACTATTTTCTTAATTTTTATAATATTAATGTTAAAAATATTAATAATTAATTAATTAATAAAAATTATATTGTTTTTTATTCATTTGTAATTTTGATTTGTATAATGATTTTAATTTTTTAATAATTTTAATATTTTTATTTTTTTTATTAGTATACATAAAAATAGTTTACACGTACCGCATGGGGAAGTGGGCCAGCCAAAGTATATGCCTGGATAGTGGGGTGTGTGGGACAGGTTTTGTAAGACCTTACCATGCATATGCGGGTTGATTAAACCTTTGGGGAAGCGTAGAGCAGGCTAAGGCATGTGCGGGCTCGCATGACAACATATGTGTATAGAGAGTTCATGCATTAACAGATACCTGCAGAAAGATTATCAATATATTTTTTGAAGCATCGAATCTACACTTTTGAGTTAATCAAATATAAATGATTCCTATTTTTTTAGAAAGGAAACTCAAAAAAATACAAAACATTTAATTCAATACAATATATTGTCTGCAATAGGTTTTTCAGAATTACATATGAGGCATAAAATATATGAAAAATTAAAACATTATTATTAAATAAACAAAATATCTTCAAATAAGCTGTCCACTTAAATAAATACACATCACAAATAAATTTTTATAAACTGTGAAAAATAATTTGTAAAGATACGGTTAAAATATAATTATCCCATCATGGGGTTTTAAAAAAAATTGTACGTATTTTTAAAATATATCCTAGGAATAAATAAAATACATATAAATAGGTTTTAAAGCATTAAAAAATAATAAATTCAGATATTTTGAAGATAAGAAATTTCAAAAATAATAACATTTTAAAATAATTCCTTGCATTTATCTTTTTGTAAATAATTATTATGAAAGAATAATTACGGTAATAAATAGGCCATTAAAAAAATGTAAGTTTATTTAGATGTTTCTCACATGGGACAATGTCCCCTTAAGATCATTGGTTCAGTCTCCATGCTATAAAAAAACATTCGATACTCTAGTGCCAATTTTAAGAAAACATTGTAATAGTCCCAACTTTTTCATTTATAACCCAATTTTTTTTAAAACAATACATAAATAAATCATTTTCTACGAATGAAAATAATCTTACATACATCATAACATGGATAAATGATTATTTTAAGTATATATTAAATCTTATTTGGTCGAAATCTATGATTATAAACAATTGTTCATATTTTGAATTCATAAATATAAATGAATAATAAAATAAATTAATACTTGAATAAAAATACATGGAATGTTGAAAATAAAATGGATGATAGAAATATCTATTTATGCTTGATATAAAAAGAGGTAGAGAGACGTTTTTGAACATGAAAAAATAACTTATTTAGAGTTAGAACCTAAAATAATAACATTTATCATTTTTAAACAAATGATATGCATGAAATAATAGCCATAAAAATACATTATTTATATAAAAATAATGAAAATATAAATTAAATAAAATATTATGAAAACTATAAAAATGAAATATTAACTATAACATCCAAATAAAAATAAATAATCCAATAAAATTTTAACACAAATAATAACAAAATATTGTTTTGTTATAATTTATTGTTGTAGGTCAGATAATTAAATTACTAATACAAACTGGTTTTAAAATACCATTAGGTATTTAATTTAAACTAATATTGTATATATACACATAAAATTCTATGAAAATAAATAGTTGGTTGGACTTCTTGGAAGATCATTAATTTGAATCAATGTTTGAAAATATAATATTAAGATATATTTTCTAAAATAATAGTTGTTAAAAATTAAGAATTAACAACCTCATAATCAATTTACAAAAATTTATATATTGATATATATAAATTTTAAATACAACACTTACAAATGATATAAATTGATAGGTATTGAGATAAATTTAAAATAAACCCTTTCATTATACTTTATAAAAAAATTAAAATAATTATTTAGATGTATATATATATATACATAAATATATATATATATATATATGAATATATAGAGATATATAAATATATATGTCTGTATATATATATATATCTCATTAAATTAACATAAATTAACAAAAAAACAAATTAAACCCTGACAAACCATAAATTAGAACATGAAATTAAAAGTAACAATAATACAGTAAATCATTTTATAAAATTTAAGAGTATAAATATACTATATTTATAATTGTAAAAGTTAAATGAACCTTACCTGAATTAATGATTAATTTAAGGGTTTAATGGCTATTGGAAACTGGTCAAAAGAGAATGAGAGATAAAGAAATAGGGTATACAATGGTTCAAGTGTTCAACTCACAAAAATGAGGGTTTATAAAAAACACATATTTAATTAATCAAACATGGATATGAAAAAAATAGTAAAAAAATATTATAAGGGTTGATTATTGGTTTTTAGTTTTCATTGTTTTTTATCCAAAATATAAATATACATTTTATATTTCATGTTTCAATATTCAAATATATATAGATGAATTCAAAATTCTCTTAGGAAAATTGAATAATGATTTTAATTAGGGAAAAATAATTGAGAATTATGGTTTATTATCATTACTTATATATTTATATAGATGCATATGATTGAATTATTGGGGAGGATAAACATACATAGATTCAAGGATTAGGTTTCAATTTTATATAGATTACCCATTTCATTTTAGAAGAAGCTGATTACAAAATGAGTCATAGATAAACGGGAAATCAACAACGAAGGAGGAAGGGATTTCAGTGGATTAGTGATCTTATGGTTTGAAGACAAAAATATATGGGATTATAAACCATAGAGTAGTGATTTGGAAAATGGTTGAACTATTTACGTGATATGAGATTGATTGGATATCTTAGATTTTGTTACTCGGGGAATAAATGCTTCCCATAGGCTCCCACTTGGGCTTAGACCTATGCTATACTAGGACTGATACTAGATGAGAACTCACAGTCTACATGGGTTTGGATGTTTTTTTTATCAAGATAGAATTTATATTTCCTGCAGAAAACCATGAGGGCCTTGCTATAGGGGCTTCCCCTGGTTGTGGTGTACACTTGGTAATTTATTTTGTAAATACCTAGTAAAATAATTTATATGTTTTCTAAACATGATAAAAATAGAAAAAATATATCAAAGTAATATTTTTTATCTCTTCCATTAGATTTTACACCATTTTAGAAAATCAATTTTACTATTTGTCACAAATTTCATGGAAAAATGTTTTATAAACTTCAAAAGTCTAAATTTTATATTAAAATGTTAAAATTTATACTTATTTACAAAAATTATTATATTTCACCATCTTTATTATTATAAATTATAATTTAAATCCATTTCATATTTTTAATACACCTAATAGATGTTTAATAATTCAATAGTTTCATTTTCCTTAAAATGGATACAAAACGTCTATAAATACACGAATATAAGGGTATTTTGAAACACATCATTATTTTTCGGAGTTCAATTCATGTTTTATAATGGTGATTTATATTCCTTTGGTTCTTAGTATTTTAATTATTCCTATTTCTACTTATTTTCTTATTATGAAAGATCGAATGGACGAGGAATATATATGTTGGGTATTATAATGTTGATGGGAGGTGTTTAATTGGTTCTTATGGTTATTTTAATTGTTTCTTTGAATCGGTCATGGTCTCCAATGTATATAGATGTAATGTAGTAAGTGTTTTATTAATAAAATTTTTGTTTCTTCACATCTTAATTCTTCAATTATTATAAATCAACATTATTTTTAAAAAAAATATTTAATAATAATAATAATAGAAATAATACAAGTACATAATGGATTAAGGGTGTTACATTATTCTCTAATTAAATGAATTGTGCCCTCACAATTTTCATGTACACACACTCACATCCATATTCATTCAAACATCAATCTTGATGTTCCTACATAAACAACGTTTTTATTCTTAATTATCATAATTGAATTATATCAATTAATTAATACATTCACCAGAACCATTATTGTTAATGATTCTCCTTAAAAGATAGGTTTATTATAGTCAAATTGATATTCAATATAGTTTTAAGTTCTTCAATTTCATATTCCAAATCATATCTTGAGAAACTATGGTCAAATTCATGTATATAATTATAGGATCTTCTGAAAGTGGTATAATCGGTGTAATGCTAAGAGATATCAAAGTGGAGTTGATTTTTATAAAAACATTAAACATTATAAAGTTCTATGATTTTAAAATATTTATGTCTCCCATACATACTAAAACAAAATATGGGATACATGTAGGGTGTATGGTGGTCACCCTCTATTGCAGCTTCTAGAAATCCATTTAAATACTGAAACTGATAAGATATGGTAAAAAAAATTGAATAGACACCCAATATATTTTCTTCTACGTGCATATAATATATGTTGTGCATGAACAATGATAAAATAAAAAATGAATAATCCTGGAAAGAATTAGAGTATATTAGGATTATTGGATATTTGGTAAAGGTGTATACAATATTGATGATTGTTTGGGAAGGAAAAAAATTCGACCGAGCATGATTTTAAAATTATTTATTCAAGTTTCTCATCTAGAAGAAAAAAATAAGTGTTCATGTTCTTCAGTATTACATATGAAAATAGTAGGGAAAATAATTTTATAAAGATACGTACTTAAATTTATAATATGTTTAATTTTTCCAAAATTATCGAGATCATTGCTCTAATACCAACTGTGAAGCCGCAAACCCACTCATCCAGGTTAAACACAAATAAACACAATATATTTTCTTTATAAAAGAATTTGATAAAATATTAATCATTTATTGCACTCCAAGAACATTTCCAATCTACTTTTCTATAATTCCAAACATTTGTAACAAATTATCCAAATTTTTCAAAAACAAAATGAAATCTATAAAAGTATTTACATGAACCCTCTCAAAAATGAAATACAAATCACGAAGAAAATATATGAAACTTATGAAAAACATTTAATAATAGGGTTAGTATTTAATTTTCATAGTAAGGTATTTTATAAAAATTCATAAGTATTTTTAAAATACATCATTTTTAAAGAATAAAATACTTAGAAATAGGTTTTCAATGCATTGGAATGTAGTAAAAACATATATTTTGGAAAATAATAAATTACAAAAATAGTAAATTTTTTAAATAATTTATAGGATTTATCCATTTGAAAATAATAATTTTGATGGATTAATCATGATACTCAATTGTCCATAAGAATATTGTAAGGCCACTTAGTCGTATCTCATATTGTAGAGTGTCCCATTAAGTTCATGGGTTCAGTCCCTATACCATAACATAACACTTAATACTCTAGAACCAATTTTAAAATTGTATTTTTATGGTCATAACTTTCTTAATTATTACCAAAAAAAGTTTCAAAATAATACATACATAAATTATTTTCTTTAAATGAAATTAAACATAAAGTCTTCTAAACATGGTATAATCAGTCTTTACATAATTTCTAGAATCATATTAAGGAGAAAGTCATACTTATAAACAATTATTCTTATTTAAAAGTCTTAAATTTATATATATAATAAAATAAATTAATACATGAATAAAAATACATCTAATTTATATGATAACAAATATTATGGCCTTATATAATCATGCATGGCATACAAGGAAGAAAAATGACATTTTCCAAATGAAATAAAAACTAAGTAAAAAATATCACATAAAATGATAACATTTATCATTAGTAAACAAATAGTACCAATGAAATGATAACCATAACATGGAATTTTTATTTTAAATATTGTAAATAGATATTACACATAACATGATAATTTATATAGACATTAAATATTAACTATAACATCAAAATAAAAGTAAATACCCCATTAAAATGTTAATTGAACTAATAACAATATAAGGTATTGTTATTATTTTACATTGTAGATCTGAAAATAATATTATTAATAAACATTGGTTTTATAAGACCAATATTTATATAAGGGGTCATGATATTACACACACACACACACACACATATATATATATTTATATAAATCTTCAAAAATAAATAATTAGTCAGATTTCATGGAAGTGTTTAAATTTCAATCAATGTTTGAATATAGAATTGGAACATATATTATCTAAAAAACCATGATAAAAAATAAATATTTATAACATCATAGGGGAATTTAAATATATATAAATATATATACATACAATTTGAATACAACCCTAACAAAATACATAAATTTTTGGATTAAAAATAAATTTAAAATAAATGTTTTTATTAAAATTTCAGAAAAACAAAAAAAACTAATATATATATATATATATTTATTTATTTATTTATTTATATACTTCTTAAAATTAACATAAATGGATAAAAATTAAATTAAAAACCGTATAGAAAAAAAACATAAAATTAAAAGTAATGTTTATCCATTATATTACATTATAAAATTTATGATTGTGAATATACTATATATATTTTTCTAAAATATAAATAACCCTTTCATGAATAAAAGATGAATAGAATGATGTATTGGTTGTTGGAAACCATGATAGAGGGATAACGAGATACAAATAAAGAGAGTATTCAATGGTTTGGGTGTTCAAGGAGAAAGAATTTGGGTTTATGAAAAAACATATATAATTAATCCAAAAAGGATATGAACAAAAATGAAACAAGTTTTTTAAGGGTTAATTATTGGTGCTCGGTAGACATTTACTTATATAAATTATTTATGTATATTTTATATTTCACGTTTCAATAATCAAATATTTAAATTGAAATTAAAAATATACAATGAATGATTAAAGACATTTGTTAACTATTATAGTATAAAAAAATTATATTTATATTAATTATATATGTATATGTATATGGCTTCTGAAGGTATCAGTTTTAGAGGATAAACATTCATCAAGTCAAGGATTCTATTTCAATTTTATATAAATGGCCAATGTCATTTTATAATAACTCTAATCTGAAATGGTCCATGAATGTCATGGAATTTGATAATGAATCAACTGAACCATGAGGGCTTTGCATTATGGTATTCCCCTAGTTCTGGTTTTCAAATGTTAATTTGTTGTAAAGACTTATTAAATTTTTTCAATATTTCAATACATGGTAAAAATATAAAAAATATATATAAGTATTATTTTATTATTACTTCCATTAGAATTTACTATATTTTAAAAAAATTACTATTTGACACCAATTTCATGAAACTATGATTTATATCAATTTGAAGAATCAATTTAATATTATAATTTTAAATCTTATACTTATTAATTAATTTTAATTATATATCATCATCCTTATTATTTGAAATAATTTTTTCATATACATTATGAAATATTAATACACATAATAGCTATTTAAAATCCTAATGATTACATTTTTCTCCCATTAATTTTAAAATATTTATAAATACCCATATATTATGATATTTGGAAACAGAAAAATCTTATTCAGATTTCAGTTATTGTTTTATAATGGTTCTATATATTCCTTTGGTTCTCTTTATTTGCGTTATTATTCTTACTACAGCTTTTCTTATTAGGGCATAACCAATTGAAGATGGATATACGTTCAGCCTCATTTTATTGATAGAGGTATTCCATTGGATATACTAGGTATTTTAATGTGTTTTGGATGTATGAGTGGTTTATAGTTTGTAAAGATGTAATTTTAATAGTGAGTTATTAATAAAATTATTCCTTTTTATATCTTAAATATTGACTGATAGAAAATTAACTTTTTTTTATTAAGAAACTCTTTTTTGGAAAAAGTGAGAAACCAATTAATGGTACACACAAAAATCATCCTGATACATACCTTTAGAATCATCTTTCTCGTTCTTAGTGTCGATATCTGAATCCCCAGGCATGAGACTAGATAGATGGCAAAAGGTGTGGGTCTGCATCCTACCTGCCACCTCCTTCTTAACAAAGACCTTCACGGAAACACTAGGGTTGGAAAACTCTCTTTCTTGTCCTCGTATTTTTGGATTTCGAATCGGCAGAGTGTCATCCCCACAAGTATATTAATTGTAGAATTATTCTAAATTAACAACATTTTTAAAAATCATAACAATAATAACAATAATAATAATAATAAAATTACATCATGGATGTTGTTTATTATATATTTTTTGGTGTAATTTTATATAGAGTATCATCCAAACATCTTATATTTCAATTCGGGACTAGAATACATGATCACGACCATTAACATTGATAGAAAATGTGCAGATAAAGGTCACCCTTTATCAATTCTTTTATCGATTTCCCTATAATGGATAACACTGTATATATTGTTTTTGTAATGGGGTATCTAGTATTATTCCAATGGAATACTATTAGTGTGACAAGGTTTCCCACAGCCATCATTATTTTTAATCATGTGTGAAGATGTGTAATAGTTATAGATGTTATGTCTATATATAATGGTTGTTTCATGTTATGTATAAAAACTGTTAAGTTCAAGGATCATAAAATATAAATGATAGTAAAAAACATTAAGATAAATCATTTTTTATAGGGGTCCATTAATATTAATTAAGAGTGAAAAAACATTTATAATGTAGATGATTTTTCGATAGAGGTATATTACGTTCAACTTTCATTGATAGACACTATGACATCCCTGATATTTTATTACACAATTAAACATAATTTATTATATAAACATCACTTGATAAAACATAGAAGATAGAGAGTTCTAGTGTCTTTGGGGATTAATATCATTACGTAACAACATGAAACATTAAATAAAACATATTTATTGAAAACATAATTTACATGACCACTACATTCCCTCGTACATAGCATTGCATGGGTTGACCTGAGGACATTCATAAGAAAAGGGTGAGCTATAAATCCCAGTAAGGGAATAATCATGTAATAAATATAGGAATACAATAAATGTTAGACAATAGGTATATCAACAAAAAAAAATATATGCATAAACATAAAAGTATGATAAATCATGATAATCATAACATGGAAATGTGGCAACAACACTTAATAAGAAATTAGCATGAGCCAAGGATCATTTCACATGGAGCATGATTAAATCCTCATTGCACATGAAGCATGAGTAAAACCTCATTTAACATGAATTATCATGAGTAAACGCCCATTTACCATGATGTATCATGATACTATACTTTACCCAAAGCATTAGATCACTATAAGGGCCCACCCTTCTTAAACATTTCATTTCATGCATAAGTGTGACACATGGATCATATTACCTGGATTCATAAAATATCATCATTTATGCCATGATAAAGGAATGTGGAGATCATATATGAAACATTATAATCAATAATTAAATGTGCATAATGTTTAATTCCATTAATAGAAAAATGTTCATTGTATTTACTAGACAACGACATTGTCTTGGACAATCGGTGCAATTTCGGAAGCGTAATGGCGTGACGTAATAATTCAAAAAACCGGTTGATGAGAGTGAAAGAGGTCTCTCATTATATGTACATTAAATGGAAATTAATGGGGTTATATAAATAATTTTCCCAACAATTGTAATGGAATTTATATTCATGATACAAATAAATTTCTGGAATGTAAACGAGGAGAGATAACTTCTTTTCAGAATTTCAGCATAGTAACAGGTGTATATGAGAGGCATTTAATGAGATAAAAAGGGGTATCCCACCATTAAAAAATAAATACGGAAGTATGGTGGAGGTACAAAACCATACCCCAAAGTTTATAATTGTAATCAAAAGTGAATAACAACATTAATAAAAGTGGAAAAAAATGAGAAACGAAGAAAAAACCCTTACTTGGAAGTGTGATTCCAAACGATTGAGATAGGCTTGAGAGAGGTTTGAGAGAGGCTTCTTGGGTGCTTCGGGCACCTTGTGAGGATTATAGAGAGAATATGGAAGAGGTTGGACTGACTTCGAAGGCTTTGAGTGTGGATGAAGTGGGATATTGTGTTGGTTTATATAGGAAAGGTGAGGGAATTCTTTATTATTTAGGTTTGGGTCCCTCACATTAAACTAATCCAATCTATAAACCAGATCATGGTTTATTCCCATGTTTTATTGGAAAATGGAAGTGGAAAAAAATTATAAGGTTAATGTATGAACATCTTAAAATAATGGGGTTTATGTTTTGGAGGTGAGTCACACTCCCAATGAAAACAATTTAAAAATGCAGGATGTTTAATAAGTCTTGAATGGTCCATTGATGCTTTTTAAAATAAGTCAAACAAACCCAAAATCAAATTATTTTAATGAAAAAACATATATTTTTCAAACATAAAGCTTATATTATTTTATTACATCACAATTGGGTCATTATGATGTCAAAAAACACATTATTTGTCTAAACGGTATTTAATTTTTACCCAAAATTTTGTCAGTCTGATCAAATTATGAAAAATATTCCAATGGCTAATTTCACCATCCTGATTCCAGAAATAATATTTATTTTATCTAAATAATTTTTTAAATATGTTAATTTTCACTTTTAAAATAAAAAAACATTTATAGAAAATTCACGGGTTTGGCCAAAAATGGATTTCAAACCTTAATAAAAATTACAATAGCATTCATAAAATTATATGATCATTTAAAAATAAATTTAATAATAATAAAAAAATTCATAAAAGTATTTTTTTAATTCCATAAATACATTAATTAATCAAAATATATATCTATGTTTAACTTTAACTAAAAATATTGTTTGACCTTTAAAAACTATTTAGAAGGTAAAAATAATAAAATGAAAGTATATTCATTATTATATACAAAAATAATGTACATAACCATAGTGATAAGGTCTTTTAACATAACCCCTTATAACACTCTCATAATACCAAATAGTAATTTTTGCAATGGGTACAGACTCTTCGGTGGCTCGGATAACATTACTTGGGTGGTAATCTCAATCAACTTCCACTTATCTCATAGGTGGTCCAGCTCGAGCTTAACATATTCAAGCTCAGCTTGGTCTTGGTCAAGAGAGAATCCCAATTACACCACCTACTTTTCTAGCTCTGAAAAATGCGATTTTGTATAGATCACTTCTACTGGATGAGGTCATTGGTTCCTTTGTCTTAGTAAATTGGATTTTTTTAAAGCCCTATATTTATACTAATCATGTGATCACCATTCAACGGCTATATTAGAAACGATAACAATTATTAACATAAATCCAAATAATTTGACATTTTATAAAAACATTTTTCATAAAGAGACATTTAATTATATTAATATGGATTTCCATTAATGAATGTTGGGGTCTTTACAATCTTCCCCCCTTAAAATATTTCACCCATGAAATTTTCGTTTCCCACACTAAAACAGATGTGGGTAACTCTGCTTCATCATCTACCTTGATTCCCACATCGCTTCTTCAAACTTGTGGTTTCCCCATAACACCTTGAAGAGATGAATTTTCTTATTTGGTAGAACATTTTCTCTGTGATATAAGTTCTTCACTAGTTTCTCCTCAAAAGAAAGATCATAATCTAACTGTACCACCTCTGAAGAGAGTACATGTGACGGTTCTGGTATGTACTTCATTAAGTGGGATACATGAAATACATCGTATACTTTGGAAATGGTAGGTGTATGTGATAGTTGATAGGCCACATCCATGACACGATCAATAATCTTGAAGGGTTCGATGTACCTTGGACATAAATTCCCTTTCTTTCCAAACCACATGACCTTATTCCATGGAGATATGCATAGAAATACCATGTCTTCCACTATAAACCCAAGGTCTCGTTGACAATTATCTGCATAACTCTTCTATCGACTCTGGGCTACCTTGATATGTTGTTTTACATTTTCACCTTCTACACCATTTCTTTGACAATTTCATGTCCAAGAAGCTTACACTCACCAACCTCATCCCAACACTCCGGTGTTCTTCACCTTTTCCCATAAATGGATTCATATAGTGCCATTTAGATGATCGAGTGGAAACTGTTATTATAAGAGAACTCAACCAGAGTCCCTTGAGAACACTCTCAGAATGTTCTCAAGTGTTTCATTAGTCCACATAGATTGGCCATCAGTTAGAGGATGATAGGCGGTACTGAAGTTCAGTTCAGTATTCAGATCATGTTGCAGACTTTTCCAAAACATAGATGTGAATCTTGGATCTTGATCGTACACAATAGATAGTGGTACTCTATGCTGCCTTACCACTTACCTGATATATATATGTGGCAGTTGATCCAATGAGAAATCCTTTTGAATAGCAATGAAGTGTGCAGCCTTTGTAAGACAATACACAACAACCCAGATTACATTGTTGCCTTTGGATATCTTCTGACGTCCGATGACAAAGTCCAGGGTGTAGTTATCCCATTTCCATTATGGTATGGGAAATGGTTGCATCATCCACTTAGACTTCTACCTCTATGCCTTCACTTTCTGACACACCAGGCACATTGATGTATATTCAGTGATCTCCTTCTTCATATTATCCCACCAATAATTCACTCATAGATATCGATACATTATTGTGTTTCCTAGGTGAATAGATAAAATCAATATATGTGCATCATCTAAATGTTCCTTCTTCAGCTCTGGACATGATGGAACACATAGTCTTTTGTCAAATCTCACCATTACTTCTTCATTAACATTAAAAACTTGAGGATTTCCCTTTTCTGATAGCTTCCACTTTCCCTGAATTCCCACATCATCCTTTTGAGCATTCATTAACCTTTCCAAAAGTGATTGTTGAGAAATAATTTGTAAAAGGATTGATGATGTTCCCTTATTTATGACTCCCATGACCATCTTCATCAAATCTTAAAATATTAGATCCTTTTTATTTCTCATCAATGATAGAATCAATGACTCCTTTCTACTTAGGTAATCTACCACCTTGTTCGCTTTCCTAGGGTGGTAATGGATTGAGCAGTCATAGACTTTGATTAGCTCTAACCATATTCATTGGAGTATGTTTAACTCTTTCTATGTGAAAATATACATGAGGTTTTTGTTGCCGGTATATATTTCACACTTCTCCACAAAGAGATAATACCGCCAAATTTTCAAAGAGATGATTACTATAGACAACTCGAGTTCATGTGTTGGATAGTTCTATTCTTGAACTATCAATTACCTTGAAGCATAGTAAATGACTTTTTCATTTTGTATCAACACACATCCCATGCCCTTCTTCTAAGAATCAGTGAATACAACAAAAAGATCTCCACTTGTGGGTAATGTGAGCACAGGTGAAATGATTAGCCTCGTTTTCAAATCCTTGAAGCTTTCATCGCATTCATCACTCCAACCAGAAATTTCTCCCTTCCGAGTTAGCTTGGTAAGAGGGTTGAAAAATCGTGAGAAATTTCTCACAAATCATTGATAATATCTAGCTAACCATAAGAAGCTGTGGATATCTATTACCAATATTGGTCTCGTCCATCCCTCGAATGCATCTATTTTGGAGGGATCCATAGATATTGTGTTTCTTGTAATGATATGTCCCTAGAATGAGACCTCCTTCAACCAGAATATAAACTTGTTGTACTATTCATATAGCTTCTCCTTCCATAAGGTCTCTAGTACAGTTCTTAAATTCTCCTCATGATCCTCCTTTGTTTTGGAGTATATTAGAATATCATCTATAAAGACAAACCCAAACTTATTGAAGTCATCATTAAAGACTCTATTCATCAAGTCCATGATGATTTTTGGAGCATTACTGAGTTCGAAAGGCATTACTATGAATTCATAGTGCCCATATCTTGTACGAAAAGTAGTCTTGGGAATATCTTCCTTCTTCACCCTTACATGATAATATCATAACTGAAAATCCAATTTGGAATAGTATTGTGCTCCACGCAGCTGATCGAACAAGTCATAAATTCATGGGAGTGGATGCTTGTTCTTTATCATGATTTTGTTAAGATCATGATAATTTATGCAAAGGCGCATTGACCTGTCTTTATTCTTGACGAAGAGGACTGGTGCACTGCATGGTGAAGCACTTGGGCATATAAACCCATTATCCAGATTCCCCTATAGTTGTTTCCTCATCTCTTCATGATCCACAACATCCATTCTATATGGAGTCTTGGATATTGGAAATTCCCCAGGTATAAGATCAATTGATAATTCAACATCTATTCTAGGAGGAAGACCAGACAATTCCTCAGGAAAAACTTCAGCGAATTCCCTTACAATAAGCATGTCTTCAAGGATGGTTGCTTCCTTGGAATCAATAATCTGAGCCAGATATGCATTCTCATAGGGAAGTAATAGCCATGCTTGAGATGATAAAGTGAAAAAATATTCATCTCTCTCCTTCCACTTGTAAATAATCAGGGGTCGATTCTCCATATGGATAGAGACTTCCCTCTCATGAAAATTTATGTTGGCTCTATATAAGGAATGCCAATCCATGCCAATAATTGCATCAAATTCTACAAGACATAGTATGACGAGGTTCGCTGGGAAGTTTAACCCACAAATAATGACAGGTGAGGTGTTATATTCACGGGATTCAATGATTGTACCCTTTGTCGTACTCAACGACATCTTCAAATCCATGATTCGTAGTGGTGATAGGATTGTTCTAATAAACTTTTGAGATATAAAAGAATGTGTATAACCTGAATCAAAAAGTATGTTCGCTTTTATTGAATGAATAACTAGCGTACCTTTTACCACTTCATTGTCGGGGTTCACTTTTTCAATAGTGATGGGAAAAGATCACCCATGTTTCCTTGTAGGTTGTTGGTTGCCTCTGAAAACCCTTTGTTTAGGGAACTGATTTGTAAGATACCTTGTTTATTTGCAGTTGTAGAAATGAACCAAGAGTTAAGGTTCTAAGGGAGTGTTCCTCTCCTATATCATAGCTGCAGGACATTTTTTCTGAATGTTAATAGCTAGGTTCCCTTTTCTTCCACACCTAAAGAATTTTCTCACCACTTCAAGAAATCTCTAGGGTGCTTCTTTCAGGACATTTGGCAAGTGGGGTGTGGTATATTCTTATCACCGTTGGATTTATCCATCGGAATGCCATCATTGAAGTCCACCTTATGTTTCTAATCCCCATGATACCCATGAGATTCCCTGATCTTCATTTCGACCTTGAGGGAACATCAAACAATTTCTTCATAGCTGTCAAAGTCAAAGATTTCATGCGCTTTCTGCAGTCTAGGTTTCAGCCCACCAAAGAAGTAGTCAACCTTGCGTTCGGGGGTAACGACAAAGCCGGAAGCATATCCTGCAAGCCTTGTGAATATTTCCTCATATGCTCCAAAATATTCGTCATCTTTTGTCTTGAGGTAAAGTAAATCCCATTACATCTTAATCTGGAGGGTGTGTGGAAAATATTTATCGAAAAACACCTTCCAGAAATCCTTCCATTCCAATTCCTCGATCTTCTATTCAAGCTTCGTATTTTTTATCAACTTCCACCATTGATCAGATTCACCCTCCATATGATAAGCATCCATGAGAACCTTCTCTTCTTCAAAACATTGAAGGATGGAGAATATATTTCCAATGGAGTTGATCCATTGTTCAGCAATTGAGGGATCATATGATCCATTAAAAGTAAGAGGCATTTGCCTCATGAAGCTCTTGATAGCGACTTGTTCTATCTTAGGGAGGTTGAACGTTCCTCTTTACCCATGTTTCTATGAAAATCATGAGTTATATGAGAGATATGTGTGACAAAGTTCACGATTCCCACACCCATTGGATTGGGAATATCATCAGTACATTCATCACATTTATCTTCACATAGGTTGTTAGCCCGAGTCCTCCTATTACTGGCCATTGGCTTGAATAAATGAAAAGTTAGGGGTAACACATAAAGGGTAATAGAAGAACAAAACTGATGTCTTATAAATAACATGTATTTACTTTACATTTGAATCTATTGGCATCAGTCTATGTTATCTATGATCTACTTTCTAACATATATTCTTAGGGAATTTGTATTTTTAGTCCCATGATAATGTTTCATACTATGATTGTGAATCCTCCAAAGAATATCCCTCGGGAGTGTCATAACCAAGAGTGCAGAAAGGCCCATTGTCGTTCATTAGTGTTTGTTCGAGTCTAGCTCAAAGTAGTGTTTTTAGGTTTTACCCCTAGTATACATATGTGCCAGAGTCCTCTCTACCTACTCGTATCCAGATAGGGATGTATTTTTTTGGTAAACCAGATACTCAATACTCAGCAAACGTTATTGATGTTTTTATTATACATAGTCTTGTCTCTAAGGATTTACTAGGTTTTTCTAATCAAAATACCAAATATAACTAAACTGACCCTCTGATACAAACTATGACAACCATAATATTTTATTAAAAAATTAAACATAATTTATTACATAAACTTAACTTCATAAAACATTAAAGATCGAGAGGTGTAGTGTCTTGGGGGCTTAGGATTATTACATAACAATATAAAACATAAAATAAAACATCATTATTGAAATCATCCTTTACATGAAAACTATATTCCCTCATACTTAGCATTGCTTGGGATAACCTGAGGACATGCATAAGAATAGGGGGAGCTATAAATCCCACTAAGGGAATAATAATGGAATAACATGAGGAATACCATAAATTTTAGTCAATAGTCATATCAATAGATCATAAGATAAGAATAAACATAAAGGCATGATACATCATGATAATAATAACTTGGAAATGTGGAAAAAACACTTAACATGGAATTATCATGAGCCAAGGCTCACTGCAGATGGAGGATGTGTAAATCCTCATTGCACATTAAGAACGATTAAAACCTAGTTGAACTTGAATTAGCATGAGAAAACACCCATTTCACATGATGTATCATGACACTATACATTACTCAATTCATTGGAGTGATATAAGGGCGCACCCTTCTTAAACATTTCATTTCATGCATAAGTGCACCACTGGATCATATAACATTGATTTATAAAACATCATCATTTATTACATGATAAAAAAATGTGGAGTTGATATATGAAACATTATAATCAATAAGTAAATGTGCATAAATTTAAATACCCTTGATTGAGAAATTGGCATGGTATTCACTACACAATGACATTGACATGGAAAATCAGTGCAATTTCGGCAGCATAATGGTGTGGCGTAAGAATTCAAAAAAATGTTTGATGAGAGGGAAAGGGGTGTCTAATCATATTTACATTAAATGGATAGTAAAGGGTTCATATAAATACATGTCCCAACAATAGTAGTGGAATTTATATTCATGATACAAAAACATTTATTGAATGTAAATGAGAGAGAAATTCCGTCCGGAATTTCGGCATTGTAACGGTTTTACATGGGCATCATTTAATGAGAGAAAAATGGGTCTCCCATAATTAAATAATAAAGAGGAAAGTATGGGTGTGGTGTAAAACCATACCCCAACATTTATAATTGACATTAAAATGTTATAAAAACATTAAACAATTTGGACACAAATGAGAAAGGAATAGAAAACCATTACTTAGAAGTGTGCTTCTAAAGGCTTGAGTGTGGCTTGATAGTGGCTTCTTGGTAGATTGGGGAAACATGGGAGGATTCTAGAGAGAGGAGGATAGAGGTTGAATGATCTCCAAAGTATTTGAGTGAGGAGGAAGTGCGAGCTTGTGTGGGATTATATAGGAATGTTGTGAGAATTTTTTATTATTTAGGTTTGGGACCCTCACATTAAACTAATCCAAACCACAAACCAGCCCATGGTTCTTGCCCATGGTTTTTGGAAACGGAAATTGGAAAAAAATATTTTATTAATCAAAATACCAATCTTCATAAAATAATGGGGTTGCTTATGTGGAGGTGTGTCACACTCACAAGGAAAACAATTTAAAAAGACAAGATGTTTAATAAGAATTAAAGGGTCAATTAATGATTTGTAAAATTAGTCAAAAAAACCCAAAATCACATTATTTTAATGTTAAAAAAATATCTTCTGAACATAAAACTTATAGTATTTTATTACATCACTATTGTGTAATTATGATGTCATAAAACACATAATATATTTAAACAGTATTTAATTTTTACCCAAAAATTTGGTTGTCTCAGAAAATTATGAAAAATTCACCATTGGATAATTTCGACGTCCTAATTCAAGAAATAATATTTTTTTTATCTAAACAATTTTCTAAATATGTTAATTTTTAATATTAAAACAAAAACTGACATTTATCGAAAATTCACGGGTTTTGAAAAAAGTGGCTTTGAAACCATAATAAACATTATAATTGCATTCATAAAATTACACGATCATTTAAAAATTAATTTAATAATAAAAATAATATTTTATTAAAAAAATATTTAATTAAAAAATCCATTAATTAATCAAAATATATTTCATAGTTGAAATGTAACTAAAAATATTATTTTAGCATAAAAAAACTATTTACATGTTAACAATAATAAAATCAAAGTATATTCATTATTATATACAAAAAAAATGTACATAACCATAGTGCTAATATCTTGTCACATAATCCCATATAACACCCACATAAGACCGAAGAGTAAGGTGTGGGATGGTGACAGACTTTTGGGGTGGCTCGGATAACATTGCTTTGGTGGTAATCTCTATCAACTTCCACTTCTTTAATAGGCGGTCCCGCTCAAGCTTAACATATTCAAGCTCAGCATGGTCTTGTCCAAAAGAGAAACCCAATGACTCCACATACATTCCGACCTCTGACAAATGGGATTCATATGGGGCTCATCTACTGGATGAGGCCATCACTTCCTCTATCTGAGTAAATTTTATTATTTAAAGCCCTGTATTTATAATAATCATGTGCTCTTTGTTCAATGATTGTATTAGCAACGGTCATAATTATTAACATAAAACCAAAGAAGTTGACATTTTATATAAAAAAATTTACATAAAGATAAATTTAATTAGATTAGGAGGGATTTCCATTAATGAATGATTGGGTCATTATATGTACAATCATTATTGCTTCTTCAAAAGTGATTGATTTATATGATATGGGGGCCCCCAAATAACTAATATAATCATATTATATAGATATTCATTATCTTCCAACAAAACTCATGTCTTATAGAGGGTCCTACCTAATTGGGAGGTTAACTGTTATAATTATCGTATCGAGGGAATACACAATAGATTGAGGGGAACAATTTTTTTAACGTATACCCTAATTATATAAATCTAAAGTCTTTGATGGAGGTTCTTACTTACTATGACAATGGTGGGAGTCCTAATGAGATGTGTTCCATGTTATTGGTGACATGAGAGAGGGTGTAGTGTGATGATTTCCTAGGTGATGCATGGGTGAGAAAAGTATTTACCCACCCCTGTAACACCCATGTGAGATTGATTTAACATCACCTAGTTGATACTTGGGTTGATTAGGACGTGAAATCACCTAGGTGATACCTATGCGAGATGAAATTTACTTTACCCATGATACACCTCACCTAGCTAGTTTTGGTTTGACAGTGTGGTACATGGGTGAGACGGTATTGTATACACTGAGGTTCTATTGGGTATAAATAGTGGTACCTCACGTATGTTGGAATTGAGTGAGATATAGATACCTGACCCATGTAGGACCTGGGAGATCTAGTTGTTTCAATTGGGTTATGAAAAACTAGGGAAAAAATTCTTAGTTGAGGGATTTCTCATAGACTTGAGGGTTTCTTCATGTGTCTTCAATGACCCTTTCTCAAGTCCCAGATTTGGGAAATGAGCTCCACCCTAGTTGATGTCAACTAGGGGATGAGACATACATGTATAGGTATTGTGTTTTTTTTACAAGGAGGAAATATGATACATTGTTTCCAATTACCCCCCTTTCTGAATGTCTGGACAATTACATAGAGTGATTATAAGACATTATCAAAGGACTTGAGTGATTAGAGCTACATGATTTCTTTTCATCTTATCATCCTCCAAAATAGGGATTATAAGTGAGTTATATATATATATATATGAAAACTCAGATAATTGGGTGAAGTATGTTTTCCACACATGTCCATCTTACATGTAGCTTCTTTTATTATTAATTGCATGTGATACATGCTTATGTGTTCCACGTAGGTTGGGAATACATGTGTTTGTACATCCTTATATAAGGTACATGACACCTAGAATATCACGAAATTCACCACCATGAATATGGATCATATTTATCAACTTGTGTAACTTGTGGGTACATTGTACAAGTGTAATCATTAAAATTTGATGAGTTAATTCATTTTAATACATTGATTACATGAGAGAATATTAATTTTTACTTTACATTCTCATATACAAAAGTTAAATTCAACAATATCATTAATCTATTGAATATTTCCACTATAGTAATGAATTACCACAAAAGGGTGAGATGATCCCATCCACACATACTCTCATGAAATCTATTGCTCAAAGAATCCTTGGTTATGTCTTAGTGATCACCTAATTTTCACAGAAACATTCTGTTTACATAGCCTAAACAAAGGCATAGTTCTTGAGAAACTCAAAACAAGTTATTTGATGTTTTAACCAATATTAGTTTTAATATGTTAGGCATGAAAGATTATATTTCTCAAGACACATTCAATGACAGTGAAGAACAAGAGATAAAAAATTATGAAACCATTGATAATCATCTATATGTGATAATTATTGATCTATAGAATATATATATTTGATACTATATTAATAGATTTATTGAATACGATTATGCATCATTTAAGGTTCCCATTAAGATAATCATAATCATCAGGAACATCATAGAATCATGAAGAGTTCACTTCTTTCTAAATTGAATATTCTATAGAGTATCTATCCACCATTAGTTTTCTAGTACAAATTGGTGGTCATGATCAAGATCTTGAGGATAATTCTATATTCTAGTGGAGGGACAAGGTATATGTCTCCCTGGATATGTGATATACGGTCTTGCCTCTAAAGAGGAAATTGTTTCCAAAACAACAACTCTACAGATGGGTGTCCAACAAACTAATCTTAGAGTTCCATCTCAATGGATATATCCAAACAGTTGAGGTCACTCATGAGATCATCTAGGATTCAAAGATCCACCAGTGGTCTTAAAAATGAAAATACGTAGAGAATCATGGGGTTCACACTACCATGTGTAATATATTTAGGATAATTTCTCTTGATTGTGATATATATAATATCCCTTACCATAACGATGTAATGAATGAGGATGTAAAAATATATTTTTCTATAGAGGATCCACTATAGAGGGATCATATAATATATTATCATCGCCACTATTTCATATCCCTAGTTTCTCAAAACATGATGGGTATATTTGTAGATAGATCTTAGTCTTTTTCAATAAGAAAATGACTCCAATAAGGTATCCTTGAGGATTATATATGACCAACCAAAAGGAATAATCACATAATTCTATTCCTTATAAATAATCTTATAAATTTTGTCTAGATATGATTAAATAACATGACTATATTCACACACTCAATCCAGAATATTTTCATAATATTATTAAATCAATATAAATGGAATACTGGTATATTATAGTCGAAACTATTGTGAAAGAACATAATTTTTTAACATTTATATATCTCACAATCTCATTATAATGATGAATGAATAGATGCGTTATATTTCAACTTTAACTTAATAATCCCATTTTAGATTCTATGAAGTGTCAGAAGGGGATGGTATTCGTTTCTAGAAAATAACATGGCGTAAATCCATAGTATTTACTCATATGTATAAATATTATTATCATATTCTTGTTTTAATCGATGATTGGTCCTATATTGCCTCCCAAAATCAATAATCCTATAGTATATCCTAGAAGTAACATTAGTGGCATTCCAAAGTACCATATATGTAATGGGGTTCCAATCCATTATCCCAACACTAATTTTTTATGCTCATTAGTATATGGTAGTAGTGGTTAGATAGATTAATTATATCCTTGATCACAACTCTCACCCTAGATGTCATAGCTGGTAGAAATGGAGGAAAACATATGTATATCCTGATATATATTACTGGAATTCACTTACACTTGTACCTTCTATCATCGTGGGGGATTATTAGAATATCCTAGAAAATACTCTGGAGTGTTCCGATACTACTGAACCCTATAAAGAAGATTGTTTGTATAAAATAATGAAGTATAAAGATAATGGGATAAATCATATCCTAATTAAAAATATATTTTTCTAGCTTATCTCTACATTGACATCATGTAAGACTCTTATCCCTATCACTACTATTTGAATTACTTGACATATTTTGAAAATATATCAAGATCAATCCTGTATCACTATAGATACCGGAGGAGCTCCTTGATATAATCCAATAATCACTTTAACGTATAAACATATATATACTCCCATTTGAGGATACCAACAACATGATCTTGTAAGAACCATCACTCAATATAATTATCCACTTCGGGTATGCAGGTAATAATGAAAAATACCAGTAGAACCCATTGAGGTGCAAGCGTATATTAATTACTTCACAGAAAAGGCCCCTTAACATATTCTACGAGTGATTAACATCCATAAATAAGATCATATACCCATTATTACCATTTATCATAAGCTATTCAAGTACAATATAGTAATCTCCCATGTAATACATCATTATATTTTGATGATAGGTTTGTGGTCTTCAAGGGGTCTCAATGCATGAAATCTACAACTTGCACTTTAAAACTCTAGTCATTATATTGGTCTGACCTCAATATCTTAATCATAATCATTTATTATGTATATTAATCGGAATAATATAACTCATGACTAGGATATCATCATGACTAAAATAAATGGTGATATTATTGTTGATTCTTAGCATTTTCAAATCATACCCCATGAAACTGCAGACATCTCATCAATAAGAGTATGTATTAATGGATTTGAGGTCCATCTTCTAGGTAGAAATATCAATAACACTAAATATACTCTATATAATATTAACCATGGGGGTCCTCCCTATGTAACAAATCACCTATGTTCTTCCCATAATGAACCCCTTTAACAACATAAAGGCCCTCCACATGTTAAAACCAAACTGATATTTACCTAAAATTTATATGATATTTAGATGTTAATGAATACTGAACTAGAGACCTCAATTTTGATGGGTAAAATCTCCTTCCAATTAATTTTTTGTATGGAGTGATGGTCATCATAACTCCCATTATCTTTTATCCTTTCACAAATCAATGATGATACTGAATGACCCCACTCCCCTTGACAAATATTTGAGGAAATAGACATTATGATGGGATCAGTTTTAGGAATTTAATAACAAGTATGTGGAAAGTTCTATAGTATTGTAAATATAAAATTTCAAGGGAAATATACCTATCATGTTTTTACTCAGGGGAACTCCTTGGTATGATATTACAAAATCATAAAATTAGGATAGCATATAGAACTCATTCAAGAACCTACAGGATACACTCATATATCAGAAAGAATAATGAAAATCATATTGTGAGCATTGTAGAAAAGTCAGGGTTGTGATTTCTCACTAACATAAAATTGATTTCTCTACCCCCTTTATTGATTTTAAACACAATGTAGAAAAAATATGTTACAAAATCCTTATGACTTTCATAAATAGTATGATGGAACTCTACCAGATAACCATAAATGATTCAGTTGATGTGCATATTATGGAATGTAGATAGATTAACACACTACACTTCACATCATTCAATATTAAATATAGGTTAGTTGGAACTACTTTATGATATTTTATCTACTAAAAATATTTCATAGACAACAAATATGTATATTCATGATGGTACATAAATTGAATCCATGCTACTACCAATTCCTATAAGATGAGATTTAAGTAGGATAAAGAAATAGGAAGACTCATACATCATGTATATATGATTATAATTAAGGAATCCTAATTTTTTTATTACCAATCCACCAACCACAAATATTCCATCAATGTTACATGTCTTTGACACTACATAAGTTATACATCTTTCTCATTTCTAAATAAAGGCATGTAAAATTAATAAGGGTGAAATAGTAGCTACATCTTTAATAGTATGAGTGAAACCCAAAGCCTAGGCATGGGTTTCCTTTAACCATGTCCACCCTCTTATAATATCAATTCCACAACAACCTTATAATATAATGGGTACATAACAAAGTCAATATATCCCATTTGGTTTTCAACATTTATATTACCTCCCCTACTCTACCAAAGAAAACCATCTTATTTTGGCTGGGGAAGCTCTAAAAGATATGACCTAATGATCCCCCAACCTTCCTGATCCATCCATTACATTAAGTGATCAATCATTCATGTTTTCATATATTTTATCACGTTTATTGTACATTGAGTAGGGTAGATGAATCTTTGTAGGCTCTATTATATGAATTGGTCTTCTAATAAGGAAATAATATAGAGGGGCTACTATTTATCACATTGTGGACATTTTAGTGGTGATAAATCCTCCCATAAATCTATTGAGGGGATGGTACACAAAAAATATTATTAATTAATGTTTCTAGAAATATATCCATGGTCTGTGTAGAAAATTATCCCGAAACTAATGAATATGTTAAGGAATCCTCAATTCAATATACAAATTATATTAAAATAATTGAAGATGGTGTATGTATGTGATGCTAGAGGAATACTGAAAACATATTAGGTCCCTAGAAAAGTTATTTAATGGCTTACCAACATGATTCTATCAAAGAGAAAGTGAATGAAACTGATATATCCATATTCTGAACACCACCCAAGGATGAGGGACCATTTTCCTTAGATGAAAGGTTTAGTCGATATAATTATGAGCTCGCATAGCTAATGAAAATATTGTCAAATTAATCAGATGAAATATTCCTATTGAGTAGAATTATCTAATAGAGACCAATGTATGACCTCTAATACATATGAAATATAGTTTAATAACAATGACTACTAGATATGATTCCAAACACCTTGTTGGTTCTTGGTCTAGACCATAGATTTGTCTAAACCAAGTACCTGAAGTATGTAAAATGTTTCAATCACTTGGGTAGAAACTACTTCAATTTCAAAGAATCTTCTAGAGGATAGATTGGGAAAAACATTTATTTCATATACAGGAGATCTAATAAAATCAATAAACTTAAAATGTTTCTTAATATGATAGGACAAATCCCTTGAATTATGTTCAAAATGTGGATGTGGCTTATATACATTTTCCACATAAATAGTGGATTTTTCTTTTGATGGAATAAAATCGTAGGTAAAGAAATAGTCTATTAAATATAGTCATATGGAAAACAACAATGTATAAACAATGAACATAAGATATCTGATTTTATGTATATATTTAATTTTAAAAAAATAAATAATTATATTAAAAAATAAAATCAATGTTGTGTCTTAAAAACCGTAAATTCAATAATTGTGTCCTCAGATGTTGCTGGAATATATTATAGACAAGGTCTACATGAGAACTTGTAAAAGAACATTCAACGTTCTTTACATGTATTTAAGAATATCACATGGACACCTATTTCTAGAGAAAAAAAGGTTCATGATTGTAGGAATGTGGGAGTAGACCTACACAAAAAGTATGTATTTAATTGTCTTCATAAGATACCAAATTTTAGAGTTATATTCACTATGGATATAGTTTCACGTTTATATGGTAAATTTCTGATAGTGCTATGTTCTTCTCATTTTTTCACTGGGGAGCCACCTCAATATTTTTTTCCTCATAAAACATTGACTGCATTGAGTCCCTATCAACTATAATAGAATAATAGGTGGGTGGTGTGTACCAACAAATCTACATAGAATATTTTATCATAATAGGTTATAAACTATTCCTCGTTCACCAAGAATTAGAAATATCACATTCTATAAATTAAAAAATATGGCTAACTTCTTGGAATATCTCACACACTTTGTGTTTTGTTTTATCCCCATGATGGGGATATTAGTGTAATAATAAATAGAGCAATTATGAAGGTCAGTTAAAAGCCATGAAGGAAACCATTCATCTTGAATAACCATTTATAGAATGGATCTAGTTAAAATCGGTATGAACTGTGGTGATAATTTATTTATTAATTCAATTCCACGATGAAAAATATTACTTCCCTAAAACACTCTTACTACATGTAGAGAATAAATAGACTTCCATATAGTTCATATCCTGGTAGAAATTCTATAAATTATGTGAAAAATGTGTGATTTCATCAAAAGAACATATTAGGATCTATAAATTATAAATTTGTGATATAATGCATACATTATATTTTTATTTATATAACACTTATGGTTAATGGATGTTTAATGTACTTTCACAATAATTTTAAGGTTATGTGTGAAACTCTAAAGATTAAATAATCCAAATATATTAAAACAATGAAATAAGTTTTCATATCCAGAATGGAGTAGCATACACTTAGGCTAACACCAACAGTGGCACAAGTATCCTAGATTGCATGGTAGAAAATAGTACATCACTTTTGATGGTAAAAATAATAATAACAACCTATTAATTTTGGGATTTTGGATTAACTATAATTGAAGATTTATTATCAAGAAAATCAAACCATTTATAATCAAAAAGATTATTTTATAAGTATCTATATAACTTTAATAGGTAAAAATAATTAAAAATGTATGGAGTCCAAGAAATATATCAAAAAAATTCATTAGGATGACCCAAACTACATTTACATTCATTGAAGGGTGAGGAAAAATATCCATGTCATCATTATTATGAACAATATAATCCAAATTACAGTGGACTCTGTATAATTGAAATTATCCAAATCTTTGTAATATGTGTCTCATAAATTTTTCATCCATCAGATGAATAATCATAGTTTCAGGATATCCTAAGATGAAATTTCTTGAAATTTAAAGACATGATTACTAGAAATTTTTTAACCGTTAATACTTGAAATATATATTTTCAGGCCAATTTTTTTAGTTATTAACATCAAATTTTGACCAATTTTTATGTATGAAATGTTATAAAAATTATTTTCAATATCTATTTTATTAAAACTAATATATAAACATTAGATGAATTTATATTAAATGTGTTTTTAATGTGGGTTTTTTATATAATGACATTGAACATATTGGTAATGATAGGTTTATCATAAAACATATATAGATACTGGAAATATTAAAAAAAACCATTCTCTAATTTTAAAAATATAAAATTAATTATGAAATAATTTCCATATATGAATTTTATTTTTCAATAAATATTTCATGATCGAAAATATTTTAGATCAAAACATTATTTTTGAACTAATATACATGTTAATCTATATATATAGTTTACCCTCAATATAATATGTATTGATTAAAATAAAGATAATATCTAAAATAATATCACTTCTAAACTAATAATTTGATCAATTCATATATTTAAATTTGAATAAATTAAGTCCTTTGTGGAGAAAACTAATTTCTAAAACAAAAACACATATATTTAGTAATTAATATTAATTCATAAATAATATCTAATTGTATTTTTTATGTAACAAAATAAAATTTTACTTCAGAAATATATATATTTATCACAATATATATATTTATATATTTGTTTTAAAATAATTACCTCTCATTTTGTCATATAATATAGGAATAAAAAAACCATTCAAATCATAAAATCATCGGAATAAAAACCATTACCTTCATAAACATTTTAAGCAATCCAAATGATGGAAATATAGATGAAGAGAGTATTATTTGTCACACATCATGTGATGATTATAATAAATTACAAAACAAATTATAATAAAGAATTTGTTAGAGAATCTGACAATGAAAATAAATAGGTAAATATAATTTTTCTTACACTTTAAAGAAAGTAATAATAATTATAAATTTTCAGTGATTAATCATTATTATAGCCTTTTAAATAAATACATTTTAACACACAAATTTAAGAACCATTGAAATTATAATGCAATAAAACCACATAATTAATATTATTTTGACAAAATAGGAATACTAGTAGATATTCAAGGATGATTTAAACGATATTGGGAAAATCAGGTTTTCATTTATGGTAGAGAATTGGGATGAAAACCCAGGTTCAAATTCCTAATGAAATTGTAAAACGTTTTTATGGATGATGAAATTTGAGTGTGATTATATTGGATTCGATTAGAGGTGCACAAAATATATGTTTTTATGAAACATTTACTTGAAAATAAAACCCAAAAAATATTTATATAAGGAAAAACACATAAAATCTAATATAAAATATATTTACCAATAATTTCATATATTATAATATATATGGATTATATATTAAAAATATAATTTTCAAAACATTTATTTTACTAGTTATTTAATATCCCTATCATAAAATCATGTATAAAGAAAAATAATTCTGAATATGGAACATATAAAAAATATTAAAACATATTTCACAAAAAAATATTCTAAACTACTTAAGTAATACATCAATAACACTGACTTATGGAAAATAGAAACCTTGTATCATAAAACAAAATTTACCAACTAAAAAAACTAAAAAAAATTAATAAATATACAGTTCGTTAACATTAATTTAATGTTACATATCCGGAACATATGAATTCTATAAAATAAACAATATATAAAAACATTAAATAATAAATTATATTATAATAGCCAATTTTTTAAACATCAACTGAAAAGGAAATACTTCAAAAAATAAATGCATGCGTAGTGTGTATATTTTTTTGATAAATATATAATGCTTTACAGAATAGAAAATAACCACATAAAAACATATAAAATATAACAACATAATTCAGGAAATTATTATCTGAATATGAATTTTTTATAAAAAAATTTAAAACATATGTACGTGATAATATAAATCATAATCATACATAATGAATAATTTTAAATAATCACCAAGGATGTGAATGTTCTTCATTCATATACAACTTAATATTATTAAAAATATAATATAACAATGTATTTTATATAATAAAAAATATAATATTCTAATATAAAATAGAAAATAATTATTAGAATTGAATTTATCAAATCTGTTTATTGTTCATATTGTTATTCTCATATACATGAATATTAAAACATAATTAATAAAATTCCACACACCCTTTTTGATAATTATAAATAATTTACAAAAAATTAAGATAGAAGTTAAAACCAATATATATATATAACAAAACCCAAAAGTAATTAAATATAAAATATATTTACCATTAGCTTCTTATATTTGATTTTATTTTATAATTTTATCGATAAGTTATAGTTGTAAAAAAAGTCATCAGTTGTATTTTAATATATAGATATATAATATAAAAAATGTATAAATAAGAAAAATTAAAACCGAACTAATGAAAAATAATAAAAAATATTTTTTAAAATGCTCCTAATATTTTTGTGAACACCAACTAATAAATAAATAAAAATCATTATTTTCAAAATAACGTGCCTAACATCAATTGAACTATAAAATATAAATGGGTAACAATTAATTAAATATTAATTAATATTACCTAATAATAATCTTAGAGTTATTACCCAACAAAGGATGAAAAAATCAACACATAATATTGGAATTTAATAATCTCTCAGATATAAATAAAACATTACTAGGATTATTATGATTTTTCACGATCCTTGACATGAATTATGTATCTATAAGATAGTAAAAAAAAGTTATCCAATTTTTAATTAGAAGCATATAATGATACCAAATTAAATAATTAATATAGTAAGTCCCTTGAAATCATCAAAATTTAGTGAAAGAGAAATATAAATATAAATTTACTTACATGAAAAAAATGTAACATAGGTATGTTGTACATATGTAAAATAACATCATTATTGATATATTTAATTGAATTCAATCATTGGATAGACTCTTTCACATATATTTGATTTCATCTGAAACTCTTAAATATTATCCAGGGAAGTAGAAATCTAGTATTATATTTTTATACCGTAATTAATGTTAGAATTATAAGAATTTATTTATTCCATAACCAGTTGATTATTTAGTACTAATTTTTTTAGATTCTCTAATTCAAATGAAATGTTAGAAAACGGAATAAATTATTTTTAATCAAACGTAAATAATATATAAAAATCAATGTATATCACATATGTTAGATAATAAATAAGTATGTAAGACTAAATTAAAAAACAACCCATACTATCTCCAATTCTGGTAACCTCCTATATAGGAAATGGTAGTAGGAAATTTGGATAAATAATATCCTTTACTGATATATGTACTAGATCCATCTTCATAGGCTAGTGATGTGCATAATATCCAAAAAATATTTATGACTCTTTATGCAACAATATTTATATGTGGATCTACAACATAGTACTCAATGTTTATGTTTGGGTCCAGATGAGTAGGTAGAAGATCTGAGTTTGATTTTTTACATCTTATGTAGGCTGAGCAAGATCTACATGTTTGTAAAAGATGTGATTGTCTCATCATTAATTCAAACATATTCAACACAGATGATGTAATTTTATCATCCATAAACGTTTTTCTGTATTTTATCTAACCTTTTATGTATTATATTTAAGGTTTTCTTTATTTCTTAGTTTTATAAACATTATATTTCTTAATAATAAAATCTTCCTCCTACCTACTTTTGTGGATATGGTGTTACAACATTCCTTAAGAATTTTTTATTATTTCCACCCTACCCTAATTGAAAAATGTTAACAGTATATTTGTATCATCAATGTCATCAAGAAATAATGATTTTAAATAACACCTATGTGTTATTTTAAAAAATAAAATCTTTCATGTAATGTAAAAATTAATTTATTTAAAAAATTTCATATACTTCCATATATTGAGCTATTAGATACATTTTTATTTTTTACCTTCTTTTTTATTTCCATATTTTAAGGTGATTTGGGGAAGAAGAGGAAAAATGGACCTATTCTAAACCACTTGTAGTATTATCTATTAATGAATCAATTATTTATTCACTCATTTTATCCTCAAATAATTTATACAATCCATGTGATAATTTATAAGGGATTCATTATGGTACTATATCTCATGATGAGTTCTCCTAGAGGCCTATAACATAAAAATAAACATGTACCTAATCAGAAAACATACAATAAATATTTTTAAAAAATATTTTTCATACCATAAATGATTCATCATGATTACTAGAAAAAAATATCATCCATGTATTTTCATCTAAAAACCCATACATGAGGCATGGGTTTTTATTATATAACCTCATAAAAAATTATGTCAATTTTTTTTAAAATCTATCTATCTAAAAGAAGCCTATGATAAAAATACTTCATTAATTTTTTTCTTTTCTTCAAAATTATATATTATATGTAACTGAATAAATTATATAGTAGTCATTTAAAATATATAATATTCAGAAAATGATATAAAAATAAATCAACTAAGAAATTTTACTATTATAGACTCCAATAAGTTCTCTATCACTAACATACCAGCAAACATCTAATCATGATATAAAATTTTAATCATGTAATGGATTTTTATGGCGATATAATTGGTAAAATAAATTGAATTTTGTATAGTTGGTTTATTATTATCATAAAAATTAATATGTAACATATGGACTTCAAAAGAATGTAGAAATTTTGGTAAATGTGTAATCTCACATTTATTAACTCTAGAAATATATTTCTGTATATAAGAAGGAGAAGTCACCTTCATGGTAGGCACATTGATAGTCTTGCAATTTGTTTTTGGAAACCAAATGTTTTATTTAATTTAAAAATTATATTAATGAATATTTAATACAATGAAAAAGGAATATAACCCCCTAAATTTAATTATTAATCTATTTCAATTTTTTATATATTAAAATATATTGAAATTTTGGGGGCCTATATATTATTTTAAAGTCGATATTTAGAATAATTGTAAAAAAATTATTTAATAAAATAGTGTCACACATGTGAAAGCTAAAAAATGATTTCATGATTGTTTTCATAAAATATGAATGTTAAAATATAAAATATATACATAAATTTTAAAATTATAGAAACATTTAATTATGAAAATATCATAACTGGAAAAAAATTAATATGCATAAATTAAATGAAAACATAATGATGTACATCAAGATTTTCAATAAAAAATGTAAAAAATTAACTATTTTATATAAAATTTAAAACATCAATCATAAAAATCATCAATAGATATATATAATTAAACCCTTAATAATTAATAACAAATAATGATTTTTATAGATGTAAATTTTAGAAATGAAATGAAATATTAATATTTATCAGGATAATTAGGGTTGTAAATTATTGTTCCCCAAATCCCTTCATTAATATCATGTCATATTGTCTAGACTATTTTTTATTATATATATTGTTACCATTCTAAAATTTTATAATGGATGAATATTCCACATATATATTCAAAACATAATAATCATTTTCATTACACAATGTATTCTTTTCCCTTCAAAATTTGCATACCACTAATCATTTTATAGATCAATGATATAAAATACTCTCTTTTCATGTCTTTGTAAGAAAAATGGCTCCCATACTGAACTAAATATTTTAATATCAACATGTTTAAACCTGTAATAATCATTTTTTACATCACTTTTACAACCATACATGTTACAGTTGATCATCAGGACTTGAAATTTAGTATTATAAAATTTTCCACATATCCTCAAGAACTCCAAAACATATCATTTTTATAGAAACTATGTTTTTATCTTTTTCCATAAAAATGGAACTTATTATGAAATGACTATTACCCCAATATATTGAATTTTACTCTAGTTATCCTAATTTATTGTGTAATATATGTACACGTGAATATCAGAACCAGAACATGTTATCACATTAAGAGATAGTCCCCCTAACAACAATTTAAATTTTTTATGTAGATATATATGTTATGTATTTCTATTTGAACAATAATATAAATTAATTTTATAATCAATCATAAAAAACATTTCATTTCTTTTCGTATATCATATATTTATTTAAGAAATATATGATTATATGTATTCATTAGCCTCCTCTATATTTTTTAAAATGTATAAATATTCCTACATCTTATCACCATGTGGAATGAACTTTTCCTCCAAACCTCAAATCCATCTAACATCACCATCAACTTTTATCTTTTGATATATAAGGAGTCAAATATGATCCTATTAATAAAAAATTTCACAACATAACTCAATAGAATATATCAATAAAAAACTGAACAATTTATTCCTTCAAATGATTAGTATTTTTAAGATATTCCTTCAAGATTTCAATATATAATTCAAAGGATGCATAAAATAAACAAATGAACATATATTCTTATCTCATGAACTCGATAAATAACCAAATGAACTATTATATCAATAAACATTTGTAGGAAATATATTTCAAATTCAAAAAATATAAGATAAGATTCATTCTAGAAAACATCCACCAAATTTGGATCAAATACATTAATAAGGATAAAATTGAAACATTTACATAACATGATTATAGTGTTTATAACATTTTTTGGAAATATACCATGAGATATGGTATTCTGTAGTTGTTCCATAAATACATGAAATTCATTGGATGTCATACCTATTAATTTATAATCCTTTAATGACACCAAATTTTAAAAAATTGAAGAAAATCACAATCTTATTTAATAACATATAGACAATGAAAACAATTCATATTCTCAAACATTATTATTGTGTGATAGGACATAGGTAAATATGGTTCATTTATTTTTATAATGTGATAATACAAAAAACGTATTTTTGTTGATATGAAGTCTAATATAGCATGAAATGAATATTTTCTCATTCATTTTATGTCTTACAATTATCCAATAAAACTATCACATATGTTTTTCACAAAATTTATGACATCAAAATTATGTTTAATATCCCAAATCCCTAATAAGGTAACTTTTAAAAAGTATGAATGTTTCATCATAATATTTTTTCTAAAAATAAAACTTCCATTATATCCAAATATTAAATCAATAGTTTCACCAAGATCTAATATTCTTCAATAGAAAATGGTTATAATGGAAGTTTATATGTGATGTCCTATATAAAAATTCATTCATCAATTTTTATATTGATAATATTAAGTCCCTTATTTATAAAATAGACATGCTTTATGACCCTTAACATTGTATCCAAAAAAAATTCATATGCCAGATAATTTTTTATAGTGATCATTATCATATCATGAAAAATTAAATACTATTTATTGTATGCATTAAAAACTATAAAAAATGTCTCATATATATGTTTCAAATCATCAATAAATGGATAAATATCAACATAAATATTTTTTCTAATTGTTTTAGTTCTAAATTCTTTAAAATCATCATAACATATTTTATCATTATACAGATCTTTGATGAAAGGTTGTAAACTATGAAAAAACCCTCACCATGGACTTTATTGGATACTTACTATTTGATATTAATTCACTCCAACTGTATAAATTCACATAATTAGATTTCTAAATTCACATCAAACATATAGAATTTTTTTATCAAATCTTATCAAGTGTGGTTAATCATTACCGTTATGTAAGAAACTATCAGTTATATGCTTATTTTCATATCTTATAATCATTTCAAATAAATTGAATTTCAAAACATGCACTTCAAACAATATATTATTGTAAGGTACTAAGTTACATTACTATAATGTTTTATTTTGGTAGATAAGAACGAATCATTGTTGAATTATTTGAATTATTTGAAGGAATTCTTGGAAGAAATTATTGGATTGTAATAAACTGAATAATAAAAAGTTTAGATAACCTTACCTTGTAATTTTTTAGATTTTAATTATTCAACCATTTTATAGTGTGATGTCCCACATTTAGAATATTTTGAAAAATATTAACATTCTTTCCTATAAAATACACAATCATGTGGGAAATCATGTATCTTTTTATAACCCAATATCATTGGAAATAATATTTTCATTAACTTATAATTAGATGTTGGGAACTCATTTCTTTGTGGAAGTGTCTGATTAAATGTTCCAAAATCTCAGATAAACATTTTTCAATTCACCCATTATATTATTTCATGTTAACTAATCTCATAATGGATCATAAAAGTAAATATTTAGAGAAATATTGGAATAATTGTTTCCTCTAATCATGATATAAACATTCAATAGTTTTTTTCCAATGGTTTTACTGCCAGCATCATGAATTAATTCTTCAATTTGATGAATTGTCTAATTATTAATATTTCTATCAACATAATATGATGAATTTTATTTTAATTCACTATAACATCACTAACATGTATAAATATGTATAAAAACATAGAAAAATCAATAATACTTGATTTTTGAGGAATTTAACATTCCCATTTTCAAACACATAATTCATTGACATAAAATCATAAGTAATTATTGAATATTTCATTTATAAAATGTTATTAATTCATCTACTATATATTCACATTCATTAGTTTTTCATAATAAATTAATCCAATTAATATACATTTACATTATAAGATCACAATATAAAATATGAAAATATCTATCATCCATTAAACTTTAATAAATAATTTTTTGTCAAAATTTCATTTAGTCAAAATGATTGGGGATAATGTGGAAAATATATATGATTATAAGGAATTAAATAAATAACAAATGACTATATGAGTTTATTTTATTTAAATAATTAGTTAATAACAATGATTTATGATCTGAGTAATGAAATATAGATACTTTTTTTAATAATATATTTCTTTTTTAAAATACTGTTATAAAACACCTCTTATATTATGTAGGGATCCATCAAGATATTCATCCATATTAATATTAATTTAACCAAGAATAAATATTATTCAACATAAATTGAACATTTTCATTATTAATAATAATATTAAGCTAAATATGGTAAAAAATACCGTTTAAATTAATCATTGACTACAATAATATGAAAAAATATATAAATAATTGATTCAAATACCCAAACACAACAATTTAATATGGGATATATTCATGTAAAAAATCCCTTTTACCATAAAATAATATGAAATCATTTCTTAATATTTATTACTCTAATATATTAAACCGATAACTGTATTCAAATCCTTTTTTTTTGTATAAATTTTCAGCCAAATAGTTACTATATTGTTATATGAACCAATTTTAAAATGTTATTAAAATTAGAATCATATATAAAAAAATATTATTTAAAGTAATTTTTATCAATTTTTATATACATTAAACACAAATAATGTAAGGTGGTTCTTATAAATGACAAGAATAACATAAATTTTTTAATATTAAAAATGAGTTGGTTCAATACTATCATCTAATATTTATTTTGGTAGAAATAAATGAAAAACCTGATTTATTTAGTCTTAAAATTTTGTCTAATTATAAAAATTATATTATGATATATATGAATCTATATTTGGTTGATTTTTTTGTGATAATCCTAAAAATATATAATTTTTTTAGAATTGAAAATGTAAAACATCATGGATATTATTTTTATATATGTATTTATATATATCAGTTTTGGAAATAACAAATAAAAATTCCATAATATAAAAAATTACATAAGTTAGTAAACAAAAAAAATTAAAAAATATAAATTAAGAAAATAAAATAAAATATAGGATAAATTAAATTTAAAAAAAAGTGTTAAGGAAATCATCTTTAAAATTTAATAAAATAAAACATTTGAACATAGCTAATACAAAATTAATCTTGAAAATTAATGTACTTACTCAAAGTTGGTGATAGGATTTACACTTCAATATTTGAGAAACACATTTCCCAAAATGAAAATGAAAAGATAAAAAACATCACTAACGATTTTTGGTGGTCCATATTATGGTTTTTATGTACTAAATATTATTATTGATCATGAAACAATGAAGATGTATGAAATATTAATGATCAATAATGGTGAAAATATGATCGAAATGGAATTAAATTTGATTATATTATATTTAGGTTTCTTAGGGTTCCATGGACTACTAGAATAGGATTTTGAGGAAAAACTATACATGTGGATCATGAATAAATGGCAATGGAAAATATATTTATGATCAATGATAGTACAATGTTGATTATAGAAAACTAAAAGGAATAAAATTGAGATTGACAAAATGTGGGTGTCATTTTTGTCTTTGAAGGACAAGACAATGTCAAAATTTGGAATATATGGATTGCATGTTTGGATTGGTAGTGTTTTTATTGTGTTTCAAAATCAATTTTTATGAAAAAATGACATTGAAATTATTTAATTAGGCATCAATTTTTTTTGATAAAATTGACACGGAAATATATTATTTTTCAAAAAATTTAACATCGAGTTTTAAAGAATATAATTTTAAAAGATCATAAGTAGCACATTTAACCAATTTTTATTATAAAAACACTGTTATAGTTCATTAACATGAACATTTATCAACTCTTTCCTTAAAAACAAATTTTTTAAACTTCATGTAGATCTTTTAATATTGGGGTTTAGAAAAATATTATATTAACTACAATATTATATACAATATCTCTACTAGTGTAAGATTAAGACATACATAGGTAACAATTGAATCATCCATATATGACGCCATCACCCATTTTAATGTTTGAGAAAATATCTTCATCATCCCAATCTTCAAAAAAATAGGAGAAATCATTGCCAATAAAATAAGTAAAATATAGATGATTTCTTTCTAATACACAAAATAATGAACAAAAAATTAGAATTTCTACCAAATCACATGGAGGATCAACCCCATCCAATCAATTGGGGAATGATAAATTTCTCCACCATAAAAATACATTATTATAAGATGAGTTTAAATGAATATTAGTTAAAGTTATCCATTGAATGGACTCACCCCAAATTAATTTGATAACTCTTATAGACTTAAACTCGCCATCTATAATAGAGGGAAGGATTATTTTTTTCAATGATGTATCCCCTTAAGTTGTTTAAATTTGTTTTAAATAAATGAAATTATATTTTATAACTTTAATTTAATTGAACACATTATTATGCTTGTACTACATGAAACACTGGCTTATTTATAACTACCCACACACTACTAGAATGGTGGGATATACCAACACTTTCATGCCAATGGTTTGAGAAAACTGTTGGTATAGTTTATTTTTTCCAATGTTTTGAGGAAACCATTGGGAAATCTCTTATTAGAAAAATTTTTCCCAACGGTCTTCTTAAACCGTTTGGAAATATCCAATTAGAACACTTTTCCCCAATGGTTTCATTGAAATCATTAGGAAATGTCTAACTTTTACCAACTTTACCAATGGTTATACACAACTGTTGGTAAAGAATACCTTTACCAAAGAGTTTTTAAACCATTGGGAATGTTTTCCTCTAAATACATAGAACCTCCAATTCCCTGAATGTGCATGACTGCAGCCTAAGATCATTGTCTCTCTTGAAGGTATCTCATTACCCACTTTCCAAAACTCCTTCCATCCTCTTTAGTCAACACTTTTTTTGTTCTACACTACAAATCAGTGAGTGATATCTTTGTTTTGTTGTTATGATTCTATGATTTTTCGTTTTCTGTTTTGATTTGGATTTATGAATCTATGAATTTTTGTTTTCTGTTTTGATTTGGATAAATTTATGTTTTAATTTGGGGTGGGGTTGAAGATGGGGTGGGGGAGGATGTCGATGTGGGGATATCCAAGTGGGGTGGGGGAGGGGTTGTCTAGGTAGGGTGGGGGAGGGGGCTGGGTTGTCCAAATGTGGTGGGGTAGGGCTATTTGTTTGATTTATGTTTACTGTTTTAATTTGGGGTGGGTGAGGATGTGAAGGTGGGGGTTGGGGAGGGTGTCCAGGCAGGGTTGTCCAAGTGGGGTGTGGAGGGTGTGCAGGTGGGGTAAGGGAGGGGTTGTCTAGGTAGGGTGGGGGTGGGGGGATTGGTTGTCAATGTGGGGTGACGGAAGGGTTGTCCAGGTGGGGTGGGGGGGAGGGGGGCTAGGATTTCCAAGTATGGTGTGGGGGGTAGTGGTGTCCAGGTGTGACGGGGGGGATGGGTTTTCCAAGTGGGTTGGGGGTAGAGTTGTCCATGTGGGGTGGGGGGCTTGGTTGTCCAAGTGGGTTGGGGGTAGTGTTGTCTAAGTTGGGTGGGGAGGTGTGAAGGTGGATGAATCTCATAACTATAAACTCTATATAAATTCTGGTAGTATGAAAATTTATAGGGACATTCGTGATCATTTTTTAGTGGGATAACATAAAAAGTGTTTTATGTTTTTAGTCCTTTTTTATTTGGTGTTTCTTTTGATGCTGATGTTTCTTATTCATACCTATGATGGGAATTTATTTTAGTTTCTAAATTGTTTGAGACTCTCCCACCATGCACAATGTATGCATCCTCTACCATTATTTAATCATTCTGTTTTCACAGCCTTTGAAACCTCTACCCTCATTTAATCAGTGACCTCAAGTTATTAATTCAAACATTCATTCTCACTAGAATGTATGAAATTTATTAATTTATACCCATACTGACATAATTTCTTACCTTATATAGTGTCCAACATTTGGAATATGAGCTTATGAATGCATCAGTTAACCATGATCATATATTCCAATTCTGCAAAGTTTACTGTACTAATATAACATTAGGGTCAATTAAATATGGTTCTCAATTTACATTTTATATTATGTGTCCTTCATGGACAATACTCACTTTTATGAGGGTGGGGTGCTTTTCACTAGCCATGCTGGCATGTGTAGACATCTATAAAAATGTTAGATAAGTCACAAGTATAATTCAGTAATTTTGTTACCATTGACATACTTTATTATTAATCTCAACTTTAAATTTAAATTTTTTTGTCTATACTTTATGAAATTAAATCTTTTTACAAGCCATGAACAACCTATTAGTGTAGAAGCCGAAAATTTATTCACCCATGGGGTGCGCTTAACATGGGGAAGTAATTGGGTACTGAAAGGTATGGCCAAAGAGTTGTCAATATTGAGTTATTGAACATGAGTGAATGATTTGGGATTCCTATAACACATAACGGGGCCTGAGGAATGTGCCTCTTATAGACGTAATGATAATGAATATAAATAAATTTTAATTTAATTTTTCAGTACTGGTTCTTTGCATTATTTTAATAGTTCACTAGATCGACTAGAAACTTCTTCCTCTATCGTTTACCTAGATGTATTTTCTATTAAAGATCAATACTATTTAATTTTTCACAACAAAATGACCTATATAAATTCGTTTTATAGAATAGATAAGATTTGGATGTATGAAACTGATCGGATCTCAAGATATTTTCAAATCAATTTGGAGATCATTATAGATTTTGCATTTCACAATGCATCAGATAGTGGTCGCATACACTTCACATGATCCAATTGTGTTGGTAGACCTCGGTTGAGCCATGAAGAAGTCAGATACCACATAACCAAATTTGGTTTTCTAGAAAACTTCTTTGTCTGCTATCACAATAGGGATAAAATGAAATCTCAAATTTGTGATGATCGAAATGAAAGGACTGGAATGGAGAATTTGTTAGACGTTCGGTTTCTATTTATTCTTTACCATGAAAAAGAAAGGATTTCAACTCAAGAAGACTTCAATATGAGGACAGATGATGCATATACTAAAAATTATGATATTTATAGTGTGAAAAAATTGAATGACGCTGCCATGACTCCAGTATATCGAAAATGCGATAAAATGAAAAAGCTGTAATTTTTAATCTGATTGTTTCATGGGAAAACTATGTATGGGATTTAAAATACAGCAATCGATTACATTCTTACCCTCTTGAAGGATTTAATTTTAAATGATTCAAATATTCCCTCAAACAACTATATGTCATGGAATTTAGTTAAGGAACATGGATTTTCAAGAAACAAAAATTCTTTCTTTCCCAAAAGATTGTAGTTTATTCTCAGAGGAAACCGCTGAATGAAATGATTCTATAATATGTGGCACATCTTGCAGGAAGTAAAAATATGATAGAAAACCATCCCGCATTCCACAGAATGTAATGTAGCACATTCCATTGATCCTCATACTTTTGAATCTTTTTATATCTAATGACATATCAATAAAAATGAGATGCTTGATACAGAGGGAAATAATACTATTGATGAGTTGGTTCATCCTGTAGATGGATTTTCATGGTAGAGATTTGATTCTCTTCAACTTGATTTTATAGCTGATGTGTGTAATGTGAGGCTGGGTCTTTCATGTGACGGTTTTAATTCGTTTGGGCAGATGCTTATTTCGCACAACACATGGGCAGTTTTTATACACATTTATAATATTCCCCATGGTTGTGTATAAAAACCCTTTCACTATCATGATTATACTCATATCTGGTCCTTTTGATCCTAGTATTGATATTGATGTATACATGCAACCTTTAATAAAATAGTAGAAACTTTTTTGGGATGTGGGTGTGCGCACATTCGATGCATGTTATAAATATATATTTCAGATGCATGATGCGCTTATGTGGATGATCAATGATTTTCTAGCTTATGTAATGATGTATGGATAGATCATGAAGTGAAAACTATCATTTCCAGTTTGTATGAAGAATACACGATCCAGAAGACTAAAACATCTATGTAGTTTCAGTTTTATATGACATCGACAATTCTTTCCAAATGATCATCCATATAGAATGAATCTTTTATGATTTGATAATACCATAGAGACCGATGATCCACCTAATAATATGTCTATTAATGATGTGCTTAATGAATTGAAATATTTCAGTTTTTCATTTGGAAAGTGTCAAATGAAATCTAGAAAGAGAAATAATGTTTCTACTGAAACATGTTGCAATTGGAAGAAGAGGAGTATCTTTTTTGATTTTCCTTATTGTTCAACCAATTTGTTACATCATTGTTTAGAAATAATGCGTATTAAAATGAATATATGTGAAAAGTTTCTTTTGGTTCTTCTAAATGTCAAGGGGAAGAAAAAAGATAATTTATGATTTTGGCGTGACTTGGTGGATTGGGGCATCAGACCAGAATTGCATCATGTGTGTATCAGTGAAAATGAATGGAAACTTCTATGTTCTTCTTATGTGATTACACCTACAGAGAAAAAAAAATTTCTGAAAGTATTAGAGACTATTAGAGTTCTTGAAGGCTATTTAGGAAACATATCTAAATGGGTCAAAAGATGAGAGTTGAAGCTAAAATCATTAAAGACTTATGATTATCACGTTCTACTGCATGAGTTGCTTTTAATAGCAATCCATCATCTTTTTTCCAATAATTTAAGGGTGATTGTTATTTGGTTGTGCCATTTTTTTAGATATCTTTGGGCTAAGAAGATGTCCATGTATTTCTTTCAAAAAATGTTGATAAATGCTCCATTAATTTTGTGTGAGTTGGAGAAAATATTTCCTCCATCATTTTTCACATGCATGTTGCATCTAAAGGTCCATATTCCCACCAAAATACATATCGGAGGACCTATTTATTTTCATTGGATGTATCCAACTGAATGAAATATGTACACATTAATGTCTTATGTCTGAACCATGAATCATCCCGAAGGATGTATCGTGAACGGTTACTTGGCACAAGAATGTATGGATTTCTTCTCAATGTATTTTAATGATCTTACTACAAGAATTGACAGACCAATGAGAAATGAAGAAGAACAATATGAGAAAATTGAACCTAGTTTTCCATCACTTCTTCAAATAGAAGGAATTCATGGATCATATACATTGAAGACATTAAGCCATGAAGAGCGGGAGATGTCACATCACACAGTTTTGTTCAACTGCGATTTTTTTGATGAATATATCAGGTAACTAAATTGAATATGTATATCTTACATATATATATGTTAAACTATTCACATTTTTTATCTATATGGAACATAAAACAATGATAAATATAAAGCATGGTTCGTTATCTTTGAGAAGGAGGGAGACTTTCCATAACAAAGAGATTTCTACTTAGTCAAAATTGAAGGTAAAAATATTACTGTTTAAAATAATCATCTCAATTTTTAATTAAATTTAATCATCATATATATAGCAGGTATTGAGTTTTTCTTCTGACTCTGTCCCTAAGGAAATACGTGCTTTGGATTTTTGTCCTAATTCTGTGGTCCGTGATTGTAAATAAATTGTTATCAATGGGGACAAATTTATAGTCACTGAACGAGAAAAGAACATGATAACACAACTTGATGGTTTTATGGTTACTTCCATAACTGATTTTTTTGCTAATGCATCATATAGTGTACTGTGATATGAAAATATGGGTTATTAGGGAGTCGTTCAGAAAATAATAATATTGGAATATTTGTCTCATGGACACGTCATAATGATGAAATGCCACCGGTTTGATTCGATGACAATACAGAGAAAATTTATTGATGATTATGGAATTTCAGTAATTAATATGTCTCACACTCTTGCTACCGAAGAACCATATGTGTTGCCATCAATTTATAAACAAGTTTTTTATATCAAACACCATCTTCGACCTAACTTTGGTTTCATCGTTGAAATAACTCCAAGACATATTTTTGATGATGGTGATGATGGAATTGAAACATTCCCTACTGCCAATAGAACCAATCCATTTATTTATTTTGATGACTCTAATATCTCAATTGTCTGAGTTTATTGTGAACCTGATGTTGTGGTTGAAAATATATAGAATCATTCATCCATGTTCTCAATTATTTTTTTTAACCTTGAGTTGAGTTGTTATGGATGGTAATATTCAAATTGATTTAGTATTGATCACAAATATGTTTTAGCTGACTTGACCGTTATGTGAATTTTCAATGTATTTTGGTTGCATTTTTATTTGAATTGCATTTTATAATTTGGATTGCATTATCTAATTTGGAATTGAACTATATTAAAACCTAGCCAAATAATATTCTAACATGGTGAACATTAAAACTTTTATCATTTATTAACTCCATTCAAGATCTTCTAAAACAATTGATAGATAAATTACCAATGAATCCCCTTATTCCCTTATATATTTATTTTTTTGGGTTACACATTAGTTTCCTTTTTCTATTTAATTACATATTTGTTTTCAAAAGCAAGAAATTCAGCCAATTGAATAAAGAAGAATGAACAAAATTTGGTGCACTAGGTGGTACCGAGCTGCAGAAAGTTAGGGCACATGCAGAAAAAGCTAAAAAATGGCTATAGAGATGGAAGAATTGTCTGTTAGGGAAAACAGTGCATTTATGAAATTTATTGATGTTTTACGTCCAACACTTCCACCAGAGGACAACCCAGATTTTGATGAATATATATGGCGTCAATACGTTCTATATATGGTGCACCAGGTGGCAGTTCTTGTGGTGGTAAAGACGATTTCCAGCCTCACTATGATGATTGTGAGGAGTTTGATGCAGAAGAGGAGGGAGAGGAGGGTGAGGAGGAGGGTGAGGCGGATGAGGAGGGTGAGGCAGAGGGTTATGGAGAGGAGGAGGGCATTGAGGATGGTAGGGATGATGATGAAGACAATGATGACCACAAGGATGAGGGTGATGATGATTGTGATGATAATGATCATGATGTGGGACAAGTTGATATGTTACATTGTTTACAAATATTACCAAGATATGATGTTTAATATATTCTATTTGTTGGTTTTATCTAGACCCATAGTATAGTATTAGAGTTAATTTATTTTTATATATTTTCTATTTTCATGGATGTTGATGCCTTTTAGTGGTTTTAGTGTATCTTGAGCATGTTTGTAGAGTTTTGTGTGTTTGGGAACTCCTCAGACAGTCCCCTAGATAGACCCCAGACAACCCACCCCCACCCTCCTCCTTGGACCCTGGACAGCCCCCCGAACACCCCTTGGATAGCCCCCCAAACAGCCCCCCCCCCACACCCTCCTTCTGGGTCCCCAAACATCCCCCCAGACAGTTGCCCAAACAACCCCGGGACATCCCCCAGGCAGCCCCCGGACAGCTCCCCGGATAGCCCCGTGGACATCCCCATGGATAGCCCCCCGGATAGCCACCCCCCCCCCCCACCCTCCACCCTAGACCCCAGACACCCCCACCCTCATCCATGGACTCTGGACACCCCCCTCCACCCCCACCCTCCTCCTTGGACCCCGGACAGTGCACCAGACAGCCCCTCAGATAGCCCCCCGAAAGCCCCCCCCCCCCCCACCCTCCTCCTTGGTCCCTGAACATCCCCCCAGACACCCCCACCCCCTGGACATCCCCCCCACCCTCCTTCTTGGGCCCCAGACATCCCCCCAGACATCCCCCAGACAGCCCCCTGAAGAGCCCCCCACCCTCCTCGTTGGTCCCCAGATAGCCACCCAGACACCTCCCGGACATCCCCCCTCCCTCCTTTGTGGGCCCCGGGCAGCCCCCCCCCCACCCTCCTCCCTGGACCTCCAGACAGCCCCCACCCCCTCCTTGATTTCACATTCCTTTTTTATTTCTCTAATCATTCAATGTTATTTTGGATTATTCTATTTTTGTATTTCGTGAATTATATGATTGTCTTGGTAAGCTTATTAGCTCATTCTCATCAAAGGCATGTGATGATATGCTTTAAATTGAATAAAAATCTGTGTTGTACATTATCTGTGTTATGTGAATTATTCCTTGTTTGATTTGGTTTACTTTTTAATTGTTAGGATAGGTCATGGGTAACATGTTAAGGACTCATGGGCGGACTCGTCATGCTCATGGAATTTAGACTAGAAATTCCATGATGAATGCTTTGGTGTCAAGGGGACGGCAACCGGGATGGCTTCTATTACTCATGGGTGATATTGGTTCCTTGAAGATAAACCAAGGATATGTCTATTTTTCAAGATGGTAATACCATGGCTTAGGTGATTCCCCATCCCATATGTGGGATACTTGGAAATCAAAGCCACCTAAATTCGAGGCACAGTGTTGCCGAGATTTTGAGTGAAAAGAACAACTGGTATACGTAAAACCTACCAAACACAATCGGATTCAGTTGATACTTTATCACAACGATCCATGGGTAATATGTGACGTGTATAAGTCAAACTCGGCTCAATCTGAGTCGCTGTGTGGTCGGGATCACTCTAAGTGTCTCTCTTTTGTTTAAAATGGATAACATTTAAAGTACATACTGAAAACTGACTAAACATATTATGATTGTGTTGATACTTTAGAATAATGATCCATGGGTCATATGTTATGTGAAAGAGTCAAATTCACCTCAATCCAAGGCACGATGTGGCCGACACTACTCAAAGTGTCTCTATTCTGTTTCAAAAGGACATCATTTTAAGTGAAAACATCAACATGCATACGAAAAGCTGACCAAACGCATTCGTATTGTGTTGATACTTTAGAAAAATGATCCATGGGACATTTTAGACGTGTACGAGTCAATCATGTCTAACTATGAGGTGTGGTGTGGCCTGTACCACTCTAACTGTGTCCCTTTTGTTTACAATGGAAAGGATTATAAGTGAAAAGAACAACTGGGATATGAAAAACCAACTAAACACATTCAGATTCTATTGATAATTTATAACAACAATCCACAGGTCATATGTGATGTTTATGAGGCAACCCGGGCTCATTCCGAGTCACGGTGTGTCTGGGATCCCTCTAAGTGTCTCTCTTTTGTTTAGAATGGATTACATTTTATGTACATATGGAAAACTGACCAAACACATTCAGTTTCCGTTGAAACATTAGGAGAATGATCCATGGGTTGTATGTGAACTGTACGAGACAACCTCACCTCAATCTGAGGCGCGGTGTGGCCGAAACCACTCAAAGTGTCTCTCTATAGTCTAAAATGGACTTCATTTTAAGTGAAAACAACAACATGCATATGGAAAACCAACCAAACGTATTATGATTGTGCTGAAACATTACCACATCTATCCATGGGTCATATGTGACATGTTCGAGTCATCTCCGCCTCAATCCAAGGAATGGTGTGGCCTACACCACTCAATGTTTCTCACTTTTAATTCAAAAGGACATCATTATAAGTAAAAAATAAACAGGCATACGAAAAACTGACCAAATGTATTTAGATTGTGATGATACATTAGGAAAATGATCCATGGGTCATTTGAGACATGTACAAGTCAACCCTGTCTAAATCTGAGGTGTTGTGTGGAGGGAACCACTCTAATTGTGTCTCTTTTGTTTAAAATGGACAGGATTATAAGTGAAAAGAAAAACTGGCATACGGAAAATCGAAAAACCGCATTCATATTCTATTGATACTTTATCACAATGATCCATGGGTCATATGTGATGTGTACGAGACAAAATAGACTCAATCCGAGTCACGGTGTGTCCGGGATCACTAAATGTGTCTCTCATTTTTTTAAAATGGAAAACATTTTAAGTACATACAAGAAACTGACCAAACGCATTTTGTTTCCATTGAAACATTAGGATAACAATCAATGGGTCATATGGGAAGTGTAAGAGTCATTCTCTCTTCAATCCAATGTGTGGTTTTTCCGAAACCACTCAATGTGTCTATCTTTTGTTTAAAATGGACTTCATTTTAAGTGAAAACAACAACTAGCATACGAAAATCCAACCAAACAGATTTTGATTTTGGTGATACATTACTACAACGATCCATGGGTCATATGTGACATGTAAAAGTCATCCTTGGCTCAATTCGAGGATCATTGTGGCCGGCACCATTCATAGTGTCTCTCTTTTGTTTAAAATGGACATCATTTTAAGTGAAAACAACAACTGTCGTATGAAAAGCTGACCAAATGCATTCGGAATGTGTTGATACTTTAGGAAAACAATCCATGGGTCATATGTGACATGTACGAGTAAACCCCACCTCAATCTGAGGCGTGGTGTGGCTGGAACCACTCGAAGTGTCTCTCTTTTGTTTCAAAAGGACATCATTTTAAGTGAAAACATCAACTGGAATATGGAAAACCAACCAAACGCATTCAAATTATATTGATACATTATGAAATTGATCCATGGGTAAATTGAGACGTGTACGAGTCAACCTTGTCTAAATCTAAGGTGTAGTGTGGTTGGTACCACTCAAACTGTGTCTCTTTTGTTTAAAATGGACATGATTATAAGTGAAAAGAACAACTCACATATAGAAAACTGACCTAACGCATTCGTATTTTGTTGATAATTTGTCAAAACGATCCATGGGTCATATTTGATGTGTACAAACTATCTCGGGCTCAATCTGAGTCGTGGTGTGGCTGGGATCACTCTAAGTGTTTCACTTTTGTTTAAAATGCACAATATTTTAAGTACATACGGAAAACAGACCAAACGCATTCAGTTTCCATTTATACATTAGGAGAATGATCCATGGGTCATATGTGACATGTAAGAGTAAACCTATCCTCAATATGAGGCATGGTGTGGCCGAAACTACTCAAAGTGTCTCTCTTTGGTTTAAAATGCACTTCATTTTAAGTGAAGACAACAACTAGCATATGGAAAACCAACCAAACGGATTATGATTTTGTTGATACGTTAAAAAAACGACCCATGGGTCTTATTTGACGTGTACGAGTCAACCCCGCCTCAATCTGAAGAGTGGTGTGGCCAACACCATTCATAGTGTCTCTCTTTTGTTTAAAATGTGCATTATTTTATGTAAAAAACCCTGACATACAAAAAAAAGACCAAACGCATTCGGAATGTGTTGATGATTTAGGAAAATGATCCATGGGTCATATGTGATGTGTATGAGTCAACCATGCTTCAATCCAAAGCGCATTGTGGCCGAAAACACTCAATGTGTCTCTCTTTTGTTTTAAAAGGATATCATTTTAAGTGAAAAGATCAACTGGAAAACGGAAAACCAACCAAATGCATTCATATTTTTTTGATACTTTAGGAAAATAATACATGGGTCATTTGAGACGTGTATGAGTCAACATCGTCTAAATATGAGGCACAATGTGGCCGTTACCACTCTAATTGTGTCTCTTTTGTTTAAAATGGACAGGATTATAAGTGAAAAGAACAACTGGCATATGAAAAACTGACCAAACGCATTTGGATTCTATTGATAAATCATCACAATGATATATGGGTCATATGTGACATGTAGGAGCCAACTCGGGATCAATCCAAGTTGCGTTGTGGCCCGATCACTCTAAGTGTCTCTCTTTTGTTTTAAATGGACAACATTTTATGTACATAATAAAAACTGAAGAAACACATTCGGTTTCCATTTAAAATTTAGGAGAAATATCCATGGGTCATATGTGACATGTACGAGTCTTCATCGTATCAATACGAGGCGCGGTTTGGCTGAAACCAGTCATAGTGTCTCTCTTTTGTTTAAAATGGATTTCATTTTAAGTGAGAACAACAACTAGCATACAGAAAGCTTACCAAACAGATTATTATTGTGTTGATACATTACCACAATGATCCATGGGTCTTATGTGATGTGTACGAGTCAACCCCCCTTTTATCTGATGTGAGTTATGGACAAAACCATTCATAGTGTCACTCTTTTGATTAAAATGAACATCATTTTAAGTGAAAACAACAACTGGCATACGAAAAACTGGCGAAATGGATTCAGAATGTGTTGATGCGTTAGGAAAATGATCCATGGGTCATATGTGATGTGTAGGAGTCAACCCCGCCTTAATATGAGGCACAGTGTGGCCGGATCACTCTAAGTGTCATTCTTTTGTTTTAAATGGACAACATTTTAAGTACATATGGAAAACTAAACAAACAGATTCTGATTGTGTTGATACTTTAGAACAACCATCCATGGGTCACATGTGAGGTGTATGAATCAACCCTGCCTCAGTCTAAGGTGTGATGTGGCCAACACTACTAAAATTATCTCTCTATTGTTTCAAATGGACATCATTTTAAGTGTAAAAATCAACTGGCATACAGAAAACCAACCAAACGCATTCGGATTGTGTTGATACTTTAGAAAAATGATCCATGGGTCATTTGAGATGTGTACTAGTCAAACCCTTTCTAAATATGAGGTGCGGTGTGGTTGGTACCACTCTAACTGTGTTTCTATTCTTTAAAATTTATATAATTATATGTGAAAAGAACAACTAGCATATGAAAAACTGACCAAATGCATTTTGAATCTGCTGAAAAATTAGGAAAATGATCCATGGGACATATGTGACGCGTATGAGTCAACCACGCCTCAATCCGAGTCACATTGTGGCCATCACCACCCAAATTGTCTCTCTTATGTTTAAACTGGAAGACATTTTAAGTACGTATTGAAAACCAACCAAATGGGTTCTAATTTTCTAGACAATTTAGCACAATGATCCATGGGTCATTTTTGACATGTACGTATCAACCCAGCCTCAATCCAAGGCTCGGTGTGGCCGACACCACTCAAAGTGTCTCTCTTTTAGTTATAAAGCACTTCATTTTATGTGAAAACAATGACGGTAATATGGAAAACCGACCAAATGCTTTTAGAATATGTTGATACATTATGACAATGATCCATGGGTCATTTGTGATGTGTATGAGTTATCCTCACATCAATCCGAGGCATGGTGTGGCCGGTATCACTTTTGGTGTATGTATTTTGTTTAAAATGGGCATCATTTCTAGTAAAAAAATCTGGTATATGAAAAACTGATCAACATTTGACATGAATTCTGAATTCCACATATAATTATCATCTATATTTTAAATTGAATTCTAAATATATAATGTCTGTTTATAATTATGTTATGAATTCTGATTTAATTCTAGTTGTATATACTTCCAGGATGCATTATATGTTAAATGTGTATGAATTTGTTCTGTATATGTATGTGTTAGTTGTTTATTATAGGTACAATAATTGTATATGTATGTGTTAGATGATTATTGTAGGCACAATAATTGGAAATAATGGGGAATTGGAAAGGAGAGGTAATGGAAACCTGCTCTGTGCCTGCTGTGCAAATTGCAGGCTGCTGTACAATTTGCACAACATAGGCTATGCCAACGGTTTCAAACCGTTGGTATAGGATTATGAGTATTTTTTTACCAATGGTTCTCTATGAACTGTTGTTATGAATCCATTCCCCACGGTTTAGAAACTTTTGGGAAAGAAGTCAAATTGTTGGTTGTCCCAACCGTTCAAGACAAACTGTTGGGAAAAACTATCCCAAAGGTTGTGCCAAACCGTTGGGATGGGTTCATTTTTTCAACCTATCCCAACAGTTCTGTGTAAACTGTTGGGAAAATCGTTCCCAATGGCTTATTTACGAATGGTTTGCAGAACTGTTGGTATAACATATACCAACGGTTCTACAGGCTTTCCCAACGGTTCAGAACCATTGGGAAAATGTCCATTTCCACCATGTTTTAAAAAAACCATAATTTATTACAAATATAGTTATTTAAACACTACTATTATATCATCAGCTTCAAAATAAGATATATGAATATTACTAAATAATTATTAACAATTAATTATAATATTATTTATAATGAATTTATATGGATAAAAAATTCTTCCTTTTTGTTAAAGTATTTATACGTTTCTAAATATTATTTTCTCAAATGATGGTTTGTATTAATTGTTTTGAAAATTTAAAAAATAAATTTTTCACAAATTTAGAAAATTAATTTGTTAAAATAAACTTTATCATTGAAATTAGTAATTCAAATTTATATTAGGCTAATGATTTGGTGTTTTTTTGAAAATATTTATTTTTAAATGAATAATATAAAATAAAAAACATTAATTAAAAAAAATCAATTTATATTAATATATATATTATATATTAAAATTTTTAAAATTAATATTATTCAAATTATTAATCTGTTGATAAAAATTAGGTCATCAAGAAAAAATTTTATATAGAAATTAGATATAAAATATTATAAGCTTTTGACCATTTACCCTTTTAAACCATGCATTCTCATAAAGTCTTTGGGATTAATTTTAAATTATATTTTTCCAAATATTTGAATTATATTTGAAAAAATAGATTCCATGTTTTTAATCAGAATAATTTATATTATCTAAAAATTTTATATACATTTTTACCAAAATGAGTTTAAAAAATAGTAAAAATTAACTTCATGGTTAAGGTAAAAATGAGTTTACCTATGGTTTCAAAACAAATAAATAAATATTAAAAACAAAAAAAAACATTTCAAAATAAATTATAGAAGTATTTAGATTTTTTTCTTTCTATCCTTTATAATGGACCATTATTGTATCCTTATGACATGAAATAAATGTTGTTATATTTCATTCTTTCCCAAAAATAAAAGTACACATCACACATCAATTATAAAATTCATGTGCTTCTCTTATCCTATACACACAATAAAAACCATTTTTATTGTCTAATACATGGAAAAATAACATCCCAACACCCATCATATTATCTTATAATCATAATTATTTGTTTAAATATCACCTATAGAGGATATTGTTAAAAATATTAAGAGATTACAAGAACACCGGTAACATTATTCAATGTGATTTTTTATATTATTTCTTCCTCCACCTCCAAAAATTATTATTAAAACATGATGCTATAATAATGTATGTCTCTTATATATATATATATATATATATGTTTTTATGATAAGTTTCTTACCAAAATCCATCTCTACTTCCATCAAATGGGTTATGAAATCATCTTTTGTGTATATATCGGATTGCCGCATCCTGAACGGATATTGTTATTTTATCCATTACCACCATTCAGTGATGGGTACGATGATGCAACTAATATATATATATATATATACTACATTGTTATACCTCTTTAGTGATCACATCAAATATACCTTTTAACTTTCTTTTCCATATGGGATACAATAAATTTGTTCATGTGTAATGTGGACTACTGCCTCACGAAGTGATGTGATTTTACTTCTCGAATGCTATAAATGAAATATAATAATTATAACCTCAATAAATTTATTTTCGAATATTGAAATAATAATTATATTAATTAAAAATTTATTATTTCTAAAATATGATATATTTGTGTGTGTGTATATATATATATTGTTTTCAATAACAAAAAGATGATAACATCATTTGTGTATCTATGGACTACTACATTCAAGAAGCGATGTGACTCTCTCTCTTCATCACCACACCACATGTATCAAATTTATAAGTAAATGTTTTAAAAAAATATGCTAATATACTCATTCTGTAAATATAAATCATTACCAACTTCCTTTCCATAATGATCATTGAAATTTTGAAACTTTACATAGGCGTACATACGACATACCATCTTTATGACCATAACATACTTCATTTATCAAAAAATAATATTTTATTGGCATTAAAAGTATAATTAATGTATAAATATTATAATTATTTCATGATTTTTATACTAGATATTATGGAGAAGTGATCAATGTAATAGTGCCTAAAATAACAAATCAAAACATATATGAAAAAAAGTTGATATTACCCAAAACAATATATTAACATGGAATTGACAATAAATGGGTAATTAAAGGATGTAAGTAAATATTATATGGTATGTTATTAATAAGTATTGTGGTCTAATATATTTATAATAAAATTGGGTTTATTTTTAGGAGGTTTGAACATGTATGTTGTCATTTGAGACTTATAGTAAATGATTTTTGTCTCACTTTCTACTTATGTGAGACACATACCATATTCAACAACAATTTCACTTATATGGGTCTATACTACCGATGAATGTTTTTTTAGGAATATTGTATAAACATTTATTGGTATTTAGATATATAGATGATGATCCATCTTTTATTGTGTTTATAGTTCAAAATTTATCAAATCGGTAATGGATTTTTATAAATTTTTAGATTTTGAGACTTATGGTGATGTTATAAACCTATACTATATTATGAGGTGTATATAGAGCCCCATTAACATGTAATATCATGAATTTATTTATCCTCATGATATTTGTATTTTAATTTAATGAAATCCTATCAAGGGGTATACATTTTATTATTAACAATATTATAAAGATATAATGTTACAATCTCATCATTTATGGTTGTGATGGATCCCTTGGCAGTAGGGAGTGTAGAGGTAGGGTTCCCAATGGTCTTCAGTGCTTCTATGGGGACTTCAGGTGGGATCCCTTCATCCACTTGTGGTCCATCTACTGTGGTGTGTGGCGGTTTGAAGGGGAACAACAATGTAAAATCCTTCAAGGAGGCAGTCTGTGGGGGATCTTTGGAAGATGCCCAAGGGATGAGTTTTATTCCCCCAATTCAGATTATATAGAGTAGAGTTGAGGTCTTGGATGGGGCACTGGTTGTGGTGGTCATTAGTCAGGAGTTGGATTATACAGTAGAGTTTCATCAGCTAACACTGTTTGCAAGGTTTGGTCTAGGGAATCTGTTGTTGGATATGTTAAAGGATTTTGGGGAGTCATGGTTTCTTCATCATAGAGAATCGATTTCTGAGTTACCGAGGTTTTCATTCTACATTAGTATTTAGTCTAGGGACGATTTTGTGTGTCCATGGTCGAGGGAGGGGAGATGTTGTGGATCCCATTAGTTTTCCCTTTCAAGGTGGCCTAGGGAGTGTCACTATGGAAAAGAGTCATGCATGGGTGAAGTGTGGATAAAACTACCAAGGATACCACTGCCGATACATAATCTGTCGATTATTAAGGTGGTGGGGAATGCATTGGGGCGTTTTATATGTGTATATAAAAATAAATATAGGTTTATAGACTCATGAAATCCAAGTATCTATGTTTAGATTATTCATAAAATGAAATTTCCTCTACCTATTTTGATATGATCCCTAATGGGAATTGTGTGGTGGATACAATTTGTGTTTCAATCACCTCCACGGTTCCATTTAGAACGTGTCTTTAAAATTCATGTGGTGGAGTTATTTAGAAAAGGGAAGAAGAACTTTTGGGCCCTAGGAGTCTATCAGGTATCTCATCCCCCAGGGGCTGATCTCGTTCTTGTGATTAACATGGAGGTACTGAAGGGGTAGCATGTCCATCCAGATGAGGCGAAGTCAGCGAAGGTCTATCCATCGTCATCTTCATCGAAGGGGGTCTAGGAAATCATCACAACAAATGTGGGAGATAATTCAACTAATGTTAGATTCGGGATGGGAAATAAATCTTCTTTTTTTAAGGGGCAGGAAACCAGAGTGTTGTCAGAGGTCATCTCAGTGCCTGATGTGTTACTATTTGGGTCTAGGGAGGTTGCATTGGCATCTTTTAGACATGGTTCGTTTGATATGATTCCTTTGGCGGCGTCATCCCATTTTTCCAAAGGGAATTAAAATGCGGTCGAAGATTTTCTGTTAAGATTTCCTCGTTGGTTACCCCCTCCCTTGTCTGAGGATTGGGAATCATTGATGTTTTCTTCAGCCTCGTTGAAGATGTCATTGTTGGCGACATTATATGGATCTGTAAAAGTCCTTTTGGGACCATCGAAGAGGGGATTTATAGATGGTGGAGAAATAATTAGTCTCATTGTTTAACTGTTCAAAAAGGTTTTTTCTCGTATCCTTGCTTCGAGAGGAGATTCTGCCTTCGACACCCCCCGTAAGGTCCAGTAACTGATTCTATTGGATAATGTAAGATGCTATCCTGATGAAGAATAATGTCTTGGTTCTAAAGTGGGGATCCCCATCTAAGGAACATTCCCTCCTGGTGACATGGTCAATATCTAAGGAGGATGGATTCTTGTATTTTTTATTATGTGTTTAGGTAGCAATGGTCGAAGTGTGGGGAGTTTCCTTCAATAATGGAATTAGTGATTATATGGAATGATCAGGGTCTATGGGAGAGGAGAAATTCTATTTCATTTCTTCTGAACCAAGAATATTTAGATCATCAATGGTGGTTGATATGGAACCCAAAAAAGCTCATATCAAGTAAAATGGTTTTTCAAAGAGGGTCGGGTTTGGGTGTTAATTGTATGGGCATCCGGTGAATAAGCATATATGGGTGTTTTGGGAGAAGCATCTTCTAGTGGAGCTTCTACAGGTGAATGAGCAGTGTATTACTGTAAAAATAGGGTTCAGGGGTATGGATTTTTTTTCTCCATTTTTATGCTAGTAGTGATTGTATAGAAAGGTGGTGCTTGTGGTATTACCATGCAACCTTTGAGGCAGATGGTTTTCCATGGTTTTTAGTCTTGGAATTCAATGTTATGGTTTACATATCAAAAAACAAGGGTGGATCAATGGATTATAATCAGGGTATGTGGGAATTTAGTAACTTCATTTCTAGTAAGGGTCTCCTAGATCTGGGTTCTTTGGGAGTAAATATACACAGTGTCATAACTAAAGAGGCGATATCCAGATATGGTTCAGGTTGGATAGATATCTAAGAAATATTCATGGCCTTAAATCCTTTTTCAGTTTCTTATTCTCGTATATGTATTGGGCATTGTCGTATCACTCTCCTCTCCTCATGGAAATTAATATGGGTAGTGTGGTCACTAAGGCATTCATTTACACAGTGTATTGGCATAGTAGGGAGGGGTTAACCCAAATGATGACGGACCCATGGGAGCAAGAGATTTAGGGATGGTATTTGGAGGGAATATCAATGAATCTTAAGTGAATGAATGTGGATATTAGTAGATGGTCCAGAACTTTTACTCCAATAGATGACTCTATGAAGATTATTCAGGAAGATATTGATTGGTTGGAAGGTGCGCTTCAGAAAAAATGGGATGATATAGTCTTTTTAAGATTAGGTGTCAAGAAAACCATTCTAGCTCAACATTTGTTTGAGCTAGAGAGGGGCCTCAGGCAGATATCTATGGTGAGGTGTCTTAGGGAAGGAGATTGGAACAGTGCATTCTTCAATGATTTCTTGAAGGAGATGATAAATTCAACTGTGAATATCAGGCTCGAAGATTGTTTTTTACTTATAATGAAAATTTTGCATGTAGGATGGAATTAGAACACATATAATGGTTTCTTGTAGGTGATCAGGCTGCGACTTGGTGTGAGGATTACGTGATTAGTGAGCAAGAGGACTTCATATAGAATATTACCAGTAGGCTTGATGGGATGAATAATGACATGTTGAAGTATTTACTAGTGGGTGAGGAAGTTTGGGAGGTGGTTAGAATCATGAATCTAAAGAGTTATCCTGGGATAACTCGTTTCTCAAGGGGAATCTACGTGATATGATGGGGGTTTGTGGGCCATCAATTATCGAGGCAATTCCAGATTTATTTCAAGGGGTGCTCTGAATAGGGGTTTGTGAGCTTCCAGGGTGGTGTTGGTCCCAAAGATGAAAGATCCCACTTCAATTGGTCAGTGTTGACCCATATGTCTATGAAATGATTCCTAGAAGATCGTGGCAGGTCTACTGGCAAAGAGGCTAAATATGGTCATCCTAAGTATTATTCCAAAGAACAACATGGGTTCGTCCAATGTTGAAGGATCCAAGGGGCGGTGGGAGTGGCTCAATAGTTATTGGAGGATGTAAAAAAGAAGTTAGTGGGGTCCAATGTTTTGATACATGTATATATTGATAAATAATATGATAAAATGGAATGGATTTTAATAATTTAGCTAATGAGTAATCTGGTGTTTCATGAAGGGGTTTTCAATTTATGTTTATGTTTCTTCTCTTCACTGTGGGTCACTATTTCTCTATTGGGGAAAGGTTTTGGATTCTTTAATATGGTTAGGGGTATGAGTCAAGGGTATTCGCATTCCCCTACCATGTTTCTCATTGCTCAAGAGGCCATGTCACAAAAATTGTATACATGGCTGATGGATAGGATGCTTCTGCCATATTTATCGTAGGCATCAGATGGTTCCTACTCTCATATTATGTTCTCTGAAGACATGCTTATTATTATTTTTAATGGAAGGAGCTCATCACTAGTCTATTTTATGTTGATTATTGGAATATATGGTATTCTATGTGGCCAACAGATTATTTCTCAGAAGTGTAATGTCATTATTTCTATTAAATGTTCAAGGAAAAGAGAAAGAAGCATCTAAGAAATTCTGGGCTTTCAAAAAAAAATAGCTTCCTATGATGTATCATGAGGATCCCATTTCTAATGGTCAGGTGAAAAAATTCTTCTTAGAGGTAATAATAAATATAATGATTGGGAGAATTTATTTGTTGGAAAAAAAGGTTTTTATCTTTTGGGGGCTGTAAAACGTTGATCAATAGTGTGATTTCTTCAATCTTGATACATGTCTTGTTGATCATCACTCCACATAATGAGACTATATCTTCTATGTAAATGATTATAAATATATTTCTTTGAGATTCAAATGACATTGGAAGGGATCATTGGGATTTTTGGGATGGGATGGATAAGCTATTCCATGAAGGAGGTGTTATCCTAAGGGATTTAACCGTATCCATGCACACCATTCATGCTTGGATTGCTTGGGACTTCCTTGTGGGGACATTTATGTGGGATAAAAATATGAGAATAAAATATGGAAAGTATTGGTAGGAATGGGATAGAGGAAAATTATCCAGGTTGGGGAAGATAGTGGTGTCTCACATTGATATTCTCCAATACTATTCTCGGTGGATGGCTGGATATGGGGGGTTTACATTTTTGGATAGATAAGTGGCTTGAAGAGAAGTTGTTCTTCCCAGGCTATCCAGGTCTAGAGAATTCGGTGAGAGAGGTCTACCAACATACTAGGTTCTTGGATTCCATTCATAGATCATTACAAAAATAATTTTTCAATGATGTGGTTTTTTTTTTGAGGAAGATGATCATTTTTCCTTCACTGATGCTCGATCTGGGTGTTTTAATAGTCATGACTATTGGGATCTTATACAGCAAGTGGGGAGCTGGGATGAATGGGGATATCATCGATGGTGTAAGGAGGTTCCCTTGAAGATGAATTTTCTCATATGGAGGGAATGAAACTAGGCCCTTCTTAAAGAGGACAATATTCAGAAGAAAGGGATTCATATCGCGTCCGGGTGCTATTGTTGTACTAATACTCAAGTTGAGTCTATACTGAAATTGCACTTCAAGGGAGAATGGGCATGATGTCTCTGTTCTATGGTGGTTATATGGGGTATGTAAAATGTCGCTTGAAATTATTTATAATATTTTTATGTGGACCAGTTCTCGGGAGAAGAACAGAATGGGATTGAACAACAGATTTGCATCATATTGGTCATTGCGATCTTATGGTCTCTCTGGGAGGCTCCTAATATTGTTAGATGGGAGGATCAGTTATTGGGAACCATAGTCTTGGTGAAAATGTAAGGCCTTCTTCATGAATTAGGCTCATTCCTAAAGGGGGGACTAATTCTATTGTGACCTGCAACTCTCTTAGCAGACTGGTGGTTCATTCGAGGTTACAGGGACACTGGGTAAGATGGAAACCTTTAGATAATGGACTGAAACTCAATGTGTATGGTATGTTCATGAATTTGATGATGTGGGGGGAGAGATGATGTGGGACATAAGTTGATTTGCGTAGGTGACCTTTAGCAGTTTTCACAGTCTGGGAATCTCATTGGGTGTTGAGGGAAAGTCGTTACTCACAGGAGTTATGTTATGAAAATGGTAGTTGTTGACAGTTTTGGATGTGGAATCAGATTGAAGAGTATTAATTAGGACCTTACAAGGGAAATTCTGGGTTCCCCAGTGTTTAAAATACATTGTTTATGGTTTCTTCTTGGAGATTTGTTGGGGATGTTTGGTTTTTCATATTCCAAGGGAGTCTAACTTTGCGGCGGATTATCTTTCTCAGGGTAGTAGTCTTGACAACCCCTTTTTGGTCTTCTGGAGAGTGGGGTTACTTCCTCAAGAATTTATTGGTTTTATTCTTTGGGATGCATTAGGGCTTTATCATTTTAGACCGTCGTTAATTTGTTTTTGTTGATGGTTAATATTAGAATAAATAATAAAATTTTAATCAATCTCATCATTTATTGGGATTATTTTGTACATTGTTTCTTATGATAATATTGTATGATCCATCTCCAAATAATATATTTAATTTTCTTATACACTGGTTAAGCCATGAGAATACAATTTTTCCAATAATTTGACTCTCTTCTCATACACAAGAGTTGAAAAAAAATATTTTTCTCGGAAATCATATTTTTATTCAAAACACCAAGTTCATACATGACCATGTTATCTATAAATATTTTCGAAAATGTTTTTATCCATTTAAAAATTATAGATAAAAAAATTATTGATTCTTTTATTTTTTTAATATATTTTTTGAAGGAAATATTCATGTACTTTTCCCAAAAATACCTTTTTCGCCTTTACTGAAAATGCTAAAACCAATTGTTTTTTGACATGTAATACCTGGATAGAATTTCTCAACATCATGAACATTATTTTATTTGTATAAAAAATTGTAATTTTTTCAATACTATTTTCAATGAAAAGAAATTTGAAAATTATTTACGCATTAAAAATGGTTTTTCAATGTGAAATGATTTATTTTAATCATGAAATTTTTAAAATAAACTTGAAATATTATTGTATTATTTTTCATGTTTATTTTCAATGAAAATTATTTTAAAAATATTTTTAGTTTTAATAAGTTCATTTAAGATAAATTTTATATTTCTCATGAAATGTTCCTTGTGATTAATTTTTTAAAATACATTTCTATATAAGATGACATCCTTTGATGCAAATTCTGATTTGATGGGTATATGAACCAAAGGTATAATTATTACTATTTATCTGAATTGTTTATGATAAATTTCTTTTTTTGAAATATTATTCATTCAATTGGTTATACCAAAATAAAATTATTATGAAACCTGTTTCTTTTTTCATCAGTTAAGTTATTATGACATGATGAAATGATTATAAATCATGAGACTTTTCTGTAGGTAATGATATAAATTAATTTTTATGAATCTCATTTCATTTCCTTTGTTATGCAATGATGATTTAGTTTGAATTTTTTGAAAACATAAATAGTGTTTTCAAATTGGTAAGTGGTGACCTATATCCCCATCTAATGGATTCAGTAATTATTTGAATCACATGAGATAGAAAATAAATAAATTTGGATTGAACCTTGTTTAGTAAGATGAATTATTCATTATGATGGTCTTGGGAGTAATCCATTACTACTATAATGGTTTAGGGAGTAAGACCATTCCATTAAGATAGCATTGTAAGTGTCCTTTTACAACTATATAAATGATTTTATATGCATATTAGTATGCCAAAATTCTATGTCTTCTTCAAATGTTATGATATCATGGTTTATGTTCATTTATTTCATTATGATTCATATATTATAAACATCTAATATATATTACATTATTTATGATTGTAATATTTTATAATAAAGTTGTGGTTTTCAATTTTATGCTCATATTATCATTCCCTTATGATCATGTTATGCTTACATATCCTTCTTATTTTCCATTACTTATCATGTTAGCTAACCCTTTATTATGTTTCCATTTCACATGTTATATATAAAGGTTATATGTTGGTTACATATATTAATATTACATAATATTATGATACTAATGGGTGAAAATTATTTTCATTCATTAAATTATAATAATGTGTTATTGTTATCCATATACACTAAACTTTTATGGTCCTCAGGAATGTGTTACTCTGAGGTATATAATGTTAATATAATGAGATGTAATTTACATTTATGAAATTATAGGGTCACTATAATATGTATCATAGGATAAGTTTTGTAATAATTTGAAAGATAGGGTGTAAAAACCACAACAAGACCTAGAGGACTGGACTACGATAATTCTAAAAATGATTCAATGTTTATAAAACTTTCTATGATTTTTGGTAAATCAAGGCGAATGTAGTTTCCTAGAAATTAGGTCCTTATCTATATAATAAATTTAGATTTGGCTCTGGTACAGAGCTACCGAGAGGTAATAAATATGGAAACTGGTGAATTATATAGAATCGATCATCACTTATTAAATGAAAATGGGTATTGTTCAATAACTAGTTTGAAACTCCTGCGGGATACTATTTTTACATTCAAAAAGTCATTATGAACCATAAATAATGATTAAAATAGATGATGGCCATAAATGAACTAGGATAAAGCTAATTTGTCATATATTAAATAAGTTTTCATGATTTAGACATCTTATATATAATGTTTCAGGAATATATGGTCCATCATCATTATTATTTTTTCTTACACTATGCTTTATGTTTATAGTCAATTGGTGGAATGTAAAAAAGCTTGGTAATGATGACTGTGATAGAAAATTCAATTGTTATACTCTATAGAATCCAAACATTATGTTATATAGAATAAAAACAACCATTTCTATAATTAAAAAACATTCTCAAGCAATGAATCAAGATGGAATTCCAAACAAACAAAGGAGGGAACAACATTCATTGCATCCTTCATGAGTAAATTTAATACTTCTCGGAGTGGGTCTTTTGATCCACTAGTAAATGAACCATTGACTATGAAAACATAAAATACATTTTCTATCATTTGGTGTTTCGAAAAAGAAAATATCATTTTGGTTTTCTATAACATGGAAGGTGAATATGATCAATAGTAAACTCTTATAAATATTATGGGGTCTCATAATGAAGTTGAATCAATGGATTTGGAAGGGTTCAATAAATTATTTTCCAATAAGTTATTGCATTATATTATTCATAATAAATGGATCAATAATTTTTTTTGTAAGTTAAAAGCATGATGATTTTATTGTTTTCTATAAAAAAGTTCTTAAAAGATTTGTGATGCATGATTGTTGAATTATCATCTAACTAAAAGCAAGGTTGATCGATTATTTAGTGTCTCAAAAACTTGTCTATAATGTTTTCTTATCCATAACATACTTATGTAGATAGAAATATATTATTTAATGGTCTACTAATATCAAAAAATAGATTGGTGTTACATATCAATTTTTTATATTAGAACAGAAATATGGAATTAAATAGAAAATCTATAAACCGTGGACATAAGTAGATGATATTTCTATTATGGTCAATGTATGGGATTAATCATAGAGGAAATAATATTTAGGGAACTGTTATTTTTCTAAGGTATGGACATCAATAAATTTATTACGATGATATAATAATATGTTGGTTAATAATGAATATAGATAGAAATAAGCACAAAATTCACCACCCACATTCTAGTGGTTCAAATGAAATGAGTATATGAATTATGATAAAAAACAGCTTTATTTGTTGGATAGTGATTATTATCTACATTGAAATCCAAATTAGATAAGATACAAAAGAAAAATATCATGTGATAAATCTTTTAGAAAAGGTTTGGGATAACGACAAGTTGAATAGTACCCATTCCATAAACTCTAAAACATTCAAGGTATTATGTGACTATGGATCATCCGATTTTTTATATTTAAAAGTTTTTCTAATGATATCAATATTCCACCAAAATTATTGATGTTGAATTTTTAGTTAAAATTTCTAATGGTATGATCATCACATTATAAGTGTATAATTCTTCTCCCATTGAAATGGGTGGGAACATGCATCTATAAAACATTTAACTCTTCCTATAGTTGAATCTTATGTCATGATAGGAAGGGATTGGATTTATATATATAAACCCCACAAACATATTTGAGGAAGGGAAGTAATGTTTGATATTCTAAGCAAAGCTATGATATTATATTAATATTACTATAAGTATAAACATCTATTTGAGATTACATCCATTATATGGTTCTTAATTCTAATTCATAAGGGTTTTTTTATCTTGAATGGTTGAGAATAAAAATGAAATCAATGATATTTTTATTGAACGTGAATTTCTTGATGTCTTTTCAGAATAGTTTCTTATCCATCCACTAAAATGTGAAGTTGTTTTTTAGTAGAACTGGTACATGCTTCCATCCCAATTTCAAAGAATCCATATAGAATATCCTGAATTAAGTTGTAGGATTTGAAGAGGAAAATCTAATAAAATCTTGACAAGGGATTCATTTTGTCAATAATTTAACCTTGGGATTCACCTAATGCAATTGTAAAAAAATAAATATTGAACAATATAATAATACATTGATTATAGAGAGTTGAACAAGATACCTATCAATAAGATTTTTCCTCTTCACTGTATTGATGACTTGTTTGATTGACCGCACGGATCTCAATACATTTCTATGATTGACTTTAATTGTGGATATCAAAAATTGAGTGTCAAGGGGGATATATACAATAATTTTTTTTAAAGTTATGCATAATAAGAATATATATGGCTGCCATTTGGTTTTACAAATTCCTCTTTTAACTTCATAGATTTAATAAATAATGTCTTTTGATATTACATTGATTAGTTTATAGTAGTCATTATAGATGACATTATTATATATTCTAAGATAAAGGGGGGTCATTAATATGACTTGAGTATATTACTATAGAACCTAGATAATTATATACTATATAAAAAATAACTATAAATTTTATCTATAAATGTTTCATTTTTGTGTTATATATTCTCACGGTATTGTTTGTCAATATATCCCTCAATGAAAGAGGCTATTTAATGTTGTTCTAGACCATCCATGCTGACTTAGACCCATAAATTCTAGGTTTAACTTGATATTATCGATGTTTATTCGAATAAATCTCCTCAATAGAAAATATTTTGACCATGATAACTAATATGGGTGCAAAGCTCATCAAGGCCGATGAATATAAGGAAATATTAATGGAACTGTAGTGAGGATTAGTTAGAGAAAATATTCTTACATTACCATGTAGTAGAGAAGTGTGTGTAATACATAGTGAAAAATACATGAAGGGATTTGGATGTTTCATTATGTTTAATTTCATGGTTATATCTTATCCTTAATGAAAATTGAATATGCAAGAGAAAAATTAATGAAATCATTATTTGGAGTATGTTTTGATTTTTTTAAATTGAAGATATGGATGTATTACCTTTATAGAGAAATTTTTGATATATATACCAATGATAAATGTATAATGTATTTATTCACATATAAGGAGTTGAATATGTACCATTGAATATGGTTAGAGCTTATTAAATATTATGACTGGTCAATACATCGGATCCCTAGGAAACAAAACAAGGATGTCGATTATTCAAGTCAAAATGATCATTCAAGTGTATCCAAAATTAAGATTACAAGAAATCCAATATTTCTACATTTTAGAATGATGGATTTTGAAATCCAAAATGAATGGTAAAAATAATATCATATCAATTGAATATTCATCCTTATATCTGTGTGATGAATAAAAAGGTGCATAATAAAAATGCAGAGATGTAAAAGAATATTGTAAATGTTACTCAGGTTAATCATGATCACGATTGAAGAATATGGTTTAAGAATACCATATTTATTCCATACATACCAGTTTTGGAAAGGGATATTTTAGAAGAATCTCATAGTTCTACACTCTCAATTAATCTTGTAAGTATGAAGATGTATAGAGATTTTAATGAGTACTTATGGGGGATGAAAAATAGAGTCATTATAGAATTTGTATCTCAGTGATTAGTATGTTTGTAAGATAAGGATAAATGAAAATAGTCTAAGGTTATGATAAATTCATTTCCCATACTAAAAATTAAAGGGGAAAATATCACAATGTATTTTATCATTGGACTCTATAAAACATCTAATGGGAATAATGATATATGGGTTGTAGTAAATAGCCTTAATAAGTCTGTACACATAATCACTAAAGAGAATAATTCATTATAGAACAGCTTCTCATTTTACATATTATTGATGTATTATAGTTTTTTGGAGGGGAACATTCTATTATGTATTATTAGGATCTGTGGTTTACCACAGTGTTTTTGAAAATGTAATCAATATGATCTTAATACATTTTGGAGTTTTAGTTGTACACATAATCCTCAGAAATATGGTCAGTCTAAGAGAACAACTCATACCATAGAGTACATGTTGAGATATTTTTCTTTTGATTTCAAATGTGATTGGGATGAACACTTTCCACAAGTTGATTTATATGAAGACAATTTATTTTACTCATGAACGTAGATGGATAATTATAAATATCCCTATGGAATGAAATATAATGATCTGACATACTAGAATGATGTTGGGGAAATAATGTTGTTGCAACATGACACAATTGAATATATGGTAGAGAAGGTTAAATCCATTTAGTGAGATCTCATGTTAGACTACAGTTAGTAGAAACATTATTCTAATAATCTTCGTTGTGGTCTTGAATTTGAATTTGGCGATAAGGTGTTTCTAATACATTCTCAAAATAAGAAGTTTATAAAATCTAGGAAGAAAATGGAATCTAATCGCTAGGTATGATGCTGCCTTTTAATATCTTGATCATATCAGGACCATAGCATATCTCTTGGATTATATATCAGACCTATCTAATGCCCATGATGTGTTCCATGTATATCTATAGAGTAATTATATACCTAAACATTCACATGTACTGAACATAGTGGTCATACCACATAAGAAATATTGTTCATATGAAAAAAACTAGTAGATATTTTTTATCATATAAATAATATTCAATGAAACAAGAACACTCACCACATCAATACTTTATGGAAAACCCAACTATTTGAGGATACTACCTAGGAACATGATGACATGACGAGGCTGAAGTATACCCCTTTATTAGTAAAAGTGTAATAAATTTTCAGGTGAAAATTAAATTGGGTTTGAATGTAACACCTTTATTTTTAATAATTTTTTCTAGAAAATTAAATTTTCTTTTATTTAATGTGTTAAATGATACAAAATTTTATTATTTCATTTCAAGCAACACTAGGTTAGTATGAATTACAAAATACACTGAGTTTTAATAAAAACACGATATATTATTAATATAGTAATTCCTACATAATTCTTATTAAATATCAGTTAAAATTATCAATGATAATATGAATAAATACATTTTAAATATTAATTATATTGGTTGTACAAAATGAATATTTATTTATAAAAAATTACTTGATTTCTTCTAATGCCTTTCCTTGTTTTGAAAATACTATTTTCTAAAAAACATTTTATTTCCCTTTGTGAAACATATTAATAATATTTTTTTTACACTTTTATAAATATAATATTATTAAATGGAAAAAAATTCACTGTGTAAAAATATCTATGGGTGAAATTTTTGGGTTTTTTTAATTTATATTTTTGGATCAGTAGAAAAGATATCATAAATTTAATTGAAAATTTACATTTTGTTTAATAAATTTGTAAATTAAAATTTTATTTATCATCATTTTAATGTAAAATTAGTTCAATTATATATCCATTAATCCAATTTCTTTCATATTAATCAAATAAATATTAAATTTTGATATACAAATAGTGTAAACTTATAAATAATTTCTCATTAAAACCAAGTATTTTTATGGAATCAGTGGGATTAATTTTAAGTAAAATTTTTTCACCTAACAAGAATTTTTTAGGAAAAATGAATTCAAATTTATAATCATAATAACTAATATTATCTAATATGTTTAATTTAATTTTTTCCCAAAATGAATACAAGAAATAGTAAAAATTATTGATTTTGGTTAAGGTGAAAATGGGTCTTGTGGGGATTAAACTAAAAAGATAGGGGTTAAAAATTAAAAAAAATCTTAAAAATCAATTTATCTACGTATAATGTACTTATAAAATCTGGTCTTGATATTTGTATTTTTATTAGATCCTTATGAAATGAAAAAAAAATGTTGGTTTATTTCATTCGATCAAAAATGTACTTGTCTTCTAGTCACCTCCCTTATGAAAGGCCACCCCTTATCCTATCCTATTTTCAACATAAAATCATTTATTTTACAAAATTACATTCAAAAATCAATTCTAAAATGCCTTACTCTCATTATTTATTCCCTATTTTGGTAATAAATATAACATAGAAAGGACTTTGGTCAAAGCCTAAGGCGGTTACTCGAAGAAAAGGTTACATTATTCAACTAGAATTATTATTATTATGTTACTCAAACTCCTACAATTAATAGTAAAACATAATGAAATAAAAAAACTCAATATATTAAATATAATAATTTTAAATTTCTAATGATAATTTCCTAATCCCATATCCACTTCGATCATATGGTTTATGAAATAAATATTTTTATGTACACAGAACTTCCACCACACGGATCAATGTCATTTTTTCCATTAAGTACTCTCGTGGATGGGAATGATGATGTATATAATGTATATATATAATATTTATAACATTATTATATCTATAGAGTTATTATTTCATATATAAAAAAAATACATTTCATTTCTTAAGTGATAACATGACGTCGATCATGACAACGACAGAGTACTGCCACACGAAGCGATGTGATTTTTTTTCCACAAATACTTTACAAGGAAAACAATAACTATAATGTTAATAAATTTATATATATTATAAATTAAAAACAATTGATATTAATGACATATTCATAATTCAAAATGAATAATATGTCATTTTTTATACTTTTAAATCACTATAAATGATTACAACAGTCGTGTATGTGTCGACTACAACCATCATAATGTGATGTGACTCGTAATTTTCATTACCACACCACATGGAATATATGTAAAATTAAAATTATAGGAAAATATGTAATTTATAATATTATTTTCATTATTTTATATAAAAATATTACTTACTTCTTATCTGTAAAGTTTGTTGAAAAATAGGAAGGTTACTAAAGTGTGTGTATGACCTACCGTGTCAATGACTGCAATGTACATCATTAAATAAAACCATAATTACTTATTGGTATTAAATATATAATTGGCTATAAATTTCAAAATAATTTCATGATAAATACTCTAAATATTATCAAACCATGGTAAAATTAAGGTGATAGAAAATAAGAATTCAAAGCATGTATGAAATGAAATGGGGTTATTACTTAAATCACGAGTTATACATGGAATTGGTAATAATTGGCTAATAAAAGGACATAATTAAATAATATATGGTATTTTAAATAGATTAATTATTCTATACTATATTTATAATTAAAATATATTTAATATAAAAGTTTTTTTAACATGTACTAAGAAATTCAAGACATAAGGTAAGGGATTTCATTATCACTTTTTACTTCTCTGAGTCACATTCCATACTCACTGATTATTTAATTTATGCGGTGTATATAAATCCAATGAATGTATATTATGATGAATATATTTAATATAGTGGGTATCAATAGTCTAGTTCAAGATATCTATTTTATGGGATTTTAGGTGAAAATGTTACCAAAGCAGTAATTCAGTTTTATCTTTGTTCTCCTTATTCCCGGTATATAGTTATTTTATAAACCTATACTATTAAATTAGGAACTATACATCCCCTAAAACATGTAATATCGTGAATATATTAATTTTTTTATATTTTATTTTTTTAATAATATTCTTTAATGTTTATTATGTTTTAATGTTACCAAAGTGGTAAATATTGTTTTATACAATCTCATCATTAATTGGGATTGTTTATAAAAGTTTTTTTATGATAAACTATTATTCTCCATATCTCATTAAACAAATTATTTTTTATTCACCACTATTTGGGACAGAGTAATAAATTTTTTCCATTATTTTTCTCTCATCAAGTACTCAAGAGTTTAAAATAATATTTTCAAGAAAAAAAAATTTGTTCAAAATCATTTTTCTTCAAAACCAATTTTTCCAAAAATATTTTGAAAAAATGTTTGTATAATTTTTTAAATGATTTATTTGAATATTTTTACCCATTTTTTAATTTTAACAAATATTATTGAAATGAATATCCGTGTCATTTTCTAAAACAACACAAATTTTTCTTTTGCTGAAAATGTCAAAGTAATATTTTTTAATCATATACCACATGAATAAAATTTCATGAATCATGGAAATTATTTATTTTAATATTGATGAATAATATTTCATGGATATTTTTAAATAAAATTATTTTAATAATTTTTCATGTTTTCAAAAAATTCTCAATGTGAAAAGGGTATTTCCATGAAGAAATTTCTTAAATGATTTTTAAAGAATCCATTATATTTTATTGATGTTTTATTTCATAAAAAGAAATTTTGAAAATATTATTAGTATTAAAAAGTTATTTTAAAAAATTATTCCTCATGAAAAATTACATGTGATTTATATTTAAAAATCAATTATCCACCTAATATGAAACACTTTGATGTATCTTACGCTCTTTTGGTGATATAATATAATGTTACCATTATTATTAGTTCTCTAAATGGTTTATAATGAAAATATTTTTATGAGACATGCCTCTTCTTCCATGGGTTGTATGATGATAAAATTCTATTAAAACAATCTTATTTTTCCACATGTATTGATATAATGAAATAATGAGATGATAAAGAAACATGTATCTTATATATAGTTTATATTATGACGAAATGATTATTATATACATTTAGTTTAATTAGTTAAGATACTATTAATGTCATATAATCTCATGAAAGAAATAATTATGGTTTTTATTATGACATGGTTAGCACCTATATCTCTATCCAATTCATCGGTTATTTGTTTATATGGAATGATATTTAATAGACTATAATAGGTAGTGAAATCAATTAACTAATGGACTTTCTCTGACATTATGGAATTTAGAGTGACCCTTTACTACTATTATTGTTTGGGGAGTAAACCCATTCCATTATGATAGCCTTAGCTGTGATCCTTGACTACTATAGAAATGATTTTCAATTATTATGTATATTCATCAATTTTATGTCTCATGCTAATTTTATGCTCTCATGGAACATATTTATTGATTTAATTTTTATTATTTTCTTATGAACTTCCAATATTATTACATGACTCAAAAATAATATCTTTGATATGCATGTTATTGTTCTAAGTTGATAGAATCATATTCCCATAACATTATGTTCATGGAAACCTTATGTATCTCTCTTGTTTACCCCTGCTAAGAGTCTGAACTCACCCTTTCGTATATTTTATTACCCCATTTTATGATGAAAGGTTTTATGTAGGGTATTTCTTTGATGAATTCTAAATGGTACATTATCTATTAGAGACATTTATGGTTATTTAAAAAATTAAAAGTTTCTTCCTAGTCTCACAAGACACTAAACTGTTATGTTCCTCATGTATGTATTTGTGTAATTTATTTAACATACATATAAAAATATGTTATATATATGTATGAAAATCCAGAGTCTCTATAAAGATGTTTGAGGAACATTGGGTCAAACCTGAACGTCTTGTTTGTGAATTTATTTTGGTGAGGCCATATATTCTAATGAAGACAAATAAGACACTTCAATGATATCAATAGTTTCAAAAAAATATGACTAATAATACATGGATCGTTCAAATTAAATCATTATTGAAGAATGAAATACATATATATACAGTTATCTAAAAAAAATTATATGATCTATATTTCAAATCATCCCAACCCATAAATTGGAAAATAACACTTAGTTTCCACTTGGAGGGGAAGCCATCATTTTAGTTAGAAGTGAAATCCAAATACAATACATGGGAACAACAATAATAGGGGGACAATAGACCTTTCACCAAAAAATATTATTTACTAAAATTATGGCCTATCATGTCATATAATATATATATATACTTGAATCTCATAAATTATATAAATAACTCGATTAATTCAATAAATATTCCATTATAATACATTAAGAGTTTGTGGTTGATGTTTTAGAAACCCAGGTGTATCACATGTAAACTAGTTCCACTATGTTCCACACAATCATTTCCACCAAAAACAAATACAATGAACCAACTGTTTCTAGGAACATAAGGGCCTTGTTAATATTCTGTAATCTTGATGATATACACATCTATATGATATTTGATAATATTTATTCTTTTGTTAATATTATAACAATATAAATTATCAGATATTTGGGTTGGGGTGAGGTCAATTTGAATCCATCAAAAATGACTATTCATTAATATAATAAAAGAGTTGACAATAAACATGGTATGATCAAACTCAGAACCAAGATGAAAAATAATATATCTCACTTTAAATTTATTATGGTTGACCAAAAATCAGAATTTAGATTATTTCTATATTGTTTTTAGCTACAATTTTATGTTATAATACTACCAATATACCATCAATGCCTCATATATGATGTGTATAGATAGACTAGAGTGATGTATGGTAATAATTACATTGTTAACTCTTATGAATCTTTGTATATCGACAAATGATTCTTCAAAAGAGTTTTAAATAAACCAACAATAGAAAATTCCATCTAGATGAATTCTCATAATGGACAGTATTTGACACCCCATGAACACTTCTGACAACCAAAAAATTTAATAAAATATATTAAATTATTGAATTCATAAATATTCAGTTAATATAGACTAATAAGATCATGAATCCTAGTTTATTTGGTTAATTGAGTACATATTCTAACAACATAAAATAGAAATAAAAATATATCAACTGACACTGTAAAAAAGGAATCTATATTTTACTATATCTTATAAAACTTCACAAGATAACCTGGGGATGTACATAAGAAATAATTGAGGTATAAATCCTTGTAAGTGAATAATAAAATAATTATATGATTGAAATAATACATTTGAGTAAATAAAATGGTTGAGGAAATATAATAGGGGTTAGAAACATTAATAAGAACATAAAATCATAATATAAAATGATAACATAAATAAAATAATGGAATTTAGAAAAAATATAAAACATTATATCATTTCAATAATTCAAGGTTAAAATTTGAGATATAAATAAATATGGTGTTTAGGATAACCTCCCATGAATCATTATTGAATTACCATAAGAGAAAAACAGTACCCAATTCATTGGGGGGATATATATAATTCCATTCCCAACCATTACATTCATATCTTGTATATACATAAGTTCAGCACATAGGTCAAATAATAAAAGGATGTCATTGATATGTTTTAATCCCATGATTATGGAGTATGATTTATATAAATATGTTAATAAAATAATGTAAGGATGGTTGAATACACTATAGATGCATTTATCTTAAATGTGTATGGGTTCTCAATACACAAAAGTTTTTCATGCAAAATGGCCAGATAATTCCAACTGCATAATGGGGGTAAATAAAGATTCATGTATAGGATTAATTAGAGTATAAAGTTATCAATAATCACTTGGAAATTATAATTATATTAATATTTATTTGGAAAAAATACAAAACTAATTATTTAGAAATAAAAATGAATTATATTATGAATTTTATAGAATAAATAGAAGTACGAGAGAATCCCTTTACCATGAGTAATTAATAATAAAAGAATTTCATTAGATTTTGAAGATAATTTGGGAACCTTGTAATGGATATACATGGAAAATTTAAGAGTAAATTACATCTTGAGGGGGTTTTAATGAATTGTAATGTGGGGGGGGGAGTGTTTCAATAGCTAAATAGAGAGAAATTATTTATTAATTTCTGAACATAGGTTTTTTAAATATATATATATATGATAAATTCAACATAACCACAAAACATAAGATATTTTTCTAATTTTTTCCCTAATAGGATATTATTACATTATTTTATAATGATAAGAACAAAAAACCATAAAATAATACCCTTGGTGAGGTAGAAGTGAGTCGTTATTATAAAGAATTTATTTCAAAACCTCATAAAATAATATCAGTTTAGAGTATTCATTATTTGTTTGATAATTTAGTCAAATAAAATCTAATATATTATTTTAAATGGTTAGAATATATTTGGTCATGGATACTCTATATATTATTTTTTAGATAACATTTGGGATTTTTTGATTTTATATAATGAGATTTTAAAAAATATTTTATTTCTATATAAATAAAATTTCATTGATGGATTTTGATTCCCACTACTTCAGGTGAATCTTTTTTACTTGAAAATCTATGATAATATTTTTCAACACGGAACACATAGTTTGTTTGTGTTACACAAGAAAATAAGTTTTTATAAAACCATGAAATATTATTAATATAGTTATTTAAAAATGGCCATTATAACAGACGGGGTAAACATTGAGATATAAATAATAACTAAATAAATAACTTTTAATTTTAATTGTTTTATATAAATCAAATATATTTTATAAAAAAGTATATAAATTTTTAAAAACTCATTATGTGTCTCAAAAATACTATTTTCTAAATTAAAAATTTTATTCATTTTTAATAATAATAATAATATTAAATTTGGAGACTTTTTTTAAATGAAAAATAAAAATAAAAATTATTATTTAAATATTTGATTCAAAATTATTTTCACGTGATGCTATGGGAATTATTTAGAGTCTCATTTTTCAGGAATTGTTAAAAATAATGAATTTTAATTAAAAATGGACTTATTATTTAATTAATTTAAAAGGAAAAATTTTAGTTATAATTATATTTTAGGTAATATTATTTCAATAATAATTCCGTTATAAAAATTTTGGTAATTATTTTCAATTTTGTTTTGAATTTATATATAAAAACATTGCGAATTGTTGAAAATATTCTCATTAAAACCAACCATAATCATTTCTCCTATGTGATTATTTTTAAATTTATATTTCACATATAGGTGAACTAAATTTGTAAAAATCGGTTCCATATTTTTAATCATCGTAATTTATATTAATTAATTAGTTAAATATTATTATTTACCAAAATTTATAATAAACTCACTAAAATCATTTACAATGATTATTGTAAAAATGTGTTTACTTGGGGGTAAACAAAAAATACAATGGTTATAAATAAAAGAAAACATATAAAAATCCATTAAAAACTAATATTTCATTAATATCCCTTCTCTTATTATTAAGGATCCATTTTTGTTGCACTATGACAAGAAAAATAAATGTAATTGACAAATATTTCACTCAATATGTTTAAAATATTCCACTCAACTCACTTAAAAGAGAACACCCATTCTCCTCTCCCCATTACAAATTCAAACCATTTTAATTTAGACAAGGCCTCGCTAAATAACATCAATAATTAATTCCCCACATATTGTTAGGTTTTTTTTACATAAATACATTCTAGGGAGCCTTTTGGTGACAACCAAAGAAATAAACACGAATAAGAGGTAATGTTAATCGACAAGAATTTAATTTTATTTATTACTGAAAATCATTCAATTATTATTATAAAATTACAATATCATATTCTCACTATCATATATATATTAAGATGTTGTCATATTAATTTTTAGAACTACAACTATCCCTATATACATTAAATGAGTTATGAAATCATCACTCATTTGTATAACAGACTACAACCTCACAACCTGATGTCATTCGTTTCTCCATTAAGACCTCTCAATCAGTAACATATTGATAAATTTAATGATTATTTGTGATATTTATAATTTTTTTTTCTTATTTTATTATTAATATATCCAAAAACTTTATACATTCCATTTTTTGGAAATATAGTAACATCGATCTTGTGTGCGGTATATTACTTCCTCATGAAGAAATTTTCTTCTCTCACTCTTTACATGGAAGGAAATAAATATGGGGTTATTTAAAATATGTGTTATATATGAAATAAAAATGATTCTTGATTTAGACCATATAATTTAGCTATACTTCATTTAATCTGTTAAAAAATGAAAACAAAATTTCTACATATGTACGACCCACTTCTTCTATGAATGTTGAATTTCAGTATCTATCAATATATTTCATAAATTAATATAAATAATATATATGATTCTTATATCATGGAAAATATATTGTTATTATGAAACCATGATAAATATAAGAGGAAAAAATAATAAATCAAAACATACATGAAGAAAAAATAGGTTATTATGTTAAACATAACTATAAAATTGAATTTGTAACAACCATGTTTTCCTAAATTGCTTGAGAAGGAGGGGGAATGTTAATTTCAATTAAATCTTATCCCAATGATGCCAATGGTTTGCATTAAATATTGGAGGGCTTGAATATAGATTAGGTAAAACATTCCCTTTAAGAATAAAATAACTAACCAAACAATCTATAATTAAAATGAACCACAACATGATTCATGATAAAAAATAATGAAAAAAATTTTCATTTATCAAAATTAGACAAATACCATGTACCACAACAATAGACTACAATATCAAATGACACAGTTTAAGACAAAACTCAAAGACCCTAGTGACAACTCCAAGCTCCAAACATGCCTTATGCCTTAAATCCACAATACTGTCAACGTATAAAAAATTGCTACTAAAGGCATGAGATATTTTAAATTTTACCATATCTCAATAAAAAATCATCTTCAAATCAATAAATTGAAAAATTAGGGTTGTGTGATGAAACTCATTAGATTTTTTCAAATGACATACCTACTCACACCACTAGGATAGTGTTGGTCATGTATTGTCACAACAATACTATTTAATCATTGATAATTTTGATGCTCACAAATAACCTTGTTTTTTTTCTAATGAAGTTTTAATGAGTATTTTTTTAGGAATTTTGTTCAAATCAAAGGAAATATAACATTACAATGATGAATGTATATAATATTAATGCTATGGGACATCCCTACATTATGTAGATGAACGTATGGAAGATTAATTCTCCGCGACATCCCTACATTACACAAATTAATGTATGGAAGATGAATGGTATGTGACATCCCTATGCTACAAAACATAACCCTATATTGTGTTCTCAATGGTACTGATTTTTTAAGTCGTGTTTCTTATTCAAATCAGGATGAATGATTTAATTAGAGTTAATGACTGATTCATAGATCATTATGATATATTTTAAATAACCCTTTTTCTCAGACAACTACTTCAATTATTAAAGGATGTTCCTTTATGATTTGAATTCTTACAGTTAATTAGTGAAGAATTTCAGATAAGAAATATCAATGGAAATCACATGCTCTATTTATTCTTTATAGATCTGAGAAAAATAAAATTTGAATGTAAGTATTTGTGAATAGTTATTGATAGGGATAATATTTTAAAGTGTTGATATTATAGTTGATCAGATATTGATCCTCTGAAAAAGAGGAGAATTATTCAATGTACTAATCATTCCCAACCTCATTCTGTTGAAATTTTATTAATGATCATTGGGAAATAAGGATATCTTCAGACTATTCATTATCAAATATATTTCTTTTTGAAGAAGAATAACCATCAATTGTCAGTCTCTTACTATTGCAATAGTGAAGATCAATTTTACCATTTTATGATTTATTTCCTACTGATTAGATTTTCGACTTCTCGTACTCAGTTGTTATGAAGTATCAGCTTCTCAATCTAAGCTGTGGATAGTGGATATTTATTATAGAACAAGAAGATTTTTTTGTTTTAGTCTAATTTGTAAGGGTCTCAACTCCCAGAACTCAGTTTTAGATTGAAGTTCAAGAGATAAGAGGACCTATTCTAGTGAAATAATCATGCTCACAAAAAGAGTGATTGGTGGAGTGAAATATGGGATCTTTGGGCCCCGAACCACTATAATAATTTCTGTTCTTTATTTATTCATATTCATTTCACATCTTCATATAGAAGAACAACAGTGAAAATATTCATAATTTCCAACAGGATAAAAAAAATATGAATTGTCAAAGATAATATAAAAAAACACAATTCACCCCCCTCTTGTGTTACTTTGTACATTCTGAGGTAACAATGGGTCTAACAAGAATCTTTTTTTGATAAAGTTATAGCAATATAAAGAGTATAAGAGTTGTACAAAGATGATGGAAATGACTGATCCTGGAGAAGAAATGTCAAATTTGCGAGCTCTATATTTCAATGGTGAAAACTATAGAAGCTGGAACTCATTGATGATTATATATTTAAAGAATCTAGGATATAAAGTCTATTCAAAAATCGTATCCCCTTACCAAATTCCTAAGAAACCAGAGATTTGGAATGCAGTTATTGAAGCAGATTATGATATGAATTCAAAAGAAATGAATTCTATTATTTGTGGTCTTGGACTCGACGAATTCAACCATATATCATAATGCCTATCATGACCCGTCCTCGGGGTGCATGCCATGACTACCCCACGCCAGCCTTCCATAGGCCAGGGGCTGGCGACTAGAAACAAAGGGATAATCCCAATAAAAGAGAAGGTATTGACTTTTTAACCATTAACACACACACATTCTTAAAACAAGAAGTAGAGGCAACAACCAAAAATAAACACTAAGTATAACTGGAAATAAAAGTAAGTGGTTAAAGGAAAGCGGTTGGAAATACAAGCCCAACAGTAAAGTATAACTACAGAAAAGTAAACAGAAACTACAAAGTCGTCCTCTGGGAATCCCACCAGAAGGGTGGGTACAGATGGCCTCCTCTACACCTATGGTCCATTCGTCCGCTCCATGTATGTCCCACCAAGTTGTCCACCTCCAGGTATCATCCTGCTCCACAACACACTACCTCAATCAGTGTTGTCCATGGTCTGCAACCAACACAACGAAGTGCGGCAATTTACTATGCAGGGGAGAGTATAACGATACTTAGTAGGGACCCTGATTCCCCTAAAGGTCTCCCAGAATCTAAAAAGGATAAACCACAAAAGGAAAGATACAATCATGAAGTATCAAATAACCATACATAGTTATATTCCCATACATATACCTATGTTATCAACCACAGTTCAGCTCCAAATATCAAGCTCAAACAAAACCAGTACACATATGAAAAATAATGTCAATCACATTGATGATAATGATTAAAAGTCAATACTCAGCTCACACAGGTATACATCTTTCATATCATGATAGAAATGATCAGGTGTAGTCACTGATTCATCTATGCTGTCAATCCCACATAGGATCTAAGTATAGAAGTCTTCACTATCAAACCCACGTAGGATCCAAGTACAGAAATCTTCACTATTGAACCCATGTAGGATCCAAGTACAGAAGTTGTCACTATCGAACCCACGTAGGATCCATGTACAGAAGTCATCAATGTCGAACCCACGTAGGATCCAAGTACATAATTTTCACTATATAACCCACGTAGGATCCAAGTACAGAAGTTGTCATTGTCGAACCCAAATAGGATCCAAGTATAGAATTTTTCACTATCGAACTAGGTAGGATCCATATACAGAAGTCTTCACTGTCGAACCCACGTAGGATCCGAGGACAGAAGTCGTCGCAGTTGTAGTCATCTCTAGGGTTCCCACACACTGCATGCTCGATTCTGGGAGGGTCCCCAACTCGAGCCATGTGTCGATACATCAACTATCACAAATTCTTGAGTTGATGTATCCCATAGTTCCCTCTCATCAAAAGTAATCCAACGCGACAGACGGAGCGTCAATCGGACGCTCGGTCTGAGAGTTATTATCATATCCGTTCCAGGGGCCCAGTTAGAATTATGCTCATTCCAAACCCAGACTTTTTCCAAAGTTTTCCCAAACTCACATACAGTATCGAAAAATGACCACCTCATCGTGAGGATCCCATTTCGGCAGATGGCGCATCAATCGGATGTGCGGTCTAGATGATATTCGTGTTTAAGTGTAGCGGGCCAGGTCCGTCAAGCACAGTGGACTGGCGGGTCGGTATGGCCTATTATGGCGGGTCCGACCCGGCAGGGGGTCAGCCTGGCCCGATGGAGGGCGGCCCACCCAAGGACCCGGCATGGTGGGTCTGACCCGGTTAAAGGTTTGGTCTGGCCCGGTGGGGTGTGGGCCGCCCGCATACCCAGCCTGTGGTTGCAGGCCGGTTCGGCTTGCCCGGTTGTTCTGCGCGGCGCCACCCCTCCATGCTGCATGGCCAGCCGAAGCCGACCAGTTTTTTCCTGCGTGAGCGGCCTGCGCAGTGGGTCACTATCCTCCCACTCGACGCCGCAGTTTCTTCCTCCAGACCGAGAGGTGGCCTGCCTGTTCACCCGCCGAAGCATCCCACCAATCACGGGCCACGTTCCACTCCGTAGAATTGTGCCGCGGTCTCCTACCCAGCTGGCCAAGGACGGTCAGTTCATCCAGCAAGCGGCCCACGGGTTCGGGCTGCACCTCTTCCACGTGGCACCTGCGGGTGCAGTGATACACCATCCCGGTCGGCAGTAGCCAGACGGTTCTTTAGCCCAAACGGCTAGCGGTTGCGGGATGCGGTTTTCCCCCACGCAGCTGGTATGTGGCTGCGGCTTCCGGTTTTCATCTCTTCTGGTCACCACCGCCTCCGGTCGACGTTCCCAAAATAAGCACGAACCAACGGAGGGTTGTGTCGCCGTGTTCATTCGGCTCGCTCCCTCTACGTTAGGCGATATCAAAAAGAAGGAGATAATCCAATTCATACATCAAGAATGAGATATAATTTTACTTACATAAAATTATACAAAACCTCTACCTCCATTCAAGGATCCTACGTCATAGTCACGAAAAACGGTATTGCAGAAGATGGACTTCGATTTCGTTGACATTGAGGTACATCTGAAGAGGAAGCGTCATTGTTGGAGATGTTCTTTGTGGACGACATCTATTTCATTAATGCGGATGGTGATCATCGGATAAGTTCTTCACGTTCTTCGTGGGAGATGTTCTTCATGGAAGAACACTTTCATTCCAAATTCCCAAAGCATTCCAAAGGTAAAAAGTCCAACCAACATCAAATAAAAATAACACACCTATTAAAAGGATGGCTTAATGAATTCAAATATATTTGAATTTATTAATTTTAATCTTATTAATTTAATAGATGGGTTGGATTATTAAATGGACGGAAGGAGTTGAAGAGGCTCTAATTTAATTAAAAGGAGAGTTGGCACATCAAGAGTGAAGTTCCAAAGTTAAAGAGGTTATAAGGAGTTAAAGGGGGAGTTGAAGGGTTAGGGGCTCGTGTGGTCCCCAACACACATTATCATCTCATGGGAGGTTATGTGGGGTGTGGGCCCCACCTCCAACTCCTCATTAGAAGAAATAACCACCAATTAAAAATAAAATTGTTTAACACAACAATTTTATTTAATTTATTATGAATTCCCAAATTATAACTTCTACTCTCGACCAAAAGGAACTCGGTGCTACGAGTTCATTGGTGTCCTTAGTTTTCAATTTTGAGCACTGGTTCAAAAGATAGAATAACCTACATGTATATTTACTGAATGTAACCGAACAAAACATCAGAAATAGATTTCGGGCACACCGGGCCTCAGAATCAGGCTCTGTGGGAAACTGAGGACTCTAAAATTCCAAAGAATTTAAGAAAAGAATTTCCTTGAATTTTCCAGGTCTCTAAATTACCCCCACTTCAGGGATTTACATCCCCATAAAGCTACAACACACACTAGGAAAACAAAAAGGGGTATTGATCACAGATCTGAGCCTCCCACTCCCATGGGATCTCCTGGACGTTCTCGTGCTCCTAGAAACTCGCACCAGAGGAATTGACCGTCCACATAGGACATGCTCCTGTAGATCCTCAATCTCCACTGGGACCTCCGTGTAATTCGCCCCGTCATCGATGTCCATCTCCCCGTGGTCAATGATGTTGGACAGGTCTTGCACATATCTCCTCAGTAGAGTTTCGTGGAAGACGTCGTGCAGCTGATGCAACTGAGGTGAAAGTTCTAGGTGGTAATCCACCTCTCTTACTTTTCCAAGGACTTGGAAAGGTCCGATGAATCTTGGAGATAGCTTGAAACCTCGGCCAAATCTCCATAGACCCCATCGAGGTGAGACACATAGGAAGACGCGGTCTCCATCCTTGAACTACAGTGGTCTCTGTCTCCTATCAGCTTATGAATCATGTCTGCTCTGTGCAGTTTTCATTCGCTCCTAGATGATCAAAACCTTATTCGTTGTATCATGAACCATCTCTGGTCATACAATTGCTGACTCCCCTAGGTCAGTGCAGCACAAAGGTGATCTGCATGGTCGGTCATATAACACCTCATAAGGGGTCATCCCAATGGTGGAGTGGTAACTGTTGTTGTACGCAAACTCCACCAAGGGTATGTGATCCTCCCAGTAATGACCAAAGTCGAGGATACATGCATGAAGCATGTCCTCAAGAGTCTGAATGGTCCTCTTAGTATGACCATTCTTCCGAGGGTAGAAGCAGGTGCTCAAGCAAACTTGCGTGCCAAAAGCCCCCTGTAACATCTTCTATAGCCGGGAAGTGAAATGATCATCTCGGTCAGAGACGATAGTTGATGGAACACCATGAAGCCGTGTGATATCTAAAATGCAGAGGCATCCCAGGATCTCTACTAAGCCCTACTCTCTGATCGGTAGGATGTGCGCCGACTTGGTGAGTCGGTCAATGATCACCCATATAGAGTTGTTCCCTCTGGATGTATGTGGAATTCCCGTCTTGAAATCCATGGATATTCTGTCCCACTTCCACTCGGAGACCTCTACGGGATGTACCAAGCCAGCCGGTACCTGGTGCTCTGCCTTCACCTGCTGACAAGTGAGGCATCGAGAGACAAAATCTACTATTGCTTTCTATATACCCAGCCTCCAATGATGTCATCTGAGTTCTTGATAAATATTCACCACTCCTGGATGTGCTGATATAGGGGAAGTGTGGAACTCCCTCAACACATCCTCCTGTAATGCAGCTGGTACCATGGTACGTCCTCTGAAGAAGTTGATGTGCTCCCCACCTTTAGAAAACCCATCATGTGGATACCCTGAGTATATCTGAGCATGTCATGTCTCACAGTCAACGTCTCCACGTTGTTCCTCCCTAACTCGCTGAAGGAGTGGAGGAGTGACTGTAAGAGACTGCAAAAAAGCTACTCCATCTCTATCCACAAACAATATTTGCAACGCAGCCAGCTTCACTATCGCCTCTCCAAGCAGTTGAATTCCCGATATCCTTCTTAGATCAACTTCTAAAACGTTCCCCTTACCATGAGTATAGACTATCTCGAATTCATAGTCATGGAGAAACTCGAGCCATCACCGATGTCTCGGGTTCTGGTCCTTCTGCGGGAAGATGTACCTCAGACTCTAGTTGTCAGAGTAGATTGTAATGTTCTCGCCCATCATATAGTGCTGCCAAATCTTCATGGCGGAGACCACTACTACTAACTCTAGGTCATGGGTAGAATACTTCTGCTTGTGCTTTCTCATCTGTCGGGAACCATCCACAATCAATGATTGCTCTTGCATTTGGAAACACTCGAGTCCGGTCTCTGATGCGTTGCAGTAAACTACGTACCCTACTCCCTCCTCCAGTAGCCTCAAGATGGGCGCACTGGTCAATATATGCCTCAACTCCTGAAATCTCTGTTGGCATATCTATGACCACACGAAGGGTTTCCCCTTTTTCATCAATAATAAAAGTTGTGCTACAACTCTGGAGAAGTCTGGCACAAATCTCTGATAGTATCTAGCAAGACCTAGGAAACTACGTACCTCCATCACAGTCATGGGTGGCTCCCAAGAAACTACTGCTTTGATCTTCACTGGTTCCAATGAAACTCCAGCCTGTGAGATGATGTGTCCCAAGAAATGAACCTCTTGAATCTAGAACTAGCACTACGAGAGCCTACCATAAAGCTGGTGCTCTCAGAGTGTATCCAGTACCACCTTCAAATATTAGGCGTGCTCCTCCTTAGTAGTTGAATGAATCAGTATATCGTCGATGAATACTATGACAAAGAGAACGAGGTATGTCTAGAAGATCCTATTCATGAGGCTCATGAACACTGTTGGAGAGTTGGTTACGCCGAAGGGAATAATCAAGAACTCGTAGTGGCCATACTGACACCTGAAGGTCATCTTATGCACATCCTCATCTCGAACTCTGAGCTGGTGATATCCTGACCTGTGGTCTATCTTCAAGAACCATCATTATACCTTCTGCTAATCAAAGAGGTCTTCAATCCTCAGGATTTGTTACTTCTTCTTCACGGTCACCTGATTCAGGCGACAGTAGTCGACACACAGTCAGAAGCTCCCATCTACCTTCATGGAGACCAAAATCAGTGATACCCAAGGTGAAACACTGGGTCGGATAAATCCCTTCCCCTAAAAGTCCTCTAGCAATATCCACAACTCACGAAGCTGAGCGGGATCCATCTGATATGCAGGATTAAATTTCAGTGTTGTCCTAAGGTACAGGTTAATGTAGACGTCTACCTCTCTATGAGGAGGTAGTCCTAGAATGTCATCAGGGAAAACATCTGCATACTGATCCACCACGATAAGAAAACTAGGACTCTGCACATTAACTGCTCCGAGGATGAGACTAGCCAACTGATGTGTGATCACATGCCCCCTCCTCTATGTAAGTCCATCATACAATGAAAAGGCTCCCTTCTCTCCAGTTATGGTGAACTTGGTCCCATCCGTGCAGATACAACGCACCTTGCACCTAATATAGTCAATATGATCAAGAACCTTGGATAACCAGTCCCTACCCAAGATGATGTCGTAAGGCCTCGACGCTGCTACAAGAAGATCACAGCCGAAGCTCTCACTTCCTAGAATAATCTCGTACTGCCAACACCAGTGCGTAATCATTGAGTCTACTCCCATCGTAGTCTATAACCATAAGGATTGAGGCAATGACTCCATCAGAATATCCGAGCTCTGAACAAGGGCAGCGGTAATAAAATTATTACATGCACATGTGTATAATTTCTACAACAAGGGTATAGTAGATACATATAGTACCTCGAATCATATCTGGTGCATCATGGTCGTAGGCCTCGACTGTCTAGAGCTGAGCCTGCCTCTGTCGACCAGCTCCCTGTGGTCGTGGTGGACCTCCTGGTAGTAGTGGTGGTAGTGCCTCAAAATGTCGTCCACCACCCACTTCTCAACCGACTCCTCTATAATGTCCACCTATTCATACGGACCACCACAGTCAAACCTCTTCCTCTTCCTGGGAGGTCCCTCTACTATCTGTTGTTCATCCGCATAGCGGGTTGGGAAATCTCGATCCATGTGACAATGCCCACCACATGCATAGCACTGCCTACCCCTCGTATGGTTGGATCTGTTTTGTGTGTCCTGGACAACCGAACCTGTATCCTGAGGTCGCCCACCTGATGGCATGGTCCAATTAGACCTATGCATCAACTATCTACTGAAGGCTACAGAAGACTCCACTACGTGTCATCCTGCGGTGGGTCTCACCGGTGGTGACTGCTCAGTGAGAAAACTCTACACTAGAAATACTTTCCCCAACACCCCCGGATGCATCAAGATGCTGAGTAGAATCATCGAAGCACTGATCTCATTTCTGAGTCCCTTCTCGAAGGACAGGGCCCTGATGAACGGGTCCCATACCATATTCGTGGAGTAGCATAATGGGACAGTGAACCTCGCTGAGTACTGAGCTACTCTCATGCTTCCCTCTTGTAGATGAAGTTACTCTTGAATCCTCACCGCACGAAGGGTGGATGGAATAAACTTAGAGCAAAAGAGACTCTCGATTTCGGCCCTAACTAAAGTTTTCTCGTCATGCACCAGGAGCATCAGGCTCCACCATCTATCTACTATTGTGTGTAGGAGACTCACGGAAAAGATCACATTAATGTCGGCTGGTGTCCCTACCAATCTGAAAACTCTCACGATAGCCTCCAGCCAATCCTCAGCTGCATGTGGGTCCATCTCTCCCTAGAACCTAGGCGGCCTCTATCATTGGAACTCATGCAATGCACTCAAGCAGCGTACACTCTCTACTGCTTGGGTTAGTGGTATCGGTGGCCCAGCGGGTAGTGGTGCCACTGGTACCTCTGTTGTGATGGGGCCCTACACCGAGTCCTCGTCGCTCGGTGGGCTACCATCTATTAGGTAACTCAGAATCCTAGTTGGCTACCTTTGTGGGGAAATCCTAAAAAACACTGGTTCACCATGGTTAAAAAAGTATACCTGGTGATCTGACACAAAGTATTCACAATGAAAACATTATCAACGGAAACATTCACGCAATATGTGTTTTCGTGCACTAAGTCAAAAATCAGAGGTCAGGGTCCTGGTGTATGGATATATCGGCCGCTGCACCAACACTAAACTCCATCGACTAAAAACCACACTAAATACTCATAACACTACTTCTTCACAGTAATGAATAATCAGAGTCATGAGTTCTGTGGTAGAACCTCCATCTGAAACCAATTTTTCATTACTCATCCTCAGGGCCCATGTCATGACTACCCCAAGCCTGCCTTCCATAAGCTAGGGGATGGAAACTAGTACCAAAGGCGTAATCCCGATAAAAGGGACACACTTTCCTTTTTACCTTGTAACACACATAGTTTGAACACAAGAGGTAGTGGAAACAACCGAAAATAAACACTAAGTAAAACTAGAAACACAAGTAAGTGCTAAAATGAAAGGGAATGGAAATACAATCCCAACTGTAAAGTAAAACTATAGAAAAGAAAACAGCAAATACTGAGTCGTCCTATGGGAATCCCACCCGATGGGTGGGCACCGATGGCCTCCTCTGCACCTCAGGTCCGTCTGTCTGCTCTGTGTACGTTCCGCCAAGTGGTCCACCTTCGGGTACCATCCAGCTCCAAAACACTCTACCTTGATCAGTGATGTGCTTTATCTACGGACAACACAATGAAGTGTGGGAATTTCCCATGCTGGGGTGAGTATAATGATATTCATTAGGGACCTCGATACCCCCGAAATTCTCCCAGAATCCACAAAAGATAAACCACAAAAGGAATGATACAATCACGAAGTATCAAACAACCCTACTTAGTTACATGTCCATACATATACCTAATTTATCACCACAGTTCATCTCTAAATCTCTAGCTCAAACACAACCTAGTATACATAGGAAATTAATGTAAATAATATCGATTATAATGATTGAAATTTAAGACTCACCTCACACAGGTATAGATCTTTTGTATAGTGATAGAGATGATCAGTTGTAGTCACTAATTCACCTATGTTTTCGAACCCATGTAGGATCTATGTATATAAGTTTTCACTGTCAAACCCACATATGATACAAGTATAGAAGTCATCACTCTTGAACCCACGTAGGATCCAAGTAAAGAAGTCATCACTGTTGAAACCACGTAGGATCCAACAACAGAAGACGTCACTGTCGAACCCACATAGGATCCAAGTAAAGAAGTCATCACTGTCAAACACACGTAGGATCCAAGTATAGAATTTGTCAGTGTCAACCCCACGTAGTATCCAAGTATAGATTTTGTCACTGTCAAACCCACGTAGGATCGAAGAACAGAAGTCATCGCAGTCGCAGCCAGCTCTAGGGTTCCCGCACACACCACGCTAGATTCTCGGAGGGTTTTCTCCTCGAGTCGAGTGTCGATACATCAACTATCACGAGTCCAGAGTTGATGTATCTCGTAGTTCCATCTCATCAAAAGGAACCCAACACGATAGACGATGCGTCAATCAGACACCTGGTCCGAGAGTTATTTTTATATCCGTTCTAGGGGCACAGTTGGAATTACGCTCATTCCAAACCCATACGTTTTCAAAAAGTTTTAAAAACTCACATAGAGTATCACAAAATTACCTTCTTATTATGAGGATCCCAATGCCACAAACGACGCATCAAGAAAACGTGTGGTCTAGAAGATATTTGTGTTTAAGTGTAGTTGGTCCAGCCTGTCATGCCTTGTGGACTGGCGGGTCGGCCCGACCTGGTTTGGTGGGTCTGACCCCGCTGGGGGTCGGACCCGCCCGGTGGAGAGTGGCCAACCTGGGGACCCAGCCCGGTGGGTTTGACCCGGTTAGGGGGTTAGCCCAGCCCGGTGGAGCACGACCCACCTGTGGACCCGGCCCGCGGTTGCGGGCCTGTTCGGCTCGCCCGTTGGCCCCGAGCGGCGCCGCCCCTCCATGCAGCCCGGTCGGCCGAAGCCGACCGGTTTTTTTTCGGCGTGAGGGGCCAGCACAGTGGGCAGCTATCCTCCCATGCGGTGCCCAGCGACGCCATTGTTTCTTCTTCCTGACTGGTTCACTCGCCAAAGCAGCCCGCCCTGTGTGGGCTGCATTCTTCTCTGCAGCATGGCGCCACGTGGCACCGCAGTCTCATGCTTGGCTGGCTGAAGTCGGCTAGTTCGTCTAGCAAGCGGCCCGCGGGTGCTAGCCTCAGCTCCTCAGCACGGCCCCTGCGGGTGCCACGGTTCACCAGCCCGGCCGGCAGCAGCTGGCTGGTTGTTCAGCCCTAGTGGCACACGATTGTGGGCTGCAGTGGTCTCCCATGAGGCCGGAGTGCGGCCTCCGCTTCCGGTCATCTTTGCCTCCGGTCTCCATTGCCAAAATAATCACATACCAACGAACGGTCGTGGGGCCGGTTCGGTCGACCCGCACCCTCCGCATTAGGTGATATAAAAAGGATGAAGACAATCCAATGCATTCATCAAGAACAAGATATAATTTTATTCACATAAAATTATACAAAACCCCCTACCTCGATTCAATGTTTGTTCATCATGGTCGCGGAAAACGGCGTTGCAGAAGACAGACGTCAATTTCATTGACGTCGGGGTGCATCCAAAGAGGAAGTGTCGTTGTTGGCGATTTTCATTGTGGAAGGCGTCTATTTCTTTAACGAGGATGGTGGTCGTTCGAGAAGTTATTCACGTTCTTCTTCGGAGATGTTATTTAAGGAAGAAAACTTTTTTCCAATTTTCCAAAGCATTCCCAAGGTAAAATTACCAACCAACATCAAATAAAAATAACACACCTATTAAAAGGATGGATTAATGAATTCAAAGATATTTGAATTCATTAAGTTACATCCTATTAATTTAAATGATTGGTTGGCTCATGAAATGGAAGGAAGGAGATGAAGAGGCTCCAATTTAATTAAAGGAAGATTTGGCACATCAAGTGGGAAGTTCAAATGTTAAAGAGGTTTCAAGGAGTAAAACAGGGAGTTGAAGGGTTATGGGCTCGTGTGGGCCACATCACACCCTATCCTCTCATGGGAGGTTATATGGGGTGTGGGAGCCACCTTCAATTCCCCTTTTGAGGAAATAACCACCACATAAAAATAAAATTGTGTAACAAAACAATTTTATTTAATTTTTTATGAATCCCCAAATTATAACTTCTACTCTTGACCAAACACAACTTCAGTAAAAGTCTCCTTAAGAGAATATCATCGCTGCGAGTTCATCGGTGTCCTCAGTTTTCAATTCCGAGCACTGGTTCAAATGATATTGATACCTGCATGTACGTTTACTAAACATACACGAACAAAACTTCATAAGTTGATTCCAGACACATCGGGCCTCAAAATCAGGCACCGTTAGAAAATACGGACTCGTATAATTCCAAAAAAATTATGAAAAAAAATTCATTGAAATTTCCAAGTCATTACAATTCCCAACGTCCTATGAAATGTGGAAAATGATTACAGAAGCCTATGAAGGTACTAACAATGTTAGAAAAATGATATATGCTACATCGAATTAAAAATTAGATACATTAAAAATTTATGATGGAGAAATCAATACAGAGATGAATGGAAGGAAAACTGAGATTGTTAATAATATTACATCCTTGGGTGAGACTATCAATCAACCTGATCAAGACTTTAATGTACTAATAGTACAACCCATGAGATGGAATGGAATATCAGCTGTGATTTGGAAATCATCTCAAATCAAAAACTTGAAAATTAAAGAATTAATTGGATCTCTGATGATATATGAAGTAGAAATTTAATAAAAGGATGAGTATCATAAAGTTATTGAGAAAAGGGAAAACATTATATTGAATGTTACATCTCATAACCAATGTTAAAAGTCAATACAAGAAAAAATGTATATAAAATTTAGACTCCTCATATTTTGAAACTGAACTAGCTCAATTAGCCAGATAGTTCAACAAGTTCTACAAAAAGGAAAAACGATTTTGAAAAGCTTACAATAACAATGATAGAGGATCAATAGAATTTTGTTGCTAGGAATGATAAATAGTGGTCACATTAGACCAAATTTTAATCAATTGAAAGAAGAATGAAAAAGTCTATAAAAGCAATAACATAAAAATGTAGAGTATGGGAAAAAAGGAAAAAGAACAATGAAGACTACATGGAGTGTATATGATGACTCAAACATCTCCAAAGAAAATGAATCATTAAATGAACTATCTAATCTAAAATCCATCATGTGCATTATGACTATAGAAAAATAAGAGGTAAAATCCTATTATTACTTTAAATTTTATTCTAGTAGTTGTTCAAATGAAAAGATAGCTACCTATTTCTCAATGCAAGAGGAAAAATATGATTTCTTATTAAAGAAGAAAATATCGTTATTGAATATTCATAATGCGGTATTAAGAGAATGATATACTTTACTCAAAAAATATCATGAGGCGAATAGAAAATTAAATTCATTTACTATAAACAATATTGATCATGAAATCAGGATCAAATCATTACAAGATGATGTAGAAACTTACTAATGTACTGCTCTCTTTTTTACTATAGGACAAACAATTTTGATTGAAATTCTTGGAAAGGATTTAATCAGAAAGGAAAAAATTTGTATAGGATGTATGGGCCAAAAATCCAAGCTTCATAAGATTTATTTTTTCCACAAGTATAACTTGTAATTATTGTGGAAAAAGGTAATATATGAAAAAACATTCATTTAAGAAATCCTCAGATAAGTAGAATTTAAAGGGATTTTATTTTAAAAATCATATATGAAATAAATGATTATATTTATAAAAAATAAAATCATTTCTGGGTTCCCATAACTCCTCTAGCTAACACTACAATACCCAAGATGATATGGGTACCAAAACAAACCCTTGTCCAATTGAATTTGTAGGAAACATGTCATAAAACTAGAAAAATTGTATGGTACATGGAAATTGGATGCTCAAGGTACATGACTAGAGACTCAAGAAACACTAGTACACTAACTCCAATAGATGGAGGTCTAGTTATGTTTTGGAATAATCCAAAGGGAAATATAATTGGACTCGGAACTGTTAGTGATCAAAAATTTGTCTCTATCAACAAGGTATTATATGTACAAGAAAAAAAGTACAACATGATAAGTATTTATCAACTCTATGATGATGGATATTATGTTTATTTCTCTAAAAATTCTTGTTCAATATATAAAAATGATATTCTTAAATTTAAATTAGAAAGAATTGATAATGTTTATACTTTGGATTTAAATTCCTTCTCTAAACAGAAATTGAATTTTTTGACTGCTAAGGTAAATGAGTCATAGATTTGGAATAAAAGACTTTTTCATTGTAATATATATGTTTTACATAAATTATCTTACAAGAAATTATTTCTTTATTTTCCTAATTTTAAATTTGATAGTGATAGATTCATGGATGCGTGTCTAATTAGAAAAAAACAGAAGTCTTCCCTAAAATTAATTAACAAAATTGCTACTCTAATCCTTTAAAACATATTCATATGGATTTTTTGGACCATCCAGAATATCTAGTTTGGCTGGTAAAATATATGTATATGTTTTAGTTGATGATTAGTCAAGATTTACATGGGTTTTTTTTCTAAAACTCAAAAGTGAAGTGTTCACTATTTTTTAATGTTTTTTGAATAATTATTCAAAAAAAGGGTCTTAAAATAATTTCATTAAGAAGTGATCATGGTGGAGAATTTTAGAAGAAATAATTAAATTTCTTTTTTTGAAATCTAGGTATTAAAAACACCTACTCTGCACCAAGAACACTTCATCAAAATGGAATTGTTAAAATAAGAAATATAACTATTCATGAAATGTCTGAAACTTTGATAAATGAATACATTCTTCCTACCTAGTTATGGGTAGAAGATGTAAGTAAATCCTATTATATAATGAATATAGTATTAATTAGACCAATTTTAAAAAATAAACTGTTTGAACTTTGGAATAATAGAAATCCTAAAGTGAAGTACTTTAATGTATTTAGATACAAAGTGTATATCATGAACATCAAAGATATTCTTTGTAAGTTTGACCTAAAATATGAAAAAGGAACATTTTTAGGATATTCTTTTACCTCTAAATCTTATATAGTATTCAATTAAAAGTCAAGGATTGTTGAAGAATCAGTTTTTGTGAAGTTTGTTGAAGCTAACCCTTTCAATAAAGATAAAGATCAAACTAATGAAATTACTAACTCTAGTGTTAACATGATACAAGAAAACTTGAAGGATGGTTTTGAAAATAACAAAACTCAGTCCAGTTCAGAAGAATGTGAAACTACTAGGCCAATTAGTGTTTTACCTAGATAGAATAGAACTCAAAAGAATCATCCTTTAGATACTATAATATAATACCTATACATAAGAATAATAACTAGACCAAGTGTAGGAAACCTAGAAAAATTATAAGCCTTTCTTTCTCAATTAGAACCTATGTCTATAGAAGAATACTTAGAAGATCAATGTTATACTTTAGCAATGCCGGAAGAGCTAAACCGATTTAAGAGTATTGATGTTTAGAAGTTAGTTGAAAGGCCATAAAATTATCCTCCTATAGGAACTAAATGGTTCTTTAAAAACAAATAAGATGATCAAGGAATAATAATTAAAACAAATCTAGATTAGCATCCAAAGGATACAATCAAGAAGAAGGTATACATTATGATGAAACCTTTACTCCATTAGCTAGATTAGAGGACATTAAAATTATTTTAACCTATTCATCTCATATATATTTTAAATTATATCAGGTGGATGTAAAATATTCCGTTTTAAATTTTTATTTAATGAAGGATTTCTATGTTAAGAAAACTCTTGGTTTCAAAAATTCTCAAAAACCAGTTTCTTTTTTTAAACACACTAAAACTCTCTATAGTCTTAAACAAGCACCTAGAGGTTGGTATAAATGATTAAGGTCTTTTTTTTGAAAAATGTATTTATTGTTGGTCTGACAGACCCAAAACTTCTTATGAAAAAAGATTGTTATAATATTTTATTAGTTCAAATATATGTTGATGATGTAATTTTTTTAAAAAATAATAAAAAGTTTTTTAATGATTTCCCAAATCTAAAGATAAAAAAATTTAAATGAGTATGATGGGGGAATTTAATTTCTTTTTAGGACATCAAATTTACCAAAACTATTTTTAAAATGTTTTAAATCAAATAAAATACATTATTGATTTACTAAAAATCTTTGGACTTGAAAACAATAACACATATAAAACTCTTATGTGTACTAATGTGAAACTTGATTTGGATGAGGTAGTAAAACCATTGGACAACAAGTTATATAGAGGTATTATTGGTTAATTATTGTATCTTACTATTATTAGGCTAGACATTATGTATTCAGTATGTCTTTGTGAAAAAATTCAATCAAATCCAAAAGAATAACATATTATTGTTGTTAAAATAATTTATTAATACCTAAAGTGAACTGTTTTTAAATATCTTCATTACCCCAAACCTTCTGATATTAATTTAATTTCATATTAAGATGCTAATTTTGGTGGATGTGGATTAGTTAGAAAAATCACATCTGGAACCGATCACTTTTTAGTAAAATCATTAGTGTCATGGTTAAGTATAAAACAACACTCATTTTCTCTATTAATATCCGAGGTAGAATATATGTCATCATACAGTAGCTATGCACAAGTGTTGTGGTTGAAAAACCCTCTACTGGACTCTGGACTAAGGATTAATAGTACAACAATTTTATGTGATGGTACTAGTCCTATAAATATTTCAAATAATCCTTTAAGTCACTCAATGACTAAGAACACTGATATATAACATCATTTTCTAAATGATCATGTCCTCAAAAAGGATATATATTTGGAATTTTTTAATACCGAATATCAATTAGCTGATATTTTCACTAAACCACTTCCTATTTTAATATTTGATGTTATTAAGGGGGAGTTAGGATTACTTAATTTTAAGTAAATATTTAATTTCAGTTATAATGTATTTATTTCCTCATTAATAGTCTTTATAAATATCTAGATATTTATTTATTTATTTTATTTTGGAATATGTAACATTACATTTCATTTTCAAAAAGATAACAAAATAATTTTTTTTAATGTACTGAGTATCATCTCAATCGGCGAGTGAAAATAATTTGCATTCTTCCACACTCATTATTCTCTCTCTCGCATCCTATTAGTTAATCGAGAACAACCTCTCAAAAACCTCTCACAAATACATCAAACCCTAAACCTTCGAACCATCAAACCAGAAACCTTTATAAAATTGAATGCTCAAGGAGATCATATGATGCAGAGTTGGAGCTCTATCTCTATCCATAGAAGAAATCCAGAAGAATTATTACATGAAAAATAACTGATTTTACCTATCTCGATTCAAAAAATATGTATCTCAAGAAAGTAATAAGTTTTCAAGAGCTAGATGCTATCTATAGAGAATATAATACATCATTTGTGTATGATCTAGATGATAAGGAATTCTGTAAAAATACTTCATTAAATTTTGGTTTTGAGGAAGATACAGTGATTTCTAAAATTCATGACAATGACTTAAAATTGTATTCAGTATAGATAGTAGAATAACTGTGTTTTCCTCATGAGGGGGAGTACCATTTTTATTTAATACTATTAGTGATGATAAGTATCCCTCTGATGATATAATTTTTTCATTATTCAGAAGAAGAACCATCAATAAGATCATGTCCAACGAACTGATTCCAGATAGGTGAGTTATGATTAATTTCATAAAGTCTGTTATACTATCTAGGATGGAAGTGATAGAAAATGTTTTATATCCAGATATTTATGTGATGTTTTTATTTTTGAATAACATCATGTTCAATTTTTTTTTGGTTCATGCTGAGGTATTTAAGACATTGATGTCATCTTGAATCAAAGATAGGATATTATCCGTATGGCAGAATTATCTCTTTTCTTTTAAGGAAAAAAGGCAGGCACGAATGTATGTTTTCTATGCCTAGGTGACACCATTCAAATAAATTTATTGTTGGGGAGGTCAAGAAGAAAATATTTGTGTAGAACAATTCGTGCAATGGTTTATTACCTATTAGTGATGAGGAACAAAAAAAGATGTTGGTTGCTGCTCAGGGGGAGCAAAGAATGATTCCATCGGTTGGCTCTATGAGAAAAATGCCATAGGTGGCCTATGGATCAAGACAAAAATAATCAGTAATACATTTCAAGTGAATAATAACTTAAATTGTTGTAATAGATAAAGTGGATAGAGTGTTAGATGTACCATAAACTGAGGCTCAATAAGGTCATCAAGATGAAGAGGTTAAGAAAGAGGATCAAAGCCATGAAAATCCAAGGGAAGTTATCCCAATCCTTATTTATCGTTCCATAATTATTAGAGATTCAATGTCCATCGGTGAATTTTTTCAAAAGAACAAGTCCTGAAGATAATCGAGATCTAAGCCTTGTTGTGGTTGGTTCTGAACAAGAATGAGATCTATCTGAATCATCTGACTTATAAACCACTGCTTATGTAATCCAAATTCAGCTATTGGATGCTCAAAATTTCTTCCTAAGGGAACAATTATAAGTATAAAAGAAAATTTTTGTGGAATAAAAACATCACTCATTGCCCAGTGAATAATTTGAAGCTCATAAGAATCACTTTTCACAGTTCATAGAAAATCTCATTTCAGTGGGAGATCTTAAGGAATTCATAGCGATGATATATGGATATATACATTCTATGAATGGTAAAGTTGTGAAGAAATCTATGTTTGATGATTTCAAGAAAATAGTTATGAAGGAATTTAAATCTCTTAAGGACAGTGCAAGTGCCTCTTCTTCAGCTCAGCAAAAATCTCTAGATCTTATTAAAAGATTTCAATCCATTACAGCAGTATTGGATGATTTTAATGATAGAATACACACTCTCTAGTGTGATAGTACAACTTTAAATGTGTTTATTGACAATCAAAGAAATCTCATGAGACAGCTCACATAAAAAATTTAATTGATATGCTTGGTGGGGACTCAACTAAAGGACAATTTCAATTCCTTCATTTAGTCATTTGAGGTAATGAATAACCTCCTGAAGATCAATCTTGTTGAAAACATAAAGTTTGGCCTCGACTCAATGATGTTTCTGGAGAAATTAATAGATGCATTCAACAAACACTTCTATAGTGTACTAATGAAGATCAAAATCTTAGCAGTGTAGTAGAAGTCATTTCGCACCCACCTGCTGAACCCAATGTTTCTGGAGAACCTGATGAAAGCCCCTCTTTTTAACCATTTGTTTTCTAATCATGGATGATATATAAACTCAAACATTTCATTGCTGTTATAATTTAATAATTTTTTATTTTCAGATGTTATGATTTTCTTGAATTTTAGGTCTTAATATAAAATCCTACATTTATTTTTCCTAATAGTTTTAGTCACTATTCCCCTATAGTTCAGAACTACGTTAAATTGGTACATATCCTTTGTTCTATCGAATTTCCTTTTTTATATCACAAAATGGGGGAGATGTAGATGAAATAAGGAGATAGTTGGAAATGGGAGATATAAATTATTTTATGGGATTTGTGATCATAAAAAATGGGGAGATTGTTGGGCATATATAGTCAGAACAATACTCTATAATCAATCATGTTTTTGATGCTCAAAATAGCCTTGTTTTTTTTCTAATGAAGTTTTTATGAGTAGTTTTTTCAGAAATATTGTTCATATCAAAGGAAATATAATGTTATGCAGATGAACATATGGAAGATTAATGATATGCGACATCCCTATGTTACACAGATGAATGAAAGGATTATGAATGCTATGTGACATCCCTACGTTACATAGATGAATGTACGGAAGATGAATGGTATGTGACATCCCTACACTGTGCAGCTTAAACCTACATTGTGTTCTCAATGGTAGTGATATATGAAGTCGTGTTGCTTATTCAAATCATCGTGAATGATTTAATTAGAGTTAATGACCGATCCAATGATCGTTATGATCTGTTTTAAAGTACCATTTTTTCGAAAAACTACTTCAATTTTTATGGGATGTTGCATTTAAGATTTGAATTCTTGTGATTAATTAGGGTTGAATTTTAGATCTGTAAATATAAACATAAATCACTTCCACTATTTATTCATTACAGATCCTGGAAAAAAGAAAAAATGAATATATGTATATGTGAATAATTGTTGATACTGATAGTATTTTAAAGTGCTGCTATTATGGTTGATCGGATCTTAATCATCTGAGAATGAGGAGAAGTTTTCAAAGTACTAATCATTATCAACATCGTTTTGTTGCAATTTTATTGAAGATCATTTTGCAAAAAATAACTCTTCAGACTATTATTTCTCAAAGAAATTCCTCTCAAATGAAAAAGATCCATCAATTTTCAGTTTCATACTATTGAAACTGTGAAGATCAATTTTACTATTTTACGAATCAATTCCTATTGATTCGAGTTTGGAATACTCATACTCATTTGTTTTGGAATATCAGCTTCTCAGTCTATGATATGGATAGTGGTTATTTTTTGCAGAAATAGAATAATTATTGTTTTAGTCTTAATTTTAAAGGTATCAATTTCCTACACCCAGTAGTGGATTGATGTTTGTGGGATAAGAAGACATGTTCTAGTGAAATCACCATGCTCATAGAGAGAGTGATTGGTATAGTGGACTATGGGATCTTTGTGCCCCAAACCACTATAAAAATATGTGTTCTTTAATTCATCATATTTGATTCACTTCTTCATAGAAAATAAAAACACTACAATCTTATTATTTTCCATAGGAATTAAAAAATATAAATTGTCAAAGGTAATTAGAATGTAAAACAATTCACCCCCATCTTGTGTTACGTTGTACATTCTGACCTAACAAGAACATGACAGTAAATTTATATAAAATATTTTATATAAAAAGTTTCTAAAATAGTTTAGGTTAACACATATAAATGTTTTATATAAAATAAAATTCTCAAAACAATATCAAGTTCCATGGAAAGCAACCAAACAATGTCCTAAAACTGATTCCTAAATTCCTCTTTGGCATAATCCATTCCATTATACATATCCACACAACCAATAAGGAATGTGACATGCACCTCCCTATACTTGAACATGGTGATTCATTATTTCACAAATATGTCACTTAGTGAACCACTTTGATAGGGGTACTTCATTCCCATATCTTCCCCAACTGTTTTAAGGGTGTACATCACTCGCATATACATCCTATTACATAAGAACACATGCCAAACAATAATTAATAACCAATTACAAACCGAAGTGTTCCCAAACCATTCCAATAAAACAAAATTTTTATTGAAACCCATTTTTTCATGAATCAAAATTGAACAAATATTTTAAAATCATCATTCTAAAATCAATTCATTATGTTCTTTTCCAAGAAAACTCAAAATTTATAAATTTCTAAAACATTCACTCTAGAGGGTTTTCAAAAATCAATCCATATTAATTTCAGAAGAAATTTATTGAAAATCCTAAAATTTCAAACAAAGACTTCATGTTCTAATTAGATAAGTGGAGAGTGAAGTCACCTACCATGATAAATTGGTTAAAATGATAAACGTCGTGAAAAATGTTCATGAATCCAAGTTGAATTGTTAATACCCTTCCTTAATTATCTTACCATATTATAAAAATATTCAAATATAATTATATTTGGCATAAAATACATTATATCAATGCAAAAAGTGCATAGATCTATAAAAACAATATATATAAAGAAGTAGATCCAAGAAATACATCCATCAACAATCAATAATGATGGGTTATCCCAAGAATCTGGATTTAAATCACAATGAAAAACCTTAAAATTTTAAACATATCAACTGGAGATTCATACATGGAATTTGGAAAGAGATAATATCTAGTTAGGGAGAAATAGAAATAAAAATAAGGGTGTTAGAGGTCAAAACATATTAGATCCTCAATTTTAGGATATCACTTTTAACCAGTGCATGGTTACTCAGATGGTTTGGTAAACAGTGTGATATGGTGTGCTAGACATTACCTCAGGATAAACCTCTCATAATGTCTTGCAATATTAACCAAACATGTTCCAACCGTTCCAAATCTCACTATATCACTATGTATTTGTTTCCTAGCCTTCTGCCTGGTTTAGACAAACCATGAACTGCATGTCTGCCTTCTCCTTAGCCCATGTCTCATTGTGTATGCTTTCTTTCAAGTGTTTCAGGATATTCCCAAAATGTGCACAAATCATGAACCTATAGAAAATCCATAAAAAACTACATAATTTCTCCAAACTCTGCCAAACTTCATACATTCCATTTTTTTGGAATATGGTAACATCGATCTTCTGTGCGGTATATTACTTCCTCATGAAGAAATTTTCTTCTCTCACTCTTTAAATGGAAGGAAATAAATATGGGGTTATTTAAAATATTTGATATATATGAAATAAAAATGATTCTTGATTTAGACCTTATAATTTAGCTATACTACATTTAATCTGTTAAAAAAATGAAAACAAAATGTCTACATATATACGACCCACTCCTTCTATGAATGTTGAATTTCAGTATCTATCATTATATTTCATAAATTAATATAAATAATATATAAATAATATATATGATTCTTATATCATGGAAAAATATGGTTATTATGAATCCCTGATCAATATAAGAGGAAAAAAATAATATATCAAAACATACATGAAGAAAAAATAGGTTATTATGTTAAACATAACTATAAAATTGAATTTGTAACAACCATGTTTTCCTAAATTGCTTGAGAAGGAGGGGGAATATTAGTTTCAATTAAATCTTATCCCAATAATGCCAAAGGTTTCCAGTAAATATTGGAGGGCTTGAATATAGATTAGGGAAAACATTCCCTTTAAGAATAAAATAACTAACCAAACAATCCGTAATTAAAATGAACCACTACACGATTCATGATAAAAAATAATGAAATTTTTTTTCATTTATCAAAATTAGACAAATACCATGTACCACAACAATAGACTACAATATCAAATTACACAGTTTAAGACAGAACTCAAAGACCCTAGTGACAACTCCAAGCTCTAAACATGACATATTCTCCAAAACCACAAAACTATCAACATATAAATAATTTCTACTAAAGGCATGAGATATTTTAAATTTTACCATATCTCAATAAAAAATCATCTTTAAATCACTAAAGTGAAAAAGTAGGGTTGTGTGATGAAACTCATTAGATTTTTTCAAATTACATCCCTACTCACACCACTAGGATAGTGTTGGGCATGTATTGTCACAACAATATTATTTAATCATTGATAATTTTGATGCTCCAAATAACCTTGTTTTTTTTTAATGAAGTTTTAATGAGTGTTTTTTTTAGGAATTTTTTTCACATCAAAGGAAATATAACATTACAAAGATGTATGTATGTAATATTAATGCTATGGGACATCCCTACGTTATGTAGATGAACTTATGGAAGATTAATTCTACATGACATCCCTACATTACACAGATGAATGTATGGAAGATGAATGGTATGTGATATCCCTATGCTACACAACTTTACCCTACGTTGTGTTCTCAATGGTACTGATTTTTGATGTCGCATTTCTTATTCAAATCAGGTTGAATGATTTAATTAGATTTAATGACTGATTCATAGATCATTATGATATTTTTTAAATAACCCTTTTTCTCGGAGAACTACTTCGATTATTAAAGGATGTTCCTATATGATTTGAATTCCTACAGTTAATTAGTGAAGAATTTCAGATCTAGAAATATCAATGGAAATCACATGCTCTATTTATTCTTTACAGAGCTGAGAAAAATAAAATTTGAATGTAAGTATTTGTGAATAGTTGTTGATACTGATAATATTTTAATGTGTTGATATTATAGCTGATCGGATATTGATCCTCTGAAAAAGAGGAGAATTATTCAATGTACTAATCATTCCCAACCTCATTCTGTTGAAATTTTATTAATGATCATTGGAAAATAAGGATATCTTCAGACTATTCATTATCAAATAAATTTCGTTTTGATGAAGATTAACCATCAATTGTCAGTCTCGTACTATTGCCATAGTGAAGATCAATTTTGCCATTTTATGATTCATTTCCTACTGATTAGATTTTCGACTTCTCGTACTCAGTTGTTATGGTGTATCATCTTCTCAATCTAAGCTGTGGATAGTGGTTCTTTATTATAGAACCAGAACATTTTTTTGTTTTAGTCTAATTTGTAAGGGTTTCAACTCCCAGAACTCAGTTGTAGATTGAAGTTCAAGAGATAAGAGGACCTATTCTAGTGAAATCATCATGCTCGCAAAAAGAGTGGTTGGTGGAGTGTAATATGGGATCTTTGGGCCCAAACAACTATAATAATTTCTGTTCTTTATTTCTTCATATTCATTTCACATCTTTATATTGAATAACAACAATGAAAATCTTCATATTTTCCAACAGGATAAAAAAATATGAATTTTCAAAGATAATATAAAAAAACACTATTCACCCCCCTCTTGTGTTACTTTGTACATTCTGAGCTAACAATGGGTGTGACAGGAATCTTTTTTTGATAAAGTTATAGCAATATAAAGAGTATAAGAGTTGTAAAAAGATGATGTAAATGACTGATCCTGGAGAAGAAATGTCAAATTTGAGAGCTCTATATTTCAATGGTGAAAACTATGGATGCTGGAACACATTGATGATTATATATATAAAGAATCTAGGATATAAAGTCTATTCAAAAATCGTATCCCCTTACCAAATTCCTAAGAAACCAGAGACTTGGGATGCAGCTATTGAAGCAGATTATGATATGAATTCAAAAGAAATGAATTCTATTATTTGTGGTCTTGGACACGACCAATTCAACCATATATCATAATGCCTATCATGACCCATCCTCGGGGTCCATGCCATGACTACCCCATGCCAGCCTTCCATATGCCAGGGGTTGGTGACTAGCAACAAAGGGATAATCCCGATAAAAGAGAAGGTATTGACTTTTTAACCGTTAACACACACACAGTCTTAAAACATGTAGTAGAGCCAACAACCAAAAATAAACACTAAGTATAACTGGAAAGAAAAGTTAGTGGTTAAAGGAAAGCGGTCAGAAATACAAGCCCAACAGTAATGTATAACTACAAAAAAGTAAACAGAAACTACAGAGTCGTCCTCTGGGAATCCCACCAGAAGGGTGGGTACAGATGGCCTCCTCTACACCTATGGCCCGTCCGTCCGCTCCATGTACATCCCACCAAGTGGTCCACCTACAGGTATCATCCTACTACCCAACACACTACCTCAATCAGTTTTGTCCATGGTCTGCAACCAACACAACGAAGTGCGGCAATTTACCATGTAGGGGAGATTATAACGATACTTAGTAGGGACCCCGATTCCCCTAAAGGACACCCAGAATCTAAAAAGGATAAACCACAAAAGGAAAGATACAATCATGACGTATCAAATAACCCTACTTAGTTATATTCCCATACATATACGTATGTTATCAACCATAGTTCAGCTCCAAATATCGAGTTCAAACAAAACCCAGTCCACATATGAAAAATAATGTCAATCACATCGATGATAACGATTAAACGTCAATACTCAGCTCACACAGGTATACATCTTTCGTATCATGATAGAAATGATCAGTTGTAGTCACTGATTCATCTATGCTGTCAAACCCACGTAGGATCTAAGTATAGAAGTCTTCACTATCAAACCCATGTAGGATCCAAGTACAGAAATCTTCACTATTGAACCCATGTAGGATCCAAGTATAGAAGTTGTCACTGTCGAACCCAAGTAGGATCCATGTACAGAATTCATCAATGTCGAACCCACGTAGGATCCAAGTACATAATTTGTCACTATAGAACCCACGTAGGATCCAAGTATAGAAGTCGTCATTGTCGAACCCACATAGGATCCAAGTATAGAATTTTTCACTATCGAACTAGGTAGGATCCATTTACAGAAGTCTTCATTGTCGAACCCACGTAGGATCCGAGTACAGAAGTCTTCATAGTTTCAGTCATCTCTAGGGTTCCCAGACACAGCATGCTCGATTCTGGGAGGGTCCACAACTCGAGCCACGTGTCGATACATCAACTATATCAAAGTCTTGAGTTGATGTATCCCATAGTTCCCTCTCATCAAAAGTAATCCATCGCGACAGACGGCGCATCAATCAGATGCTCGTTCTGAGATTTATTATCATATCCGTTCTAGGGGCCCAGTTAGAAATATGCTCATTCCAAACCCGGACTTTTTCCAAAGTTTTCCCAAACCCACATACACTATCGAAAAATGACTGCCTCATCGTGAGGATCCCATTTACGCAGATGGCGCGTCAATCAGATGTGCGGTCTAGATGATATTTGTGTTTAAGTGTAGCGGGCCAGGTCCGTCAAGCACAGTGGACTGGAGGGTCGGTCCGGCCTATTTTGGCGGGTCCGACCCGGCAGGGGGTCGGCCCGGCCCGGTGGAGGGCGGCCCACCCAAGGACCCGGCATGGTGGGTCTGACCCAGTTAATGGTTCGGTCCGGCCCGGTGGGGTGTGGGCCGCCCACAGACCCAGCCCGTGGTTGCAGGCCGGTTCGGCTTGCCCGGTGGTTCTGAGCGGCGCCGCCCCTCCATGCTGCACAGCCAGCCGAAGCCGACCAGTTTTTTCCTGCGTGAGCGACATGCACAGCGGGTCACTGTCCTCCCACGCGACGTCACAGTTTCTTCCTCCAGGCCAAGAGGTGGCCTGCCTGTTCACCCGCCGAAGCATCCCACCCAACATGGGCCACGTTCCTCTCCGTAGCATGGTGCCGCTGTCACTTAACCAGCCGGTCAAGGACGGTCGGTTCATCCCGCAATCGGCCCACATGTTCGGGTAGCACCTCTTCCACGCGGCACCTGCGGGTGAAGTGGTACACCGGCCCGGCCTGTAGTATCCAGATGGTTCTTTAGCCCAAACTGCTAGCGGTTGCGGGCCACAGTTTTCCCCCACGCAGCTGGTGTGTGGCTGCGGCTTCCGGTCTTCGTCTCCTCTATTCACTGCCGCCTCCGGTCAACGTTCCCAAAATAAGCACAAACCAACGGAGGGTTGTCGCGACGTGTTCATTCGGCTCGCGCCCTCTGCGTTAGGCGATATCAAAAAGCGGGAGATAATCCAATGCATTCATCAAGAATGAGATATAATTTTACTTACATAAAATTATACAAAACCCCCAACCTCCATTAAAGGATCCTACGTCGTAGTCACGAAAAACGGTATTGCGGAAGTTGGACGTCGATTTCGTTGACATTGAGGTACATCTGAAGAGGAAGTGTCATTGTTGGAGATGTTCTTTGTGGACGACATCTATTTCATTAACGTGGATGGTGGTCATTGGATATGTTCTTCACGTTCTTCGTGGGAGATGTTCTTCATGGAAGAACACTTTCATTCCAATTTCCCAAAGCATTCCAAAGGTAAAAAGTCCAACCAAAATCAAATAAAAATAACACACCTATTAAAAGGATGGCTTAATGAATTAAAATATATTTGAATTTATTATGTTTAATCTTATTAATTTAATAGATGGGGTGGATCATTAAATGGAAGGAAGGATTTGAAGAGGCTCCAATTTAATTAAAAGGAGAGTTGGCACATCAAGAGGAATGTTCCAAAGTTAAAGAGGTTTTAAGGAGTTAATGGGGGAGTTGAAGGGTTAGGGGCTCGTGTGGTCCCCAACATACATTATCTTCTCATGGGAGGTTATGTGGGGTGTGGGCCCCACCTCCAACCCCTCTTTAGAGGAAATAACCACCACTTAAAAATAAAATTGTGTAACACAACAATTTTATTTAATTTATTATGAATTCCCAAATTATAACTTCTACTCTCGACCAAAAGGAACTCGGCGCTGCGAGTTCATTGGTGTCCTCAGTTTTCAATTTTGAGTACTGGTTCAAAAGATAGAAAAACTTGCATGTATGTTTACTAAATGTAACCGAACAAAACATCATAAATAGATTTCGGGCACAACGGGCCTCGGAATCAGGCTCTGTGAGAAACTGAGGACTCTCAAAATTCCAAAGAATTTAAGAAAAGAATTTCCTTGAATTTTCCAGGTCTCTAAATTACCCCCACTTCAGGGATTTACATCCCCATAAAGCTACAACACACACTAGGAAAACAAAAAGGGGTACTGAGCACACATCTGAGACTCCTACTCCCATGAAATCTCCTGGACGTTCTCGTGCTCATAGCAAACGTGCACCAGAGGAATTGACCGTCCACATAGGACACGCTCCTGTAGATCCTCAATCTCCACTGGGACCTCCGTGTAATTCGCCCCATCATCGACGTCCATCTCCCTATGGTCAATGATGTTGGATAGGTCTTGAACATATCTCCTCAGTAGAGTTACGTGGAAGAAGTCGTGCAGCCGATACAACTGAGATGAAAGGTCTAGGTGGTAATCCACCTCTCTTACTTTTCCAAGGACTTAGAAAGGTCCGATGAATCTTGGAGATAGCTTGAAACCTCGGCCAAATCTCCATAGACCCCATCGAGGTGAGACCCATAGGAAGACGTGTTCTCCATCCATGAACTCCAGTGGTCTCTGTCTCCTATCAGCTTATGAATTATGTCTGCTCTGTTCATTTTTCATTCGCTCCTAGAAGATCAACACCTTCATCGTTGTATCTTGAACCATCTCTGGTCATACAAGTGCTGACTCCCATTGGTCAGTCCAGCACAAAGGTGATCTGCATGGTCGGTCGTATAACACCTCTTAAGGGGCCATCCCGATGGTGGAGTGGTAACTATTATTGTACGCAGACTCCATCAAGGGTAAGCGATCCTCCTAGCAATGACCAAAGTCGAGGACACATGCACGAATCATGTCCTCAAGAGTCTGAATGGTCCTTTTAGTATGACCATCCGTCCGAGGGTGGAAGGAGGTGCTCAAGCGAACTAGTGTGCCAAAATCCCCCTGTAACATCTTCTATAGTCGGGAAGTGAAATGACCATCTCGGTCAGAGATGATAGTTGATGGAACACCATGAAGCCGTATGATCTCTAAAATGTAGAGGCTTCCCAGGATCTCTACTGAGCCCTACTCTCTGATCGGTAGGATGTGCTTCGACTTGGTGAGTCGGTCAATGATCAACCATATAGAGTTATTCCCTCTGGATGTATGTAGAATTCCCATCTTGAAATCCATGGATATTCTGTCCCACTTCCACTCGGAGACCTCTAAGGGATGTATCAAGCCAGCCGGTACCCGGTGCTCTGCCTTCACCTACTGAAAAGTGAGGCATCGAGAGACAAACTCTACTATTTCTTTCATTATACCCGGCCTCCAATGATTTCATCTGAGTTCTTGATACATATTAACCACTCCTGGATGTACTGCTATAGGGGAAGTGTGGACCTCCCTCAACACATCCTCCTGTAATGCAGCTGGAACCATGGTAAGTCCTCTGAAGAAGATGATGTGATCCCCACCTTTAGAAAACCCATCATGTGCCTACCCTGAGGATATCTGAGCATGTCATGTCTCACAGTCAACGTCTACACGTTGTGCCTCCCTAACTCACTAAAGGAGTGGAGGAGTGACTGTAAGAGACTGCAAAAAATCTACTTCATCTCTATCAACAAACGATATTTGCAACACAGCCAGCTTCTCTATCGCCTCTCCTTGTAGTTGAATTTCTGATATCCTACTTAGAGCATCTTCTACAATGTTCCCATTCCCATGAGTATAGACTATCTCGAATTCATAGTCATGGAGAAACTCGAGCCATCACTGTTGTCTCAGGTTCAGGTCCTTCTGCGAGAAGATGTACCTCAGACTCTAGTGGTCAGAATAGATTGTAATGTTCTCGCCCATCATATAGTGATGCCACATCTTCAAGGCGAAGACCACTACTACTAACTCCAGGTCATGGGTAGAATAGTTCTTCTCGTTCTTTCTCATCTGTCGGGAACCATCCACAATCAATGCTCACTCCTGCATTTGGAAACACCTGAGTCAGGTCTCTGATGCGTTGATGTAAACTATGTACCCTACTCTCTCCTCCAGTAGCCTCAAGATGGGCGCACTGGTCAATCTATGCCTCAACTCCTGAAAGCTTTATTGGCATCTCTATGACCACATGAAGGGTTTCCCCTTTTTCATCAATAATAAAAGTAGTGCTACAACTCTGGAGAAGTCTAGCACAAATCTCCGATAGTATCCATCCAGACCTAGGAAACTTCGTACCTCCATCACAGTCCTGGGTGGCTCCCAAGCAACTACTGCTTTGATCATCACTGGTTCCAATGAAACTCCAGCCTCTGAGATGATGTGTCCCAAGAAATGAACCTCTTGAATCCAGAACTAGCACTACGAGAGCCTCCCATAAAGCTGGTGCTCTCAGAGTGTATCCAGTACCACCTGCAAATGTTAGGCGTGCTCCTCCTGAGTAGTTGAGTGAATCAGTATGTCGTCGATGAATACTACGACAAAGAGAACCAGGTATGGCTAGAACATCCTATTCATGAGGCTCATGAACACTGTTGGAGAGTTGGTTACGGCGAAGGGAATAATCAATAACTCGTAGTGGCCATACCGACACTTGAAGGTCATCTTCTGCACATCCTCATCTCAAACTCTGAGCTAGTGACATCCTGACCTGTGTTCTATCTTCGAGAACCATCATTCTACCTTCTGCTAATCAAAGAAGTCTTCAATCCTTGGGATTGGTTACTTCTTCTTCACGGTCACTTGATTCAGGCGACAGTAGTCGACACACAGTCACAAGCTCCCATCTGCCTTCATGGCAACCAAAATCAGTGATACCCAAGGTGAAACACTAGGTCAGATAAATCCCTTCCCCTAAAAGTCCTCTAGCAATATCCACAACTCACGAAGCTGAGCGCGAGCCATCTGATATGCAGTATTAGATATCATTGTTGTCCTAAGGTACAGGTCAATGTAGACTTCTACCTCTCTATGAGGAGGTAGTACTAGAACGTCATCAGGGAAAACATATGCATACTGATCCACCACGATATGAAAACTAGGACTCTGCACATCAATTGCTCCGAGGATGAGACTAGCCAACTGATGTGTGATCACATGCCCCCTCCTCTGTGTAAGTCCATCATACAATGAAAAGGCTCCCTTCTCTATAGTGATGGTGAAATTGGTCCCATCCATGCGGATACAACACACCTTGCACCTAATATAGTCAATATGATCAAGAACCTTGGATAACCAGTCCCTTCCCAAGATGATGTCGTAAGGCCTCGACGCTGCTACAAGAAGATCACAGCCGAAGCTCTCACCTCCTAGAGTAATCTCGCACTGCCGACACCAGTGTGTAATCATCGAGTCTACTCCCATCGAAGTCTCTAACCATAAGGATTGAGCCAATGACTCCATCGGAATCTCCGAGCTCCGAACAAGGGCAGCGGTAATAAAATTATAACTGGCACATGTGTATAATTACTACAGCAAGGGTATAGTAGACACATATAGTACCTCGAATCATCTCAGGTGCATAATGGTCGTAGGCCTCTACTGTCTGGAGCTGAGCCTGCCTCTGTCGACCAGCTCCCTGTGGTCGGGGTGGACCTCCTGGTAGTAGTGGCGGTAGTTCCTCAAAATGTCATCCACCACCCACTTCTCAACCGACTCCTCTACAATGTCCACCTATTCATACAGACCACCATAGTCAAACCTATGCCTCTTCCTGGGAGGTCTCTCTACTATTTGTTGGTCATCCGTATAGTGGGTTGGGAAGTCTCGATCAATGTGACAATACCCGCCAAATGCATACCACTGCCTGCCCCTCGTATGGTTGGATCTGTTTCGTGTTTCCTGGACAACCAACCATGTATCCTGAGGTCGCCCACCTGATGGCCTGTTCCAATTGGACCTATGCATCAACTATCTACTGAAGGCTAAAGAAGACTCCACTACGTGTCGTCCTACGGTGGGTCTCACCGGTGGCGACAGCTCAGCGACAAAACTCTACACTAGAAATACATGCCCCAACACCCTCGCATGTGTCGAGATGCTGAGTCGAATCATCGAAGCACTGATCTCATTCCTGAGTCCCTGCTTGAAGGACAGGGCCCTGAAGAACAGGTCCCATACCATATTCGTGGAGTAGCATGATGGGATAGTGAACCTCGCTGAGTACTGAGCTACTCTCATGCTGCCCTCCTGTAGATGAAGTTACTCTTGAATCCTAACTGCACGAAGGGTGGCTGGAATTAACTTAGAGCAAATGAGACTCTCGATGTCTGCCCTAACTAAATTTTTCTCGTCATGCACTAGGAGCATCGGGCTCCACCATCTATCTACTACTGTGTGTAGGAGACTCGAGGAAAAGATCACATTAACGTCGGTTGGTGTCCCTACCAATCTAAAAACTCTCATGATAGCCTCCAGCCAATCCTCAGCTGCATGTGGGTCCATCTCTCCCTAGAACCTAGGCGGCCTCTGTCTTTGGAACTCATGCAATGCACTCAGGCAGCGTACAATCTCTGCTTCTTGGGCTAGTGGTATCAGTGGCCCAGCGGGTAGTGGTGCCACTGGTACCTCTGTTGTGATGGGGCCCTACACCGAGGCCTCGTCGCTCGGTGGGCTACCATCTAGTAGGTAACTCAGAACCCTAGTTGGCTACCTTCGTGGGGAAATCCTAAAAAACACTGGTGCACCATGGTTAAAAATGTATACCTGGTGATCTGACACAAAGTAATCACAATGAAAACTTTATCAACGGAAATAGTCACGCAATATGTGTTTTCGTGAACTAAGTCGGAAATCAGAGGTCAGGGTCCTGGTGTATTGATATGTTGGCCGCTGCACCAACACTAAACTCCATGGACTAAAAACCACACTAAATACTCATAACACTACTACTTCACAGTAAAGAATAATCAGAGTCATGAGTTCTGCAGTAGAACCTCCCTCTGAAACCAATTTGTCATTACTCATCCTCAGGGCCCATGTCGTGACTACGCCAAGCCTGCCTTCCATAAGCTAAGTGAAGGACACTAGTACCAAAGGAGTAATCCCGATAAAAGGGATATAATTTCCTTTTTAACTTGTAACAAACATAGTGTGAACATAAGAGGTAGTGGAAACAACAGAAAATAAACACTAAGTAAAACTGAATACACAAGTAAGTGATAAAATGAAAGGGACTGGAAATACAATCCCAACAGTAAAGTAAAACTATAGAAAAGAAAACAGAAACTACTGAGTCGTCCTATGGGAATCCCACCCGATGGGTGGGCACAGATGGCCTCCTCAGCACCTCAGGTCCATCTGTCCGCTCCGTGTACGTTCCGTCAAGTGGTCCACCTTCGGGTACCATCCAGCTCCACAACACTCTACCTTAATCAGTGATTTCCTTCATCTACGGACAACATAATAAAGTGTGGGCATTTACCATGCTGGGTTGAGTATAATGATACTCATTAGGGACCTAGATACCCCCGAAGGCCTCCCAGAATCCATTAAGGATAAACCACAAAAGGAATGATACAATCACGAAGTATCAACCAACCCTACATAGTTACATGCCCATACATATACCTAATTTATCTACCAGAGTTCATCTCTAAATCTCAAGCTCAAACACAACCTAGTCCACACAGGAAATTAATGTCAATAATATCTATTATAATGATTGAAATTTAAGACTCGCCTCACACAGGTATACATCTTTTGTATATTGATAGAGATGATCAGTTGTAGTCACTAATTAATCTATGTTTTCAAACCCATGTAGGATCTATGTATATAAGTTTTCACTATAAAACCCACATATGATCCAAGTATAGAAGTCACCACTGTTGAACCCACGTATGATCCAAGTAAAGAAGTCGTCAATGTTGAACCCACATAGGATCCAACAACAGAAGTCGCCACTGTCGAACCCAAATAGGATCCAAGTAAAGAAGTCATCATTGTCGAACCCATGTAGGATCCAAGTATAGAATTAGTCACTGTCAAACCCACGTAGGATCCAAGTATAGATTTCATCACTGTCGAACCCTCGTAGGATCGAAGTACAGAAGTCATCGCAGTCGCAGCCAGCTCTAGGGTTCCCGCACACACCACGTTGGATTCTGGGAGGGTTTTATCCTTGAGCCGAGTGTCGATACATCAACTATCATGAGTCCATAGTTGATGTATCTCATAGTTCCATATCATCAAAAGGAACCCAACGCGATAGATGACGCGTCAATTAGACACCTGGTCCGAGAATTATTTTTATATCTGTTCCAGGGGCACAGTTGGAATTACGCTCATTCCAAACCCATACGTTTTTCAAATTTTTTAAAAACTCACTTAGAGTATCAAAAAAGGACCTTCTCATAATGAGGATCCCAGTGCCGCAGACGACGCATCAAGAAAACGTGTGGTCGAGAAGATATCTGTGTTTTAGTGTAGTCGGTCCTGCCTGTCATGCCTAGTGGACTGGCGGGTCGGCCCGACATGGTTTGGTGGGTCTGACCCAGCTAGGGGTCGGCCCTGCCCAGTGGAGAGTGGCCGACCCGGGGACCCAGCCCGGTGGGTTTGACCCGGTTAGGGGGTCGGCCCGGCCGGGTGGAGCACGACCCACCTGTAGACCCGACCCGCGGTTGTGGGCCGGTTCGGCTCGCCCGTTGGCCCCGAGTGGCGCCGCCCCTCCATGCAGCCCGGTCGGCCGAAGATGACCGGGTTTTTTTCGGCGTGAGGGGCCCGCATAGTAGGTCGCTGTCCTCCCATGCGGTGCCCAGCGACGCCGTGGTTTCTTCTGCCCGACTAGTTCACTCGCCAAAGAAGCCCACCCAGTGTGATCCACATTCTTCTCTGCAGCATGGCGCCATGTGGCACCGCAATCTCATGCACGGCCGGCTGAAGCCGGCTAGTTCTTCCAGAAAGCGGCCCGTGGGTGCTGGCCTCAGCTCCTCTGTACGGCCCCTGCGGGTGCCACGGTTCACCAGCCCGACCGGCAGTAGCTGGCTGGTTCTTCAGCCCCAGTGGCCCACGATTGTGGGCTGCAGTGGTCTCCCATGAGGCCGGAGTGCGGCCTCCGCTTCTGGTCATCGTCGCCTACGGTCGTCATTGCCAAAATAATCACAGACCAACGAACGGTCGTGGGGCCGATTCGGTCGACCCGCACCCTCCGCATTAGGTGATACAAAAAGCCTGAAGACAATCCAATGCATTCATCAAGAATAAGATATAATTTTATTCACATAAAATTATACAAAACCCCCTACCTCGATTCAATGTTTGTTCATCATAGTCGCGGAAAACGGCGTTGTAGAAGAAAGACGTCAATTTCATTGACGTCGGGGTGCATCCAAAGAGGAAGTGTCGTTGTTGGCGATTTTCATTGTGGAAGGCGTCTATTTATTTAACGAGGATGGTGGTCGTTCGAGAATTTATTCACGTTCTTCTTCAGAGATGTTCTTTAAGGAAGAACACTTTTTTCCAATTTCCCAAAGCTTTCCCAAGGTAAAATGACCCACCAACATCAAATAAAAATAACACACCTATTAAAAGGATGGATTAATGAATTCAAAGTGATTTGAATTCATTAAGTTAAATCCTATTAATTCAAATTATTGGTTGGATCATGAAATGGAAGGAAGGAGATGAAGAGGCTCCAATTTAATTAAAGGCAGATTTGGCACATCAAGAGGGAAGTTCAAAAGTGAAAGAGGTTTCAAGGAGTAAAACAGGGAGTTGAAGGGTTATGGGCTCATGTGGACCCATCACACACTGTCCTCTCATGGGAGGTTATATACGGTGTGGGCGCCACCTTCAATTCCCATTTTGAGGAAATAACCACCACATAAAAATAAAATTTTGTAACACAACAATTTTATTTAATTTATTATGAATACCCAAATTATAACTTCTACTCTTGACCAAACGCAACTTCAGTAAAAGTCTCCGTAAGAGAATATCGGTGCTGCGAGTTCATCGGTGTCCTTTGTTTTCAATTCCGAGCACCGGTTCAAATGATATTGAAACCTGCATGTACGTTTACTGATCAAACCCGAACAAAACTTCATAAATTGATTCCAGGCACATCGGGCCTCAAAATCAGGCGCCGTCAGAAAATACGGACTCGTATAATTCCAAAAAAATTATGGAAAAAAATTCATTGAAATTTTCAAGTCATTACAATTCCCAACGTCCTATGAAATGTGGAAAATGATTGCAGTAGCCTATGAAGGTACTAAAATGTTAGAAAAATGATATATGCTACATCGAAATAAAAATTAGATACATTAAAAATTTATGATGGATAAATCAATACAGAGATGAATGGAAGGAAACTAAGATTGTTAATAATGTTACATCCTTGGGTGAGACAATCAATCAACCTGATCAAGCCTTTAAAGTAATAAGAGTACTACCCATGAGATGGAATGGAATATCAGCTGTGATATGGAAATCATCTCAAATCATAAACATGAAAATTAAAGAATTAATTGGAACTCTGATGATATATGAAGTATAAATTTAATAAAAAGCTGAGTATCATAATGTTATTGTGAAAAGGGAAAACATTATATTGAATGTTACATCTCATAAACAAAGTCAAAAGTCAATACAAGAAAAAATGGAAATAAAATTTAGACTCCTCATATTTTGAAATTGAACTAGCTCAATTAGCCAGATAGTTCAACAAGTTCTACAAAGAAGAAAAAACGATTTTGAAAACCTTACAATAAGGATGATAAAGGATCAATAGAATTTTGTTTCTAGGAATGATAAATAGTGGACACATTAGACCTAATTTTAATCAATTGAAAGAAGAATGAAAAAGACTAGAAAATAAATAACATAAAAATGAAGAGTATAGGAAAAAACGGAAAAGAACAATGAATACTACATGGAGTGTATATGATGACTCAAACATCTCCAAAGAAAATGAATCATTCAATGAACTATCTAATATAAAATCCATCATGTGAATTATGACTATAGAAAAAGAAGAGGTAAAATCCTATTATTACTTTAAATTTGATTCTAGTAGTTGTTCAACTGAAAAGATATCTACCTATTTCTCAATGCAAGAGGAAAAATATGATTTCTTATTAAAGAAGAAAATATCGTTATTGAATATTCATAAAGCGGTATTAAGAGAAATGTATAATTTACTCAAAAAATATCATGAGCCGAATATAAAATTAAATTCATTTACTACGAACAATATTGATCATGAAATCAGGATCAAATCATTACAAGATGATGTAGAAACTTACAAAAGTACTGCTCTCTTTTTTACTATAGGACAAACAATTCTTATTGAAATTCTTGGAAAGAATTTAATCAAAAAGGAAAAATTTGGTATAGGATGTATGGGCCAAAAATCCAAGCTTCATAAGAATTATTTTGTTCCACAAGTATAACTTGTAATTATTGTGGAACAAAAGGTCATATATAAAAAAACATTCATTTAAGAAATCCTCAGATAAGTGTAATTTAAAGGGATTTTATTTTAAAAATCATATATGAAATAAATGATAAAATTTATAAAAAATAAAATCATATCTGGGTTCCCATAACTCCTCTATCTAACACTACAGGACCCAAGATGATATGGGTACCAAAACAAACTCTTGTCAAATTGACTTTTTAGGAAATATGTCATAAAACTAGAAAAATTGTATGGTACATGGAAAGTGGGTGCTCAAGGTACATGACTAGAGACTCAAGAAACACTAGTACACTAACTCAAATAGATGGAGGTCTAGTTACCTTTTGGAATACTGCAATGGGAAATATAATTGGACTCAGAACTGTTGGTTATCAAAAAAATTTCTCTCTCAAAAAGGTATTATATTTACAAGGGAAAAAGTACAACAAGATAGGTATTTATCAACTCTATCATGATGGATATTATGTTTATTTCTCTAAAAATTCTTGTTCAATATTTAAAAATGATATGCTTAAATTTAAATTAGAATGAATTGATAATTTTTATACTTTGGATTTAAATTCCTTCTGTAAACAGAAATTGAATTTTTTGACTGCTAAGGTAATTGAGTCATGGATTTTGAATAAAAGACTTTTTCATTATAATATATATGTTTTACATAAATTATCTTTGATGAAATTATTTCTTGATTTTCCTAATTTTAAATTTGATAGTGATAGATTCTTGGATTCATGTCTAATTGGAGAAAAACATAAGTCTTCACTAAAATTAATTAACAAAATTGCTACACTAATCCTTTAAAACATATTCATATGGATTTTTTGGACCATCCAGAATATCTAGTTTTGCTGGTAAAATATATGTATATGTTTTAGTTGATGATTACTCAAGATTTACATGGGTTTATTTTCTAAAACTCAAAAGTGAAGTGTTCACTGTTTTTTAATGTTTTTAGAAAAATTATTCAAAATAAAAAGGGTCTTAAAATAATTTCATTAAGAAGTGATCATGGTGGAGAATTTTAGAAGTAAGAATTCAATTCCTTTTTTTGAAATCTAGGTATTAAAAACACCTACTCTGCACCAAGAACACTTCAACAAAATGGAATTGTTAAAATAATAAATATTTCTATTCATGAAATGTCTAAACCTTTGATAAATGAATACATTCATCCTACCTAGTTATGGGTAGTTGATGTAATTAAATCCTGTTATATAATGAATATAGTATTAATTAGACCAATTTTAAAAAATAAACTGTATGAACTTTGGAATAATAGAAAGCCTAAAGTGAAGTACTATAATGTATTTAGATACAAAGTGTATATCATGAACATCAAGGATATTCTTTGTAAGTTTGACATAAAATATGAAAAAGGAACATTTTTAGGATATTATTTTACCTCTAAATCTTATATAGGATTCAATATAATGTCAAGGATTGTTAAAGAATCAGTTTTTGTGATGTTTGTTGAAGCTAACCCTTTCAATAAAGATAATGATCAAACTAATGAAATTACTAACTCTAGTGTTAACATGATACGAGAAAACTTGACGGATGGTTTTGAAAATAACAAAACTCAGTCCAGTTCAGAAGAATGAGAAACTACTAGGCCAATTAGTGTTTTACCTAGATAGACTAGAACTCAAAAGAATCATCCTTTAGAAACTATAATATAATACTTTTACATAAGAATAAGAACTAGAACAAGTGTAGGAAACCTAGAAAAATTATCTGCCTTTCTTTCTCAATTAGAACCTAAGTCTATAGAAAAATACTTAGAAGATGAATGTTAGACTTTAGCAATGCAGGAAGAGCTAAATCGATTTAAGAGTAATGATGTTTGGAAGTTAGTTGAAAGGCTATAAAATTATCCTCCTATAGGAACTAAATGGTTCTTTAAAAACAAATAAGATGATCAAGGAATAATAATTAGAAACAAATCTAGATTAGCATCCAAAGGATACAATCAAGAAGAAGGTATACATTATGATGAAACCTTTACTCCAGTAGCTAGATTAGAGGAAATTAAAATTATTTTAACCTATTCATCTCATATATATTTTAAATTATATCAAGTGGATGTAAAATATTCCGTTTTAAAATTTTATTTAATGATGGATTTCTATGTTAAACAAACTCTTGGTTTTAAAAATTCTCAAAAACCAGGTTCTTTTTTTAAACACACTAAAACTCTCTATAGTCTTAAACAAGCACCTAGAGGTTGGTATAAAAGATTAAGGTCTTTTGTTTTGAAAAATGTATTTATTGTTTTTCTGGAAGACCCAAAACTTCTTATGAAAAAAGATTTTTATAATATTTTATTAGTTCAAATATATGTTGATGATGTAATTTTTTTAAAAAAATATAAAAAATTTTGTAATGATTTCCCAAATCTAAAGATAAAAAAATTTAAATGAGTATGATGGGGGAATTTATTTTCTTTTTAGGACATCAAATTTACCAATACTATTTTGAAAATGTTTTAAATCAAAGAAAATACATTATTGATTTACTAAAAATCATTGGAATTGAAAACAGTAACACATATAAAACTCTTATGTGTACTAATGTGAAACTTGATTTGGATGAGGTAGTTAAACCATTGGACAAAAAGTTATATAGAGGTATTATTGGTTGATTATTGTATCTTACAATTATTAGGCTAGACATTAAGTATTCAGTATGTCTTTGTGACAAAATTCAATCAAATCCAAAAGAATCCCATCTTATTGTTGTTAAAATAATTTATTAATACCAAAAATGAACTGTTTTTAAATATCATCATTACCCCAAACCTTCTGATATTAATTTAATTTCATATTAAGATTCTAATTTTGGTGTATGTGGATTAGTTAGAAAAATCACATCTGGAACCGATCACTTTTTAGTAAAATCATTAGTGTCATGGTTAAGTATAAAACAACACTCATTTTCTCTATCAATATCTGAGGTAGAATATCTGTCATCATACAGTAGCTCTGCACAAGTGTTGTGGTTGAAAAACCCTCTACAGGACTCTGGACTAAGGTTTAATAGTACAACAATTTTATGTGATGGTACTAGTCCTATAAATATTTCAAAGAATCCTTTAAGTCACTCAAGGACTAAGAACATTGATATATGACATAATTTTCTAAATGATAATGTCCTTAAAAAGGATATATATTTGGAATTTTTTAATACCAAATATCAATTAGCTGATATTTTCACTAAACCACATCCTATTTTAATATTTTATGTTATTAAGGGGGAGTTAGGATTACTTAATTTTAAGTAAATATTTAATTTCAGTTACAATGTATTTATTTCCTCATTTATAGTCTTTATAAATATCTAGATATTTATTTATTTAATTTATTTTGGAATATGTAACATTACTTTTCATTTTCAAAACGATAACAAAATAATTTTTTTTAATGTAATGAGTATCATCTCAATCGGCGAGTGAAAATAATTTGCATTCTTCCACACTCATTATTCTCTCTCTCACATCCTATTAGTTAATCGAGAACAACATCTCAAAAACCTCTCACAAATACATCAAACCCTAAACCTTCGAACCTTAAAACCAGAAACCTTTAGAAAATGGAATGCCCAAGGAGATCATATGATGTGGAGTTGGAGCTCTATCTCTATCCATAGAAGAAATCCAGAAGAATTATTACATGAAAAATAACTGATTTTACCTATCTGGATTCAACAAATATGTATCTCAAGAATGTAATAATTTTTCAAGAGATAGATGTTATCTATAGAGAATATAATACATCATTTGTGTATGATCTAGATGATAAGGAATTATGTAAAAATACTTCTTTCAATTTTGGTTTTGAGGAAGATACAGTGATTTCTAAAATTCATGACAATGAATTAAAATTGTATTCAGTATAGCTAGTAGAAGAACTGTGTTTTCCTCATGAGGGGGAGTACCATTTTGATTTAATACTATTGGTGATGATAAGTATTCCTCTGATGATATAATTTTTTCATTATTCAGAAGAAGAACCATCAATAAGATCATGTCCAAGGAACTGATTCCAGATAGGTGAGTTGTGATTAATTTCATAAAGTCTTTTATACTGTCTAGGATGGAAGTGATAGAGAATGTTTTATATCTAGATATTTATGTGATATTATAATTTTTGAATAACATCATGTTCAATTTTTTTTGGTTCATGCTGAGGTATTTAAGACATTGATGTCATCTTGAATCAAAGATAGAATATTATCCGTATGGAAGAATTATCTCTCTGCTTTTAGGGAAAAAAGGCAGGCACAAAATTATGTTTTATATGCCTAGGTGACAACATTAAAATACATTTATTGCTGGGGAGGTCAAGAAAAAAAAATTTGTATAGAAAAATTCGTGCAATGGTTTATTACCTATTGGTGTTGAGGAACAAAAAAAGATGTTGGTTGCTGCTCAGGGGGAGCAAAGAATGATTCCATCGGTTGGCTCTATGAGAAAAATGCCATAGGAGGCATGTGGATCGAGACAAAAATAATCAGTAATACATTTCAAGTGAATAATAACTTAAATTGTTGTAATAGATAGAGTGGATAGAGTGTTAGATGTACCATAAACCGAGGCTCAATAAGGTCATCAAGATAAAGAGGTTAAGAAAGAGGATCAAAGCCATGAAAATCCAATGGAAGTTATCCCAAACCCTGTTTATCGTTCCATAATTATTTGAGATTCAATGTCCATCGGTGAATTTTTTCAAAATAACAAGTCCTGAAGATAATCGAGATCTAAGCCTTGTTGTGGTTGGTTCTGAACAAGAATGAGAACTATCTGAATCATCTGACTTATAAACCAATGCTTAGGTAATCCAAATTCGGCTATTGGATGCTCAAAATTTCTTCATAAGGGAACAATTATAATTATAAAAGAAAATTTTTGTGGAATAAAAACATCACTCAGTTCCCAGAGAATAATTTGAAGCTCATAAGAATCACTTTGCACAGTTCATAGAAAATCTCATTTCAGTGGGAGATCTTAAGGAATTCATAGTGATGCTATATGGATATATACATTCTATGAATGGTAAAGTTGTGAAGAAATATATGTTTGATGATTTCAAGAAAATAGTTATGAAGGAATTTCAATCTCTTAAGGACAGTGCAGGTGCCTCTTCTTCGGCTCAGCAAAAATCTCTAGATCTTATTAAAAGATTTCAATCCATTACAGTAGTATTGGATGATTTTAATGATAGAATACACACTCTCTAGTGTGATAGTACAACTTTGAATGTGTTTATTGACAATCAAAGAAATATCATGAGCCAGATCACATAAAACAATTCATGGATATTCTTGGTGGTGACTCAACTAAAGGACAATTTCAATTCCTTCATTTAGTCATAGGAGGTAATGAATAACCTCCTGAAGATCAATCTTGTTGAATACATAAAGGATGGCCTCGACACAATGAAGTTTCTGGAGAAATGGATAGATGCATTCAACAAACACTTCTAGAGTGTACTAATGAAGATCATAAAGCTTAGCAGTGTATTAGATGTCATTTCGCACCAACCTGCTGAACCCAATGTTTCTGGAGAACCTGATGAAATCCCCTCTTGTTAACCATCTCTTTGATAATCATGGATGATATATAAACTCAAACATTTCATTGCTGTTATAATTTTATAATTTTTTATTTTCAGATGTTATGATTTTCTTGACTATTAGGTCTTAATATAAAATCCTACATTTATTTTTCTTAATACTTTTAGTCACTATTCCTCTATAGTTCAGTACTACGTTAAATTGGTACATATCCTCTGTTCTGTCGAATCTCCTTTTTTATATCACAAAATGGGAGAGATGTAGATGAAATAAGGAGATAGTTGGAAAGGGGAGATCTAAATTATTTTATGGGATTTGTGATCATAAATAATGGGGAGATTGTTGGGCATATATTGTCAGAAAAATACTCTATAATCAGTGATGTTTTTGATGCTCACAATAGCCTTGTTTTTTTCTAATGAAGTTTTTATGAGTAATTTTTTCAGAAATATTGTTCACATCAAAGGAACTATAATGTTATGCAGATGAACATATGGAGGATTAATGATACGCGACATCCCTACGTTACACAGATGAATGAAAGGATTATGAATGCTATGTGACATCCCTACATTACATAGATGAATGTACGGAAGATGAATGGTACGTGAAATCCCTACGCTGTGCAGCTTAACCCTACATTGTGTTCTCAATGGTAGTGATCTGTGAAGTCGTGTTGCTTATCCAAATCATCTTGAATGATTTAATTAGAGTTAATGATTGATCCAATGATCTTTATGATCTGTTTTAAAGTACCATTTTTTCGGAGAACTACTTAAATTTTTATGGGATGTTGCAATTAAGATTTGAATTCTTGTGATTAATTAGGGTTGAATTTTAGATCTGTAAATATAAACAGAAATCACTTTCTCTAATTATTCATTACAGATCCTGTAAAAAAGAAAAGATGAATATATATATATGTGAATAATTGTTGATACTGATAGTATTTTAAGGTGCTGCTATTATGGTTGATCGGATCTTAATCATCTGAGAATGAGGAGAAGTTTTCAAAGTACAAATCATTATCAACATCGTTTTGTTGCAATTTTATTGAGGATCATTTTGCAAAAAATAACACTTTAGACTATTATTTCTCAAAGAAATTCCTCTCAAATGATAAAGATCCATATATTTTCAGTTTCTTACTATTGAAACTGTAAAGATCTATGTTACTATTTTACGAATCAATTCCTATTGATTCGAGTTTGGAATACCCATACTCATTTGTTTTGGAATATCAGCTTCTCAGTCTAAGATATGGATATTGGTTATTTTTTGCAGAAACAGAATAATTATTGTTTTAGTCTTAATTTTAAAGGTATCAATTTCCTGCTACCAGTTGTGGATTGATGTTCGTGGGATAAGAAGACATGTTCTAGTGAAATCACCATGCTCATAGAAAGAGTGATTGATATAGTGTACTATGTGATCTTTGTGCCCCAAACCACTATAAAAATATGTGTTCTTTAATTCATCATATTTTTTTCACTTCCTCATAGAAAATAAAAACACTACAATCTTATTATTTTCCATAGGAATTAAAAAATCTGAGTTGTCAAAGGTAATTAGAAAGTAAAACAATTCACCCCCTCGTGTGTTACGTTCTACATTCTGACCTAACAAGAACATGACAGTAAATTTATATAAACTATTTTATATAAAAAGTTTCTAAAATAGTTTATGTTCACGCATATAAATGTTTTATAGAAAATAAAATTCTCAAAACAATATCAAGTTCCATGGAAAGCAACCAAACAATGCTCTAAAACTGATTCCTAAATTCCTCTTTGGCATAATCCATTCCGTTATACATATCCACACAACCAATAAGGAATGTGACATGCACCTCCCAATACTTGAACTTGGTGATTCATTATTTCACAAATATGTCACTTAGTGAACCACTTTGATAGGGGTACTTCATTCCCATATCATCCCCAACTATTTTAAGGGTGTACATCACACCCATATGCATCCTATTACATAAGAACACATGCCAAACAATAATTAATAACCAATTACAAACCCAAGTGTTCCCAAACCATTCCAATAAAACCAAATTTTTATCGAAACCCATTTCTTCATGAATCAAAATTGAACAAATATTTTAAAATCATCATTCTAAAATCAATTCATTATGTTATTTTCCAACAAAACTCCCAATTTCTAAATTTCTAAAACTTTCACTCTATAGGGTTTTCAAAAATCAATCCATATTAATTTCACAAGAAATTTATTGAAAATCCTAAAATTTGAAACAAAGACTTCATGTTCTAATTAGATAAGTGGAGAGTGAAATCGCCTACCATGATAAATTGGTTAAAATGATAAACGTCGTGAAAAATGTTCACGAATACAAGTTGAATTGTTAATACCCTTCCTTAGTTATCTTACCATATTATAAAAATATCCAAATATAATTATATTTGGCATAAAATACATTATATTAATGCAAAAAGTGCATAGATCTATAAAAACAATATATATAAGGAAGTAGATCCAAGAAATACATCCATCAACAATCAATAATGATGGGTTATCCCAAGAATCTGGATTTAAATCACAATGAAAAACCTTAGGATTTACAACATATCAACTAGAGATTCTTACATGGAATTTGGGAAGAGATAATATCTAGTTAGGGAGAAATAGAAATAAAAATAAGGCTGTTAGAGGTCAAAACATATTAGATACTCAATTTTAGGATATCACTTTTAACCAGTGCATGGTTAGTCAGATGGTTTGTTAAACAGTGTGATATGGTGTGCTAGACACTACCTCAGGATAAACCTCTCGTAAGGTCTTGCACTATTAACCAAACATGTTCCAACTGTTCCAAATCTCACTATATCACTAAGCATTTGTTTTCTAGCCTTCTTCCTGGTTTATACAAACCATGAACTGCATGTGTGCCTTCTCCTTAGCCCATATCTCATTGTGCATGCTTTAATTCAAGTGTATCAGGATATTCCCAAAATGTGCACAAATCATGAACCTATAGAAAATCCACAAAAAACTACATAATTTCTCCAAACTCTTCCAAACATCACACATATACATCACATATATAAAAAGATTAAATAAAGGGTTACTAAATTGAAAGTGTAGGGGTTTTAAATTCTCTCTACCATTGGAATTTCCTTCCCGATAATGAAAAAAACCATTATCATTTTGATTGAGTTCTGACAATTTATCTTTCATTTCATTCTCTAATTCCCATTTCACATCTTGAATCTGACCATGTTGCCAAAAAACCACACATGAATGTTTATTTTTTCACAAAATACATTATCTTGGATAGATACAACCCACAAAAGCATGTGCACCAATGAAGCATAAAGATCTTGATCAACGTCATCCCATCAAATTAGAAGGTTAGATTCATCCTGATACATTTTCAACTGAGATATGTGAAACACATTAATCGCACCACTAAAATGTGGTGGAAATTCCTATTGTAATGTCAATTTATTAACTCATTCAAGTATATTATAAAGGCCTATGTTTCTAAAAAAGATAACAATACCTTATTTCCAAAATATTAAATTTCAACACATGGATAACACATGATAACACACCATGAATGAAAACTACCATTAAAAATGATCTGCATAAAATTTTTAATGATTTTGATTCATCTCTATTGGTTTCATGGTCAACTAATTCTTTTACATTGTCTCTTGGACAAGTCTCGGCCCAACAAGTGATGTCTCACCTATTTTTAACCCATGATTTTGAAAACAATAAGCACACCATTACAATGCACAAATGGAGCGATTTCTATCAGCACCTCTTAAATTTTTTTATACAAGAACTCATCTGATAGCACATGATATTCAAATGATCCACCATTATCAATTACACTAGCCTAAAATATTTCTTTCAGTGTTTGTATCATTATTTATGATTTCCCATACATCATATGTTGATATGCCATACTAATAGAAAACTATGTCTCAAGGTCATTCTGTAAGGATTTTATGAAATGATACGTAATCCTTTGATCTTGGTCCGATAGTATTGAAATTTTTCTGCCATGCCTCTTTACCAATTATCATATATAGATTTTTAATAATTCCTCTACCGTATGTGTTTCATGAATAGGAATGAAATGGGATGACTTTTTTATCTATTCCACTTTCAACCATGTGGAATTATTTTTCTAAACCATTCTTGGGAGACATGTTACAAAGTTTAGAGCTATATGCTCCAACTTTAGAATTGTAATACATAAATAATGTGACATACATGTTGTTTGAGGATTCTCTGCCTTAACATTATGAAAATTTATGAATTTTGAATCAAATATTTCCACATTTATTTTCATAAAATTTCACCAAAACTGTGATTTAAATTCCTTTCACATCTTCTATATTCTTGGATGAACATCCCATATTTAATGCTGTCAAGCATAAAGAAGTTGTTCCCATCAATCCATATATATGAACAACATATTTTTGAATAATAAACACGAAGTGACATCAATTATATAGTCCTAAATTATCTCCCCAAAAACGAGCCTTCAACTCATTAAAATAAATTATAAATCAAATATCTATCCGTCTTTAAACATATTCACAAAATATAGAATCAACGAAACATGAAATAAACCCACAACATCCCCTCGATCAATGCATTACAAGTGAATGTTTTCTATCATTGACATCAACTAACACAGGTCAAAAGATTCATTTTCCAATTACATATATGACTTTATACATAATGTACCTACAACTAAATTTAATTTAATTTTTGTATTCATTATTAGAAATATAAACATTTAGATATAATCCATCCGTCAACTTTGTCTCAGTTTTAAATTCTTTTATGAAAAAATATTCTTTAGGGTCTTATAACCTATAAATATTATAAATTTCTCACCAAATAGAATATGAAAAAAACATTTTAAAGTGTGGACTATAATAGATAACTCCAAATAATATGTTGGGAAGTTCTTCTCCTGAACGCTTAACATCCTTGATCCATAATACACAACATGATCTCCATGCATGAGAAGACACCAATACCCGGATCCTGAAGCATCACAATACACCATATGCCCTAGTCAGGATTCCTGTAAAATCAATATTTGTGCTGATTTATTTCAAAACATTATCTCATGAAAATATTTCTATCATTCCTATTCCAATAAGTATAGAATATAATTGATTTTCAATGATGTCATATCTGATACTAGAACTGATAGTTCATGAGTAAAATTTCGATAATAACTATCTAATCCAAGAAAATTGTTTATCTCAAATATTTTATTTGGTTTTTGAGAAGAGATCACAACTTCAATATTTTAAGGATCTATATAAAAAAATTTTTTAATAATAACTTGTCTAAGAAATCATACCCTCTGTATCCCAAAATAAAACACTAATAGTTAGGCATATGGGTAACGCTCTCTCATGATTTTGAAAATTATCCCCAACTGTTCTTCATGCTCTTCCCCTATCTTTGAATAAACAAATATATCATCCAAAAATACCATAATAAATGAAACTAGATAACTCTAAAATAAAAATTTAATCAACTCCACAAAGACCAATAGTATATTTGTATGATTAAAAGGAATTTTGACGTATTTAAAATGTCCATATCTACTTCAGAAAGCTATCATTGAATTATCTACCTTCAAAACTCACAATTGGTGATATCATGATTGCATGTCAATCATAGAGAATAAATTATCTCCAATTAATTGATCAAATAGATCATAAGTATGTTGAAGTGGAAAAACTATCTTTATCGTAACTTGATTAATCTTATGATAATTGACACAAAATAGAATATTTCAATCTTCTATTTTGATAAATAAAATCGACGCAGCCCAAAGAGGCATGCTAGGACAAATGGACAATTTTCCTTCCAAATCATTCAAAATTATGTTCAGTTCCCTTAAACCTTTTTTGTTACATCTAATAAGACATAAGGGAAATGGTATTACTTAGTGAAATAATATAAATCATAAAACCCACTAATCCAATTGGTCGAAACACTGATAATATTTTAATGGAAAACATCTAGAAACTGGTCAAATTCTTCTGGAAAATTATTATTCTAGATCCTTTCCATTGATTCAAAATAAAACACTACAAAATAGTATGATACCATTCTAAATATTTGTGCTAAGAATCCCATTGCACCTGACATTACATTCCTGTATACTAGAAAGAGATTCTTAACGACATATTCAGTTTTAAAAATGACCATTTAGGTATAACACTTGATGTTATCATAGAAAATTTTCATCTAATCCATACCCAGAATAATATCAAAAAAATACATATCAATCATAGAGATATCTCTTTTCAGATCATCTCCACAAATTATTATAGGAGATGATCTTCACCAAAAGGCTCAACACTCTCTTTCACCCAAGGAGATTGAAGTTATATCATAGCAGCCATCATCTCATGAATTAAATAATAATATAAAAAACATGAGAAGAAATAGATGAAAGGTATTACACCATATCAAACAAAACATTCATCGGGGTATAATTCAAAATAATCACACCACTCACTATCGATGGTCCAGATTCATCATCTGCAATTTCTATCTTAGCTCCATATATGTGCTCTGTCACTATACTTTTATCCTTATTTATAGGTTAATATTTCACTACCTTTGGAGCCATAGTATTCATAGAAATAGTATGTCTAAATATATTCTTATGATGATAGTGATTCTACTTACCTCTTCTTATTGAATTATATGATGCCTATGACACCTAAGAAGAGTCCCAAACACTTGACCACAGTGGGCTATGAAAATAGTACAGCTGATGACCCATCTGATTGCAATTTTGGAATTCTCTAGGTGGCGTGAAACATTATTGCTCCATGTGGTCTAAAATACAATAATGAAAGAATCTATGAAGGATATTTTGTTTGAGAGGATGGTAAATTGATCTCACCCTAAGATTCTAATTCATTCTCCCACCTTGGAAACTAGTGTCCATCTTCTGCTTTCTCTCATTGTTTGAGATCCCACTATTTCCCATGGGTATCAAAATATATACTCCTCCCATACCTCTTGATATGTATTTTTAATCTACAATATCTCTATTTACTATCTTTATATAATCAATACTATAGAGCACAAAAATATTTGAGCTAATTTCCTATCTCAGCCACGATTCAAAAATGTGTGTCATTAAAGACGCACTAGCAACAACCGTGGGTGTAAAGTGCACTAAATTCCTGAGTTTTACCATATAGTACATGAAATTAATATTTTACTTCTCCATGTTGAATTATATTGTCGTTATTTTAATTATGATCATATGAGGATATAATGTTTTTCCAAAAAATTCCTCAAGATCCTCCCATGCACGGTCTCATTCTTATTTATCCTGAACTTTAATTTCCCACCACTGGTATGCAAGATATTCTAGAGTTTACATCACTATCTAGCCTTTCAATTATTCTCTTATAATGATAATATTAAAGATGTGATTGATCTTGTTCAGCAATAGCTCTAAATTTTCTAGTTCAGAATCACATTAAAATATAGGTGGATGCTTTTTGTAGAATTTGAATGAATAATCCACATTCCTTGAATCATCCCACTTTTTCCTTTTATGAAAATCATAAAAACAAATGGACAATAATTTGAACCCGTAGTTTTTTCACCTATGCATCAAGTGAAACCAGATTATTAGCATCTTTTTCAAATTAGTCTCTATAACACCTACCAGGTAGACTTTTCTATACAAACAACAAAGTCCATAAGTCTCACTCTTTTAAAAAAATGATTAATATTTTCAAATTCTATCACAGCATACTTCCACAACATTTATTTATAAAATTTAACTATTTCAAATTCAACCATTTTTTAGAATTTCACCATTACATTGAAAATAAATCAATTTTCAAACTAACCATTTTATGCCTTTACAACATCTCAGATGGGAAAAAGTTATACAATTTAAAAAAAATATCACTTTTGAACTGAATCATATGTCATTATTCAAATTGAAATATGTAATCCCAGTTGTATTTCATTCCTCTAATTTATTCCATGCTTATCTCATTTTCTAAACCCATGATAATGAGATGTAAAATCCTATAATTCTATCTGAAATAATATTTCACCCATCTCTCTTATAACGTGATGTTCAATATAAAAAATTTAGCTACGTATTCCTATGATCTGCATTTCATTTATCAAAAATACTATCTTTTATGCGATCCTTACTCAATTAATAAACCTGAATGAATTAAACTCCAAGACTGATAAGAAATCCTAAATCAAAGGCATAATAATAAAAATTACACTTATTCCATAAGAAATTAGGAAGGACCACAATTATAATACATGAAATATAAATATTTTTTAATTGGCCTAAGAATGTGGGGGAACATTATGCGGCCTTAAGCTATATCCCTGAAATATCAACTGATGACTATAATTGAACGAGGTATTAAATAAAATTTGGGGATTATTTTTTCTTTTAGAATAAAAAACAAATAAAATAAGTTATAACCAAATAATCTACTACATGATGTGTAATAAAAATGAAAGAAAAAATTAAAATTTGTATTTATCAAAATCAATCTAAAACTAAGTACCACATTGATACACTACAATTCATGACCTGTCCATAGGCTCGTGTCGTGACTACCCCAACCTCTCCTTCCATAGGCTAGGGGCTGGCGACTAGCACCAAAGGCGTATATCCAGAAAGAAGGGAAGACATTACCTTTATGAAGTAACATGCATAACATAGTACACAAGTGAAGTAACACTAAGTAAAACTGAGTACAAGGTAAGTGCTAAAATGTAAATGTTCCAGTATACAAACCCAAATGAAAGTACAATATAAATAAAAGGAAAGTACAAAAGCAATTAGTAAAACAGTAGCACCGAGTCGTCCTCCAGAAATCGCACCAGAAGGGTGGGTATAGATAGTCTCCTCATCTCCTCGGTCTAACCGTCTGCTCCGTGTACGTCCCACCAAGTGGTCCACCTCCGAGTACCGTACAGCTCCACAGTCCTCCAACTTAATCAGGGTTGTCTGTCATCTGCATCCAACAAAACTTAGTGCGGCCATAGCCAGCGCAGAGGTCAATATACGATACACAGTAGGGACCCTGAGACCCCCGAAGGTCTATCAGAATCCACTAAGGATAAACCACAAAGGAAAGATAAAATCACGAAGTATCAACAAAACTACGTTGGTATATTCACATACAAATACCTTAGTCATCAGTTACAGTTCGACTCCAGCTCCCGATCCCATGCACAATCTAGTCCACATTGGAAAGCACAACCCAATCCACAAAGGATAACACAACTCAGTCTACACTTGAACAACACAACCCAGTCCACACAGGAAAGCAAGTCAATCACATCGATGATAATGATTGAAGTTAGGACTCATATCACACAAGTATACACTTAGTAATGGGATAGAGATGCTCTGATGTTGCCACTAATTCATCTAAGTTGTTGGACCCACATAGGATACAAGATTAGCTAAGCTATCGGACCCACAGAGGATACAAGACCATCTACTCTGCCTAAACCACACAGGATACAAGTACAGTGTCCAATACTTCTGGACCCACATATGATACAAGAACAGTATTCATCGCCATTGAACCCATGAAGGATTTCAGTACGGTAGTCGTTGTTGTCGATATCACGAAGGATTCCAGTAAAGAAGTCGACGCAGTCGAAGCCAGCTCTAGGGTTCCTGCACATAGCATGCTCGATTTTGGGAGGGTCCTCTCCTCGAGCAAAAGAGAGCATATACATCAACTGTGATGAAGTCCAGAGTTGATGTATCCCAAGGTTCCACCTCGTCAAAAGAAACCCAACATGACAGACAATGCGTCAATCGGGCGCCCGGTCTCAGAGTTATTGGTTTTTCCCTTCCAGGGGCCCGGTTGGTTTTTAAGATAAAACCTACCTGACCGCACTCTAGTTGCGTCCATACCTCATGTGGGTTAATCCAAAAGGACCGTCCCAATAAAAGGATCCCAGCGCAATTGACCGCACATTATCTAGATGTCCGGTCCTTGAGATATAATCATTTTCACTCCAAGGGCCCGATTGTTATTGAGTTTGAACCAACCTGGCCGTACCCAAACCTTGCCGAAACCGCATGGGTAATATACCGAAATGACTAGCTCGATCCAAGGGTTCATACACAATTAGAGGTATGTCGATATGAGGTCCTCAACCCATGTTATGGGAAAAATACCGAAAGCGGACCGAAATGGGGGGTCTGGGCCTGGCCCGACCCGGCCCAAACCCCCCCCCCCCCCCCCCCGAGTCGGTCCGAACCGGTTCGACCCGACCCAGGAGGGCGTGGTCTGACCCGACTGGGCGTGGTCCGACCCGGCCCGCATGACCCGCCCCGGTCCGACCAGTGGGGTGCGCTGGCTCGGCCAGCGGGTCGAGTAGGGAGGGACGCGGTCCCCCCTCCGTTGCGCTCCACAGACGCGACACACTGTTGCCACCTCCCCTCTGGATCCCACGCGGCCGTGGGATCTGACAACCTGCTGCTGCGGCTTTAGCTGCGGTGGCTCCTGTCGGTGTCTCACTGGGTCACTGGCGACCCGCACCACTGTAGGTTTCCGTGGGCCACCAGAGTCGTTCCAGTGGTCCATTCATGCTCCTATTTGTGCCTGTGGTCATCCCTGGACCAGTACATCAATGTAAAGGCCTCCAAATTCCATTCCAATCATGCTTCTCCATAGCCATACGTTCCGCGCATCAAGAAAAGAATAGAAGTGGGTATGGACTTGTTCGTTGGTCCGCACCCACCGTGTTAGCAGTTTGAAATTACTCCCAATAATTATACGCCATGACGAGGGTATAATTCACTTAAAGAAAATAAAACCAAAACCCCTACCTTATCCTGGAAGACGATCATCGGCATCGTGGTACACGGTGACGCGGAGAAGAAGATCACAGGCATCATTGGGGCGCTTTGAGGAGGAAGAGACATCTCCTCTTTGGCTGCGAGGAAGAGTTTTGGTAGTGCGTTGTCAATATCTAAGGAACGGACATTCTTTGTCGTTCTTTGTTAGAGGCTAGATTCGTCAGCATTTTATCAGAGCTTCCTCCCACGGGTTCTTAATTTGTTTTCCAAAGGGATGATTAATAAAAGAATTAATCTTGACGTTGTGTTCATTATTATGGTTCATTAATGAGCCTAAATTAATGAACCTATTGAACACACGGGCGTTGCTGTTAAAAAACAAAAGGGACGAGTCATTAAATGGCCCTCATTTATTGATCGTCGTTACGCTGCGATTCCTCCAACTGTCGCTCAACGGTGGAAGAAAGAGAATAAAACAACTTATAGTTATTTTATTATATATAATTATTTTTTTGAAAGTCTAAAAACTTATCATTCGCATCCGACCCTTGTGGGATAATGTTATGATTAGCCTAAGAGAATCCTGGCACTGTGAATTCATCGGTGCCCTCAAATATTAATTCTGATCACCGGTTCAAAAGTTAGAAAACCCTACTCGTTCACTCACTAAACGTACCCGAGCTAATAATTGAATAATTATTATGAGCACACAGGACCTCGGAATCAAGCACCGTTAGAAACTACGTACTCGTAAAATTCCAATGTATTTTAAAAAAAAATTCCTTGAAATTTTCGGGTCTTTACCTTACTCCCACCTCAGGGCATTACGTCGCCGTAAAGCTACAACATAAAATAGGGGAACAAATGAAGGTACTGAGCACGCATCTGAGCCTCCCACTCCCTTGTGATCTCCTGGAGGTTCCTGTACAGCCAACTAATGCGCACCAGAGGTAGCGACCATCCCCGCAGGACCCGCTCCTGTCGATCCTTGATCTCCACCATGACCTCCGCAAATGTTGCCTCTTCATCAATGTCTAGCTCCCCGTGGTCTATGATATGCATCGGGTCATGCACGTATCTCCTTAGCTGAGATACGTGGAATACGTCATGCACCCAGTGCAACTGAGGTGGAAGGGTCAGGTGGTAAGCCACCTCTCCTACCCTACTGAGGACCTGGAATGGTCCAATGAAGCAAGAAGATAACTTTCCGCCGCAACCAAATCTATGTAACCCACATCATGGTAAGACCCGTATGAAGACGTGGTAACCATCATAGAACTCCAGTGGTCTTTGCCTCATATAATCATAGGACTAATTTCTTCTATGTGAAGTCCTCATCCTCTCTTGGATGACCTGCAACTTCTCTGTCATAGCTCGAACCATCTCTGGTCCTACTAGTGTTGACTCCGCAGGGTCAGTCCAGCACAGAGGTGATCGGCAAGGTCGTTCGTATAGTTCCTTGTATGGTGCGATCATGATGGTGGAATGGTAGCTGTTGTTGTACGCAAACTCCGCCAAGGGTAGGTGATACTCTCAACTGTGACCAATGTCAATAAGACATGCACAGAGCATGTCCTTGAGTGTCTTAATGGTTCTCTCCGTCTGGCCATCCATCTATGGGTGAAAGGCAGTTCTCAGGCTTAGCTTATTCACAAAGACCTCCTTCATCCCCTTCCAAAGCTGGGAAGTAAAGAGATCATCTCGATCAGATACGATAGATAATGGCACCCATTGAAGTCGTATGATCTCCTAAATGTAGAGGCGTCCCAAGCTCTCTACTGAGCCCTGCTCTTTGATCGGTAGGAAGATGGTCTACTTGGTGAGTCGGTCTACGATCACCTAGATGGTGTCGTGTCCTATAGAAGTACGTGGAATCCCCATCATGAAATCCATGGATATCCCGTCCCACTTCCTCTCTGGGACCTATATGGGATGTACCAAGCCTAAAAGTACCTGGTGCTTTGCCTTCACATGCTGGCATGTGAGGCATCGAGAAACGAACTCTACCACAACCTTATTCATACCTGACCACCAGTACTGTCGTCTGATGTCCTGATACATCTTCGCTACTCCATGATATACTGCTAGAGGTGAAGTGTGGAACTCCCTCAACACCTCATCTTGTATTGCAACCGGTACCATAGTGCATCCCCAAAAGAGGATGACATGCTCCCAGACTTCAGAAAATCCATCGGGTGCTAGCCCTGAGGATATCTGATCACGTCGAGCCTTGTAGTAAATATCCCCACACTATGCCTCTATGACTCACTGAAGTAGTGGAGGAGTGATTGTGAGGGATTGAATATAGGATTCCCCATCTCTATCCACGAAGGATATCTGCAAAGCTACTAACTATTTCTTCACATCCCCATGTATTTGAATGCATGATCTACTGCTGAGAGCATCGACCACAACGTTCTCCTTCCCAGGATTATAGACAATCTCAATGTCATAATCATGGAGGATCTTGAGCCATCTTCGATGTCTCAGATTCAGTTCCTTCTATGAAAAATGTACCTGAGACTCTGCTGGTCAGAGTAGACTGTAAAGAACTCGCCCATCAGGTAGTATCGCCACATCTTCAGGGCGAAGACCACTGTTGGCAACTCCAGGTCATGGGTAGCATAGTTTTTCTCGTGTTGCCTCAACTGCTGTGAACCGTAAGCGATCACTACTCGCTTCTGCATTAGGACACACCCGAGTCTGGTCCCCGATGCGTCGCGGAAAACTAATTACCCTACTCCCTCCTCTGGTAGCCTCATGATGGCCACACTGGTCAATCTCTGTCTCAGCTCTTGAAAGCTCTTCAGACATCTTTCTGACCACACGAAGGGTTTCCCCTTCTTCGTCAAAGCTAAAAGAAGAGCTAGAACTCTGAAGAATTCTGGCACAAATCTCTAATAGTACCCAGCCAGACCTCGAAAACTCCCCACCTCCATCACGCTCCTGGGTAGCTCCCATGAAAAAACTGCCTCGACTATCATGGGATCCACTGCAACTCCTGCCTCAGTGATGGCATTCCCCATGTAGTGGATCTATTGAAGCCATAACATTCACTTCAAGAGCTTACTATAATGTTGGTGCTCTCGGAGTGTATCCAGTACAACATGTAAGTGGTAGGCGTACTCCTCCTCGGTAATCGAGTAAATTAGTAGGTCGTCAATGAAGACTACGACAAAACGATCACGGTAGGGCTGGAAGATCCTATTCATGAGACTCATGAACACTTCTTGTGTGTTGGTCACACCGAAGGGCCTGACCAAGAACACATAGTGGCCATACCAACACCTGAAGGTCGTCTTCTACACATCCTCATCCCGAACTCGAAGCTGATGATAGTCTGACCTGAGGTCTATCTTCGAGAACCATCATGTTCCATTGAGATAATGAAGAGTTCATCAATCCTTGGAAGCGGATACTTGTTCCTCACAGTCATTTGGTTCAGGCGACGATAGTCGACATACAGTCGCATGCTCCCATCCACCTTCTTGGCGAACAGAATCGGAGAAGCCCAGGGTGAAACACTGGGTCGGATGAATCCCTGGCCCTGCAAGTCCTCCAGCTGTACCCACTGCTCACGAAGCTCAGCGAGAGCCATTCAATATTCTAGAGTGGATATCAGTGATTTCCCGGGGTACATGTCTATATATAAATCTACCTCCTTACGAGGAGGTATTCCAGGAACATCGTCAGGAAAAACGTTCGTATACTAATCCACCACTACAGGAAAACTCAGACTCCGCAGATCAACCGTTCTGAGGATGAGACTAACCAACTGATGGGTGATCGGCTACCCTCTCCTCTGCGTGTGTTCATCCTGTGCTGCGCATGTTCCCTTCTCACCGGTGCAGGTGAACCTAGTCCCATCCATGTGGACACACCACATCATGTGCCTAATACAGTCGATATGAGAATGGACTGTAGATACCCAGTCCATACCCAAGATGACATCGTAAGTCCTTGATGCTGCAACAAGAAGATCCCAGCCAAAGCACTCGCCTCCTAGAGTATGCTCACACTACCGTTACTAGTTTGTAATCGTCGAGTCTTCTCCCGTAGGAGTCTCTATCCACAAGGATCGTTCCAAAAGTTCCATCGAAATCTCCGAGCTCCAAACAAGGGCAGCAGCAATGAACGAATGAATATCACATGTGTCTATAAGAACTACAGCAAGGGTGGAGTAGACACAGATAGTAACTCGAATCATCTCGGGTGCACCGTGGTCATAAGCCTCTATAGCTTGGAGCTGATCCTGCCTATGCCAGCCAGATCCCTATGGTCGGGGTGGACCTACTGGGGTTATGGTGGTAGTGCCTCGATGTGTCGTCCACCACCCGCTACTCAGCCAGCTCCTTTACCTCGTCCTCCTGCTCCCTGCGGACCGCCACGGTCAAACCTCTACCTCTGCCTGGGAGGTCCCTCCACTGTCTGCTGCTCGTCTGCATGGCGGGTCGGGTAGTCATGAGCCATGTGGCCCTGCCCGCCGCATGCATAAAAATGTCTGCTCCTCGGAAGGCCGGCTCTGCGCCATGTGCCCCGCACAGCCCCGTGTCCTGAGGTCGCTCAACATATGGTTTGATCCGCTTGGACCCCTGCGTCATCTGTCAACTGCCAGTTGTAGAAGACTCCACTCTGTGCCATACTGTGGTGGGTCTCGCTACTGATGGCTTCTCGGTGAGAATGCTCTCCACTAACAGGGCTCGCTTCAGCACCCTCTCATGGGTCGGTATGCATAGTGAAATCGTCGAATCTCTTATTCATACCTCAACCCCAGCTCAAAGGTCTAGCCCTAGAAGAATGGGTCTCATACCATGTCCGTGGATTAGCTTGAGAGGTTGGAAAATCTCACTAAGTACTGGGCTACTGACATGCTGCCCTGTCGCAGCTGTAGTATCTCATGGATGAGCACCGCACGAAGGGTGGATGGAATAAACTCATAGCGGAAGAAGCTCTCGAAGTCATTCTAAAGTAGATATTCCTCATCATGCACCTGGAGTATCAAGCCACACCATATACCTACTTCTGCATGTAGGAGACTCGCGGGAAAGACCACCATAAGGTCTGCTGGTGTCCCTACCAATCTAAAACTCGAAATATGGCCTCCAGCCAATCTTCGGCTGCCTGAGGATCCGTCTCTCCGCAGAACTTGGGTGGCCTCTATCTCTGAAACTCATGCAACATGATCAGGCGGCGTGCTCTCTCCGCCACATGGGTTGGTAGCATCGGTGGATCGGCGGGTAAAGGTACCACCAGTGCCTCCGCTGTAATGGGGCCTTGCACTGAGGCCTCATCACTCTGTGGGCTACTGCCTCACACAAAGCTTAGAACCCTAGCTGGCTACCGTCGTGGGACCATCCTGAAAAGAAACAAGTGCGACACGGTTAATAAAGTATAACTAGTGATCTGACACAATGTAATCACAACGAAAACTTTTTAAACACACATGCAATCAATGTTTTCGTGCAATGAGTCGGAAATCAGAAGTTAGGGTCCTGGATTATGAATACATCGGTCATTTCACCAACACTGGACTCTCTGTACTGATAACCACACTCATTACTCTAAACATTATTTCTTCACAGAGAATAAATTATCAGAGTCCTGAGTTCTGCAGTAGAACTGACTCCTCTAATAATAATTTGTCACGACCCGTCATCGGGCCCATGCCGTGACTACCCCAGGCCCGCCTTCCATAGGCCAGGGGTTGGCGACTAGCACCAAAGGTGTAAATCCAAAAATGAGGGAAGGAATTGTCTTTATGAAGTAACATGCACAATAGAGTATGCAAGCAAAGTAACACTAAGTAAAACTGAGTACATGGTAAGTGATGAAAAGTAAATGGTCCTGTATACAAACCCAAATGAAAGTACAATACAAATGAAAGCAGTGTACAACAGTAGGAAGTAAAATAGTAGAACTGAGTCATCCCCCAGAAATCCCACCTGAAAGGTGGGTAAAAATTGTCTCCTCAGCTCCTCGGTCCGACCGTCCACTCTGTGTACGTCCCGCCATGTGGTCCACCTCCGGGTACCATCCAGCTTTACAAGCCTCCACCTCGCTCAGTGTTTTCCATCATCTTCATCCAACACCACTTAGTGTGGGCATATCCCATGCAGGGGTGAGTATACGATACTCACTAGGGACCCCAAGACCCCTGAAGGTCTCTTAGAATCCACGAAAGATAAACCACAAAGGAAAGATACAATCACGAAGTATCAAGAACACTACTTAGGTATATGTCCATAAAAATTCCAAAGTCATCAGTTACAGTTTGTCTCCAGCTCTCTATCCCAAGCACAACCCACTCCACATAGGAAAGCACAACCCAATCCACAAAGGATAACACAACTCAGTCCACATAGGAACAACACAACCCAGTCCACATAGGAAAGCAATTCAATCACATCGATGATATTGATTGATGTTAAGACTCATCTCACACATGTATACACATTGTAAGGCGATAGAGATGATCAAATGTAGCCACTGATTCATCTAATCTGTCAGACCCACATAGGATACAAGATCAGCTAAGCTGTCAGACTCATACAGGATACAAGACCAGCTACTCTGTCGGACCCACAGAGGATACAAGTACAGATTCCAATATTTCCATAACCACATAGGATACAGGAACAATAGTCATTGTCGTCGAACCCACGGAGTATTCCAGTATGGTAGCAGTCGCTATCTAACCCACAGAGGATTCCAGTATAGAAGTCGATGCAGTCGCAGCCAGCTCTATGTTTCCTGCACATAGCATTCTCGATTCCGGGAGGGCCCGCTCCTTGAGCAAAAGAGATCTGATAAATCAACTATCACTAAGTCCATAGTTTATGTATCCCAAGGTTCCACCTTTTCAGAAGACACCCAAAGCGACAGACAGTGCTTCAATCAGACGCCCGGTCTGAGAGTTATTGGCTTTTCCGTTCCAGGGGCCCTATTGGTTCTTATGCTAAAACCAACCCGACCGTACACCAATTACGTACAAACCTCAATCACAGTAATCCAAAAGAACTGTCTCAACAAAAGAATCCTAACACAATTGACCTCACGTCAATCGGATGTCCGGTCCTTGAGATATAAGAGTTTACGATCCAAGTGCCTGGTTGGTTTCAAGTTCGAACCAACCCGAACATACCCAAAAATTGTGGAAACCTCAAGTGTAATACAGTGAAAAGACCGTCTCGATCCAAGGGTTCATACGTAACTAACAGTGCGTTGATCGGACGTCCACAACACATGTTATGGGAAAAAGACCGAATGTGGTCTGAAGTGGGGGTCTGGGACCGGCCCAAGCCCCCCTGGGTCAACCCAAACCGGGTCGACTAGACCCAAGTCCGGGTCTGGCCGGGAGGGCGCGGCCCAGCCCAGCCCGAATGACCCTCACCGGTCTGGCAGGGGGGGTGCGCTGGCTCGTCCAGTGGGTCGACCAGGGGGGGTAGAGGTCCCCCTCCTTTGCACTCCACAAACGTGGCACACGGTCTCCGTGTCCCCTCTGTATCCCGCGCAGCTGTGATATCCGACCGCCTGCTGCCATTGGAGGTTTTTGCAGGCCACCAGAGTCGTTCCGGTGGTCCGTGATTTCTCCGGTCTGCGCTTGTGGTCATCCCGGGACCTGTACATCACTGCGAAGGCCTCCAAATGTCATTCTGGTCCTGCTTCGCCATAGCCATACTTTTCGCGCATCAAGAACAGAATAGCGGTGGGTTCAGACTTGTTCATTGGTCTGCACCCACTGCGTTTGCAGTTCGAAATTACTCCCAACAATTATATTCCAAGCTGAGGGTATAATTCACATATATAAAAGTAAACCAAAACCCCTACCTCAACCAGGAAGACGATCGTCGGCGTCGTGGTACACAACATCACAGAGAAGAGGATCATAGGCGTCGTCGGGGTGCGCCGAGGAGGAAGCGGCATCTCCTCTCTGGCCATGGGGAAGAGGGTTGGTGGCGCGTCGTCAATCTCATAGGAACCGGATTTCTTCGTCTTTCTTCAATGGAGGATAGCATCTTCGGTGTTTCATCAGAGCTTCCTCCCATGGGTTCTCAATTCATTTGGCAAAGGGGTGATTAATAAAATAATTAATTCTCATGTTGTGTTCAATAATATGGTTCATTAATGAGCCTAAATTAATGAACCTATTAAATAAACAGGCTTTTTTGTTACACAACCAATGGGACAAGTCTTTAAATGGCCCTAATTTATTGATCACTATTACGCTGCGATTTCGCCAATTGTCACTCGACGGTGGAAGAAAAAGAATAAAATAACTTATAGTTATTTTATTATATAAAATTCTTTTTCTGAAAGTCTAAAAATATATCTTCTTCATCTGACCCTTTTTGGTTGATGTTAAGCTTTTCCTAAGTGAATCTTGGCATTGCGAATTCATCGGTGCCCTCATATTTTAATTCCGAGCACCGGTTCAAAGGATAGAAAAACCCACTCGTTCGTTCACTGAACGTACCCGAGCTAGACATCGAAAATTTATTCCGGGCACAACAGGCCTTGGAATCAAGCACTGTCAGAAACTGTGTACTTATAAAATTCCAAATTATTTTAAAAAAATAATTCCTTGAAATTTATGAGCCTTTACATACAATATCAATGAACATTTTAGTATAACAAAAGAAAAAGACTCCAACAATAACTCCAATATTCATACCTGATCCATTCTCCAACTCCACAAAACACTCTATGTATCATGATGTATTTATAAATAAGTAGGATACATTACCTATTCCTATATCTCGATAAACAACATCTGAAAAATAAAAAATGACCCAAAGTAGGGTTGAGTAGTGAAACATAGTATATTTTCCCCAGTGACTTCCCTACACACGCCACATGGATAGAACATGTGAACACATTTAAATAAAATAATTTATATTAATTTTTTTTATAAGTGTTAATATCCCATTATAAAAAATTTCCATAGTAAAATAGTTATCTCAAATAATTAACATGTTCCAAGGAATGAAGCCAAAAAATTTTCTAAAACCATATCATAAATTCCAATTTTGGAAAACCCATTCCATTCCACATACAACCAATAATGAATGTGACCTGGACCTCCCTATAATATTGAGTAGCGATTCATCCTTTCACAAATTCATCACTTAGTGAACCTATTTTATAGTGGTACTTCATTTCAATATTCATCATAACGTTTTGATGGGGTTACTTCACACCAATATACATACCAATGCATATGAACACATGCCAAACAACCATGAATATCCCATTCCAAAACAATGTGTGTCCAGAACTATTTAAATAAAAAAATATTTTTTGAATACATTTTTCTATTCATACATATTGGCCACATATTCTAAATGTTACATTTTAAAATCAATTCATCAATTTCACCTTCCAACTAAAACACCAAATTTACCAATTTATTAATCATAGATCAAGAGGGTTTGTGATGAGGTATTGATATAAATTTCACAGAAAATTTCAATAAAAACCAAAAATTTAAATCCAATTCATTATTTTTAAAAAAGGTTAATTGATATTTAATACACCTATCTAGTGAATTTGGTGAAAATGATAAACAGTATGAAAAACATTGACAAAACAAAGCTAAATATTCTAAATGGCACCTTAGATCTTTTCCCCTTTCATTAAAAAATTCCAAATCATATCATATCTTATATGAAATGACTATTAAATATCCATAGTGATAATATATCATTTAGATTGAGAGATATTTAGAATTATATCTAATTACCATTGGGGAGTAAGATTCACTACCTGATTTCCATTGGGGAGTAAGATTCACTACCTGATTACCATTGGGGAGTAAGATTCACTACCTGATTCCCATAAAATAGTAAAGTATTAAACATTACCTGGTTCTCAATGTATTATGGAATATATTCCACATTATGATTCCTTAGGCGTGAGAGTACAAATACATTATTAAAATAATTATCTAATGAAATATAAATCTATAAAAAATTTATTAGATTGAGATATATGACCCCACATATCAATAATCCATATATATTTTTGTTAACTAAAAACAATCATTCATTGCATCATTACGAACCTATGGGAAAAAAATGTGGTTCCTAAAATTTCCAAAAGGTATCCCCAAAATTGACCTTATGAATATAATCATCTTCTACCCAAAATAAAATCATCAAAGAAAGTATATATAATAATATTTTGTGGTTTATTCATGGAAACCTAATTCCATTGAAGATAAATTAATTAAAAATGAAGATGAATATTAATGTAAAATTTTATTAGATAAATCAATTTAGAAAACAAGACAAAATAACCCATTTAAATTTTTTTGAAAACTAAATAAAAATGATTTCATTAAAAATAATACTTCATGAATTATAAAAAAAATTAAATATAATCATTTAAAATAATAAAAATGTATAAAATAAATTTCATAAATTTATTATGTTTTTAGAAACATTATTTGAGAGTATATAAAGGAAATATAGAATTCATTCATAAGTTCACAGTCCTTGAAAATAAATTTTATAGTCATGGTTTCTTTTCAAATTTACACCATTTACTTTAACAATCTAAGAATATTTAATTTGCATTTCAAAATAATAATGAATAATATTAAAATATAAACCCTTTTTAAAACATGGAAATTATTCTTCATAAATAATGGTCAAATAAAAAAGAGAAAATGTAAAATATTTTTTTGAAGAAAATTAACCATGCACTTAATAGAAGAAGTTATAGGTCAGACTCAAATGTAATTTTCAAAAGATTTAGAAACTATTACATTTAAAAATTTTCCTCAATAATGTATCCTTGAAGATTATATATTGGTTATTAGGATAAATTTTATTAGGGTGATAGAACATATTATTTTGATAGGATGGAAACACATTTATATATTTTTTAATACCTTTGATAAGTACATAAATTATAAAAATATTATTTAAAAATTTATTAAAAGAAAAAAAAAATATATAATAGTCTTATGATATAAAAAACATTAGTATTATAAATTTAAAATTTAACATTCAATAAAAATATATGTTTATGTCGGGGAAATCATTGTTAAATATATGAGAATTATTCTCAAACCTAAAATACTTTTAGAGAAAGAAATTATTTAAAGACAAATTGATGAATTTAAATTTATTCTTGTGTAGATAGTAATGTTATATACAATTAAATAATATATTTGGGTTGATTCAACCCATAATATAAGAATTATTTTCAATAAGAGATGTTGTATGTCAGTGAATGTATATTTGAGATATAGAAATACCTTACCACTTTAGTTACAGAATAATAAAAAACCAATGAAAATAGATCATAAGATTTAATTTCAAATATCTTAAATTACATGAATATTATATGAAAATAAATCCTTCCCCAATATATAAACATGAAAAAAGGAAACAAGTGGTGAATACACATCACATCTCAATGAAGTAAAAATCGATCATTAAAACTATCACAACCTTGATATCAACTTAATCAAAATCTATTTAATGAAATAACAATATAAAAAACATTTATATAAAATAAAATACATTATTTGGGTAAAATATATACATTAGACCCTAGAAACACCATATCAATGATATTATGATATTAAATACGAAATATATCTCAAGAAATTAATGATTAGTAAATGAACCTTTTTTCTTATTTCATAATTTCACTCCATGCATGGGAAAAAATTCAAAAAAAGAAGTTAAATTTTTTAATTACTTTATTAATATCCCTTTTAATATGTATTTCTCTTCTTATGGTATATTTATTTTCATATATTAATTATTTATTAAATTGGTTTCTCTTATGGTGGTTATTTGAGGTGATCTGGTCGATTTCTATGAATCATTCATGACATATTTGTCATGGTCAAAAGTGTTCTGTAATTGAATAATATTCTCTATAAATCTATATGTGAATGAATTATATTGTTCTATTTGAAAAAAATATATTTTCTTATCTTTTATGAAAATGGACTAAAAATATTAATGGTGTTTTGATAAGTTAATATTAGGTTATTGTGTACAATATTTTTATTTATTATTAATATTACAAATATAATTTCCAATATTTTCATGATATAATATTAATAGTGACATTTATATCATATTTCATCATTAAATTAATTATTATAACAATTTATAAATGTTTTTGTCTTAAAATTTAAATTTCCATTTATGGAAGTTGTAGTCCGCATGTGTGCACGATTAACATTTCCATTTATCAATAAATGATATGGAATGAAGATATATGACATAGTATCAACTAATAATAATATTTTATACATATTAAACTTATTATTACTTGAAATATATCCTTTATTTCAATCCATTATTGGTGGTTATGAAAAGTTAACCACATCACATCATGGAGGTGGTAGTCCATACATGTACATGATTGATGATGATTTTTATATTTAGTGGATGGAAGGGAATTAGTTATGGTATATAAAATAATTTAATAAAATTTTATTATAATAATAATACCAAATACTTTATATTCATATGTCTATAAAATGTCTAAAACGGGGTGATTGAGAATAAAATGCTAAGGATGATGAAATACTCACATCAAGAACAAGAAATTTCATTTAGAAATATCCATAGAAATAGAGGCCTTAATATATCTAATTGAGTCTATAGGTTTATAACATGAGGGGATATTATAGGAGGATACATATTTCATATTTTTATGATGAATTTTAATGGTATCTTTGTATCGTTATGTGGTCTCCCATTTATAAAGTAAAGTGGAACGATGCACCATGTTGTGGAACTCTCATCAAGCTTCGGTGTGGCTTCAATATCGTGACTTTATCTTCTAGGGTTCCGTTGTTGGTGATTTGGTGGGGGAGGCTGGCATGGTTCTTATATATCCCCTATTCACATATCCCCTTTTCTCCCTTTCCTTATCACTCCTCAATCACTTCTTTTTTACTATTTAACTACATCACTTCTATTTGGTCTCATTTGAAACCATTTATCCCTGTTGAATCCCTCATTAGCTTTTCTCCTACTTTTTTCTCCTGGAGGATTAATTTCATATGCCATTATACTATGGTATAATGGATTTTATAAGGGAGATTTAGGATTTTCATGTCATGTTGCATTGGTTTCTCAAGAGCTTGACATGTATAAGATCTCATCCTTTCTTGATCATCTCTTTCAGGGTGGAGGTGATTCTTTTTGTTGTTTCAGGTGTTCTATTTTAATGATTTTTATTTTATGAAAGGTTTTTGTGTCCCATTATGGGATTAGTTCTTTTATTGAGGCCCTAGTTGAACTTAAATATTGCTCTGTATTTCTGTTACGTCGTTTCTTCCCCATTCGATATAATGTGGTGGTATCAAGGAGGATTTGGGATGTGCTTTTAGAATAGTTGATAGTCTTTTCAGAGGCACATATATAATTGGATTCAACTCGAGATGGGTTTTTATTCATTTTATTTGTCATGTATTTTCTGAATTTTTGTCCTAATATTTTGTTTATAGTGTTCATGAACTCCTGTGTCAAGTGTTTCAAGGTTATTGGTTTATCATAAAAATTGTGGAATATTTTATGGATCATTGGTGAGGTTTTATCAACTTAAAGATCAATATTATATTTTGATTCCATAAATCATCTCCCATTAATTGTTTATGATGGTTTGGATGATGTTTTGGTATGGGAACTTAAAGTGGTTCATGGGGTTTATGGAAGCTCAACATTGTAGGCTTTGTCACTTTGGTATGTTCATTTTTTGTTTTGATGGATGTTTGTTAAGAAAGTTCATCATTTAAATTTTTTTTTTATGATGATTGTGATGGATTTTTTCACCAACCATGGTGAAATAAAATAGAGAGGTTGAAGATGTTTTTTTTCTGATTATTGGCTCAAGTGGTGATCAAGATGAAATGATGAATGAGTTGTATTCTTAATGATGATACATGGCTACAATATTTTTTCCTAAAGTGTTTATTTCAATGTTCACTGGTCATGTACATCAATATTGCTGATAAAGGTAACATGAGGATTATTATGGTGATTTCTTGATGGGTATGATGGTGTGGTATGCAATAAGTACTTGATGGGTCAGACCTTGATATTGGAGGTCTCATGTGGATATCTCGTACTTTGAGGTGGTTGGTGGTGTTGGGATCGAGGTGTTATTTCAAATTTATATTCATGAATTTGTTTAATGTATGGTTTCAATTTAGAATTTGGATCCATTGTTTGTGTATTTATTTTTTGAATGAATTTTCCCACTAGCTATAAATTGGACACTAAAAAATAAAATAAAATAGATTGGCAGTCATATGTAATGAAAATTGTAATTTTAGTAGAATGGGTAAAATTTCCATAATAGTATGTCATGATTCAACGGTCAAGTTCTATTTATACTAAAAATAACTTATTTTTATGGAAAATAATTTCTAGAAAGCCTCTACCACTCATATTATCAAATATTTTAACTAAATTTTCATAAATTTTCAATTAGATTTTACACATATCCATTTTGGTTTTTGCTATTCAAACTAGCCTTTAATTAAGTAATTTATGGTTTACTAAATTCAAAACAATAATAATATTACCATTTTCATCGTGATGAAACAAATTTTATTCCACATATAATATAATTAAAATTCTAAATAAATAAAAATTATCATCTAAATTAAAACACTATATATATTTAAAAAAGTTTAATAGAAACATATTTTCTCCCCCACATGATGTTCTAAATATTATATAACATTATTACATATTAATTTAGTACTAATATACATTTATATATGTGAAAACATCATATAAAGTATTTTTATTAAATATAATGATTTTATTTGTTAGGTTAAACATTACAAAACATTAATAAAATAATTTTTTGAAAATAACCCATTAATGACTATATTCTATATTAAAATAAATCATTGTTATCATAATTGTTTCACTAGAAAAGGTTTATATGTTTACATAATTGAAACATGTTGATATATAATATTAAAAAGTTCCTTTTAATAAATTAAGTTTTTGTAGTCCAATTTTGGTTCTGTTTATATTTGATTACTATAATTTTATTTAATGAAGGATTTATTATTCATTAATTTATCTAATAATATTTATCTAATATTATTTTCCTCATTTCAGTACAGTGATTCAGTTGAAATATGATATCAAATAAATTTTATTTAAATGAAAAAAATTAGAAAATATCTAGGTATTCCATTATCTCTCTAAATATATTTTTCAACATGATTTGAATTATCATAGACTAATTAGATTATAAAATGATATCTAGTAGATAATTATGACACAATAAATTGTATATAATAATATATTACCTTTTTTATCTAATGTAATACTTGGTAACAAATATTTTTCCAAATAATATGTATATATTATGATTCTCAAAATTTTATTCGAAATATTCCTCTAATGTTAAGTCTTAAGAGATTTAAGAGACAAACAATGCACGGCATAATTATCAAGATCCATTTTCCATAAAAATATAAAAATAAGTATGAATATTATAGCATCTATTAAGACCAATTTAAATGATCATATGAATATAGAAACACAATATTATGATGTATTCTATAATGAAACAATCATTTTGACTAATGAAGGCATTTGTTAGTCTATGATATATGTGTATGAAATTATCACTTCTTCTATTTAACCTAGGTTTTATTTAGAAATTTTGTAATATGGTATTATAATATTTTAAAACCTATCACTATGTTTCATAAATACTGATTTAATTTATAAAGCTTATCCCCTAGTATTCTCTACCTAGATGTGAAGTCTTATGGCCACTCATTTTTTCCCAAGAGAATAATGAGTTGATATACAACTATAATTTTTTGTATTATTACACATTGATGGATTTACGACACAACAACATTTATAATCTAGTATCAATACATGGGTTTAATTTCTTGGAGAACCATACAATATCAAAATTTTCAAAATAACCACATATTATGATAAACATATACTTACCCCTTGGGTTTTCACTATAATTTTCTCATACTAATCCAAAAATTATTATTCTAATACCCCGAAATAAATAAAACATTCTATGATCAGAAATATTACATCCCAAATGTGTATCTGTGGGCCTAAGGCTAAAAATAGTTTCATCAAACACAGACATTGATATATTGTGAGATGGACATATCATTATTTGATAACATTTCAATATGTCAAAAATAAACAAAAAAATAACCATAATACAAAAAAATGGATGATTCAGAATCTCATAAGATTATCCTAAAAACATGTTGAGTTTTTATGATATATTTTTCAAATAATAAATTTTATTTATTAGATAAAATTTAATACATGAAAACCCATGTATAAATGAACAATAATATAGTATACCATTAATAAATGTAAATTAAATTTGAAAAATTAATATTAATTAACACTTTTATATAAATATTTATAATTATTTTTATAAAGAATATATATTAAAAAATAAGTAATAAATATTTAGTGAAATCATTATATACTATAAAATTTTGTTTTTTATATAAAAAATAGATTTTATTGTTTTTGTGAAAATATAATTAATTAATTTAATCTTATTTTATAAAGATTAAATTATGTATTAAAATAATTATTTCAATGTTATCATATAATAAAATATTGAAATTTTTCTAATAATATTGATTTTTTGATGAATAGGGGAAAATACAAATATTTATTCCAAACATGCTTTTCGTTAAAAGAATTTAATTTTTTTTATTTTTCTTAATAAAATATTATAACAAGTATAATAAGTTAATTTGTATTAATAATAATAATAAATCATAGGTCATTTCAATCATTTTAATGTAGAATGTTGATATAAATACTTTTTATTCTTAAGAAATATTTTTTTGGAAAACCCAATTTTCATCCTATTTTTCATTATTAATTTTAACGAAAATCCATCAAAATATATGAATATAATTATAAAAAAATGTATTATATATAATGAATAATCATAATTAATATTATTAAATTATATAATCTTTAATCTTTGTTATAATGAATAGTAAAAAAATTAGATATATTTTCCAACGGTTTTGGTAAAAACTGGATTACTGAGGGAGGGGGTAGAAATGGATATGGATATAGTTTCTCCATAAAATTATTTATGACTTATTATAATTCAATTTATTGAGCAAATAATTTTCAAACATAATTTTTATGTCCATTTTTAAACATTTTTCTTGAGTATAACATAATTATATTTTAATAATTTAAGAAATTCCATGTGTATCCACTCCCCTGATTATAAAGGGACACCCTTCCCTTCTCTTATTTACACCACATTGACCCATATAGATATAAGAAACCCAAAAAAATGTCTTATAAACATACCTATTAATTCATTTTTGTTAATAGTATTTGTAAAATATCAATCGATAGTTCCCTATCAATTGACCTAAAATACGCCAATAGAGGGAGAGGTAATAATATTACACTACATGTTTCATATAATTTAACCCTTTAAATCCTATAAATATTATTAATTAATAATAAAATAACAATTATATTATCCTCATCATAATTAAATGTTATTTTGATAATGTGACCACCAATATCCATCTTATATTCCCTCAAATGGGAAGTGAATGTATTGCTTATGTATAAATGGGGACTACCACCTCCATGTAGCGATTCAATTCATTTTCATTCACTATAATTAATAAATGGTAATTATGATGGGTTAAAAATTTATATATTATATTTTGACATATTTACTCTTTTTGTTTATAATATCAACTCTATCTTCTTACCCTCAATTTTACTGAAAAACAATAATGTTTCTCATGTGTACATGTGGACTTCCACCTCTATGAAGAAATTTGATTGTCTAGATATATTCATTACTTTGATGATTGTATGACAAAATTTAGTGAATATAACTTATATATATGATATATATTATTTATTAATTATTAAATAGAGGTTAATTATTATATACCTTTATTTATTTCTATCCGTTGAAACGTAAAAAAATTGTTCATGTTTATATAATAATAATTGTCTCCTTAAAATTTGTAATTAATTATTCAATCTATAAATTTTAGGGATAAATATAAAAATATATAATGAATATAAATTATATTTAAATCGTTATTATTATTCCATATATGATTAATTCATTGTCTAATTATAAGTACCAGAGCTAAAAAACTGAAATATATGGAATAAATGTAATAGCTTACACCATGAAAAGATGATTTTAATAAGAAATTATTAAAAAATCATTGTTGAAATGTTATATGTAGAATATATATCATGTTATAAAAATAGAAACGATTATGGATGAGTTTTATAATGAATTTTAATTTATTATATAGGAATTTAGAGAAAATTTTATATAGTTTGAACTCCATATAAATAATTTTTGTTACAATCTCATTTCATTATTCTGATTTATTATGATCATGATTCTTAAAATGATGTATTTTAACCTATATCTCATGAATAAAATTAATTTTATTCTCCTCTAATTATTTCACTATATTACATGTTTTCCCTTAATTTTTATCCCTTTAATAACATAAAATATCAAAAGAATAAGTTTAATGAAAACTAAATTTATTTATACTTTTGGTCAAAAGTTATTTTTATTTTATATTCATGATTTGTTAAATGTTTTCAAGAATTTTTTATTAATCTCCAATTATTGTTATATCGATTTTAACCAATTTTTACATTTTATGAAATGGTTTAAATGGAATCTTCATACATTTATCTTAATGAGGTACTATTGATTTTTTACTAAAAATTTGAAAGGAAGATTTTTAATTTATATGATAGGAGTTAAATTCCCCACCACCTGACATCTCAAATATTTTAAACTTCATTCAAATGTTTCCATATTTTTATTTATATCATATTTTTTCTTCGTTTTTTTTAATTTATTGTTTTTTAAATAAGTAATTTTAATGTGATATTGGTATTTTCCTCAATAACTTTTTATGTTATCATTTACTGCCATATTTTTATCTAATAGAACGTCCTTTGATGTTACTTGTGATTTACAAGGGGTATGATCCAATGGTATAATAGTTATCATTTTCTATAGGTTTCATTATTATTATCATGATATTTTTATGAGACCTATTCATTTTAAATATATCCACCTATAATGAAGTATATTAATGTTTAAGAACCCTATTTTAATTCCATAGGCTATGATATATGATGAATTATTTTTGATCTAATGGGAAAAAATGAGTGGATTATGATTACGTGACCGGTGGGACTAGAATAATATATCACTCTATTTCATTGGGGAATTATATATATCTACTAAGATAATAAGTGCTAGAATGGGGAGTGAAACTAGTTTATGAAGGTTATTTATCCACTATTATATTCTTGGGAGTAAACCTTGACTAATGATATAATGGAATGGGGATTTAACCCAATTCACTATGATAGTATTGTAAGTTATCCTTGATAAGGTAAATATCATTATATTAATATGAGTATATGAAAAACATTAATTGTATTCCATTATTATGATATCATGGATCATATACAATGGTTTCATTATGATTCATGACTTATAAAAATCTATGATTTATTCCATGAATAAGGAATATGGTATTAGATAAGCATGAGAGGTATTTTAAATTTAAATCTTTTGTTATCATATCATTATGCTCATGTTACGTTTATGTGATCATTTTTAAATCCATTATCTACCCTTATAAATAATCAGAGCCCACCATTTCTTATGTGTCCTTTCACCAGGATATGAAGAAAAGTACTAAGTATGTTATATCCAAGAAGGGAGATATATATTATGAACATAGTATAGGATTTTATAGATCTCTAATGAACCAATTATATATATATCCAAGGATCCATATTCACTTAATCTATATGATTCTAGTGTGAATCATAATGTAATAAATAGAATATTAATCTAATACGATGTTATATTTTTTTAGAAAAATTTGTGTCTATGTAGTTTTTATTATATAATAGTTTAGTTACATATGGAAACTAGGATGAAAATATTTGACAATTAGGATAAAATATATATATAATAACGTCATATTTTTTGGTAAATAAAGGAGGAAACTGATATAAAATATATATTTCTATATATTATTAGTGTGAAATGTTTTTAATATGTAGATCAAAGAGAAATAAATCCATAAGGTGTTAGTTGAGTATATCAGAATACTTATTTAGGTTCATGGTGATTATTCCTTTATTATGGTCTTGGTTTGAAATTCCCAAGGTATATTCATTAGGTAACACACATTTTCATTATGAACCATTATAAAGGATTTGAATAGATGATGACCATGAATGACCTAGGTTAAAAATAACGTGACATTGATTAAAAATATTTTTTTCATTATTTGGACATTATATAAATTATTTTTCATTATTTTTTTATATCTCACTATGATTTCTGTATCTTTCTCAATAATATTTGTTTCTATTCAATGTTATGACTTATAAGGAACCACATTAAGGTTGAATGAGTTATAAAATGAAATTATTTTACTCATGAAAATCAAATTTTTATAGGAGATAGAATTCAACATAATGTTTCTATGGTTATGAAACTCTATCAATCTATGATTCATATGGATCATCAAAATGAGAAAAAAAGGAACCAATATTCAATTGAGTCATTCATGCATAAGAATCAACCATTTTTTTGGGATTGATAATGTACTAATTGATAATTAATGGATTAGTTCCACTAAAAGGATATATTACTTTTTTTCAATTTTCATCAACAAGAAAAAATTATTTTGGATGTTTTTTAAATGGTATGTTATGTTCATAAATATCAGACTCTTATCAATTACATGACAAAACATGAATAAGATAACTCCATAGATTGGAAAGAATTTAGAATATTATTTTTCATTGAGTATATACCATGTATTATTTATAAGAAAATAAAGATAGAAATATATAACCTAATATAGATTGATGATAAATTTATTAGTACCTATGAGGAAAATTTTACAAGACTTGTGATGTATGCCTCATGTATTATCATCTAACATGAATGAATGGTTGATTGATTATTCAGTGTCATAAAACATATCCAATTTGTATTATTTATAAGGAAAAAATTTATCCATAATGAAATAATTCAATTTGATATTAAGGTGTAGATAGAGATTTCAGTTACTAATCATTATTAAGGTTTTTTAAGATAATAATGATGGAATTCAATGAAAGTTCATATAATAAAAAGAAAATAGGTATGATTATGACATATCATTAATATAGGATAAGGGATAATAAATATGGATTAAAATTACATAAATGTATAGTTAAATGTTTTAATTTTGGAATGACATTCCATCAAGAAATAAAATTCATAATTTATTGGAAGAATAAGTTAGATAATAATGGAAAGAAGAACCAAAAAATACAGCAACCACACACTATTGTTTAAAATTCATAGAGTGTGAGAATTATATATTGATATTAAAAAATAATTAAATGAATGATAATGATATGTGATAGAAACATTTTAAGCCCATAGAAAATGGTAAATATCATTTGATCTATTTTATGGATGTGGGGTTTGAGTACCATGTGGTGAAAGGTACTTTTACCATTCACTATAGAACAACTAATGTATTATTTAATTTTGGATCATCCCTAAATTTTTTATCTAATGAATTTTCTAATGGTATAACAATAGCAGCTCAAATTTTATATGTTTAATTAGAAATGGTAATTGCTAATGGGAAGTATGTTCATTTCACATCTATGAATTTTCACCGATTGATGTTTTTGTTAACTAGAATCATAAAAATATCCTTATTCTATATCTAGTATTATTTGATGTAATCATATATAGGAATTTGTTTTTTCACGTAATAAACACATCAATTTCCATATATGGGGAGTCACATTTGATATTATGAACCAACCAATGATCATCTATCATTGGGTTGATATATAAGGACTTACAATGGAAATTACATCCATTGTTTTAATCCAAATTCATATTAATAAGTGTTGATTATATCAGATGGTTGTAAAGAAACATGACATCAGAGAGATTCCTAAGATGTATGAGTTTTTTTGATGTATTTACAAAATAGTTTCATAGTCTTTAATGAAATAATAACTTTTATTTTTCAATAGAACTCATAATATCCTCTAGTTTATTTTTAATACAATAATAGTTTTCACTCGAGCTTTGATATAGATCATATAAATCTATTTATGGAAATATTTGTATAATCAAAACAAACATCAATAAAGTCATAGAAGGTAAAATATTGTGTCAAGATCTAGCTGTGGAGAAGCAAAAAAAACCGAAGATCTATTCAACATCACTTTAAGGTAGCTTAGAGTGGAAATAAATGTTATATTGATGATGTTATGTGAAATATTGAATTAAAATATAATTATATTGTATTTCATTGAATTTAACTATGTATGGATACTATGTTATTCTAAAATAATGTAATTTTGATCCCTATATATCTTTTCCCCTTGATATTATTGATCAAGTAGGGATGATATCTTATTTTTTGACACTTCCAATGAACCAATATAAAGGTCAAGAAATTTTCCTTTCATATCTCTTAGATAAGTACATACATGATACATCACATAAACTAAAATATATATGTTTTACCACTGGTTTATGATCTTTACTATGAATAAAGAATAAAATAAACATTTCTTGGTAAAGATAAAGTGTTATTGAACAAGACTACTCACCGGGTTAAATTTCATTGGAGGAATCATAAATTCGATGAAGATACATGAGATCTTGAGGATGATATGAAATACATATATCCTCGTATTTTTGTATCATAGTGATGTAATTTTTATGATGAATTTCACATTAATTGTAAAAAAAATTTGTACCATTATATTTTATGATATATTTCTCCTAAAATGATGTTAAATATTCTAACACCATCTGATACGTACATAAAAAATTATAAATGAATGATAATATTCTATATGATTACAAAAATGTTTGTGAATTGTTATAATGAATAGAAAAATCCTCATTTGTAAAATAATTTATAAGATTTGTAGATAAATCATGTATATTGATAAATATGTTTTTATTTTATAGAGAAGTCGTTTATATTCTACAAATACATTTTTACGGAAAAATATTTTTTGTTGCTTTTTTGTGAAAAAATATTATAATTAATTTCATTTACCATTATAAAATTTATTTTAATGAATGAATTAAATGTTATAGATAAAATTTTCAATATTATTTAGAGAAAAAGTTTGAGAATTTTTTTACAAGATTGGTTTTAGATAAATTATTAAATATAAATTATTTAATTAAATGATTTTTTTCAATTAAAGATTTTAAAATGTTCTATATTGAAGTAAAATGGGTTAAACAATATAATAAGTTAAATATAATTATCAATATTCAAATATAAGACATTAGAAATATTTTTATGTTTCATTTTTATATAAAAACATTATGCTTAATACACCATATTTTGGAAAACAACTTTTCATCGCGTTTGAGGGGATAATTTTAAATTAAAATTTCTCTATTATATGAATTTAATTTCAAAAAATATGTTAAATAATTAAAATAATCGTAATTAAAATTAATTTATATAGTCAACTTAATGTTTTTAAATATTGAATAGTATATTTATTAAACTGTTTATCATTATTATGGTTAAAATAGTATTTACCGTGAGTAAAAATGTTATACGGGTAATTTTGTAGATTAAATATCACTAAATCCTGTTTAATTACTTTATTTAAACCTTATACTATACAATATTACAATATATATCCATTTTAAGCGTTTTTATGAAGTAATACATTATTATATTCTATTGTTGTATGAAATTCAAAGAGTGTCATCACCCCGACATATAAAAGGAGACCCCTCCTTTCTATTATTTACTAATAATTGTTCCATATCTCTAGATAAAACCTATCCAAGTGTCTTATAATATTCCTTATGCATGATTTATGGGTTTTGTTCTTCCTGAAATACTATCCCATAGTTCCTTACGAAGGACTCTAAATGAGGCCAATAAAAAGAGATGTAATCATCTTAATCAATCAATTACATTTTCTTTCTCTTTATAAATCCTATAAAACAAAATAATTCAACATAATATAATGATATTATTATCTTAAATATGATAATATGTTATTATTATGATGTAACTCCTAATAAGAACCTTTTATTCAATCAAATGGGATGTGAAATCATCACCCATGCGTACATGTGTGCTACTACCTCCAAGTAGCGATACAAATAATTTCCCATAACCATAATCAAATTATGGTTACTTTTTATTGGTTTATAGTTTCTATATTCTATTTGTTAAATTATAATAAATTTTAAATTACATTATCATATCTACCTTTTTAACTTATATTCTATTGTAAAATGATGTCATAGTTCATCTTTATGGGTGGACTACCACCTCCATCTAAGAATGTAATTTTATTTTAGTTTATAATTAACATGGACAAAATAAGTAAATTATTAATTAATATATGTGATATATATGATATAATAATGATTAACTCTTATATTAATTGTTATTTACATTTTTGTTCTTCCATCCTCTAATAAGTGAAAACAATCTCTATGTGTACATACAACCTACCATATCTGTTAAAGGTATAATTAGTTTTTATATCTATTAATATTATTGATGTATATATATGTATATAATGAACTAAAATAGATTTATATGAATATTAAAACTATATTAATGATAGATTCATGATCAAAATATATGGACCATAACATCTATATTGAAATATTTATGAAAAAGTAAATAGTTAACTCCTAGAGTCGATAATATTAGTATGGAATTATTTATTAATGGGTGTGTAAAATTTATAACTGAATAGTATACGTTATTATAATTTTTAAATATTTTATTATATAATTATAAAAATTATAAATCATTTTTATAGGAGGTTGTAGCGATTTGTATGTATGTTGAATGCGAGGTAACTTATTTTCTCCCAATATCATTGTTTATCATGAATTTTTGTGATCAAGTTTTATATGATGATGTTTTAGTAAACATCCCTCAAAAATAAATTGAATATTCTTCTCTCATAGTTATTTTTGTTTTCAGATTTCATGTTTTTCTTTTATTTTCCACTTTTAATGAACTCTTGTGACTAAAATGTTTCTATGAAATTGACATTATTTCTATTTAGTCCAAAATATTTTTCCACCGTATCACGGTTTTATAAATGGGTTTAAATAATTTTTTTTCAACTTTCCTGTGATTTTATAATATTTTTTACCCAAGTTGTATTTTAATTTTTTAAATGTTTTAACTTTGATTACATACATTGATTTTTTTATGGTATATTCGTTTTATGATCAATGAATACAATAATAATTATTTATCTAGATTGTATAATATTAAAATTTTGATATATTTATGAAACACACTTATTTTCTAGTGGTTATCCTTTGATGAAATGTTAAAATTCTTATGAAACAAATATCATCTCCTTTGGTTATGATATATGATTAATGATATATTATCTTGAGGAAAACATATGAAGTGATTATTATTATGAGATGGGTGGGCATATAATTTTATTTTCTATCATTTTATTGTGTAAATATGGATATCTCTTGAGATAATAATGACTTGAATGGGGACTGAGCCCATTTTGGTAATGGAATATTTCTAAAATTATAGTTGTTGCGGTGAAAATTAACAATAGATATGATGAAATTTGGAGTGAACTATATCAATTATAACATTCTTATATGTGATCCTTGACTGAAGAAATAATTTTATGTTATTATTTTTATTCCAAAAGCTATGGTGTATGGATATGTTTTACACTATTTGAATATGTTAATTGATTCCATTATTATTCTTTTCATATGAAATACCAATATTTTTTCAATGAATTGATATTATGGTCTATGATATAAATATAATGATATTCAATTGTCAACCTCCTGTTCTTGACCCATTAATATCATGATATGTTTATGTGATGCTTTTTATCTCCCTTGTTTACACATACTGTGCATCTGAACTATGTAGTTCTTATGTTTCCTTTCACCGGGTTATGTGGAACGGATTAAAGAATGATATTTCTAAGAGGGATTATAGTTATGAATAATATAGTTGGAGATATTTCACATCTCTTATGAACCATTTATTTCTATATCAATGATTGAAATAAACTAAACCAATAAGATTTTTACATGGTTTATAATATTATTTATTGAATATTCATTTAATAATATTTAATTTTTTTTTTGCAAAGTGTGGGTGTTTATGACTCTCACTACATTTTCGCCCAAAAGTATTTTTACCACATTACTATTATTTCATTTTATGTCTATAATGTTTCCATGAAAAAATCATCACATAAAACTATATTATTGATATATTTTTATAAACAATTTCATACGGAAAATAAATTAAAAGAAAAGAGTGAGATTAAATGATTAGTAAGGGAAAAAATAATCAAAATTACATCAAGGGTTAGATCATAAATTTTTTTGGGAATATGACTATCTGATAAATATCATTTAAAAAAGAACACAGAAGTATATGTTTTTTATAAACCCTGATTTCATGATATCTATTCTCAAAAGATAAAACACATACCATGGAATAAGATTATAGATATATAAAGAAATAAACATGTTACGTAGAGAATAATCAAAGGAAAGAATATGTGTAATTTGAATAATATTTATTATTTTAAAACTATAGCTTAATTATTGGTATATAAATAACAAAATATCTTCCCAACTAGGCCCCACATCATTGGATGTGAATGAATAATTCCACTGAAATCCCACCTTCAATAGTCTATAGGATGAAGACCAGAAAATCATAGTTATATAACATACATGGGAGGACATAGTCTATAGTACCTATTCAAGCACACACATTTCTATTCACTATAGTAATTATGAAAGGTAAAAAATATATAACTAAAAATGCATGAAAACATATAATCATAAAAAATAGATTAATACAAAATAAAAAAATAAAATGCAAAAATACATGAAAAATAACAAAAAATAAGTCCAAATTTGTAATGAAGAGAAACTGTATCCAAATAAAATATCCACAAAACATATAACTCTGATTCCATAGATGATTATTCTTCACTAACTCATATTCCATAACAAAATCCATTAATGGTATGAATTATTCAAAAGATATGAAAAGTGATAGTAGATACCATACATAGATGAGTATATACATATATATTTACGGATTCCCCAAAATCACCATGATATAAAACATCAAGTAGACACTCATCTCAAAATCACAATAAAAAAGGAACAATGGTAACGAAAACCTAGATATTTGTAATGGATGTATATAGTTCCTAGATTAAAATATCATATCCAATTAAATTATTTTTAAATTCAATTATGATCTCTAAATCATCTTATCATTTTACCAACATAACAACTATTTATTAGTAATAGAGGATCCCACAGCCTTAATAATGTGTGGGTTGATGTCAACCCCAATTTTGGTATCATATACAATCTGAGCTACTAACATGGGTGATGCTAAACCAGTAGATTAATTATCACATACCCTAAAACGGTTAAGGGATACCAAGTTTATTCGAATCCATAATTAAAGTATTCCACTCCCCATTCTTTTAGACGTTATTACCAACCAAATATAGGGATGGAAAGATGAAATTGTTTCCATTTTCACTCCAATTCAAGGGTGTTTTATGACTCAGTATGAGTTTCTAATTTCTAAGCCCAATATTCTAAATATGCTTCTTAATAGTTATCTCTTATTCTTTGTCCTCATCCATATCTCTATAATTAAGTCCACCATCTCAATCCTTGTGTAATTATTAATTAGAGATGACAACAATAAGTTTATAATACAAGACAAAATGATGTATGATATGTTTCATTAATAGTAGAATGTGTTTAGAGTACAAGGAATCAATATACTTTTCCCATATTTTATAAGTCATTCCCCTGTGAGGAGAGCATTTTATTTCCATGAAGCACATAACATATGGGGTCCTAAGGATGTAGGTTTGAAAAATTGGAAAAAACAATGATTTTTTGCCCAAGTGTAACATGACATGTGGAATTTACGCATTGCAATGTGATATTTAAAACATCTTTGTCACAACCCATCCTCAGGGCCCATGTCGTGACTACCCCAAAGCCCGCCTTCCATAAGCCAGGGGCTATCGACTAGCACCAAAGGCGAAACCCTGAAAAAAAGGGAAGGAAATTCCTTTTAACCCATAACACAGGTCATCTGAACACAAGCAGTAGAAGCAACAAGTACTAAAATAGAAAAATAAAATTGTGTTGAAAGTAAGTGGGCCAGTATAAAACCCAACTGAACAACAAGTAAAAGTAAAAGTAACAATGGAAAAATATCTCTTGGATCATCCACCGGTGAATCCTACCTGAAGGGTAGGTACAGAACTTGAACACTCATCCCTAATGTAAGTCTCGTCTAATCCAGCTCTGTGAAGCCTCCCGTCCGCCACCCTCATCCTCGATCACTGTGGACCGTCTTATGCATAGAACACAACAAGGTGTGTGTGATGCCCGTGCTGGGGTGAGTATATAAATACTCAGTAGGGGACCCCAAGACCCCTGAAGGTCTCCCAGAATCCAATAAGTATAAACCACAGAAGAAAGATACAATCACAAAGTATCAACCAATCGTACATAGGTATATACCCATACATATACCTAAGTTACCAATCACAGTCCAGATCCAACTCTAGAGCCCAAGCACAACCCATTCCAAAAATGAAGTAAAGTCAATCATCTCGATGATTATCGACTAAAAGTCAAGACTCAGTTCACACTGGTATATTACTCATGTAGAGGGGTAGAGATGATTAGTTGTAGACATTGAATCATCTCCTCTATTGAACCCACGAAAGATCTGTAATAGTATCAGCTATGTTGAACCCACGTAGAATCCTAGTACAGAATTCGTTACTGTCGAACCCATGGAGGATCCTAGTACAGTAGTTGTCGCTGTCAAAACAATGAAATATCCTCGTAAATTAGTCAATGCTGTCGAACCCATGAAGGATCCTGGTATAATATCATCATTGTTGAACCCGTGAAGGATCCTGTCATATTAGTCACAGCCAGCCCTATGGTTCCCGCACACAGTACGCTCGATTCCGGGAGGGTATGCTCCTCGAGCCATGTGTTGATATATCAACTAGCAAAAAGTATATATTTGATGTATCCCATAGTTCTGTCTCATCATAAGGAACCCAACGTGACAGACGATGCGTCAATCGGACGACCGGTCTGTGTGTTATTGGCATTTCTGTTCCAGGGGCCGAGTTGGTTTTTAGGTTCCAACCAAACCGACTATACCCCAACTGTGTCGAAACCACAAGAGGGGTTTTCCAAAATAATTCCCGTGATCCATGTATTCTATCACCGCAGGCGGCTGGTCATTCGGATACTCATAGCCCAAGATACGGGCAAAAAGGGTAATTGGCCATAGAGGGTTCGGGTTCGTTCCAAACCTGTCGGCTCGAAGGTGTGGCCCAACCTGAAGGTGTGGCCCGGCCTGTGGCGGCCTTCCCGAGGGTCGGCCCAGTCATGGTGGTCTGACTAAGGGTTGGCTCGGCCGTGGGGTGGCCCGACCGTGGCGGTCCAGCAGAGGGGCGGCCTGGCAGTGGGGCAGCTCGGACGTGGGGTCCCGGTCGAGGGGCGGCCCAGCCTTAGCGGCTCGGTCAAGGGGCGGCACACCCGTGGGTCGGCCTGGCCATGGCGGTCCAGCCGAGGGATGTCCCGGTTGTGGGTCATCCTTGGCACGGCATGATGGCATCGCGCCATCTTCATCCGCCGCGGCCCGCATGGTCATGGCCCCCTTCCTTCGGTGTGGCATGACGGTGATGCACCTCTTCCCTCCTGCCGCGTCAAGCATGGCCGCGACCCCCCTTCCTCCAGCATTATGCGATGGAACGGTGCCCTTCCATCTCTGCCTCCATCATCAACCAAACAAGAACCAACAGAGGGTTGTCAGGCAGTGTTTGTTCATCCCACTCCCTCCGCATTTGGTGATAACAAATGGCCATCATCGAACAAAAATAGACGATGAGGAATGAGGGTATAATTCATAAATTAAAATAACCAAATCCCCCTACCTCATAACTGTTGTTTTCTTTGCAGAGTTGGGGGATGGCGGCGTTATTCTGTTGAGGTCGGGAGGAGATGACTTCTTCATTGGCGATGTTCATTGTGGGTGTATTCTTCCCTTTCTTGTCATAGTTTTAAAGGGAGAAGATGGCGTCGTCGTTCCTCAGTGGAGATGGGCTTTCATCATTGAGAGGATATCGTTCTTCATTAGAGAGGATGTTATTCATCGTTGAAGAGGAAAGGCTCCACCAAGCCACCATCCAAAAAAATAGAGAAGGAGTCTATCACGTGTTGGCACCACAACCCAAAAGAGTTGTGATTAATTAAATTAAATTACTCATTAATTTAAATGGGGTGGAAAGGATTCAAAAGTTTTCAAAAGATAATTAATTGAGGCATTAATTATCATTTAGGTGTGTCAGCACTATTAAGGGGTAGTTCAAGAGTTTCCCCTATTAATGTGGAACTCAGGGGGTTAAAGGGAGTTTAAGGGGGTTTGATCTTGTGAGGGCCCCACCACATAATATCCTCCCATGGGAGGTTATGCGCGGGTGGGCACCACCTCCAAACTCCCCTTGGAGGATTAAACCACCACTTGAATAAATATATCCTTGACATAATTTTATTTAATTTATTTATAAACCCCAAAAATTAACATCCAATCTTGATAAAACAACCCTACAGTGAATGTCTCCTTAAGAAAATATCAGCAGTTCAAGTTCAATGGTGCCCTCAGATTTCAATTCCGAGCAATGGTTCAAAAGATATAAAATCCCGCAAATACGTTTACTGAACTGACCTGGAAAAAACATCAAAAATGGATTCCAGGAACACTAGACCTCGGAATCAGGCGCCGTTCGAAACTACAGACTCATAAAATTCCAATGTATTTAAGAAGAAAACATTCCACGGAATTTCTAGGTCTTTAAATTCTCCCCAAATCAGGGATTTATGCCCCCACAAGCTACAACTCACACTAAGGAAACAAATGAGGATACTGAGCATGCATTTGAGCCTCCCGCTCCATTGTGCTCTCCTAGAGGTTCTCGTGCTGCCTGTGAACACGCATCAAAAGAAATAGACTGTCCACATAGAACCCACTCCTGTCGATCCTCAATCTCCACAAGATCCTCTGTGAAATTTTCCCCGTCATGGATGTCTAGATCCCCATGGTCGATTATGTGGGATGTGTCATGCACAAATCTCCTCAACTGAGATACATGAAAGACGTTGTGCACCCGGTGCAACTGAGGTGGAAGGGATAGGTGGTGAGCCACCTTGCCTACTCTGCTGAGGACTAGGAACGGTTCGACAAATAGCAGAGACAACATTCCACCATAGTCAAATATCTATAGTCCTCTTCGAGGTGAGACCCGTAGAAAGATGTGGTCTCCATCCTCGAACTCTAGTGGTCTCCGTCTACTATCAGCATAGGACTTATGCATACTCTGTGCAGTTTTCATCTGCTCCTGGATTATCTACTCCTTCTCCATCGTAGCCTACACCATCTATCGTCCTACAAGTGCTGACTCCCCTGGGTCAGCCCAGCATAGAGGAGATCTGCAAGGTCAACTGTATAGTGCCTCATAAGGCGCCATACTGATGGTGGAGAGGTATCTTTTGTTATAAGCAAAATCCACCAAGGGTAAGTGATCCTCCCAGCTATGACCGAAGTCGAGGATGCATGCATGGAGCATTTCCTCGAGAGTCTGAATGGTCCTCTCAGTCTGACCATCTGTCTGAGGATGGAAGGCAGTGCTCAAACGAAGCTGCATCCTAAAACCCTCATGCATCCACTTCCATAGCCTGTAAGTGAAATGAGCATCTCTATCGGAGATGATCATCAATGGAACACCATGAAGTCGTATGATCTCTTGAATGTAGAGGCATCCCAAGCTCTCTACTGAACCCTACTCACTGATTGGTAGGAAGTGGGCCGACATGGTGAGTCGTCTGACAATCACCCAGATAGAGTCGTGTCCTCTGGATGTATGTGGAAGTCCCATCAAAAAATACATGGTTATCCCATATCACTTCTACTCTGGGACCTCTAAGGGGTAAACCAAGCCTACTGTAACCTGGTGATCCACCTTCACTTATTAACAAGTGAGGCATCGTGAGACAAACTCTACTACTGCCTTATTCATACCTGGCCACCAGTGATGTCGTCAGAGGTCTAGATACATCTTCATCACTTTTGGATGTACCGCTAAAAGAGATGAGTGAAACTCCCTCATAACTTACTCATTAAGTGAAAATGGTACCATGGTACGTCCTCTGAAGAGAATGACGTTCTCCCCACCTTAAGAAAATTCATCAGGAGCATGACCAATGTATATCCAAGCACGTCACATCTCACAGTCAATGTCCTCATATTGTGCCTCCCTGACTCACTGCAGAAGTGGAGGAGTGACTGTGAGAGACTATAGAAAGGCTTCTATATCCCAATCCAAAAAGGATATCTGCAACGTGGCCAGTTTCTATGTTGCCTCTCATAACAGCTGAATTCCTGGTCTCCTGGTGAGAGAATCTACTACAACATTCTACTTCCATGGAGTATAGACTATCCCTAAGTCATAGTCCTGGAGAAACTGACGCCATCATCACTGTCTCAAGTTCAGGTCCTTCTACGAGAAGATGTAACTGAGACTCTGGTGGTTAGAGTAGACTGTAAAGTGTTCACCCATAAGATAGTGCTACCACATCTTTAAGGCGAAGACCACTGCTACTAACTCCAGGACATGGGTAGTGTAGTTCTTCTCGTGTTGTCTAGACTGCAGGGAACAATATGTGATCACTGCTCGCTCCTACATCAGAACACACCCAAGTCCAGTCCCCGATGCATCGCAGTAAACTACGTACCCAATGCTCCCCTATGATAGCCTCTAGATGGGTTCAATATTCAACTTCTTTCTCATCTCTTGAAATCTCTACTAGCATCTCTCTGACCAAACGAAGGGTTTCCCCTTCTTTGTCAATGTTGAAAGCGGTGCTTCAACTCTGGAGAAGTTTTGCACAAATCTCAGATAGTACCCAAGAAGTCCCAGAAAAAATTGTACCTCTGTCACACTCCTAGGTGGCTCCCAACAAATCACTTCATCGATCTTCACTGGATACACAGATACTTCACCCTTTGAGATGACGTGTCCCATGAATTGAACCTCTCAAATCCAAAACTGACACTTCGAGTGCTTACCATACAGCTAGTTCTCTCGGAGTGTGTCCAGTACTACCCGCAAATAATAGGCATGCTCCTCCTTAGTAGTCAAGTAGATCATTATGTTGTCAATGAAGAATACGACAAAGAAATCGAGGTAAGTATGGAAGATCTTGTTCATGAGACTCATAAACACTGCTGGAGCGTTGGTTATGCCAAAGGGCATTACCAATAACTCGTAGTGGACATACCGACACCTGAAGATCTTCTCTGCACATCCTCATCTCAAACTCTGAGCTGTTGATAGCCTGAACTATGGTCTATCATCAAGAACCATCGTGCTCCCTTGAGCTGAACAAAGAGGTTATCAATACTCAAAAGTGGGTACTTGTTCTTCACGGTCACCTGGTTTAGGCATCGTTAGTCAACAGACATTCACAAGCTCCCATCGGCCTTCTTGGAAAACAAAAATTAGGGATGCCCAGGGTGAAACACATGGTCGGATAAATCCCTTCCCCTACAAGTCCTCAAGCTATAACTGCAGCTCACGAAGCTCGGCGGGAGCCATCCGATGTGATGGATTAGATATCGGTGTCGTCACGGGGTACTGGTCAATGTACAAGTCTACCTCTCTACGACGAGGTAGTCCTGGAACAGCGTTAGGGAAAACATCTGCGTACTGATCCACCACTTTAGGAAAACTCCGACTCCGCACAACAACCACTTCGAGGATAAGACTAGCCAAATGATGCGTGATCGGTTGCTCCCTCCTCTGTGTAAGTCCATATTGTGCTACAAAGGCACCCTTCTCACCGGTGAATGTGAACCTGGTCCCATCCATGCAGATACACCACACATTGCGCCTAATATAGTCAATCTATGCATGAACTGTAGATAACTAGTCCATAACCAGGATGACGTCATAAGGCATCGACACCGCTACGAGGAGATACCAGCTGTAGATATTTCCTCCTTGAGTAAGCTCCCACTGTTAGCACCATTGCGTAATAATCGAGTCTGCTCCTGTAAAAGTCTCTAGTTGTAAGGATCGAGCCAATAACTCTATCGGAATCTTCGAGCTCTGAACGAGGGTAGTGGCAACAAAATAATGACTCGCAACTGTGTCTATATGTACTGCAGAAAGGGTGGAGTAGACACAGGTAGTAACTCGAATCATTTCAGGTGCACCGTGGTTGTAGGCTTCGACTTCCTGGAGCTGAGTCCGCCTTTTTCCTCCATCTCCCTGTGGTTAGGGTGGAAATTTTGGGGGTGGTGGTGATAGGGCCTCGAAACGTCTTCTTCCACTCACAGTTCTTCCAGCTCTTATGCCATGTATGCCTGATCCCGTAGGACCACCATGGTCGAACCTCTGCCTCTGCCTGGAAGGTCCCTCTACTTTCTACTACTCATCTGCATGGTGGTTCGGGTAGTCAAGAGCCATGTGACCCTGCCCGCCACATGCATAGCACTGCCTGGTACTCGTATTGTTGGCTCTGTATCGTGTGGCCTTCATAACAGATTCTATATCCTAAGGTCGCCCACCTCACGACATGGTCCGCTTAGATCTCTATGACATCTGTCTACTGCTGGTTATAGAAGACTCTACTATGTGTTTCCCTATGGTGGGTCTCACTGCTAGTGTCTGCTTAGTAATAAAACACTCCACTAGAAGGGCTATCTCTAGAACCCCCTCCTGCTTTGGGATGTCAAGGGAGATCATTGAGGCCCTAATCTCATACCTGAGCCACTGATCGAAGGTCCAAGCCTTAAAGAATGGGTCTCGCGCCATATCTGTGGAGTAGAGATAGAGATCAGTGAACCTCACTGAGTACTAAGCTATTGTCATGCTGCCCTACTATAGATGAAGTAACTCCTATATCTCCATGCACGAAGGGTGGCTAGAACAAACTCTGAGTGGAAAAGACTCTCATAGTGATTATAGAGTAATGATGCCTCGTCATGCACCTAGAGCATCACGATCCGCCATCTGCCTGCTCCTTCATGGAGGAGACTCATGGTAAGGATGAACATGATGTCGGCTGGTGTCCCTACCAATATGAAAACTCTCACAAAATCCTCCATCAAATCCTCACATGCCTGTTGGTCCGTATCTATTAAGAACCTGCGTGGCATCTGGAGCTAGAACTTGTGCAACGCACTCAGACGGTGTGGAATCTCCGCTACTGGAGTTGGTTGTATCGGTGGCCCAACAGGTAGTGGTACCGCTGGTACCTCCGCTGTGATAGGGCCCTACACCGAGCCCTCATCGCTCAGTGGGCTACCATCTCATACGAAACTCGGAACCCTATTTGGCTACCATCGTGGGGCCATCCAGTAAAGAAACAGGTGTGACACGGTCAAAAAATTATACCTGGTGTGATGACACAAAATAATCACAAATAAAACTTTTCAAAATAAACACACACACAATCAGTGGTTTGTGCACTGAGTCATAAATCATAAGTAAGAGTCCTAGTGTATGGATACGTCGGTCGTCGTACCAACACTAGTTTCCCTAAACTGATAAACACACCCAAAACACAAAACACTACTTCTATTAAAAGAATCATATTCCAAGTTCTGTGGTAAAACCCACTCCTCTGATACCAATTTGTCCCAACCAATCCATAGGGCCCGTGTCATGACTACCCAATGCTCGTCGTCCATAGGCCAGGGGCTGGCGACTAACACCAAAGGCAAAACCATGATAAAAAGGGAATAAATTTCCTTTTAAATTGTAACTCACGCAGTCTGAACACAAGTAGGAGAAGAAACAAGTACTAAAATAGACAACGAAAAATGTGTTGAAAGTAAGTGGGCCAGTATACAAACCCAACTGAACAAAAAGTTCAAGTACATGTTAAATGGAAAAAACAGCTCCTGGATCATCCACCGGTGAATCCAACCTAAAGGGTATGTACAGAACTCGAACACTCGTCCCTGAGGTATGTTCCATCTAGTCCATCTCTGAGTAGCCTCCCGTTCGTCACCCTCAGCCTCGATCACTGCTGACCGTCGTCTGCACAGAACACAACAAAGTGTGAGAGAATCCCCTGCAGGGGTGAGTATAACAATACACAGTAAGGGACATCGAGACCCCCAAAGTTCTCCCAGAATCCACTAAAGATAAACCATATAAGAAAGATACAATCATGAAGTATTAAACAACCATACTTTGGTATATTCCCATACATATACCTATGTTACCCATCACAGTCCGGATCCAAATCTCGAGCCCAAGCACAACGCATTCCATAATGGAAGTAAAGTCAATCATCTTGATGATTATCAACTGAAAGTCATGACACATCTCACACGGGTATACTACCCATGTAGAGGGGTATAGATTATTAGTTTTAGCGACTAAATAATCTCCTCTGTCGGACTCACGTAGGATCTGGAATAGTATCAGCGTTGTCGAACACACGTTGGATCCTGGTACAGAAGTCGTCACTATTGAACCCACGGAGGATCCCAGTATAGTAGTCTTCACTGTCGAACCCATAGAGGATCTCGGTATAGTAGTCACCACTATTGAACCCACAGAGGTTCCTGGTACAATATCGTCACTGTCGAACCCACGGAGGATCCTGTCATCTCAGCCGCATCCATCCAGAGGGTTTCCACACACAGCACGGTCAATTCCAGGAGGGTCTGCTCCTTGAGCCATGTTTAGATACATCAACTAACATGAATTCTCGAGTTGATTTATCACAGACTTTATTTTTATCATATGGAACCCATCGTGACAGACGGCGCGTCAATCGGACGCCCGATCTGTGATTTATTGGCATTTACGTTCCAGGGGAACGGTTGGTTTTTAGGTTCAAACAAACCCGGCAATACCCCAAATTTCTCCATTCTTCATGTGGGGTATGACAAAAGAATAACCTTGCACCAATATTTTTATCAGCGCATGTGGCTCGTTAATCGGATACTCATAGACCAAAATACAGGTAAAAATGGTAATTGGCCATAGCAGTTCTGGGTTCGGTCAAACCCAGTCGGACCGACCCGGCCCAACTCGGTCCAAACCGGGGTCTGACCTAGTCTGTGGGTGTGGCCCGACCCGAGTGGTCGGCCCGACCCGAAGGTGCAGCCCGGCCCGATGGAGTGGCCCAGCCCATGGGGGCCCGGCCGAGGGGCGGCCCAGTAGTGGCAGCCCGAAACATGGCGGCACGGCCCGTGATGGCCTGGCCAAGGGGCGCCCTGGGCATGGGTAGGTTTGGTCGTGGGGCGGCCCGGCTGTCTGGGGGCCCGGCCGTGGGGTGGCCCGGCTATGGGTCTTATTTGGTGCGGAGCGATAGCACCACTCCGTCTTCATCCACCGCGGCCCGCATGGCCATGGCCCCCTTCCTCCGGTGCGGCACGGCGACACTGCGCCTCTTCCGTCTGTTGCGGCCCGCATGGCCGCGACCACCTTCCTCCGGCGCGGTGTGACGACACCGTGCCTTTTTGGATCCTCCTCCATCATCAACTGAACAAGAACCAATGGAGGGTTTTCAAGACGTGTATGTTCGGCCCATGCCCTCCACATTAGGTGATAAAAAATGGCCATCATCGAACCAAAATAGATGATGAGAAATAAGGTTTTAGTTCATACATTAAAATAATCAAATCCCCATACCTCGTAACCAGTGTTCTCTCGGAGGAGTTTTGGGAAGGCGGTGTCATTCCATTAATGTCGGGAGGAGATGACGTCATCATTGGAGACGTTATTTGCGGGATGAGTCTTCCCTTTCTTGTCCCGGTTGGAAAGGGAGAACATGGTGTCGTCGTTCCTCAGTGGAAACGGGTGTTCCACGATGAGAGGATATCATTCTTCGTTGGAGAGGATGTCATTCTTCATTTAATGGGAATGAATCCACCAAGTCGCCAACCAAAAATAATAGTGGAGGAGACTATTATTTGTTGGCACCATAACAAAAAAGAGTTATGTTTAATTAAATTAAATTACTCATTAAATTAAATGGGGTGGAAAGTATTCAAATGTTTTTGAAAGATAATTAATTGAGGCATTAATTATCTTTTCGGTGTGTTAGCGTGGGTGGGACCCACCTCCAACATCCCCTTGGAGGATTAAACCACCACTCAAATAAAAATATGCTAGACATATTTTTATTTAATTAATTTAGAAAGCACAAAACATAACTTCCAATCTCGATAAAACGCAACTGCGGTGAAGGTCTCCTTAAGTGAATACTAGCGCTAAAACTTCAACGGTGCCCTAAAATTTCAATTCTGAGCTCCAGTTCAAATGATGTAAAATCCCGCATGTACTTTTACTGAACGTACCTAAAAAAACTTCATAATTTGATTCCGGGCACACCGTGCCTCAGAATCAGGCGCCGTTAAAAACTGCGGACTCGTAAAATTTCCATGTATTAAAGAAAACAAATTTCACGGCATTTCCGGATCTTCAAAATATCAAATTAATATATAAAAAATCATGTAATATATGTGACCTATGTGTTTAGAAAATATTTACTATGTATCAGGGTATTTTTCATAATCTTTACATTGCAACAAATCTCTTAATTTCGTCCCACTTTCTTTAGACCTACCAGGATTACCATCCAGAACAGCCACCGAATTCACAATCTATAACTTTTTTGATCTTTTAAATAGATTTTCTAAACAACACATAAAAAATGATCTCCATTGATGCTCATTTATATTTGATTCCAATACCATGAAATTAAATACCCTCCATCATTCCTCATGTTTTTTTCATCCTGATTTATCTTAATTTATATTTCAAACCATGATTTTGAATCCTTACAATGATCCATGAGACTGGAATAATGATTTTAAAATAAAAATCATTTCCAAAATAAGTTGAGTCACATTCCAAACGAAATATTAGGGATGAACACAAGTAAAATCAATTGAGAAATCTAAAAAGTATTAAATTGAGGAATTTGTAAAGACTCGATTTTTTCCTAATAATACTTTGACATATATCTAAGAATATTTACTAATCTAGGCACTGAGGTAATGTGAAATTCAGATGCGCGTTGTACCCGGAAGTAATTTTCTAAAAATATAATGTTTTTTACTATGCACATGCCAGAAATGGTATATCACTTAAACGGTATCTCAGTTCAAAAATATGAGGCCATGATTAGGTCTGTAATACAGTTTTTACCCTAGTCATGACATAAAATGAGTATGTGTGGGACATTTGGACCCCTCTTTCATTGGAAGTGTCTTAAATGGATGAATTAAATCATTAATTTATTCATTAATAGCTCAAACTCAAATAACTCACTAATGGGGACTATAATGAGAAATTTGATAGCACCAATGAGATAAGAACTTAGGATTTACTCTAAGAAGGATATAACCTATGGTGGCATCGTTACAGGCCATCGTGGACAATTATTAAAATAATTAAATAATTATTTATTTAATTATTTGATTAATTTATTTTAACCTAATGAGTGATTATAAATTCACGGTTTATAGGGAATGGCCTCATAATTCAGTTTGGATATGGACTGAAAATCCTCTCCTTGCATCTCCTCCACATTGACAAATGACGAACGAAGAACAATGAAGCCTTCGATCTAGGAGAATCGAAGCATTGCGAGCACAATGAATTCATATGATCATTGCACAAGTGTGATCATTGTCAAAGAAAACATATATAACCTAGGTGTGACTTATCTTTGAGCATTACGTACACTAGATGATTTTTCATGATGAACGTGAATAAAAATTATTTGAAAAAATTAATTCTAAAATCAAAAAATAATTGGTTCAATAAATTTACTCTTGTTTATCTTGAAATTGAAATTCTCAATGAATGATAATTATTTATTTATCAATTCCTAATGTTCATGATTCTCACCGATGATGGCCAAACAAACATGTCCATCGATCCACACTTAGACCATGTTATTTTATTTTTTATTTTTTCCACCTTCTTCACTTGTTCTTCATCTCCAAATATTTAATCAAGTCAAAAAATCAAATTTTCCTTGAGCGTAGAATAAGAATGTGAATATCTCATTCTGATGATTGCAGATTTGTAGTCATCGCTTCATTCCAAATTAAATTGAACTGGAATGGGGCATAGAAGGATTCCTCAGTGCGGGTCCGATGAGGGTTCCAGTGAGGGCACTTAGTGGCACATACAAGAGGAAGTGCGAGCAAGCATGGTGGTAGTGGGGGACAACATGACCAGGGTTCTCCAGTGGTTCAAGGAGGCAATTCCAAGCAGCAATACATCGATGACCATGGTGGCAAGGTGAGGCCATAGGCAACAGTGGTGGGTGTGTTGGATGTGGTGCCTATGGAGGTCGGGTGCCCACCCATGGCGGTAGCCATGTGGGGAATTAAAGAACCCCTAGGGGATTGGATAAAAGAACAAAGAAAAATGGAAATGAAAAAAAAGAAATTATTATTATTATTATTAATTATAATATTATTATTATTATTTAAAACACCATAACTCCCACTCGGGGAGTCCAATTCATGAGCCGTCAGTGGCGGCATAACCCCGTCAGCAATACAGTCATTTTGAAAGTAGTTTGGATATATTTCACTGACCTGCGACTTGGGAACACAAAATTCCTGAGAATTTATAGATTTAATATTATTATTAAATATTCGACTCATCTTAAATCCCGTGCATGACATCCAATTGATGGGTCGTCTTTGGAAGCACGACCCTATTATTAAGATAGTTGATCCTTAACCAAATCTAGAAATTGACTTCAGGTTCATCTCTCAGGCATAAAAAATACCCCAATAATAATATTATTATTATTTTTGTGGAATTTTGCATTGTTCGTAACCCTACCATACGATATCGGATTGGCGAGACATCAGCGTTATCCTGACCCTGACATTGAGGAGGAATTTCCAAGACTAATTATAGGTGTTTAAACCAAAGCTTAGGTGGAGACCGTACAAATCCCAGTTCTCATGCATTGTGGTGGAATGTGAATTTTTCACTGGGTATCCATTCAAGGCGAATGATTTGTCGAACCTATGTGTTTTTATGTGGGGATTGTAATGGTGTGATCCTTATATTTTTTTTTGGGACCAATGATTTGGTCTCAAGGTACATATTTTAAGCAGAATGCAGGTCATGAAAATTTTCTACCAGGGGTCCGATTAGGGTGTGTGAATAGTCTACCTCACATGATTTACCTAAAGGATCAAAATGATGTGATCTGTTTGGATATGAACAGCCTTATTCAAGATCTCATTAAATGTATAAACATTAAAGGATGATTGATGCAGGATCCATTTATAATTTTATAAGAGAACCCTTGGTTTGGGTCATTTTAGACACTCATGTGAGTGGATATTATGTATGAAGTGATACGTTCAAATGTTCTATGTGTGACGCCTACCTTGGGAAGCCACCAATGATAGAAGTGGCATTTCTCCGAGAGGTAACATCTAGTACGAATGATTAGATTTCATCAATTTTAGTGTCGGTATTACCCTCCAACTGTGCTGGGAAGTGGAATTTAGATACGACCATACCAGACTTACCCTCTAGCTGGGATGGGAAGTGTCATTCCCTAAGGATAGTAACGAGCATACCCTATAGCTATGATGGGTAGTGGCATTCCCCAATATTATTATTGTGCTTACCCACAAAATGTGATGGGAATTGGTGTTCCCCGATGATATTACCAGGCATACCATCCAACAAGGATGGGCAGTGGTGTTCCCCATTGACTGTACTGGGATTACCCTCCATCTAAGATGGGAAGTGTCCTTCCCCGACAATAGTATAGGGCTTAACAGCTACCAAGTCTAGGTAGTGGCATTCCCTGATGATAGTATATGACATACCCTTCAACTGGGTTGGGCAGTGGCGTTCTCCAATGATCGTGCTGAGTTTACCCACTAGTGGGGATGTGAAGTGGTATTTGTTGATGAATACTAGAGAAGAACCCTCAAATATTCATCACAATGATGATTCAAGGTTTTACATACCATATGACTCATGGAAAGAATAAGAACATTCCCCACCATGTTGCGCCCATGTAATGCAACCTAAAACCATGTGAGCGATTCAGTAGTGCCCAAAGTGAATAGTATCTAGGTGTGGTGATTTGAGCCCCATTGACTTGTTCCTCTTATGTAGATGTGAAAATATGTAGTTCATAACATATGGTATTATCTTAAAAATGATGGCTACTCACTTTATTGGTCTTAGATGTCTAATAGAGATCCCCTTACACTCTCGTTTTGGTTTCTTGGGGCTAGAATAACTATTATTGGGTTGAGATGTACACATTATGTTCACTATTATTATACCTTTTTATATCTTATACTTCTCTTCAATGTATATCTTACTAATTTCAAATTCCATACCTCTCTTCCTGCTCCCTTGAGTATTTGGGGCATCCTTATTAGTATTTTTTAACTCACCCCTGCTTGGGATTTTCCCGCACTTGGTGTCTATCTGGTGAAGAGACAGACAAGTTGATCATGATATTAGAGGAGCTTAAGTATACTGGGTGCCTAGACCATATGAAGTGGTCATAGATTGGGATTCAAGAATGGGACTCCAAAAGCTATTTTACTTTTTCACCTATTTCCAGGATTGTGGAACTTTTCTAGTTGGATGTGTATTTTTTTCCATTTTTTTAGCTTTATTTTTCTTGTACCTTTACTATTTAGAGTTCAATGTATATATGTTTGGTTTCATTTTTATACCAGTTTTATATCTTTCATTTTTTCCTCCTCACCTTTTCATTGAGTTGGTTTTGCATGTGTGTATAGTTTCATAGGAAAAGTACTCCCCTAGTTTTTTGTGCCTTCTACACTAGTCTCCAGCCCCTGGCCTATAGAGGCGGGATTTGGATAGTTGTGGCTCAATCCCCAGTATGGGTTGGGTCTTGAAAATATGGTATCATAGGCGTTTTGACCCTTTAGGCATTGTTAGGTCATTTCCCTAAAATCGTCTTGGGTGTGTTTAGGGAAAAAATGCAGAAGTGTCTTGAGAGAGGCTCTTAGGCCAGGGACTCTAGTGATGGTATGTGAGGCTGACGTATCCATTCACATAGTCCATGATTACCCTCTTGTAGACTCAGCACCCTGATAAACATATTTCATGGAAAACGGTACATGCATATTTTAGGATTGTGTCTTTGACTGTTATTCTTGAGTCACCTCCCCATATCCATTGATATATATACATATATATATATATATATATGAAAATCCAACTGTGATACTCTCCGCAATTCCATCCAGCTATGATACCAGCTCATGTTCGTGATGACAACCCTGTGAGTGACAAGGCCTCCTTTCCTGACCCATCATGTGATCCCCTTTTTCTAGGTGGGTAAGTAGCAGCACTCCCACCTATTGAGCAACATACATCCCAAGCGGAGCAGACTGGGGATGTGTGTAGGTTAAGTGAACTTTCTGGTTTTTATGGATATAGACCATTGAGGTTACACGACAAGACACACCCTCAGGCAGTATAGGTTTGTCTATAAATAGTGGTCCGCCTCTTAAGTCTTATACAGACACTGAAGATTAGATGGTGTATTTGGAAGCCTACCTTTTCCACAGAGCAGTTGGGAATTCTTGGATCTTAGTTAGTCAGATGCACGATGAGTCGACACTCTCATGGGAAGACTCGTAGTATAAGTTTTCTGAGGATTACTACCCCTCCTTCTTATGATCCATTCGGATTCAGAAGTTTATAAAGTCTCAGTAGGGAGGGATGACTATAGCTGAGTATACAACTAGATTAAAAGACCTTACATGTGACTCTCTCGACATGATTTGAGATGGCTAATTCCAAGCGTGGAAGTTTGAGGAAGGACTCTAAATAAGGATTGGAACCACTATAACTCCCTTTTGCACCCCCACCCATTTTGTGTTACTGGAGTGGGAACTTGTGATAGAGTTCACTAAAATATTTATGCATGGTAGTCTTGATTTTTTCAACTTATGCAGAACTCGATAGGATTGACAGTTGTGATGAAAACTACTCCTACCTGGATAGTGTTTGATGGCTCTGGTGCTACCGACAGATGATTCACCTGGATTAAGTGTCTATCGAGAGTTCTAGATATATCAGTCACCCAAATTTAATGGGTATCCAGACTCCCTCTTCTCATGTGATAGTGTCTTGGAGTGTGCCTATAGTGCAGATGTCCCACTTGGATATGCTCTTACATATGGTGGTCCTCGTGGATGAGTCTCTCTAACCTGCATGTTTAGGGAAATGTCAGCCAGTGGATATCTTATGCTATAATAATTCCATAGATTTAGAGTTAAACCATGTGATGATAATTGTAGTATGTATTATTTTCTTACCATCCATACTCAGTTGGTGTTTCACTAGTGGGTGTGGCAGTGTTTTTATTCGTGGAAATCTATGTTACAACTGGAAGTTCATAGAAGAAGGGCCTGGTAAGACCCATTGTTTACTCTCACGAGACCCTATTTCAATTGTGAATAACCATGAATTTTTATCATCTATCTAGAATGAAATATGCTTAAGGATGCATTAAAACAGTCTATCCAGGGGTGGATGTGAAATGTGGGGGGATTTTTAGTATCTACACCAGGTTAGTGAAGGTGGTGTACTGCTAGATCCTATTTCTATAGTTGGACATGGGACTTGGTTCTCTTCCACCAATCATATCTAGGATAATATGTGTCTGTTGGTTTCATAATATTGACCTAGTGGAAGTTGGACGTAATATTGGTTTTACCATGGTTCCTTCCACCCTAAGTGAATTCTTGGAAGCATCCTGGGAATCCTTGATGAGCCTGCTGGTGTCGGAGTCCCAGTAATATGGCTCCTTTTCATTTCTCTGTCCCAATCCTTTTTCTTTTTTAGGAAAAAAAATTAAAGGGGGGGGTGATTTAGATACCTGGTTTTTTCCTAATAAGACTTTTAAATAATTCAATGAATATTTTCAGACCTAGGCTTTAAAACAACATGCATTTTTATGGCTTGGTTTTATGGGAATTAATTTCATAAAAATATCAATTGTTCTTGCACTATGCACATGTCAGAAATAGGATATATCATAAACAGTAGATCAGATTAGAAATATGAAGACATGATTCAGTCGTAAATGTGATGTTGAACCTAGGCGCAACATAAAATGAGTCAATGTGGGAAGTTCTGACCCCTGAGTCATAGGTGGTATGTTAAATGAATGAATTAAATGATTAATTTATTCATAAATATCTAAAACACAAATAAATCATGAATGGGGAATCAAATGAAAAATCTATGAACATCGATAAGCTCAGAATGTAGGCATTACACTAGGCAAGGTATAACCTCTGGCTACATTGGGAGTTTGTCGTATGTGCCATCATGGATGATTAATTAAATAATCAATTATTATTTTATTATTTTATTTTAACGTAATGATAGGTTATAAATTATTTATTTAGAGACTTTGGCCTCATAATTCAGTTTGGATAAAGATGGGAAATCCTCTCTTCTCCTCTCTTCCCTATTGATTAATGAAGAACGAAAAAAACGAAGCCTTTGATCCAGGTGAATCGAAGCACGATGAATGCAATAACTTCTTAAGATCATTGAAAAATTGTGATCTTCATCAACGAAAACAGATCCAATCTAGGAAAGACATATATTTTTGGATTCCTTACCGTAGATGAATTTTCATAATGAATGTGAGTTTGAATTATTTGAATGAATTATTACGCCAACTGAAAAATAATTAGTTGAATCAATTTCTTCTTGTTTATCTTGAAATTAAAATTATTGAATCATGATAAACAATTATTTTCCAATTCCTCTTTTTCTCGATTCTCAATGAAAATGGTCAAACAAAGAAGTCCATCAATCCGCACATAGTCCATCATATTTTTTTATTCATTATTCACACATTCTTTGTGTGTTCTTCCTCACCAAATAATTAGGCACTTCAAAATCACAATTTTTCACTGAGCACGGAATAAGGATGTGGAGATCTTGACCTGAGGATAAAGGATATGCATTCACCTCTTCTTTCTAAGTTACATTGAAGCTGGAATGGTGTGAAAAATGATTTGTCAGAATGGGTTCATTGAGGGTTTCAGTGAGGGTAGTTGGAGTCATGGACAAGCGGCAACAGAAGCATGAGGTGTAGCAGAGGGGGGGACAGCGTGAGTAGGGAACTTCAGCGGTTTGAGGAAAAAACTCCATGCAGCAAGATGGAAGCAGCCCTAGTGTCAGGGCGAGGCAGAAGATAGTGGTGCTGGGTATGCTGAATATGGTATCTAAGGAGGTGGCATGCGTGCCCAAGGTGGCGGTTGCTTGGGAAATGGGGGAAATCCTAGGGGTTAGGGTAAATGAAAAAAGAAAAAAGAAAATGAATAAACAATTTAAATTAATAATATTATTATTATTATTGATATTATTATTATTACTATTTAAAACTTCATAACTCTCTCTCAAGGTGTCCAATTTCTAATCCATCAATAGCGATGTGACGACATCGTTGATACAATCATTTTAAGAATTGTTCAGATATTTTTTTCTTACCAGTGACCTTGGATGACAAAACACTAGATAATTTATAGATTTAATAATATTATTAAATCTTTTACCCACCATAACTCCCTCGAACAACACCCAATTGAGGTATCGTCTGTGGTAGCACATACCTTTTTTTAAGACGGACTATCCAAAAACTAATGTTGGATGTTTTCTTTTTTTCATGGCATTGGTCCATGAATCACTCCAATATTATTATTATCATTATTATTATATTAGAATGTTGTTTCGGTTGTATCTCTCCAATATGACATTGAATTGGAGAGCAGTCAGTGGCGTCCAGACCTTGACATTGAGGCAGGATTTTCAAGACTAGATGTAGGTGTTTAAACCAATGTTGAGGTTCAAAACTCTTGAATCCAGGTTCGTACGCATTACACTATAATGTGACTTTTTCACCGAGTATCAATTCTAGGCGAAAGTATAGTCAATCCCATGTTTATTTCTGATAGGATCACAAGGATGTGATCCAGATAATGTTGTTTCATTATTGAGGTGTGGGACCCATGGTACTTCTTTCAAGTGAAATGCGGTGATGTAAAACTTTTCCATCAGGGGTATGATTGGAGTGAGTGATTAATCTACCTCACGTGTTTTCCCTAAACTATCATAATGGTGTGATCTATTTGTCTATTAAGAACCTTTAACATGATCTCATTAAATTTGGAAACATAAATAAAAGATTGATGGAAGATCTATTTAACAGGTTTTAAGAGAACCTATAGTCTGGGTCAGTTTAGACTCTCGTGAGAGTGGAGAAGATTTGTGAAGAGATATGTTCACATGTTCCAGGTGTGACGCCTATTTGGGGCAGCACCTAATGAGTATAATAGAATTTATCTAAGAGTTACCATCCAGTATGTATAAGCAGAGTTCCATGACTAGTGTACTAGGCTTACCCTCTAGCAGGGCTGTGAAGTTTCCTTCCCTGAAGACCGTACTAGGCTTACCCTACAGCTGGGCTGGAAAGTTGAATTCCCTAATGATTATATTGAGTTACCATCTAGCTGGGCTGGAATGTGTCATTACCTAAAGAAATTACCGGGCTTACCTTCTAGCTAGGCTAAGAAGTGGTGTTTCTCGGCAATAGTACTAGGCTTTCCCACAAGCTGGGCTGGACAATAACGTTCTTCGAAGACAATATCATGCATACCCTCCAGCTGGGCTGGGAAGTGGAATTCTCTGATGATAGTACCAGGAATACCCCCCTGCTGGTCTAGGCAGTGGCATTCACCGAAGATTGTTCTAGGCATACCCTCCAGCTAGGTTTGGAAATGGGGTTCCCCGAAAATCATGCTGATTTTACACTCTAGTAGGGCTGGGTAGTGGTGTTCATAGATGAATACCAGATAAGAACCCTAGACTATGTTGCACATAAAAAAAATCATGTATTGACTTACCTTAGGACTCATTATTAAGAGTGGAGCATTCCCCACCAACATGCATCCTTGTGATGCGACCTAAAATCGTGTGGGCGGGTCAGTGCCGCCCAATGTGGATATTATCAAGGTATAGTTATTTTTGAACCATTGACTTATGCCTCGTAGGCATAAGTGATGAGGTGTGGGGAATAATATATGGTTTTTATCATGAAACTGATGGCTACTCACTTTCATGGGATTATATGGGGAATGGATATCCCCTTACTCGTTTATTTGGGTTTCTTTGAGTGACCATATCTATTATTGGGTGGAGATGTACACTTTTCCTCTACTATTTTTATATCTTTCTCTCTCCACTGATTCTCTTCAGGGTATTTATTACTTCTCCTCTATTTCTTACCGCTCTTACTACTCCTTCGATCATTCATGAAATCCTACTGAATGTTTTTATACTCATCCCTTATTGGACATTGCCTGAACATGGTGTGACCTTGAAGACGATGGATAGGTTTATTGTGATTTTAGAGGATCTTAGGGATATGTGGTGCTTGGACCATGTGTAGTGGTTGTAGATTGGGATTCAAGAGTGGTAGTCTCTCATATATTTTACTTTTTCACCTAATGTTAGGATTGTGTCACTTTTCATGTTGGGTGTGTATTTTTCCCCATTAACTTTCAGTATTACTTTTTTTGTACTTGTATCATTTAGATGTCAATGCATATATGATTGGTTTACATTTTATAGTAGTTTTTATCCTTTTTATATTTTCCTTTATACTTTATCATTGAGTTGAATATGTGTCTGTGTGTATAGTTTCTTAGGAAAAGGCCTCTCATAGTTTTTTGTTCCTTTGGTGCTAGTCGCTAGCCCTTGGCATACGGAGGCAGGCTTGGGGTAGTAGCGGCTTGAACCCTGGTATGGGTCATGTCATGAAAGAATCAATGTTGCCCACGATAGGTGTAAACAAGATTCTTGTATGGAATAATTAAGAATTAGGAAAGTTTCTGGAAAATCATAAAAATAAAATTATTGATTTCAAATATTCGAATAAAACACAATTATCATGGTTCAAGAGATGATGAATACTTTATTAACATAATGGTAATAATCTATCTTTAAAAAAATATTTAATGAAATCTCAAACCCATCATTCGATTTAGATTAATTATTTATGAATAGGTGCCATAAATGGGATATCAATGTTGAATTCTTTTCAATTTGATCGTTGATCCCAAATCCCTATAAATGTTCAATAAAATTTATTCTTATTGTGGATATACCTATCAATGGATCTCAAAGGGTTATGTGTATAAAAATGGAAACTTTACATAATGATGTTTTAATAATGTGTTCAATATATTTAACATTTAATTAGATAAATAAATATGTAATTTAAATTAATTTATTTATTCCTTATTGTTATCCACTAGTGACTATACTCCATTGATTCATCCAACATAGACAAAACATACATTGAACATAACATAAAAATTTAATTTTGAACATAATTTAGATATAAATTTCCCATAAAATACACCCTTAGATGGATATTCCATTATTTCTAAAACATTTCACACATGTGATATATGCTATTGAATATTTTTAATATAAAAATACATAGGCTTAAATTGGCCCAAAACATATCACTTATTCCATTGGTATCCTATAAATTAGTAATTAAAACTTTTAAAATTTTAAAATAATAGAATCATAGTCATTAATTCATCTCATTAGATGCAACTTGTAGAATATGTCATACATGAAATGACCTATCATGGAAAAACTAAGTAGTATTCCACCATTTCAATCACCCATATTTTCAGGAATGAGATGATTATTTGTTGATATTAATTTACACCCTAGCCAAAAGTATATAATTAACATGATGTTATGACATTTAAGAATAAATGGTCCCCATAAAAGATCTATAATGGAATCAATAATCAATCTACATAGGATTTCGGATGGATCTGGGAATTTCTCATCATCTCCTAGTTTATTTGTACATACTTTGTCATCAATTTCAATATCTCTAATATGATAAGTACTAACTCATCTAGCTATAACCAACAAAAGGTTAAACTACATGGCCCCTATATAATATCCAAATTGTCACTATTAAACTTGTGAAATTATAATTATTATTGTATGGAAACTCATAAAAAGGAAGGTGATCATCCAATCATTGACGAGTGTCTAACATGCATTCTTTGAAAATTTCTATGAGGACCCAAGTGTTCTTATCCATTGTTCATCTTTCTAAGTGTATAATTTCATGATCATCTATAAATGATATTTTAATTTCAGTTGTAGTCCTCTTCATAATTTTTATCTAAATTTGTCATGATGTATTGACACAATAATTTACGTAACTCCAATAACACCATAAATATCCTACTTGTACAAGTATCTCTTCTAGCTAATTAAAGTCTTATCCCGGATCATAAAGTAACTGGATGAATTAGTGACCTGGTTAATAAATAAAAAAATTGTTTAATTAAAACAAAATTATCCTCTAATCCATGTCACAAATTATATGGATTTACTATCCCACATCTACTCTATCACCATAATGGTTTAAATGAAATATTATGATACTTGATGCTTAGAATTAACCTACTAACATGTAACACAAAAAGATATATACCCCACTACAATATAAATAATTTTTTTCCATGAATATTGATTCTAAATATATTGGTAATTTAATCCCACAGAACTATATGTATCTATGGTGGATATATGAAAATATACGAACACCTCATTTCACATCATTACTGGAACCATCATCCATTCATTAAAAAAGGTGATATGCTCCATTGGATAACTATTTTGTATTAGACATAAATTCTTGATATATTACAAATGAAAACATTTTATGTAACATAGAGGATATTATATATTTTTATTATTGAAAATTAGGTACAATACATAAAAAACCTAAAATAGGGTAACATTGGCATTATTGAAAACATCTTTAACAAGATCATATTTTTCCATCATTATTACAAATTCATTGGATAACATGGAAACATACATACAAAAGTGGTGAAGTATAATATATAGTAATGTAGTAAAAAAAGCATCAAGAAAATATTACCTGATAGAAAATATAAATTAAAATGGTAAAAAAGTTATTGTGAATCATAAACCTGAACAATGAGGCATGATATATCATGACGAGATAATGAAAACATGGGAATATGGAATAATCAGTAGACATGAAACCCAAAAAATTGGTCATGGATTACCTACAAAACATAACAATATTGTTGAAAAAGTAATTTAATGGAATATGTTCACTCCCTAATCCCATACAATACTTCTCATGATACGAAAACATTACACAATGCATCATGTCCTTATATATTTCTAGCTGCACCCATCTCATTTATATCATATACTGGCATAAGTGAGCCCCATATATCATACCAAAAAATTAATCCTTTAAATGAAATATCCAAAAAATAAATATGTGTGGGTTACATAAATGGATTTAAAAAATTTATGATGGATATTTGCCTATAGGGTAATACCCTTGAGTGGAAATGGGGTAGATATTCACACAATAATATTTTACCATGAAAACATCTAGTGAAGTTTCCACAAGTTAACAATATTAATTAACGATTATATTTTGTTTAATGATAGTTAAAATTTTATCTCGTAATTTTATATCAATAATGTAATTATATGTATATGGGAAAATATATCCCAACCATAGAACTTGAAAATAAATATGCATTACGAAAATAATGTTCCTGAATGAATAGGAGAGAGAGATAATGAACTACTAAATTTTAAAATAGTTACTTCTTTGGTAAATTTTATAATGGGAGGGAATAAATAGAATAAAAATATTAGGAAATTAATTGGATAGTAAGGGGATATATATAAATTTCGGGGAACATAAAAAATTGAGAGTAAAAAGAATAGTGAAAAACTAGGTGTGCAAATTGAGGAAAGTGTGTTACTTGAGATTCAAGGGAACCGAGATGAGTGGTGATGTTTTTTGAAAGTTGTAATTCGAAATCTAATTTTTTGGAATATAGTATAGAATTTTGTTTGAAATGTAATGTTTCCCGCTAATTCTTATAGAATCTTATTAAAACTAGGGAAAATCAATTTGGATTTGGAAAAATAAAGTTCTTGATGGAATAAATAGAGGGAAATTCTTTACCATTCTATGGTGATTCTAAAATCCTAGTATGTGCTTCTTGAGAGATTGAGGGCATTATGGGTGGAATCTAGAGATGAGATGAATGAGTAAGGGAATGAAAAAAAAATTATTCAAGAGGAATTGGGGGTTTGGGGGATTATATAGGAACCGAGAGGGGTGTTTTATATTATTTCCCAAAAATAGATTTTAGACTTAATATAAGAAAGTAATGAAAACCACAAACCTTATATTGATATAGCCCATGATTTGTTCTAAACAAGAATTTTTTTTTTATTATATAATTACAAGGTCCTAAATGATTAAAATATAACCATTGGTGGTTTTTAAGTCATTCCTGTTCTTGAATAAATGAATTTAAAAACATAAATTTTAATACAGGTTTTACAGGATTCATAAAGGATAAAAAATTTAATAAAAAACATAAAAAAATTCATTGAATGGGAAAATTTTATTTGGACATGGATACCCTCTATTGAATGTGATACCTTGTTTTTTATCATTATTTAGTCATAATACATATCATATATTTAAATTTAATTTAATTTTTACATGAAAAATCATCTATCTTAGAAAATTATGAAATATTTATTATTGGATAATTTTGACCTAATATTTCAAAAAAATAACTTTTAAACTATCATAATAATTCACTATATTGGGTAATATAAAATTTTAAAACAAAAAACAACAATTATGGAGAAAGTTTGGGTTTTTTTAAAACATAATTTTTAAACCCTTCTTAAAATTACATTTGAATTCGTGAAAATTGTATTACCTTAAATATTTAGTAAAAAAACATAATTGTATTATTTGATTAAAATGTTACTTTGTTAATAGGCACGAATTCATTAAAAATAATGTATTAATTGAAAATTTATATTACAAAAAATTATAATTAGTATTTTATCATATAAAAGTCATAATCATATACAAAAAAATGTAAATAATAATTAAATAGTCATTACTTTTGAAATAAAAAAATTATTATTCAGGTTTTTATACATGTCCCTTTATTACATTAGTAAATTACCTAATGATGAGGTGTGTGATGGTGATATTTCCATGGGGGTGTTTCAGAATATATTGTGTGGAACATGATCTCTATGAGTTTAAACATTTCCCACAAGCTATTTATCTCATTCATTAGTTTTTGGATATTTTCTAGTGAAATTTTTAGGGAAAATCAAAGTCATTTTATCTTCCTCTGAATCTATTCTATATGGGATTCAAAGGGTATGATCCTTATAGTTGAGGTCATCACTTCCTTTTTTTGTATCAATTGTATTTAGGATATCCTTATATTTATTCTAGTTATATGATCATTGATAAAGTTCTATAATATTAATGATTATGATACATGATAGATTTTTTAAATTCAAAAGGATTTAAAAAACAAACTATTTTAATTTTCTTTCCATGACAAATATATGTACTTTAATTCAATAAAAAATGAAATTTTACTTGTTAATGATTGGGTAATTATAATTTTCCTCATTAATAAATTTAACCCTAAAAATTTTAATTTTATATAACAAGTTAGATGATGGTAATTATATTTCATCACCTCATATATCTCCCTTGTGTATTATTCAAACATGTGGTTTCTCTATATTACATTGAATAAGTTTATCATATTTTGTATAAACATTCCTCTATGATATTATATCATCACCAACTGCTCCTCATGAGATAGAATATTATCTAATGGTACTACTGATAGATTCATCACCTGTGAGGGGTTTGACATTAAAATCCTTAAGATGGATACATAGAACAAATCATGCACTTGATATAGGTTCTGTTGGAGTTCTATTTGATAGGGATTTTCTCCAATTTTTTCAAGGGTCCCAAAGGGATCGATGTATCTTAAAATAAGTGTTCCCTTCTTCCAAAATTTCAGGAATTTAATTAGTTGATATATTATCAAGAATACTTTATCTATGTCCTCAAACTCCATGTATAATTATTGAATTTTTTATAGGTAGTATTTTATATCTCATTAGCCATGATGTGATTTTGAATAGTCATGGACATTTCTACCATTTCCCCATCCATTTCACAACCTAGTGGATTATGCTCACCAAAAACATCCTAGAATGCATGTGTTATGAACAACTCCCCATAAGGGGATTCACATGGATAACATTTAATTATATAGTAGAAAAAATTTATTTAAGAATAACTTTATGTGATGAATATTTTTATCCAATTATCCTTTGAATTCCTTTGAGTATTATCTCAACATATCCTAAAGTGTCTGCATAGTCCACTCTGATTGGATATCAGTTTGAGTCTTATATAATATGATGATGTTTGAATCATTATTTAGAGAATTATACAGAATCTTATTAAAAATTGTTTTAACTTTTGTATCTAATTCATATTAAATTGATAGTTTTGTTCAATGTATCCCTTTAACAATTCTAATTTATATCGTTGTGTGTTGATCGAGTGAGAATTCCTCACAAATTGCAATGAAATGAATAGTTTTTGAAAGAATATCCACTACATCCCATAGATATTTATTTCCACTTTGTATCATTAAATTACTATTAAAAATGTCCATGTTTATGTTTTTTCAATTTCCATATAGGTATGGGTAATGTTTTCATTATCCCCTTGGATTTGTTACTTCCATCCATTACTTAATAACATACAAGAATCCTTTATTTATATTATGTGATCTCCATCTTCATAATGTCCATACAATACTGTTCTATGCGATCTCAATACATCTTTTTAATACCTATATGGATAGAGATGGTCTAGATTTTTGTATCATTTAAAACATCATTCATTAACCTAGGATTTGATGGTACACTTAATTGTGACCTAAATAATACAACTCATTATTCATTAATTTTGAACTCTGTGGATTTCCATTTTCTTATAACTTCCACCTTATTCAAAATTTGAAAATCCTTTATTTTAGCATCCATTATCTTCTTCAAAAGGGATGGATAAAAATTCATTACTGAATAGATAGATGATATTCTTTCTTTTAAAATTCCCATGTCCAACTATTTCAACTCTATGATTATCTAATGCTTCTCTATTATAATGAATGATAATATGTGAAAATCATATATATATATATATATATATAATCTTACACTATAATTAAATTATCATAATATTAGTGTATTGATAACCATAGTCCTTAATCATCTCAAACAATCTTTTTTGGTGTAGATTCATGTCTTTTTTTGAAAATATATACTTGAGGATCTAATGAGGTGTATATATTGCACACTTTTTTCAAACATGATAATGATTATATATTATCAATGAAAATATTACCCAAAAAGATCTGTATAATGATTTTAGTATCTATATTCACGAAAACATAATTTACTTGAGGCATAAGCTATTACTTTTTCAATATACCTTATTATACGACCCAAGCCCTTTTTCAAAGAATTTATATATACCACTAAAAGTTCCCCACTTGTGGGTAGCATATATACATGTGAAATGATACTCTTTTCTTAAAATCCATAAATCTATCATCATATTAGTTATTCCAAACCAACTCGAATTACTTTTGAGTGACCATGATTAGAGAGTATGACATTCCTGAAAAACTTCTCAAAATACCAAGATAAATACCAACTAATCTAAGGTAACTATGGATTTCCATGACATTGTATGGTCTTGGAAATATTTAAATTTCTTTGGTTTATTAATGTTCCACAAATATACAATTACTTATGATAATTTTTACTAGGATTAATAATACTATAACTAGATCTCAGGTTTTATATAATTTTCATAAAGGTTCTCTTTTTTATGGTCATTAGAATGCTTCTTAGATGCTTCACATGATCCAACTTTATTATGGAGTATAATATAATATCATAAATAAATAAAACAACATATATTTCATGTAAACCACTAAATAAATTATTCATCAATCCCATGAATATAGCTGAAGCATTAGTGAGTCTGAATGACATTACTATTAAATCATAGTTTTTGTACCATGTACAGAATGTATTCTTGGGGATATCCTCCTTAAAAACCATTATTTTTTAATTACATGAACGTAAATCCACCATGTAAAAGTATTGGGAACCACATATCAGACCAATAAGGTCAATATTCCATAGTAGAGGAAATATTATCTTTAATGTTATCCTTTTTAGGCTACATTAATCAATAATAAGGGACATCAACCTATCCTTATTCTTGATGAAAAGACCGGTTCACCCCCTGGAAAGGCACTTGGTTGTATAAACCCTTTATCTAGTGTATATTTTATATTCTTCTTCATCTCATTATATTCTAAGAAATCCATTATATATAGAGTTTTTGTTCTTATAAATGCTGCATTTATTAGCTCAATTGAAAATACAACCTCTCATCTTGGAGGAAGAAAAGAAAATTCACTTGAAAACACATCCTCATACTCCCTCACATTGATAATCTCTTAGGGGATTTTAGTTTATATAGAATCAATAGTTTTATCTATATATAATTTCATATTGGGAGTTCATATCCATTATTATGATGTTGGTGTAATAGAAGAATCATAACCCACCATGCACTTTAGTAGAATCAGATGATGATTCGTGATAAGTTGAGTGAATTACATCATATGGGAATTTATGTTGGATCTATTTAAGGAAATATAATCAGTACTAAATATCTCATAAAATTAATGTAAATTGAGTATAACAATGTTTTTTGGGGAATTACAACCCATTAATTTTGACAAGGGAGGAGTTATATACATGCGGTGCTATAAACACTTAATATTTTGGATCCACCCCAATAGTTGTGATTAAATAATATTGTTCTTACTACCTTATAGATTATTTTCATTAATTGTATTCAAATAAACATAGATATTTGAATTTATTTTCAAATATCCCTTGATCCTTGATATTGAAATAATGAATGATACAATGAAGAATTGATGGAAAATTCAATTCTACAATCACATTATATGTATTATTCCATTAGAAATATATTGTATGGTACACTTCCTTTACATAACTAAATAATTTCTTCATCCCATTTAGAAAATTTATGAGGTGATTCTTTCTACACTTTTGACAAGTGGGAAGTTGAAAATTCATACCACTATTATATTTCTCCATCCAATAACTATAATTAAAATCCATTTTCCATTTATTTTCCATGTGGTACCATTGAGATTCTCTAATATACATTTCCACATTAAGGGAACATCGTACAATTTTATCATAAATACCAATGTCCCATATATCAAGGGATTTATATATGAATGGTTTTATCCCACCATAGAAGTTATAAAAATTTCATATGGCCGAAATGAAATAAATAGATGTGTACCATATAAGTCTTCTGATGTTGTTTGTGTAATTCTTGGTGAATTAGTCATCTTTTTTAGGGAAAGTAAATCCCTTTTAGTCTGGGGAAAATATTAATTGATTTTTTTTCTTCTGAATTCCATACACCCCATTACTTTGATATCTAAAAAAGTCTTCATATTCATGATCGATTCCATGTACAGATGAAATTATCCCACCATATTATGAAAAAAGTGTAAAAAATTATCATCATTGGAACATTAATTGATAGATAAGATCATCTCAATGGATATGATCAATTATTCTATGATATTGAGATTAAATGATTCGTTGAAAATCTGAGGCCTTTATCACCTAAATGTCTTAATTCTACCCTATTATTTTTTAGGGTATTTGGGAATTAATCCAAATTATGGTTTCTTTTTAGAACATTTTTTAGTTGATATTGTAACTTCAAAAGGATCATGATTCCAGATCACATTGTTATAGAAATCAAGTTTGGGTATTTATCACATTGCAATACACATCAGTTGTTTACATAGTTCTTCTTATTCTGGTCTATTGGATTGATTAATGTTAAAATTAAGTATGATTAATTTTAAAATATCTAACACACAAATTATAATCCAATAATATTAAATGGATAATTTCAAAATTACATTCATTTACTTAACATATAAATTTCTAGGAAATAGTATATGTTATATAATATATTTTGCATAATTTTAGAACCTATGATATCTTTTGTTACCATAATTTGGGTTCATAATAATTTTTTCAATTTACCAAATAATATGAATAATGAGTGTAAAACTAAGTGTGAAGCAAGGCACATTATCCTACACAAGGCGATGATCGAGTCCAACTTAATGAATCCATTTTGGGATTATTTCCCTTAAGAAACATTTTTTCAAATCCTCATCCAATTGTAGTACCCAGAAATGGATTTATTTTTTTGGAAACAACAAACTATATATGTTACCAAAATTTAGGGTTGTTATCTTATATTTAGCTTTATCAGTATTTATTTTTCAAGATAATTAAAATTTTATTCCCAAAAAATAACTAAACATTTATTTGATGTAAACTATTAAAACTTAGGTCTTTATTACACATCAATTTATGATTTATTACAGAGAATACAACCCAAAAATATAAGAGTTATAGTTTCTATTTGAATTAGGTAAATTACTAAAAAACATAACATAAAGGATGCATTTACATTTTTGAAAACATTATTAACATTATCACAATTTTTCATTGTTCTTAATACTATAAGGGATAACATTAGGACATATGTAAGAAAGGGCTGATCTTTAAATCCCACTAAGGGAATAAAAAAGTATAAAATTATGAAAGTATTACAATTTACATAATATGAAATTAAATGGAATATACTAAATATGATAACTAAATATGGTAGATCCTGATAACATAATGATAACATGGGAATATGGTACCAAATTTAAACATGAAATCATAAAAATAGGTCACCACTAACCACCAATATATCAAAACATGGTGGAAAAATTACCATGATGGATTAGGTTTAAATTATAATTTTATAGATGATTTCTCATGAGACTGAAACATTACCCAAATCATTATACCTCTATATAATTGTTTACTCACTTATCCATTTAATATAATTTGAATGAATAATAGTTCCACATTGATCATAAATCATGAGTATTTTATTCATAAATATCTACCCCTCAATTAAGGAGTGTGTGATAAATTTACGTAAGTCCCGAATAAATGAAATACATAATGATTTATAAAAATTTTTAATGAGAGTTAATGGGTTATCTCATAATTTAGATATAAAAAGGTAATAAATAGGTATAAATAAAATCATTCCTAGCATTAGGAACTAGAAAAAAAGGCATTACATAAATATAGTTGTTGAAAAAAATGAGAAATATAGGACACCAAACAGAATTTCGGCACAGTAACATATTAGGTAAATATTCTAATGAGAGGGAATAAATTACATATAATTTTTAGGACATTAATTGTAATGTATATGGATATTTATAATTTTATAAATAAATAAAAAATTTTGATTTAGAAGGAAAATTTAGAAGAAGGTGGTTTAATAGAAAAGAGGAGGGGTAAATCCCTTACCTTGAGATGGTGATTTAAAAATCATGAGAGTATCTTTTTGACAACATGGGGTATCCTTGGGAGGAGTCTAAATAGGGGAAAGAAGATTCGTTATGTTCTAAAATTTTTTTGAGTGAAGAGGAATCAGGGGCCTGGGTGGGATTATATAGGAAAAGATAGGTTGGTTATTTATTGTTTCTTAAACATTGGTTTTGGAAACTATATAATTAATAGTAAAAAAACCAATCCATACCATTTTTTTCCAATGGTTTCTATAAGAAATGTATATTTTTTATTATTTTATTAGTGAATGGTATTATCTCATTAAATTATTACTCTTTGGGATGTAGATGTGTGTCGCATTGTAGAAGAAATGATTTTGAAACAATTAATTATAATATAGGTTTTAGAGAATTCATGAAGGATTTATAAAATTAATAAAATAACCATTAAAAACATAATTTTAATGGGGAAGATATATTTTCTAAGGATACCATTTATATAACTTATTTAATCACCTTTACTTCATTAATAAATTATTATACACACCATATATTAATACTGTATTAAATTTGTACATGAAAATATTAGTATCTCGTAGAATTATGAACAATTTACATATGGATAAGATTTATATGATTATTTCAAAAATAATAATTATTTTATGAAAATTATTCATAAAATTTATGAATTTTAACATTTAAAACAAGAAAACACATTTATTGAGTAGTGTTGGCTATTTTGACAGTAATGAGTTTTTAACCCTTATAAAAATTTATTGTTACTTCATATAAATTATAGTATCATGTATATTTAATAAATTTTATTTTATTGTAATATTTTAAAAAAAATTCATTTTTTAATTCATTAATTCTTCGAAATGGTATTTCTTAATTGAAATATAATATCACAATAAGATTATATTTTTGTTTTACAATTTAAAAAAAACTACACAGTAATAAAAATAAGAACTGAATATATTAATTAAACAATTAATACTACAAAAACCAGAAAGGGAAGCACTACCCTTTTATCAGTGCTAAAAAACACTCATAAATGGGGAACTTTATCAGTGCTAAAAAAGCGCTGTTAAAAGTGCCCCTTTATCAGCGATTTTTTTAGCACTGATTCAGGCCCCCTTTATCAGAGCTCTTTTAGTAGCGCTAATAAATGGGGAATTTATCAGTTCTTTTTCTTACCACTGAGATATTTTATGTTTCAAAAAAATCATGAAAAATAAAATATTGTTATAGAAGTATATTTTTATTGATATAAATATAATATATATTTTTTCAATATATTTTAGATGAGTATAAATAGACTATTACATTTAATATATAATAATTTTTGTGAAAATTGATTTAAAATATTTTAAGAAATAGTATTAATTATTAATTTTATGATTATTATCGATAAAAAATCATTTAATGAGAATTTAAAGACACAGAAAAATCAAAACAAAATTAATAAAAGATCTAAAATAATTTGAAAATGTATCTCAGATTTCAAATGACCATAACTTCAGATTCGGTTATCCGTTTGAACTCTACAGCATATCAAATCAAAGCCTGCGATGTGTTCTACGCAAAAATGACCCAAGATATGGTTTTGTCACATTATTTGAGGCCAAAAAATGCCCCTAAGGCCACCAAAACTGAGTTTTTAGTCTGCATACCCTGATTAGTTAACATTAAAATAAGTATAACTTCTTATCAGGATGTCCGTTAGGCCTGTACCACATATCATATCTAATATTGTATCATATTCTTCATTTTGACTAATTTTGTAGTTTAAATGGGCTACTTGATTATAAGTTATGGTCGTTTTAACATTCTATGCCTTTTCAAATACACACATATATATAATTATTCATAAATTTATATGTGTTTGTGTGTTTGTGTGTCTATGTGTCTGTATGTGTGTGTTATATATGTATGTATTTATTTATTTACTTATTTATAAACACACATGAGAAACACATTTCATAAATGTATTTAAAACGAATCTTTAAAGTATATATTCATATATATATACTTATACGGATAAAAAATTATAACTAAATATAAATATATATTAATATACGAATGAATATATATATATACTAATATATGAATAAATATATTTATATTAATATGAATCTATATTAATATATGAACAAATATAACTATATATAAATAAATAAATAGATATATCATTAAATAGAGAAAAATAATAAATGGCTTAGTGGTAAAGGTGCAGCTATGAAAGGGGAGAGGTCACAGGTTCGAATTTAGGTGGAAGCAAAGGAGTGCACGTGTGTGGTGATGTGTGGTAATGGCAGCGTGTGGCAGAGTGTAAGGGGGGTCTTCCTAGCGCTGATAAGGGGGGGGGGGGGTGGGGGGGGGGGTGGGGTCAAGCGCTGTTAAAAGCCCCCCCACCCCTCTTGCATTATATAATGTTTTTTATTTTTTTTTATTTTTTTGACATTTATCAGTGATTTTTAAAAGCACTGATAAAATATCCCTCTTATCAGCACTAAAAAAAATCACTGATAAAGGGTTCTCTTATCAGTGCTTTGTTTAGTTCCAATAAAAGGGCCCTTTATTACCGATTTCTGGAGCGCTGATAAAACAGACCCCCCTTTATCCTCACCTCGATTAACAGCGCTTTTTTAGCACTATTAATCGACTTTTATAGCGTCGATATAGGCCATATTTTTAGTAGTGAATATTAATATTCATATTATTTTGGTTTTTATACATTTAACTTTATTAAAATTTCAAACACCCTAAAGATAAGGTGCATAATAGTGCAATTTTCATGTGATGCTTTTGTATACATGGTCTGTCTAAGTTCTCAATGAGAATGAAATTTCCCCAAAAACAATTTTTCTCATGATTTATTTGTTATATCATGCCTTGTTAATAGGTAATGGTATATAATAGTTAATTTATATCCCATAGAATCTATTATAAATGGGAATTGTATGATATAATCATACAGATCAAATCCATCACAATATTTATCTTTTTAAATTTTATTTATCAATAAAATATATTTATACATATAATATGATTATTGTTGAATGGTTTTATTATCAACTATTAAAGTGAATAATGGTTTTTTAAATAAATAGGATATAATAAAACTAAAAACATCAATTGGTTTCCTATAACTAAATATGGAATTTATTTCTGATATGTAATGAATTTAATTTCTAAAATTTCAGATTTTTACACTCCCCACCTTCAAAAATCATTAAGAGAATGTACCATGAATATTTAGTCATCAATTAACATACAATAAAAATCCCCATATTGTGATTCTGTGATGTGTTTTATAATTTAAAGGGTCACAACCATTGATTATATATATGATGATCTAACATTTTTAAAGTGCCCAGATCAGTGTGAATCACTGAGAGGGGGAGGGGGTGAATCAGTGATCCCTTAAAAAATTTTACTAATTGATTCTTTATCAATTAAACCTCTATGGCTTGTTAAGGCCTCGATCCACTTTTCATGTATCTCTCAGCCTTTCCTCGAGTGATGTAGTAAATGTAAAGGCACAGGACACAAGGATTTACAAAGTTCGGCACCAAAGGCCTACGTCCTTGCCATGTTGGTTATACGCCCCAACACGGTTTCTCCATTATAACTTGTTAAAATTACAATGGTCGATACAGCATCCCAATGTATCTCTCCTGAGTCCCACAGGAGGGTCTTTATACTGCGTCCCACTTACCAGAGTCCCACTGGCCTGCTCCAGAATCCCACTGAAGACTTCTTCTCCCTGAGTCCCACAGGGTCTTCTATTGGATCCTAGAGTCGCACGAGTAGCTCTTCTTATGTTCAAGCTCTTCAAGTATCCTCAGCAGCCTGGGATAAAGGCTGCTGGCCTTGCTCTTCTTCTGATCACTTGTGGTGAACAGGTCTTCTCGTCTTGCTCATGATTTTTCTCCTTCTTCTACGGATGACCTGGCTTCTCTCCAATTACTGAATACTCAGACAATTGATGTCTTTAACTTCATTCTGGTCCAGTCTCAGTTCAGTTCAACTTCATGCACTGAGTGCATGGAATCTCTGGTTCCTCATGCACTGATTGCATGGCTTCTCAAAACTCTTCAAGAACTCCTGGTCTTGGTCTCCTCAATTCAGATGCACACAAGCAGATTTGACTTGTTTACGTGTGCACGTGCATGAATGCAAGCATTCACTCCCCTTCTTCTCTTCTTGGTGCAGTAAACCCACAAAGGGTGTAATCCTTTTTGGCACACACCTCCTCACTTCCTTCACACACTTTGTTCTTTTTGTTTACACACTTAAAAGTGTGTTCTACTTTTTGTGTGTATCCTCCTTCTTCTAAGTGTGTTCACTTCACTTAGTGCACACACACAGGTTCAGCCTCTTTGTTTTCTTTTTGCATACACAAATGCCTAAGGCCTCTCTCCTTCACTTTGCACACAAGCCATGCAAGTCTCGGCCTTCACTTTAATTGCACACACACAAAAAGTGTGATGGTATTCACTCTTCAAGAATGCACACACATAAGGCCCCGGCCTTGTTAATTCTTTGTGCACTCAAAGCCTCTGGTCTTCTTCTCTACTTACCACACACACACAAAGTGTGGTATACTGCCTTGCACACACTTAACCCGTGGGTGTGATGTTCTTCACCCGAACTCAATCATCAAGGAGGCGCGCAATGTAACATCCCAAGTAAGTAATGAATAATAGATATTTTTATCTATGTATATTAATGATTATGATATTGTTATAGCGGCTTAAAATGAAAATAAATACAATCTTATGCATGGAATACACTAATATTCTTAAAAGATTGTTTTACTTCCTTTTGATGGAAAACCATTTTTGAATCTATATTTTGACAATTTTATAAACTATGTTTGTCAAAATAAACTTATTCTTTATGATTGAGACATAAAAATTTACCTTGTGTGAATTTTTGGTGTTTTTCTGACAATGTTCATTTTTTAATGAATAGTGAAAAATACTGCATTTTACATCAAAACTACTTTTTAATCTAATTTATTTATATGATTAGATTATGTTTTGAATTGGTTTTGAAGTGAAATTAGAATATATTTTTACCATTTTATCCAATGGTGGTCATTGGAATCAATTTCACTTTGAAATTAGACTTAAACTGGTGTCAATCTTTTGATACTTATTATTTTGTAAAAACACGCTATTTGCTCTAGCAGCGGGAATTAATTATTAAATTAATTAATGTTACCTATATGTTTTTAATTTTGTAAAATAGACTTCATTTTTGAATTCTGAATATCAAATATAGCTTAGGGTGAATTTTTTGTAATTTTCTGAAAAACTTCAATTTTTGATGAATAGTGAAACCACTAAGTGATAATCAAGCAAACTGATTTTTCAGTTAAATGAAAGTTTACCACTAATGTGTATTGAATTTTGAAAATCCGACATACATGGTTGTCATTAAGAAGTAAAATGTGGTTCAATGAGATTAAAATAATTTTTTGGTGAAAAGTAACTTATTAAGTTCTTAATCGCGATTAGTGGTAATTAGGGTAGTTTAAGGTATAAATAATACTTTAATAAAATTAAATGACCTAGAAACATGTCCCAACCTTATTGGTTGTGTCAAGGTCGACCATTACATGCCATGGGTCAACTTGGGGACCCCATGGATCCACTTTTGTTGTGAAATGACATAAATTACTTTTTATTTAATGTTAAAGTGAAAATGACACAAACGTAATATGTTTTACGAAAACAATTTTTAAGTGGGGTTATACAAGTCCAAAATTTGATTATAAATAGTAATTGGAAAGCTAAAAAGAGTTCCTATATCATAGTATTTTTTTTTATAATTTTTAGACATTAAATAAATTTAATTCTTTATGACATAATAATGATGCAGCGATGACATCATTATTTGACGATTTAAATAAAATAGAAAGATAATGTAAAATCTATGAACAACACATGTCCAAAACCAATTGGATGAGTGGATTTCGAACCCTTATCACCTTATCCACGAATTCTATCAATGTGGGACCTTTTAAAACCGAAAAACATTTTCAAATAATGTAATAATTCTTTACTTTCAAAAAGTGCTCCTCCTCTCCTCTTATAAAAGGCCCCCACCTCTACCTCATTTCACACACTCTTAAAGCCTTTGTCTCGGCCAACCCCTGCCCATTGGCTCTCTCCAAATCCCTCTACTCATCCTAGAGGATTCCCTTTGGGAATAATCCTTTCAAAGGAAGCCTTTAGGCTCAACTCAAAAGGAGTTACACTTTTAAAGGTAATTCATTCTCTCATGTTCATTTGTTTTATATTGCTTCTCCAACCCCCTAAACTCTTTTTATTTACTTCTTTTGTAACAAAAACAGTATCATCAATATACTAGGATGTTGTTATAAGATGTATTTGAGCTACACTATCACACAACTACATAAAATGGTTAAAGAACATACGGTTTCCGTGGATGGCGAAATTCTGCCTCCCGAAATGATGACTGTTCAACACTCATTTAACACCTTCAAAGGTGGCCATTATGATGTCACTATTTTTATATATGATATATAATATGTTTATGTTTTCCTTAAGCATCTGTTTTTTTATTTTGGGCATACCTTTATGGTTTCCATTACGGGTAAAACACGATATCTTCATTTTAGGAAGTGCGGACTACTGCCCCCTAAAAGTGATTGGATTCGTTAATACCATATGTGGGATGTGTAAAGGATAAAGTTAATGATATTATATATGTTATTATACTGGAATTATAATATACTCTTATATCATTATGATTCCATTCCAGAAAATATGAAATAGAAATGGAAGTAGCGTTCATGTGTACGTACGGCTTACCGTCTCCATGAACAGTGCATTTAAATTCTTACCTCTAAATGTGATGTAATATTATAAATGCATGTATGTACTGGATATATATGACATATATGATATCTAAATCATGAATACCATTCTGGATATAATGAAACTTTGACCAAATTAACAACATGTAAGTGTAAGAAGTCTATTTTTGACTTAAGAACCAAATACCGACAAAATGAACATTGTTAACTTAACAGATTACATGATGTTCATAACATGGTATAAAAGGAATAATGAACATGAAAAAGGTTCTTAAGCAAGTAGAGATTAACTCAAGTTTATTATTCAGGAGATTAAAGAACGGTCGGGTCAAGTCGGATACGAGGTATGGGACTTCGTCTCAATCTCCTTTCATTGAGGCGTATTTTATTTTATACACAACTTTCTTTTATACGGTGTATAAACCCCTTTGAATTTTACGTTTATTCAAAAGGAATCTTTTTTATACGAAGCGTTTACTAAACGACAAAAGGGAATGTTTTTGTCGTATGTATGCGGCGACAACGACTTCTCCGCCGTCGTAACCGTTATTTGAGTTTCGACTTCCTCTACAAGCCATACCTTTTTAAAAAAAAAAGAAAAATAAATACCATGTTTTACTTTTCTTTTATTTTAGTATTGAAAATGGTTTTCATAATGTTTATATATTAATGTGTTGTATTGATATCTCGTGATTGAAATGTGGAAATTTTATGTTTCCTTTATGCATGTTTTATGTGATATGATTATGTTATGGTTCTTGGGCATTATTATGAAGATGGGTGGTTCCGTGATAAACTAAGGGCGGGTGAGCCCATTATAGCTCTCCAATGCATTGGGTAACGCGAAGGAGTGAAACGTTAAGGTTTCTCCGAAGAGATTTTAGGGAATATACTGTGATGGGTATTCCAAACGTAACCAAGAGGGTTACTCCCTACGTAAAAATGTTATGAATGCCTCAAGTTACCTTTATGTCTTATGATTTCTATGATTTATTCATGATTTTATGAGGTATGTTAAAGTGCCTATGTTTTATGGGTAAAGTATGATTTCATTCATATGTATATATGAACTCATGTTTCCTTTCCATGTTTTTTTTATAACACATACTGAGTTTTTATGCTCATCCCAAGTTTTTGAAATGTTTTTCACAGGTCAAGGGAAAGGTACATGATAAGATGATAGAGTCAATGATGTGTCAAGAAATAATCCATGTTTTAATTTAAATGTGTTTCCATTGATGGGAATGAAGAATACTATCTTTATGTAACCACTTTGTTTATATGTGGAATGTAATGAATGTTTTATGATCTAATTCTCTAAAACTCTAAACCTGAAAAGATCCTCAATGTGTAATCTTGTAATAACTCAAGATTAAGTAAGGTTTAAGGATGGGGCCTTATAGTTGGTATCAAAGGTCGGTTTAGATAACTTTAGGAGTTATAATTCTATTAAATGATTATCCAAAAATATTTTTTTTTTCGAAATGATATATCATTTAAAGATTACCATGTTGCTTCATCTAAGACATGTTTGTTCAGAATGGTTTTCCGCAGAGGAAACAGGGAAGCAATGCTAGGAAGGCATACAAAAGGAAATAAACTTCCGAATCAGCATCCAGAAATGGTCGGAATTAGAACTAAACAGTTTGTTGCAGTATTGGCGCAGTTGACTCAAGTGATAAATGGCGGTGGTATCCATGCACGAGATCAGCCAGATCAACCGCAGAGGAACATGTCAGTGGTGGAACATTTCATGAGGAAACATCCACCATCATTCAGAGGATCATCTGACCCTGTGCTAGCTAAAGGGTGGATTAAAGCACTGGAGAAGATTTTTGATGTCATGGGGTGTTCAGACAATCAAAAGGTTAGTCTTGCTATTTACCGTTTGGAGGGAGAAGCAGATCAGTGGTGGTCTATGGTTAAAAATATCAGGGACGCCGATGAGATTGATGCTCTTGACTGGGATGAATTCAAAGGTATGTTTCTTGAGAAGTATTTTCCTAAGGCTGTTTGACTTAGGATGGAAAAGCAATTCTTGGAATTGAGGCAAGAGGAAGACTCAGTGGCAGCCTATGAAGAAAGGTTCACTCAATTGGCAAGGTATGCTCCAAATTTTATCCGGGACCTTGATAGTAAAATCAATCGTTTCTACTCAGGATTAAAGCCAAAATATCGAAGGGCATTAGCTTCTCGTGAGTTTAAAAGTTATGAAAAGATTGTTAGATGTGCTGAGAAGGTGGAAATGGAGTTTTTCAATGACCATGTTTTCTATAACAACCAACAGAAGAAGAGACCGAGGTGGTAGGAAAAAGGTAAGAATTCTTCAAAAAAGTCTGATGGTAAGAGAACTAAGTTTCCAGTTTGTGATAAATGTGGCAAAAAGGCATGCTGGGGAATGTCTTCTGAATTCTGGGAAGTGCTACCGATGTGGTAAGATGGGACATAAGGCTCGTGATTGCACTGAAAAGGATCAAGGTGAAGGTAAGAACAAATTTGATTTACAGTTAGTGAAATGTTATAAGTACAATGAGATGGGCCACTATGCAAACGAGTGTCCGACAAAGAGCTTGAGTGATGGGAAGCAGTTAGACTACAAGCAGAAAGGGGTGGTGAAATCCTTTGCAACTACTTCAGCAGATGCCGGGCCATCAAATGAAGTTGTATCAGGTACTTTGTTTGTTTTTTCAGATTATGCCAGTGTGTTGTTTTATTCGGGGTCTACACATTCTTTCATCTCTGAAACCTTTTCTAGTAAAATGGGAATACCATCTCAAGAAATGACTCCTGAACTTTTGGTAAAAACACCTGGGGGAAGTGTCGAGGCAAAAAGAATTTATAAGAATCTTCCTATCCTTATCTGTGGAAAGAACCTACTTTCCAACCTTATTGTTCTACCTCTAGTAGAGTTTGATGTTATCCTGGGTATGGATTGGCTCTCTATTTACCATGCTAAGATTGACTGTAGAGCTAAAGAAGTTTCTTTTAAGAAATACTTTCAGTTTGTTTACAAGAATGAACCCTTACTTTTGATAACATATCAAGAGGCCGAGAAACTTGAAAAAGATGGAAATGAATGTTACCTTGCACACGTCGTTGAAAATAAAGGAACTGTTCAGATTAATGATGTTCCAGTGGTAAATGAGTATGCTGATGTTTTTCCTAATGAGTTGCCTGGAATAATACCAGATCGGGAAGTTGAGTTTACTGTTGACTTAGTTCCAGATGCTAAGCCAATTTCAAAACCCCCTTATCGAATGGCACAAATTGAACTTTTAGAGTTGAAGGAGCAATTGCAATATTTATTAGAGAAATGTTTCATTAGACCTAGCACATCACCATGGGGTGCTCCTATTTTATTTGTTAAAAAGAAAGATGGTTCTATGAGACTTTGCATTGATTATAGAGCCTTGAATAATATCACTGTTAAGAACAAATATCATTTGCCTCATATCGATGATTTGTTTGATCAGCTCCAGGGAGCCCAGTTTTTTTCAAAGATTGACTTGAGATCGGGGTACCATCAGCTGAAGGTTAAGGAGGCTGATATTCCGAAGACCGCGTTCCGTACGAGATATGGCCATTATGAATTTGTAGTAATTCCTTTTGGGCTAACCAATGCACCTGCTGTATTCATGGACTTAATGAATAGAATTTTCCATGAGTTCTTGGATAAGTTTTTGGTGGTTTTCATTGATGATATTTTGGTGTTTTCTAAAAGTAAAGAGGAGCATGAAAAACATTTAAGGGTTATCTTGCAAACCTTAAAAGAAAAGCAACTGTATGGGAAATTCAGCAAGTGTGAGTTTTGGTTACAACAAATTTCTTTCCTTGGTCACATTGTTTCTAAAGATGGAATAACTGTTGATCCTGCAAAAACAAAAGTTATGGAAGAATGGCCAAGACCCACAAATGTAACCGAGATTCGTAGCTTCCTTGGTTTGGCGGGCTATTACCGAAGGTTTGTTAGAAATTTTTCACGGTTATCTAGTCCAATGACTAAGCTAACTCTTAAGGGTGTTAAGTTTATCTGGACAAAAGAATGTGATGATTGTTTTCCGGAATTGAAAAGAAGATTGGTGAATGCTCCAGTTTTGGCACTAGCTTCCAGGAATGGTGAGTTTGTTATATACAATGATGCTTCATTGAAAGGACTTGGTTGCGTCCTAATGAAGAATGATCAGGTAATTGCTTATGCTTCACGACAGTTGAAAACTCATGAGGTAAATTACCCTACACATGATTTGGAAGTAGCTGCTGTTGTTTTTGATTTAAAAATTTGGAGGCATCATTTGTATGGAGTAAAGTGTGAAATATATACCGATCACAAAAGTTTAAAGTATATATTCACTCAGAAAGAGTTAAACATGAGACAAAGGAGATGGCTGGAATTAATCAAGGATTATGATTGTACAATTTATTACCATCCGGGAAAAGCAAATAAAGTGGCTGATGCTTTGAGTTGAAAAAGTAATGCTTCATTAACAATGTTGCATTTGGAACGTGATCATTTGTTTAAAGATTTGATGAAATTTGTCATAGAAGTTGTTGGTGCAGGAAGTCCTTCTATTTTGTTTCAGGTATCAGTGAGATCTTCTCTATCAGATTGAATAAAGCATGCACAGAAGCAAGATAGTGAGTTGCAGAAAAAGGTAGAGCTGGTTCAGAAAGGTAAGTTTCCTGAATTCAACATTGATAATGATTGTGTTTTGAGATTTGGGAAGAGATTCTCTGTGCCTTGTGATTCACAGTTGAAGAGAGAGTTGTTATGTGAAGCTCATAGTTCTCCGTTTTCAGTTCATCCGGGAAGTACTAAGATGTATAGAGATCTGCGGGAGTATTACTGGTGGGATGGAATGAAAAGAGACATTGCTGATTTTACTGTGAAGTGTTTGACTTGTCAGCAGGTTAAAGCAGAGCGGCAGCTACCGAAAGGGATGCTTCAGCCTTTACCAGTGCCAGAGTGGAAATGGGAGAATATATACATGGACTTTGTTGTTGGATTACCGAATACATCTCGAGGTAATAATGCAATCTGGGTTATTGTTGATCGCTTGACCAAATCTGCTCATTTCCTTGCTATACGAGATACTTTCTCTCTTGATCAACTTTCCCATTTGTATCTTAAAGAGATAGTCAGGTTACATGGAGTTCCTCTCTCCATTGTATCGGATTGTGATCCCAGGTTTACTTATAACTTTTGGAAAGGCCTTCAGAAGTCGTTGGGTACTGAATTAAATTTTAGTTCAGCTTTTCATCCTCAATCAGATGGGCAGTCAGAACGAACAATTCAGACATTGGAGGATATGCTACGAGCTTGTTCTATGGATTATCAGGGAAGTTGGGACCAACATCTTTCTTTGGTTGAGTTTTCATATAATAACAGTTTCCATTCTAGTATACAGATGGCACCATTTCAGGCATTATATGGGAAGCGGTGTCGAACTCCATCTTTTTGGGATGAAGTGGGTGAAAGGAAGTTGATGGGACCAGAATTGGTAGAAGAGATGGCAGAAAAAGTTCATCTGATTTAGAAACACATGAGAACAGCTCAGAGCAGGCAGAAGAGTTATGCGGATAACTGGAGGAAGGATCTATCTTTCGAAGTAGGTGATCATGTTTTTCTCAAGGTTTCTCCTTGGAAAAGTGTGATGAGATTTGGTAAGAAAGGAAAGCTGAGTCCAAGGTTCATTGGACCATACGAAATTCTTGAGAGAGTTGGATCAGTTGCATACCGAGTGGCTTTACCTCCGAGTTTATCTCAGGTACACAATGTTTTTCATGTTTCGATGTTGATAAAGTATATGCCAGATCCATCTCATGTTTTGAGCCAGTTCAGCTGGAAGAGAACCTATCTTATGAGGAACAACCAGTCCAGATTCTTGACCACAGGGAGCAAGTGTTACGGAATAAGGTGATTCATCAGGTAAAGGTTTTGTGGAAAAACCACATGATTGAAGAGGCAACATGGGAATCTGAAAATGCAACGAGGGATAAATACCCCCATTTATTCGATAAGTAAATAAATTGCGGGAACGCAATTTTCTAAAGGGGGGAAGGATGTAACATCCCAAGTAAGTAATGAATAATAGATATTTTTATCTATGTCTATTAATGATTAAGATAGTGTTATAGCGGCTTAAAATGAAAATAAATACAATCTTATGCATAGAATACACTAATATTCTTAAAAGATTGTTTTGCTGCCTTTTGATGGAAAACCATTTTTGAATCTATATTTTGACAATTTTATAAACTATGTTTGTCAAAATAAACTTATTCTTTATGATTGGGAAATCAAAATTTACCTTGTGTGAATTATTGGTATTTTTCTGACAATGTTCATTTTTTAATGAATAGTGAAAAATACTGCATTTTACATCAAAACTAATTTTTAATCTAATTTATTTATATGATTAGATTATGTTTTGAATTGTATTTGAAGTGAAATTAGAATATATGTTTACCATTTTATCCAATGGTTGTCATTGGAATCAATTTCACTTTGAAATTGGACTTAAACTGGTGTCAATCTTTTGATACTTATTGTTTCGTAAAAACACGCTATTTGCTCTGGCAGCGGGAATTAATTATTAAATTAATTAATGTGACCTATATGTTTTGAATTTTGTAAAATAGTCTTCATTTTTGAATTCAGAATATCAAATATAGCTTAGGGCGAGTTTTTGATAATTTTCTAAAAAACTTCATTTTTTGATGAATAGTGAAACCACTAAGTGATAATCAAGCAAACTGATTTTTCAGTTAAATGAATGTTTACCACTAATGTGTATTCAATTTTGAAAATCCGACATACATGGTTGTCATTAATAAGTAAAATGTGGTTCAATGAGATTAAAATGATTTTTTGGTGAATAGTAACTTATTAAGTTCTTAATCGCGATTAGTGGTAATTAGGGTAGTTTAAGGTATAAATAATACTTTAATAAAATGAAATGACCTAGACACATGTCCCAACCTTATTGGTTGTGTCATGGCCGACCATGAAATGCCATGGGTCAACTTGGGGACCCCATGGATCCACTTTTGTTGGGAAATGACATAAATTACTTTTTATTTAATGTTAAAGTGAAAATGACACAAACATAATATGTTTTACGAAAACAATTTTTAAGTGGGGTTATACAAGTCCAAAATTTGATTATAAATAGTAATTGGGAAGATAAAAAAATTTCCTATATCATAGTATTTTTTTTTATAATTTTTAGACATTAAATAAATTTAATTATTTATGACATAATAATGATGTAGCGATGACATCATTATTTGACGATTTAAATAAAATAGAAAGATGATGTAAAATCTATGAACTACACATGTCCAAAACCAATTCGATGAGTGGATTTCGAACCCTTATCACCTTATCCACGAATTATATCAATGTGGGACCTTTTAAAACCGAAACACATTTTCAAATAATGTAATATTTCTTTACTTTCCAAAAGTGCCCCTCCTCTCCTCTTATAAAAGGCCCCCACCTCTACCACATTTCACAGACTCGTCAAGCCTTTGTCTCGGCCAAACCCTGCCCATTTGCTCTCTCCACATCCCTATCCTCATACTAGAGGATTCCCTTTGGGTAGAATCCTTTCAAAGGAAGCCTTTAGGCTCAACTGAAAAGGAGTTACACTTTTAAAGGTAATTCATTCTCTCATGTTCATTTGTTTTATTTTGCTTCTCCAACCCCCTAGACTCTTTTTATTTACTTCTTTTGTAACAACACCAGTATCATCAATATACTATGATGTTTTTATAAGATTTATTTGAGCTACACTCTCACACAACTACATAAAATGGTTAAAGAACATACGGTTTCCGTGGATGGCGAAATTCTGCCTCCCGAAACGATGATTGTTCAATACTCATTTAACACCATCAAAGGTGGACATTATGATGTCACTATTTTTTTATATGATATATAATATGTTTATGTTTTCCTTAAGCTTCTGTTTTTTTTATTTTGGGCATACCTTTATGGTTTCCATTATGGGTAAAACACGATATCTTCATTTTAGGAAGTGCGGACTACCGCCCCCTAAAAGTGATTTGATTCGTTAATACCATATGTGAGATGTGTAAAGGATAAAGTTAATGATATTATATAAGTTATTATACTGTAATTATAATATACTCTTATATCATTATTATTCCATTCCATAAAATATGAAATAGAAATGGAAGTAGCGTTCATGCGTACGTACGGCTTACCGTCTCCATGAACGGTGCATTTCATTTCTTACCTCTAAATGTGATGTAATATTATAAATGCATGTATGTACTGGATATATATGACATATATGATATCTACATCATGAATACCATTCTGGATATAATGAACCTTTGACCAAAATAACAACATGTAAGTGTAAGAAGTCTATTTTTTACTTAAGAACCAAATACCGACAAAATGAACATTGTTAACTTAACAGATTACATGATGTTCATAACATGGTATAAAAGGAATAATTAACTTGAAAAAGGTTCTTAAGAAAGTAGTGATTAACTCAAGTTTATTATTCCGGAGATTAAAGAACGGTCGGGTCAAGTCGGATACGAGGTATGGGACTTCGTCTCAATCTCCTTTCATTGAGGCGTATTTTATTTTATACACAACTTTCTTTTATACGGTGTATAAACCCCTTTGACTTTTACGTTTATTCAAAAGGAATCTTTTTAATACGAAGCATTTACTAAACTACAAAAGGGAATGTTTTTGTCGTACGTATGCGGCGACAACGACTTCTCCACCGTCGTAACCGTTATTTGAGTTTCGACTTCCTCTACAAGCCATACCTTTTTTTAAAGAAAAATAAATACCATGTTTTACTTTTCTTTTATTTTAGTATTGAAAATGGTTTTCATAATGTTTTTATATCAATGTGTTGTATTGATATCTCATGATTGAAATGTGGAAATTTTATGTTTCCTTTATGCATGTTTTATGTGATATGATTATGTTATGGTTCTTGGGCATTATTATGAAGACGGGTGGTTCCGTGATAAACTAAGGGCGGGTGAGCCCGTTATAGCTCTCCAATGCATTGGGTAACACGAAGGAGTGAAACTTTAAGGTTTCTCCAAAGAGATTTTAGGGAATATACTGTGATGGGTATTCCAAACGTAACCAAGAGGGTTACTCCCTACGTAAGAATGTTATGAATGCCTCAAGTTACCTTTATGTCTTATGATTTCTATGATTTATTCATGATTTTATGAGGTATGTTAAAGTGCCTATGTTTTATGGGTAAAGTATGATTTCATTCTTATGTATATATGAACTCATGTTTCCTTTCCATGTTTTTTTTATAACCCATACTGAGTTTTTATGCTCATCCCAAGTTTTTGAAATGTTTTTCACAGGTCAAGGGAAAGGTACATGATAAGATGATAGAGTCAAGGATGTGTCAATAAATAATCCATGTTTTATTTTAAATGTGTTTCCATTGATGGGAATGAAGAATACTATCTTTATGTAACCACTTTGTTTATATGTGGAATGTAATGCAAGTTTTATGATCTAATTCTCTAAAACTCTAAACCCGAAAAGATCCTCAATGTGTAATCTTGTAATAACTCAAGATTATGTAAGGTTTAAGGATGGGGCCTTATACGCAAGGTGCAGCTGGCTACTGCCTTGGGTCGCGTAGGTCCTCAGGTGCAAGTGGCGCGCAAGGGGAGCGGCCTGTCTTACTTTCTTCAATCGCACAATTCCTCTAGACAGGGTGCAAGGGAATGCAAGGTCCTTGGACAGCCGCGAGAGAGCAGGGTGTCAAGGACACCAACTACCACGCATGTGCGGGCTTCAACCGTGGGCACGCAAGGTGCTGCGGCCCCGGGTTCTTCCTACCGTGCAACGGAGGCACACAAGGGACCTCCCTTTCTTCTTTCGCGCAAGAAGTGCACAAAAGGAACCTCACGGAGCATGGGGTGCTCCGGGATTCACTGCCGCGCAGGGTGCTACGCGGGGCTTCGAATTCGCGAGGCACAAAGTGCTTCTCACGGGACTCCTCAAATATTCAGCAAACAAACCGAGAGCCTCGGCCTCTCTTTTTATAGGCAGAGGGATGCCTCAAATCTTCCGCGTGGGATAAATAGAATTCCCGAAGTTTTCGGGTTTTCGAGATTTTTCTCAAATCTTGATTTCTTCTCTGTTTAAATGCGGGTTCTTTATTTTTTATCTTCTTCACGTGCATGCGACTTAGAAACGCATGCATGGCCTCTTCTCTTCTATTCCATGCAAAACCCGAACCCATGAAGCCTCGACAACTTCGTTTTCCTCGGCATTCTTCGAAATGCTACCCTCGTTGCATGCACACCCATTTTTAGGCATGATCGTGTTCAGTGTGGCCAGATGAACCAGATGGACGCCTTAGCTCTTTCAGAGGTGGCCGGGAACTCGAAAACATCTTCGGAGGGCCACTGGTTCAGGCGGCGTCGCGGGAGGTGCTTCGGCTGACCTCGAGGAAGGAGATGACTCGGAGCCGTCGGATCAGGCGATCAAATAGTCTTCAACGGCCTGGATTTGAACGGTGAGCGGTGGATTAGATGTGCAGCCGAGATCTGGCGCGCGATCAATCGTGCGGCCAGGATCCGCTCCTGGAGATTTTTCCGCATCCCACATCGAAGTGAAGCGCAGTTTTTCCGCGGCTTATCACCCAAGCCCTCCCTACAGCCGCTCAGTTGAACTTCCCCCCTCCCGGTGCCACCCCGCACAGTGTTCACTCTGCGGGCGCGCTCTTGTGCCCACTCCTGCCACTCGTGCGCGCCACTGGCACCCACTATGCACACACAGGCGTGCTATGCGCCCACCATGCGCTCCTTCGGGCGTGCCCCTGGCGCCTACGCTGCGTCCTGCGGGTGCGCCCCTACCTCAGGGCTGTTGCCTTGGCCTTGAGGGTTCCCCATGGGCATGATGACCTTGAGTCCCACATGTGCCTTAGGTGATGACCCTCAGCTGGCATCCTTGGTGGCTCTTTTTTGCTTAAGTATTGAACAAACACTTTGTTTAAAAACAAAGTAAGCTCAACATGCCAAGTTCCACTTCTTCCAAGCCATTATTCCTCTTCCTTCTTCATTTCTTATCTTCTCTTCTTCTTAAGAATTCCTCCATTCCTCTTAAACATTTAATCTTTACTTAGGAGTGAAATTCCTGAAGGTTCATCTTCAACCGAAGCTCCTGAATCAAATAATTCTTCAACATTCTTCAATGATCCAATCAGAGATCAAGTTGGATCATCTTTAATTGCATCATGCACTAAGAGATAGTGCATGGTCTTCATTAAACCACTTCATCCACTTAGGAGATTGTGGATGGATCTTCTTCGTCTCCTCATGCATTGTTAAGACAATTCATGGTCTTCTGATATTGTTGTGACATTGTATCCAGTTGATACAAGTTCTTTGAACTTAAAGATCAGCTCATCAATCATCAGATGTTATGATGATGCTCCATCATCATCCATTCTTCAAGTGGTGTAACTTAGTATCATATTGATACAAGTATTGAAACATTTAGATCAGTTCTACAATCGTCTGATATAGATAGAGAATGTTTCAACCACAACATCCTATGTCACTTAGTGAATCTCCTAAGTGACATGCATCTTAGTACCATAGCCATTCTATTGTCCTCACCAACACCATCACATTCTTTGTCATTCACATATTAAAACTCCTTGACATCCATCCATTCATTCCTTGACAACAACATACCTCATTGACAACAAATGCAACACAGTGCACTTCAATCTCCCCCTTTGTATTTGTTGGCAATACACTAGAGCACATATGAATGGGTCAATATGTGTGCCAATATTTCTCCCCCTTATTGGCAATAAAATTCAAAGGTGTGGTGTGGTTCTCTTTCAAAAATCTATTCCTCCCTTTGAAAAGTATTTTATTGAAAAACACTGAGAGAGGGATGATGTCACATGTTCTCTTTAGCAAAGAACCTTTAGTAAATCATCTCTAAGTCTACTTGGGCTAACTCGGTGTAGAAAACAAGAGTGATGTAACCAAGGTACTCAATGCTATCCAACATTCACTATACATGTGAGATCATGCTCCAAGGGGTTGAAATTTTTCAGATATAACAATAAATTTCTAAATCCTGCACATACTTCACAAGACTCATTAGAAAGTTCAGTGCAAAGATAAAGCTCCCCCTTTCATCCATTTGCCTTCAATCAATACTCCCCCGTAATTGACATGATGAATACAATGAAAAAACAAGGGATGAAAGTATGATTGGAATACCTTCACTTTTCTCAAGATGGTATTAAATATCAGAATCCCATCTTCTACAGATTGGCTCCCCCTTAAGGGGTGCACTCCATTCCTTCCAAACCATCCTCCAGCTGAGAATGATCATCATCTTCAATTCCCTACAGTGTTATCACATGTAAATACAAGTGATTAGGGAATAAGATGGAACCTCCTTGGTTCATCAATGTGAACAACAAGGTTGAGAAGATTCTCTCAACCGAGATGTCCTATTTTCACCATTCTTCACACTTGCACATTTGATCTTCAATGATGTTTGTGATGATATGGATCTCAACACCTCTTTAACTTCATTGTGTGTGACTCCTGTATTTCTAGGTGCCTTCTAAGCACTAGAGTCTCCTGGTGCAATCTTCATTATTTTGAAGAATCACTTCCGAGCTGGAATGAATATCATGCATTTTTCACTAGTATGTCCAGCTTGATTGCACCTCACACATAGAACTTGATCTTCATGTGAAATATTTTTCTTTCCTTTTGCCTTAGCAATTGCCAGAACTTCATCTTCAGCTCTTTGCAGATCATTGGCAAGTTGCAACTGATTTGGCCATATGACTAGTAAGTCAATTGGAAGTGTGGCCTCAGTTCTGGATATTCCACATGGTTCCTTCGATGCTTTCAAGCTACCTTTATTAGGCAACTTGTTTTCAATCAATCCCTTATGCTTCTTCTGGATTGATTGTCTGTGTGAGTTCAGTCTTCTTCTATTGATTTTCATTGCTTGTTTACAAAGATCCATGGTATGCCCTTTCTTTCCACAGTAGAAGCATTTCTTCTTGGTGGTCCTTCTGGATGCATCACCCTTCTTGGATTTAGACTCCAAGGTCTTCTCTTCCGTTTTCATAATCTTCTTGGGAGTATCTTCCACTTTCTTATGCTTGCTTCCCAAGGATTCTTTCTGAGCCAGGTTCTGTGATCTTTTCTTCTTTTGAGCTCTGGATACAGTTGGAGATTGACATGTATCTTTTTGACCACTTTTGCAAACATCCCAGATGTTATCAAGCAATCCAAATCTATTTGCAGTAAATAGATGTCTCTGGACCTGTGGATGCTGCTTATTTTCTTCTGGCTTTCTCCCCCTTGGCATGGGCTTCCTATGTGCTTTTACATTCAGTGGATTGTACCAACACTCTTTTGCACAGTGCCCATACTTGTTACAACACCAACACTGACCCACAAATCTTGACCTCTTGAGTCCTTCTTGATGTTGGGAATTTTTCTTGACTTGCTGTGTTGTTTCAGGAGAGCTATCTTTCTTCATTGACTTCATCCATACTTGTTTGGAATTATTCTTCCATCCTGCAGTTTTTGTGGAAACACAATTAGAAGCATCAATACAAGATGGTATGGATGGTACCTTCTTTTTAGAAGTTGTTGCCCTTTTATTAGAGGATGTCTTTATTTTAGAATCATCCTTCTCAATGCATACTTGAGTAGCAACATTTCTTCTTTTAGCTGACTGGGAGGATTCAGCTTTGGGTGATTGCAGATTTTTCAATATCACCTCCAGTTCTAAGCATTTCATATTGAGGGAGTTCTTCTCATCCTCAACCAATCTTAGACTTCCTTCCCAATTTTCATTCAGCTCTTTCATCTTGTCATCATGCACCTTTTTCAATTCTTGCAATGAGTTATCAAGCTCCTTCACCCTGTTTACATTGTCTTCAAGTTGAGCATCTCTGACATTCATTGAAACTTTGTGCCTCTTTTCCAGTGCATCGAAAACATCTTTAACGACAGTCTTAAAGAATTCTTTATCAGAAAGGATTCTTTGCAATTCATCAGTAGTGTCTTCATATCTTTCATTGCAAAGCGATACTGTTTCATCTTTAGCCTTCACCAGCTTTCTGAGAGTGTTGGTTATGCCAACCCTTTTAGCCAACTGATCTTCCATTGCATTTGCTTCTTCTTCTAGCTGTAATTTTTCTTCTTGAAGAACAAGGATGCATGTACTAATACACATTGCTACTTCCCTGAGGACTGTCTTCCGAAGATATTCGATTTCATTTAGAAGATCATTGATTCTTCCATCATCATCACAGCTAGGACAGGGTTCACCAGAAGAGTGATAAAAGGAATTTTCAGGTGTTTCTCTATCAGTAACAATCTTCTTCTTCATCTTCTTGGCCTGTTTCTTCATCCTGTTTTTCTGAGTCTTGGAAGATATCTCCATTTGAGGCTGGTCGCTCATTTCCTCAAATCTGCACTTCATAAAGACTCCCTTGGATCTTTTAGAGGTAACCTTCACTTTGATACCAATTGAAGTGCCCAGATCAGTGTGAATCACTGAGAGGGGGAGGGGTGAATCAGTGATCCCTTAAAACGTTTTACTAATTGATTCTTTATCAATTAAACCTCTATGGCTTGTTAAGTCCTTGATCCACTCTTCTTGTATCTCTCAGCCTTTCCTCGAGTGATGCAGTAAATGTAAAGGCACAAGACACAAGGATTTACAAGGTTTGGAACCAAAGGCCTATGTCCTTACCATGTTGGTTATACGCCCCAACATGGTTTCTCTATTATAACTTGTTAAAATTACAATGGTCGATACAACATCCCACTGTATCTCTCTTGAGTCCCACAAGAGGGTCTTTATACTGCGTCCCACAGTGTTACCAGAGTCCCACTGGCCTACTCCAGAATCCCACTGAGGACTTCTTCTCCCTGAGTCCCACAGGGTCTTCTCTTGGCTCCTCGAGTCGCACGAGTAGCTCTTCTTATGTTAAATCTCTTCAAGTATCCTCAGCAGCCTAGGATAAAGGCAGCTGGCCTTGGTCTTCTTCTGATCACTTGTGGTGAACAGGTCTTCTCGTCTTGCTCAGGATTTATCTCCTTCTTCTAAGGATGACCTGGCCTCTCTCCAATTACTGAATACTCAGGCAATTGATGTCTTTAACTTCAGTCTGGTCCAGTCTCAGTTCAGTTCAACTTCATGCACTCAGTGCATGGAATCTCTGGTTCCTCATGCACTGATTGCATGGCTTCTCAAAACTCTTCAAGAACTCCTGGTCTTGGTCTCCTCAATTCAGATGCACACAAGAAGATTTGACTTGTTTACGTGTGCACGTGCATGCATGCAAGCATGCACTCCCCTTCTTCTCTTCTTGGTGCAGTAAACCCACAAAGGGTGTAATCCTTTTTAGCACACACCGACTCACTTCCTTCACACACTTTGTTCTTTTTGTTTACACACTTAATAGTGTGTTCTACTTTGTGTGAGTATCCTCCTTCTTCTAAGTGTGTTCAATTCACTTAGTGCACACACACAGGTTCAGCCTCTTTGTTTTCTTTTTGCACACACAAATGCCTAAGGCCTCTCTCCTTCACTTTGCACACAAGGCATGCAAGTATCGGCCTTCACTTGAATTGCACACACAACAAAAGTGTGATGGCCTTCACTCTTCAAGAATGCACACACATAAGGCCCCGACCTTGTTAATTCTTTGTGCACTCAAAGCCTCGGGTCTTCTTCTCTACATACCACACACACACAAAGTGTGGTATACTGCCTTGCACACACTTAACCCATGGGTGAGATGTTCTTCACCCGAACTCAATCATCAAGGAGGCGCGCAAGGTGCAGCTGGCTACTACCTTGGGTCGCGTAGGTCCTCAGGTGCAAGTGGCGCGCAAGGGGTGGGGCCTGTCTTCCTTTCTTCAATCGCGCAAGTCCTCTGGACAGGGTGCAAGGGAACGCAAGGTCCTTGGACAGCCGCGAGCGAGCAGGGTGTCAAGGACACCAACTGCCACGCAAGTGCGGGATTCAACCGTGGGCACGCAAGGTGCTGCGGCCCCGGGTTCTTCCTGCCGTGCAACGGAGGCACAAAGGGGACCTCCCTTTCTTCTTTCGCGCAAGAAGTGCGCAAAAGGAACCTCATGGGGCAAGGGGTGCTCCGAGCTTCACTGCCGCACATGGTGATGCGCGGGGCTTCGACTTCGCGAGGCACAGAGAGCTTCTCACGGGACTCCTCAAATATTCAGCAAAAAAACCGAGAGCCTCGGCCTCTCTTTTTATAGGCAGAGGGATGCCTCAAATATTCCGCGTGGGATAAATCGAATTCCCAAAGTTTTCGCGTTTTCAATATTTTTCTCAAATCTTGATTTCTTCTCTGTTTTAACGCTGGTTCTTTATTTTTTATCTTCTTCAAGTGCATGCGACTTAGAAATGCATGCATGGCCTCTTCTCTTCTATTCCATGAAAAACATGAACCCATGAAGCCTCGGCAACTTCGTTTGCCTCAGAATTCTTCGAAATGCTCCCCGCGTTGCATGCACACCCATTTTTAGGCATGATCGTGTTCAGTGTGGCCAGACGAACCAGATGGACGCCTTAGCTCCTTCAGAGGTGGCCGGGAACTCGAAAACATCTTCGGAGGGCCACTTGTTCAGGCGGCGTCGCGGGAGGTGCTTCGGCTGAGCTGGAGGAAGGAGATTCCTCGGAGCCGTCGGATCAGGCATCAAATAGTCTTCAACGGCCTGGATCTGAACGGGGAGCGGTGGATTAGATGTGTGGCCGAGATCTGGCGCGCGATAAATCGTGCGGCCAGGATCCGCTCCTGGAGATTTTTCTGCGTCCCACATCGAAGCGAAGCGCGGTTTTTCCGCAGATTATCACCCAAGCGCTCCCTACAGCCGCTCAGTTGAACTTCACCCCTCACGGTGCCGCCCCGCACCGTGTTCACTCTGCGGGCGTGCTCTTGCGCCCACTCCTGCCACTCGGGCGCACCACTGGCGCCCACTATGCACACACGGGCGTGCTATGCGCCCACCATGCGCTACTCCGGGCGTGCCCCTGGCACCTATGCTGCGTCCTGCGGGTGCACCCCTGCCTCTGGGCTGCTGCCTTGGCCTTGAGGGTTCCCCATGGGCGTGGTGACCTTGAGTCCCACATGTGCCTTGGGTGATGACCCTCGGCTAGCCTCCTTGGTGGCTCTCTTTTTGCTTAAATATTGAACAAACACTTTGTTTAAAAACAAAGTAAGCTCAACATGCCATGTTCCACTTCTTCCAAGCCATTATTCCTCTTCCTTCTTCATTTCTTCTCTTCTCTTATTCTTAAGAATTCCTCCATTCCTCTTAAACATTTAACCTTCACTTAGGAGTGAAATTCCCGAAGGTTCATCTTCAACCGAAGCTCCTGAATCAAATAATTCTTCAACATTCTTCAATGATCCAATCAGAGATCAAGTTGGATCATCTTCAATTGCATCATGAACTAAGAGATAGTGCATGGTCTTCATTAAACCACTTCATCCACTTAGGATATTGTGGATGGATCTTCTTCATCTCCTCATGCATTGTTAAGACAATGCATGGTCTTCTGATATTGTTGTGACATTGTATCCAGTTGATACAAGTTCTTTGAACTTAAAGATCAGCTCATCAATCGTCAGATGTTATGATGATGCTCCATCATCATCCATTCTTCAAGTGGTGTAACTTAGTATCATCTTTATACAAGTATTGAAACATTTAGATCAGTTCTACAATCGTCTGATATAGATAGAGAATGTTTCAACCACAACATCCTATGTCACTTAGTGAATCTCCTAAGTGACATGCATCTTAGTACCATGGCCATTCACTTGTCCTCACCAACACCATCACATCCTTTGTCATTCACATATTGAAACTCCTTGACATCCATCCATTCATTCCTTGAAAACAACATACCTCATTGACAACAAATGCAACACAGTTCACTTCAATTATCAACAATGGAGTACTTCTATAATGATAAGTACTCCAGCGTCTCATAAAAAATGTGAATGAGAATTCATACTAGAGATTATTCTACCAAAATCAATTTTGTGGGAGGATAGAATATTATGATGTAATAATAATAAATTAACCATATATCTCACCACTATCTCATGTTGATATATTTAAAATAGAAAATATACCTAAGAATCTTATGGTACGAATTTATGACAAATTACTCCACAAAAAAGATAGTGTCGATGTGTCATGATTATTTATACTACATATGTATACTCCAAATCATGGGTAATATAATTATATTTATATATTATCATCTATTGTGACCCATATTTCATCACTGAACACATAAATATGAGCTTAATTATTATTTTCTTAAATTCCCTTCCTGAAAATTTTGTAATATCTCGCCTCGTTGGTCCAAAAACTATACACCCTTAGTTTGTAACAATCAATCAATAAAAGGATGGTAGTTATACTCTGAATGCTAAGAATGAAATTTTTTTGTTATCATCATATCTATGAAATGATACCATATAAAACTGATACATTTTTAGAGTCAAATAACACTTATAGAAGATTCATATGATTAGATAATCTCTCCTAAAATGTGTCTCTAGTGGGAATTTTCACACCATAGATTCCTATTAAATATTAATATCATAATATAATGAATTCATAATGAAATAATGTCTCAAAATTGTTTCCAAAATTAAATTCATTAGTATATAAGACAAAATTCATACATTGTATCATTATTTAAGCCTTACATTCGTAATCCTACATTAATTGGAGTTCTCCCATTATATAACTACTAGCTCCAAGATCCTTGTATGGACCCCCTAAAGGTGGTGGTTGGGGTATCATATCATAAAAATATAAAAAATACTATAACTCTATGAAATCATTGTCCATTTCCACCAACCTATGAAACTTTCCCATTAAATTTTTAGTTCTTTCTTGGTGTTCAATAAACTTTCCTCCTATTCACTATAGCCTAGTGGGTTGGTCTATCCTATGATGTATCCCCTTGACCTTTATAGGTGTAGTATCTTCAATATCCTTGATAAATTGATTACCAATGGTACTTTTATTATATGGAACCCAATGAATGATGTTAAATCTTCTATCACATCACACCTAACTATCACCTACTTACTATGGTCGGTGACACTACAACATAGTGGGTACTAGCATCCAACATTATTGGCTGGCCACCTCTGATGAATCTATCCACCATAATTAAACTCACCAAAAAATAGGAATATGAAGGAATATTGATAGAAAACATTATATTCTCCCAATTAAGTAATCCCTCATTGATCCATGCCTAAAAATATTTATAAATAACAATATCCCTAGAGTATCATGAGTGTCCTGAAAACCCTCATTGCATACTCTATGAATGTAGTGAAACCTTATTGACTCTCTTGGAGATTCTAATTGTGCACTAAATAGAGTGCCATTAGGAAATAAAAATATATGAAATGGAACAAATACTATTAAATAGGAATAATCATCTTATCAGGAGAATAGGTAACCAACTCAACTATCCCCTAACTGATCCATTGAGAAATATAGATTCTAGAACCATTCTTTGGTTTGGAGGGTCCTTCTTGAGGAAAAATAATTGAATCAACAACTCCAGATGTCTCTATACTCCTTTAGGGTCTAGATCAATAGGAATTCAACAGTTTATCTACATTTTAAACTAATATTTTTTTCTCAATTAACATTTTCCAACATGACATGAGAATAATCACATATTAAGAAAAAGCTAAAACATTTGTTTATCAGCGTGAGTTTTGAAATAGGAAAATCTTATATGATGTTGTGTTTGAAACACTAAATTAATCATATAATAGAATATAACATCCCAAGACATTAAAATTATTTATTTTTAAATAAATTCAATCTCTTTTATAGGTTCAAATGCACACATCACTGAGTTTTAACAAAACATGATATTATTTAAAAATATTATTACTTAAACATAAAAATTATAACCTAGATGTTATGTTACTTGGTATGAATTTAAATAACAAAATTATATTAATTTTATGTTTAAAAATTTATAAATAAAATTAAAAGTTTATATACTAATTAGAACAAAATATATGAATAATTTTAAAGATAAGGAAATGTTTTCTGAAATATGTATGTTTTCAAATAGACACATATGCCTCTTATTGTAAAAATAATATAAAAATAATATTTATAATCTTTATAAATTGTATTTTATAAAATGAATAATATTTTTTAAATAATAATTTTAAAATTATCTTACGGTCATATTTGGGAATTTTTTGAAATGATTCATTTTTATATGAATAGTATATAAAATGAGTATTATTTGAAAACTGTATTTTTAAAAAAAAATTATTATGATAAATGATATTTAAATTTTTTATATTTAATTTATATCAATTGTTAATTTATTAAACAATTTTTGTACCTATTAATTCATTAAATATTATTTTTTGTATATAAAAACATTCAAATATTTTGAACATGTTCTCTTTAAAAACTTGTTTTCTCATCACGTGTATGGGATTAAATTTAAATTAAAATTATCATCTAATGGGAATGGTATTTGAAAAAATGGATTCAATATTTAAAATAAAAATAATTTATATTAATTAATATGTTTTAATTAATTTATTCCATATTTAATAGTAAAAACAGTAAGAATTATATACTTCAGTTATGGTAAAAAAGTGTTTATATGGGGTTAAACTGAAAGGATATGGGTTAAAATGACTTGAAACCTGTATAAAACATTTTTTATAGAACTATTTCGGCCATATAATTACTAATTGAGGATAATAATACAATATTAACCATTAATTCATTCAAAAAACATGGTTACACCTTTTCCTTTTCAAAAATTAAATGTGGGCCACCCACATCACCTATAAAAGGCCACTCATATCCTCTACTCTTAAAATAGTCATACTATTTTGTCTCAAAAAATTAATATATAAACCACTTCCCCAATTCCTTAATATCATGATAGAATCCATAGTTTGGTCATATATCCATCCTTGGTTGATTTTTTTTTCACTTCTGTGGAGGTTACCCAATGAAGAGATAAAGTTCTTCATCAATCATTTTTATTTTATTTCTTCCTCGACCTATTTAAAATATTATTTGACCATAATGATATAATAACCTTACTATATTCAATAGAAAAATATATTGTTAAGTTATGATCAAAACCTATAACAATCCCTACCCCCATTAATCGGGTTACTTAACTATTTCTCATGTGTAAGGTAGACTACCACATCACAATCGGAAGTCATTAATTTTTCTATTACCACGTCTCATGGTTGGAGATTATGATAGATCAAAATTATATATATGGTATTTATAAAATAATTATAATTTTTTTGTCATTATATTGTATATAATTATCAAGATTTTAAATTTCTTTGGGGATATGATATTATCACTCGTGTGTATGTCAGACTACATCCTCATGACGTTATGTGATTCATTTTTCACTAATTATATAATTAGAAGGTAAAAATGTTAATTTTAATAATTTAATGTGATAAACATGACTGTATTATGACATTAATGTCGTGGTTATCAATATAAAATGATAATATATCATTTTTTTATTCTTTACACTCACATAAATATGATTAAATTTTTCCTGTATATCATGAATACTACCTTCATGAAGAGATGTGACTCTCTCTTCATATGAGGAATTAATTGGACTTAATAAATTATGGGATGGCCTGATATATCCCCTCGATGAATTATTATGTATAATGTGATAAACCTAATAAGGTTTTTAGTGAGTCATTTCCAATTCATATAGATATCTTCGCACAAGGCATCGAAAGTATTATATAATTTAGTATAAGTCCTTTAAAATATTTTTTAGATGTCAAAATTTAAACATTAAATAATTTTTAAATAGGTTATAAATATTACATGTGATTATTTGAACAGTTATAATTTTCATATTTATGTTTAAATCTCTTATGATTATTTATATGGAATTATTGAGTCATAATTCATTATATCCATATTGTTCTAAAGTTATTGATTGAATGTAATGTATTTTAATTACATACATTTTCTTATTTATTATGACTTATTAATTCATATCTTATATAATATGATTTTCTTTAATGATCATCTAATCTCCACCCATTATATGTTTTAATTTGCCAAGGTTATGAGGATGTGTTTTCCGACTGATATAAAAGGAAACACTAATTTGAATGATGGAATTATCAATGAAAATTATATTTTATATTTTTTTTAATGTAATTTTTATTTCATGTATATGTCTATATTACCAAGACTTTTAAAATATTATGTTTTCAGGGTGTTAGTCCTTATATCTTATGTAAATGTAATAAAAAAGACAGGGGCTCTTGGATACTAGGGTCGGGTCACTCTAGTTGGTATTTGAGTAAGTTTAGTGTAATCCTTGGGAAATAGATTTAAGAAAACATTGATTATTGACTATAACCATATGATAAAATTTGAGTGTATTTATAGATGGATATCCTAATGCTTTGTTAAATAAATTATTATCTTTTTTTGGTGAAAATAATTCACAGTATAGATAATAAAAATGGATGTTCTTATAGAAATAATGTATGAGGGGGTAAAAACATTGGAATGGGTATGTTGAGATTGATTTAATCATCACCTGGTACAAACAAAATGGGACATGAATCACACGTGTTTTAAAAAACTCAAGTTATTTTTTTAGTATAATTCAAATTTTCATTACAATACATTTTCATGGATTCTAAGATATGCATATCCCCAAATAAATATTGTTTATTATTATGAGTTTATATATGAATAAAATTTTAATTTCTAATAAGTATTTAACATGATTTTTTAATATAAATGACATTTCATAATGTTGTGATCTAATATAGTTTATAATACCATTTAGAATTTTTATCTAGTAGAAGGATTGAAAACCACAATAATGAACATAATATAAATACTAACAATTGTCACTCCATTGATGGGGATGAGAAAGTTTTTGGAATGGAAATGGAATCTCAAATATTATCATCATATTATGTGATTGTATCATGTTCTAAAAATAAAGATAATTATTTTTCTATTATTTGTCCATGAATAAAATTAAGATAAAAAAGTGATATTTGATAAATATAGATAATGAGATGAATTGAAAGAAGTATTTTACCACAAGTGATAATTAGGTAAAGATACACCCAAGTACATTCAAAATGATAATGTGATTTTGATATAAGTATGGAGATAAAATCTATTATACTTGTGATATCAAGGGAGAGATAAGGATATCACTATTCAATAATACAATAGTAATGAGATGGTGTATTATTAAAAAGAATTCACCTAGATGAAAATTATTATACCTCAAATGTATCTAGTAGATCATAAACCATATTATTCAATTACAATAATAATGTACAATGATTAGTGTTCTTGTGTTTGAATTTGTGAATTATTTTATTTGAGTATTTTCTCAATTATATCCTGTTCATAAGATGTATGAAATGCATATGGATTTTACTAAAATAATTTTTCATTAAGTATTTTAAAGAGTATTTTTAATGGTAGAGATGATCATGAAAAATTAGTTAGTGGAAAGTTTTACTTCTTCAATAACACATGATTGAGGGAAAGACAACACTAACTATTTTTTTGATGCTGATATAATAATGTTGCAATAAAAAGATGATTTATATTTATAATATAAATTGGATAGTACAAACTACCTTTTCAACACAACAAGTAATTAAAATATTTTCCTTTTATAATAATGATAATTTTTTGGTAACATTCCGTATAGACAATGTTAAACTTACCCTATACACAATACTGAATTAGTATGTGTTACACGCAAGACCGAATTTTACAACATTTTAATTAAGAAACTATTTTAAACTAAATTGAGACACTATTATGATATTTATAAAAATAAAAAACATTTTTTAATTTAGAATTATTAAATTATACTTGGGTTATTTTTTTTATTTCCTAGAGAAACATCATATTTTGATAAATATTGGAAATTACAGTAATTTAGTTAAAATCCACCTTATCGTTTAAATAATGATCACTAGTAAATTATATTTTCACTTGTTTTTAATGTCACAATATATCAATTATGAATATAATATTATATTATTTATCATGGGAATTATTTTTATATTTAAATTAGCTATAAAAATATATTGTTCATTTGAACTTGTTTACATTAAGAACCAATATTCTCGCCACGTTTACTGTATTAGCGTTAACATTAATATTCCCAATTTGTTGATTTGAATATTGGAAAATGGAAATAAACAGTTGTGATAATTATAACATATTTTTTTTAATAATATGAACTTAATTTTTTGACCAAAAAAATTATTGATGTGATTGAAATTAATTAGAGTGATTAATATAAAACTAAGCTTACTAAGGGACAAACCCATAATCTTAAGTACCTAAAAAACTTGGAAACATTTCCAAAATAATTTTTAGTCCATTAATTACAACATATACCCTATTAGTTCAAAACATGTGGGATATTTTGATGTTACAAAATGGAATTTCCCTATATAAAAGTATATGTATGGAAAAAAAAGAAATAAAAAGAACCTTCTTTACCTTTAACATTTATAAAAAATTGTGATAAGTAAAAATCATAACATATTTGTTTATAAAGATAATTTGATAATATATATGTTTTAATTTTACCTAATATTTTTATAAATAATTTTTAGATAATATTTAGTTGCATAACATGCCTTAGAAATGCCAAAGTACTGAATATTTAGTTAATAATTAACTTAAATAAATGGTATTATAAATATTAAAAGTAAATTATATTGATTCTATGGTTGCAATTAATCATTATTTAGTTGAATATATAATTTTAATCATATATAAACTTCATAGATATTAATTCCAATATTTTGTTATATTTTATAATTAAAATTAAATAAATAATGTCCAAATTGACAGAAATGTTATTTTACAATAAATGAAATATTATAAAAGAAATTAAAATTAATAAAAAATAATATATTTGGAAAAGATGTTTTTAATTTTAAATAAATACTAAAAATTTCCTATTAATTGACAAATTTATCTTTTATGATAATCATATTGACATGTATACTATAAAAACATTATTAACACAGTTCGTGTTTAAACAGTGTTTTAGGGTGTCAAATGCTCTTGTTTTAATGTTAATTTCCAAAAAACATGGGATTTTTATTTTTTAAATTATATATGTAATAAATAATTTATTTTATATATATTTTAACTTAATCATAATATTTTTTAGTCTTAATGGTAAAATTAATTTGATCAGAAAACTAGATGCTTTAAAAAAAACTAAAATGATAAAATTGGGGAATCATCGAAGTTAAGAAACCCAATTATTAAAATGAACATATTTTTGTGTGTGGGAGTTTCACATAGACCATTATTTTAATTTTATCCATTATATTAAATTTTGTTGCAACTTTAGGTATGTTAGACCTCCCATTAATGAATAACTTTGGGTATTTATAAGAGTGTGATTCCCCCTCCACTATAAAAAGAAAAGCACTGTACCCCTTCTTCAGACCTCTCAAGACACATTTTCTCATCCAAAATCTTCAAAAATTGTCTAAAAATATCCCTAACATAGAACTAGAAGCCTCCCATTGGTATTTATTCAATCCATTGAATCCTTTTAGTACAATCCAAAAGGGGTCACACGTTTAATTAATAATGTCTTATCTCAAGAACTCTAGTTTTATTTCCATTATCCACCCTATAAAATATCATTATTCTATGACTATATAATATATTTATCCAATATATACTATTATATTATCATTTAAAGTGTTTGACCCACACTTATGCACACCTCCATCTAATGGGTAGCAAAAATACAATTTCTGTGTATAAAGAACTAATGCATCCAAAAACGCTGATTGTTCATTTTTCCTTTACCACCTATCATGGTGACCATTAAATTGAAACTATGTTTATATATTATATATATGATATTTATAATTCCATTATTTTTATATAATTTTTATTTATAAAATACCTTTATGGTTTCAATCTTTTGTAAATATGATAAATTCGTTTGAATAAGTATGGAGTAACACCCACTCAAAGTAATATGACCCATTCATGCCATACATAGAACCTATGAATGATAGTTTTAATAAAACTATGTAACATATATAACATATATATTATATTTTAATCATAATATAAATATTTATCTTTTAATTTTATGTCTTTTAATAAAACAATGAATTGAATTTGGCATTCATGCATACGTACGACCTACAATCTACTTTAACGGTGAACTTCATTTTTAATTTAATAATATTGTAGAGTAAAATTAATTCATATATTCTGAATATATATGAAAATAAATTAATGTTTTAAATTATTTAGTTAATTAAATATTGATATAGTTAATAGTAACAATAGATAACACATCAAAACCGAATTGAGAAAAAATGGCAGTTAACACCCGAAGTAGTAAAAATAATGAAAAGGTTTTAACAAAAGGGTACTAAAATAGTGTAAAAAGTTAATATATGATATTATAAATATTATTATAGGTCTAGTATAAGTTATTAACATATTTAAAACCACATTACTAGAGTATAAAGACACCAAAACAAATGTAATTGTAAGGTAAGTGATTCTTATCTCATTATTATTTTCATGAGGCCTACACCATTTACACCATATAATTGTTTTTTCTGGTGAATCTAATTCCTATTTTCATATATTATATTATTAATTCCATTTATTTCATGATACTAAATTTTTTAATTGATTATTACTCTTTCATTGATCACATGATTCAAAATCTACTATTGTAGTAAGCGATTTTTTTCCTAATATTCATTCTAATGATATGTAATTGTTGTTAGGCACCTAGTTTATTTTATATTGTGTATATAATGACTTTGAAATGTTATATAATTAATATAAATATTATCAGGATATTATATTTTTCATTTAATTTTATTCAACTTAGGGGATTATGTTTCTAAATGTTTCAAAGTTTTATGGGACACTTTTTGATGTTTAAAGATTATTTTTCCTGTAAAATGTTTTAATGGTATTGTAATGGTATCTAGAGTCATTAAATCTCCTAAAATTATAAAAATTTTATATGTTTTTTTCATGTATTCAATATGAACATTTTATAAGGAATATTATTTATTCAATATGATTAATTATTTGGATAATTAATACTAGGTTGGGGGACATTTAATGTGTTCCTTATAGGTTGGGGATCAGTAAATGAAATCCCATAGATGAATTAGTAATCTCAATGGATGAAATAGTTGGATAACCACCTTAGATGTGTTTTTATCTGATATCTAAAATGTATTGTGAATGTTATTGATAGTACTAGTTCAATATACCTATAAAACATGTCATCATATAATTATACATTTCCCTCATTTAGATTCAGTTATTATTTACCCTTGAGATTTAGGGTCGACATTTATATGGATACATTTAATTTTTAGTTCCTTGATTAAATGGAATGTTTTTATTTTCATACCGTTACATATTGAATTTCCCTTATCTATCTATTTTAATGGCATGTGTTATCAATTATTTTTCTTTCTATTTGGATTTATTCTTATTGATTCATTATTACCTCCACTTTACCTACCCTTACTGTGAATTTGATCTCACCATTATTTGGATTCCTTTCCCCGTGAAATGAATAGTAATACTTTGAATAAGATTTCAAGGATTATTTTTATTTATTTTTATTATGTATCATGTTTATATTTTATTTTTCTATATGTATTATGGGTGTCATGTTTCAAATGAATATTTCAAAGACTACTAAATTGATCATCCCGGCAGGATTTGATTCTTTGCAATCATGCCAATGTTATAATATAATACATTGGATCCATGCTTCTGGGGTCGGGGTGTTACAATTGATATCAGATTATGTTTATCAACAAACTTGGAAACTAGATTTTCAAAATTTAGAATAGAAAACATAATCCTAGTATATGCTTTGAGGAAAATAATAGTGTAACATCCTACAATTTAGGTAAGTTGGATATTATGTGGGTATTCGTAACAATATATCAATTGTTAGATACTACAATTGGTTGTAGTTCTGAAAAAGATGTACCTATTAGTAATAACACAAACATGGAGTATCTGTCCTGACTCAGGGCCACTTGTAAAATGAAAATGAGGCTTACTGTACACCACAGATGAAACTCCCAATAGCTTTTATTATAATAATTTAAATTTTATTTTCCAACCATTTTTAAGAAATTAAAAGTAGTGATTCCCCTAAAGTAATAAATGTTTATGATTCAAGGATTTCTGATGAATATACTTATATTATGTGTTGTACTGTATTTAGAGTTTTACAAGGTTTATAATTTTATGATCTAATCTAGTGATGCCATTGTGTAGAAATAGAGAATAGTATAAGTAATGTGAACTCCACCAATGTACATGATCCTATGAGTAAGAAGGATCATATATTCAATGGTCTGAAGCCAATACATTGAAGGGAAATAATATCCCAAGTATTATTATCATATGATTAAATAGTATCATGTGATAATGATATATTTTAAAAACACTCTTATTTATTTTAAGGGAATAAATTGAAAAGGCAGTATAAATGAAATAATGCAAATAAGGATTTTACAGTATGTGATAAATGTGGAAAGAATGACCACGGTAAATGCTTGAAGGGAATTAGAGTTTTTTTACATATTTGGAAATAAATTCCACCATGTTTTTTATTGAAAGGTTAAAAAAGGTTTCCAATGTATAATGATTCAACAATAAGTATATTTGATACTTGGAAGATCAAAGTCTCATGATAAAAAGGAAATATCCAAAATGATTTTATTGGATAATGGTCAAGTTATGCTACTTCTACTGATATAGAGGAATGATTAATATAGATATTAAAGAATTATGAAATATAAATATTTTATCTATGATGTAATATCTATAATTATTATGGAATATATAAGGATTGTACAACAATAAAATTTTTATTAAGGATTTGATATCATATGTTGAACAGTACCAAGAAAAGTTATTCATTAGAGAGTAATAAAATGTATAATACACATTATTCATATAAAGATAACCATTAACAAGTTACTAATTTAAAAAAATTATTTTGATAAATAATTGATTGATTTAGATAATTTCTAACTATATTTAAATTGAGTAATAATATATTGACAAAGTGGTTCATGGTACAATTGATTGATTTTAAAACTCTTTTGGATTTAAGGAATATATCAAAAAACATGTGGATTACATAAGTAATATGGAAAAATTATTTCGTCTAATAATATTTTATATTTATTTGAGTTATTAATATATTTAAATAATATAAATGATAGTTTTATTCACTAGTTTTGAATCTGATAATCTAGAGTTCCTTCAAATTTATTAAAGGGTAATGATAAGTTTATTTTGAAAATTAATTTACCTTACTTCCAATGTATTGAATCAAAATATTTTGGAAATGTTAACCATTTATGAAATTTTTTAAGTTTAATATTTAATCTAGTTATAAATATTGATATATTACATCATTATATGATGAATCTTGTTCTATGAGATGAAGTAGAAATAGTTCAAGGAATGAACAATGTATAATATTGTTCTTACAAAAACATACCAAGTAAGTATATTATTTTATATTCAATATAGTGAAATAATTCCTAAAATATAGGAATAATGATCTTGAAACACAAAATTATTTCCTATTACCTTATATTTTTATGAATCAATTGGCTCCTTAGATCATCATGGATTTATGGCCATGTGATTGTTAACTTTCTCTTAATGGTGTTCTATATCACTCTCTATCAAAACTTGATTCTTAGATATTTCCTCTATATCCATGTTTCCATTTCCAACATATCTTATCATACTTGGGATCTTAGTTATGTTACAATTGTACTAGCCTTTCTCTATTATTAATATGATGTGTTATTAATCATATTCACAATATATAACTTTAAAAAATTGTTTATTTTTAAATATTAGTCCCTTATAACCTAGATCATGTTCAAATTTCAAGGACGCAATTTAATTAAGGTGGAGAGAAATTAACACCACATAGCATTATAATATTATAGTTTTATAATGAATATAATTTTTTTAGTATTCATTATATATAAATTTGAACTTATGCAACCCAAAATACTGAATTAGCTTCTGTTACATAGAAGACAGAGTTTTACCACCTTTAAATAGAGATCCTATTTTAAAACTAAATTATAACAATTTTATGAGTTTGTTTTAAAAATAAACATAATTTATAAATTTAAAATGTTAAATTTATATTTGGGTGATTATTTGGATTTTTTCGAGAAACATCACTTTTTGATGAATAGTGAAAATTTCTATATTTAGTTAAAAACAACCTTTTCATTTAATTAATGATCATTGTTAAATTATATTTTATGTGGGTGATTAAATTTAAAATAGATAAATTATTCATATATTATTCCAATTTAGGTAATTTGAATCATTTTTTTATTTAAATTGGATATTAAAACTTGTTGAACTTTTGAACGTTTTTACATTAAAAACCCACATTCTATTAATGTCTATACAAATATAATTATTCTTAATTTTACCACTTTTTTTATTTTAATATTGAAAAATAGACACAAAATGTTATAATATGTATATTATATTTTTCTAACAAGATCAACATAATATTTTAACCAAAAAGATTAGTAAAAAAGATTATAATTAATTATAGTGTTTAACGTAAAATTAAGATTAATAAGAAAAAAATATTAAGGACCAAATTGACTTGGAAAATTTTCAAGAATGGATTTTATGATAATAATTATAATATATCCCATAGTTCTTGTAATTTTCTAGGTTTAGAGATGCTATTAAATGGAAGTGCCCTATATAAAAGGTTATGTAATAAAAAGACAAAAAGGTAACTATCATTACCATTAAAATTTATAATACATTGAGATTTGTGAAAAACATCATAATTTAGGATATAAATATATTTTTTAAATATAAATGGTTTATTTTAATCATAATAATTTATAAATAGTTTTTAGATAATATTTAGTTACATAAAATTCTTAAAAAATTCCAACGTAGTGATTATTTATTTAATATTTAACTAAATTTACTGATACTATAATTATTAAATGTAACACCCCAAGAATTCAAAGTAAGTTATTTTCTTTAAAGTAATTCAATAACTTGTGATACACGGAACACCGAGTTCGATCACACCATGACTTACCAAACTAGCTGTTCAAAAAGATGTTATGAATAGTATTAACTGAATTTATAATTTTATATACTCCATATAATTTTAGAATCTGTATTATGTATTTTGTAGAAATAATATAAGAACAAATTCATTTTTTCAGATAAAAGAATTATTTTTCCAAAAATACCATTTTACCACCTTTTAATGGAAAACCCTTTTTAAAACCAATATCTGAAACGATTATATATCCAATTTAATGAAATTAAATTCTTCTTTGTAATTGGATCATAAAATTTTATTTTGGATAACTTTTTTTTACTTATTTGATAACTTATATATTTTGATTTTAAATGAAAACAACATTTTTAATTGAAATAATTTATAGTGTTAAATTATATATTTTAATTGTTAGGAAATATAATTAGATTATATTTCAATAATTTAATAAAATATAGGTTATTATATGTAATTTCACATTTATATTTGACATAATCACATGTCAATATTTTAATAGTGTTTACTTTTTTAAAACCCGCTTTTCGATTTTGACAACGAGAATTAATTTTAAATTAATTAATGAAAATTTTATGGTATGAATATGGTAAAATATAATTCATTTTTTAATTAAAAATATCAAAATTAGGATAGGGTTAATTTTTGGTATTTTTATGAAAACATTCAATTTTTAATGAATCGTGAAAAACACTGTAAAAGATGGTTCAATTTTTGGTATTTTTATGAAAACATTCAATTTTTAATAAAATTGGATGTATACAATTTTATTGACCTTTTTACCATATTTTACCCACCTCCTAGGAGCATTTTCAAATTTATAAAAAACTTAATTTTACAACTTCTATGAGTTTAATTTCAAAAATTCAAGAGACATGGTTAATTTCAGTAAGTAAAATATGGTTCAATAAGATGAAAAAATTGGGGGGGTAATTAATGTTAAAATGATATCCTAATTACCCTAACACATGTCTTAATTCTATTGTATAAGTATATTTCAACCAAAAAAACCTTAGTAATAAAATATGAACCACTTTAGTCTACTTGTATTAGATTAATACATTTGTTATTATTTTATTTAAAGAAGAGTTAAAAGAGTTAAATTCAATGTTTAATAACTAAACCATTTTTAATATAGGGTTACACAAAATATGAATTCGACTATAAATATTAATTAGAATGATACAGAGATTTACTAAATAATTTTATTTTATTTATAATTTTTAGACATTAAATAATTTAATTTATTTATGACACAATGATGATGTAGTAATTACCATATTATTTAAATATTAAAATAATTGATATTATAAATATCAAAAAATGTAAATTGAGACTTATGATTAATTACACTAATTTTAAAGGTTAATATGACTTTTAAAGGTTATTTTAATAAATTTTAATCTATGTAATAATGTTTTTATGGGTTTAAAAAAACTAAAACACTTAATAGTTTCAAAATAGACATAATTGAGTTTTTAAAAAAAATATTAAATTATTAATTGATATAATATTTCATAAAATATAATGTTCAGCCAAAGGACTTATATAAGGTTATATATATTAATAATTAACTACATGGGATTCTCATGGAATGTTATAGTAAGTTTATTAACTATATAATAAACAAATACAAAGAGTCATCGAAAATGTCAAACTATTTAACTAAGAGTTGATTCTAAAAGATAAGGATAATATGATGACCTAAACCTATATAAAACCTACTTTTTCAGTGGTTTCCAGAAAATAACCACCTTAGACTTTAAATATTTCATTCTAGATCCATTAAAAACTGAAAATTATTTTATTATAAAATAATATTTCAAGCATTTCCTAAAGTGACCCTCACCTCTCTTATAAAAGGGAACATCCCCTTCTCTTAATTTCACACATCCAAAGCCTTTTGGATCCACAAAAACCTAAAAAATATCCTCCCAAACTTCCTCCCTTCATTTTAGAGGCCTTACATTGTTCATAAATCCATCCTAATGAGCCCTTCTGATCAAATCAAAAAACAATGAACCCGAAGAAGAGGTGAATATTTCATCACCACATTCAAGTTATTTTCTTCTTGAACTTACTCATTATTTTTTGATTCCATTATAAAATTATAACTATAGTATCTTATATATAATTTTATGTTATTATATAAATGTTACAACCATATTCATTATTGTATCCACCCTATAAATGACAAATTCACCATACGTGCTTACATACGGATTACCATCTCTATGTCATGGTGTAGTTTCTTATTCAAACACTTCATTATTTAGATGAGTCTAATAATGTGTATAAATAAATTAAATAATAAATATAACATGTTAATTAATCTATATATATTAAATACCATCCAATTACTTATTATTTCACCATCACTGTAATGATAATGTTGCTCGTGCGTACGTACGGATTATCGTCTCCACGAACTCGATGAGATTCATTCCCCATCGTAATAATTCAAGAATAATTTTCATTTTATGATTAAAAATAATTTTTTTGAACGTAATATCATTATGTATATGAATAAAATACATCATATCCATAAAAAACATGGCTTATGTAACAATGTATATAAAGTAAGACGAATCATTTAACACCCGAAACAATGATTCTACTAAAATATTATTAACAAAGGAATATTAAAGGATTGTATATGATATCATATTTATGTATATAGTTCTTGTATAATTTAATAACAACGATTTAACTATTATAAATGAGTTTAACATACCCTAGACCAAGTAAAAGTACAAGGTAATGGGTTTTAATCTCACTTCTTATTCCCATGATATTCATGCTATATTGCCACTATTTTCTTTTGTGTGGTGTTTGTACTGGCCATGATTGTATTATTTGTGTAATATACTTTAGTCTATGGTTATTTACATCGTCATTTTATGATACGTCTTTCATGGGGTGTATGTTTCATATGTTTCCAAATTTTTAATGGAATTTTAAATTTCAATTTCCACTCATTGGGATTTACTCATACTTCATTGATTATTTTACTCCATGATTATGTGTGGAATCACTATTTATTTTTTGCGTATTAATTTAAACTCCCCTTTCTATGGATTTAAATTTTATACACATAATAATTCCATTGATAAATTCTCAATTCATTGATATGAACTTGATAAGAGTAATTTTAATTCAATTTCCATTCCTTGATTTAAACATCCAATTCATTGGTGTTGTTTTTACAAGAATATATGTGAATGTCCTATGATTGATTTACAATGAATATAAAATCATATTGAATATATTTATTTTTGACAAAAATAATAATTTCATTGATTTATCCTTAACCTAAGGATATGGTCTATATAAGGGATTTCATCTCAACTTATATTTCATTAAGTCTTATTTGTTGTTATGGGCCAACACACTTTTGATTGATGTATATACTATAATTTGACATAGTATATCATGAATCACTTTACTCTAATAATATTATAATTTTTTTATTACCTCAATTATTCTTATTCAAGTGTCTCTCATTTGGTTAGGAACTCTAACTAAAAAAACGTTTTAAATTTTTTAAAATTTTATTCCTCTAAATATTTCTCATTAGTGTCCATCTTTTAAAAATTGTTTTAAGGATTTATTTATAATGACATGGATGATTTAAAATGTTAATTAATTTTAAATGTTTCAAAGTGTTTTGGGACACTTTGATTCAAAAATCTATTTTAAACATCTTCTAGATAAAAAGTAAGCCTTTTAAATGTTTTCAAGAACAAGGGGGATATTTCTCTCAAGTAGTTTTGATGATTATTTTAATCTATGTCAATATCTATCATTATTCCCGATTTTGGTTGATTTATTATAATACAATCATCCATATTGTATTTAATAAGTTATGTTTTGCATTGGATGTGATATTTTTATACCATTAATGGTTTGTGGTTAAAATATTGACATTTCATATTCTAGTATTAATAAAAATGTTTAGATTATGTTTCAGCCTTCAAAAATGAGGAATGTATTGGACATAGTAAGTGACTGGTGGAGCCCACTATAGCTCCTCGATGAATCAGTGGGTCTCATGAGAAAAACTAGTGTCATGGCATAAGTCCTAGACAAAATCTTATTTGTAGTATCGACAAAACGCCTTGACTATGTAGTTATGAAGTCTTCCATTATGAATTCCATCATTATCAAAGTGGATATTCATATTTCTTGTGATTATTCAAATAGTATAATATCCATGTGAATAAGTAAATAGAAATATTTTATATTATATTTCCATATTATTATGAAGATTAAGTTTAAAATACTTTTGTTATAGTCTTGTAAATTGCCTTAAATGTTTATGCTTATTTATGAAAGTATATGCTGTATTGTTATCCTTACTGAGCATCTAATGTCACCCCTTTATATGTTTTATTTTTCCTAGGATGTGATGAATTATTTTATGGTTGACCTATTGGGATATGCTAAAGATATAATTGTGTTTAAAAAGGGGATGAAATGTTGTTGATTTTTTTATTTCATGATGTAAGTTAAATCTTATGAGGGTATCTAGTACTTCAAAGGATTCTAAACCGATCTCTCTTTCGGTACATGATTCCATATATCATTCCAATGTTATGTAATAATGCACTGACTCTAGGTAACTGGGGTTAGGGCGTTATATTAAGAGTGATGTAAATTGATAGAAATATTTTTATTATTTATTTGTAGATGAATATTTAATGTTACACCTATTTAAAGTTAATAGAATTTAATTACAATTTTTTTATATTTTAATATTAAAAATAAATAATTAATGTCAAAATTGACATTATTGTTATTTGACAATAAATGTTATTTTAATGAATGATTTAAAAGTAAAAACATATTATTCCAAGTTATTTTTCAGTGTTAATAAAAACAAAATATATTCAATTAATATAAAATTGATCTTTTATAATTAATATATTGTCCCATATACTAAAAACATATTGTTTACACGACCTGTGTTTAAGAATTATTTTAGCATGTCACTTGTGCTTGTTTTAAAATTACTTTCCAAAAAACATGAGATATTTATTTTATAAATTATATATAATATTAATAATTATGTGGATCTAGATTTTATAGTAAATATCACTTTTTTAGTCTTATTTGTTCAAATAAATAGATTAGGAAACAAGATGTTTTAATAAAAACCAAAATGATAAAATTGGGGGATCATAGAAGTTGAGGAAGACATTTTTTTAAATGCAAATATTTTTCTATGGTGGAGATTATTATTAAATATTATTCAAATTTAATCAATTATGTTTCCTTTTTTGGGCACATTATGTAAGGTAGACGTCCAATTAATGAATACTATTTGGTATTTACAAGAGTGACATTCCCCCTACACTATAAAAAGGAAAATACTCTACTAATTCATCACACCTCTAAAACCACTTTATCTCATCCAAAATCTATCCAAATATTATCCAAAAATCCTTACCCTAGACCAAGAATCCTATAATTTTATAGGAATAAATCTATTAAATCATTTTTTTTTGAAAACCTATATGAGTTACCCGATTAAGATTTAACATCTCTCTCAAGATCTCTTATATTATTTCTGTTGTACGTAACATACAACATATATGTTAAATGATAAAAAAAATACACAATATACTATTATTTTATATGTATAGTTTTATACCTAAATATACACATACATCCATCTAATGGGTAACGAACAAACCAAATCTTTTTATGGAGAACTACTACCTCACGAAACAATGATTGTTCGTTTTTCATTTACCACCCGTCATGATGGCCATTAAGACGGAAGAAATGATTATATAAGATATATATGCTATTTAAAATTTCATTATTATTATGTAATTAATATTTATATCATACCTTTATGCTTTCCATCTTGTGCGAATATGATATTTTTGTATGAGGAAGTGTAGGATAATGTCCCCTCAAAGCGATGTGACTCATTAATGCCATACATGGAACGTATAAATGATGTTTTTAATAAAACTATATAACATATATTAAATATATATGACACTGGAATTAAAATATAAAATTTTATTTTATAGTTCTCATTCTTTTAATAAAAAAACAAAATGAAAGTATTGGTCATGTTTACATATGGCCAACAGTCTCCTTGAACAGTGAATTTCATTTCAAGTATCCAAACTTTATGGAAAACAATAAATACATATATAAATAATATATATGATAATTAATTAATGTTTTACATTATATATATGATTAAATCATGATGTAATTGTTAGGAACAATAAATAAAAAGTTAAAAGATACTTGAAACTACTAGGAAAGTAACACCCAAAAAAGATAAAATAATGAAATTACGTTAAAAAATGGGACATAAAATATTTTAAAAAGTTAATATATTATTTTTTAACGTGATTGAAGTGATGTTATATGTTATTAACATATTTTAACTACTATATAGTAGTATAAATACCAAAAAATAGAATTAAGATTATGGTAAGGGATTATTGTCTCACTTTTTTTACGTGGGACATACACCATTTACAATGATTACTTATTTTGTGATGCATATATACTTCCCATTTTGATATATTATGTCATTTTTTCACCTTATTTAATGATAATAAACTTTTAAATTGATTATTAATCATTCATGTATCCCATGATCTTACATTTACTTATGTAGTAAGGGATTTTTGTCTCAATTTGCATTCCATTGAAGCTTAATTGTTGTTATGCACATAGTTTATTTTATATGGTGTATATAATATATATAAAATGTCATATCATGAATATAAAAATTTAAATTATATTATAATTTTCATCAAATTCAATTCTTATAAGAGGATTATGGTTCTAATTGTTTCAAAGTGGAATGGGTCATTTCAGGATGATGAAAGATTATTTTTCCTCAATAATGTTTTTATTTTCTTTCAATGGTATCTACATTCAATAAAAAATCTTGAATGGTAAAATTTTAATAAATATGAATATTTTATTCAATATAGATAATTTATAAGTCATATTTGTTATTTGAAAATGTGAATTCTTTCTACTGGTAACACACGAGTTGGGGACTGTTTATGGTAAGATCTATGGGTATGGGACCAGTTAATGAATGAACCACGAGGAAACATTAATCTCATGAGATGAAATAGGTGGATATCCATATTTTATGGGGTCTTACATCATAGTTAAAATATATTTTGAAATATATTTATGGTACTAGTTCCATGTACCTATGAAACATGGTGTCCGATAATTACGCATCTCCCACATTTAGTTTCAGTAATTATTCATACATGATATTTTATGTTGACATATATATGTATACATTTACTTTTTAGTTCAATGATTAAATGGAATTTTTTTTAGTTCTTACCTTTCCATATTGAATTTTCCTTATCTAGTTATTTGAATGGCATTTATTCTCATGTATTTACCTAGAAATTTTGATTTATTCTTATAGATTCATTATTGCTTCCACTTTACTAACCCTTACAGAGCATTTGTGCTCACCCATATTATGTTTCCATTCCTTGTGTTAGGAATAGGAATCCTTTGAATAATTATTCACATATTTTACTTATTTATTTTTATTATGTATAATTTTTTTATTTCATTTTTCTAATGTATTTTGTGTTTCATGTTTGTAATCAGATTTCCAAGACTAATAACATGACCAGTCCTATAGGATTTGATTACATGTAATCATTCCAATGTAATAAGTTATGATCTAGCTCTGGAATTATGGTTTAAGGGTGAAACAACCTTTTAAGTGATTAACTATTTGTTGAAAAAGTTGTTAATACAATCATTTATGGGGATAGTGACATTTTTTTTATTTACAGAATATATCCAATAATATTTTTTTTATTCAATAAATAAGGAATAATTCTTGTTTTCAATAACTTTTAAAATTAATTCATGTTAATACTATGATTCAATAGAATTGATGTTGAAAATATTCATATGGTTGGTTGTGACATCCAGGTTCTGGAATCCACCAAAAGGCGCCCTATACCCGGTTAGTCACATGGCCTCAAGTGCATTTCCACAAACTCCAGAGGCTGCCGACTAGCAGGGAGGGGCTTGGGTGTGATAGTGGGAAAATAATGCCCTCATTGTTTGAGTACATAGCGAAAATAAATAAACATGCAATAGCAGATGCAGTGAATAATCAACAATAATAAACAGCGGAAGACTAGATCAATAAACCGGAGCACATATGTATATATGGAATGATACATGATAAAATCATGGAAAACAACCAAACAAGTCAAAATGCTGAAAACACCACTATACCAAAACAAATACAAAAGAAAACTAAAAAGATCCTCAGCATCACAAGACAAAGTTTGGTCCCATGCTCTCCTGCTCCATGTAATCATGTTCCAAATGTCGAAGGGTGCTTTCCCTTGTCTATACCTGCAACAACATAGTCTTCTTGAGACCAAAAGAATGTCCCAAATAGGGTGTGAGTTAAAATCCAAGTAGGCAACCACCCAGAAATCAATGCCTAACAGATCATGAGTATATGACAGGTAAAATTAAAATAAGCAATAAACATCAACAATAAGCAATAAGCAGTAAACAGTATATAGTGAAGTAGGATGATACACAACAGTAATAAATCCATACCAAAAACAGCAGTGATCAAATCAGCTAACACAAATAAGAAACCCTCTGTAAAGTACCCACATCCATCCCCTTTGGTCCTAACTAAGAAGTACCACAACCCTCTGTGTAGTGCACTCAGCCTAACCCCTCTATCTTGCTCATACAAATTTCTGAGACTCTCTGGGGAAGCACACTCGGTCAATTCCCATTATAGTCTAGGGTAGTCAGGGACTCTCTGAGGAAGATGACGTGGTCTAAACCTCTTAGCCCTAAGGTCTAGAGACTCTATAAAGAGGCTATCTTGGTCAAATCCTCATATAACCTCAGGTATACCACATAGTCTCTAAGGAATCTCACTCAGTCAATTCCTCCTCTGGCCTGGGAAGGTTCATAAAAATATTCAAACAAAGTAAGACACTCTGAGGAAGCTCACTTAGTCTACCCTCCAGTAGTCTATAAAATCTGAAGGAACTCTGGGAAGCTTGCTCGGTCTATCCACCGTGGCCTATAATATCTAAGACTCACTAAGGAATATCACTCGGTCTAACCTCCTAGAGTCCATAATTCCAAGGACTCTTTGGGAAGCTCACTCGATCTATACCTTATAGTCTATAGCACCATGTTCTCACAGCCTCGTGCCAGTCAGTGCATGATATTGATATAAGGGAAAAGTAAACCTATATAGCAACTTGGATAACAAAATTACACCTATAGAGAATCTTGGATAACTGTCTACAAGGCAACAAGCATGTAATTCAAAACACTCCATCATATAGACACATGGCATGTCAACAGTGAAAATGGGAAAAGGCTAATAAGACCCAAATGTCATAAATAGAGTAAAGAATGGGAAAATCATCCAAGAACAACAAATTATCCCCTAAAATGATTAATTTACCTCTAAACAAGCATAAAAGCAAGGCAGGAAAACAATAATGGAAAAAAGGTAAACACACAATACCTTGTTCAGAGGTATTGGTGGAATTTGCACATAAAACACAAGGACATTGATCCGTAAGGCACAAAACACCTACCCCGATCCTAGGAGATCGATATACTTGAACCATGACGATTTATTCTCCCTTGAACGTTGTAGATATAAGAAAACGTCCAAAATGCTCAAACCATGATAACTTGAGAAAGAGGAATAATCAAGGAATGAAACTCATGAAGAAGGAAGAACTCATCGGTGTGTTTCCAATGCAATCGACAATGATCGAATCAGAAAAAAGATGGAGGCTCGGATATCCGAGGACGTTTCATGGTCGTACGATGTCTCTTGGTCTAACCAGACCTAGAAGAAGATGTTTATGGCGATCGTGCGCGACCCCGGTCCTATTAATGAAAAAATAAAGTACACAACGTGTACTTTTTGAGTATATGGCGTGTACTAGGACTTTCCAAACATCGCAAAATTTGTCCTCCACGTTACCCCTACACACCGTGTGTGTGGCCCGAACACGGCCATCACACAACATTGAGTGGGAAAAGAGTACACGATGTGTACTCAGAAAGTACATTGTGTATACATGAAAAATTTCCAGAAACTCCATTTATCTTAAAAACTCCAAAAAAGGAAGGACATACCTTAATCGAAGATCTCGGGTTCTTACAAACTTCTCCCCATGAAGAAATTCATCTCCAAATTTCCCTAGATAGGCGTAGAAGAAGAAACCCCGAATAGCTCCAGCCACTGCGATCGTACATCGACCTCCCTCTACCAGGTCTCATCCTGTACTCACCCATGCTTCCAATGCACCCATACTAAAGGAATAAACCGCCCATGGAGAACCTTCATACTACGATCAAAAATCTGGATGGGATGCTCCTCAAACGATGCATCTGCTTTGAGCTCAACCTCCTCGGGTTGAAAGACATTTGAAAGGTCTTAAAATTAACGTTGGAGGTGAGAGACATGGAAGGCGTTGTGCATGGAATGATACCTCTGAGGTAACTGAAACTGATAGTCAACCGGGACAACTCTCTCCAACACCTCAAACGGCCCGACGTACCGTGGTGAAAGTTTACCCAGTCTCCGAATCCTCTTATGTCCCAACGTCGGAGCGACAGGCAGGAAAACCTGATCACCGACCTTGAACTCCAGAGGTCATCTCCGCTGATCAGCATAAGACATATTTTGAGAGTGTGTTGTATCCATACACTTCTGAATCAGCTCTATCTTCTCTGAGTTCTCCTGAAAAAGATGGGGTCCCAAAAAGCTGCCTCTCCCGCCTCCTGCCATCATAAGGGTGATCGGCAAGGCCTACCGTACAAAGCCTCGTAAGGTGCCATCTGCATGGTCGCCTGAAAACTGTTGTTGTAGGAGAACTCCACCAGAGGGATATGCTTCTCCCAAGAACCGCCATTGTCTAGAATTCATGCTTGGAGCATATCCTCAAGCACCTAGATTGTGCGCTCAGACTGGCCATATGTCTACGGATGGCATGTTGTACTCAAAATTACCCGGGTACCCAAAGACTTTTGAAGTCACATCAAAAACTGAGAAGTAAAGTGTGCATCCCTATCTGAAGAAATGGATTGTGGAACTCCATGTATACGTACAATCTCTTAGATGCACAACCATCCAAGATCATCAACACTGAAGATTTCCTTGATCGGCAAGAAGTGAAAAACCTTCATAAGCCTATCGATGACAACCCAAACATCATCGTTTCCCCACGGCGACCTTGGATACCTGGCCATGATGTTTATCACACATCGTTCCACTTCAACTCGGGAGTTGGTAACTGTTGTAAAAGCCCTACTAGTCGTTGATGCTCTGCTTTCACCTGCTGACAAGTAGAACATCTCATGACAAAACCAGCAACATCTTTCTTCATACCAGGCCATCAGTACTAGCAGTGTAGATCAGGATACATCTTCGTGATGCCAGGATTAACTACCAAAATTGAGGAATGAAAATCCCACATCATCTCCTCACGCATGTCTGCAGGCACCCATACGCATCCCTGGAAATGCAATATCCCATCCTCACCCACTATCTATCTAGGAAGAGGGTCCTCTCCTGACACACTCTCCCGCAGGTCTAAGCCTTCAATGTCTGATAGATGCCTCATATGTACCCGATCAAGTAATCTAGAGGTAACAGCTACATATGATAGGTTAGCCTGTCCCTGCTTGTCGTTCACTTCCAAGTGCATCTCAGAGAATAGAGCCATTAGTTTCCACTCACTGTTGGCCTCTTGAACTACCTGAATTTGAGTTCTCCTGCTCAACGCATATGCCACTACATTTCCCTTTCCAGGTGTATAGGAAAGATCGAAATCAAAAGACTAAAGATACTTGACCCACCTGCACTGTCTTAGATTCAGATCACGCTAAGTGAAGATATACTTAAGAATATTGTGTTCGGTGAAAACCACAAAGTGCTCTCCTATAAGGTAGTGTCTCCAATAGTGTAAGGAATGAACAAAAGCTGCCAACTCCAGATCGTGGGTAGGTTAATTCCTCTCGTGTGGCCTCAACTATCGAGACTCATACGCAATGACTCCAACTCCCTCCATAAGCACAGCTCCTAGCCCGATACCTGAATAATCACAGTAAACAGTGTAGCCCTTTCCTAGCTTCGGCAAGACTAGTATCGATGCTGACGTCAACCTCCCCAATGTAATAAGTACATTATTTCATTTAAAAATTCACAAATCATTTCAAATTATACCAATAATGAAGTCAAAAATAAATTTCAATATCAACACTTCAATCTAATTTTTAATGATCAAAAATTAAATCCCGTCGATTTGCTTCCAAAAAACCATTTTAACTCATCAAAAACATTATTCATAAATTAAAAACATTTCATATCATCAAAATTTTTTCATTAAAAATAACTTTTTTCATTGAAAAACTTACATAAAAATTATCCACTTTTATTGAACAGTATTTCATAACCATAATGTTTTGGATATAAAGATCAAATCTAGTTAAACCATTTCCTTTTGAAAAATACAATTTCTTACAATTCCAAAACCAAATATCTATAAAAAAAAAAATTAGTATCAATGAAGACTCAATGTAACTCACAGAGGAAATAATATCGATGGTTTACTTTTCTATAGGGTCGGAGGCTATACACTAAACAGGCCACCATCTTGGTGAGACTTCTAGAACCATATCCATGGATACACATGGATTTATGTCCCTATGATCTCACAAGGACCACTATACCAACTCCCATTTCATATCCAAACACCAGAAAATACACATGAACTAATGACAACCAAGAAAACTAAACATCTCGTGGAAACTCGATGATCAGAATGAGGAAGGGTCGGTGACATCATTCCCATTCCTAACTCTTGAGTCCCAAAGTCCTAATCTCTAGTCTAGCATGACATTCCCAAATAACAATGATAGATCTTAAATAAAATTCCCCTATATATTACCTTCTCGGATGTAATGTTTTCACAATCCTCCCTGGGTTTACCCCAAACATGTCACACGAGCTGATCCGCGACATGGCCCAACGGGCATTCACTATCCCCATGGATTGGGAACTAGTTTGGTGAATAAAAAGGGTAAAATGGGGAAATTATTTAACCCATTAATAAATCAATAACTAAAAAATGAAAGATAAAAAATTATCCAAAATGAATATATAAATAATTAAATTGAACATCTTTATAAAATAAACAAAAATCAAAACAACTGAGCAACAATACCAAACTAAACCAAATGACTATAGTTCCTCCATGTGACCCCTAGGGTCACTTCCTGTTAATAAAACTAATAATCACCCATGGATGTCAATACTAAGATGAACCATCACCATGAACTAAAAATGTGGACAACTATAAGAATGATTATTAAAACTCAGTAGGCATGGTAGAATGATATATTCCCAAATATAATTTCATTAAAATTAAAAGAATAATCAATTTTAGGTTTGAAATATAGTATAATAAATAAATATTTCGTATAAATTTTCTAAATTAAACCAACCACATTTCATTACCTTGTTTACCATATCTAAACCACATTATTTTTTAGGGATGAAAACAAGTTAATTTATAAAACATTCCCAAATATAATTTCAAAATTGTTAAAAACATTTTATAAATTTTAGAAAGAATCCATCACGATTAGGTAGATAGGAGGAATAATCATACAATAAGGGAAATGGGAAGTATCACACAAGGGAAACAAACTAAAAATGAATCACAACCAATCAAGGAAGACAACCAAGTTAAAATATACATGGGTGAACCTAAGAGATCATGAATAGTCTAGATCATACTAATACATAAGACCCATCCTCAAAATCATTCCTCACCCGATGAAATAAAAAGATCCTTAAACATTCGTGGATACCCTAAATCAAGACATGATAAGGGGAAACTCCCATGTAAATAACCGAATATATCTTCTGAATATGGTCCACCAACTAGTTTGTAATGTTTCCAGTGAAACAATCGTTCCCTTAAAATTATCTCAATATGTGAAGATCCCACGTATTATTTATAATGGGATGATACAACCAATTACAACTATGAATCCAATCACTTGAATATATTATAATAATTCAACAATTGGTCTCACACTATGTCACCCCAATGATCCATCTGTTTCCTTATACACTCCAATGGCCCTAAGGCCTTCATTTTTTATGGGTTTTTTATAATACACCGTTCAAGGGGTGAGGTGGAATCCCTACAAGGCCAGTAGGCGTAAGTATTACATGGCCCATAGGCCTTAGAGGAATTAATTGCCCATAGGCTTCAAACATTACATACATCCCAGTCTAACTACTTGGAACTGCCCATCCCCAGCTTCCTCATCATGAAATTAGCACTCCACCTTGGCATAGCTATTCGGATAGGAATTCCCATGCATGCACAGGCTTGTCCCAATGGCAGATGCCATACCCTCTCATTCTTTCAATCCGTTAGCTTCTTCTGTGGTGAAAGCTTCTTGCTCATCCTTTTTATAGAGCTTGTTCCTTATAGGATGTCTGGTTTTCATCTACACCTAAGGTGGCCCGAAGGACTTGAAGTGTCCAAAAGGTCTTACAGACTCGAAGGACTGGGTGGCCCGAAGCCCTTATAGGACCCAAGGACCAAATCGGTGGCCCTAGGATCTATAATTCAATCAATGTTAATGGGTCATGCGTATTATACATTAAGGACATTAAACCCATTAAATATTAACATAAAAAATTCATTATGATCATCCACATAGAGTTTTAATATTAAAAATTTTCATCACTTTTCATAAAAGTGCCAAACGGGCCTCAAGCACACTTCACAAAAACCATCATTTATCAATGAACCAAATCATCCTATCAAAAAGGTACAATCAAAACACATTCCATTTCACAATCATTTATAAATAGATTTCCATAAATAACTCACACCACATTTATAGGATAAAACCATATTTATTAGAATGAAAAATTGGGCATTATTCAATATGACATGAAAATTTATTTTTATTAAGAAAACCATATGTTTCTTTTAAATTTTAAACCACTTGGTCTCCCTTCTAAGAAACTCAAATAATTATTATCAAAGTCAAACATTAATTAAAAAGTACAAAACATTCTATAGATATCTAGAAACAAACAAAAAATCCAAATGAGCATATAATTGAACAATTTGTGTGAAATATTTAACAATCAAATTCTATTTATAACATAATAAAGAATAAAAAACCATTTTTCACACCAAAAATTATTTTAATGGTCACACATAAATATTTAGATTATAAGGGATATGTGAAAGGAATGAAATTAAATATTATTAAATTAGAACATAATTTGCATGGGAAACCTACCTTAAACTCATAACAGTTCAGTAATGCATGCCCAAAATAACTCTAGAAGCATTCGAGAGGTATAAACGATCCAATAGGAACCTTAAACAACCAAATTACCCAACATAAATCAAGGAAAAAACATGACATATGATTACATGACCATTATAAAAGAATTCCCCCAGAGAAAATGGAATAAGAATTAATATGAAGAAGAAAAATGGGGTTTATCTTCATGAATAACCCTCAACAATTGATGAAATCCATTTGGAATCACCCTAGAAGGAGGTGAGAGGCCTTAGGAAGAAGGGATAGGCCTCCTAAGGTCAAAATAACTAAACGGATAAGGAATATGGTGATTTGGGGTAAAATATCGAAGACGGTATATTAGTAAATTAAACATATTTAATGACCTAGCACTACACAGTGATTTGATGCATAGTTTAAAAAATTGTGTGCAAACTGTGTACCACTCACAGGACCCAACTAGGAATATACACATTTTGGACACCTGATTTCTTTTCAGTGGGTTATATTACTTCTTGATCATTTTAGTATTATAATATAATGTGTGAAATTAATTTTTTATTATCAAACGTCTTATTTACAATTTTTCAATGGATTTATATTTGACAGACACAATTAATTCAATGATTAATTTTTACATAAAATTAATGATCGTTGTAAGAGCATATTTTCCAATCTCAATATAAATGAGATTTTTTATTGTTGAATTGCAGTTGTATTAAATTTCTTGAATATTGAATAATAAAATATTTAATTTTCCTCTCTTATGAAAATTCAGGATTTTTTATCAAGTAATAATACAATTCTAAACTCTTTTGTATTATAACATTGAGAGAAGATTTCATAAATTCATAAATCATTTCTCTATTTGGTTAGAAATCTTGTTTCATACAATACCATGTTTTTTAAAAAAACAAGTTCTTTATTAGCCAATTTATAAATTATTTATGAATTCCATTATTACCCATTATTAATTTTTTCAAAAAAATCAAAGAACCCTTCATTCTTTTTCAATGTTGGGAATGTTTTTCTTTTATAGGAAAAGTGAATGGAATCTTTGTTTTAACATAATTGGCATGTATATAATTTACTACTGTCATGACAACTATTTGATTGAAAACATACATTATATGTTTCAACGGTTACTTTCAATGAAAATATATTCAAAAATGTTTTTTAAAAGGTTATTTTGATAATGAAAAGAATATTTTCATCAATAATATTTTTAATGATATTTTTATTTAAACTCTATTCAATATTGACATAAACCCTTTATTATACATCTGATACACTAAAGATATATTGTATTAATTTTATATTTATTGATTATTTATTTGGTTTATGATTATTTAAACAATTGATGTCAAATTTTATTATCATTCAACATTTTGATATAAATGGGTTTTTATTATGTTTATCAATTGGCGTATGTTGGCGCCAAAATATTGGACGAAAAGAATGAAGAAAATCAGGCCCTACAGACTTCCTCGTGAAGCAACGGCGTGATGTCCCCCCAAGAAACGCGGCCACCGCAAAGCAAGAGAGGCAGGACGCCCCACCAACTCCCCTGACGTTCGTGAACCCACCGAGATGAAATGGAGGCGGTAACCTCCGCAAAAGCCCCTGAAGTTTGCGAACCCGCCGCGAAGGCAGTCACCATGATGAAACAGAGGCGGGATTCCCTGAAAACTCCCCAGACATTTGCCAACCCGGCGCGATGAAATGGAGGTGGAAACCTCTGCGAACGCCCCTTACATTCGTGAACCGACCACGAAGCAAAGGAGGCGGTAACCTCCGCAAATGCCCCTGATGTTCATGACCCGCCTCAAAGAAAAGGAGTCGGTCACCACCACGAACACCCCTGACATTCGTGAACCCACCGTGAAGCAACGTAGGTGGTACCCCTCCATGAACACGGTTGACAGTCGTGACTCGCCGCGAAGCAATAAAATCCCCCTTTGCGCCGTGTGAGCTCTGCTCCGTGGCACCCCTTGCCTATAAATACCAGAATCCCCCTAAGCCTCCCAGATGTACAATCTGACCATTCACCTTCCTAGATCCCGAATCAAGAAGCATCCATTTCTCTGCGAATCATGAGCTACGCGGTGTATTTTTCCTTCACGAGGTGCCTCTACATTATCTCGTTTTGATCCCCTCTTCTGAGAGGGATTCCTTTCATGAATCCCAAGGGCTTTCGCGAAGGAAGGGGATCCCCAAGGGGAACCAGGTTGTTGCAGAGCATTTATGCTTCACGAAAACCCCTCTTGTACATGTGATTCAACTTCCAAGGTAGGGTCACTGTACTTCGCAAAGCACACTGCTTCGTAGTACTTTTCTCCGCGAGGCAATGCTCTGCGAACACCCTTCCACTTCATGAAGCACCTCCCACTTGAACCTCTGCCGAATTCTAAGTTTAAGGAATACCACTTCTCAAAGCACACCCCATTGCAAGTTCCCTTCACCACACAGAGAAACCGAGCTCTACAAGGCCTCTGCCTATGGACCCCTCTGCTTGGAAATTCCTTTTCCCGTGCGACCCTCCAGGTTTTCACGATCTGAATTCAAAGTCACCTGGACGATACCGCCCATGTTGTTTCTTCTCCTAATGATTCTTCACATAGGAACTCTAGTGGCTATTGCTTCTTCTCGTAGCCACACTAACGTGGACCCTTTGATGGTTCTCTCTGTGACCCCCCTTCACCACTGCATTGTCGGTACCTTCCCTCCCACAAGTAGCAGATGGTTTTAGTTATGTAAGTCATAGGGGTGTAGAGTAAACCCACATCATCTGAGCTACATGACATTAAACTGCCAAGCACCTCCTCCTCAACACATGGCATTAAATTATGATCTGTCCCCATGCCTCGCACGTAGGATCCCCCGGCTTGGACATTCTTTACGTCACTCGTCTCTATGGGGATGGAATCACCCCCCACATGGGATGATATCCTCCCAATCGGAGTGGTGTCTGTCTGCAGGGAAGGGAAGCCTCCTTGGTGTAAGCCCCTAGCCCCTCTTGTGGAAGGTAGCACCCATGAACCTCCGTACATCCCCACCACCAAGTCCAGCGAGGAGCATGAAAGGGGACGAGTAACCCCTTACTTCGGTTCCAAATCCCTCTATCGTGGTGCTTTGTCACCCTCGTGCCTACATCATGGAGTAGGTCCCAGCACCATGGGCTACCTAACGTGTAAGCCCCTATTCGCTTCCCACAGACGCACCCTTCGCGATGTGATCATCAGTTCTTTGCAACCTCTTGTTTCTCACATCGAGGGTGACTCATGTGGGCTTAGAGTGATCACCGACCATGAAACACCCTAGGACACCTCAGAGTGTATGCCCCAACACCCATGTCCCTTATGATGTTAAACTACACACCCAAAATATGAGGACTTTGATCCATGTCAAGGCATGGTACGTAGGAAGCCTCCACGAGGTTCAAGCCCACCACTCGGTCATTCCGACCTCCATCACGTCGGTTCACCCCCGTCCTGCATGACGTTATATTTCACACTCCTGAACTACAACGACATTGATCCATGACAAGTCATGGTACATAGGAAGCCTCCATGAGGTTCAAGCCCACCACCAGTGGACCCCCGGGGTCACCTTCACGTCGGTTTGCTGATGAAACCCTACCCGAACAACGATTACTTTGATCCATATCAAGGCATGGTATGTAGGAAGCCTCCACGAGGTTCAATCCCACTGCCCGACTGTTTATTCACGTCAGGTTCACCCCTATCCCATATGATGATAAACTACACACCCAAACTACGAGTTATTTGATCCATGTCAAGGTATGTTACGTAGAAAGCTTCCATGAGGTTCAATCCCACCACCCAATGGCCCCAACCATCTATGTGTCGGTGCACCAAGCCCCCACCATCACCCTTTTGAACTAAGAGGACTTTGATCCATGTCAAGTCATGGTACGTAGGAAGCCTCCACGAGGTTCAATCCCACCACCTAATGGACCATGGTCCCCCCGTCACCTCGGATCTCCGACAAACCCTCATCCCGCATGACGCTAAACTGTATCCCAATCCAGCAGTAAGCTGTTCTAATCTCGCCACCCAGTTGTTCTGAAATCACATCATGTCAGTTCAACAGCCCCTTTTCAACCTGAACTATGACGACTTTGATTCATGTCAAGGAATGGTATGTAGGAATCATCCCTTAGGCTCATGCTCGTTACCCATTGGATCAAGGTCTTTCCTTACGTCGGTTCATTGGTGCCCCACCCCAATCTACGTGGACTTTGATCCATGTTAAGGCATGGTACGTAGGTAGCCTCCCTGAGGTTCAAGCCCACCACCCATTGGTCACACCGACCCCCTTCATGTTAGTTCTCTCCAACTGAACTACAAGGACTTTGATTCCCTGCCATATGGATACATAGGAGGTCTCTTCGAGGATCAAGCCCATATTTACCATCATCTCCAAGACAGTACCATCTCATTCCTCCTCCCCTCCATTAAATTTTCCATCACCCATCCTAATTCTTACCTGGGCCGCAACATCCCGCTGAGATCATGCCACCTAATCCCCCCCCCCCACAGAGTCCGAGAAGCTACCCATGTGTTGGCCCCAATATTACCGATCCCTCGAGGGGGTTCTTCAATCTGATCCACTCCAGCTAGTGTTCTGATCAGTCTGATCCATCTCCGTTAGACGTTAAACTTACGAAATACCTCATGTTAAACACAGAAATTTGAGGAAAACGTCATATACATGCCAGTGGCATATGATTCCCTGTCCTCGATGTGGGATTCCTCGGGCTTCTACGCCCTCGAGAATCCCTATAATAAGGGATAAAAGACAGCCACACCAATTCCCCAACATTTAGACACGTGAATTATGCCTCGACGTGACTACTCACCTAACTGATGTTTGATTACCAGACATGACCCCTTTGAATGTCCTGACAAAAGCAGCGTAATTAACCAGAATCCATGAAAACATGGCACTGGGAAGAGTTTCACGAACAATGTATTAAATCTATGAGGGAGACCCGGACTAGGTGTCACTTTTCAAGGAGGAATCCATGGAAGGAAGAACATATATCTCATCATCCCATTTCAGTTAAGGATCAAACATCCCTGAACAAGGAGTGAATGCCGCCCGCCTTTGGAAAGCGGGAATGCAGGGCAAGAGCTGCGCGTTCTCAATGACGGATGCGCGCTCCCCGGTGAAAGCGTCGAAAACAGATATGGTGAACCCGACGTGATGATATACACCTCAATATGAATATTAGTAGTTCTTGAGACATAATTAGATTGATGTTTCACTGGATTCAGATATCCAGCGTTAGGTCCCTCCAAGAAAATAGCGGGCCTAGTGTCAAAATCACCAGACGTTGGGGCAACAGAACGTTGGGAATTTCATTCTGCAACGTTGTGGGCGTGGATCCCTCTTACCGTTCGCAGAAGACGGGATGGCGCTGGGGAACTGGTTGTCGATTTCTTTTCCTCATAGTGCTGATGAGTTAATCAAACTGCTTCCCAGGAATTAGGTTGCGGCTAGAGGGACACAATCACCACCCACTCGCACAGACATGGGCAGCGGAAACACGAGAACTGCCACTCCACGTGGCTCCACTGCTGCCACAATGGCGTCTGCATCAACGAACATGGGGAACCCACGCCCCCTCTCCCGATCATAATTCATCCAAAGAAGGGTGATTAACGACCTCGTATGCTGTTACAAGGGGAGGGCATAATACCAACACAGGATATGGCCTACCTAGACCTGGAGGCATCCATTCCTCACCGTCAACCCCACCCTCAAGGGCCGCGCAGGGAGCCCCTGCTCCCCACCCCATCATTCAATTGTTTCGGGAGCCTATCCCTAGAACCCCTTAACGACTCCCTGCCTTTTACTGATGCTGTGGGTGACGTCCGGCTCATCCCGGTCAGATTCCCGATTCAAATTCTCCACGAAAGGGCCCCCACACGTCCGCGCCAACACCACTACCCAGCCTTGCCAGAGGATAAGGTAGGCTATGTGCCAGCACCACCTGCACCGTCTCGCCTGACCCGACGCCAGCATTGGACCCGAGCTGAGGATGCCCTCCACGGGGGTGTTAACGTCGGCAGCTACTGTGGCCTGATCCACCACTGATTCATATCATAATGTCCCTGACCACACTGAGCAGGGGCGCTCATATGCCCAAACAGGATTATGGCCCCAACCGCCCCATGGGCAGGCCGGGTCGACTCCCCGGGTTGCAGGCATGAGTGCTAACCGCCGCCAACCATCCCGCGATGATTTCACCCTATACGGAGGTCCTCCCCATACCACTATCTCACAAAGCATGGTCCTTCCCCACTCCGAATCTCATCATGGAGGTATGTCCCATGCTACCCCCAACCTGAATGGTGGCTTTCCCCATAGAAATAACACTCGGTGCGAAGGCCTCTCTCGTTCCCACCATACTGTGTATGAAATTATACCTCCTTCCCCTGACAATCGATGTGAGGGAATTTCCCATCTGGTCCATCTTCATTGTGAGGATCCACCCTATGTTCTATCCAAAACTGGCGAAGGTCCTCCTCACCCAGGCAACAAAATGGGTGATGGTCAAACTAACTCCACTAGCACCAAGCATGGAGGTCCTCCGCATGCTCCCACCGGTTCTGACGGAGGTTCTTCCCGCTCACTTGTTGTTAATGGAGGTCCTCCCCATGTCCCCTTTGACATTTGTCCTAGTGCTCCTCGCACCCCAGCAATCTCATGTGGAATTCTTCTCCGCCCTGACATCGGTATGACCCCATGACTATATGTCCGGGATCAGCATTGTCTCGAAGAGTTGCCTAGGTGCGGAAGGGTGGGTCGTCTCCACCACAAGAATCCTAGGAAGGCCTAGACGGAGATCAAACTACCCAGTTTCTCGGATTCTGAAGCAGAACATGACTCGGCAGTGAAACCCTCCCCTCGGTCCTCCGTGTCAAGGAATGGGGTAGGAACAAGGTGTGTTAGCCTCATCCAACCAGAATGTGAAGTCTACTAGATTCCCACCTCTCTTCGTAGGTACATCCAGAAGGAGGAAATTTTTGGAGTCCCATAGGTTCCGACCATGCAGTCACCACCATCGACACTAGAATATCCCTTTACCTTGACCAGAGATCACAGAGAGCTATTTTTGGGACCGATGGCGGTTGAGCAACAACATGACCCATCACCGGTAACCGCGATCCCTGTAACAAATGTTATGGCTGTCAGCCTGTCAAATCATGACGTTGTGGTCAGGTCATCACACTCTATGTAGGATGGCCCAGTGTTCAGCGGCCAGTTGGCTCGTTCGTCATATTCTCCACCACCCGGTTTACCGTCCCAGTGGTCCGCCTCAGTACCGCTACCAGTTCCTCAGCCACCATTGGTTGGCGAGTGGGGAAATACGGAGCCAAACCATATATCCAATCCCAACAGCTTCTGGAACATTCATGCGGAGGATCATTCCCCGAAGAAGTTCGGGATGACGACAACATCGAACTTTCATGCATCGGAATTCCTCACCCCAGAGAAAGTCGAGTGCTTCCGTCAAACCCTATGGGTGATGAACTTTTGTATTCATTATTATCAGGTGTTATACCCGAGAATCCAAGTGCACTTTAAGGAAATTGGAGAGCAATTTCGTCTGGTCATTTTGGCAGCACTCCCCGTGGCCCAGCTCCCTGAGTCACCAGGTCAGCAGATGACCTTCCAACAAAAATGTGTTCAGAATTTCAAGGTACTCCACAAAAAAATAAGAGAGTCTACCCCCCACGTGCATGTCTATTGCTGAGGGAAGTACACCGCCCTCCTCTTCATTCCTATTCGATGACATCCTAATTCGCTATGCGATATCGAGGACATTCCCCTAGGAAGGGTCACGGTCCACATGGCTGATGTAGTGGAAAAAGAGGAATACCTAGAATTTCTTGATGGAGACTTACCCTTTGAGGATGTGCCACCTTTGTTATACCCATCATGGAGGATTACCCGTCAGAAGAGGAACATCCTAGGTCTCCATGCACCAACCGAGTCGTTGGTGCCCAGCAAGAATGTTGGTAAGGGTAAAGAGCATGTCGGAGCTGTCAGGAACTCTATCCTGTCCACCTCAGTGCAGAAGACAGAGGAAGACACCGAGAAGGCCGTGTTGAACCAGCAACTTTCCGAGCAGAAGAGTCTGGTCGATGAACTCCTAGCTGAGTGCACTATAGAGCGGCTACCCGACTATGGAGAACCTAGGCCAGGGCAGCATTGGTAGGAACAACTCCCCTGGCAAGATGCCTTCGGGCATCCCCAATCATATCACTCCCTTGGGCAGGGCTGATGCCGGAACGCATAGCAGGAGGGCGTGATAAGTCTTACCAAATCCTTCCGAACGGCGTGACAATCCGAGGAATCTGGCCTGGGTTCCTCTGGACACCCCGCAAGCTGCTTCGCCAGTCGTTCCATGAGCCGCTGAAGACGGCTGCCGTGTCAAACATCCCAGAAATGCGCTCGTGGTTTGGGATCCCTTTCAAGACAATGACCCCCGCCCGGATGATCCTATAGCGGCACTCATCACCCGCCTCAAGGAGTTGGAAACACAATAGGTGGTAGTCCCACTAGAAGGAAAGCCATATACCGCATGGGTGGATGATATGCCTGCACATATGGGTTTTGGAAATCCCAATTTCATTCCCTTAAACGAGACCTGGGACCTATCGAAGCACCTAGCTCACTTTTCCTCTTTGTGTGGCCACATGTTGGGGACTCGAGAACAGTAGGAAGCCTCCAGGCTCTGATGTTTTGTGCAGACATTGGAGGGCCCTGTATTTGTCTGGTACAGCTAGCTCCCTATTGGATCAGGGATCAGCTGGGAGGATCTTCACCAGTAATTCATGTACCAGTTAAGCTCCACCACACGAAAGACCAGTAACACATACCTCTTCAAGTGCAAACAAAGGCCTGAAGAGAGAGTGGTGGACTTTATCGCCCGGTTGAATGGGCTCACATACTCCCCTGATATGCCATTGACTCAAGAGAAACTAATATCCTTGTGCACAGGGAATGTCAAAGCCGAACTGGTTCCTTCCTTTATCACTTAAAAATACCCTAGAGGGTTCCTATATTTCTCATATAAGTCTTAGCACCTCGAGGAAGCACTAAAACAAGCTTGTCAGGTGCGTCTGCTGCCCGTTGTAATCCCAGCAAGGAGGGATTCTAGAGTTGAGCCCACCATGGTGGCCCAAATAGAGGTGCCTAGGTAGCTATAATTTCGACATTGGTACCGACTCTGCAACCACACAGATGCCCTCTACCTCAGGCAGAACCTCCAGCCCAGCAGCGACCGCCTCAGAATCGGCAGGTTCCCCCGTGCAACGCGCCACCACCACCGAGGAGGGACATTTAGGCTCCAACTCCTCGGCATGCCCCTCTGGCCCTTCATCAAGGCCAGGCTCCCAGAGCCCCCTATCAAGAAAGAAGGCACATGACTTACTCGTTCAATAAGTATCAGTTCCCTAGTTACTTCTGTAGTGCCCTAGATTATGGGATTGTGCACTTACCCGAGTGGAGAAGGACAATAGAGGCGAATCTCACCGATCGCCCTGACTACTTCCCCTGTCATCAGATCCTGGGGAACACCCACAAGAAGTGATATGTGTTTAAAGACTGGCTCTAAGACTAGGTAGATAACAAAATAGTCAGGTTGGGATGTGGTAGGCGTCTTTGTGAAGTCAAAAAGCAGTAGTGACGAAGAAGGAAAGTGGTAGAAGGTTCCCAGCCGCAGATCCCAGAAGTATGATGACTGGATGGCTTGTAAAATAGTCTCCCATGACCATGGTATTATTCGGGCATGCTTGAATCAGCTATATCCTTCAGAAGATGCGACCAGTACCTCTGCATCATCATCTCATCCAGCCTCTTCCCAGAAGGGGAATCAACGGCGGCGTAAGAAGAAGCAACGCACTCCACCACATTCATCTTCATCCCGCACTCTCAGTAACTTCATTCCCTAAGAGATGGGGATTCCTCCAAGAATCAACCTAGTGATGGATGAATCATCAAGTGACAGTCAGGGGTACACTTTGGTTAATAACTTGGAGTTGGTAAATCCCTATATGACTCCCAACGAGGGGGAATGCCAAGATAACCTCCCCAATGTCCTCGGTCGACGTCGATGACAGTGGAGACATGACTACATGGGTTTTTAGGGTAAATTAGTTGGAACCTTTAGTTAGGTCATTCACACCACTGATACCAGACATCAGGCCCAGTGCAGAGCTCAGTACACACAATCTTCTCATTTGGTTCCCTTAGATCTACGTCCACCATTGTTTGTGCTTCTAGATCAGGCAGAGCTGCCTCGTCCGTACCATGAATAGTCTCAACCTACTACATGACAATATTAGATGCCCAACCCACATACAGATGCCACTCTTCAGGCCTCGAACAGCGAGCAACAGGGCGTACCTAGCACTATCCACCCACCGGTCCAGCAGGCAGGGCCCGCTGTGCCTCTAATTACAGAGCATACTCCTATAAGTAGAATCTCTCTTCTGGTCTGAAAGTATGATGTTCTAAAGCACCTTGCTGGAATTCTAGTGAGGATTTTTATCCTTGAGGTTCTTTTCCTATCTTCTGAAATGTGTGAGGCACTTTTTGAATCCCTAAGGATCCCCCTCCACTTTGAGACGGAGGTAGCAGTTGTAGATTCCTTCCACGCTAAGGAAATTGAGAACGCCGAATTCTAGACAGTTATATTATTCATTGGTGAAGACGAAGACCCTCCTATACAAGGGCACATTCATCCACTATACATCACTATCCAGTTCAATGGCATGGAGGTCCACCGCTGTCTTGTTGAAATATGTTCTAGGATCAACCTAATCCTAACCTGGACATTGCGGAAGCTGGGGATGTCTGAGGATGATCTAACTCTCTCTGACCTCAGAATCCAGGGATACGAGAGGACTGAGCATACCCCGGTTGGCAAGATCAATTTGAAGACCCAGTTCGGTGGCCTAGTTTCCATTACCAAATTCATGGTTGTCTCCTAGGATCCCACATACAATGCATTAATGGGCAGTCCATGGATCCACCTTCATGCAGCGGTCCCTTCGTCGTACCACCAATTCCTAAAATACTCCCTCAATGGTCGAGTAGGCGTGATCCATGGAGATTCATATCCTTTTTCCTCTTTTGAAGCCTACCACTTGGACACTGACTACTACATGATCAAGGATAAGAAATTTCTGGCATGTGAGGTTGAACCCGCCCTAGTCACAAGTGATCCATGGGCAGGTCCAAATGACGCATATGTCTTCCCAATTCATCGGTTAGATGCTACGACCCCTAACATTGGGAAATTCTTTGTCGTTTCGGTTACAAGAGGAAGACATATTCCCTGGTCCAAGCGACGGCGGGAAATCACCTCATTCTCCTACAACAACTAGGCTTGGGTGATCCTGGAACCTCCTACCCCTATATGGTATCAGGATGTCAGGCTCAAGGCAACGGTGGTACGTCATACATGTCTGTTTCTCCATGCTAGAATTAACCAGATAAATCTGATGCTCAACTACTGCTTTGATGTTATCAAGTGCGGCCCCATGGGACGAAGACCAGATGGGATTGGATCGACTGCCTTCATCATTATGGTCTCAGTGGCGCATGAATCTCCTGACATGATGACCACTTCCGCTCAAGCCGACACTAGCCTCCCATCAGAGTCTAATGGCTTGGAGACAACTCCCCCCATGGAAGATCACTCCAAAAAAGGAGAAGAGGACCTAGAGGATGCTCCCCTACCTTTGTAGAAGGAATCTCTACCAAAGTTGATAAACTTTTACACGTGAACCTTGGTAGCGAGGCAGATATGTGACCCACATTGATCTGTGCTTCCATGTCCCTCGAAGAGCAGCAGCAGTACATGAACTTACATAAAAAGCACTGATATATGTTCTCCTGCAGTTATGTCGAGATGCCCGGACTAGATCCCTAGGTATCTGTCCACTACCTTGGTCTCCCGACAAACCATCGTGGGTTCAAGAAGACTACCAGAAAGATGCACTCTTCACACAGTGCCATGGTTGAGGCTGAACATGACAAGATTATCAAATACAACTACATCAAGGAAGTATAATAACCCATGTTGCAAGCCAACATTGTGACAGTCAGGAAGATTAATGGCCATATGAACATCTGTATCATCCTCCTCAATATCAACCACCACTGTCCGAAGGATGATTTTACCCTCCAAGTGACAGAGTTGTTGATTGATGCCATTGGTGGGTTACAAGCCCTCTCCTTCATGGATTGTTATTCTGGGTACAACCAGATCCAGATGGCCCTTGAATATGAGGATTCTACCACTTTCAAGCCCCCCCAAGGTACTTTCTATTGCCGGGTTATTCCCTTCGACCTGAAAAATGAAGCTTCCACCTATCAGCGGGCCATGCATCGCATATTCAAGCCAACTCGAGGAACATTGGTGGAATGATATGTGGACGATCTAGTGGTCAAATCCCAGCAGAACTAGAAGCATCTCATGGACCTTGAGAAATTTTTTAGTTTCCTCCGTTCCCACCACCTGAAGATGAACCCGTAAATGTGTGCCTTTGGGGTCACCTCCGGGATGTTTCTTGGATTTTTTGTTAGATACCAAAGCATCGATATCGACCTAGAGAAGATCAAAGCCATCAGCCAGATGCCTCCCCCGAGTAATATTTGGGAGCATCAAGGTCTTCAAGGCCACATATCCTACATATGCTGATTCATTACGAATCCAGCTGGCAAGTGTAAGACCTTTTCCCAGCTCATGAAGAAAGGATACACCTATGAATGGGATGCAGAGTGTCGGGCCGCCTTCTAGGAATTCAAGAAGTATCTACTCTAGCCCCTGGTCCTGATGCCACCCATTTCCAAAAATCCACTGGTCTTTTATGTGACTGCTCTGGAATGATATCTTTGAGCCCTTCTAACCCAAATGAATAATGAGGGGACAGAGAACAGCCTCTATTACCTCATTCACATGCTCCTCGATACAGAGACTACATACTCTGCCATCTAAAAGAGATACATTGCAATTGTGTTGGATGCACAGAAATTGTGACATTATCTATAACACCATGAGGTACAGTTGATCACTTTGGTAGACCTACTGAAGTACATTCTGAATCGTCCCATATTGACTAGCTGACTAGCACGGTGGCCGATGATCCTCCAGCAGTTCGACATCAGGTTCGTGCCTTAGAAGGCTATGAATGGGAAAGAATTGGTAGACATCCTATCTACCCATCCAACCTCCGCGGATCAATCTGTAGACATGGATTTTCGTAATGAGTAAATCATCTCAGTCGATCATGTCGTCTCATGTTGGAAAATTCACTTCAACGGTGCCTCTCAGATCCCCACCTGTATGATACTTAATTATCCTGAGCTCATTAGAGAGGGTCTGGGTATCATCTTCATCACCCCGGCGGAAGACATTCTACCATACTCATTTCTGTTGTCATAAGGCTGCACCAACAATGAGGCAGAGTATCAGGCTCTCATAACTATCCTTGAGCTGTCCCTGGAGATTGATGTACCCCATTTGAATGTGAAATGGGATTCCGAACTAGTCATCAAGCAGGCCAATGGCGACTATGTTGTTAGAAAGCCAGAGCTCATGCCATTATTGGAGTGCACCCTCTGTCTAATGGCCTGGTTCCCTTCTTGACAAGAGGTTACCCCTGACCCTCAGTCAATGAATGGTCGAGCGGATGCTTTGGCTGGCCTAGTTGCGTCACTTGCAGAACCCAATCAGAATGATATGATTATACCTGTGGCACACCAGAGATTCATTTCCCCTGTCACCCTAGAGGATGAAAACGGCCTACGGGTAAGCCATCTTAGCGTTGGATCCTCAACACCAGGATCCCTAGGTTCTTCAGATGAAGTGGTTGAGTCCACTCCCGACTAGAGGGCACCTTTTGTCGAGTACCTCCAAAATGGTTGCCTCCATGATGATCAGGCCTAGCGCGATCAAATCCGACACCGCGCACTGCAGTTTACCCTCCAGTGTGGTCCCAGTCTTGAGAGGGTCCTCTTCAAGGAGTCGAGATTTCTTAGGTCATACAAGAGGATTGTGCCAGTTCCTGAAGTGCCCACTAGGCTGGTCCAAAGCGGACCCATCAGATCTGGAGACTACAGTACTTCTGGACCTCTATGATCCATGATTGTATGGAGTTTGATAAGAGATGCCACACGTGCCAAGTTTATGCTAACATCCTACATTGTCTGCTAGAGTCTCTCCACTCCACCATGTACTCTTGTCCATTTGTTGTGTGGGGAATCGATGTCATGGGACCATATCCAACAGTGAAAACTCGCCAGTGCAGGTTCATCCTGACCGCTATATCTTTTTTCTCCAAGTAGGCAGAGGCAGTTCCACTCAAAGAGGTCAAGGCCCGTTCTACCATTGACTTCGTGAGCTCCAACATCATCCACCAGTTTGGATTCCTTCATGAAGTCCTCACTGATAATGGCACCAAAATCCTAGCAGCCGAGTTGAAGTAATTGTACGACAAGTACAATATCCGTTTGAATAATACCTCTCGCAATCATGTGCGGGAAAATGGACAGATCGAGGCATTCAAAAAAACCATTTCTGACATTTTGCAGAAATTGGTAGGTCAGAATAAAAATATTTGACCGGACAAGATCCCCAACGAACTCTGGGTGTATCAGACAATGATATGCAATTACACCCAGGTGACTTTATATTCCCTGGTGTATGGGGCTGAGGTCATCCTTCCCATAGAGATCTAGCTGTCATCATTACATAATGTATTCTATGACCAGCAGGCCCTAGATAAGGTGGCCGAAATCCATCTGGCTAAATTGGAAGCACTGGAAGATAACAGGAAATGTGCCCTACACAATCTGGAAAGGCACCATAATAATATAGTTAGAGCCTTCAACAAGAAGGTTCGCCTTCTCTATTTTCTGCAAGGCGACCTGGTGTTGGATCTCCGAGCGCCAATGATCCCTAGCAAGAAACCATCCAAGTTGGAGCCCAAATGGGAAGACCATACATCATTCATAATGTCTATCCCAATGGAGCATTCTCCTTGGTAACCATGGATGGTGAGCATATAACTCCACCCACCAATGCCATGTTCCTCAAGATATATTTTTCCTGAGCCTCGGGGTCCTACATGACCTCAAATTGCACCCTAGTCCCGCACAACCTTAATCTGTATGGTCCTACATGACCTTAAACTAGACAGTCTTGCATGATATTGAACAACAACATCGTCCTGCACAATGTTAAACTACATCATCATCTGTCATGACGTTAAACTACTCATTATCGTCCCACATGACAATAAACTGCAAAATGATCTGAGCTCTATGACCTTAATATAATATCTCCCTCATCTTCACTACAAGAAGTTAATCTGAAAGATGGTTAGGACTTCTTGACCTAGGCACATCCATAGGCCCCATGTCCTTTCCCCGATCCAGGCTCTCTTGGGAGATTGTATAGTGTGGTGTGGGATTATTTCCTCATTCACGTCAGGTTACTCTCCATACTGTACACATCCCCAGGTGAGATGCATTTCATCGTCCTAAATGACATTAAACTGTGCTTCAAGACCTACGTATGGCTTTATTTTAATCCTCATGTGAAACATAGGGACGCTCAGACGCTTTGGTTTGAGCCCATCCCCAAAATCTTTTCTTTGACTATCCCCCCCTGGGTATAGCTTCCTCGGAGGGTCCTCACATGATTTAGAGTAGGCTTCATTTTCCTCACTCATATGAGGATTATAATGGATGCACCATGTTCCCACTACCGTTATTCTATCCTCCCCCGTCTTCACCACACGACATTAGACTACATGGCCTTCAAGAACTACGTATGGCATGATTCTCATCCTCATGAGATACAATAGAACACCTCGAAATTTTGTCTGTTGGCCTAGCCCAAAGGCCAGAATCTTCCCTTCGGGTCCAGACATATGGAAGGGTGCATACTTTTTTCCCAATTCACGTCAAGCTAGCCTCAATCTGATTGCACGTCCCCCTCCCTAGAAATGTTCACCTCTTTCGTAGACGGGTAAAACTATGCTTCACCCACTCCATGACTAGGATTCCATCACCTTTCCCATCCAGATGGTCCCCTGAATGGAATGGATACCAATCCTAAGGCCCATCTTACTATTTCAGGCCAATTCCCTCAGGGGTGCCAAGCAAGAAGCCAATACAAGTCCCACATTTTAAATATGGTCAGCGGTCAATTCTCATTTGTTTCTCCCATACCAGGTCCCCATAGGGACGCTGTGTTTCGAACATGGTCAAAAACTTCCCTGGATCTTTGGGTCTACCCCAAGATGTCCCAAACATCGACTGTAGTGATTCATTCTTCCCCATCCCGAAGCGACGAACTCTTTCCGGGTAGGGCCAACTGTTGGCCCCCTGACCTAGGTTCTCTATGATGGGATTGTGTGGTGGGGTATGTGATTATATCCTCATTCATTTCGGGTTACTCTCCATTCCATAAACATCCCTAGAAGAGACACCTTATCCAACCCTCGTCCTCACTGCATGATGATACACTACAAGCTGGTCAGGCCTTCTTGACCGAGGTCTAGCCTCAAGCCCCTTGGTATTATTTTATTTACACTTAATTACCTGATTTACCTTTTTACCATGTTAATAAAAATTATTAAAGTCACTATTCATAATGCCGAAATATAAGAGAATTATATTAACAAAATTTGGACATAAATATTAAAAATATTCAAGCTATTTATTAAAATTTAAAACATATAGGTTTCAGACTATACTTTAAATTAATCCTGTTTTCGGAATGAAAAATTTGTTTTTAAAAGATAAAATATTGCAAAAGATTGTAATATTTTTACATAAAAACCATAGTAAAATTAATTAAAATGAAAAAAATTATATTAAATAATAAAAGTATATTTTATTTTTACTTTAGAACCATTAAATAATATAATTCTTCCATAAAAATTATTTTGATGAGAAATTTTTTTTCATTTAAATTTTAGTGTATTTTTACTATTCATTAAAACATAAAACTTATAGGAAAAATATAATAAATTCACCCAAAGAAAATTTATATATCCCAATTACAAATAAGAAGATTATTTTTCTAAATATAACATATAAAAGTATTACAAAAATATTTAAAATGGGTGCACCATCAGAAGGTGAAAAAATGCATTTTTTAAAAATATTTCCTTTATTTGAAAAAATTGAATTTGTTATTATACCAACCCTATATGTCATATAATATAAATATCAAAAATTATATTGAATTATTTAAATATTTATATTATTAATAAAATCTTTAAAGAGTGATTTTATTACTTTATAAACATGATTAAACACACTCTTGCATGAAATAAATTCTATCAAAATGATTCAAAATTATGTATAACACAATACATGCATAGTGTTGTGTATACCACAAGATAAGATAGTGATTCATATATCACAAGATTACTTTTGTGTTGAATAAAACATAATAAATATAATAAATTAAAACAAATTTATCTCATACCAAAATTATAGGACATCCTTCTATACTTATCCTCAAAGTTTATCGTAGGATTTTGTTCCCTAATCTATGTTTTCAAAATCTATCTCCCAAAGTTTATACTATAAATACTCATATACTGAATTTAATGACCATGACCCTAGTAGCCCAAAGATGATTCCTTAATTTATTATATTGGAAAAGATACAAGTGTCAAATCCCAAAGGACTGATTAGTTTAGCAATCCTGGAAAACATATTACATACATGAAACATACATTACAACTCAAAAATCTAATGTACAATATAGAGAATATTTTTAACACAATGATTATACAAGTTTAACCTTGTATATTAGTCATAATATACATCTTCACATACTAGGAAAACAAAACATAAGAAAGGGGTGAGATCATATGCCCCGTAAGGGTAAATAATAAAGTGGAAATTATCATAAATAGCCATGAAATTTTAAGGAAACATGTATAAATAAAACAAAATAATTTTTAATATAATTATAAGAATAATATGGAGTGAATAAGTCAAATAATTCCATATAAACATTCACATGTATATTCTACTAATCAGATAATAACATGTATTATTAATAACTAGTTTCATAATGAGGGAATTCATAATTTTGGACATCATAATTATACCATCATGGTCTCATGAAAAAACCATACATAAACAAGTAAAATACCAACTAGGTTTTCTCAGGAGACCTACTGATGCATTGGCGGGATATATCATTCCCCACCCGTCTCTTACTAATACCAATTCATTTCTCATATTAAAATATTGAAACATAATCAACATAAACATTCATATTAAAACTAGTATAAAAAATGTTATTACATTAATCATTAACCATGAATGGTATCAAAACAGAACATCCACAGTCCAAAATATCATAAACCCTTCTATACAATATCTTATATTGTATCATAATAAATTTATATCAATTGAGTATAAAATCTAAAAATGTATATTGACATAAATGAAAATAATTTAATAAAATCATTGAAAATTTCACGGGAGAAAGAATTTTTTTTACTTTGAAATCATTTAGAAGATGAAAAATTTTAAAACGGAACATTTATTTATAAAATAAACTTATATTCAAGTAAGGGAACCTTTATAGCATTATGAATTCATGAAGGAGGAAAATCCTACACGTGCTGCATATGTTAAAAAATCATTACATTCATTGAAAAATCCATAATGTACCACATTTAGAAAATGTCAAAACATTATTTGAAAACAATTTGGTAAAAACTAAAACTTGGGTAACAGATAATAATTTTTTTATAATATTAAAGATATTATTTTTTTATGAAACATGGATGTGGATGATAAATATTCCCCAGCAAATATTTTTGTGTAATGAATCATAGATAGAATTGAGATTGTGAAATAACCATTTCCTCCAACATTCTTAAATTTGTGGGAAAATTGACATCCTTTATAATAGTTAAATCAAATTATTAAATTATATAAGAACTATATCCCTATTTATGATATCACATATTATCCTCTTATATCTTTTTTGTAAATAGTATTTCATTATTATCGTTTTTTAGGGTGTTAACTGCTTTACTTTCGTATGTTTTTTGTCATGTATGTCTTTTTTCGTATAAATACGACATATTTTATTTATATCCATAATGACATTATGTTTATAAAAATTATATTCACTCAACATATAAATATTTATAATCATTTTTTATTGGATAACATAGATAATTTAACTAATATCGTCATAGAGATGGTACACTATTCGTATGCACGAGTGACAGTTTTATTCACTTAATGGTAATGTGGTAAGGAATTGGATTATATATTAATTATTAAGAATAAATATTATTTCATATTTATTATTTATATCCATTATATACATAATTATATGCATCCAATGAAAGTGGTGACGAACAAAATCACACCACGATGTGGAGACGGTAAGTCGTACATACGTATGCATGGTGATATTATTGTTCATGGGATGGATAAAAGGTGTAATATTGTTGTTCCAAAATAATAATAACATCTCATTATATATATGATACACGATTTATAATTTTATAATGGAAAAAATGCGCGAAGGGGAACTAAAAGAATAAATAATTTTGATGGAGTGAGTAATGAAGATTTTCCATCCTTTAGTGGACCTCCTTTGGATATCCTCTTAGGGACATTAGGGATGGTGCTTTGAGAAAACCAGAACCTATAGTATGTGTATATTGAAGTTTAAAGTGGATATGGTTAGGGTCTAGTTGATCTAGAAGTCTCAATGTGGTGTGAGGAAGTGAGGGAGGAGGATCAATTTTAAAAGAGAGGGGAGGGGCACTTTAAAAACTCTCAAAATATTAAATTAATATAAATTAATTTATATTTAAAAATGATACAAAGTGTGTTATATAGATGTTAAAATGGTTATGAGTTGAAATACACTCAACCAATAAGATTTATACATGTATTTATTTTTTGTTAAGCCTTATCATTTTTATTTACCCTTAATTAATCTATTTAATTTTAATTCTTGTAATAATATTCTAAATATTAAATGGATTTAATTATCAAAAAATAATCTATATATAAATTAAATAAAATAAATATTATAATTTAACACTATAATTTTTTTTGAAACACTTTTTTTCAATTAAAATTTAGAATTTTCCAATATTCATTAAAACATGAATCTTATAAAAAATACATAAAATTGAACCAATGTAAGTTTGTATACTAATATTTAAAATATAAAGATAATTTTTTCATATATAATATATAAATGTGGAAAATTTTGGATTTAAAATGGGATCTCTATTAAATTGTTGTAACATTACTATTAGAAAAAATATTGCATTTTAATACGCAACATTGGATTAATTAATATCATATACCTAAAAAATAATTTTCAAAAATGTTAAAAATAATAATTCCATATATATTATATAAATTTCATAATTTTTTTATTACTTATCATACTTTTCGATGTTACGTCGAGGATATAAAAATCATGTTTTAATTTTATTTCACTATTTGTTTAAACATGGTGTTATGTGCAACCTAATCTATCAAAGAGATTAAATTTCAAATAATACATACTTTATAATCATGGGATGTTAGATATACAGTTTTTTATTTATATTAAATGGATTTAAGAGGTTGATAACGCATTGGGTGTGTTATGTTATGTTTGTGTCATGTCCTTACGAGGGGTACATGGTATGTGGCCCCAGAATACATGGCATTTGGGTCTCACAAATTTAATGTGTGTAAATATTGTACTCACGGATCCATTAGTATGATATTTATCATTTAATGTGTACATCACACATTTATATGGGATATTTAATGCATCTTGATTTACTATCCTCTAAATATGGTGAGATGTGCGTTGATTGTTCAACTAAACTATATGATGTGTAATTTACAATTTTCAAGAATCATTATTCTATGAAAATTAACTTTTTATCTCACAACTACAATAATATTAACTTTTATTTTCATGTAAAATGATTAACAATTTAGTTTCCCATGAATCTAATATCACAAAAACTGCTATTTTGATTATCAGTTGACAAAAAACTGATTTCCATTAAAGCACATCACCCTGTCTATTTCGAACCATGAATTCTCCCATCTATGACCAAAAATCTTCTATATGCCTTCCTCATAAATCATATGACACTCAATGATCCTTTATTCTGAATATATAATAATTATCCAACAAAACTAATGAAAAATAACACAAATAAAAGTGTTCTGAAAATACGTGAGTCACTATCCAAACAAAATACCATTTATAAACATACATATATGAATAAATGATTACTTAAAACACAAAATTATGTAATTGAAATTGGATTTATTAGTTTTTTACATTGTTATTCAATAAAAATATAATAAATTTAAGAGGTTTCTAGATAATCTGAAAAATTAAATTATCAATTCATAGTCAAGAAATGAAACACAAATATCTTAGTCTATGTGAAGATGCACACTAGATTAATTCTCAAGTTAAAAGTCATCATTTTTATAAATATTTAAAATGTGTAAAATTGATACATACCCCATGTATTTTGATCAATAATTTTAAATTTTCAATCATACATCACTTTAATCCTTACTTATTTTGAATCTAATTTTATGTCCTTGAATTTCTATAAGCATTCAATGGAAAATAACATTTCATGTGTTCTCCCTATCTATGGTTCTTTGAGGGTGATGTGGGAAATCATATATAATGACCCCAATGAGGATTCAATAATTGGTTCTCTAGGTTACTCATGTTATTAGATAAGTAAACTCAAAAAAAATTTATATAAATTACTTCTAATTATAATATAATGATTGTCCTCCAATAAAAAACCCATTAAAAATATAACTTATGTCAGTGATAGGGTAAAACCCATGTTTCATATTTAATTGAGGTATTATTTTTCCCATATAATACTCTATTATAAAGATAAATAATAACTTTTGAAACATTATGCATATGTGATAAATTATATTTAATATATGTATTATATCAATATTATTTCTCCAAAAATCCTAGAAATGTATTCTAATTCTATGACTGACTCTTAAAATATAATTTAAAATATTGCAAACAATCAAATTATAATATTTAAAACACCACAAGAATCAGTACACATTTTATATAACATGGTAGAGTATGAATCACTACCTAATTGATATAGTGGATAAGACATCATTACATGATTTCTATAAGCTTAGTGACATAATAATCAATACAATATTTATATAAAAATGTAGAGTATACATAAATTTTTGATTTCCATATTTGAGAAAGTATCAATAGTTTATTCCCATAATTATTTTATGATATATAAATCATTAACTAATGTATATTTGGGTGATATAGGACCTTACTCATTAATAAGCAATACATATGTCTTCTAAATGAAAAAAAAATCATTACATCATAATGAACCCATGGATACAAAATGGGTATCAATCCATTTTTAAAAGGAATCACAAATATGTACTTCAAGAATACAATTGACTTCTACCCACAATTTAATTACCTCAAAATACATATTCAAAATAAAATTTACATGGTGATTCTTGAGAATAAATTTCCATTAAATTATATTCTTTATATTTAATGAAAATAATTAAAGAGAAAATCATATATGTTAAATTAATATAAAAAAAGAAATGCCCATTTTAGAAGTTATTGAAAACATCGTAATAAATTATTCATTAAAATAAAATTATGTGGGATAGATAAAAAAACATTAAATACCCTATAAAATCAAAAAATGTGTTTAGAAACAAAATATATAAATGATGTATTTTTAAAAAACATTCCTTAAAAATAAATTATAATATGGTATAATTCATATTAACAAATATCAAAATACATTAAAATATATAATTTACATTTAAAAATAAAACTATTACATGAAAAATTAAAATAATATTTCCTATTATTTTTAAAATAATAATGTTTTAAAATATTTTGAATATCAATTTTAAAACATGAAAAATATGGTTAATAATTATGATTCTTCATATGGTGATATAAATCTACAAAAATGATTCTAGAAAATATTCTCTACATACTTGTAAAAAATGATGTTATGGGTCCCATTAAAAATAAATTTTCAAAAAGAATATTTGAAACATTTTAATGATTATAATATTAAAAATCATCTTCAATAATGTAGAAATTAAAATTTATGATGTTTTTAGAAAAAATATATTTTTTGAGATTGTACATTTTATTTTCTATGGATTTAAATCTATTTAAAAATTATGAAAAATATTTTTTTAAAACAAAATTCATAAAAATAGAAAGAAACAAATCTTTTCTAAAAGATAAGAAGGGAAATTTAGCATTCATATTAGAGAGAAAAATAATTTGGTTTGTAAATATAAAAGAAAAAAATTGTTTTGGAACAGGGAAATAGATAAGGAGGGTAAATATTTATTAAAGATATTGATAATTACTTTTAATAATTATTTAATTTTTGATAAATACATTCATCAATGATAAAGATTTGAATGGAAATATCTATTTCATGTAGATGGGTGGATAAATTTTCTTAAAATTAATTCTTACAGTGGATTAATACAAGATGAAATGAATGATGTTCGGGGAGATGGATTAAAACTCAATAAAATAATGTTTAAATTTTCAACATATGTTACTAATTTAATAAAAGAGATAATGAAATACATTTTAAATAGTGATTTATTATTATTTTATAATCCCTTAAATTTCATGAAAATTATCATAAAATAAATAAAAATAAATTATATATATACAAAAAAATAAAACATGTGGTGATTATACATCATAAATAAATGAAATGAAAATGGGATGAAACCCCCTTGAAACATTGGAATCCTTTAAAACAAATCACTTTAATTAAAGAACATGAAAACTATATTTAAACACAATTAATTACATTAATATGTTAAAAGTAATCCATAAGGTAGTAATAATACCATATCTAAGATATTAGGTTCAGTAATAGGAAATACGTATGAGGAAATAAATTTGACATAATGAACTGAATCCCTTAGTTACATATTCATTCCCTATATGTTCCAAACATCCATAAAATAAAACAATATCTATTTAAACCATTTTTTATAATCATTTACATAAATATATAATTTTTATAATAATTGTTTAACAAATTTTTTATATTTATAAATATTTTTCACTTGTGGTTTATACTTATTGTGGTTTGGTCAGTTTTGCGTGAACATATTCTATATATTTACCCAATTCAAAAGTTGTTTATAAAAACACAATAAAATCCTTATTTAATTAGGTGTATATATTTTATTATTATATACGAATAAATATTATATATTTTTATATTATATCCCAAAATAGACTCAATGTGAGAAAGGTGTTTTGATATCTTCATTTTAGAAGATAAATTTAATATTATGATTTATTACTAATATACATATAAAATATCTAAGTTTGTATTTATATAATATTAATAGTATCATAAATATAATTTATCATCACTAAAAAAATTATTATAACTATCCATAATCTGTGGGGATTTAAAATTAAATTCCTCATTCATGGATATGGGAGTCTGCATGTACACCCAATTAATGATTCCATTTCCAAATGAATGGGATTGAATGAAGGTAAATGATTTTTTATCATTTCAATATCATATTGTGACATATCATACATATTAACACATCAAATCGATATGTGTTTCTATCAATGTCATGTGGTGATGAAAAATGAACCACATATCATTGTGGAGGAAGTGGTACACGTAATTTCAAATTAGATATTCTTTTATATTTTTAGTTGATGAAAAAGACAGACTTATAGTCAATATAATAATAAAATAAAATTTTTTTGCATATAAATAATAACATTTTCATTATATTACGGTGTTTTTAAAATATTTATATGAGTAATATTATTAAAAAAATATTATGGTTCAAAATATACATATATTTAAAACATTGGATTTCTCTCAAAAATCTCTATGGAAATATATCCCTTATGATAAATAATTGATACCATAGACATATGAAAATGAAAAAAGATTATATAAGTATTAAAATTAAATTTCTTTAGAATAATATTATAATGGATAGTTTTATCTTGATGTGGTTGAAGTGATCCCATTTCATAAGTTAAGAGAAGTGTAATTTTAGAAGTACCAATTACATATGAATAATGCTATGATTTAATTAAACCATCAATGTCAATAAAAGATTTTAAAAATTGAATGTGGGGAATGATATGTTATTTAATTACTCTCAAAAAATTACAAGTGTTTTAAATATCATTTGTGCCCTTTACTAATGTATTTTTTCACATTATCATTTTAGGTTTACCTTGGAAGTATGTATTCAACTAAGTAATTTAATTTTTTAAATAATATATGAAAAAATAACATATTAAATTTGGGGGGTCTAAATTGAAATTTATGGTCCTTATTATCTAAATTAAATTCAATATAAATTTGTATATAATTTTGAATTAATGTTGTTAATATATAAAAACCCCTTTTATATAAAAAATTTGTTTTAACCATTAGGTTTTTTTATATTATATAACATTAATTATCAAAAAAATAAGTGATATTATATTTTTAGATATGTTTAACAATAATATTAATTTTGATTATAAAAAATATAAAATTTTAATATATTCATTAAAATTAGAAAGACATTAATAGAAAAATTCATTGAAAATACAATTTTTACCATTATCATAGGCATTATAATTTTTATTAGAAATCTTATATTCGGTCTTACGGAGTTATCAAACTTATTAAAAAACTAAAAACATGGTGAACTATTATATTAAATCAATTTTTAGGATATTATTACTAATATTGATAAAAACTAATTTTTAATTGTTTCTATTAAATTTTCTCTAGCTATCCGGGTTTTTAAAAAAGCAAGATTATTAACACATATGATAACTCAATTACTCTTAAAACACATAAATACATATCTTTCTCACAATTTTTTTCTCTGCCAAATTAAAGTCTCTGGATGTTTGGATTTTTATTAGGGAGTTAATCTCATTATAGTTTTAGAATAACTCATGTAATCATGTTTTATATGTTAAAAAATCCAAAAAAACTCCAACATCCTAAATAGGTTACTGGTGTAGTTCCCAAATCCCATGGATTATTGGTGATTAAAAAATGATAATTAAAAACTCACATTAGTTGTATGGTGGTTGGTTATGATCATCACGCTCTTTTTATTAAATTATTTCCTAATTTGCGACCCTCGTATACATATTAAACATGTTCATGATTCTATCCCAAATATTGGTGATGGACTGAATACCATAATAAAATTTGTGGGTGTTATATCCTTATAAACGTGAGATGGTGTTCTTTTCAAAACTCCTTCAGTATGCATCATAAATTCTAATTATTATTTTCTATTATTTCTTAAAAAAAGTGAGTGATTAGTTTATGATTCTATATGACTACGAACACTGACGTTTACTATTGTCCCATAAGTTGATTGGTGTTTTGGGATTGAAAATCTAGGAGGTGTCCTATGTATTTAGATAGGAAAGGAATAAAAAACCACATAGTTTGTATGTGACTATGATTTTTATTTTAAAGTCATGTGAAACGGGAATATATAATGCTAATCAAAATTTTGTATTAGATTTAAGGCCTTAGGAAGGAATCCAATATATCATTCTTATAACATCATTTAATGTCCATTTAGAACAGTTATGCCCAACTTCTGATGGAAGAGGATGTGTAATTAAGGTATGTGAATATTATTTCCCCAAATTTTAGGAAATATTCGGACTTATACAAAAATAGATTCCCTTGTTTGGAGGCATTCGTATCAAACTGTTGGTAAGATCATAACAGTTCTCTAAGACCATGTGTGTCATAAATGATGGGAGGAAAATATATATTAATAGATCAATCACATCACCGATGATATAATATTAATGTTATATGGGGATTACACACTAAAGATGCCCTAATTTTTTATTGGGGTAAACACATTGATGTCTCCATAATATTTGATAGGGGAATACACATTGAGGAACCCCTAATATTTCAGCAGGTAATACACACTAATGTCACTGTGATATTTGAGAAGGGAATTCACACTGATGTTTCCCAGATAATTGAGTGGGGATTACACAATAGGTTTCTGTTGTTTGGGTTGTTTTATTATTCTAATGGTATAATCATTAAATGTTCTTAAGATCATGTGAGTAATAATCATTATAAGAAACAATATATATTAATGTACAATACAAAAGTCATCAAGCTATGTGATATTCATGTTGAAGCATCCCGGATGGGTGATTATTAGAAAATAATGTTAAGGGTAAAAACTCATAAGGTAAGGTGTCATATTAATTTTTGATATGGAGATCAGGCCATAAGAAGAAATCATACATATTCTATTTATAACTGGAATAAAATTTCTCATAGTTCACTTAGGTTCCTAATTTTATGATGGAATATAAAAAGAGATAGAACCATACAAGGTGTTTCCAAGGAGCTATATTAAATTGTATTTCAATGGATGTAAATTATGGTGAATGATAATGTTATATATAAAACCTATATACTCTAATGGATCATGAGTGTGGAAAATGAGTGGTTTGTTGGGTATTATTGGGTTTTATGAGGACCCATTTTGAAGAAATGAAATGAATTTGGTTTCATGAGTGCATATCATTTTTTCATTATATACTCCTTACACATAAAGTGGGTTCTTAGAAAAAATAACATGGTTGGGGTTCCCATGGTTCAAGGGTTGATGTAATAGTTGTCCTTCCTAATAAGTTCAACATATACGAGGGTTTGTTCATAAAAAGCTGACATGTCAATGTGTATTTTACATGATCAATGAACAGATCGTATAGACCATGAGATCAAAAATAATTATCCCAGGGTGTCTACCTATCATGGATTATATTTATGAGGGTCATTTTTGTGACTAAGAAAATGTTCATGATAACTGTTCGACCCCTTCTCAGGATACATCAATGATTTTTGAATTCCTTTTCATGATAATGGATGATATGTCTATGGGTGTCACATGATCATGGATGAAATTTCCAAGTGTTTCATGTGATCATTTTTAAAGGTTATAGGGGTATCCTATGATTAAGATTACATGTATATAGACCATCTTGTGATTGATCTGACATTGCTTGGGGGGTCACATGATCAATAAAAAAATCATGTGAATTTGGTGACCCCATCATATGAAGTGTAGAATAAAATTTATCCCATAGTGGCCATGCCATTTATAGCTTTTGTCACAATAATAATATGATGTTTTTTTATTGAGGCATCATCTACTTAGGCTGACATTTCCAACAGCCAATGTATGATTAATCATCTAATAACACCAACCATTTTTGTACCTTGTTTTATTTTATTTCTTGTCAATTTTTTATCATAATTTTCTATTAATATGGATATTGTGATAGTGTGGTCTCTTCACTATAGAACGTATCCTCCAACCTCTCAGTGCGTTTCTTATATGATGTGGTAGGGGTTTAAAGGCACCGAAACCTTATATTTATGCCACATTACATAGTGATCAATATGAATATTTATTCTTGTAACGTTCAAATGGGGGTTCTATATAAGTTACAAACATCTTATGTACTTTGCGTGATATAATCATAAGTCATGAATGATTTCCTCTATTTATTGTATGATAAATAATGATTGTGTGAGAGGTCCTTAAATAATATCATCTTCTATCATGTATCCCTTTCTCATTACCTAAATTTCATTGGATTTATTATGAGATTTCAAGGTGGGTCATTACCTAATTTATTAGACATACACTAAAAAATTACCTTTTGTGAACAATTAGACATGCTTGGGGTATTTCACATGATCAAAGAGGAAATTATGATGGATATAATAATATTAATATTACATTTATTATGGAATTTACAAGATCAAGAAGACATGTATGCGACCATTCACGTGATCATACCAGTGTTTTTGATGGCCTTTGCAATATTAGTGAACTAATCACATGAAGAACATAAACCCTTCATTAAGAAATTTGTAAGATTATAATTTTATATATATCCATTTATTTTCATATTTATTACATGATCCATTTGTAAATTATCATAAGTTAGTACACTAGTTACTCACATGGTCAATAAAAAAAAATAAGGGATTTATCATGATTGGGCAGATACGGCCAAGGTCCTTTTACTAATAGTCAAAATGATCTTTCCATGTGTGTAAGACCATCGTGTAAAAAATAGTGTAACATAAATCATGTAAATATCCCATTATTTTCATCTATCTATTACATGATCCAATTAGTGATTATCAATTTTTCACCCACTAGGGTGTCACATGATCAATGTTGAAAATTACAATTGTATTCTCATGACTGAGATGACATGTATGGGGTCGTTCTCATGAACAATGAATTGATCATGTAATCCTTATAATCCCTATGCAGTACCCAATTGATATGGTGATAATTAGATGGATTTAAAGTGGTTTCCCTGTGATCTATAATGGATCATGATTTTATTTGGAAAACCTTGTCACTGATAGATTTTATTTGGTTCTCTGTAGGGCATCACGTGATGTGGTCGTGACTCTGTGAGGATGTCATGTGGATATGTGACCTCAGTGTGTTAACATTTATGTAGTATCAGTTTATTATTATCCATCTATTGGAAAAATAAATAATTTTTTTGGTATTTATTCTTATCTATATTTTCAATACTAACTTATTGCGATCAATAAACTACCTACCCAATTTTATGAAATGTCTGGATGAATGAACAAGGCCTCTGTTCTAAGGAAGAAAATTTCATCCTTCACCACATGGTCTTCCTCCAGTCAGTTTCTCGAGAATCACTTGGTATTAGATGATACTATAATGGAATGACCCCAGAATCCTAGAGCTAATTCTTTCTACCATTGAATTTTTATATGATACATGTAAATTAATTATAAAGGGATGATCTGTTTATTAGACTTAGTAATCTTTATATATACATGATTCTTTCCTATCATATGATCACAAAAAATTAAGAAATAATTTTTTATTTGAAAATAATTATATTATAGCATCTATTTTATCCCTAAATATCATTCATAATACAATTTTACAATTATGGAAATGGAAACAAAATAAGAGGATCTCACATGCTCAATAAGGTTTCAATACAGTTGAAGCGATAATAAATCAATGAGAATAATCATTATGCCATTTTAAATAAACAGACATGCATTTTATTTAATCAATAAACTAAGATGGAATTTTATAAATAATATGAAAATGTAAATAACTAAAAAACATTCCATTTATCAATAAATTTGGAAATGAATTCATCCATATTTTTTCATAATGAAAATATAGTAGAAAATATTAACTGAATTATTAATTGAGGAAATTCATAAATATTATATTCCATATATCTTAAGTACATGAAACCATTACAATCAATACATTTCACAAGATGGTTTTGAAAAACTCAAAAAAAATATTTAGCTAAGGCTATTTAAACAATTCATCCCATGACACTACTGATGCACATAGGGGAATGCATTAACCAGTCTACAACCCATGTCATGAAAGTTTGAATAATTCCTCATATAACAAATAATTGATTTAATTTATGAATAATGTGCCTTATCAAATATCTATATTGAGTAAAGGATATGAATATATCAATATTTCCATAGATAATGAAATAACATTCAAAGTACACACCTGATATAATAATGGTGTATAGTTAATCATAAAATCATATCCCTGATAAATGAAAAGTATAATTAGGAGAAATTAAATGTTCAATGCTCACAGAAGAGTAAACAAATCAAGGGAATGATAATGAATAAAAAAATTATTCATGAAAGTGAATGTAAATATGATCCTTGGTCAAGATAATAAAAGTATATCAAGAGAAATAATAAGGATTGTATATGTATGATGTATATCCATTTGGATAAGAATAATTGTTGTTTTTGCTGATGAAATGAAAAGATAAGTCAAGAAATATTTTTTGAAAATATCATATTCCTTTTGAAAATCACTTATTAAAACAAACATCAATTTTAAAATCATTTTCATTTAAAAATCATATTTTAAAAAACTTTCATTAAAAAGAACCTTTTATACTTTATAATGATGAATCAATGAAATGATCGAGGGTAGTTATGTACTTTCCAAACTAGGTAAAAAGATCAATCATTTTTCATTGTAAAATGGGCAAAAAATTAATTTTTCTTTAAAATAAAAATAATATTTTATTCAGTACAATTTTTTAAAGTAAATATGGGAAAATTATTTAATAAAAAAATTTAAAGAATAAAAACATTTTGAATTTTTTTTAAGAAATCACAGTTTTAGAAGAAAACAGGTTTCCAAACAGAGAGAAAAATGAATATGAGTTATCAAAAAACATTTTATATAACAAAGCTTGGTAAAATAGTATTATTTACTGAAAATAATAATGAATAAACATAAAATATAATAAAAAATGTATTTATTGATACTATTAACCAATTTCATTCAATTAAAATTCATGTATGAAAAATCAAGGAAAATGATATTTTGAGTTAAACAGTTACAAAGATCAAAACACTGATGTGAGAATAAACCAATAATTTGATTATGTCTGTCAACTATAAAAAAATTAAAAATTTAAAATACAAAAATATATAGTAAAAATACATTAAAGACATAATAATAGAATATAATTGATAATAAGGAAGTCATATAACCTAAAAAAGGAATTGGGTTATGAAACACTTTACAACATGGAAACATTTAATTCATATCCCCGTTAATGAAAAAATTAAAATTAAAAAATAAAATACCATGAATAAAAAATTATTTATTATATTAAATTTCAAGGGGTAGTTTATAAAGCATATAAATGAAATTAGGAGCATACCATTTAAATTTTCCTCAATGAAATTAAATTGAGACGAAAAACCATACCTTACACTTCATTTTGGTTGATCATGATTTAAATTATGTTATAATGGTTTGAGATAAGTTATTAAATTATTATATAACTATACCGATATTTATGCTATCATATTTTATCTGATTATAATGCATTATTAATCATTTTCTAGTAATATTTTATTATTTTCATCATTTCTAGTGTTAATGCCCTTATTTATTTAGTATGTTTTGACTTGTTATTTTTTTCCATTTACATTGATCATTGTTTAATCTTATATATAATGTTATCTATGATGTAATTATCATATATATTATGTCTTTATTCATTTATATTAATACGTGAAATTTGGTGATAATAAACTTAATACACCGTTCATGGAGGTGGTAGGTCGTATTTAAGTATGAACACCATTTCTATTTTCTTATCATGCTGAGAGAATGAAATGTTAATAATATATATTTATATTATAATTAAAATATAATTTTATTTCATACATGATATATATTTTTAGTAAATCCATTCATAATACATTTCATTTAAATTGTGAACGAATCACATCACATCATGATGCAGCAGTTTGTTGAACAAACAATTGATGCTATCATATTCCAAAAAATGAAAAAAAAAGTAATGTGTGATACAATAATTACATAAGAATATTAACATCATCAATATAGGATATATCATATATTAACTATAAATGAATTTATATTCACCAACATGAATGGTTGAAGTGGAAAAATGGAAGACCTCGGTTTGTGAGGCGGTAGTCCACCTTATACAAGAATGGTGATTTTGTAACCCATATGATGGGAGTGTGTGATGTTTTAGTTCAAAACCAAAACAAGAAAACAAAAATTTATATGGATTATATTTATGTTATTATACAATAATTTTATAATTTTAATTTAACGAGGTGGAGAAAGAAATAATATAAAACCGCTATTAGAGGAACATTACCTCTTCTTCAGATATCCTCATTATGTTTTCACTAAAATTTTATTAAGTTAGATTTATAAAAAAAAATACGGACTCTATGAAGTGGGTAGGGATTTTCTGGAGGTATTTGGGTAATAATGGAAGATTTAATTTGGTCTAATGATGGGTTTTATACATTTTCTGTGTAATCTTAAGAACTTATTTGAAAAAAATATACATTAAGTAAACCCATTTTATCCTTAATCGGTGTAATTAAATTTACTTTTTTCACTAATAATTTAGGTAAAAAATAATGTTTACTATATTATAGTTTATAAATTGTGATGAATTAAAATATGGGATATATTTTTTCTAATTAAATTCAATGAAGTGGGAAAAATAATTTAAAACCAATACCTTAGACATAACAATAATGCAGGTTTTGAAAGTTACAATGTCTAAAAGATTACAATATTTTTATTTCAAATTAAATATAAAAATTATAAAAATTACTAAAATTAGATTATTATATGTATAATTTTTCTAATTTTACATAAAAAATTGAAATACAATTATACTTTGTAAATTATTTATATGAAAAGAATGTTTCAATTAAAATTAAATACTTTTCAATAATCATACAAACATGGATCTTCTATTGGTTTCTTTCAAAAGGATTCTTTGAGAGGATTTCTACCAAAAGGGAGGCTTCATGGTAGATGGTAGGATTGTTGTAATGTGTATTTTGAAATTATTGAACGAACTTAAGAGTTGTTAGGGGATTGAGGAATGCTTAGATGTGGTGGCCTTTTATAGGGAAGGAAAAGGACTCAGTTGGAATTCTTCAAAACAAGTTAGGTGTGCACATGTTATTACCTAACAAAAGTCATAAAAAACAAATGAAACAAAATAATTGATGGTTTATGACCAAAATATGGACATTAAATGTGTTTTGGACATGTTTCTAGTCCCTTTTGGGTCTTATATATAAGGTTTAGTATTTTATTAACTTAATTTTACTCTTAACTAATGTAATTATTTTTAATCACATTCATTAATAATTTTTTATAAAAAATAATGATGAACTTATTAGAAATTAGAAATTATTATGATTCTAAATATTGAATCTATTTCTAAAAATTCTAGTCATATAATAGGTAGAAATTAATTTAAAATTAATTACATTGACGGGACAACACTACGGGTTTTTAAATTAAAAACATCCAAAAGGTTGATAAGTTTTTATATCTAATTTCAATGTGAAATTTTTCCTAATGAGATATATTGGATTAATTGGTGAAAATATTATCTCACTAAAATTTAAAATTATTTAAAAATATAATTTATCATTATAAAAAAATTAGATGATAAAAAATAGTGAGTTAATATCCAGTATTTTTAACAATTTATTAAATGATGAAACCTTAAATTGAATACCAAAAAATTATTAACCGGATTTTTATGTTTCTCTTCCAAATATAATGTTTATTTCGAAATATAAAATCAATAAATGTTAAAAAATTGTATTTAAAATGGGTTCTCCATTAAATGGAGGTAAACTACCTTTATAAAAAAAAGGTATTTATGCATAAAATTTGATTTGTTATTATCTTATGTCAATATAATATATTGGATTAATGTAAAAAAATGAATAAATATATAAAATTTTAATTACATTAATATTAGTTACCAATTTTAATCAATTTAATTAAATAGGTTAAAATGTCATTGGGACTATAATAATATTTTCTTTTATATTTAATCATTTTTCATATTCATCAATTTGTTACCTTTGAACTCATCTTATATTTGTGTACACCACATATTTGAGTAATTTAGTTAATATTATTCATATCAATCAACTTAAAATCTAGGTTATATATCATTATAAAAATATTTTAAATAATATAATATAGTTAGGTAACACTCTGTCTTGCGTGTTACGCTGGCCATAGAGGAAAGTCATTCTTGCCTATAATGTATGCTGAAATTGTTGTTTTGTGTCATGTACACCAAGTTGGGGATGAGTGTAACATAAGCGAAGCTGGTATTGCTTGGAGTGAAATCCAAGTTGTTATTTCATGTGAAAGGATGGTTTGAATTAGTGTTTTAATATATATATATATACACACACACACACACACAAACACATATATATATATATATGAACTACTTCTAGTGTCATGTGATATGAGAATTATCGATAGATTAAATTAATTTAAAAAAATATTTCAAAAATTCTCAATGTGTTACATTCTACTACCCTTAATGTGAATTTTCCATCAAAATTTATCTGGGTTTGCAATCGTTTTAATAATTTAACATTTCATTCATAAAAATCAACATTGTGAAAACATAATACTCAAACATCCCTTAAAAAGGGAATGTTGGAAGTATAAGGGTTGGAGAAAGTAATATATAAATGGGTTTCCATATGGGAGAACATAGGTTGGGAGTGAATATTTGACATGGGGGAAAGGAGTAAATATTTATAGTGAGTGATTGAGGTCATCAATCACAAACAAGTGAATTATTAAACAAAAGTTGAGGGCCACAAAGTCATTAATCTGTGACGATTCTAGAAGCCATTGGTTCAACAGAATTTAAGGTATTAAGAGAAAAAAATACTTATCATTGTACTATCATTGATTTTATATATTTAATGGCCAAGAATATAATGAATTATTCTTACTTGGTGTTATCCCCATTCTCATACACAATCCAAACCTTTGGTTATTCCTTTATTGATTTCCACTTCATCTGTTACCCTATGTAATGAATGGGAATTCATTTTTTAATTCCTAAAGTACTAACATAAAATGATATCCATGATATTCCATCCCATCTATAATCAGTCATCATAAAAACAATATTTTTATAACAATTTATCAAATATTCATTAATCCTCATGCGGAAACATAATACTTTATTCTCACAAACTTCATCCAATGTTTAATTTAATATTTCCATAAATCGTTATCCTTATAACTCTACTGAAATATTAAAATCCAAACCATTAGTGACATATAAAAAATAATTTTAAAATTTATCCCCATATATGATAAGGTAGCTATTGGTTTTCAAATTCTACATATTTGAATACACTTATCAAATTTTCCCATTAAATATGGTCATAACCTTAATTACCATAAATCATTTTGGAAAACATTCATGCATCCTTATTCGAAAGGTTACTATATATATTCATTAAATCAATGATTTCTTAAACTTTATACATGATTAAATAGACAACTCTATCAATAATTATTTATAGGATAATCAGATCTATCTAATTTACATTATCCAAATCAATCATCTATTTATCCAAGTGAAACATATTTTTCACAACATCATGATCACATTAAGGGTTACCTTACCTTAATCAAAATATGACTATTCTATGTCTTCATCACCATTAAAAATATCAATTTCAATCCTTATAAATAACATGTAAGGAAAATTCTTATATATTTCATGATTCATATTATATAATCTTTGAATTCCAAAACATAAATACTTCATTAATAAAATCTTTATTCATAAACCATTATTCAGAATTCATTATCTTTTTACATAAAATAACTTTCATAGAATATGAAATATGAATCATGTATTAAGTTTCCTCATCCTCAATATAATAATGATTGTTATGATTAATGTAAGAAATACTAGATCAACTTCACATACCTTTCACATGATATTTGTGATCTCATTATCTTCAGAAGTATAATCAATACGCATACCAACTTCCTTGTTCTCTTTATGATACGTTAACCTAGGAAATTTATACCCATAAAATTCATATTTGATTCATTAATTGGTAACCATATTCCTTATAATTCAATCAATTGACTAAAACCTAAAAGCGCAGTGTGAGAAAAAAATATCATAGAAGAAAACAACATAATCAAGAAACAATTCTTATATGATGTATAATGAATTACACAATCCTTAATCTATGACACATTATTTTTATCCAATTTTATTCAAATCCAACTTATAATTAATTAATTCGTGATGGTTTATGATGAGTTTGTCATTTCCCATAGCATATCTCCCTGGAGTGTCAAACTAGGTATACGACATGGGAAGTTGTCGTATTCCATATTACCCAGAGTCAAGCCCAAAACATCATTTTAGAGTTTTTAACCCTAGTTACATCTTTTATATATCCAAATAAACTTGTAGTATTTAGACAAGGATTTATTTCTGAAAAACCACTCACATTATCCTTTACCAAAACTCATGTACATTTTCCTAAACATTGACTCATCCTTATACTCATCCTTAGAGACTTCCCTAGACATATCATTATAAATATAATAAGGGGTATCAGTAAATTTTTCTCATCTTAGTTTTCAATGGTTGACTAAGAAATTAAATTGATACAAACTATAGCAACCAAGACTTAATATACATGTATATTACATCATTTTAGAAGAATATATATTATATTGAAAAAATTCATGCTCGAGGACCATAATAGTTTTGTGTATTTGGAAACATGGAGACAAAATATTATATCCTAGTGAATGATCATCAACATCTCCAATAAAGATATGCACATTTATTACTTGATCCTAAAACCATTCTTCATAACATGGGGAAATAAAAAAGTAAGAAAAGGGTGAGTTCAAATGCTCAGTAAAGGTAAATAATGGAAACGAAGAAGCATAATATAAATAAAAGGGTATGGAACTTGAGCATAAAATTTGAAGATCATGCCCTTTATATTTGAAAACATAATAAAGAATGAAATTTCATATAACATTAATCATAAGTAAATAAAGAACATAGGAAAAGGATGCATAACATAAAAAAACAGGAATTTGTGGAATGTACATTGGTTTATGATGTTCTAAGCATGTAAGCATAGAAACATGTTCACTCATTAAGATAAGGACATAATGTTGGCCCTAGAATCAACTTGTGGACTTGAAACTAGGTCTATACATAACATTGTGATCATTTAATCATGTTCATGAATAACCATATAGACATGAAACTAAGTCCATGCATAAAATTTTGAATATATAATTTGGTTAACACATTCCCTAATGAATATGAAACCAGTTCCATGCATAAAATTATGAACATGAAATCAGTTTCAAACATGAAATTATGAGCTTGTAATTAGGAACACTCATAAAATTATGGTCATGAAACCAAGTCCATTCAATACATTGTGAACATGTAATAAGGTTCACTTATAAAATTGGGAACATGTAATCAGGTTCATGCATAAACATATGGACATGAAATCAGTTCCATACACAACATTGTGAACATGTAATCATGTTTATGAAAAACATGTATTTTCATGAGTCATCTATCATTAACCAATGCATTTAATAGAGTTATAGATCTCACCCATCTCATAAAATCATTCATACAAGTTCCACAAGAAAATAAAACATTCAACATAACATTACCCATAAAAATAGTATGGTTTCAAAAATCATAACCCATGAAATGAACTAGGTATCATTAACATTCCATAAAATCAGATGATATGGAAAATAGATAGGTTTCATAACCATTTCATCAAATAAAGATCCATGAAAAGAAGTGGGTTTCATAAACATGTAACTTGTGAATGGGAAGTAGTCTTCATAAATTTAATAACATTATGAATAACCCATTCGTAAAAATAATGTGAATGTAACCTTTAGATCATTTCATAGAAAGGAATAAGTAACATCAACATATTTCATCTTATATGGAAAATATTTTTGAATCATTTCATGAGGAATATATATTTTTTTCTTGTAATTTTTTTAATACATATAACCTTTTAAAAATAATTTTCATAGAAAATATATTGAAAACAGATAAAGAAAACATGAAATCATTTTGAAATCATTTTTCGATTAAAATTATTAATAAAATAATTCTTAATGATCAACCTTTTAAAAATGAAAAGGAATATTCAATGGAATGACGGTGGGTGAATCATTACATTTCATACATGGTAATAAATCTTATTCCTTTTACATGGTAAAAAAATTGAAAAATGACCATTTTAGAAAGAGAAAATAATATTACATTGAATATATTGGTAAAATAAAATAATGGGTAAAAAATTATTTTAATGATTATAGGTGGATGGAACTATATTCTTGGGAACCCTTTTTATAAAATATATATTTTTGATCTAAGAGAGGGTAAAGTTGCACTTCCTTAAAAATACATTCTTAATTATCTTATGTAACAAAGAGTATAGATATTGTACCAATACATGATTAATTCATGAATAACAAAATTAGAAGAAAATTAATGAATGTTTTTGAGATATGGATTATAATATTTCATGAAAATAAAAATAAACATAAAAAAATCAAAAATAGAAATGAGATTGTCTCAATAAACTTTTATAACCAGGTAATTTGGGATTATACTCTCCATGATTGTAAATAAAATAACATGAATAATAAAATATAATTAAATGTATATTCATTTTATAACATGTAAAATGGAAATATATACACCTTGAAAAATATTATAGGATTATCAGAAAACATGTGTCTCAAAGAAAAAAAATTGAGATAAAACTGTTTTACCGATTTGGTAACTTTTGGAACATAAACCCCATGAAAGAACGGTCATAAAATGAAAATGTGAATTACCATAAATATAACTATAATATAAATATAATTAAATAATTTTTAGTACATAGACCAAATAAAAGTAAACAATAACGAACATATCAGGTATCTCATAGAAATTAAAAGTGAGATGAAATCCTCATACCTTGTGTCTTGACTCATGTCGTATTCATTCAAACCAACTGTATAATAAATATAAATTTATTATATATATTTAAAAATAACTATATTATTATATTTGAAACTATATATTTTTTTATTATGTCATTATATTTCCAACTTGTTTATCATCCTATTTTATGGTTTCACTTTGGGTAATATTTTCTTTATTCAACGCATATGTCTTAATTTGTTAAATCATTGGTTATTATACTTATATCATGATTAAATAATATAAATAATGATATAAATATTATATATATCTATTATATATCTATAATAATAATATATAGAATAAATATGTATGAAATGGAATACACAGTTCATGGACACGGTATGTTGTATATACGCATTAAGGTTATTTCCTTTATAATTGTTGTATTAGAAGAAAAAAAGAAAATGAAATAAAAGTTTATATGCATATAATATCATTAAATTATAACTATAATGTTATATATACCATATATAATCATTAAATTCATACTTAATATATTTCAGGTGGTCGGTGAATTAATCACACTACATTGAGGGGGCGGTAGTGCACACTTCCTTAAACAAGATTATCCTATTAACACCAAATGAAAAGAAATGATATGTGAAATTTAAAAGTAATAAATAATAATAATGATATAATAAATATTTTATACATATATAAACATATTTTCAATCATAATGGAAACCATGATTGGTGGTAAAGAAGAAATGAACAATCATCGTTTTTTGAGGTAGTAGTTTGTTGTACACATAAACATTACATTCGATATTCATTAGATAGAGTTGTGTGTTATTGTAGGTAGAAAACTAAGAATAAAAAAATCCAAGTATATGGAGGATACATTTTTTTCCACACAATAATGTAATAACGAGAGTTTAGGTGGGAATAAAAAAAATAAAAGAAATGTGATTGAGAGAACACATTTTCTCTAAATCAGGTAACTTCTTTTGGTTTGAAACAAAGGGCTCCCTTGATAGAATTTCTACCCAAATAGAGGATTCCTGGTCAAAGGGAGGGTTATTGGGAATATTATTATCCAGTTATTTTCTAAACATAAGATATTTTATAGGTGTGAAGAATGGGTAGAGGTGGTGGCCTTTTATAGTGAAGGAAAATGACACACATCGAATTTTTGGAAACAAGTATGGTGTGCACATTTTCTTACCTAACAAAGCCATAGAAAACAAACCAAAAATAATTATTTATGGTTTATGGCCTAAATATGCATTTAAAATGGGGTTTTTTATGTTTTAAAGTCATTTTGGGTCTTATATTTAACGTTTAGTATTTTATTAACGTAATTTTTCTATTAACCGATGTAATTAATTTTATTGAATTTCTGTAATATTTTTGGTAAAAAAAATGTTGTACTTATTAGAAATTATAAATTATTATTATTCATAATATCGAATACATTTTTCCAAACATAATCATATATGTGTAAGAAATTAATTTAAAAATAATCCCACTGATGGGATGATGCTGTTGGTTTTAAAAGTAAAAGCATATAGAAGTTTGAAATGTTATTATATCCAATATCAATGTGAAATTAGATAAAATGAACTAAATTGGATTAATTGTTAAAAATATTATCTATATAAACTATTAAATCAATTAAAAATATAATTTAACCATATAAATAATTAAATTTAAAATTATTTCTGAATTAAAAAGTAATATTTTTAACTAACCATTAAAAGATGAATCCTTACATAAAAATACGAAATATTTTTCCTAACCTTTTTTTTGTGTCTATTAAAAGAATAATTCTCATTTTGAGATATTAGATCTATAAAAGTTATAAAAATATGTATTTAAAATGGGATCTCCATTAAAAAAACGTAAAACTATCATTATAAAAAAATATGTTTTTATGCATAAAATTAGGTTTGTTCTTATCTTTTGTCGATCGAATCTATTTGATGAATATAAAAAATAACTCATATAATATATAACATATGTAATAAATTAACATTACTTACTAATTATAGTTAATTTAATTTACTAGGTTAAAATATTTTGTGACCATAATAAGATTTCCATTTATATTCTATCAGTTTTCATATTAATAAATTAGAAACCTAGGAATCCATCATATATTTTAATACACCATATATTTTTATAATTTAGTTAATACTATTCATAACTATCAACTTAATGGCGAGGTTATATCTCACTATAATAATATTTTTAATAATATATGATATTTAGGTAACACTTGTTCTTTCATGTTACACAAGATATTGAGGAAGGTAAATCTTGCATGTAATGTAGACTAACATTGTTGTTCCATGTCATAAATGCCAATTTGGGGTTGTGTGTAACATACACCATGTTGGTATTATATGTAGTGAAATACAAGTCATTATTTCATGTGAAATGATGGTTTGCCTAATATTTTTAATATATATATATATATGAACTAATTATAGTGTAATATGAAATGAAAAATATCAAATGATTAAATTAATTCGAAATAAAATATTTCACAAAATCTCAAGGTGTTACAATTCTTGTATTAACTTCATTATATTCATATGCATGTTTTAATGAATATGTTCTTATTGAAATTCATAGATTATAGACATATCATTTCCAGAATGATATTAATATAATATATATCATATTTTATCTTTTAATATATTTATATAATCATTCTTTAATGGGCATTATTTTGAATGAAACACATCGTATCATGGAGAGAGTATGTCATACATACACACGAGGAACGATATCATTTATATAATTGTGGAATAGTATGGAAGTGGATGGAATATATTTTGTTTTATAATCCATATCATATTATAATAATGATATGTAGTTATTATTTCCATCATTATACCCATCCAAGTAATGTGGTAGTGAAAAAAAAGATTACACTGTGGAATATATATGGTAAATTTTACGTATGGATGTTTCGTGATTTCCTTATTCATAAAAAGGATATAATGTAGAATATGGATGTTACATAATTATAATAAAATATATGTATATAAGTGATAATTTATTTATTACAATATAATGTAAACAACTCATGAATAATAAGTATAAGAATAATTAAGTTGGAATGAATCGGTAGAGGAGATTACCTCTTCATCGACATGCCCTCTTTATACCTCCTCTTACTATTACTATAGATGAACTTTTTACAATACTAGAGTATCCATAACATAATTATTAATGTGGAGATGTTAAATATTTAGGGTATGGATGATATTTATGTCTCAATGTGATGTTAATAGGTGAGGGAGGAGGTGCCCTTTTATAATTGAGGTGAGGGGCACTTTTGGAAACTCAAAAAATAATAATTTATAAACTCAAACCATATCCAAAAAACTCAAAAATGTCCTTATTTATAATATTATATTAGATAAGGTTTTAATCTCATCATCCAATAATTTTTATACATGTTTTGATTTCATTTTAATTATTTTCATTTCATTTTACCCTTAATTATTATCTCCTGATTTTAGTTAAGGTAAGAAATTGTTTAATATTAAAATAGTGTATTTTTTTACTTATTTGATGTAAATTAGACCACAAATTGACAATTTATAACATTTCAGAGTAATCCATAATTATTTTATATATCTTAAAATATATTATGATTTTTATATAATTCATTAAAACATTTTTTGACAAAATATAAATGCTGTCATTTTAACACTATTCATTTAAAGGATTATTAAAAATAACAAGATAATACGTTAAAAAATAATTTATTATATCGATAATGGGTGACGGTAATCTATAGAAATTATTGGATATATTAGTTTTCCCAAATTATATTTATTTTAGTATTTTTATTAACATTAATTTTATAATTCCATTAATAAAATAATTTCTACATCTTTTTTTGAATTTATTTAATATACATATTTATACGCTAAAAATGAAAAATAAAATACTATGAAGAACAGAAATATACTAGTTTCTTGGATAATATTTTTAGTTAAGTATTTTTTCTGATAAATTCATCATTAAAAATTATATACTTATTTAAACATGAATATGAAAAGTTTGACATCACTTTAAATCAAATAATATATGTGTCATAATCTATTCTATAAGGATCACAATGATCAATGACTCTACCATTGGATGACTATGGTCAATATATACCCAACCAATAATATTTGGTCAAGTGTTTTTGTCTTTTAGTGGACGATATAATTTTTATAATAATTAGTTTATTTATTTTTCATCAATTAAATAATTTATTCATCATCAATATATAAACCATTAAGGTAATTATTTATTTCATAAAAATTAATAATAAATTATCATGATAATGAAAAAAAATTATCTCAAATGAATATTTATTATATAATTTCACTTTTTGAACACATGTTTTTAATATTGATAATATTATCAAAATTAGAGTAAGATATATTAAGATTTTCTTTAAATAAAATACATTAAATGTTGTAATATCATCCAATTTGCTTCTAATGGGTAACATTTAATAAAAATCATGGTTTATGTCCAAAATAACTCATCTAATCATATTAGGACATGTCCTAATGTAATTTTATATTATCTTATTTACACTTAATTGCCTAATTTACCTTTTTACCATGTTAATAAAAATTATTGAAGTCACTATTCATAATGCCCAAATATAAGAGAATTATATTATCAATATTTGGACATAAATATTAAAAATACTCAAGCCATTTATAAAAATTTAAAACATATAGGTTTCGGAATATATTTTAATTTATTCCTATTGTCGAAATGAAAAATTGGTTTTTAAAATATAAAATATTGAAAAAGATTGTAATATTTTTAAATAAAAACCCATAGTAAAATAAATAAAATGAAACAAATTATATTATATAATAAAATTATATTTTATTTTTTACTTTAGAACAATTAAATAAATATAATTTTTCCATAAAAATTATTTTGATGAGAAATGTTTTTTCATTTAAATTTTAGTGTATTTTTACTATTCATTAAAACAGAAAACTTATATGAAAAATATAAAAAATTCATCCAAAGTAAATTTTTATATCCCAAATACAAATAAAAATATTATTTTTCTAAATATTACATATAAATGTTTTAAAAAAATATTTAAAATGGGTGCACCATTAAAAGGTGAAAAACTACATTTTTTAATAATATTTCCTTTATCTAAAAAATTGAATTTGTTTTTATTCCAAGCCTATAAGTCATATAATATAAATTTTAAAAATTATATTGAATTATTTAAATATATATATTATTAATAAAATCTTTAATGAATGATTTCATTACATTATAAACTTTATTAAACACACTCTTGCATGAAATAAATTCTATCAAAATGACTCAAAATTATATATAACACAATACAATCATAGTGTTGTGTATACCACAAGATAAGATTGTGATGCATATAGAACAAGATTACCTTGGTGTAGTATAAAACATAAGAAATATAAGAAATTAAAAAAAATCTATCTCATAAAAATATTGGGGTGTTACAATGTACACTGGGAGTGTCAAACCTGGTTCACAATAAAGCCCTTTGTTGTGTACCAGGTTACCCCAAGTCAAGCATGGGACCCTTATTCAAATTTCATACTCCTAGGTATATAAACTATAGAACCATGTCTCTTTATAGTATCTAAAAGAGTATTTATTCCCAGGAATATAAAAATAATCTCTACCATACCAAAATTATAGGACATCCTTATATACTTATCCTCAATGTTTATCGTAGGATTATGTTCCCTAATCTATGTTTTCAAAATCTCTCTCCCAAAGTTTATACTATAAAAACTCATATACTGAATTTAATGACTATGACCCTAGTAGCCCAAAGTTGATTCCTTAATTTATTATATTGGAATAGATACAAGTGTCAAATCACAAAGGACTGATTAGTTTAGCAATCCTGGAAAACATATTACATACATGAAACATACATTACAACTCGAAAATATAATGTACAATATAGAAAAGCCTTTTAACAAGATTATTCTATAAGTTTAACCTTTTATATTAGTCATAATATACATCTTCACATACTAGGAAAATAAAACATAAGATAGGGGTGATCTCATATGCTCCGTAAGGGTAAATAATAAAGTGTAAATTCTCATAAATAGGCATGATATTTTAAGGAAACATGTATAACTAATACAAAATAATTTTTAATATAATTATAAGAATAATATGGAGTGAATATGTCAAATAATTCCATATAAACATTCATATGTATATTCTACTAATCAGATAATAACATGTAATATTAATAACTAGTTCCATAATGAGGGAATTCATAATTTTGGACATCATAATTATACCATCAAGGTCTCATGAAAAAACCTTACCGAAACTAGTAAAATACCAACTAGATTATCTCAAGAGACCTACTGATGCATTTGTGGGATATATCAGTCCCCACACGTCTCTTACTAATACTAATTCATTTCTCATATTAAAATATTGAATCATAATGAACATAAACATTCATATTAAAACTATTATACAAAATGTTATTATATTAATCATTAACCATGAATGGTATCAAAACAGAACATCCACAATCCAAAATATCATAAACCCTTCAATACAATATCTTGTATTGTATCATAATAAATTTATTTCAATTGAGTATAAAATTTTATAAAGTACATTGAAATATATGAATAAAATTTAATAAAATCATTGAAAATTTCATGAGATAAATAAAAATTCTTTTACTTTGAAATCATTTAGAAGATGAAAATTTTTAAAACAAAACAGTTATTTCTAAAATAAACTTATATTCTAGTAAGGTAAGCATTAAAGCATTATTAATTCATGATGGAGGAAAATGCTACACGTGCTGCATATGATAAAAAAACAGTACTTTCATTGAAAAATCCATAATGTACCACATTTAGAAAATTTCAAAAAATTATTTGAAAACAATTTGGTAAAAAATAAAACTTAGGTAATAGATAATATATATTTTTATAATATTTAAGATTTTTTTTTTCTGAAACATGGATGTGGATGATAAATATTCCCCAGAAAATATTTTGGTGTAATGAATCATAGATAGAATTAAGATTGTGATATAACCATTTCCTCCAACATTATTAAATTTGTGGGAAAATTAACATCCTTTATAACAGTTAAATCACATTATTAAATTATAGAAGAATTATATCCCTATTTATGATATCACATATTATCCTCTTATATATTTTTTTTAAACAATATTTCATTATTATCATTTTTTAGGGTGTTAACCGCTTTACTTTTGTATGTTTTTTGTCATGTATGTCTTGTTTCGTATGAATACAACATATTTTATTTATATATAGAATGAAATTATGTTTATAAATATTATATTCACTCAACATATAAATATTTATAATCATTTTTTATTGGATAACATGGAGAATTTATCTAATCTCGTCAAGGAGATGGTAGACCGTTCGTATGCACGAGTGACAGTATTATTCACTTAATGGTAAAGTGGTAAGGAATTGGATTATATATTAATTATTAAGACTAAATATTATTTCATATTTATTATTTATATCAATTATATACATAATTATATGAATCCAAATTGTCACGACCCGCCTTCACCAAAAAGAGGGAAGAGTCAGCGGATTGCCAGGCCCTTCCTTCTTTAAGTTGAAGGAGAGATAATGACCCCCGAAACCCGCCTTCAATAGGTCCCGGAGTGGCGACTAGCACCAAGGGTATAGAAAATTCTCGCAAATGGAAGGCATTACCCTTTTTTTATTATTTAGGATCGGGAAAAAGGACAAGTCGACCTCCCAAAAAGGAAAAGAAACAAGTTTATATAAATGAACCCAAATAAAGACCCCATGCATGTTTAAACAGTTTACAACAAGGTACAAGTTCAAAAGAAAAAGAAAGCTCTCAAGTACAATACCAAAAGAAAACAAAGATACGACAACAGAGACAACTCCAACTGTCCGACTAATAGGGTCCCGCGCAGCCCTGGTAGTCCTCCTGGAAACCTGAAAGTAAACGTAGGGTGGGCATACAAGTACACTCAGTAGGGAAAACCAAGACACTCGTGCACAAGTGGGGGAACGTACTAAAGACCCGTGAGAAAAGAGTGAACCAAACAACTAACAAGGAAAACTATCCATCCCAGGCCTCACCAAGGCTCACTCCCCAAATAACGCAAGTCAAGTAATATATATAATAATAGCACATCGTTGTTTGGGTACCCCGCGCCACTTCCCCATTGGTTATTGAGACATCCTACGCATCGGACCAATCCCGCCATTCTCACCGCAGTCCCACTTCCACACCCGCCCGCACACACCTGGGCCACAACCACACGCAGTCCCACTGCCAAATCCCGCCCGCACACACCTGGGCCTCAACTGTCACAAGTAACCATGCCTGCAAACACCTAGGCCAGAACAACCACCGCTACGCCCGAAGACACCTGGGCTAAAGGATCCACTGCCACGCCCGAAAACACCTGGGCCTCATCCCGAAGACACTTGGGAAACCACCTGCCGCACACACCTGGCCAACCACCACAACACCCTGCCCGATGGTTCTTGGGCTAATAATGGACTTCAGGCCATCACAGCCTGCCCGAAGGTACTTGGGCTATCCGGAAAAGGGAGCATAAAAGGAGCTAATAACCAGCCACTAAGTATAGTGTTGTAAAAAACACCCTTCCCCCATAAATGGGGGTGTTCGGCACTAAGTGCTCAACTTGGGTGGGGTGCGAATAAGAAACACAAAGCTACAAGTATAGATATAGGTAACAAACACTCACCCAAAACTTAGGTTTTCCTAGCCAACCTACAGAACACAATACCACAGCGTCCGAGTCACAATTCACGACCCTTGCCCACAAAACCATTTGTCCCATTCTTGTTTCACGTTCAGTCAAAATGTTCAATTAATTTTAAGCACTACTTGGCAACTACCATAAGCATAACCAAGGAAAACGTCAAAGCATAGATCAACCAAAACACTCACACCTGGTTCTGCCAACAGAGGATCTCTCCCCAATTTGTGATAAAAACTCACAACCACTGAAACCATGCCAACAGGAGATCCCATCCCCCAAATTCACACAGCCACCGAGAGTATAAAAAGAACAGGGGATCCCATCCCCTCCCACATTTCCAGCAAACGGCCCGAAGGGAAAACAACCACTAACCACTACCAACACAAGTCAGGGATTTTCAGATTTAAACGATTTAACACACTCCATGATTTCAAATTCCGTGTGTTCTAACCGGGAGTTATCACAGAAGGGCCGATCCTGGTGCTTTCAATTATTCAGCCGGATATACGTGGTTAACCAATTTCACAGCAGGAGTTCACAATCTCAGCAACCCATTTAAAACATCACGAGGGGATTCAAGTGCACACACACGACCACCAACGGCCTCAATTTTCAGAAATCATAAACCAGTACAACAAAAGGGATGATCACAAGATAAAGCATAACAACGATCACAACCCCATCCCCTTATTCCTTTAGAACTTCATTTATTATCTTCATTAGGGTTGGGTTCAACCAATTCCATAGGAACAAAAGTAACTCCCACCCCGCATGATACACAAAAGTGAGAGACGAGAGAAATTCCCTACTTGTTGATAGATGATCGACGTTTAGGCCGGGGGCGCGGAACATTACGGATAACGACGCGGCGGTACCGATGCACCAGAAGAGCCACGATCGAAGAAGGGGGGAAGCCACGGCCTAACCCTTAATTATAAGAGCTGGGGACGGTTGAGATGAAACACAAAACCACGGAAGACGAGGGAGTCGTGGGTTGACCACGTGGCTTGACTCATCATTAATGGCACTGGGTGGTTTTAACCGACCCATGAATTAATGAAGCATTTAATTAAAACCTTTGTGCGCGTTTCGGATTCCCAAGATATTTTTAACAAGGCAGAATAGGGTTTAAAACCCTATTTGCGAAAAAGGAACGTTACTGGAACAACTTGGCAAGGCCGGGCGACATCGTCCGGTCTCACCGATCGGTCTCACCGATCGGTCGCACCGATCGGTCTCACCGATCGGTCTCTCCGATCGGTGTCACCGATCGGTCTCACCGATAGGTCTCACCGATCGGTCTCACTGATCGATCTCACCGATCGGTGTCACCGATCGGTACCCCGCAAGGAAACCAGATTTTTGGCAAAGGAAGGGACCAAGGGGGGTCTGGGTCATCACATCAGATACCTCTTAAACGATTCTCGTCCCCGAGAATCAAAACAAACCAGAAGGAAAGAGAGGATCCGAACAACCATCTTCGAAGATACCTCTTAGGAGTGGACCCCCGCTAATTGAAAACACTCCCTGTCAAGAACCAAGCAACATACCACGCCAAACCGCCCGGTCATGTGGGTTTGGGGAGTTCCCCTCCCCCATGTCAAGATATTATCCGCTTTGGGCGGCACTGACTCGCCTGCACGGGTTTAATCGCATCCACCTTAATGCGCCCTGATTAGGGGTTGGGTTTCCCCTTCCCTTTAGTCGGGGCTTTCCACACATAACAGAGGAAAGGAACTAGCACATTTCATAGACAAAAAGGTCAAACGTTCTATCACAACAGGCACCAAAGGTTCAAAGCTCAGAACAACTCGGGGTATTGGGCACGCATCTGTGCTTCCCTCTCCCACGTACTCTCTTCGAGGCCACCATGTCTCCACAACACACGAACCAGGCCGACGGTTCGTCCACGGAGCACTTTCTCCTTGCGATCCTCGATTCTGACTGGCCGTTCCTCGAAGGTCGCGTCTCCTCCCACATCTAGCTCTCCCCAGTTTTTTACATGAGAGTCATCATGTAAGTACTGAAGAAGCTGGGAGACATGGAAGACGTCATGGACCCTCTCCAACTGAGGTGGTGGGGACAGCTGATATGCTACCTCTCCAACTCGCCTCAGCACCTCGAAAGGTCCGATGAACCTAGCGGAGAGCTTACTCCCCTTTCCGAACCTCCGCTGCCCCCGTCGAGGGGAAACCTTCAAAAACACATGATCGCCCACCTCGAACTTCAGGGGCCTCCTCCGACGATCAGCATAAGATTTCTGCCGATCCTGAGCTGCTTTCATCCTCTCCCACACTAGCTGGACTTTCTCCGTGGTGCTCTGCACCACTTCTGGTCCAAGAGTACCAGTCTCACCAACCTCTGCCCAGCATAAGGGTGAACGACATGGTCTTCCATACAAAGCCTCAAAAGGAGCCATGCCAATAGTAGAGTGAAAACTGTTGTTGTAGGCAAACTCTACTAAAGGCAAGTGTCGTACCCATGATCCTCCGAAATCCAGAACACATGCTCGCAGCATGTCCTCCAAGGTCTGGATAGTCCGCTCTGTCTGCCCATCAGTCTGAGGGTGAAAAGCAGTGCTAAGGCGTAGTTGGGTGACAAAAGCATGCTGTAACCCCTTCCAGACTCGTGAGGTGAATCGAGTGTCCCGATCTGAGACGATCATTTTCGGAACTCCATGCAAACGCACCACCTCATCCACGTACCTCTGTGCTAAGGTACTCACGGGTCCTGACTCCTTGATAGCCAAGAAGTTAGAAGATTTTGTCAATCGATCCACCACTACCCAGATAGCATCATGCCCGCCCTGAGCTCTGGGTAGTCCCGTGACGAAGTCCATCGAGACTTCGTCCCACTTCCACTCGGGAAAATCTAGAGGATGCAACGGACCACCAGGAACACGGTGTTCAGCCTTCACCTTCTGACACACCAGGCATTTAGCCACGAACTCTTCCACTGCCCGTTTCACCCCGGGCCACCAAAACTGTCCCCTCAGGCCTTGGTACATTTTCGAAACACCCGGATGTACTGCCAAGGCTGATCTATGGAACTAACGAAGGACTTCATCATGAATCACCTCTGGAACAAACAACCTCCGATGAAAGAGCATCCGACGTCGGCTGTCCTCCGACCATCCTTCCGGGGCGTTCCCCTGATCGATACGATCCCGCAACACTTCCACCTCAGGATCTCCCCACTGAGACTCTTCCACTTGCTGCAACAAAGAGGATTGTACCGTCATCTGAAACAAACAGCCTCTAGTACCTTCCACCCTTGCATCCATGTGCAAGGCAGCAAACTCCCCCATCGCCTTCCAAGCATCAGCAGATTCCCGAACCACCTCCTGATGCGGCTTCCTGCTCAGGGCATCAGCCACAACGTTTCCCTTACCTTCAGTGTATGAGATCTCAAAGTCGTAGTCCTGGAGAAACCTGACCCACCTCCGCTGTCGCAAGTTCAAGTCACGCTGGGAGAATATATAGCGCAAGCTTTTGTGATCGGTGAAGACCACAAAGCGCTCCCCAAAGAGGTAATGTCGCCACAGCTTTAATGCGAACACTACCGCTGCAAGCTCCAGGTCATTGGTGGTATAGTTCCTCTCATGGGGGCGTAGCTGCCTGGACCCGTAAGAGATCACCCCTTGTCGCTGCATCAATACGCACCCCAGGCCCTATCCTGAAGCATCACAGAATACCACATAGGCCATCCCTTCTTCTGGAAATCTCAACACTGGGGCACTAACCAGTTTTTCATTTAGGTAGCTGAAGGACGACTCACACTGCTGGCTCCACATGAAAACCTGGTCCTTCTTGGTCAAAGCCGTCAAAGGGGCTGCTACCCGGGAGAAGTTGGGTACGAATCTCCGGTAGTAGCCTGCCAGTCCGAGGAAACTTCGAACTTCTGCCACATTCTTGGGTGCTGCCCAAGAAACAATTGCCTCAACCTTTGATGGGTCGACTGCTACTCCCTGCTCAGACACTACATGTCCGAGGAAGTGCACTTCTCGTGCCCAGAACTTGCACTTTGACAACTTCCCATAGAGCTGGTGCTGTCGGAGGACCTCCAAAACCGTCCTCAGGTGCTCTGCATGGTCCTCTTCTGACATTGAATAGATCAGGATATCGTCGATGAACACCACCACAAACCGATCCAGGTACTCCCGAAAGATGGAGTTCCTAAGCCCCATGAACACGGCCGGGGCGTTCGTAACACCAAAGGGCATGACCACGAACTCGAAGTGCCCATACCTACACCTGAACGCCGTCTTCGGGACGTCGCTATCCTTCAACCTCAGCTGGTGGTACCCGGATCGCAGGTCGATCTTCGAGAACCATCATGCCCCCTTCAGCTGGTCGAAAAGATCATCTATCCTCGGAAGAGGGTAGCAGTTCTTGATCGTTACCTGATTCAGCCTCCTGTAATCGATGCACAACCTGAGGCCACCATCTGCCTTCTTTGCGAACAAGACTGGGGCACCCCATGGTGATGCACTTGGACGAACATAACCCCTCTTCATCAGATCATCAATCTGTATCCGCAACTCCCGTAGCTCCGAAGGTGCCATCCGGTAAGGAGCCATCGAGATTGGTTGAGAGCCGGGCTGCAGGTCTATCCCGAACTCGATGTCACGTCGAGGGGGTAGAGTCGTCACCTCCTTAGGAAAGACGTCCATAAATTCACGAACGATCTCTGGTACTTCCACCATTTCCTCATCTGTTGATTCTATCGTCAGTTCGGTCAACAAGGAGAGGAGAGGTTCCTCCCTCCTGTTTCCCTTCGGACAGCTCCGCTCGCCGGTGAAAGTAACACGCTGGCCGTCCAAACCGGAGAACACCACCCTCCCTTGGAAACAGTCGATGACGGCGCACACAGAAAATAGCCAGTCGATGCCTAGGATGACATCGTACGGCCGAATCTGTAGCAGAAGGAGATCCTTAACCGACTGATGTGGCCCCAACATCAGTCTACATCCCCGACAAACGAACAGCAAGTCGGTCTGACCTCCAACTGGTGTGCTCAACACCAGGGGCACTGGAAGTCTCTCGGCATCTAGACCCAAGGCGCGGGCTAGACTGGGTGCAACAAAGGAGTGCGAAGCTCCGGTATCGAACAAAGAATAAGAAAGAGTGCTAAACACACTGATCGTACCCCGAACAACCTCTGGCCCTGCTGGAACTGTTGCTTCTGCGGCGTGTAATTGTCCACACCCAGCTCCCCTGCCCCTCGACTGTCGGCCACCTCCCCGACCACGCCCTGGTCGAGGTCCCTGGGGAGCGCCCTGAGGTCGGCCTCCCACTCCTATGTCTGTCTGCGGAGGAGCGGGAGCTCGCTGTCCCTGCTGCTGCTGCTGGAAGGGTCTGGCTGGGAACTGCTGCTGCGGCGGACGCTGGGGATGACTGCCACTGCTGTACTGCACCCGATCGGGGCACTGACTCCGAAGATGTCCAGGGCTCCCGCAGATGAAGCACCGTGGTCCCGAGCCTGAAGGAAAAGAACGTGGGCCAGGGGATCGAAACTGAAACTGATGCGGCCTGCTCCCTGCGGGTCGGAACCTGGAGGGTCCCGATGCCGGAGGCCTGGTGCTGACGGCCTTCCCCTTCGATGGTCCCAGCTGGATCCCTTCACGTGACAGTCCGCCTAGAGCGTGCATCCTTTCCATCACTTCGGCCTTCTTCTGAACCTCTAAGTATGTCGGAAGGGTAAAGGGGGTAACAGCATACTGGAGGGAGGGTCGGAGCGCCTCCTCCAAACGTCTTGCCCGAGACTCCTCATCGGGAAAGAGGTCCGGAGCAAAACGCAGGAGGTCCTTGAACTTGATTCCAAGTTCCCTCACGGACATGCTCCCCTGCTGGAGGGAGAGTAGCTCCTACCTCTTCTCCGCCTTCATTGTCGAGGAGAGAAACTCCGCCCGGAACTCCTTCTCGAAGTCCGCCCAAGAAACCTCAGACTCTTTCCTACTCCCCAGGTGAAGCATCCACCACTGACGTGCCGCTCCTCGCATCTGGCTAACAGCCAGAGGAACCCAGTACTCCGTCGGGGCCCGAATCAGGCCGAAGGCTATGACTAGCTCCTCCAGCTAGCCTTCCGTCTTCATGTCGAAGGTGCTGCCCTCATATTTCTCGAGGGCCTGTCGCTAAAAGGCTCAAAGAGTCTTCTGCCACTGGTCGTCCTCTTCCTCCCGACCAGCTCTCTGCCGATTGGCCAAAGTAGTCTCAGGAGTCTCGATCGCCTGTACCACACGTGGTCGCCTTCCAGGTGCCATAGCTGCAAGGTAAACCAGGAATGCCTAAGCCCAGTAGTGAAAAGAAAACCGTTCTCAAAACTTATTAAGATTTAATTTATTCTTAATTTCCCAAGACATCCCAGAAACACAAAAACAAAAGTCATTTATGATGCATGTACCTTTCCTATGGTCTCTACCCTGCAATCAGTGTGGCCTCACTTGGTCGTTCGGTAGGTCCAGAGTCCTTTCATCGGATCACGGGGGGCCCTAAAATCCCGTGTCCTAGCCGTTCCTCCCTGGCCTAATTCACGCACCAAGGTCACCCAACGTTGTTGCCTTACCATCCCATGCAATCCTTACTGTGCCTAACTCCAGACTTCGTCCTATCTCTCAACCTCAGCCTTTGATACCATTCTTTAACGACCCGCCGTCACCAAAAGGAGGGAAGAGTCAGCGGATTGCCAGGCCCTTCCTTCTTTAAGTTGAAGGAGAGATAATGACCCCCTAAACCCGCCTTCAATAGGTCCCGGAGTGGCGACTAGCACCAAGGGTATAGAAAATTCTCGCAAATGGAAGGCATTACCCTTTTTTTATTATTTAGGATCGGGAAAAAGGACAAGTCGACCTCCCAAAAAGGAAAAGAAACAAGTTTATATAAATGAACCCAAATAAAGACCCCATGCATGTTTAAACAGTTTACAACAAGGTACAAGTACAAAAGAAAAAGAAAGCTCTCAAGTACAATACCAAAAGAAAACAAATATACGACAACAACGACAACTCCAACTGTCCGACTAATAGGGTCCCGCGCAGCCCTGGTAGTCCTCCTGGAAACCTGAAAGTAAACGTAGGGTGAGCATACAAGTACACTCAGTAGGGAAAACCAAGACTCTCGTGCACAAGTGGGGGAACGTACTAAAGTCCTGTGAGAAAAGAGTGAACCAAACAACTAACAAGGCAAACTATCCATCCCAGGCCTCACCAAGGCTCACTCCCCAAATAACGCAAGTCAAGTAATATATATAATAAGAGCACATCGATGTTTGGGTACCCCGCGCCACTTCCCCACTGGTTATTGAGACATCCTACGCATCGGACCAATCCCGCCATTCTCACCGCAGTCCCACTGCCACACCCACCCGCACACACCTGGGCCACAACCACACGCAGTCCCACTGCCAAATCCCGCCCGCACACACCTGGGCCACAACCACACGCAGTCCCACTGCCAAATCCCGCCCGCACACACCTGGGCCTCAACTGTCACAAGTAACCATGCCTGCAAACACCTAGGCCAGAACAACCACCGCTACGCCCGAAGACACCTGGGCTAAAGGATCCACTGCCACGCCCGAAAACACCTGGGCCTCATCCCGAAGACACTTGGGAAACCACCTGCCGCACACACCTGGCCAAACACCACAACACCCTGCCCGATGGTTCTTGGGCTAATAATGGACTTCAGGCCATCACAGCCTGCTCGAAGGTACTTGGGCTATCCGGGAAAGGGAGAAGAAAAGGAGCTAATAACCAGCCACTAAGTATAGTGTTGGAAAAAACACCCTTCCCCCATAAATGGGGGTGTTCGGCACTAAGTACTCAACTTGGGTGGGGCGCGAATAAGAAACACAAAGCTACAAGTATAGATATAGGTAACAAACACTCACCCAAAACTTAGGTTTTCCTAGCCAACCTACAGAACACAATACCACAGCGTCCGAGTCACAATTCACGACCCTTTCCCACAAAACCATTTGTCCCATTCTTGTTTCACGTTCAGTCAAAATGTTCAATTAATTTTAAGCACTACTGGGCAACTACCATAAGCATAACCAAGGAAAACGTCAAAGCATAGATCAACCAAAACACTCACACCCGGTTCTGCCAACAGAGGATCTCTCCCCAATTTGTGATAAAAACTCACAACCACTGAAACCATGCCAACAGGAGATCCCATCCCCCAAATTCACACAGCCACAAAGAGTATAAAAAGAACAGGGGATCCCATCCCCTCCCACATTTCCAGCAAACGGCCCGAAGGGAAAACAACCACTAACCACTACCAACACAAGTCAGGGATTTTCAGATTTAAACGATTTATCACACTCCATGATTTCAAATTCCGTGTGTTCTAACCGGGAGTTATCACAGAAGGGCCTATCCTGGTGCTTTCAATTATTCAGCCGGATATACGTGGTTAACCAATTTCACAGTAGGAGTTCACAATCTCAGCAACCCATTTAAAACATCACGAGGGGATTCAAGTGCACACACACGACCACCAACAGCCTCAATTTTCAGAAATCATAAACCAGTACAACAAAAGGGATGATCACAAGATAAAGCATAACAACGATCACAACCCCTTCCCCTTCTTCCTTTAGAACTTGGTTTATTATCTTCATTAGGGTTTGGTTCAACCAATTCCATAGGAACAAAAGTAACGCCCACCCCGCATGATACACAAAAGTGAGAGACGAGAGAAATTCCCTACTTGTTCATAGATGATCGACGTTTAGGCCGGGGGCGCGGAACTTTACGGATAACGACGCGGCGGTCACGATGCACCAGAAGAGCCAAGATCGAAGAAGGGGGGAAGCCACGACCTAACCCTTAATTATAAGAGCTGGGGACGGTTGAGATGAAACACAAAACCACGGAAGACGAGGGAGTTGTGGGTTGACCACGTGGCTTGACTCATCATTAATGGAACTGGGTGGTTTTAACCGACCCATGAATTAATGAAGCATTTAATTAAAACCATTGTGCGCGTTTCGGATTCCCAAGATATTTTTAACAAGGCAGAATAGGGTTTAAAACCCTATTTGCGAAAAAGGAACGTTACTGGAACAACTTGGCAAGGCCGGGCGACGTCGGCCGGTCTCACCGATCGGTCGCACCGATCGGTCTCACCGATCGGTACCCCGCAAGGAAACCGGATTTTTGGCAAAGGAAGGGACCAAGGGGGGTCTGGGTCATCACACAAATAAAGTGGTGACGAACAAAATCACACCACGATCTGGAGACGGTAAGTCGTACGTACGTATGAATGGTGATATTATTGTTCATGGGATGGATACAAGGTGTAATAATGTTGTTCCAAAATAATAATAACATCTAATTATATATATGATACAAGATTTGTAATTTTATTATTGAAAAAATACTCGAAGATGAACTAGAAGAATAAATAATTTTGATGGAGTGAGTAAAGAAGATTTTACATCCTTTAGTGAACCTCCTTTGGATATACTCTTAGGGACATTAGGGATGGTTTTTTGAGAAAACCAAAACCTATATGATGTGTATATAGAAGTTTAAAATTGATATGGTTAAGGTCTAGTTGATCTAGAAGTCTCAATGTGGTGTGAGGAAGTGAGGGAGGAGGTTCACTTTTAAAAGAGAGGGGAGGGGCACTTTAAAAACTCTCAAAATATTAAATTAATATAAATTATTTTATTTTTAAAAATGATAAAAAGTGTGTTATATAGATGTTAAAATGGTTATGAGTTGAAATACACTCAAAAAATAAAATTTATACATGTTTTTATTTTTTGTTAAGCCTTATCATTTTTATTTATCCTTAATTAATCTATTTAATTTTAATTCTTGTAATAATATTCTAAATATTAAATGGATTTAATTATCAAAAAATAATCTATATATAATTTAAATTAAATAAATATTATAATTTAACACTATAAATTAATTTTTTGAAAAAAAATTTTCAATTAAAATTTAGTATTTTCCAATATTCATCAAAACATGAATCTTATTAAAAAAATACCTAAAATTGATCCAATGTAAAATTGTATACTAATATTTAAAATAAGAATATAATTTTTTCATATATAATATATAAATGTGGAAAATTTTGGATTTAAAATGGGATCTCTATTAAATTTTTGTAACATTACTTTTAGAAAAAATATTGCATTTTAATACGCAACATTGGATTAATTAATATCATATACCTAAAAAATAATTTTCATAAATGTTAAAAATAATAATACCATATATATTATATAAATTTCATAATTTTTTTAGTACTTTTCATTCTTGTCGATGTTACGTCGAGGATATAAAAATCATGTTTTAATTTTATTTCACTGTTTATTTAAACATGGTGTTATGTGAAACATAAGCTATCAAAGAGATTAAATTTCAAATAATACATACTTTAAAATCATGTGTTGTTATATATACAATTTTTTATTTATATTAAATGGATATAAGAGGTTGATAATGCATTGGGTGCGTTATGTTATGTCTGTGTCATGTCCTTACGAGGGGTACATGGTGTGTGGCCCCAGAATACATGTCATTTTGGGTCTCACAAATTTAATGTGTGTAATTATTATACTCACTGATCCATTAGTCTGATAATTATCATTTAATGTGTACATCACACATTTATATGGGATATTTAATGCATCCTGATGCACTATCCTCTAAAAATGGTGATATGTGCGTTAATTGTTCATCTAAACTATATGATGTGTAATTTACTATATTCAAGAATCATTATTCTATGAAAATTATCTTCTTATCTCACCAGTACAATGATATTCACTATTATTTCCACGTAAAATGCTTACCAATTTAGTTTCCCATGAATCTAATATCACAAAAACTGCTATTTTGATAATCAGTTGCCAGAAAACTGATCTCCATTAAAGCACATCACCTAGTCAATTTCGAACCATGAATTCTCTCATCTATGACCACAACTCTTCCTTATGCCTTCCTCATAAATCATATGATACTCAATGATCCATTATTCTGAATATATAATAATTATCCACCAAAACTAATGAAAAATAACACAAATAAAAGTGTTCTAAAAATACGTGAGTCACTATCCAAACAAAATACCATTTATAAACATGCATATAATGAATAAAGGATTACTTAAAACACAAAATTATTTAATTGAAATTGGATTTATTAGTTTTATACATTGTTATTCAATAAAAATATAATTAATTTAAGAGGATTCTAGATAATCAGAAAAATTAAATTATCAATTCATAGTCATGAAATGAAACACAAATATCTTAGTCTATGTGATGATAAACACTAGATTAATTCTCAAGTTAAAATTCATCATTTTTATAAATATTTAAAATGTGTAAAATTCATATAAACCCCATGTATTTTGATCAATAATTTTAAAATTTCATTCATACACATCACTTTACTCCTTACTTATTTTGAATATAATTTTCTGTCCTTGAATTTTTATAAGCATTCAATGGAAAATAACATTTCATGTGTTCTCCCTGTCGATGGTTTTTTGAGGGTGATGTGGGAAATCATATATAATGACCCCAATGAGGATTCAATAATTAGTTCACTAGGTTACTCATGTTATTAGATAAGTAAACACAAAAAAAAATATTTTATATAAATTCATTCTAATTATAATATAATTATTTTCCTCCAATAAAAAACCCATTAAAAATATAACTTATGTCACTGATAGGGTAAACCCCATGTTTCATATTTAATTGATGTATTATTTTTCCCATATAATACTCTATTAAGAAGATAAATAATTACTTTTGAAACATTATGCATATGTGAAAAATTATATTTAATATATGTATTATATCAATATTATTTCTCCAAAAATCCTAGAAATGTATTCTAATTCTATGACTGACTCTTAAAATATAATTTAAAATATTTCAAATAATCAAATTATAATATTGAAATCACCAAAAGAATCAGTACACATTTTCTATAATATGGTGGAGTAAAAATCACTACCTAATTCATATAGTGGATAAGACATCATTACATGATTTCTATAAGTATAGTGACACAAGAATCACTACAATATTTATATAAAAAGGTAGAGTATACATAAATTTTTGATTTCCATATTTGAGAAAGTATCAATAGGTGATTCACATAATTATTTTAGGATATATAAATCATTAACCATTTTATATTTGGGTGATATAGGAACCTACTCATCAATAAGTAATGCATATGTGTTCTAAATGAAAAAAAATTATTACATCGTAACGAACCCATGGATACAAAATGGGTATCATTCCATTTTTTTAAAAGAATCACAAATATATACTTTAAGAATACAACTTACTACTACCCAAAATTTAATTACCTCAAAATACATATTCATAATAAAATTTTTATGGTGATTCTTGAGAATAAATTTCCATTAAATTATATTCTTTATATTTAATGACAATAATTGAAGAGAAAATGATATATGATATATTAATGTAAAAAAAGAAATGCCCATTTTAGAAGTTATTGAAAACTTCGTTTTACTTTTTTCATTAAAATAAAATTATGTGTGATAGATAAAAAAATTTAAATACCCTTTAAAATCAAAAAATGTTTTTAGAAAAAAAATTTATAAATGAAGTATTTTTAATAAACATTCCTTCAAAATAAATTATTATACGGAATAATTCATATTAACAAATATTAAAATACATTAAAATATATAATTAAAATTTAAAAATAAAACTATTACATGAAAAATTATTATAATATTTTCTATTATTTTGAAAATAATAATGTTTTATAATATTTTCAAAATAAATTTTGAAACATGAAAAATATAGTTAATAATTTTGATTCTTCATATGGTGATATAAATCTAAAAAAATGATTTTAGAAAATATTCTCTACATACTTGTAAAAAATGATGTTATGGGTCACATTAAAAATAAATTTCAAAAAAGAATATTTGAAAACATTTTAATTCTTATAATATTAAAAATTATCTTCAATAATGTTGAAATAAATATTTATGATGTTTTTTAGAAAAAATATATTTTTTGAGATTGTACATTTTATTTTATAAGGATGTAAATCTATTTAAAAATTATGAAAAATCATTTTTTAAAACACAATTCATAAAAATAGAAAGAAAAAAATCATTTCTAAAAGATAAGAAATGAAATTTAGCATTCAGATTATAGAGAAATTTTTTTTGGTTTGTAAATATAAAAGAAAATAATTAATTTGAAATGGAAAAATAGATAAGGAGGGTAAATTTTTATTAAAGATATTGATAATTACTTTTAATAATGATTTAATTTTTGATAAATCCATTCACATATGATAAATATTTGAATGGAAAAATCTGTTTCATGTAGATGGGTTGATAAATTTCCTTAAAATTAATTCTTACAGTGGATGAATCCAAGAATAAATGAATGATGTTTGGGTAGATGGATTAAAACACCATAAAATAATGTTTCAATTTTCCACATATGTTACTAATTTAATAAAATAGGTAATGAAATACATTTAAAATAATGAATTATTATTATTTGATAATCCCTTAAATTTCATGAAAATTATCATAAAATAAATAATCATAAATTATATATATACAAAAAATGAAACATGTGGTGATTATACATCATAAATCAATGAAATGAAAATGAGATGAAAACCCCTTGAAACATTGGCATCCTTTAAAAGAAATCACTTTAATTAAAGTACATGAAAACTATATTTAAACAAAATTAATTAAATTAATATGTTAAAAGTAATCCATAATGTAGTTATAATACCATATCTATGATATTAGGTTCATTAATAGGAAATACGTATGAGGAAATAAATTTGACATAATGAACTGAATCCCTTAGTTACATATTCATTCTCTATATGTTCCAAACATCCTAAAAAATAAAACAATATCTATTTAAACCATTTTTTAGAATCATTTACATCAATATTTAATTTTTATAATAATTGTTTAACAAATTTTTTCTATTTATAAATATTTTTCACTTGTGGTTTATACTTAGGGTGGTTTGGTCAGTTTTGCGTGAACATATTCTATATATTTACCCAATTCAAAAGTTGTTTATAAAAACACAATAATATCCTTAATTAACTAGTTGTATATATTTTATTATTATATACGAATAAATATTATATATTTTTATATTATATCCCAAAATAGACTCAATGTGAGAAAGGTGTTTTGATATATTCATTTTAGAAGATAAATTTAATATTAAGATTTATTACTAATATACATATAAAATTTCTAAGTTGGTATTTATCTAATATTAATAGTATCATAAATATAATTTATCATCACTAAATAATTATTATAACTATACATAATGTGTGGGGATATAAAATTAAATTCCTCATTCATGGATATGGGAGTCTGCACGTACACCCAATTAATGATTCCATTTCCCAATGAATGGGATTGAATTAAGGTAAATTATTTTTTATCATTTCAATATTATAGTGTGACATATCAAACATATTAACAAATCAAATCGATATGTGTTTCTATCAATGTCATGTGGCGATGAAAAATGAACCACATATCATTGTGGAGGCAGTGGTACATGCAATTTCAAATTAGATATTCTATTATATTTTTAGTTGATGAAAAAGACAGACTTATAGTGAATATAATAATAAAATAAAATTTTGGCATATAAATAATAACATTTTAATTATATTATGGTGTTTGTAAAATATTTATATGAGTAATATTATTAAAAAAATATTATGGTTCAAAATATATATACATTTAAAACATAGGATTTCTCTCAGAAGTCTCAATGGAAATATATCCCTTACGATAAATAATTGATACCATAGACATATGAAAATGAAAAAAGATTATATAAAGATTAAAATTAAATTTCTTTAGAATGAATTTATAATGGATAGTTTCAGCATGATGTGGTTGAAGTGATCCCATTTCATAAGTTAAGAGAAGTGTAATTTTAAAAGTAACAATTACATTTGAATAATTCTAGGATTTAATTAATCCATCAATATCAATACAAGATTTTAAAAATTTAGTGTGGGGAATTATATGTTTTTTAATTACTCTAAAAAATTTCTAGTGTTTTAAATATTTTTTGTATCCTTTACTAATGTATTTTTTCACATTATCATTTTAGGTTTACCTTGTAAGTATGTATTCAAATAAGTAATTTAATTTCATTAAAAATATATGAAAAAATAACATATTAAATTAGAGGGGTATAAATTGAAATTTATGGGCCTTATTATCTAAATTAAATTCAAAATAAATTTGTATATAATTTTGAATTAATGTTCTTAATATATAAAAACCCCTTTTATATAAAAAAGTTGTTTTAACCATTAGGTTTTTTTTAATATTATAAAAAATTAATTATCAAAAAAATAAGTGATATTATATTTTTAGATATGTTTAAAAATAATATTAATTTCATTATAAAAAATATAAAATTTTAATTTATTCATTAAAAATTGAATCACATTAATAGAAAAATTCATTGAAAATATAATTTTTACCATTATCATGGGCATTATATTATTTATTAGAAATAATATATTTGGTCTTACGGAGTTATCAAACTTATTAAAAAACTAAAAACGTGGTGAACTATTATATTAAATCAATTTTAAGGATATTATTACTAATATTGATAAAAAATAATTTTTAATTATTTATATTAAATTTTTTCTAGCTATCTGGGTTTTTAAAAAAAACAAGATTATTAAAAGCTATGATAACTCAATTACTCTTCAAACACATAAATACATATCTTTCTCACAATTGTTGTCTCTACCAAATTAAAATGTCTGGATGTTTGGATTTTTATTAGGGAGTTAGGCTCATTATAGTTTTAGAATAACTCATGTAATCATGTTTTATATGTTAAAAAATCCATAAAAACTCCAACATCCTAAACAAGTTACTGGTGTAGTTCCTAAATCCCATGGATTATTAGTTATTAAAAAATGATACATAAAAACTCACATTAGTTGTAGGGTGGTTGGTTGTAATAATCACGCTCTTTTTATTAAATTATTTCCTAATTTGTGACCCTCATATACATTTTAAACATGTTCATGATTCTATCCCAAATCTTGGTGATGGACTGAATACCCTAATAAAATGCTTGGGTGTTAGATCCTTATAAATGTGAGACGGTGTTCTTTTCAAAACACTTTCTGTATGCATCATATATTCTAAATATTATTTTCTATTATTTGTTATAAAAAGTGAGTGATTAGTTTATGATTCTATATGACTACGAACACTGATGCTTACTATTTTCCCATAAGGTGATTGGTGTTTTGGGATTGAAAATCTAGGAGGTGTCCTATGTATCTAGATATAAAACGAATAAAAAACCACATAGTTTGTATGGGACTATTTTTTTTATTTTAAAGTCATGTGAAAAGGGAATATATAGTACTAATCAAAATTTTTTATTAGATTTAAGGCCTTAGGAAGGCATCCCATATATCTTTCTTAAAACAACATTTAATGTCCATTTAGTACAGTTATGCCCAACCTGTGATGGAAGAGGATGTGTAATTATGGTATGTGAATGTTATTTCCCCAAATTTTAGGAAATATTGGGACTTATACCAAAATAGATTCCCTTGATTGGAGGAATTCGTATCAAACTGTTGGTAACATCGTAGCAGTTCTCTAAGACCATGTGTGTCATAAATGATGGGAGGAAAATATATATTAATAGATCAATCACATCACCGATGATATAATATTAATGTTATATGAGGATTACACACTGAAGATGCCTAATTCTTTATTGGGGTAAACACATTGATGTCTCCATAATATTTTATAGTGGATTACACATTGAGGAACCCCTAATATTTGAGCAGGTAATACACACTAATGTCACCGTGATATTTGAGAAGGGAATACACACTGATGTTTCCCAGATAATTGAGTGGGGATTACACAATAGGTTTCTGTTGTTAGGGTTGTTTTATTATTGTAATGGTATAATCATTAAAAGTAATTAAGATCATGTGAGTAATAATCATTATAAGAAACAATATATATTAATGTAAAATACAAAAGTCATCAAGGTATGTGATATTCATGTTGAAGCATCCCGGATGGGTGATTATTAGAAAATAATGTTAAGGGTAAAAACTCATAAGGGAAGGTGTCATATTCAAGTTTTATATGGATATCAGGCCATAGGAAGAAATCATACATATTCTATTTATATCTGGAATGAAAATTCTCATAGTTCACTTAGGTTCCTAATTTTATTATGGAATAGAAAAATAGATAGAACCATACAAGGTGTTTCCAATTAGCTATATTAAATTGCATATCAAAAGATGTACATGATGGTGAATGATAATGTTATATATAAAACCTATATACTCTAATGGATCATGAGTTTGGAAAATGAGTGGTTTGTTGGGTATTCATGGGTTCTATGAGGACCCATTTTGAGGAAATGAAATGAATTTGGTTTCATGAGTGCATATCATTTTTTTATTTTATACTCTTTACACATAATGTGGGTTCTTAGAAAAAATAACATGGTTGGGGTTCCCATGGTTCAAGGGTTGAAATAATAGTTGGCCATCCTAATAAGTTCAGCATATACGAGGATGTCTTCATAAAAAAGCTGACATATCAATGTGTATTTAACATGATCAATGAACTGATCGTATAGACCATGAGATCAAAAACAATTATCCCAGGGTGTCTACCTATCATGGAATATATGTATGGGGGTTATTTTTGTGACTAAAAAATGTTCATGATAACTGTTCGACCCCTTCTCAGGATACGTCAATGATTTTTGAATTCCTTTTCATGATAATGGATGATATGTCTATGGGTGTCACATGATCATGGATGAAATTTCCAAGGGTTTCATGTGATCATTTTTAAAGGTTATAGGGGTATCCTATGATTAAGATTACATGTATATAGATCATCTTGTGATCGATCTGACATTCCTTGGGGGGTCACATGATCAATAAACAAATCATGTGAATTTGGTAACCACATCATATGAAGTGTAGAATAAAATTTATCCCATAGTGGCCATGCCATTTATAGCTTTTGTCACAAAAATAATATGATGTTTTTCTATTGAGGCATAATCTTCTTAGGCTGAAATTTCCAACAGCCAATGTATGATTTATCATTTAATAACACCAACCATTTTTGTACCTTGTTTTATTTTATTTTTTGTCAATTTTATATCATAATTTTATAGTAATATAGATATTGTGATAGTGTGGTCCCTTCACTATAGAAGGTATCCTCCAATCTCTCAGTGTGTTTATTATATGATGGGGTAGGGGGTTAAAGGCACCAAAACCTTATATTTATTCCAAATTACATAGTGATCAATATGAATATATCGTCTTGTAACGTTCAAATGGGGGATCTATATATGTTACAATAATCTTATGTACTTTGCGTGATATAATCATAAGTCATCAATGACTTCCTCTGTTTATTGTATGATAAATAATGATATTGTGAGAGGTCCTTCAATAATATCATCATCTATCATGTATCCCTTTCTCATTACCTAAATTTCATGGGATTTATTATGAGATTTAAAGGTGGGTCATTACCTAATTTATTATACATACACTAAAAAATTCCCTTTTGTGAACAATTAGACATGCTTGGGGTATTTCACATGATCAAAGAGGAAAGTATGAGGGATATAATAATATCAATATTCCATTTATTATGGAATTAACAAGATCAAGAAGACATGTATGCTACCAATGATGTGATTATACCAGTGTTTTTGATGGCCTTTGCAATATTAGTGAACTAATCACATGACGAACATAAACCCTTCAGTAGGAAATATGTAAGATAATAATTTTATATATATCCATTTATTTTCATATTTATTACATGATCCATTTGTAAATAATCATAAGTTAGTACAATAGTTACTCACATGGTCAAAATAAAAAATTAAGGGATTTTTCATGATTGGCTCGATACGACCAAGGTCCTTTTACTAATCTATAAAATGACCTTGCCATGTGTGTAAGACCATCATGTAAAAAATAGTGTAACATCAATCATGTAAATATCCCATTATATTCATCTATCTATTAAATGATCCAATTAGTGATTATCAATTTTTCACCCACCAGGGTGTCACATGATCAATATTGAAAATTACAATTGTATTCTCATGACCGAGATGACATGTATGGGGTCATTCTCATGAAAAATGAATTGATCATGTAATCCTTATAATCCCTATGCAGTACCCAATTAATATGGTGATAATTACATGGATTTAAAGTAGTTTCCCCGTGATCAATAATGGATCATGATATGATTTGGAAAACCTTGTCACTGATAGATTTTATTTGGTTCTCTGTAGGGAATCACTAGATGTGGTCTTGATTCTATGAGGATGTCCTGTGGATATGTGACCTCAGTGTGTTAACATTTAAGTTGTATCAGTTTATTATTATCCATCTATTGGAAAAATAAATAGGTTATTTGGTATTTATTCTTATATATATTTTCAATACTAACTTATTGGGATCAATAAACTACCTACCCAATTTTATGAAATGTTTGGATGAATGAACAAGGCCTCTGTTCTAAGGAAGAAAATTTCCTCCTTCATCACATGGTCTTCCTCCAGTCAGTTTCTCGAGAATCACTTGGTATTAGAAGATACCATAATGGCCTGACCCCAGAATCTTATAGCTAATTCTTTCTACCATTGAATTTTTATATGATACAAGTAAATGCATCCTAAAGGGATGATCTGTTTATTAGTCTTACAAAACTTTATATATACATGATTCTTTCCTTACATATGAACACAAAAGATTAAGAAATAATTTTTTATTTGAATATAATTATATTATAACATATATTTTATCCCGAAATATCATTCATAATAAAATTATACAATCATGGAAATAGAAAAAAAAGGGGATATAACATGCTCAATAAGGGTTAAATACAGTTGAAGCGATAATGAATCAATGAGAATAATCATTATTCCATTTTAAATAAACAGACATGCATTTTATTTAAGCAATAAACTAAGATGGAATTTTATAAATAATATGAAAATGTAAATAACTAAAAAAAATCCATTTAATCAATAAATTTGGAATGGAATTCATCCATATTTTTTCATAATGAAAATGTAACAGATAATATAAATTGAATTATTAATTAATGAAATTCATAAATATTATATTCAATATATCCTAAGTACATGAAACCATTACAATCAATACATTTCACAAGATGTTTATGAAAAACTTGATAAAATAAATATTTAGCTAAGGCTATTTAAACAATTCATCCCATGACACTACTGATGCACTTAGGGGAATGCATTAACGAGTCTACAACCCATGTCATGAAAGTTTGAATAATTCCTCATATAACAAATAATTGATTTATTTTATGAATAATGTGCCTTATCAAATTTCTATATCGAGTAAAGGATATAAATATATCAATATTTCCATAGATAATGAAATAACATTCAAAGTACACACCAGATATAATAATGGTTTATAGTTAATGCTAAAATCATATCCCTGATAAATGAAATGTATAATTAGGAGAAATTAAATGTTTAATGCTCACAGATGAGTAAACCAATCAAGGGAATGATAATGACTAAAAAAATTATTCATGAAAGTGAATGTCAATATGATCCTTGGTCAAGATAATAAAAGAATATCAAGAGAAATAATAAGGATGGTATATGTATGATGTATATCCATTTGGATAAGAATAATGGTTGTTTTTGCTGATGAAATGAAATGATCAGTCAAGACATTTTTTTTGAAAATATCATATTCCTTTTAAAATCACTTATTAAAACAAACATCATTTTTATAATCATTTTCATTGAAAATCATATTTTAAAAAAATTTATTTAAAAAGAACCTTTTATAATTTAAAATGATGAATCAATGATATGATCGAGGGTAATTATGTACTTTTCAAACAAGGTAAAAAGATCTGTCTTTCTTCATTGTAAAATGGGCAGAAAAGTAATTTTTCTTTAAAATAAAAATAATATTTTATTCAGCACAATGTTTTAAAGTAAAAATGTGAAAAATATTTATTAAAAAAATTAAAGCATAAAAACATTTTGAAATGTTTTTAGGAAATCATAGTTCTAGAATAAAACAGGTTTCCAAACAGAGAGATAAATGAATTTAAGTTATCAAAAAACATTTTATATAACAAAGCATGGTAAAATGGTATTATTTACTGAAAATAATAACAAATATACATAGGATATAATAAAAAATGTATTTATTAATAAACTATTAACAAATTTCATTTAATTAAAATTCATGTGTGAAAAATCAAGGAAAATGATATTTTGAGTTAAACAGTTACAAAGATCAAAACACTGATGTGAGAATAAACCTATAACTTGATTATGTGTGTCAACTATAAATAAAAATAAAAATTTGAAATACAAAAATATATAGTAAAAATACTTTAAACACATAATCATAGAAAATAATTGATAATAAGGAAGTCATATAACCTAAAAAAGGAATTGGGTTATGAAACTCTTTACAACATGGAAACATTTAATTCATATCCCCGTTATTGAAAAAATTAAAATTAAAACATAAAATACCATGAATAAAAAATTATTAATGATATTAAATTTCAAGGGGTAGTTTATAAACCATATAAATGAAATTAGGAGCATACCATTTCAATTTTCCTCAATGAAATTAAATTGAGACGAAAAACCATAGCTTACGCTTCATTTTGGTTGATCCTGATTTAAATTATGTTATAATGGTTTGCGATAATTTATAAAATTTTTATATAACTATATCGATATTTATGATATCATATTTTTTCTGTTTATAATGTATTATTAATAATTTTCTAATAATATTTTATTATTTTCATCATTTCTATTGTTAATGCCCTTATTTTTTAGTATGTTTGGACTTGTTATTTTTTTTACATTTACATTTATCATTGTTTATTCTTATAAATAATTTTATACATGATGTAATTATCATATATATTAATTCTATATTCATTTATATTAATACGTGAAATTTGGTTATATGAAACTTAATACACCGTTCATAGAGGTGGTAGGTCGTATGTATGTATGAACACCATTTCTATTTTCATATCATGCTTAGAGAATGAAATGTTAATAATATATATTTATATTATAATTAAAATATAATTGTATTTTATACATGTTAAATATGTTTAGTAAATCCATTCATAATACATTTCATTTAAATTGTGAATGAATCACATCACATCATGATGCGGTAGTTTTTTTAACAGACAATTGATGCTATCATATTCTAAAAAATGAAAACAATGTAATGTGTGATACAATAACTACATAAGAATATTAACATCATAAATATAGGATATATCATATATTAACTATAAATGAATTTATATTCACTAACATGAATGGTTGTAATGGAAAAATGAATGTCATCGGTTTGTGAGGCGGTAGTCCACCTTATACAAGAATGGTGATTTTGTAACCCATATGATAGGAGTGTGTGATGTTTTAGTTCAAAACCTAAACATGAAAACAAAATTTTATATGGATTATATTTAGGTTATTATACAATAATTTTTTAATTTTAATTTAACGATTTGGAGAAGGAAATAATATAAAACCGCTATTAGAGGAACACTACCTCTTCTTCAAATATCCTCATTATGTTTTCTCTAAAATGTTATTAAGTTATATTTATGCACAAATTAAGGACTCTATGAAGTGGGTAGGGATTTTATAGAGGTATTTGGGTAATAATGGAAGATTTAATGTGGTCTAATTATGGTTTTTATACATTTTCTGTGTAATCTTAAGAACTTATTTGAAAAGAATAAACATTAAGTAAACCCATTTTCTCCTTAATCGGTGTAATTAATTTTATTTTTTTCACTAATAATTTAGCTAAAAAATAATTTTGACTATATTATAGATTATAAATTGTGATTATTTAAACTATGCGATATATTTTTTCAAATTAAATTCAATGAAGTGGGAAAAATAATTTAAAACCAATACCGTAGACATAACAAGAATGCAGGTTTTTAAAGTTACAATGTCTAAAAGATTACTTTATTTTTATTTCAAAATTAAATATGAAATTATTAAAATGACATAAATTAGATTATTATATGTATAATTTTTCTAATTTTAAATAAAAAATTGAAATATAATTATACTTTGTAATTTATTTATATGAAAAGTATGTTTCAATTAAAATTTAATACTTTTCAATAATCATACAAAAATTGATCTTCTATTGGTTTCATTTAAAAGGATTATTTGAGAGGATTTCTACCAAAATTTAGGCTTCATGGTAGATAGTAGGATTGTTGTAAAGTGTATTTGGAAATTATTGGATGAATTTAAGAGTTATTATGGGATCGAGGAATGCTTAAAGGTGGTGGACTTTTATAGGGAAGGAAAAGGACTCAGTTGGAAGTCTTCAAAACAAGTTAGGTGTGCACATGTTATTACCTAACAAAGGTCCTAAAAAACAAATGAAAATAAATAATTGATGGTTTATGACCAAAATATGGACATTAAATGGGTTTTGGACATGTTTCTAGTCTGTTTTGGGTCTTATATTTAAGGTTTAGTATTTTATTAACTTAATTTTACTCATAACAAATGTAATTATTTTTAATCACATTCATTAACAATTTTTATAAAAAATTATGATGAACTTATTAGAAATTATAAATCATTATGATTCTAAATATTGAATCCATTTTTAAAAATTCTAGTCATATGATAGGTTGAAATTAATCTAAAATTAATTACATTGATGGGACAACACTACGGGTTTTTAAATTAAAAACGTCCAAAAGGTTGATAAGTTTTTATATCAAATTTCATTGTGAAATTTTTCCTAATGAGATATATTGGATTAATTGGTGAAAATATTATCTATCTAAAATTTAAAATTATTTAAAAATATAATTTATCATTATAAATAAATTAGATGAAAAAAATAATGAGTTAATATCCAGTATTTTTAACAATTTATTAAATGATGAAACCTTAAATTAAAATACCAGAAAATTATTAACCTAATTGTTATGTTTCTCTTCAAAATATAATGTTTATTTTGAAATATAAAATAAAAAATTTTTAAAATTTTTTTATTTAAAATGGTTTCTCCATTAAATGGAGGTAAAAATACCTTTATAAAAAAATAGGTATTTACTCATAAAATTCGGTTTGTTATTATCTTATTCCAATATAATATATTGGATAAATGTAAAAAAAATGAATAAATATCTAGAATTTTAATTACATTAATATTAGTTACCAATTTTAATCAATTTAATTAAATAGGTTAAAATGACTTTGGGACTATAATAATATTTTTTTATATTTAATCAGTTTTTATATTCATCAATTGGTAACCTTTGAACTCATCTTATATTTGTGTACACCACATATTTTAGTAATTTAGTTAATATTATTCATATCCATCAAATTAAAATCTAGTTTATATATCATTATAATAATATTTTTAATAATATAATAAAGTTAGGTAACACTCTGTCTTGCGTGTTACGTTGGCCATAGAGGAAGGTCATTCTTGCCTATAATGTATGCTGACATTTTTATTTTATGTCATGTACACCAAGTTGGGGATGAGTGTAACATAAGTGAAGTCGGTATTGCATGAAGAGAAATCCAAGTTGTTATTTCATGTGAAAGGATGGTTTGAATTAGTTTTTTAACATATATATATATAGACACACACATATATATATATATGAACTACTTCTAGTGCCATGTGATATGAGAAATATCAAAAGATTAAATTAATTTAAAAAAAATATTTCAAAAATTATTAATGTGTTACATTCTACTACCCTTAAAGTTAATTTTCCCTCAAAATTTATCTGGGTTTGCAATGGTTTTAATAATTTAACATTTCATTCATAAAAATCAACATTTTGAAAACATAATACTCAAACATCCCTTAAAAGGGAATGTTAGAAGTATAAGGGTTGGAGAATGTAATATATAAATGGGTTTCCATATGGGAGAACATATGTTGGGAGTGAATATTTGACATGGGGGGAATGTGTATATATTTATAGTGAGTGATTGAGGTCATCAATCACAAACAAGTGAATTATCAAACAAAAGTTGAGGGCCAAAAATTCATTAATATGTGACGATTCTAGAATCCATTGGTTCAACAGAATGTAAGGTATTAAGAGAAAAAAAATTATTATCATTGTACTATCATTGATTATATATATTTAATGGCCTAGAATATAATGAATTATTCTTACTTGGTGTTATCCCCATTCTCATACACAATCCCATCCTTTGGTTATTTTTTTATTTATTTCCACTTCATCTCTTACCCTATGTAATGAATGATAATTCTTTTTTTTAATTCTTAATGTACTAACAGAAATTGATATCCATGATATTCCATCCCATCTATCATCAGTCACCATAAAAACAATGTTTTTATAACAATTTATCAAAGATTCATAAATCCTCATGGGGAAGATAATACTTTATTCTCAAAAACATTACCCAATGTTTAATTTAATATTTCCATAAATGGTTATCCTTATAACTCTTCTGAAAGATTAAAATCACAAAAATTAGTGAAATATAAAAATAAAAATTAAAATTGATCCCCATATATGATAAGGTAGCTATTGGTTTTCACATTCTATAAATTTGAATACCCTTATCAAATTTTCCCATTAAATATTGTAATAACCTTAATTACCATAAATCCTTTTGTAAAACATTCATGCTTCCTTATTCGAAAGGTTACTATATATATTCATTAAATCAATGATTTCTTAAACTTTATACATGATGAAATAGACAACTCTATCAATAATTATTTATATGACATTTAGAGCTATCTAATTTACATTATCCAAATCAATCATCTCTTTATCCAAGTGAAACATATTTTTTACAACATCTTGATCACATTAAGGGTTACCTTACCTTAATCAAAATATGACTACTCTATGTCTTCATCTCCATTAAAAATATCAATTTCAATCCTTATATAAAACATGTTCTGAAAATTCTTATATATTTCATGATTCATAATACATAATCATTGAATTGCAAAACATAAATACTTCATTAATAAAAACATTATTCATAAACCATTATTTAGAATTCATTAACATATTACATAAAATCACTTTCATAGAATATGAAATATGAATCATGTCTTAAGTTTCCCCAACCTCAATATAATAATGATTCTTATGATTAATGTAAGAAATACTAGATCAACTTCACATACCTTTCACATGATATTTGTAATCTCTTTATCTTCAGAAGTATAATCAATACGCATACCAACTTCCTGGTTCTCTTTATGATACTTTCACTTGGGAAATTTATACCCATAAAATTCATATTTGAAAAATTAAAAGGTAACCATATTCCTTATAATTCAATCAATTGACAAAAACATGAAAGCACAGTGTGAGAAAAAATTATCATTGAAGAAAACAACATAATCATGAAAAAATTATTATATGATGTATAATGTATGACACCATCCTTAATCTATGACACATTATTTTTATCCCAGGTTATTCAAATCCAAATTATAATTAATTCCTTCGTGATGGTTTATGATGAGTTTGTGATTTCCCATAGCATATCTCCCTGGAGTGTCAAACTAGGTATACAACAAGGACAATTTCCATATTCCATATTACCCCGAGTCAAGCCCAAAACATCATTTTAGAGTTGTTACCCCTAGTTATATCTTTTATATAGCCAAATATACTTGTAGTATTTAGATAAGGAATTATTTCTAAAAAACCACCCACATTATCCTTTACCAAAACTCATGTACATTTTCCTAAACATTGACTCATCCTAATACTCATCCATAGAGACATCCCTAGACATATCATTAGAAATATACATAGGGGTATCAGTAAATGTTTCTCATCCTAGTTTTCAAAGGTTGACTAGGAAATTCCTTTGATACAAAATATAGTAACCAAGACTTTATATACATGTATATTACATCATTTTAGAAGAATATATAGTATATTGAAAAAAATCATGCTCGAGGACCATAATAGTTTTGTGTATTTGGAAACATGGAGACAAAATATTATATCCTAGTAAATGATCTTCAACATCTCTAATAACAATATCAAAATTTATTACTTGATCCTAAAACCATTCTTCATAACATGGGGAAATAAAAAAAATAAGATAAGGGTGAGTTCAGATGATCAGTAAAGGTAAATAATGGAAATGAAAAAGCATAATATAAATAAAAGGGTATGGAAGTTGAGCATATAATTTGAAGATCATGACCTTTATATTTAAAAAAATAATAAAGAATGAAATTTCATATAACATTAATCAAAAGTAAATAAAGAACATAGTAAAAGGATGCACAACATAGAAAAAAATAGGAATTTGTGGAATGTACATTGGTTTAAAATGTTCTAAGCATGTATGCATAGAAACATGTTCACTCATTAAGATAAGGACATAAAATTTGGCCCTAGAATCAACTTGTGGACTTGAAACTAGGTCTATGAATAAAATTTTGATCATGTAATCATGTTCATGAATAACCATATAGACATGACACTATTTCCATGCATAAAATTGTGAATATATAATTTTGTTCACACATTACCTAATGAATATGAAACCAATTCCATGAATAAAATTATGAACATGAAATCTGTTTCACTCATGAAATTATGATCTTGTAATTAGGAACACTCATAAACATATGGACAAGAAACCAAGTCCATTGAATACATTGTGAACATGTAATAAGGTTCACATATAAAATTGGGAACATGTAATCGGGTTCATGCATAAACATATGGACAAGAAATCAGTTCCATACATAACATTCTGAACATGTAATCATGTTTATGAAAAACATGTATTTTCATGAGTCATCTATCATTACCCAATGCAATTAATAGAGATATAGTTCTCACCCATATCATAAAATCATTCACACAAGTTCAACAATATAATAAAACATTCAACATAACATTACCCATAAAAATAGAATGGTTTCAAAAATCATAACCCATGAAATGAAATGGGTATCATTAACATTCTATAAAATCAGACTATATGGAAAATAGATAGGTTTCAAAAACATTTCATCAAAGAAAGATCCATGAAAAGAAGTGGGTTTCATAATCATGTAACATGTGAATGGGAAGAAGTCTTTATAAATTTAAAAACATTATGAATAACCCATTCGTAAAAATAATGTGAATGTAACCTTTAGATAATTTCATAGAAAGGAATGAGTAACATCAACATTTTTCATCTTATATGGAAATTATTTTTGAATCATTTCATGAAGAATTTATATTTTCTTCTTCTAATTTTTTTATTACATATATCATTTTAAAAATAAATTTCATAGAAAATACATTGAAAATATATAAAGAAAAAATGAAATCATTTTGAAATCATTTTTTGATGAAAATTATTTATAAAATAATTCTTAATGATCAACCTTTTAAAAATGAAAAGGAATATTCAATGGAATGATGGTGGGTGAATCATTACATATTATACATGGTAAAAATATTATTCCTTTTACATGGTAAAAAAAATTGAAAAATGAAATTTTTAGAAAGATAAAATAAGATTACATTGAATATATTAGTAAAATACAATAATGGGAAAAAAAATTATTTTAATTATTATAGGTGGATGGAACTATATTCTTCGGAACCATTTTTATAAAATATATATTTTTGATCTAAGAGAGGGTAACGTTGAGCTTCCTTAAAAACACATTCTTAATTATCTTATGTAATAAAGAGTTTAGATATTGTACGAATACATGATTAATTCACGAATAACAAAATTAGAAGAATATTAATGAATGTTTTTGAGATATGGATTATACTATTTCCTGAAAATAAAAATAAACACAAAAAAATTCAAAAATAGAAATAAGATTGTCTCAATAAACTTATATAACCAGGTAATTTGGGATTATACTCTCCATGAATGTAAATAAAATAACCTGAATAATAAAATATAATGAAATGTATATTCATTTTATAACATGTAAAATTAAAATATATACACCTTGAAAAATATTTTAGGAGAATAACAAAACATGAGTCTCAAAGAATGAAAATTGTGATAAAAATGTTTTATCAGTTTGGTAACTTTTGGAACATAAACCCCATGAAAGAAGGGTTATAAAATAAAAATGTGAATTACCATAAATATAATTATAATATAAATATAATTCAATAATTTTTAGTACATAGACCAAATAAAAGTAAACAGTGACGAACATATCAGGTATCTCATAGAAATTAAAAGTGAGATGGAATCCTCGTACCTTGTGTCTTGTCTCATGTCGTATTCATTCAAACAAAATATATAATAAATATAAATTTATAATACATCTTTATAAATAACCATATTATTATATTTAAAACCATATATTTTTTTATTATGACATTATATTTCCCACTTGTTTACCATCCTATTTTATGGTTTCACTTTGGGTAATATTTTCTTTGTTCAGCACATATGTCTTAATTTGATAAATCATTGGTTATTATACTTATATCATGATTAAATAATATAAATAATGATATAAATATTATATATATCTATTATATATATTATAATAATATATATAATAAATATGTATGAAATGGAATACATCGTTCATGGACACGGTAGGTTTTATATACGCATTAAGGTTATTTCCTTTATAATTGTTGTATTAGAATAAAAAATGAAAATGAAATATATGGTTATATGCATATAATATCATTAAATTATGACTATAATGTTATAAATACCATATATTTTCATTAAACCCATACTTCATAGATTTCAGGTGGTGGGTGAATTAATCACACTACATTGAGGGGGCGGTAGTGCACGCTTCCTTAAACAAGATTATCCTATTGACACCAAATGAAAAGTAATGATATGTGAAATTTAAAAGTAATAAATAAGAATAAAGATATAATAAATATTATATACATATATAAACATATTTTCTATCATAATGGAAACCATGATTGGTGGTCAAGGAGAAATGAACAATCATCGTTTTTTGAGGTAGTAGTTTGCTGTACACATAAACATTACATTCGATATTCATTAGAAGGAGGTGTGTGTAATTGTAGGTAGAAAACATAGAATAAAAACATCCAAGTATATAGAGGATACATTTTTTCCCACAAAATAATGTAATAAAGATAGTTTAGGTGGGAATAAAACAAATAAAAGAAATGAGATTGAGAGAACACATTAGCTCTAAATCAGGTAACTTCTTTTGGTTTATAACAAAGGGCTCCCTTGATAGAATTTCTACCCAAATAGTGGATTCCTGGTTAAAGGGAGGGTTATTGGGAAGATTATTAGGTGGTTATTTTCTGAAAATAAGAAGTTTCACTGGTGTGAAGAATGGGTAGAGGTGGTGGCCTTTTATAATGAAGGAAAATGACTCACATCGAATTTTTGGAAATAAGTAAGGTGTGCATATTTTCTTACCTAAAAAATTCATAGAAAAAAAACCTAAAATAATTATTTAACGTTTATGGCCTAAATATGCATTTAAAATGGGGTTTTTATGTTTTAAAGTCATTTTGGGTCTTATATTTAACGTTTAGTATTTTATTAACCTAATTTTTCACTTAACCGATGTAATTAATTTTATTGAATTTCAGTAATATTTTTTGTAAAAAAATGTTGTACTTATTAGAAATTATAAATTATTATTATTCATAATATCGAATCCATTTTTCCAAACATAATCATATATGTGTAAGAAATTAATTTAAAATTAATCCCACTGATGGGATGACGCTGTTGGTTTTAAAAGAAAAAGAATCTAAAAGATTGAAATGTTATTATATCCAATATCAATGTGAAATTAGATAAAATGACCAAAATTGGATTAATTGGTAAAAATATTATCTATATAAACTATTAAATCAATTAAAAATATAATTTAACTATATAAATAATTAAATTTAAAAGTATTTCTGAATAAAAATGCAATATTTTTAACTATTCATTAATAGATGAATCCTTACATAAAAATAACCAATATTTTTCCTAACCTTATTTTTGTGTTTGAAGTGCACTGTGTTGCATTTGTTGTCAATGAGGTATGTTGTTGTCAAGGAATGAATGGATGGATGTCAAGGAGTTTCAATATGTGAATGACAAAGGATGTGATGGTGTTGGTGAGGAATGGAGAGTGGCCATGGTACTAAGATGCATGTCACTTAGGAGATTCACTAAGTGACATAGGATGTTGTGGTTGAAACATTCTCTATGGATATCAGACGATTGTAGAGCTGTTCTTAATGTTCCAATACTTGTATCAAGGTGATACTAAGTGACAACACTTGAAGAATGATGATGGAGCATCATTACATCTGATGATTGTTGAGCTGTTCCTTAAGTGTAAAGAACATGTTTCAAGATGATACAAAGTCACAACATGTTTAAAAGACCATGCATTGTAGTGACAATGCATGAGGAGTTGAAAGTGATCCATCCATAAGTTCTAAGTGGATGAAGTGGATTAAAGAAGTCCATGCACTATCACTTAGTGCATGTGAATTTGAAGAAGATCCAATTTGATCTCTGATTAGATCAATGATGTTTTTTGATGAATTATTAGATTCAGGAGCATCGGTTGAAGGAAGACCCTTCGGGAATTCCATTCTTAAATATTAAATACATGATGAAGAAGAGTTGGAGGAATTCTAATGAAGAAGAAGAGAAGAAAAGAGAAGAGAGAAGGAGAAGAGATATAGAAGAAGAAATGGCCTAAGTGGCATTTGGCATTTTATATTGGGAGTACTTTTTTTCTTTTGACAAAGTAACATTCTATCCCTTTGCCAAAAATTAGGCCAGCCAAGGCTGGCCCACGAGTTCAACCCCACGGCTCATGTGGGCACTAGGCGCCACGCCCATGGGGGAACCCATGGTGCAAGCACAGGGCGACAGGGCTACGCAGGGGTGTCACGCCCGCGCGGCAGGGGCGCATGAAGCGCGCCTGGAGTGCATGGTGGGCGCTAGGAGCGCGCCCGCAGGAGGCATGAGTGGGCGCTAGGAGCATGCCCACAGGAGGCATGAGTGGGTGCTAGGAGCGCGCCCGCAGGAGGCATGAGTGGGCGCAAAGCGCGCCCGCAGAGAGAACACGGTGCAGGGCGGCACCGTGGAGGAGGAAGTTCAACTGGCCGTCTATGGGAGCGGCTGGTTGATAAGCCGTGGAAAATCCACGTCCCGTTTCGATGTGGGACGAAGATTTTTGCCGCGGATTGAATTTGATCCCCTCGTTCGATCGCATGGCCGATCTCTGCCGCTCATCGCATCTCGCCGCTCGAGATCTGATCCAGGCCATCCAAGGTTATTCGATCGCCTAATCCGACGGCTCCCCGTCCGTCTTCAACCTTGAGCTCGCCCGAATGCCACCCGCAGCCTCTGTTCAAACCAGAGGCCTCCCGATGACAAAATTCGAGCTCCCGACCACCTTTGAAGGAGCTGAAGATTCCATTGTGCTCGTCTGTCCATGAGGAACCCATTAATGCAACAAAATATGCATGCACACGATGGATGGGAGATTTCGAGATTCGGTCGAGGCAAAATATAATGCCGAGGCCATGTGGAGAGCATGCTTTGCATGCATGAGCATAAACAGAGGCCGTGCATGCGTTCTAAGTCGCATGCACGAGGAGGAAAGAAAGAGGAAGATAAAGCCGCATGAAACAGCGAAGGAAAACAAGATTTGGAGAAAATCTTGAAGATCCGAAATCTTTGGTGATTCGAGATTTATCACGCGGATGGACAGAGGCATCCCTCTGCCTATATAAGGAGAGCTCGAGGCTCTCATTGAGTTTGCTGATCTATTGAAAACTCGAAGTCCCGTGAGTGCCGTATGTGCCTCGCGAAGTTTTGAAGCCACTGAGAAAATATCACTTCCGTGGCTGAGTCCCTTGCGCGCCACCTCTTTGCGCGACAAGAAGAAGAAGGAGGAGGAGATCCCTGCGCGCCTATCCCTTGCGCAGCAGGAAGACCTGAGGCGCAAGCATCTTGCGCGCCCTCGTGGTTTGTTGAGGCTTGCGCGGCCGAGTGTACCTTTTCACGTGCGCTCCCGAGCTGCTTGCACCGAGGACCATGCACGCCTTGTCCAGTGTGACCCTGTGCGGCTGTGAAGAGAGGAAGGCCGCACCCCTTGCGTGCCTATTTTGAAGGTGGAGTTCGGGAAGTGTGTGCAAAAGAAGTGGGAGGCAGAGACCATTGTGTCTCTAGTGCCCAAGGAGAACCGAGGCTTTTCCTTGAGTGTATGCCAAGTGATATACCCTTGCTTTTTGTGTGTAAGAGGAACAAAGAAACAAGAGGCCGAGGATTACACCTAAATGAACTAAAACAAAATGGGTTGTGGGTGTTAAACACAAGAGAGGAGGCCAAGCTCAAGTGTGTGCCAAAGTGAAGGAGGAAGTCTAAAGACTTACCTTAGTGGTGTCTGTGCAAAGGAATAAAAAGGCCGAACCTAGTGTGTGTACTAAGTTAAGTGTATACACTTAGAAGAAGTGGAAGACTCTCACACAAAGTACAACACACATTTAAGTGTGTAATCAAAAGGAATAATGTGTGAAGGAAAGGATAAGGTGTATGCTAAAAGGATTACACCCTTTGTGGGTTTATTGCACCGAGAGAAGAAGAAGGGGAGTGCATGCATGGGTGCAAGAACGTGCACACATGAATAAAGCTTAAATCAGTGGTGTTCATCTGAGTTTTCCAAGACCAGAAGATCTTGAAGAATTTGAGAAGCCATGCAGTCAGTGCATGAGGAAGAAGAGTTTCCATGCATTCGGTGCATGAAGTTGAATTTCTGTCAGACTGATGCTAGACTGAAGTTAGAGATATCAGTTGTCTGAGTTTTCAGTGATTGAGAAGATCATAATCAACAGAAGTGATCAGAAGGTGTGAGCAAGACCAATAGACCTTTTCAGAGGCTGTTGAAGATTCTTGAAGAGAGAAGCCAGGTCATCCTTAGAAGAAGGTGATAAAGCCTGAGCAAGACGAGAAGAACTGATCATCACAAGTGATCAGAGGTACAGAGCAAGGCCAGCGGTCTTTATCCCAAACTGCTGAAGATACTTGAAGAATCTTAAAGTGAAGAAGATCTACTCGTGTGACTCGAGGATCCAAGAGAAGACCCTGTGGGACTCAGGGAGAAGAAGTCTTCAGTGGGATTCTGGAGCAGGCCAGTGGGACTCTGGTAACACTGTGGGACGCAGGAGAGATACAGTGGGACTCTGTATAGACCATTGTAATTCTAACAAGTTATAATGAAGAAACCATGTTGGGGCGTATAACCAACATGGAAAGGACGTAGGCCTTTGGTGCCGAACCTTGTAAATCCTTGTGTCCAGTGCCTTTACATTTACTGCATCATTCGAGGAAAGGTGAGAGATACAAGAAGAGTGGATCGAGGCTTTAACCAGTCATAGAGGATTAATTGATAAAGAATCAATTAGTAAAAAGTTTTAAGGGATCACTGATTCACCCCCTCCCCCTCTCAGTGATTCACACTGATCTGGGCACTTCAATTGGTATTAGAGGGAAGGTTACCTCTAAAAGATCCAAGAGAGTCTATATGGAGTGCAGATTTGAGGAAATGAAAGAACAGCCTCAAATGGAGATATATGCCAAGACTCTGAAAAACAGAATGAAGAAACATGCAAAGAAGATGAGGAAGAAGGTTGTTGCAATCAGAGAAACTCCTTCTATGGAAAGAAATGTGAAAGTCACATCAGATGACAATTCCTTTTATCATTATTCTGATGAAGCCTACTCTAGCTGTGATGATGATGGAAGAAACAATGATATTCTAAATGCAATCAAATATCTTCAAAAGACAGTCCCCAAGGATGTGGAAATGTGTATAGCTACATGCCTCCTTGATCTTCAAGAATAAAAATTACAGCTATAAGATGAAGCCATTTATCTGGAAGTCCAATTGGCAAAAAGGGTTGGCATTACCGAAACTCTCAGAAAGCTGGTGAAGGCTAAAGATGAAACCGTTTCTCTTTGCAATGAAAGATATGAAGACACTGCTGAATAATTTCAAAGAAGCCTTTCTGAGAAAGAATTATTTATGATATTGGTCAAAGAGGTTTTCCATGCACTGGAAAAGAGGCATAAAGTGTCAATGAATGACATAGATGCTCAACTCGAAGACAAAGTCAAAATGGTGAAGGAGCTTGACAACTCATTGCATGAAATAAAGAAGGTGCATGATGACCAGATGGAACAGCTGAAACAGAATTGGGAAGGTAGGCTAAGAACTATTGAGGATGAGAAGAACTCCCTCAATATGAAATGCTTAGAACTAGAGGTGATATTGAAAACTCAGCAATCACCCAAAGCCAAAGCCTCCCAGTCAGCTGAAAGGAGAAATGTTGCTACTCAAGTATGCATTGATCAGGATGATTCTAAAAGAAAGACATCCTCTAATAAAAGGGCAACAACTTCTAAAAAGAAAGTACCATCCATCCCATCTTGTACTCATGCCTCTAAATGTGCTTCCACAAAAAGTGCAGGATGGAAGAATAACTCCAAACAAGTATGGATGAAGACAATGAAGAAAGAGAGCTCTCCTAAAACAACACAGCAAGTCAAGAAAAGTACCCAACAATCAGAAGGACTTAAAAGGTCATGATTTGTGGGTCAGTGTTGGTGTTGTAATAAGTATGGGCACTGTGCAAATTATTGTTGGTAGAATCCACTGAATGTTAAAGCACAAAGGAAGCCCATGCCTAGGGGGAGAAAGCCAGAAGAAAAGAAGCAGCATCCACAGGTCCAGAGACATCTGTTTACTGCAAATAGATTTGGATTACTTGAAAACATCTTGGATGATTGAAAAAGTGGTCAAAAAGATACATGTCAATCTCCAACTGTATCCAGAGATCAATAGAAGAAAAGATCGCAGAACCTGGCTCAGAAAGAATCCTTGGGAAGCAGGCAAAATAAAGCTGAAGATGCTCCCAAGAAGATTATGAAAAAGGAAGAGAAGTCCTTGGAATTCAAATCCAAGAAGGGTGATGCATCAAGAAGAGCCACCAAGAAGACATGCTTCTACTGTGGAAAGAAAGGTCATACCATGGATCTTTGCAAACAAGCCATGGAAATCAATAGAAGCCAACTGAACTCAAACAGACAATCAATCCAAAAGAAGCAGAAGGGATTGATTGAAAACAAGTTGCCTAAGAGAGGTAGCTTGACAGCATCAAAGGAACCATGTGAAACTTCCAGAACTGAGGCCACACTTCCAAATGACTTGTTAGTCATATGGCCAAATCAGTTGCAACATTCCAGAGAACTGCAAAGAGCTGAAGATGAAGTTATGGAAATTGCTAAGGCAAAAGGGAAGAAGATGATTTCACATGAAGATGTGTTGAGATCCACACCAGCACAAACATCAATGAAGATCAAACATGAAAGTGTGAAGAATGGTGAAAATGGGACATCTCGGTTGAGAGAATCTTCTCAACCTTGTTGTTCACATTGATGAACCAAGGAGGTTCCATCTTATTCTCTAATCACTTGTATTTACATGTGCTGACATTGCAGGGAATTGAAGATGATGATCATTCTCAGCTAGAGGATGGTTTGGAAGGAATGGAGTGCACCCCTTGAGGGGGAGACTATCTGAAGAAGATGGGATTCTGAGATTAATACCATCATGAGAAAAGCTGAAGGTATTCCAATCATACTTTCATCCCTTGTTTCTTAATTGTATTCATCATGACAATTAAGGGGGAGTATTGATTGAAGGAAAATGGTTTAAAGGGGGAGCTTTATCTTTGCACCTGAACTTTCTAATGTGTTTGGTGAAGTATGTGCAGAATTTAGCAATTCATTGATATATCTGAAAAATTTCAAACCCCTGAAGCATGATCTCACATGTACAGTGAATTTTGGACAGCATTGAGTTCCTTGGTTACATCACTCTTGTTTTCTACACCGGGTTAGCCCAAGTAGACTTAGAGATGATTTACTAAAGGTTCTTTTCTAAAGAGAACATGTGACATCATCCCTCTCTTAGTGATTTTCAAGAAGATGCTGTTCGAAGGGAGGAAGGGATATTTTGAGCAGAACCACACCACACCATTGCATTTGATTTCCAATAAGGGGGAGAAAATATTGGCACACATATTGACCCATTCATATGTGCTCTAGTGTATTGCCAACAAATACAAAGGGGGAGATTGAAGTGCACTGTGTTGCATTTGCTGTCAATGAGGTATGTTGTTGTCAAGGAATGAATGGATGGATGCCAAGGAGTTTCAATATGTGAATGACAAAGGATGTGATGGTGTTGGTGAGGAATGGAGAATGGCCATGGTACTAAGATGCATGTCACTTAGGAGAATCACTAAGTGACATAGGATGTTGTGGTTGAAACATTATCTATGGATATCAGATGATTGTAGAGCTGTTCTAAATGTTCCAATACTTGAATCAAGGTGATACTAAGTGACAACACTTGAAGAATGATGATGGAGCATCATTACATCTGACGATTGTTGAGCTGTTCCTTAAGTGTAAAGAACTTGTATCAAGATGATACAAAGTCACAACATGATTAAAAGACCATGCATTGTAGTGGCAATGCATGAGGAGTTGAAATTTATCCATCCACAAGTTCTAAGTGGATGAAGTGGATTAAATAATTCCATGCACTATCACTTAGTGCATGTGAATTTGAAGAAGATCCAATTTGATCTCTGATTAGATCAATGAAGTTTTTTGATGAATTATTTGATTCAGGAGCATCGGTTGAAGGAATACCCTTCGGGAATTCCATTCTTAAATATTGAATACACGATGAAGAAGAATTGGAGGAATTCTAATGAAGAAGAAGAGAAGAAAAGAGAAGAGAGGAGGAGAAGAGATATAGAAGAAGAAATGGCCTAAGTGGAATTTGGAATTTTATATTGGGAGTACTTTCTTTCTTTTGACAAAGTAACATTCTGTCCCTTTTCCAAAAATTAGGCCATCCAAGGCTGGCCCACGAGTTCAACCCCACGGCTCATGTGGGCACTAGGCGCCACGCCCATGGGGGAACCCATGGTGCAAGCACAGGGCGGCAGGGCTACGCAGGGGTGTCACGCTCGCGCGGCAGGGGCGCATGAAGCGCGCCCGGAGTGCATGGTGGGCGCTAGGAGTGCGCCCACAGGAGGCATGAGTGGGCGCTAGGAGCGCGCCCGCAGGAGGCATGAGTGGGCGCTAGGAGCACGCCCGCAGGAGGCATGAGTGGGCGCAAAGCGCGCCCGCAGAGAGAACACGGTGCGGGGCGGCACTGTGGAGGAGGAAGTTCAACTGGCCGTCTATGGGAGCAGCTGGTTGATAAGCCGTGGAAAATCCACGTCCCGTTTCGATGTGGGACGATGATTTTTGCCGCGGATTGAATCTGAGCCGCTCGTTCGATCACACGACCGATCTCCGCCGCTCATCGCATCTCGCCGCTTGAGATCTGATCTGGGCCGTCCAAGGTTATTCGATCTCCTGATTCGCCGGCTCCCCGTCCGTCTTCAACCTTGAGCTCGCCCGAATTCCACCCGCAGCCTCCGTTCGAACCAGAGGCCTCCCGATGACAAAATTTGAGGTCCCGGCCACCTTTGAAGGAGCTGATGATTCCATTGTGCTTGTCTGTCCATGAGGAACCCATTAATGCAATAAAATATGCATGCACACGATGGATGGTAGATTTCGAGATTCGGCTGAGGCAAAATATAATGTTGAGGCCACGTGGAGAGCATGCTTTGCATGCATGAGCCTAAACAGAGGCCGTGCATGCGTTCTAAGTCGCATGCACGAGGTGGAAAGAAAGAGGAAGATAAAGCCGCATGAAACAGTGAAGGAAAACAAGGTTTGGAGAAAATCATGAAGATCCGAAATCTTCGGTGATTCGAGATTTATCACGCGGATGGACAGAGGCATCCCTCTCCCTATATAAGGAGATCTCGAGGCTCTAATTGAGTTTGCTGATCTATTGAAAACTCGAAGTACCGTGAGTGCCGTATGTGCCTCGTGAAGTTTTGAAGCCACCGCGCAAATACCAATTGCGTGGCTGAGTCCCTTTCACGCTACCTCTTTGCGCGACAAGAAGAAGGAGGAGGAGGAGATCCCTGCGCGCCTATCCCTTGCGCAGCAGGAAGACCCGAGGCGCAAGCATCTTGCGCGCCCTCGTGGTTTGTTGAGGCTTGCGCGGCCGAGTGTACCTTTGCACGTGCGCTCCCGAGCCGCTTGCACCGAGGACCTTGCACGCCTTGTCCAGTGTGACCCTGCGCGGCTGTGAAGAGAGGAAGGCCGCACCCCTTGCGTGCCTATTTTGAAGGTGGAGTTCGGGCAGTGTGTGCACAAGAAGTTGGAGGCAGAGACCATTGTGTCTCTAGTGCCCAAGGAGAACCGAGGCTTTGCCTTGAGTGTATGCCAAGTGATATACCCTTGCTTTTTGTGTGTAAGAGGAACAAAGAACCAAGAGGCTGAGGCTTACACCTAAATGAACTAAAACAAAATGGGTTGTGGGTGTTAAACACACGAGAGGAGGCAAAGCTCAAGTGTGTGCCAAAGTGAAGGAGGAAGGCTAAAGACTTACCTTAGTGGTGTGTGTGCAAAGTAATAAAAAGGCTGAACCTAGTGTGTGCACTAAGTGAAGTGTATACACTTAGAAGAAGTGGAAGACTCTCACACAAAGTACAACACACATTTAAGTGTGTAATCAAAAGGAATAAAGTGTGTGAAGGAAAGGAGAAGGTGTGTTCTAAAAGGATTACACCCTTTGTGGGTTTATTGCACCGAGAGAAGAAGAAGGGGAGTGCATGCATGGATGCATGCACGTGCACCCGTGAATAATGCTTAAATAATTGGTGTGCATCTGAGTTTTCCAAGACCAGAAGATCTTGAAGAATTTGAGAAGCCATGCAGTCAGTGCATGAGGAAGAAGAGTTTCCATGCATTCGGTGCATGAAGTTGAATTGCTGTCAGACTGAAGCTAGACTGAAGATAGAGATATCAGTTGTCTGAGTTTTCAGTGATTGAGAAGATCCTGATCAACAGAAGTGATCAGAAGGTGTGAGAAAGACCAACAGACCATTTCAGAGGCTGTTGAATATTCTTGAAGGGAGAAGCCAGGTCATCCTTAGAAGAAGGTGATAAAGCCTGAGCAAGATGAGAAGACCTGATCATCACAAGTGATCAGAGGTACAGAGCAAGGCCAGCAATCTTTATCCTAGACTGCTGAAGATACTTGAAGAAGCTTAAAGTGAAGAAGAGCTACTTGTGTGACTCGAGGAGCCAAGAGAAGACCCTGTGGGACTCAGGGAGAAGAAGTCTTCAGTGGGATTCTGGAGCAGGCCAGTGGGACTCTGGTAACACTGTGGGACGCAGTATAAAGACCCTCCTGTGGGACTCAGGAGAGATACATTGGGACTATGTATCGACCATTGTAATTCTAAAAAGTTATAATGGAGAAACCATGTTGGGGCGTATAACCAACATGGCAAGGACGTAGGCCTTTGGTGCCGAACCTTGTAAATCCTTGTGTCTAGTGCCTTTACATTTACTGCATTATTCGAGGAAAGGTGCGAGATACAAGAAGAGTGGATCGAGGCTTTAACCAGCCATAGAGGTTTAATTGATAAAGAATCAATTAGTAAAAAGTTTTAAGGGATCACTGATTCACCCCCTTTCCCTCTCAGTGATTCACACTGATCTGGGCACTTCAGTGTTTCTATTAAAAGAATAATGTTAATTTTGAAATATTAGATCTATAAACGTTATAAAAATATGTATTTAAAATGGGATCTCCATTAAAAAAATGTAAAACTATCATTATAAAAAATAGGGTTTTATGCAAAAAAAATCGGTTTGTTCTTATCTCATGTCGATCGAATCTATTTGATGAATATAAAAAATATCTCATTTAATATATAAAATATGTATTAAATTAACATTACTTACTATTTATAGTTAATTAAATTTACTAGGTTAAAATATTTTGTGACCATAATAGGATTTCCATTTATATTCTATCAGTTTCCATATTCATCATTTAGAAACCTAGGAATCCATCATATATTTTAATACACCATATATTTATATAATTTAGTTAATACAATTCATATCTATCAACTTAATAGCTAGGTTATATCTCACTATAATAATATTTTTAATAATATATGATATTTAGGTAACACTTGTTCTTGCATGTTACACAAGATATTGAGTAAGGTCAATCTTGCATGTAATGTAGACTAACATTGTTGTTCCATGTCATAAATGCCAATTTGGGGTTGTGTGTAACATAAGCCATGTTGGTATTATGTGTAGTGAAATACAAGTCGATATTTCATGTGAAATGATGGTTTGCCTAAGATTTTTAATATATATATATATATATATATGAACTAATTATAGTGTAAAATGAAATGAAAAATATCAAATGATTAAATTAATTCGAAATAAAATATTTCACAAAATCTCAAGTTTTTACAATTCCTGTATTAACTTCTTTATATTCATATGCATGATTTAATGAATAATTTCTTATTCATATTCTTATTTTATAGTCATATAATTTCCAAAATGATATTAATATAATTTATATCATATTTTTCTTTTAATATATTTATATAATCATGCTTTAATGGGCATTATTTTGAATGAATCGCATCGTATCATGGAGAGAGTATGTCATACTTATGCACGAGCAATGATATCATTCATATAATTGTTGAATAGTATGGAAGTGGATGGAATATATTTTGTTTTATAATCCATATCATGTTATAATAATGATATGTAGTTATTATTTCCATCATTATACCCATCCATGTAAAGTGGTAGTGAAAAAAAGATTACACTATGTCAGATATATGGTAAATTTTACATATGCATGTGTCGTGATTTCCTTTTTCATATAATGGATATAATGTAGAATATGGATGTTACATAATTATAATAAAATATATGTATATAAGTGATAATTTATTTATTACAATATAATGTAAACAACTCATGAAGAATAAGTATAAGAATAATTAAGTTGGAATGAATTGGTAGAGGAGATTACCTCTTCATCGACATGCTCTCTTTATACCTCCTCTTACTATTACTATAGTTGAACTTTTTACAAGACTAGAATATCCATAACATAATTATTAATGAGGAGATGTTAAATATTTAGTGTTTGGATGAGATTTAAGTCTCAATGTGATGTTAATAGGTGAGGGAGGAGGTGCCCTTTTATAATTGAGGTGAAGGGCACTTTTGGAAACTCAAAAAATAATAATTTATAAACTCAAGCCATATCCAAAAAACTCAAAAATGTCCTTATATATAATATTAGATTAGATAAGGTTTTAATCACATCATCCAATAATTTTTATACATTTATTGATTTCATTTTAATTCATTTCATTTCATTTTACCCTTAATTATTATCTCCTGATTTTAGCTAAGGTAAGAAATTGTTTAATATTAAAATAGTGTATTTTTTTTACTTATTTGATGTAAATTACACAACAAATTGACAATATATTACATTTCAGATTAATACATATTTATTTTATATATTTTAAAATATATTATGATTTTTATATAATTAATTAAATTATTTTTTAACAAAATATAAATAATGTCATTTTAACACTATTCATTTAAAGGATTATTAAAAATAACAAGATAATATGTTTAAAAATATTTTATTATATCTATAATGGGTGAAGGTAATCTATAAAAATTATTATATATATTAATTATCCCAAATTATATTTATTTTAGTTTTTTTATTAACATTAATTTGATAATTCCATTAATAAAATAATTTCTACATCTTTTTGTGAAAATATTTAATATACATATTTATAGGGTAAAAATTAAAAATAAAATACAATGAAGAATAGAATTATTCTAGTTTATTGGATAATATTTTTAGTTATGTATTTCTTCTGATAAATTCATCATTAAAAACGATATACTAATTAAAACATGAATATGAAAAGTTTGACATCACTTTAAATCAAATAATATAAGTGTCATAATCTATTCTATAAGGCTACCAATGATCAATGACTCTACCCTTGGATGACTATGGTCAATATATACCCAACCAATAATATTTGGTCAAGTGTTTTTGTCTTTTAGTGGTCAATCTCATTTTTATAATAATTCGTTTATTGATTTTTCATCAATTAAATAATTTATCCATCATCAATATATAAACCATTAAAGTAATTATTTATTTCATAAAAATTACAAATAAATTACCATGATAATGAAAAAATTTTATCTCAAAGGAATATTTATTATATAATATCACTTTTTTAACACATGTTTTTAATATTGATAATATTATTAAAATTTGAGTAAGACATATTAATATTTTTGTTAAATAAAATACATTAAATGTTGTAATATCGTCCAAGTTGCTTCTAATGGGTAAAATTTAATAAAAATCATGGTTTATGTCCAAAATAACTCATCTAATCATATTAGGACATGTGTTAATGTAATTTTATATTATTTTATTTACACATAATTACCTGATTTACCTTTTTGTCATGTCAATAAAAATTATTGAAGTCACTATTCATAATGCCCAAATATAAGAGAAATATATTAACAAAATTTAGACATAAAAATTAATAATACTCAAGCCATTAATAAAAATTTAAAACATATAGGTTTCATAATATATTTTTAATTAATCCTGTTGTCAGAATGAAACATTGGTTTTTAAAAGATAAAATATTACAAAAGTTTGTAATATTTTTAAATAAAAAACCATAGTAAAATTAATTAAAATGAAACAAATTATACTAAATAATAAAATTATATTTTATTTTTTATTTTAAAACCATTAAATAATATAAATTTTCTATAAAAAATATTTTGATGAGAAATGTTTTTTCATTTAAATTTTAGTGTATTTTTACTATTCATTAAAAAATAAAACATATATGAAAAATATAAAAAATCCATCCAAAATAAATTTTAATATCCCAATTACAAATTAGAAGATTATTATTCTAAATATAACATATAAATGTTTTAAAAAAATATTATAAATGGGTGCACCATCATAAGGGGAAAACTGCATTTTTTAAAAATAGTTCCTTTATCTGAAAATTTTAATTTGTTATTATACCAAGCCTATAAGTCATATAATATAAATTTTAAAAATTATATTGAATTATTTAAATATATATATTATTAATATAATATTTAATGAGTGATTTTATTACTTTATAAACTTTATTAAACACACTCTTGCATGAAATAAATTCTATCAAAATGACTCAAAATTATGTATAACACAATAAAATCATTGTGTTGTGTATACCACAAGATAAGATAGTGATGAATATAGCACAAGATTACCTTGGTGTAGAATAAAACATAAGAAATATAAGAAATTAAAACAAATATATCTCATAAAAATATTGGGGTGTTACAATGTACACTGGGAGTGTCAAACCTAGTTCACAATAAATCCCTTTGATGTGTACCGGGTTACCCCAAGTCAAGAATGGGACCCCTATTCAAATATCATACTCTTAGGTATATAAATTATAGAACCATGTCTATTTATAGTATCTAGAAGAGTATTTATTCCTAGTAATATAAAAATAATCTCTACCATACCAAAATTATATGACATCCTTCTATACTTATCCTCAAAGTTTATCGTAGGATTATGTTCCCTAATCTATGTTTTCAAAATATATCTCCCAATGTTTATACTATAAATACTCATATACTAAATTTAATGACTATGACCCTTGTAGCCCAAAGATTATTCCTTAATTTATTTTATTGGAATAGATACAAGTGTCAAATCCCAAAGGACTGATTAGTTTAGAAATCCTGGAAAACATATTACATACATGAAACATACAATACAACTCGAAAATCTAATGTTCAATATAGAGAATCATTTTAACATGATGATTATATAAGATTAACCTTGTATATTAGTCATAATATACATCTTCAAATACTAGGAAAATAAAACATAATAAAGGGGTGAGCTCATATGCTCCGTAAGGGTAAATAATAAAGTGGAAACTATCATAAATAGGCATGAAATTTTAAAGAGACATGTATAACTAAAACAAAATAATTTTTAATATAATTATAAGAATAACATGGAGTTAATAAGTCAAATAATTCCATATAAACATTCATATGTATATTCTTCTAATCAGATAATAACATGTAATATTAATAACTAGTTTCATAATGAGGGAATTCATAATTTTGGACTTCATAATTTTACCATCAAGGTCTCATGAAAAAACCATACATAAACTAGTAAAATACAACCTAGATTGTCTTAGGAGACCTAATGATGCATTGGAAGGATATATCAGTCCCCACCCATCTCTTACTAATACCAATTCATTTCTCATATTATAATATTAAAACATAGTCAACATAAACATTCATATTAAAACTAGTATACAAAATTTTATTATATTAATCATTAACCATGAATGGTATCAAAACAGAACATCCACAGTCCAAAATATCATAAACCCTTCAATACAATATCTGGTATTGTATCATAATTAATTTATTTCAATTGAGTATAAAATCTAATAAAGTATATTGACATATATGAATATAATTTAATAAAATCATAGAAAATTTCATGAGAGAAATACAAATTTTTTTACATTGAAATAATTTAGAAGATTAAAAATTTTAAAACAAAACATTTATTTCTAAAATAAACTTATATTCAAGTAAGCGAAGCTATAAAGCATTATGAATTCATGATGGAGGAAAAAGCTACACGTGCTGCATATGTTAAAAAATCATTACTTTCCTTTAAAAATCCATAATGTACCACATTTAGAAAATTTCAAAACATTATTTGAAAACAATTTGGTAAATAATAAAACTTGTGTAATAGATAATAATTTTTTATATAATATTAAATATATTATTTTTTTATGAAACATGGATGTGGATGATAAATATTCCCCAGCTAATATTTTTGTGTAATGAATCATTGATAGAATTGAGATTGTGAAATAACCATTTCCTCCAACATTCTTAAATTTGTGGGAAAATTAACATCCTTTATAATATTTATATCACATTATTAAATTATAGAAGAACTATATCCCTATTTATGATATCACATATTATCCTCTTATATCTTTTTTGTAAATAGTATTTCATTATTATCGTTTTTAGGGTGTTAACCGCTTTACTGTTGTATGTTTTTTGTCATGTATGTCTTGTTTCTTATAAATACGACATATTTTATTTATATCCAGAATGAAATTATGTTTATAAAAATTATATTCAATCAACATATAAATATTTATAATCATTTTTTATTGGATAACATCCAGAATTAATCTAATCTCATCGTGGAGATGGTAGACCGTTCGTATGCACGAGTGACGGTATTATTCACTTAATGTTAAAGTGGTAAGGAATTGGATTATATATTAATTATTAAGACTAAATATTATTTCATATATATTATTTATATCCATTATATACATAATTATATTCATCCAAATAAAGTGGTGACGAACAAAATCACACCACGATGTGGAGACGGTAAGTCATACGAACGTATGCATGATGATATTATTGTTCATTGGATGGATAAAAGGTGTAATATTTTTTTTCCAAAATAATAATAACATATCATCATATATATGATACAAGATTTATAATTTTATAATTGAAAAAATACAGGAATTGGAACTAGAAGAATAAATAATTTTGATGGAGTGAGAAAAGATGATTTCCCATCATTTAGTGAACCTCCTTTGGATCTCCTCTTAGGGAAATTAGAGATGGTTTTTTTAGAAAACCAGAACATATAGTATGTGTATATAGAAGTTTAAAATGGATATATTTAGGGTCATGTTGATCTAGAAGTCTCAATGTGGTGTGAGGAAGTGAGGGAAGAGGTTCACTTTTAAAAGAGAGGGGAGGGGCACTTTAAAAACTCTCTAAATATTAAATTAATATAAATTAATTTATTTTAAAAAATTATCCAAAGTGTGTAATATAGATGTTAAAATGGGTATGTGTTGAAATACACTCAACCAATAAAATTTATACATGTTTTAATTTTTTGTTAAGCCTTATCATTTTTATTTATCCTTAATTAATCTATTTAATTTTAATTTTTGTAATAATATTCTAAATATTAAATGGATTTAATTATCAAAAAATAATCTATATATAAATAAAATAAAATAAATATTATAATTTAACACTATAAATTATTTTTTTAAAATAAATTTTACAATTAAAATTTAGTATTTTCTATTATTCATCAAAACATGAATCTTATCAAAAAAATACCTAAAATTGAACCAATGTAAATTTGTATACTAATATATAAAATAAGAATATAATTTTTCCATATATAATATATAAATGTGGAAAATTTTGGATTTAAAATGGGATCTCTATTAAATTGTTGTAACATTACTTTTAGAAACAATTTTCATTTTAATATGTATCATTGGATTAATTCATATCATATACCTAAAAAATAATTTTCATAAATTTTAAAAATGATAATTCCATATATATTATATAAATTTCATATTTTTTTAGTACTTTTCATTCTTGTCGATGTTTCTTCAAGGATATAAAAATCATGTTTTAATTTTATTTCACTTTTTGTTTAAACATGGTGTTATGTGAAACAGAAGCTATCAAAGAGATTAAATTTCAAATAATACATACTTTAAAATCATGGGGTGTTAGATATACAATTTTTTATTTATATTAAATGGATTTAAGAGGTTGATAACGCACTGGGTGTGTTATGTTATGTTTGTGTCATGTCCTTACGAGGGGTACATGGTGTGTGGCCCCAGAATACCTATCATGTTGGGTCTCAAAAATTTAATGTGTGTAACTATTTTACTCACTGATCCATTAATCTGAAATTTATCATTTAATGTGTACATCACACATTTATATGGGATATTTAATGCATCATGATGCACTATCCTCTAAAAATGGTTAGATGTGTGTTGATTGTTCATATAAACTATATGATGTGTAATTTACTATTTTAAAGAATCATTATTCTATGATAATTAACTTTTTATATCACCACTACAATTATATTCACTATTATTTTCACGTAAAATTCTTAGAAATTTAGTTTCCCATGAATCTAATATCAAAAAAACTGCTATATTGTTAATCAGTTTCCAGAAAACTGATCTCCATTAAATCACATCACCTAGTCTATTTCGAACCATGAATTCTTCCATCTATGACCACAAATCTCTTATATGCCTTCCTCATAAATCCTATGATACTCAATTATCCCTTATTCTGAATATATAATAATTATCCACCAAAACTAATGAAAAATAACACAAATAAAAGTGTTTGGAAAATACTTGAGTCGCTATCCAAACAAAATACCATTTATAAACATGCACATAATGAATAAAGGATTACTTAAAACAAAAAATTATGTAATTGAAATTGGATTTATTAGTTTTATAAATTGTTATTCAATAAAAATATTATTAATTTAATAGGTTTCTAGATAAAAAAAATTAAATTATCAATTCATAGTCATGAAATGAAACACAAATATCTTAGTATATGTAACGATGAACACTAGATTAATTCTCAAGTTAAAAGTCATCATTTTTATAAATATATAAAATGTGTAAAATTCATACAAACCCCTTTTATTTTGATCAATAATATTAAAATTTCATTCATACACATCACTTTACTCCTTACTTATTTTGAAACTAATTTTCTGTCCTTGAATTTCTATAAGCGTTCAATGGAAAATAACATTTCATGTGTTCTCCCTGTCGATGGTTCTTTGAGGGTGATGTGGGAAATCATATATAATGACCCCAATGTGGATTAAATAATTTGTTCACTAGGTTACTCATGTTATTAGATAAGTAAACACAAAAAAATATTTTTTTTATAAATTCCTTCTAATTATAATATAATGATTGTCCTCTAATAAAAAACCCATTAAAAATATAACTTTTGTCAGGGATAGGGTAAACCCCGTGTTTCATATTTAATTGAGGTATTATTTTTCCCATATAATACTCTCTTAGGAAGATAAATAATTACTTTTGAAACATTATTCATATGTGATAAATTATATTTAATATATGTATTATATGAATATTATTTCTCCAAAAATCCTAGAAATGCATTCTAATACTATGACTGACTCTTAAAATATAATTTAAAATATTTCAAACAATAAAATTATAATATTTAAATCACTACAAGAATCAGTACACATTTTCTATAACATGGTGGAGTAAGAATCACAACCTAATTCATATAGTGGATAAGACATCATTACATGATTTCTATAACCATAGTGACACAAGAATCACTACAATATTTATATAAAAAAGTAGAGTATACATAAATGTGTGATATCCATATTTGAGAAAGTATCAATAGTTGATTCCGATAATTATTTTAGGATATATAAATCATTAACCAATGTATATTTGGGTTATATAGGACCCTACTCATCAATAAGCAATGCATATGTGTTCTAAATTAAAAAAAATCATTACATCATAACGAACCCATGGATACAAAATGGGTATCATTCCATTTTTAAAAGGAATCACAAATATATACTTCAAGAATACAATTGAATACTACCCAAAATCTAATTACCTCAAAATACATATTCATAATAAAATTTATATGGTCATTCTTGAGAGTAAATTTCTATTAAATTAAATTCTTTATATTTAATGACAATAATTGAAGAGAAAATGATATATGATAAATTAATCTAAAATAGAAATTCCCATTTAGTAGTTATTGAAAACTTCGTAATAATATTTTCATTAAAATAGAATTATGTGGGATAGATAAAAAAATTTAAATACCCTTTAAAATCAAAAAATGTTTGTAGAAACAAAATTTATAAATGAAGTATTTTTAAAAAACATTCCTTCAAAATAATTTATCATATTGAATAATTCATATTAAAAAATATTAAAATACATTAAAATACATAATTTACATTTACAAATAAAACTATTACATGAAAAATTATAATAATATTTTCTATTATTTTAAAAATAATAATGTTTTATAATATTTTCATAATAAATTTTAAAAAATAAAAAATATGGTTAATAATTATGATTCACCATATGGTGATATAAATCAACAAAAATGATTCTACAAAATATCCTCTACATACTTGTAAAAAATGATGTTATGGGTCCCATTAAAAATACATTTTCAAAAAGAATATTTGAAAACATTTTAATTCTTATAATATTAAAAATTATCTTCAATAATGTAGAAATTAAAATTTATGATGTTTTTAGAAAAAATATATTTTTTGAGATTGTACATTTTATTTTCTATGGATGTAAATCTATGTAAAAATTATGAAAAATCTTTTTTTGAAACAAAATTCATAAAAATAGAAAGAAAAAAAATCCTTCTTAAAAGATAAGAAGGGATATTTTGCATTCAGATTAGAGAGAAAAATAATATGGTTTATAAATATAAAAGAAAAAAATTGATTTGAAATGGGGAAATAGATAAGGAGGGTAAATGTTAATTTAATATATTGATAATTACTTTTAATAATGATTTAATTTTTGATAAATACATTTATCAATGATAAATATTTGAATGGAAAAATATATTTCATGTAGATGAGAGGATAAATTTCCATAAAATTAATTCTTACATTGGATGAATCCAAGAATAAATGAATGATTTTCGGGGAGATGGATTAAAACACAATAAAACAATGTTTCAATTTTCAACAGATGTTACTAATTTAATATAAGCGGTAATGAAATACATTTAAAATAGTGAATTATTATTATTTTATAATCCCTTAGATTTTATGAAAATTATCATAAAATAAATAAACATAAATTATAGATATACAAAAAAATGAAACATGTGGTGATTATAAATCATAAATCAATAAAATTAAAATGAGATGAAAACCCCTTGAAACATTGGCATCATTACATCAAATCACTTAAATTAAAGAACATGAAAACTATATTTAAACAAAATTAATTAAATTAATATGTTAAAAGTAATCCATAATGTAGTTATAATACCATATCTATGATATTAGGTTCAGTAATAGGAAATACGTATGAGGAAATAAATTTGACATAATGAACTGAATCCCTTAGTTACATATTCATTCTCTATATGTTCCAAACATCCTAAAAAATAAAACAATATCTATTTAAACCATTTTTTAGAATCATTTACATCAATATTTAATTTTTATAATAATTGTTTAACAAATTTTTTCTATTTATAAATATTTTTCACTTGTGGTTTATATTTAGGGTGGTTTGGTCAGTTTTGCGTGAACATATTCTACATATTTACCCAATTCAAAAGTGGTTTATAAAAACACAATAATATCCTTAATTAACGAGGTGTATATATTTTATTATTATATATGAATAAATATTATATATTTTTATATTATATCCCAAAATAGACTCAATGTGAGAAAGGTGTTTTGATATATTCATTTTAGAAAGTAAATTTACTATAATGATTTATTACTAATATATCTATATATAATGTCTAAGTTGGTATTTATATAATATTAATAGTATCATAAATATAATTTATCATCACTAAACAAATTATTATAACTATCCATATTGTGTGGGTATGTAAAATTAAATTCTTTATTAATGGATGTGGGAGTCTGCACATACACCCAATTAATGATTCCATTTCCCAATGAATGGGATTGAATGAAGGTAAATGATTATTTATCATTTCAATATCATATTGTGATATATCAAAGATATTATCACTTCAAATCGATCTGTATTTCTATCAATGTCATGTGGTGATGAAAAATGAACCACATATCCTTGTTGAGGCAGTGGTACACACAATTTCATATTAGATATTCTTTTATATTTTTAGTTGATGAAAAAGACAGACTTATAGTCAATATATTAATAAAATAAAATTTTTTCATATAAATAATAACATTTTAATTATATTACGGTGTTTGTAAAATATTTATATGAGTAATATTATTTAAAAAATATTATGGTTCAAAATATACATACATTTAAAACATTGGATTTCTCTCAGAAATATCCATCGAAAGATATCCCTTAGGATAAATAATTTATATCATATACATAAGAACATGAAAAAAGATTATATAAGGATTAAAATTAAATTTCTTAAGAATGAATTTATAATGGATAGTTTTAGCATGATGTGGTTGAAGTGATCCCATTTCATAAGTTAAGAGAAGTTTAATTTTAGAAGTACCAATTATATTTGAATAAATCTATGATTTAATTAAACCATCAATGTCAACAAAAGATTTTAAAAATTGAGTGTGGGGAATGATATGTTATTTAATTAAACTAAAAAAATTACAAGTGTTTTAAATATTTTTTGTGTCCTTTACTAATGTATTTTTTCACATTATCATTTTAGGTTTACCTTGGAAGTATGTATTCAACTAAGTAATTTAATTTTTTTTAAATATATGAAAAAATAACATATTAAATTTGGGGGGTCTAAATTTAAATTTATGGGCATTATTATCTAAATTAAATTAAAAATAAATTTGTATATAATTTTTAATTAATGTTGTTAATATATAAAAACCCCTTTTATATAAAAAAGTTTTTTTAACTATTAGGTTTTCTTAATATTATATAACATTAATTATGAAAAAATTAAGTGATATTATATTTTTAGATATGTTTAAAAATAATATTAATTTCATTATAAAAAAAGAAAATTTTAATTTATTCATTAAAATTTGAAACACATTAATAGAAAAATTCATTGAAAATATAATTTTTACCATTATCATGAGCATTATATTTTTTATTAGAAATCATATATTTCATCTTACGGAGTTATCAAACTTATAAAAAAACTAAAAACATGTTGAACTATTATATTATATAAATTTTTAGGATATTGTTACTAATATTGATAAAAACTAATTTTTAATTATTTCTATTAAATTTTTTCAAGCTATCTGGGTTTTAAGAAAAAACAAGATTATTAACACATGTGATAACTCAATTACTCTTCAAACACATAAATACATACCTTTCTCACAATTGTTGTCTATACCAAATTAAAATGTCTGGATGTTTGGATTTTTATTAGGGATTTGGGATCATTATAGTTTTAGAATAACTTATGTAATCATGTTTTATATGTTAAAAACTCCAGAAAAAACTCTAACATCCTAAACAAGTTACTGGTGTAGTTCCCAAATCCAATGGATTATTGGTGATTAAAAAATGATACTTAAAAACTCACATTAGTTGTAGGGTGGTTGGTTGTGATCATCATGCTCTTTTTATTAAATTATTTCCTAATTTGCGACCCTCATATACATTTTAAACATGTTCATGATTCTATCCCAAATTTTGGTGATGGATTGAATACCCTAACAAAATACTTGGGTGTTAGATCCTTATAAATGTGAGATGATGTTCTTTTCAAAACACCTTCTGTATGCATCATATATTCAAAATATTATTTTCTATTATTTCTTAAAAAAAGTGAGTGATTAGTTTATGATCCTATATAACTACGAACACTGATGTTTACTATTGTCCTAGAAGGTGATTGGTGTTTTGGGATTGAAAATCTGGGAGTTGTCCTATATATCTAGATAGAAAAGGAATAAAAAACCACATATTTTCTATGGGACTATGTTTTTTATTTTAAAGCCATGTGAAAAGGGAATATATATTTCCAATTAAAATTTTGTATTAGATTTAAGGCCTTAGGAAGGAATCATATATATCATTTTTATAACAACATTTGATGTCCATTTAGTACAGTTATTCCCAAACTGTGATGGGAGACGATGTGTAATTAAGTTATGTGAATATTATTTACCCATATTTTAGGAAATATTGGGACTTATACCAAAATATATTCCCTTAATTGGAGGCATTCGTATCAAACTGTTGGTAAGATCGTAGCATTTCTCTAAGACCATGTGTGTCATAAATTATGGGAGTAAAATATATATTAATAGATAAATCACATCCCCGATGATATATATTAATGTTATATGGGGCTTACACACTGAAGATGCCCTAATTTTTTATTGAAGTAAACACATTTATGTCTCCATATTATTTGATAGGGGATTACACATTGAGGAACCCCTAATATTTGAGCAGGTAATACACACTAATGTCACCGAGATATTTGAGAAGGGAATACACAGTGATGTTTCCCAGATAATTGAGTGGGGATTACACAATAGGTTACTGTTGTTAGGGTTGTTTTATTTTTCTAATGGTATAATCATTAAAAGTTCTTAAGATCATGTGAGTAATAATCATTATAAGAAACAATATATATTAATATACAATACAAAAGTCATCAAGGTATGTGATATTCATGTTGAAGCATCCCGGATGGGTGATTATTAGAAAATAATGTTAAGGGTAAAAACTCATAAGGGAAGGTGTCATATTCATGTTTGATATGGAGATCATTCCATAGGAAGAAATCATACATATTATATTTATAACTAGAATCAAATTTCTCATAGTTCGCTTAGGTTACTAATTTTATGATGGAATATAAAAAGAGATAGAGCCATACAAGGTGTTTCCAATGAGCTATATTAAATTGAATTTCAATGGATGTTCATGTTAGTGAATGATAATGTTATATATAAAACCTATATACCCTAATGGATCATGAGTGTGGAAAATGAGTGGTTTGTTGGGTATTCTTGGGTTCTATGAGGACCCATTTTGAGGAAAAGAAATGAATTTGGTTTCGTGAGTGCATATCCTTTTTTTATTATATACTCTTTACACATAAAGTGGGTTCTTAGAAAAAATAACATGGTTGGGGTTCCCATGGTTCAAGGGTTAATGTAATAGTTTTCCTTTCTAATATGTTCGGCATATACGAGGGTGTCTTTATAAAAAAGCTGGCATGTCCAAGTGTATTTCACAAGATCAATGAACTGATTGTATAGACCATGAGATCAAAAAAAATTATCCCAGGGTCTCTACCTATCACGGATTATATGTATGAGGGTAATTTTTGTGACTAAGAAAATGTTCATGATAATTGTTCGACCCCTTCTTAGGATACATCAATGATTTTTGAATTCCTTTTCATGAGAATGGATGATATGTCTATGGGTGTCACATGATCATGGATGAAATTTCCAAGGGTTTCATGTGATCATTTTTAAAGGTTATAGGGGTATCCTATGATTAAGATTACATGTATATAGATCATCTTGTAATCGATCTTAAATTCATTGGGGGGGTCACATGATTAATAAACAAATCATGTGAATTTGGTAACCCCGTAATATGAATTGTAGAATAACATTTATCCCATAGTGGCCATTCCATTTATAGATTTTGTCACAATAATAATATGATGTTTTTCTATTGAGGCATCATTTCCTTAGGATGACATTTCCAATAGCCAATGTATGATTAATCATCTAATAACACCAACCATTTTTGTACATTGTTTTATTTTATTTCTTGTCAAATTTTTATCATATTTTTCTAGTAATATGGATATTGTGATAGTGTGGTCCCTTCACTATGGAAAGTATCCTCCAATCTCTCAGTGTGTTTCTTATATGATGGGGTAGGGGGTTAATGGCACCAAAACCTTATATTTATGCCACATTACATAGTGATGAATATGAATATTTCTTCTTGTAATGTTAAAATGGGGGATCTATATAAGTTAAAAACATCATATGTACTTTGCGTGATATAATCAAAATTCATCAATGATGTCCTCAGTTTATTGTATGATAAATAATGATTGTGTGATAGGTCCTTAAATAATATCATCTTCTATCATGTATCCCTTTCACATTACCTAAATTTCATGGGATTTATTATGAGATTTCAAGGTGGGTCATTACCTAATTTACTAGACATACACTAAAAAATTACCTTTTGTGAACAATTCTACATGCTTGGGGTATTTCACATGATCAAGGAGGAAAGTATGAGGGATATAATAATATCAATATTCCATTTATTATTTATTTTACAAGATCAAGAAGACATGTATGCGACCATTCATGTGATTATACCAGCGTATTTGATGGCCTTTGCAATATTAGTGAACTAATCACATGATGAACATAAACTATTCATTAGGAAATATGTAAGATTATAATTTTATACATATCCATTTGTAAATTATCATATGTTAGTACACTAGTTACTCAAATGGTCAATATAAAAAAATAAGGTATTTTTCATGATTGGGCCGATACGACCAAGGTCCTTTTACTAATCGACAAAATGTTCTTTCCATGTGTTTATGACCATTGTGTAAAAAATAGTGTAACATTAATCATGTAAATATCCCATTATTTTCATCTATCTATTACATGATCCAATTAGTGATTATCAATTTTTCACCCACCAGGGTGTCACATGATCAATGTTGAAAATTACAATTGTATTCTAATGATTGAGATGACATGTATGGGGTCCTTCTCATGAATAGTGAACTGATAATGTAATCCTTATAATCCCTATGCAGTAGCAAATTGATAGGGTGATAATTACATGGATTCAAATTGGTTTCACCATGATCCATAATGGATCATGATTTTATTTGGAAAACCTTGTCACTGATAGAATTTATTTGGTTCTTTGTAGGGAATCACGTGATGTGGTCGTGATTCTGTGAGGATGTCATGTGGATATGTGACCTCAGTGTGTTAACATTTATGTAGTATCAGTTTATTATTATCCATGTATTGGAAAAATAAATAGGCTATTTGGTATTTATTCTTATCTATATTTTCAATACTAACTTATTGGGATCAATAAACTACCTACCTAATTTTATGAAATTTCAGGATGAATGAACAAGGCCTATGTTCTAAGGATGAAAATTTCCCCCTTCACCACATGGTCTTCCTCCAGTCAGTTTCTCGAGAATCACTTTGTATTAGAAGATACTATAATGGCATGACCGCATAATCCAAGAGAGAAATTTTTCTACCATTGAATTTATATATGATACAGATAAATGCATCCTAAAGGGATGATATGTTAATTAGTCTTAGTAAAATTTATATATACATGATTCTTTCCTTACATATGAACACAAAAAATTAAGAATTTTTTTATTTGAATATGATTATATTATAATATATATTTTATCCCTAAATATCATTCCTAATAAAATTATACATTCATGGAAATGGAAATAAAATAAGGGGATCTCACATGCTCAATAAGGGTTTAATACAGTTGAAGCGATAACAAATCAATGAGAATAATCATTATGCCATATTAAATAAACAGACATGCATTTTATTTAATCAATAAACTAAGATGTAATTTTATAAATAATATGAAAATGTAAATTACTAAAAAACATTCCATGTAATCAATAAATTTGGAATGGAATTCATCCATATTTTTTCATAGTGAAAATATAATAGATAATATTAATTGAATTATTAATTAATGAAATTCATAAATATTATATTCCATATATCCTAAGTACACTAGTGCAGAAAACGTTTTTTACGTCGGTTATTTTTTATTATTTACGTCGGTTTTTAGGCGACGTTAATACGGACGACGTTATAAATAACGTTTTTTACGTCGGTTATTTAAAACCGACGTAATATCCCTAACTTCACGGTGGTTATTACGTCGGTTCATATAATAACCGACGTGATAAATATGCGCGGGGGGCTTTATCACGTCGGTTATTCCCTAAACCGACGTGCTAAAAGGCCTGGGATATCGTTTATCACGTCGGTTATGTCATAACCGACGTGATAAACCCTTCCCCTGGCCTATTACCACGTCGGTTATTTAGGAAACCGACGTGATAAAAAGGCCTGGGAAACGTTTTAGCACGTCGGTTATTCAATAACCGACGTGGTAAATCGATTCCCAGGCCTTTTATCACGCCGGTTATACTAAGCACCGACGTGATAAAATCCCCGGGAAAGGTTTATCACGTCGGTTCTAGAAAAAACCGACGTGATAAACCCCTACCGATTTATTTACCACATCGGTTATTTTATAACCGACGTGAAAGAAATTTTTTTTTTTTTAAATAATTGCACTGCTCTCACCAAAAAGCAACCAGAAACCAAACAAAAATAACCATGCCAGCCCTCCCCCAAGCCCCAACTGAACCCCACCCTCATCTATACCCACCTAACAACCTGGCCAGCCCTCCCCCACCACATTGGAGCCCCACCACAACCCTTGGACACCCCTCCCATATCCCTTGGACACCCTCCACCCCTTGGACACCCCCAAGACCCCTAGTACAGCCTCAAACACCCATTGGACACCCCCCCACACCTTGACAGCCCTCCCAGACCCCTTGGACACCCCCCCCCCCTCATTTACACCCAACCTGCCCCTTGGACACCCCCCCACCCCTTCGACAGCCCCCCACCCTCATTTACACCCCCCGAACACTAGGACAGCCCCAAACACCCCTTGGACACCCCTCCCATATCCCTTGGACACCCCCCACCCCTTGGACACCCCCCCACCCACTGGACAGCCCCCCACCCCCTGGACACCCCCCGACCCCTTGGAAACCCCCCCTACCCCTTGGAAACCCCCCCTACCCCTTGGAAACCCCCCCTACCCCTTGGAAACCCCCCCATCCCCTTGGACAGCCCCAAACACCCCTTGGACACCCCTCCTATATCCCTTGGACACCCCCCCACCACTTGGACACCCAACCGACTCCTTGGACAGCCCCAAACACACCTTGGACACCCCTCCCATATCCCTTGGACACCCCCCACCCCTTGGACACCCCCACCCTCATTTACACCCCCCCGACCCCTAGGACAGCCCCAAACACACCTTGGACACCCCTCCCATATCCCTTGGACACCCCCCAAACACCCACCCACCCCCTTGGAACCTCTCCCCCCATACCAAAATCCAGACCAGAAAAACCATCAACAGTAGACCAAAACAAGAAGTAGAGAAAAATTAAACATTCACTTATATAACATTCAAAACTTACAATGTCAACTTCAAAAAAAACTAAATCCTACCTAAACGACTACGAAATACACAATTACATTGACAATATTCAAAATTACATTTTACATTACAAACAACTAAAAGTCAATCGAACCTGTAAAATAATTTGACCACTCCACTTGTAAGTGTTTGATATCTTCAGCAGTAAAGGGTTGAGGGTCATCAAAAAGCTACAAAGGAAAAGGATAGTAGTCAACGTGTATAATGAATAAATCAAATTGAAATATTATTAGAAAGAGGAAATCTTACCAGGTCAAAACTCAGAACTGTCCCAGTTGTTATTATTTCATACATAAATCTTAACATGTAATATTCGCATTCGATGATGCCTTGTTGCTCATGACATTTCTGTTTGAATGAGTGTAAATTCAATATATTATTTTTATGTAATAAATCAAAATGTACAAATTATAAATGGATATTTACCTTCGCATGTACATATTTGATCTTGTAATTCCTTTTCTTTGCGCTTTTTCGAAAGTGGACCCATGCCCTGTTAGAAAATAATACGAATGGGGTAAATTTAAAATTCATTATAATATATAAAACTATTGTGAAATTGAAACTTACGTTTCCAATATATTCTTAAAACTTTCTCTCACATCATCATGGAGAGAGCATATCCAATAAAGTGTTTTCTCCCTAGGGCAAAAAACCCCTAACATCCAATGATCCCTGAGAAAAGGAAATTTAACGTTAGTGGTTTTTTATGTTAAAATATAATTAACTCTTTGAGAGGGATGTGTTTCATACCTCTCACAAAAAGGCATCATCCAACACTGTGTGATTACATTCTTTTCAAATCTATCAGCAATATAAAGCATTCTTTGTTCCTCATCCAATGCACATGCTTCAGGGGAAATCAATTGTGGGTCCATGAATCCATATACATCTGTCAGCTCATTCCTCTCACAAATTTTATACATATACCTAATACAAAGCAGACATAAGTATACATTTTTAATAAATATAACGCAAGGAAAAGGAGTTAAGACTTACATGATAAAAATTTGCACCACGTTGATGCCCATCTTATCTCCAGTGACAAACTCCATGATATCACTTTTCATAATCCCCACACATAGTTCACGTCCACAGACATGAGCTTCCATTGTAAAGTCATAATGATCCGCCAACAAATTTGAATATCTTGACAATTTGTCAAGACTGCTAGTATCTGCATCTGATGTCATAGCTATCTGTCTTTGTTGTTGTCTATACAGTATTTCTTTACCTTTGAAGTATTCCTGTAAAAATAAATTGAAAAATATATTAGTTTTCAAATGATAAAACATTAATAAAAATATAAAATAAAAGATATAACATCCATACCTCTATGGTAATGAGTCGAAGAAGTCTGGATGGCCAAAGTAAAAAATGGCCGATACTATGTCCAACTGTCGTCACCTCATCTGTAGGTAATGGTATCCGAGCTGATCTATCTATAATATCCTGTACAGTGACCCTCTGATTCTCTACCTCTAACTGTTGATGATGAACTGTATCTCCTATACAATATACCATCCCATATGCAACTATATGATGTTGAGGATCATCAACATACAACTCACAATAAGTAGGTAGCTGCGGCGGAGGAGGAGGATCAAAAATGGGGTCCGCAGGCTGAGGTGGGGGAGTGGGAGCTACTGGGAGAGGTGGAGTGGGAGCTGCACCCTGAAATTGTCTTTGCAAGTCTGCAAACATTAACTGCACCGATGCTCTAATCTTGTCCTCCATTGTCGCATTAATATTATGGACTTCAGCCTCCAACGATTCTATTTTTTTTTATAAACTCCCTCAACGTTAGAAGTTGAGGAACGTGGCAACACTTTTCTTACCGATACACCTGCCGAATATCCTCTTACACGGCCAGGATGTTCGGGCTTTCCCAATGCCACAGATAAAATATCTTCCCTCCCAGATGGTGTAAATGTCCCCTGTGAACTCTGCTCCTCAAGAGAGTCCTGTAATAATTAATTGAACTTTTCTATAATGATTGGAAATATATGACGAAAATAGTAAACTTAAATAAATAAAATAGATATCTTACAATCCTCTCAACTACGAGTCTCGATTCTTCCGAAAGATATTGTCCTTTTTTGCCCTTCCGAGCTCTTTTCCATTTCTCATGTCTAGATGGAGGGGATGGAGGGGCCACCTCTCCAGAGCTTGAAGACTCAGCTCTTAGTTGTTGAAATTTTTCTGCCATCATTTGTTCTTCCAATAATGCATACCCTCCCCGAGATAAACTATGAGGGTATACATTTTTAGATTGGATCTCTTGATGAGCTTTCCTTGTTTGCTGTAAATTAAGAATAAGTAATCATTAACAAAACAATAATAAGATCATTTATATAAGAAAGCTTATAAAAGTTTACAGTGCCCTTACCAAAAATGATTCTTTTCTTCTACTTTCAAAAAATTGTCTCCATGTGTCTTCATCTATAAAAGGATATATACGACATGGATTCTCACGACTCCTATGACCATAAATGAAATCAGATGAGAGGGTTGATTTGAAATCCCTCCATCTCCTAGCAGCCAACGATAAGCATTTCTTCCTGACTCCTCCAGTGTCAGGAATATCAAATGTCATCTGATAAAAAAGAGGTTAAAAATATTATATATACTAGAAACATTTAAAGAACAGTCAAACAATAGCAAAAGATCTTACCAAAATGGTCTCCCACAGCTGAGAAATTATCGCCTTATCCACACTTCTCCAATCATCATAAAGAATGCTTACTTTGCTCTTAGCCTGAGTTGCTACAAAACCCTTAAAATCTTTAGCATTTGGACCTCTAGGAAGATCATCCTCATCAAACTCCACGACTATCCTCTCCTCCTTCGTACGGGCAAGTGATAATTTTGGTAAACGTGTGCACCCACGCTTACCAACCTTTGAACTCTTTTTCGTAATAGGAGCATGTGAATGTTCCTCCCCAGATGTATGACCAATATGCTCATCTCCAGAATCATGTGGCTGATCAACTGATTGATCTGTCATTTTCCTTCAAATCAAAAAAACAAACATTAGTTCACAAATAGAAAAGTGTACTAAATTACATAATAGTAAACATCGGTAATATGATAAGCATGTTAAACAATGATAAACATGGTAAACACAGGCAAAATGTTGCCAAGGAGTTGGCATAAGAAAGCTGAAAAGTGGACTCACTGATGCCACCGGCCGGCCGCTGGCTCACCACCGGCCGGCCGGTGGAGCAGACAGCCTTCCTCTGTCTGGACCACCGGCCGGCCGCTGGATCACCACCGGCTGGCCGGTGGACCAGACAGAGAGCCTTCCTCTCTGTCTAAACCACCGGCCGGCCGCTGGCTCCTCACCGGCCGGCCGCTGGTGATCCAGACAGAGAGGAAGGCTCTCTGTCTGGTCCACCGGGCGGCCGGTGGTGATCCAGCGACCGGCCGGTGGACCAGACAGAGAGCCTTCCTCTCTGTTTGAACCACCGGCCGGCCGCTGGCTCAACACCGGCCGGCCGCTGGTGATCCAGACAGAGAGGCTCTGTCTCTGTCTGTACCACCGGCCGGCCGCTGGCTCACCACCGGCCGGCCGCTGGTGATCCAGACAGAGAGGAAGGCTCTCTGTCTGAACCACCGGCCGGCCGGTGGTGAGCCAGCGGCCGGCCGGTGGTACAGACAGAGAGGACCGGTTGCCGGTGCGCGCAGGACTTCTCCTCTTTACGGTTTTTATTGTTTTATCGTTTTGGTTTGATACATATTTTAATAAGTAAAAAATTTACAGTATCTAACATTATATGAAAAAACTAAATGTAAACAAGATATATACTTGTGTTACCTGTAATTTTAGGAATGTACAGTTGGATTGTTTTCCCAAATTCCTTCGTCGTGATCGTTCCTAATGGCACAAACCATGTCTTCAACATACTCATCATTATGTTCTGTTAATCTTTCCATGGAAGTAGGGATCTCACATAAATCAGCATCTTCATCAAATTCATCCTCACCAACATATTGGTTTTTCCCTTGTAAAACAACAACCCACTGCATATCTGATTGATCTACTACATAGAAAATTTGTTTGGCATGTGTTGCCATTATAAAAGAATCAGCTGTGTCTTCCAATCTATTCAGATTAACAAGTGTCATTCCAAATTCATCGTGTCTGACACTGTTGTTACCGATAAACCATTTACAGTTAAAAATGGGAACTTTAATTTTAAAGTAATCAGCCTCCCATATGTCTTCAATCACTCCATAATATGCACTTGATGCCGAAATTGGGTTTCTGTCCTTAGCACTCGAAAAATGCATTGCTTCTGCAAACACCAATACACCACTATTCTGAACTGCACTTCTGTTGTCCTGAGCTTTCGTATGAAATGTATAGCCATTAATGTCATAAGCGGACCATGTTATCACATTTAAAGATGGACCACCCACTATCCATTTTAATGTCTCTGATACATCTGATCTACCAAGCAAGGTCTTTTTAAACCATGGCAAAAAAGTTTTGTTGTGCTCATTCAAAATCCACATTTCTTTCTTCTTTGGATGACATTGTTTCAACTCATTAATATGCAATGTGATATACGGTTGAACATCAGCTATGTTATTCAAGATGTATGATTCTAACTTCTTCATATGTTCAGCTGACAGTGATTTGACTTTCAAGCCACGAATCCCCTTTCCCTCATTATTAACCCGTTCATGGCGAGATGGAGGCAAACCTATGTGTTGCGCCGTAGCCAAGTAACTCGTACAAAACTCTGCTACCTCCTCAGAAATATACTTTTCAAAAATGGAGGCTTCAGGTCGATATGGATTTTTAACATATCCCTTTAATATTTTCATATACCTTTCAAAAGGATACATCCAACGAAGATATACAGGTCCACAAAGCCTTATTTCTCGAACCAGATGAATCAGTAAATGCACCATCATATCAAAAAAAGTTGGAGGAAAATACATTTCCAAATGACAAAGTATAATAATTGCATCCTTTTCCAAAATGTTCAAAGCATTCACATCAATCGCCTTGTTGCAAATTGAATTGAAAAAATAACACAACCTCATTATAGTCTTTCTGACACGGATGGGCAATATTCCACGCAGTGCAACTGGTAGAATTTGTTGCATCATGACATGACAATCATGTGATTTCATACCTATCAACTTCAAGTCTTTCAATGAGACAAAATTTTTTACATTTGAAGAATAACCTTGAGGCACTTTGATATCATGAAGACACTGACAGAAGCTACTTTTCTCCCTCTTCGATAATGTATGACAAGCCGGGGGAAGAAATGTTCGTCTTCCTTTAGGAGTGGGAGCTAACTCTAAACGTATTCCCATTGACAGTAGGTCTAACCTTGCATTCAACCCATCTTTTGTCTTTCCTTTAATATCTAGCAATGTTCCGATCAAAGAATCACAGATATTCTTCTCCACGTGCATGACATCAATATTATGTTTGACTTCATGATACCTCCAATATGGTAGCTCAAAAAATATTGACCTTTTCTTCCAAATATGTCTATCATTACCAGATTTCTGTGTCTTTCCCAATGTCACATCAAGGTTTTTCACCCTCTCAAAATACAATTCTGGGGATAAAGGTTGAGGTGCAGTATCAAATTCTTGTGAGCCATTGAATGCCTTTTTTAGTCTTCTATAAGGGTGATCCATAGGCAAAAACTTTCGATGACCCATGTACACTGTTTTCCTCCCATGATGCAATTGACAATATGACGTCTGTTGTTCGCAAATTGGACATGCTTTATGCCCTTTAACACTGTATCCAGACAAATTTCCATATGCTGGGAAGTCATTTATAGTGAATAGAAGCACTTCATGCAGTTGAAAATATTCCATTTTATAAGAATCATACACCCTAATACCATCAGCCCATAAAAGTTTCAAATCATCAATCAGCGGTGACAAGTATACATCAATATCATTGCCGGGTTGCTTTGGACCAGAGATCATGATACTCAACATGACATATTTGCGCTTCATACAAACTTCAGGAGAGAGGTTGTAAATTACCAATAAAACAGGCCATGAACTATGTGTGCTACTGAGGGTTCGGTATGGATTCATTCCATCTGTGCACAAGCCTAGTCTCAGATTTCTAATTTCATTTCCAAATGTAGGGTACTGGGCATCAATTTTCTTCCATTGTGGACAATCAGCTGGATGACGTATTTTTCCATCACATACCCGCTCATCAGCATGCCATCTTAACCTTTTTGCATCATGTGAATTAGCAAATAAACGTTTGAAACGAGGAATTATAGAAAGATACCAAAATACCTTTGAAGGGAGCTTTGTAATCTCTACATCAGCTTGTGATTTTTCTTTCACCTTATACCGTGATGTCCCACATTTGGGACACTCTTTCAGAAATTCATATTCCTTCCTATATATAATGCAGTCATTCGGACATGCATGTATTTTCCTGTATCCCAATCCCATCGGGCATAATATTTTTTTGGCCTTATAATGTGAATCTGGAAGATCGTTATCTTTTGGAAGAATGTCTTTCATCAATTGTAGCAGCTCTGTAAAACTTCTGTCACTCCATCCATGTTTCGCCTTCAGGTTAATCAATCTTAACACCGCCGACAAAACCGTAAAATCTGTACAACCAGGATATAATGGTTTTTCGGCATCACCATATAGACGTGCAACTCTCGGTTCTATCTCAATTTGTTCTGCTACAATATCGCGAATCATTTCATCAATTCCATCGGAGTTACCATCTTGCGATTCATTATCATCAGTGACATTCTGTCCAGTTTCGCCATGCCAAATCCAAGGGTTGTAACTCGGATTGAAACCATGACAAATCAGATGATCTTTTATCTCTCTACTTTTCAACTTCTTCATATTCAGACATTTCAGGCATGGACAGAAAAAAATGTCACTACTTGGAACATTTCGTTTAGCAAATTCCAAAAAGGCATCAACACCTTCCTCATATTCATTGCTCATTCGATGTGCCGTAATCCAACTTCGACTCATTATTACCTATAAAAAATAGCAAAAATATATATATTTTTTAGATAAGACAAATATATGTTTATATGAAAAAAATCATAATTTGAATATAACAATTTTGAAATATAAAACAAATCGATGTGTAAACCCCCCTGGACACCCCCCGACCCCTCTGGACAGCCCCCCACCCCTCCTGGACACAACCCCCCACCCCCGACCTGCTTGGACACCCCCCATGGACACCCCCCAACCCTCTGGACAGCCCCCCCACCCCTCCTAAACACCACCCCCACCCCCTACCCCCTTGGACACCCCCCTGGACACCCCCAACGCCCACCCACACCCTTGGACAGCCCCCCACACCCACCCACCCCCTTGTAAACCCCCCTGGACACCCCCCGACCCCTCTGGACAGCCCCCCACCCCTCCTGGACACCACCCCCACCCCCTACCCCCTTGGACACCCCCCTAGACATCCCCCAACCCTCTGGGCAGCCCCCCCACCCACCCGGACAACCCCAAATACCCTCTGGAGAGGCCGCCACCCACTTGGACAGCCCCCCACACCCATCCACCCCCTTGGACAGCCCCCCACACCCATCCACCCGCTTGGACACCCCCCTGGACACCCCACCGACCCCTCTGGACAGGCCGCCACCCCCTTGGACAGCCCCCCACACCCACCCATCCCCTTGGACACCACCCTGGACACCCCCCGACCCCTCTAGAAAGCACCCCCACCCCTCCTGGACACAACCCCCCACCCCCGACCTGCTTGGACACCCCCCTGGACACCCCCAACCCTCTGGACAGCCCCCCCACCCTCCTAAACACCACCACCCACCCCCTACCCCTTGGACACCCCCCTGGACACCCCCCAACACCCACCCACGCCCTTGGACAGCCCCCCACACCCATCCACCCCGTTGGACAGCCCCCCACACCCATCCACCCCCTTGGACACCCCCCTGGACACCCCACCGACCCCTCTGGACAGACCGCCACCCCCTTGGACAGCCCCCCACACCCACCCATCCCCTTGGACACCACCCTGGACACCCCCCGACCCCTCTAGAAAACACCCCCACCCCTCCTGGACACAACCCCCCACCCCCGACCTGCTTGGACACCCCCCTGGACACCCCCCAACCCTCTGGACAGCCCCCCCACCCCTCCTAAACACCACCACCCACCCCCTACCCCCTTGGACACCCCCCTGGACACCCCCCAACACCCACCCACGCCCTTGGACAGCCCCCCACACCCACCCACCCCCTTGTAAACCCCCCTGGACACCCCCGACCCCTCTGGACAGCCCCCCGCCCCTCCTGGACACCACCCCCCACCCCCTACCCCCTTGGACACCCCCTGGACATCCCCCAACCCTCTGGACAGCCCCCCCACCCACCCGGACAACCCCAAATACCCTCTGGAGAGGCCTCCACCCACGTGGACAGCCCCCCACACCCATCCACCCCCTTGGACACCCCCCTGGACACCCCACCGACCCCTCTGGACAGGCCGCCACCCCCTTGGACAGCCCCCCACACCCACCCATCCCCTTGGACACCACCCTGGACACCCCCCGACCCCTCTGGACAGCCCCCGACCCCTCTAGATAGCACCCCCACCCCTCCTGGACACAACCCCCCACCCCCGACCTGCTTGGACACCCCCCTGGACACCCCCCAACCCTCTGGACAGCCCCCCACCCCTCCTGGACACCACCACCCACCCCCTACCCCCTTGGACACCCCCCTGGACACCCCCCAACACCCACCCACGCCCTTGGACAGCCCCCCACACCCACCCACCCCCTTGTAAACCCCCCTGGACACCCCCGACCCCTCTGGACAGCCCCCCGCCCCTCCTGGACACCACCCCCCACCCCCTACCCCCTTGGACACCCCCCTGGACATCCCCCAACCCTCTGGACAGCCCCCCCACCCACCCGGACAACCCCAAATACCCTCTGGAGAGGCCGCCACCCACGTGGACAGCCCCCCACACCCATCCACCCCCTTGGACACCCCCCTGGACACCCCACCGACCCCTCTGGACAGGCCGCCACCCCCTTGGACAGCCCCCCACACCCACCCATCCCCTTGGACACCACCCTGGACACCCCCCGACCCCTCTGGACAGCCCCCGACCCCTCTAGATAGCACCCCCACCCCTCCTGGACACAACCCCCCACCCCCGACCTGCTTGGACACCCCCCTGGACACCCCCCAACCCTCTGGACAGCCCCCCCACCCCTCCTGGACACCACCCCCCACCCCCTACCCCCTTGGACACCCCCCTGGACACCCCCCAACACCCACCCACACCCTTGGACAGCCCCCCACACCCACCCACCCCCTTGTAAACCCCCCTGGACACCCCCCGACCCCAAATCCATGCACCTATGCCATGGTTGTGTGTGAATAAAGTAGTAACAACTGTAAAAGGGCAACCCATCCAAATGGACACGCCCCAACCCTCTCGGGGATTTATAGAAAACGATGAAAAATTAGTGAAATCATAAAATTACTCAATATTGCAAGTCGAACAAATAGATCTAGGGATGATAAATAAGATTATGGTGCCAAAACGAGTTAAAAGGGTTCGCAATCGAAGAATCTTAGCTAGTTTCAACAAAAAAATCACAACACATATATATTTACTATCCGCGAAAAAAAACGAACGAGTGGGAGGATTACCTGAGTGCTGCGAGTTTAGATGATTGATCCGAGGAGATTAAATATGAGAAACGATGATCGCAAAACGAATCTAAACCAACGAAATGGACGAGCCGATTCGGGTTTACGCGCGAGAGAGACGAGTCGCGACTGTCGAAGGTAAACTCGCGAATGACAATCCACGGGTCTGGGTAAATTTTTAATTGAGTTATCACGTCGGTTATTCAATAACCGACGTGATAATTGTTTTAAAAACATTTATAACGTCGGTTATTTCAATAACCGACGTAAAAAACTTCCTCCGATTCATTGTTTACGTCGGTTATATAATAACCGACGTAAAAAATGGCTCAAAATCCGCGTTTTTTTACGTCGATTATGGAATAACCGACGTCAAAAACATCTGCGGATTCTTTTTTTACGTCGGTTATTTTATAACCGACGTCAAAAAGCCTTCAAAAACCGCGTTTGTTACGTCGGTTATTCAATAACCGACGTGAAAGGGCCTTCGAAAACCGCGTTTTTTACGTCGGTTATAAAAATAACCGACGTAAAAAACGAAGCCGCGAGATTAATAACGTCGGTTATTTGTATAACCGACGTTAAATGTGTACCGAACACAGGTTTTTACGTCGGTTATTTCTTAACCGACGTAAAAAACCTCGTTTTACATATTATGACGTCGGTTTTATATAACCGACGTAAAAAATGGTGACGTAAAAAACGTTTTCTGCACTAGTGGTACATGAAACCATTACAATCAATACATTTCACAAGATGGTTTTAAAAAACTCGAAAAAAAATTATTTAGCTAAGGCTATTTAAACAATTCATCCCATGACACTACTGATGCACTTAGGGCAATGCAGTAACCAGTCTACAACCCATGTCATGAATGTTTGAATAATTCCTCATATAACAAATAATTGATTTAATTTATGAATATTGTGCCTTATCAAAAATCTATATTGAGGAAACAATATGAATATATCAATATTTCCAAAGATAATGAAATAACGTTCAATGTACACACCAGATATAATAATTGTGTATAGTTAATGCTAAATTCATATCCATTATAAATGAAATGTATATTTAGGAGAAATTAAATGTTCAATGCTCACAGAAGAGTAAACAAATCACGGGAATGATAATGAAAAAAAATTATTCATGAAAGTGAATGTAAATATGATCCTTGTCAAGATAATAAAAATATATCAAGAGAAATAATAAGGATGGTATATGTATGACGTATATCCATTTGGATAAGAATAATGGTTGTTTTTTCTGATGAAATGAAAAGATAAGTCAAAACATTTTTTTTGAAAATATCATATTCCTTTTGAAAATCACTTATTAAAACAAACATCATTTTTAAAATCATTTTCATTGAAAAATAATATTTTAAAAAAATTTCTTTAATAAAAAACCTTTTATACATTAAAATGATGATTCAATGAAATGATCGAGGGTAATTATGTACATTCCAAACAACGTAAAAATATCAATCTTTTTTCATACATATTTATATTATTATTAAAATATAATTTTATTTCATACATGTTATATATGTTTAGTAAATCCATTCATAATACATTTCATTTAAATTGTGAACGAATCACATCACATCTTGATGCAGTAGTTTGTTGAACAGACAATTGATGCAATCATATTCCAAAAAATAAAAAAAATGTAATGTTTGATATAATATTTACATAAGAATATTAACATCATAAATATAGGATATATCTTACGTTAACTATAAATTAATTTATATTCACCAACATGAATGGTTGTAATGGAAAACTGAACGACATCGGTTTGTGAGGCGGTAGTCCACCTTATACAAGAATGGTGATTTTGTAACGCATATGATGGGAGTGTGTGATGTTTTAGTTCAAGACCAAAACATGAAAAAAAAATTATATGAATTATACTTATGTTATTACACAATAATTTTATAATTTCAATTTAACGAGGTGAATGAAATAATATAAAACCGTTATTAAAGGAACATTACCTCTTCTTCAGATATCCTCATTATGTTTTCACAAAAATGTTATTAAGTTAGATTTATGCACAAATTTAATAATCTATGAAGTGGGTAGGGATTTTTTGGAGGTATTTGTGTAATAATGGAATATTTAATGTGGTCTAATGGTGGGTTTTATACATTTTCTGTGTAATATTAAGAACTTATTTGAATAGAAAAAACATTAAGTAAACCCATTTTCTCCTTAATCAGTGTAATTAATTTTATTTTTTTCACAAATAATTGAGTTAAAAAATAATGTTGACTATATTAGAGATTATAAATTGTGATGATTTAAATTATGGGACATATTTTTACAAATTAAATTCAATGAAGTGGGAAAAATAATTTAAAACCAATACCGTAGACATAACAAGAATGCAGGTTTTTAAAGTTACAACGTCTAAAAGATTACTATATTTTTTTTTCAAAATTATATATAAAATTTATTAAAATTACATAAATTAGATTATTATATGTATTATTTTTCTAATTTTACTAAAAAAATTGAAATATAATTATACTTTGTAAATTATTTATATGAAAAGTATGTTTCATTTAAAATACAATACTTTTCAATAATTATACAAAAAATGGATCTTCCTAGAAAAATTCTAAATATTTAACAGAATATAATTTTGAAATTATAAATTAAAAAATGAATTTTATTTTTTATAAAAATTTATATTTGTGTAAAAATTAAATTTTATAAAAGGGTCGCCAGTAAAACGTTAAAAATCATGTTTAGAAGAATATAAATTTTTATGATTAAAATTGGATATGTTATTCTATTATTTATTTCAAATAAATTAGAACAATGTAAAAAATTATAGAATATAAAATATATATATTTCTATAAAATAAATCACTAAAATTAATTAATTTAATTTATAAAGATAAAAAAACTTCATGAATAATAATAGTGTTTTTTTATAAAAAAGATTCATTTTTATTCAATTGGTCTATATATTCATTTCTAATTAATTGGTAAAAAATTAATTTTATCATATAAATCTACTTTTTATTTAATATTATTCATAACATTTAATTTAACTTTATGGAGATAATATCTATTTTAAATAATCCTATTAATAGTATTCAGTAAAACTCAATGTTGCATGCAACACAAGTTATCGAGGAAACAAGTTGTTGTGTGGAATGAATTATAACTCATTATTGTGTTCATTGATTGATAGATAATAAATTTTATTTATTTAAAATATTAAATATATCATATGGTCTTGGGATGTTGTATTCCATTCTATGCTTTGTGTTATGATTCAATCACACTATCAAATATGATGTTCATATTTTAAATTTTTGAGGCTTCAAATTCCCCCAAAAATAAACAAATTGTATCCTCAAAATTTAATATTTATCTCAGAAATCATGGTTTTGCCTTTTGGAAATACCATTTTTTTTAACCATATCATTAAAGGTTTAATAAAACATCCTCTTAAGAATAGAGATAGTGAAATATGATGGTAATGAATAATAACACGTGACTTGTATTATACGTAGAAGAATAATAGGGAATTTGGAGATATGGATATGGATGAAAAGCATATAAAATCATAAAAAGATATTGAGTTAGTTAATCAAAAAACATGAAGATGATCGATAGATATATTTTTTTATCAAGAACATAAATCTAATATTTTTGAAACTTCATTTATATAATTATAAATAATGTTAATATGATAAAAAAAATTTCAAGTACTTTTAATAAAATTTAGTAATTATTTATAAAATAATAATATAAGAGAATATACATTCTTGAATTATTTCTATTTCATAAGAAAAATATCATCATTTGGTTTTTAATTGATCAAATTAACCACTTATTCCAAGAAATAAATATATAATAATGAATTTTTTTACCTAATGAACTAAAATTTACATTTAACATATCTAAAGTCTCATAAAAGATTGATATGCCTTTTCTTGCATCTCTACATATTTTCAAAAACCATAATATTTAATAAAATATACTATAAACCTCAAACTTAATACTTTTGGCTCATAATTAATATTTATTCATAAAATTATTCAACTAAAAATGGTGTAATATTAACTAGGGCATTACATCAATCGTTGTTAGGAATAAAACCTTTATTATCATTCAGGTATGGGTTCAAACCCCACCATCGTTCCTGATGAGGCAGGCTTTCACCCTATAACATGAATCATTCATAGATCATCTGAATTTTTATTTCTCAAAGGCAACCCCTTTACTAGATACCATTGAAAAATAAGATTACATGTTATCCTTGTCAATTGATTATCTTTAAATACTCTAGCCGGTGTATGAAATTGAGCAGTAGAATCTTCAAAATAGAACTAATGCCTCCTTCCAGGATCTGGCCGATATAGAGAAATATGCAGGTCAGTTTTTTCAAATATATAATTGTATATCATATGAGGAACACTATGAGTGTATCCAGGTTATAGTGATTTTTTCTTACATTTATACCCTATTAGTGAATACATCCATCAAAATATGTTTTTTCTTGTTTAACAACTTTCTTTTATCATATGTTTGATACTTCAGAAGCTTAATATCATAAAAATCATTAGACACATTAATAAATATCTATAACTCTAAGAAAGAACAAAATAAACAAAATAAAATAATCAATTTATTATATAAGTATGTGGATAATTCCCCATGAATTATTAACAGTATAAGAACACATATTGATTCTTAGGGAAAGACCTTATATTATTATCTTCTTCAAAGGGATTCCCCAAGGCAGATGTGTATTAAAGAGAGAGCTGTAATATTTTTCCTTAGTCAATGGACCTAGTGAGCATAACTCAGTTTTTATAATTCCACATAATGGGCGCTATAATCATTTTATCTCATGTTCTTTTTTATACATACTATTATCCTTATCTATTGTTGGGAAGGATTGGAAGTCATAGAATCTACTTTTTATAGGACTCCCTTTACATGTTTTTATCTAGATATGTTTTTTGACTATTAAAAATTATAGGTTCTCAATTTTATAGGATCGCATAGTGTGTGTGTTCTTAGAGTAGAGGATCAACATTTTACCATGCTTATGTTTTTGGGTTTTCATCATGGTGATAATTGTGTATCTTTCAATTTTCAGTATAATGTATTATAGTTAAGACTGATAAAGTGAAATTTTATTTTTATTTTAATATCTCAGAACATCTATTATTATAGCTTTATATCATTAATGTCATACCTTATATTACTTTAGTTTACAAAATTCTATTTTTGACCATAATTTTTAATTGTTTAGTGTATTATATATTTATTTTTTTATATATTTTAGGGTCTTATATCTCGATCTTTATAAATCTATAGATTTGGGACTTTTATCTTGGATCACTTGTTTCATTATGTTATATAAAACATATTGGATGTATAATAAAAAATGAATTTTGACACCCTATATCCACCATGCGAATCTGAATAATGTGTACCGATAATGGAATCTAACACCTTACATCAAAGTTGAAATTATGAATAATGAGTATTCATTAATGGTTTTGATATGATGCATTCATATAAAAATAATGAAATATTCATATTGATGATTTTTTATGAAGACCTTCATTAATGAATCAATGGTTCTTTGTAGATGATGATATAATTTTATTGATTTTGACTCTACGTGGATAGTTGGTATATTTGTTCTATAGATTACAACCCAAATGATTTGATTCAATGATGATGATATGGGGAAAACATGTCGGGGATGATTGAAAAACACTCTCAGGTTCATATTTCAACTACAATGTTGTAGGGGTTCCATATTATTTTAGCTCCTTCCCTATAAGTACAATTGAACTCTACTTGTAATGTAAATGGACCTTATATATTACTCAATATAGGATTGTGAGAATGTTTAGGTATATGGATCACTTCTCCATTTGATGGTTTGTAGAATATTTTAAGTATTCAAGCATTTGAAAAATGATATATGGAATATAGAAAATCCTATCCATGAAGGGTTATGGAACCTTTGAGGATGACTTGTTTTATATTTTTGAATCTGCATCCCTATAACATGTGGTTTTACATCAAAAAATAAGGGACATTAAATTTTTAATGACTGAAGTACCACATTTCTTCTTTGATAATGATAATAATAAATGATTATGTAATGTAGAGGATGTTTAATGAACATGAGTTGCTTGGTAATTAGATTTTTAAATTATCTAATGGAAATTTCAGAGCCAATTTGGAATAGATAATGGATGGTATTGGTTAAATCTAGTGTCTCATGGGTCTAGGGCAGAAGATCATAGATTTAAGGGGGACCTTTCCTCCAGACCAAAACATCCACTACATGTATTCTTTGAGGCATTATGTTATTACTATTTGAATCATAGCTGGGTCCCATTTTAAAATATAGTGCTTGTTACCAATACACTATTGGGAGTAATAATGATTAATAACACAAGGCTACTGGGTTCTCATTTATATATGATAAATTTAAGAATTAGTGGGTATCGACTCGTAAATAGATGAGATGAAGGTGATTTTCAGAATATGTATTATTCAATAAGGTTAAAATCACAAACAATTATTGTATAGAAACCTACTAAACATGATATCATAAAATGGGGATTTTAAAAATAAATTCTTAAACTATTTTATAGGCAAAGGAGTCCACCGATCATGGATTTGATTTTACTAGGGCTACAAAATGGGGCCAAAGATCATTGAATTTCAATTTTTTATGTTGTAACATTTTCTTAAACTATATAGATGAAGAGTTTAGTGATAAAAGAGGAGAAATTATCTCATTTTTTTCATATATAAGTGACTTCCAAACGTGATTTAGGCCTTTTTCACTAGATGTTTAGGGTCTTCCAATTTTGACCATTTGAGGGTAATGTTTAATTTTATACAAACATAACCGCAGTGAACCTAAATCAAGGAATTAGTACACGGACCTAGTTTTATGGGAGTGTAACACAATATCCTAATTAGGATTCCCAGGTCCGCGAGTACTCCAACACATATTTAAAAAAGGTGAGAGAGTTTTTTATATCATGGATCATGGTTCTCGAATTTGGAGTAATGGTTTGAGGAAATCATGAAAAGGATGATAGGGAATCACACAATGGTAAAGAGTTCCACTAAAATAATATTAGGGACCACATGGAATGGATGTCCCATCATATAAGTACAAATACATATGGTTTAGAGAATAAGGGCCCTCATGCATACCCAACATGTATATCATTAAAAGGATATTTATTTCCATGTTTCCAAGGACCATGGATGTTTTAAAGAATTCATATATTCTCAGGTCAATAAGTGTTGCTAATTAACTGAGGTTCTTCAAAAAATGATGGAAGAAGCTTAAAATTTGGTAGAATATTGTCATCATCTAGCTGTCATTAGATAGAGTGTATGTATGTGTTACTAATTAACTGAGGTTCTTCAAAAAAACGATGGAAGAAGCATAAAATTTGGTTGAATATAGTCATCATCATGATATCATTAGATGGATTGTATGTATATATTATGGTATTTATATTTTTACATCATGCAATATGGATTTCCCATCAATTAAAATTAATTTTATGTATTGAGGATTTAATTTTCATGTAGTTTCACTCCAGGTGATCAGGACATCCTCCATTCCATTTATCATCCAATAGTAAGGTTGTTTTCCTCACAATTTAACATCATGAAATAATAATTTTGAAACCGATTTGAAATTATTGAATAAATACCTAGAGTCACCCTACATGTTTTGGTGATGTTAAGAGTATAAATATTATTTCTATAGATTGGGTTCAATGGGTTTTCTAATATTTTTCATAAGGGATAGAAGCATGCTATAGTCAGGTCTTTTAAAGATATGTCTCTTCCAAGATCAAACATCCGTGAAACAATTGGGGATGGAATTTATTTTATTCTATATTTGTTCCCAAGTCTGAAGGATATTGGGCTTCACTATGTGTAACATCCCAAGTAAATGAAGAATATGTCATTTTTATACTTATTAATATTTTTTAATTTAATATAAATATTAGTTTAAAAGGGTTTCTATGTTCGATAGCGTACCAGATACGCAACAACGGGTTTCTTTGGAATCTTATGTTGCACACTAATAATATAATATTATTATTTTAAATAGTAGTTAACTCCTAGATGATGTTTTGTTGGGAATGAATGAAACTAACTACAATATGATTATACATTATTGTTAAATGTATTTAAATTATCCAATAAAAAGTTAGAGGCTTAAAATGTGAATGAATCTAATTTTTAACATAATTTTCATTAAAAGGTCGATTTATCGCCTTTTAATGGAATACCCTTTTTAAATCTAGTTTTTGTCACTTTAATACATTCTATATGACTATATCATATCCTTATTTAGAATGGGGACATCAAATTTTACTTTGTGTAAATTTTTGGAATTTTTCCGATAATGTTCATTTTTAATGAATAGTGAAAATATTGTATTTTAATTCAAAATTATGTTTTAATCTAATTTATTTATATGGTTAGATTATCTTTTTAATTAGTTTTAAAGTGAAATTAGAATATAATTTTACCATTTAATCCAATTTTGGTCATTCTAATAAATTTCACTTTGAAATTGGACATAAACAAGTATCAATCTTGTGATAGTTACTGTTTCTTAAGACCACACTATTTGTTTTGATAACGAGAATTAGTTTTAAAATTAATTAATTCCACATTTAAGTTTTGAATTTGGAAAAATAGACATCATTTTTTAATTATTAATATCAAATATATCTTAGGCTGAATTTTTGGTATTTTTCTGAAAAACGTCAATTTTTGATGAATAGTGACACCACTTAGTGGTAGTTAAAAAAATTGACATTTTCATTTAAAGGAAATTTTACCACTTATTTTAATTAAATTTCAAAAATAAATCATAAATGGTTGTTATCAAGAAGTAAAATCAGGTTTATTAAGATGAAAATAATTTTTGGTGAATTGTAACATTGGACTTTTATTTACCGCGGTTAAAGTTAAATAGGGTAATTCATGGTAAAAAGAATATTATAACAATTAAAAATTACCTTAACACTTGTCCAAAACATATATTATGAGTCATTAAAGACAATTTTCATCTTTGGGTCTAGTTTTGTACCCCTTTAATCCACTTGGGAGTGATAATGATTTAGATTAATTAACATAAAGTAAAGGAAAATATGACAAAAGCAAATATTGTTTAGTAAATTAATTTTTAGAATGGGTTATATAAATTATCATTGAGACTATAATTATTTATTAGAAATATAAAAATATTTCCTATATCATGGTATTTGTTTTATAATTTCAAGAAAACAAATAAATTAAATTATTTATGACATAATAATGATGCAATATTTACCTCATTAATAAATCATTTAAATAAATAAGATTATAATGCTTAAAATATTATACAAAACATGTACAATTGTAATTGGATGATTTTATTTAGACAATGAATCATATTATATTCTACTATAATGATTTTTGGCCAATTATAAACCGAATATCATTATATTATAAAATAATACTTTCACACTTTCCTAACGAGCCCCTCCTCCCCCTTATAAAAGGAGACCACTTCTAACCAATTCCTCATAGATCTCAAGCCATTTGGATCGTCCAACCTATGCCCAATTAATCTCTAAAAATCCCTCTCCTCCTATTATAATTCTTACTTTATTATGAAGGCACTTCATGAAATCCTTTTGGTTCAAACCAAAGGAAGTTTCCTAAATTAAAGGTAGTGATTTCTCTTAAACTGTTTTCTTTCATTTTACATCTCCAACCCATAAAATCTTTTAATTCCTTTATTTTGTAACAAAACCAGTATCCACAATATACTAGTATGTTGTTATTAGAAGGATTATATCTACAAATACACACACCTCTATCTAATGGGTGAAGAACATAATGTTTATGTGGATGGAAAACTAACGCCTCACGAAACAATGATTGTTCGACTATCTCCTACCGTCTCTTATAGTGGCCATTATAATGGAACTATATTTATGTATGATATATATTATGTTTATTATTTCTTTATTTTTTTATATTTTCCATTTATATCACGCCTTTATGGTTTCCATAGTGGTTAAATACGATAATCTCAATTGAGTTAGTGCGGACTACTGCCCCCTTAAAGTGACGTGACTCGTTAATGAGTTAAATGGGATGTATAAACGATAGTTTAAATGATATTATATGTGATATTATATCGAAATTATAATATATCTATATATCATTATGTTTTATTTCAATTAAAATAAGAAATAGAAATGAAAGTAGCGTTCATGCGTACGCACGACTTACCATCTCCATGAACGGTGCATTTCATTTATTACCTATAAATGTTATGAAATTTTATAAATACATGTATATACTAGATATATATGATATATATGATATCTAAATCATGAATATAATTCTGGATATAATGGATATTGACCACATGTAAAACATGTAAATATAAGGTGTTTATTTTCGACTCAAGTTCCAAATATAGACAAAACAAATGCTATTAACTTAAATGATTAAATAATGTTTATAACATGGTAATAAGTGATATAAAAAGAATAATAAACTTTAAAAAGGTTTTCAATCAAGTAAAAATTATCTTTAGATTATTATTCAGGATATTAAAGAACGATCGAGTCAAGTCGGACACGAGGTAAGGGACTTCGTCTCAATATCTTTTCATTGAAGCATATTTTGTTCTAATACAAGACATTATTTTATACACTGTATAAACACACTTGACATTTCAAATTGAATATTTATCTACGATGCTTTTTACTAAATGTCAAAAAATAATGTTTCTTTTAACATAAGGGTGACAATTACCTTTTCTGCCACCATGAGTATTATTTTATCTTTGGCTTCCTCAACAAGACGTAATGTTTTTAGAAGAAAATAAATACCATATACTATTTTATGTATTTTTGGAATTGAAAATGTTTTTGAAAATGGATTTTTTATGTTAATATATTTATGTTATATATTTTGATCGAAATGTGGAAATGTTATCTTTCCTTTATATTTGTTGTATGTGTTATGGTTTTATATTAGTACTTGGACATTTTACGGGTGGTTACGTGATAAACCAAATGAAAGGAGGTGTCGTAAATACCAGGATGGGTGGATATGTCATAACCTCCAATTCATTGGGTATGGATGTCAGTCGTATGGCTATTCAATTTAGTGATATGTGTGGAAGTTGACCATATGATTATTCCATTTATATATGTTTATGTCCAAAGTTATCTTTATATGTTATTTGTTATTTATTTGGATTTTATGGTAATATTATGGTTACAAAAGGGTATGTAATGATCTTTTGTTCAGTGAGGAGTATTTACTACTTCTTAAAGGGGAAAAGTATTACCTTTGTTAAAGTATTCATGGTTTACTTATTGTATTGAAAAACTAACAATTTTACTTATTTTTGTATCCCTTACTGGGATTTTTATACTCATCCCATGTTTTGAAATGTTTTCACAAGACATAAAGATGAATAAGGTCAATGATGGGATCAAGGAAAAGTCATGCAGTCTAAATGACTCTTTTTTTAAGAGTTTTTATTTTATGAAAAAAATGGAAACTGTGTGGATATGTCTACCTTGGAATCTTTTGAGATGTAATAGTTATGGTATAACTCTCTAAAAATCTAAACCTGAAAATATCCTCAATTTTAATTATTCATTTAATTCAATATTAAGTAAGTTTTAAGTCCGGGTCCTTATAGTTGTTATCAGAGGTTGGTTTAGAAAACTTTAGGAGTTAGGGTATTGTTAAATTAATGTCCCTAAAGTAATTTATGTTAATATTGAAATCATATAGCATTTAATGATTTCTATATTGCTTCGCCTTAGATATTTCTATGTTCAGAATGGTTTTCCGCAGAGGAAATAGGGCAGCTATGTTGGGACAACATAAGGAGGAAGACAAACTTCCAAATCAGCAACCTGAGATGGTCGGAATTGGAATGGAACAATATGTTTCAGTGATGGAAGAGTTGACCCAAGTAATAATTGGTGGTGGTATTCATGCACGAGATCAGCCAGATCTACCACATTGGAACATGTCAGTAGTGGAGCATTTCATAAGGAAAAATCCCCAATCATTCAGAGGATCATCTTACCATGTGCTAGATGATGGGTGGATTAATGCACTGGAAAAGATTTTTGATGTCATGGGTTGTTCAGAACATCAAAAGGTTAGTCTCACTATTTACCATTTTGAAGGAGAAGCTGATCAGTGGTGGTTGATGGTGAAAAATATCATGGATAGGTATGATATTTAATCTCTTATTTTGGATGAATTAAATGGTATTTTTCTTGAGAAATATTTTCCTAAGGTGGATCGTCTTAGGATGGAGAAACAATTCCTGGAATTGAGGCAGGAGAATGACTTAGTGGCTGCTTATGAAGCAACGTTCACTCGACTGGCAAGGTATGCACCAAATTTCATCCGAGATATTTATATTAAGATAAATCAATTTTACTCAGGACCGAATCCATGATATCTAAGATCGTTAGCCTCTCGTGAGTTCAAAAGTTATGAGAAACCTGTTTGATGTGCGGAGAAGGTGGAAATGATGTTTTTCGATGATCATGTGTTCTTTGACAAACAACAGAATAAGAGGTCCAGTTGGCAGGAAAAGGGGAATAATTCTTCAAAGAAGCCTGGAGGTAAGAAAACTAAATATCCATCTTGTGAGAAGTGTGGTAAAAATAATCCTGGAGAATGTTTATCAAAGTAGGTAATGTGCTTCCGGTGTGGTAATTCTTGTCATATTGCTCGTAACTGTAAGGAAGATGATCAAGCAGGGAATGAAATACCATCTGTAAGATGTTTTATGTGTAATGAAATGGGTCATTATGAAAACGCGTGTCCAAAGAAGAACTCAACTGAGGGAAAGTAGCCAAACTACAAGCAGAAATGGGTGGTGAAATCCTTTTCAACTACTTCAGCAGATGTTGTGCCATCAAATGAAGTAGTATCAGGTACAATGTTTGTTTGTTCAGATTATTCCAATGAGTTGTTTAATTCAGGGTATACACACACTTTCATTTCTGAGAAGTTTTCTATTAAATTGGGAATTCCATCTCATGATATGAATACAGAACGTATGGTAAAAAGAGTTGGAGGAAATATTAGACAAAAAGAAAACATTAGAACATTAGTGTCCTTGTGTGAAGAAAAAATATACCTGAAAACCTTATTGTTTTACCTCTAGTAGAGTTTTATGTTATTTTGGGCATGGGTTGGCTTTCTATTTATCATGCTAATATTGACTGCAGATCTAAAGAGGTTTCATTTCAGAAATATTTATAGTTTGTGTACAATAATGAACCCTTGATTTTGATAACATATCAGGAAGTTGAGAAACTAGTAAAAGAAGGAATTGAATGTTACCTTGCTCATATTTTTGAAAATGAAAAAAGTGTTGAGATTACTGATTTTCCAGTGGTAAATGAGTACCTTGGTGATTTTTCTGATCATTTGCCTAGTATTATAACTGATCATGAAGTTGAATTTACCATTGACTTAGTTCCTGATGCTAAGGCAATTTCAAAACCCCCTTATCGAATGGCTCAAAGTGAACATTTTGAGGTAAAGAAGAAATTGTAGGAGTTATTAGATAAAGGTTTCATTCGACCTAGCATGTCACCATGGGGTTCTCCTATCTGGTTTGTTCAAAATATAGATGGTTCAATGAGACTATTTATTGATTATAGAGCATTGAATAACATCACTCTTAAGAATACATATCTATTGCCTCATATCAATGAATTGTTTTATCAGCTCCAAGGAGCTCAGTATTTTTCAACAATTGACTTGAGGTCGGGGTACCATCAGTTGAATGTAATGGAAGCAGACAATCCAAAGACTGTGTTTCGTACTAGATATGACCGTTAAGAATTTGTAGTTATGCCTTTTGGGTTAACCAATGCACAGGATGTATTCATGGATCTAATGAATAGAATTTTCCATGAGTTCTTTGATAAGTTTGTGGTTTTGTTCAATGATGATATTTTTGTTTATTACAAAATTAAGGAGGAACATAAAATTAATTTAAGGGTTTTCTTGAAAACATTAAAAGAAAATAAAATATTTTGGAAATTAAGCAAGTGTGACTTTTAGTTACAGTAAATTTTGTTTCCTTGGTCACATTGTTTAAAAAAATGGCATAATTGTTGATCCTACTAAAAAAAGTTGATGAAGAATGGGAATGACACACAAATATAACCAAGATTCATATGTTTCTTAGTTTGGCAGGTTATTACTAGAGGTTTGTAGAAAATTTTGCACGGGTATCTAGTCCAATGACTAATTTAACTCAAAAAGGTGTTAAGTTCATCTGGAGAAAATAATTTGATGATTGTTTTCAGGAATTGAAAAGAATATTGGTGAATGATTCAGTTTTGGAACTGCCTTCCAGAAATGGTGAGTCTGTTATCTACAGTGATGGTTCGTTGAAAGGATTGGGATGTATCCTAATGAAAAATGATCAGGTAATTGCTTATGCCTCATGTCAGTTGAAACCTCATGAGTTTAATTACCTTACTCGTGATTTGGAATTAGCTGATGTTATTTTTTCTTTAAAAATTTGGATTAATAATTTGTATGGAGTGAAGAGTGAAATATATACTGATCTTAAACGTTTGAAATATATATTCACTTAGAAAGAATTGAACATGAGATAGAGGATATGGTTGGAATTAATCAAGGATTATGATTACACGATCCATTACCATCTGGGAAAAGAAAATAAAGTGGCTGATGCCTTGAGTCGAAAAGGTAATGCTTCATTAATAATTCTACGTTTGGAATGAGATCTTTTGGTTTTTGATTTGATGAAATTTGGCATAGAAGTTATTGGTGCATGAAGTTTTTCTTTTTTGTTTCAGGTGTCAGTGAGATCATCTGTATAAGACAGAATTAAGCAAGTGCATAAAGAAGAAAGTGCGTTGCAGAAAAAGGTAGAGTTGGTTCAGAAGGGTATGTTTCTTGATTTTAACATTGATAACGATTGTGTATTGAGGTTTGGGAAGAGATTATGTGTGCCTTGTAATTCATAGTTGAAGAATGAGTTGTTATGTAAAGAATATAGTTCCCCGTTTTTAGTTCATTCTGGCACTACTAAGATGTACAAAGGTCATCATGAGTATTAATAGTGGGATAGATTGAAAAGAGATTTTTCTGATTTTACTGTGAAGTGTTTTACTTGCCAGCAGGTTAAAGAAGAGTGGCAGTGACCGAAAGGGATGCTTCAGCCTTTACCAGTGCCAGAGTGGAAATGGGAAAATATATCCATGGACTTTGTGGTGGGATTACCAAAGACATCTCAATGTAATAATGCAATCTATGATATCGATGATCGATTGACTAAATCTTCTCATTTTTTCCTATTCAAGATACATTATCTCTAGATCAACTTTCTCAGTTTTATGTTAAATAGATAGTCAGGTTTCATGGTGTTTCCCTCTCCATTTTTCTGATCGTGATCCCAGGTTCACTTCTAACTTTTGGAAAGGCTTTCCGAAGACCTTGGGTATTGAATTAAATTTTAATACAATTTTTCATCTTCAATCAAATGGGTAGTCAGAACGAAAAATTCAGACATTGGAAGATATGTTACGAGCTTGATCGATGGATTATAAAGGAAGTTGGGACCAACATCTTTCTTCGGTTGAATTTTCATATAATAAAAGTTTTCATTCCAGTATACATATGGCTCCATTTGAGGCTTTATATGGAAATCATTGTCGAAATCCTTCTTTTTGGGATGAAGTAGATGAAAGGAAGCTGATGAGACCAGAATTGGTAAAGAGATGGCAGAGAAAGTTCAGTTGATTCAGATGCACATGAGAACAGCTCAGAGCAGACAGAAAATTTATGCCGAAAACCGGAGGAATGATCATTCGTTTGAGGTAGGTGATCTTGTCTTTTTCAAAGTTTCTCAATGGAAAACTATAATGCGTTTTGGGAAGAAGAAAAAGTTGATTCCGAGGTTCATTGGACCTTATGAAATTCTGGATAAAGTGGGATCAGTTGCATATAGAGTGGTTTTACCTCCATGTTTATCCCATGTACACAATTTTTTTCATGTTACGATGTCGGGAATGTATATTCCAAATCTATCTCATGTTTTCAGCCCAGAGGTAGTTCAGTTGAAAGAGAATCTCTCATATAAAGAACAACCAGTTCAGATTCTTGACCGTAGAGAGAAGGTGTTTCAGAATAAGGAAATCTACCAGGTAAAGGGTTTGTGGAAAAGCCACATGGTTGAATAAGCAACGTGGGAATCTGAAAATGCTATGAGGGATAAATATCCACACTTATTTTGATAAGTGAATAAAAATTCCGAGGACGCAATTTCCAAAAGGGGGGAAGGATGTAATATCCCATGAAAATAAAGAATAAGATATTTTTATACTTATTAATATTTTTTAATTAAATATTAATATTACTTTAAAAGGGATGCTATGTTCAATAGCGTAACCGATACGCAACAACGAGTTTCTTTGGAATCTTACGTTGCACACTAATAATATAATATTAACATTTTAAATAGTAGTTAACTCTTAGACATTGTATTATTGGGAATTAGTCAAACTTACTACAATATGATTATACATGATTGTTAAATGTATTTACATTATCCAATAAAACTTTAGAGGCTTAAAATGTGAATGAATCTAATTTTAAGCATAATTTACATTAAAAGGCCGATTTATAACCATTTTATGGAGAACCATTTTTAAATGTAGTTTTGGTCACATTAATAAATTCGATATTACCAAATAAAATTATTCTTTAGAATGGGGACATCAAATTTTACTTTGTGTAGTTTTTTTGAATTTTTCCGATAATGTTCAATTTTTAATGAAGAGTAAAAAATATTGTATTTTAATTCAAAATTATGTTTTAATCTAATTTATTTTTATGGTTAGATTATCATTTTAATTGGTTTTAAAGTGTAATTAGAATATATTTTTACCATTTAATCCAATATTGGTCATTGTAATTAACTTCACTTTGAAATTGGACATAAATAAGTATCAATCTTTTGATAGTTACTGTTTCTTAAGAACACGCTATTTGTTTTGATAACGGGAATTAATTTTAAAATTAATTAATTCAACTTTTTTATGTTTTGAATTTGAAAAAATAGACATCATTTTTCAATTCGGAATATTAAATATAGCTTAGAATGAATTTTTGATATTTTTCTGAAAAACTTCAATTTTTGATGAATAGTGACACCACTTAGTGGTAGTTAAAAAAACTGACGTTTTCATTTAAATTAAATTTTACCAATTATGTGAATTGAATTTAAAAAATCCAATATAAATGGTTTTTATCATGAATTAAAATGTGGTTCATTAAGAGGAAAATAATTTTTGGTGAATAGTGACTTTTGACTTTTATTTACCGCGGTTAAAGGTAAATAGGGTAATTCAAAGTAAAAAGAATATTATAATAATTCAAAATTACCATAACACATGTCCAAACCTTATTTTATGAGTCATAAATGACAATGGGCATCATTTGGTCAATTGTTTCACCCATTTGATACACTTGGGAGTGATAATGACAATTTTGATTAATTAACTTAAAGTAAAGGAAAATATGACAAAAGAAAATATCTTTTAGTAAATTATTTTTTAGAAAGGGTTATATAAATTATCTTTTCTAATATAAATATTAATTAGAAAGATAAAAATATTTCCCATATCATGGTATTTTTTTATAATTTTTAGACAAAAAATAAATTAAATTATTTATGACATAATAATGATGAAATATTTACCTCATTAATAAGTCATTTAATTAAATAAGATTATAATGCATAACCTATTATCCAAAACATGTACAATTATAATTGGATGATTTTATTTCGACAACGACTCATCTTATCTTCTAAAATGATGATTTTGGGACCATTATAAGCCGAATATCATTATATTATAAAATAACACTTTCACACTTTCCAAAAGTGCCCATCCTCCCCCTAATAAAAGGATACCGCTTCTACCCAATTCCTCAAACTTCTCAAGTAATTTCGATCGTCCGACCTCTGCCCAATTAATCTCTCAACATCTCTGTCCTCTTCTTAGAATCCTTACCTTAGGCAGAATCCACCTCAATAAATCTTTTTGGTTCAAACCAAAAGAAGTTTCCTAAATTAAATGTAACGATTTCTCTTAAATTGTTTTCTTTTATTTTACTTCTCCAGCACCTAAACTCTTTTTATACCTTTATTTTTTAACAACACCAGTATCCTCAATATACTAGGATGTTCTTATTAGATTTATTTGAACTACACATACACACACCTCCATCTATTGGGTGAAGAACATAATGTTTCTGTGGATGGAAAACTAACGCTTCACGAAACGATGATTGTTCGATTATATCCTACCGCCTCTCACGGTGGAAATTATGATGGAACTATATTTATATATGATATATATTGTTTTTATGTTTTCTTAATGCTTTCGTATTTTCCATTTATATCATGCCATTATGGTTTCTATAATGGGTGAATACGATAATCTCATTTGAGGAAGTGCGGACTACCGCCCCCTTAATGTGATGTGAATCATTAATGCCTTAAGTGGGATGTATAAGGAATAGTTTCAATGGTTTTATATATGATATTATACTGAAATTATAATATAACTATGTATCATTATGTTTTATTAACATTAAAATAATAAATAGAAATGGAAGTAGCGTTCATGCGTACGTACGACTTACCGTCTCCATGAACAGTAAATTTCATTTCATACCTCTAAATGTTATGTATTATTATAAATACATTTATATACTGGATATATATGATATTTATGATATCTAAATCATGAATATAATTCTGTATATAATGGACTATTGACCACATGGACAACTTGTAATTATAAGGTGTTCATTTTTGACTCAAGTGCCAAATATCGACCAAATGAAAGTTATTAACATAAATGATTAAATAATGTCTATAACACGGTAATAAGTGATATAAAATGAATAATTAATATGAAAATGTTTATTAATCAAGTATAAATTCACTTTAGTTTATTATTCCTGATATTAAAGAACGATCGAGTCAATTCGGACACGAGGTAAGGGACTTCGTCTCAATCTCCTTTCATTGAGGAAAATTTTGTTCTAATACAGGAATTTAATTTATACTCTATATAAACACCCTTGACTTTTAAAAGGGAATCTTTTTATATGATGAGTTTTACTAAACAACAAGAAGAATGTTTCTTTTAACATAAGCAGTGATAGCGACCTTTTCCACCACCGTGAGTATTATTTGATCTTTGGCTTCCTCAACAAGACGTAATGTTTTTAAAATAAAATAAATACCATATACTCTTTAATGTATTTTTGGTATTGAAAATGGTTTTTAAAGTGTATTTTTTATCTCAATATATTTAAGTTATATATTGTGATCAAAATGTAGAAATTTTTTATTTCATTTATATTTTGTGTATGTGTTATGGTTTTATATTGGTACTTGGACATTTGAAGGGTGGTTACATGATAAACCAAATGATGGGTGACGTGAATACCAGGATTAGTGGTTATGTTATAACCTCCAATGCATTGGGTATGGAAGTCGGCCGTATAGCTATTCCATTTAGTGATATGTGTGGAAGTCGACCATATGGTTATTCGATTTATGTGTGTTTATGTCCCTAGTTACCTTTATATATTATGTGTTCTTTATATGGGTTTTATGATAATCTTTCGGTAAAAAAAGGGTAAGTAATGATCTTTTATTTAGTGAAGAGTATTTAATACTTCATAAAGGTGAAATGTATTACTTATGTTAAAGTATTCATGGTTTACATGATGTTTTGAAAAACTAACAATTTTACTTCTTTGTGTATCCCTTACTGAGGTTTTTATGCACATTCCAAGTTTTGAAATGTTTTCACAGGACATAAAGATGAATACAGTCAAGGATGGGATCACGGAAAAGTCATGTTGTCAAAATGATTCTTTTTTTAAGAGTTTTTATGTTATGAAAAAAATTGAAACTATTTAGATATATCTACCTTATAATCTTTTGAGATGTTATATTTATGGCCTAAAGCTCTTAAAATCTAAACCTGAAAAGATCCTCAATGTGAATTATTCATTTAATTCAATTTTAAGTAAGTTTTAAGGTTGGGTCCTTATACTATGTACAATATAAAAATATGAATTAGGACAAACATGGTTCTATTTTGGCACCCAATATGTAAGGAACTATTATGTGTGGACGGACATGTTTTCATGTAATGGACAATATTTTAATGGATCCCTCTGAAAAAATCCAACATATGTTCATAAAAGGATAATTATGACCTCTCTTAGTGAAGATCCATCATGAATGTGGGGTATCACATCAATGGATCAAAAACATGGGTAAAAGGGCTGTTTTTTATAATTCATGGGGGGATCAATGATTGGTTGTCTAAGGTTCATTTTTAAACATATAGATATAGGAATCAAGTCATACATAGTTCTAGAGTATTTAGCGATCTCCTAAGATGTTTCTAACTCATATGCAGGGCATATGTGATTGATTCTACCAAAATAGAAGACACCCATCGTCTCTTGGATGGATGATCTCTGACAGTCTATGATACTATTAACGTGAAGAGTTATCATATAGGTATTGTCTTTCACTAGTGGGTGAATATTAATTTTCATATTTAAAAACTAGTTATACATATTTAAATATTATTCAATATCTATGGAAGGTTGTGGTAGTGGAAATTATATTGTTGGAATCAGAAAAATATACTCAGGACCCACTATGTATATTGATAGGTAAGGAATAATGCCACAAGTAGTTCTTATGGAGGAATATTATATTCAAATATCATGATCATATTCACATATTAATGAATTTATTAATTTAAATTTTGTGGTTAGACCTAGGATATGTGATTTAGGATTCACTATATATCTCAAAGGAATGAGAATCAATCCAGGCGTAGACCTTTTGAGGGATACTACCCTCGTAAATCAAGTTCAAATGTCGGGAGGTGTAATTTTCATATCCTAACATGGTATGGAGATATATGATTCATCATTAAAAACTATTTTTGAGTAGAATGTCCTACTTTAAGTATTTTTTTTTAGTTATTTTAGAATGGAACATATGTCATGTAGTATAACATCATGCGATATGAACACATAAGGGAAGATAATTTTTTTCCTACTTCATTGAACAGATATGACTTTATGAAAATACTAGGTATCTCAAAGAATTTGGGTCTCCCATAAAGTGATTACCCAAAAATGAAATGGTTTAAAATAAATTATCATAATTTTTCTTTAACAATAAGTTTGATTCAACAATGGGTAACATTGATTGTTTATGAATTTATTTGAATAGTTTTTTTATGGACTGTTAAAACTATAATCCCAAATTATCTGAGCTAATTAGAGTTGAATAATCATATGTATAGGTAAAATATTAGTAAATTAAGAAATCATTTTCCTAGACAGCTAGAGAAGTATCTCTTATATTTAATAGGGTCCTCTCCTCCTTGACCAAAACATCCCATCATCACGACCTATAAGGCATTATGTTACTCACCATCAAATTCTAATGAGGTCCCTTTAGATTATAAATCCCCTATTTCCAATTTTCGATATAGGTAATTAAGTTTATAAGTGTTCAAAGCCTATGGGGTTCCAGGATATGTCTATCAACTCAAGGAATTGATTTTTTTACTATAATATCCCAGAAATTATGTTGGTTCATAAGGAACATAATATTTATTTGGATTTTGATGACTCTAAAGGGTAATAAAATGTGTATTGAACACATTTTCATGGCCATGGGATAAAAAATTCTATTCATGATCACATAGTTGTCATCATGATGATCAATTTGGAATGAAAATCTCATGTCGTGTGGTTTAATTTTATGTGATAAGGACGTGGTGATGTGGTATAACGTGTGGAGACTAGGTAATGCATCACTGTCATTGAAAAAACACACCTATAATTCACTCATAATAGAATCAATCTACATTCCCTAAGCTCACATGGGTATTTCTCGACATGAGAAATAAGAGACACATAAGAAATTTAATGAGAAGTGTGAGATTTCATGATAGTGACTGTGTGGGAAAACAATATTTTGGTATGAGTTAGAATCTTAATAAAAATTTTGTTCTAATTGGAGAACATATTTAAAATCAATAAATATATAGGGATAGGCCTTTAATTAATGATCCAGGTGTAACTATATATCATGTGAAAAAAGTAATCAAGTAACACATTGTTCTCAGGGATGAAATCCCATCACAGGTTTAACCCATATATAGGGAGGGGTAATTATATATTTATTATCGTTACATTATCAGTTTTATATGTTCTCAAGCTTAAGGAACTTGGGTGTATCAATCTATCATTTTATTACAGGAATCAATCAATATAGTGTTCTATAGAAAACTCCCTTCACATGTCTGACCCATGTATATGGAGGGGCATTTGATTCTAAATATATCATGGTTGAAATGATGATTTGAGATCTATATGTCTCTATGTATCATATGTTAACATGAATCAATCCATGCATAGTTCTTATATAGAGGATTACCTTCTATAGTTTGACCCATATGAAGTGAGGTGTTATTTACCATTTATATTTTTTCTTCTCCTAGGATTGGAGACTCGACTATCCTTACATATCCTATGATAACAGGAATCTGGAGACATATTTTTTTATATATTATCCCTTATTTAGGTCATAATATCACATAGGGATAGAGGAATCTTAATTTTTATGTATATTTACCTCATACATAGTATGTTTCCATTGAAGAAGTATCATTTTGTGAGAAAGAAGGATGCTTTCTATGTAGTTTAACATAACATAGTAATGAAATGTTCCATGTTGTTTAATGTATGTGTTCGATATAGTATAACTTAATTCAGTTACGATTTAGATAAACTATGAAGTTTATTGTCTTTCCACTATGATATAAATGTGAAGGCATAATGTGTTGATACATTTCGGACCCCTTTTAGGCTTATGAAAATTAGTGAAATAAATAATTTATTTAAATTCATATATAAATGATTATTATATGGAAAATTTTGGAATTAAAATCTATTCATTAGAGATATTTTGCATTGAGTTAAGACAGATTATTCCTTCTGGATCAAAAAACATCCCCTTGTCGTAAGATCTTATGTATTGTATTATTAATCAATGAAACCTAGCAGGGTTCCTTCAAAATCTTCCATCCCTATTATTAATATACGTTAATGGAGGAAAAGGTGGATTTCGGATTAATGACTATTAAATTGTAAAAGAATATTCACTCAAGTTATCTTGTGATTTTGATATGAAATGAGGATTGAATTTTTTGTGGTGTAAAAGGTATTGTCAAAATGGATTTTGAAACTCCAGAATGATGGGTAATCTTAGAAGATAAATACTTTCAATTAAAAGGGTAACAAAAAAATATTTTATAATATTTCTTTGATTATGGATATAATGCACATACATATAACAATGATTGGGTGAGAATATACTTGAATTTTTGGGTTATGAGAAGTGTAATTCATAACATTGTAATATATGAGTTAATGGGAGGTGAGTACTGATGGGTATTTTTCATCCATTAATAATGGTAAAATCCTATATTCCACACTATTAGGAAATAAGATCCTAGTATGAAAGGTGGGGGATTTCATATTGAACCAGAACATCCCCTTGAAAAAATATCTTAGGTGGTGTGTTATTCACAAGAAAATTCTTGAATATAACCTTCTAATATTCCAATCCAAATAACTAATTTTTTAATGGGGATAACCATGATATTGTGTGATTAAGGTTCTCGTGGTTCCATTTAATGTATATCAACTCAAGTAATTGGTTTATATTCACTCGAATTTCAACGTTATGAAGTATATTCAAGAATATCGTAATATTCAATAACAGTTTCAGTAGCCTAAAGGCTATTCCAACATGTATTGAACAAATTTTCATAGATAAGGGATAAAAAATTCAATTGATGAGTATATAGTCGTTATGTGTTTATCTGTTGGGCTTGACGACCTCATGTTGTTTAGTTTAATGTCCTGCAATTAGGATGTCGTCATGTAGTTAAATTTTATGAGGATAAGAAGTGATTCTCTATCATTTAGTAGAGAATACCATGATCATTCTTGTAATAATGGATTTCTTGGTTCCCTAAGATCACATGAGTAATTCTTAGTGTGAAAAAGAAGATACCACTAGGCAGTCAACTAAGCCTTGTAAAATAACTGGATAGGGAATAAGTGGGGATGTTTATATTTTAATGTAGAATGGATCATATACATGGACCTAACTATCATGGAGGTTCATTGGTGAGATTGATTAAAATTAATATCTATGTATGATATAGAGGATGTAGGTATCACTATTTATCTTATAGTATAGTAATCAAGCACCATGTGGTTATTGTATTATAATTACCTGTGTAGGTATGACCGACATGCATTGGAAAGGTCATTTTTTCTTTTTTCTAGGACTAGGATTTGGATCAGTGTTACAAACCATATCATGTGGTAATATGAATCAATCCACATGTTGTTCTAGTTTATGATCCTTTATATGGATCTAACTCTCAGAATGGGATGGGGGAAATGATGTCCCAAATTGAAAATGGATGAATGGTTTCAATTTTTATTCCAGGATCAGGTGAGACTACCTTGTAGCTTTACTTGATGTGGTCATGATGTAAAGATTCTAGTATGTTTAATGTCCTATCACAATGTCATAGGTATGATGATGGTAGTTATATGACGTATTTATTAAGAAAACTCACATTTGTGGGGGAGAAAAGGATTCTCCATTCATTATTCTCAATGAGTAATCATCATTGTAATAGAATAAATGTATGTGAAAATTCCATTCCTACCTAGACTCTATACTTTGGGGTTTCTTCACTAAAATCATCTATATTTTGAGAACCAATACCAATAAAACTTTTATAAATGAGAAGATTCTGTCCTTTTTGTTAAATGATCATGAAATTCAATTCAAATAGACTTCAAGGCTCTGAAGTGTACAAATCCTTTTCTAATCAAGTCACTCTAACTAATGATTATACATTCATGATTGTTCATAATCTATGATTTGACCATATATATATATTTACAGTGAGGTTAACTAGAAATCAATGGGTAACCATTCTTGTATTACATATGGTAGTTAATATGGTGTGTCTTGTGCGGTTGTACAGGTGGTGGTTCATTACGTCCATAATGCATGCATAATTTTTTCAAGTTAAGAACTATTATCAACATACACCTTTATCTAGAAAATGTTTAATAGTGTATTATCAATGTCATGTATCTATCAATTTTCCATTTCTTGATGATATATTAATGTATATTATCAATGTTATACTCTTGATAAAACCACCTCAACTCAAAAGAATATAATTTTGTTTCATTTTTATTCATTATAGTATCAGTGACATAAAATAAAATAATAATATTGGGCTTTATAATGTTGATTGTACTCATTATATGGACTCTCATGAAGGGTATGGAATTATACCACTTGAAAATATTTCTATACCAGTGAGTATATACATAATAATTCTACACATAACTAGTTGGGTATGGAATCAAAACATACATTCCTTATATGAAAAATGTTCATGAATATTAAGAATTGTGAAGCATATTTTTGGGTTGATAGATGATGATTGTAGGGATATGAAATGCATGAAAATTCCTAGTTAATTTTTTATAGTCTCCCATCATTGTATTCTAGTAATAACCAAGCATCCTATTGTTTTGGGAATCATTAGTTTTTAATAGGTGAGTTCCATTATAGTTTGTATTTAATTCATTTATAACAGTTCATGTATCTCCTTTTGGAATTCATCTATGGATAAAATCCCCATTTATAGAAGGATTTATTTTAATTTTTACTATCCCAATGAGTAATAAAAAATAATTGGCATCGAATATGTTCCTATATAATTTGATCTGATGAGAGAATATCATTTATGAGGTAATCCATTATAGGATCCATCCATTGAGTGGTAGATTGAGGATCATCATGTAATAGGCTAGGGAAAATATGTTTAATTTCCACCATGTCATAGATTAGGATTGGTAACACTACCCATAAGTTTGTGATGTAACTATGTTTTTATTATCAATTACATTATCATGAGAGTTTTATGATTGAGGGATGTGATGAAATGATGGTTCAAAAGGAAATTCATTAATTAATCATCTCGCATAATAGATTTAAGAATATAATGGTTCCTTCTTCAATGAATATTCATCAATGATGTGTTTAATAACCAACTCTATGTCCCATTTTATATTTATTTATGATATATATAGTTTCATGGATAGATCAAATCCCTCCATAAGGGCTGGTTATTTGCCTCATTATTATTGTTGATCTAGGATAATGGGAAATAATACTGTATATTTTTTGTGTCTCTGGAAATAAAAAAACATTCAGGAGTACCCATGATGGGCTTCATGATTTCATTTTTTCTCAAATTTGACTTTGTGAAATACTATTAAATTAAATTTCCTATGATTAGGGAGTATCCTAGGCCAAGAAAAATTCATCATCTAGAAGGTTAGTGTCTATAGGTTCAATTTTTTGGGATGGATGTTCTGATATGAAATCATAAAGTGCCTACCATTTTACTAAATTGTATGACAAGAAATGAATGAAATACTTTTTAAAAATAAATAAACAGTAGGTTAAATATTCATCTAGAATATGGTGGAAAATAATATACTTCAATAGGATGATAAAATAGATAAGGTGGCCTTCGTTATGTTTCAAATAATTCCACATATTTTTTACTACAAAGATTGGGGAAAATAATTTCTTCTAGTAATTAGAATATTAAGTATCAGTATATATCATTCTTTGGATGAGATAGAATAGTATGGTTTCTTTCCTCAAATTATTTTTCAATGTGATTAGAGTTCATAGTGATTGTTCCATAGATTCCACATATAAGATAAGTGGACTCAATTCTACTAGAAGTAGCATGACTGGTGGATTAAATAGACATCGCTTAATGTAACTTAGAGTTACTTATAAATATTCATCCCAATGATAGGAGACTCGATACTTAGTTAAAATAGAATGTTTAAAGATTTTATATCTAGGATGGTAATAAAATTCTGAATATAATCAAGGTATCCTTTCATACCTCTCGTTATTTTATGATTCTGGAGAGGAGGTACTACTAGGATTTCACTGGTTTTTTTGGGCTGACCTTGTTTTCACTATGGTGAACCATAACTATGAATAATATTCCTGATGTTACTATAAATGTAAACATTATAGGTTTCATCATTAAACTCCACTACTTTAATTTTTCAGTGATTGTTTAGAGATCAGTGAAATGATCACAATGTAGTCGAGAATTAACCACCAGGTCATCGATGTAGAACTCTACAATTCATATAATGAAGTGTTTTATGATATGATATATTGAACATTGATAAAAAGATACATAATTCATTAATCCAAATATAATTTCATGGTATAAAATTTCTATCTAGAAACTTTTATGGTTGTAGATTCAACATTTTCATGGGCTATCTTTATCTGGATATATCTAGAATACGCATCCATAATGGAATTGTCTTGGAAGCCAGTAGTTTCATCAATCAGAGTTTTGTGATCAGTATCACGGAATAATTGTTTCATAATGTTTTGATTAATTTACATAAAATCATTATAAACCCTAATAAACCCATTTTTAAAGGGGATGATGTTATAATACCATTTTTAGGTACTATACCTCTCACGCAATGATGTATTTTATAAAATTTACAATTTCATATTCTACCTTTATTGAATGATAGGATTTCATTCTTCTTGTTTATTGCTTTTAATCTATGTTGTCTTCATGAATGCATAGATGGTGAGTATACACATTGGGTTTTATCATTGTAGTCTCTATATATTTTGAGGCAATGATGTATTGATGATTCTATATAAATGAAATACTCACCCACTTTTCATCCAGAGGTGCGAAGACACTGCTAAACATAGGTTATAGGTCTTATTTTTTTCTTCCTAGATTTACCTACTTGAGCTTACTAAGGGTAGTGGAGATATCTTCCTCAAATGTGGGAGGATAATCCTTGAGGTCATCCTCTCCATCTTCCCTCTATATTCCTATGAATGAATCTTTAATCATGGTGGATAATTTGGGGAAATATATATCCCTATAAAGGTATTATAGAACACAATGAAGGACATTAACATCCTAAAATTTCAGATACATTGTAGGGAAAATATAAGGAATATTTTTTTCCTTTATGTTTTTACTGATTGTAAGAGTGGCATAGAAATATCGATTTTTAGAGAATTTCATAGGGGAAATTTTAATTTCTAAAAATATATCATGGGAATTTTCAACTTTTGATAAGGAATAAATCTATATATACATTGATAAAATCACTAAATCTTGGTCAATATTAGTCATGAAAACACGGGAGAGTAAATTTTTTTGTTCATAACAACTCTCTAGCATTGATTCTTCTTTATTGATCAGGTATATATGTAGCATATAATAACTACTGATCAATGTCGGGGTATTTTTAGGGGTAGTTTCCAATCCATTTGATCAAAATCCTTTATTTAACGTTCTATAATTGGTTTTTTACTTCCATTTTATAGAAACATGCCTAAATTTATATGAATTTACATGATTAAAGGGGGTGTAAAATATCATTATATTTTATGTTGAACATTTTCAAAATATGGTAATTTAATCCTTGGTTGAATTTTAATGTAAATTCCATGTGGATATAATGAAAAATCCTAAAAATAAAGACCTTGTATGTTTTGTATTATCAGATAACCAAGGTCTCGGCATTATACATGAGTTTTCCAAATTTATACTAGAACATGAACTATTGGAGGGGATATTCCATGCTTTTATTTTACCCATTAATTGATATCATTGTTGGATACAAATCAATCTCACTAATTCAAAAACTTCATATTTTCTAGATCAGGATAACGATAATCCGAGAACTATTGTCCACACAAGAAATTCAGATATTGATATCATTGATCATTTTTAAAACATTTAGGTGTTAGATATACCCCTGAATTGCTTTATCATGAAATTTCATTATGAATAATATTGTGGTATGAAATTTTTTAGGTGTAGTTTCAAATTGGTAAACATTATATTTAGATAATTATATCACGGACTACTATGGACAATAGATGGCCCCAATAAATTCCTTCTTGTGCTCATTTAAACAATGGAGGGTATCCAGTAATTATATTTTTACATGGATTTATAATAACTATTTATAATTATATGTGTGTGTGTGTGATAGATGTTTGTGCTTCCCATTTTGGTATTTATCATTTCTCATGGGTCATAAGAGATAAAGGGTATGTGATAGATAGACCAAGTGTTTGGAAAAAGGTTTATAGAACATCTAATCAAAATTTATAAGGGTTCACGGACCTACCACTATGTTTAATATGATAAGATAGTTTCACCCATTCTAGATGTACATTCAAAAAAATTGGGTTAGGGTGACTATTAAAGGGATATAAGGAATCTTTATTCTCTTATTGGTCTTATTAAAGTTGGACAGACATATTCAACAAGGAATCTCTCTAGAGGAGGAAAGAGTAAGGCACATAAACCAGAGCAGGGATAAATTGAAATTACAAGAATGAGAGGGTATAAAATTTTTGAATAGTACCGCGCCTGTGCACCCCTGCACATGGACATTCTAGTCGAACAGTCTTGAAAAGGTGGAGAACTGATCAGGATGCAGATGCTGGGGAAGAGCGATTTCAAGTAGTCATAGTCTGTATTATTTCATTAAAACTTATAGGTCATTTAATGTATCAAAGCCTATGGGAAATGTAATTCCTAAGCCTACGGTCCTTGTAAGGGTTCCCCCTATTCCCTTGAAATGGGGGTTATTATAAAATCAATAAAAAACAAGGCCTTCGGTGCATTTAGTTAGTAGTGGTCTTATTAAATCACCCACCCATTGGTCTCAACTTCATATATGGATTCATCAAATATGTGATGATAATATTGGGTTGATCCATTAAAATGTTATCCCTTGTACCCACTACATTAGTTGACTCATCCTCAAGATCCTTATTTAAGTAAAATGAACATGTATTTAGGGTGTATTGATCATTGTATAAGGGGATTTCTAAATTAATAATTCCAAAAGAACTGAAAATTATATTTTTATCCAATTAAGATTTTGATTCATGTGCCAGTTCGATTCTCTAAATGATGAAGGATGGAAATACAATTGAGTTATATCTAGCACAAATTTATTATAGGGACTCTTTTCATTGATACTTTTACATTATCAAATGATTATGTCTACCCCTATGAGGAATATTCAATAGTGTATCCCTAGGATCTGGAATCATGACTAGTTTCTATAACTTTTCTCTCAAAGTGGTGTGGTATCAAGTAAAAATATTTTGAATCATCAATTTAATGAGAATATATTCTATCCTAGATTAATGGTTCTTACTTCTACCATCTACTTTAAGTTGGGTGGTTGTCACATAGGTCACCTATGTCAAGTATTTTCCCACTGTCACCATTCTAGAATCAACCATGCCCATATGGATATCATTAAAGATAATATAGTCCTAGATGGTGTGGATCAGACTACTATGAAAGGGTTAATAGTAAAGATTGTCATTGTGGTCAAAATCATTGGGTTTTCTAGGTTTTATTATCAAGATGATGTTATTTTTTATAGATATAGGAAAATACCCTGAAACTTTTTATTTTAGATCAAATATATAATTCTCTTGAAATAATCAAATCATGAGAGGCCTTTAATATTAATTACCTCCATACAAGGGAATTTGTTTTATTTTTTATACTTGATGAGAGAATCTATGAGTTTTAAGGCCTTCCTAGGTGGTATATAAGAAATTCTTCCAGGTTTGAGGGTGAGAGTAGTAGTCTCTTCTCTATCGGGCCTCATTTTTTGTTTCATGGGAAAGGGCTATGATTTTGATCGAGTTCTATGAGTGGAATATTCTAGAATTCATGGTATTTTGATGAACTCATAAAATCCACTTGTGTATTTAATAAGGATCTATGATGTTTGAAACCCATCGAATAGGTTCTCAGTACAAATCTCTAGAAACTAATCTTGTGATTATGGGATACTGAGTGATTTTGTTATACCATTCCATATTTTGAAAATGTGAGGAACTCTCTCATTTTCATGTTGTTTGTAATTTATTATTTCCATGATTTTAATTTTCTATATCATTGAGATAAATTAAAAAATGTAATTGATGGTTAATGTATTTTTATCCCATGAGAGATCCTACATGACAGAAAACATACACAAAAAAATCGTGCCTCGCCAGAGTATTTATAAATCATCATATTATTGTCACCTATGACTGGTTTCATGGTACAACAATATGGTGGTATTGGGACACAATATTTGTGTGATTTTTTCCTCATTAAAATTTTCCATTAATGGTTAATAATTTCCAGTTTCTAAAATTATGTTGGAGAAAAGTGTCGTCCACCAATTGGGGGTATGAATCCCTTTCTGGGAGAAAGGGTTCATGTAGATACCCGAAGCCTGACGTACATTGACAATACATTACATTTGTGGAATAGATAGTACATAACAAAAACACACACACAAGGATCATATTAGTTTAGTGTCTTTGGAAATTCGGAATATAATCTTCTAATCCTGGTGAAAGATCTTCAACATCTCCCATAAATATCTTACTTTTTTTATACCTAAAACCTTCATTTATATCCTGGGGAAAAGAAAACATAAAAGGGTGAGCTGAAATGCTCAGTAAGGGTAAACAAAAGAAATATCAATCACATCATATACATAAGCACATAACTTTTGGAAATCTTAACCTGTAATAGAGAGCATATTTTAATAACATGGGATAAATCATGGCAGGGAAATGTAATCACAATAATCATAACTTAAAAATGATACTTTGTGGCATACACACATAATCATAGAGAATCATTTCTTGTTATTCAAGACTCAGTGCCAAGACTATCTTAGTGGACAAAGTCCCTTTCTGAACCGAGTCACCCTCGTTTCAGTCCTGTTTCACTGAACCGGTATAACCTATCATTCCAGCCATGTCTATCTCATGAGATATAAAATCTTTACCCAATGCAATGGAGAGAGATATAGGTCCCACCCATCTAATAATGATACCATTCTTATGTGTGCCACAAAATCATAAATCATACATCATTACATAACCGATTTAATAAAAATGGGAATCTAAAACATCATGACATCATAAAATAATTCATATACGATAAAGGAATTCATAAAAATAATTCCATCATAACATAATAAAATAAATGTAATAATAGGGATAAAAACAGAACCCTTTATTATCTTAGATGGAAAATAATTTTGATAAAACAATTAAACTTCATTCTTGAGGAAAATATCCTTTCTACTTCAAAAACACTTTTCCTTTCTTAACATGTCGTAAAATTATAAACTAAAGAGATATTGATTAAAAATAAACTTGAATGCTGGTAAAGGAAGCTTCTTGGAAATAATGTTTTAAAAATCCATTAATGCCGTATAAGTTAAAAAACATTCTTCTCGTACTTTTGTCGAAAAAATCAAAAAGTACCTCGTACGAAAAACGACAAAAGATTCCTTTCATATCTTTTACTAAAAACTCACCAAAGGATAAAAATGGATTTAAACAATTGTAGGTGGATAGAAATAATATTACATATTTAGGAAACATGGTTGTGGATTATAAAATACACCCCAGTAAATACCAAAGTATAAAGAATCTCGGATAAAAATGAGATTGTGATATTTCCCTTACCTTAGGTCTGATTTTCTTTGTGCGTGTTCGAAGATCCTGTATAATGGTTTAAATAATGTTATTGACTTATTACAGAATCATACATATTGATATTATATCATATATGGTCATATTCTTAGCTTCTTATTAGTAATATTTCATTGTTACTTGTTACTCGGGTCTTTATTGCCTTTTGTTCTTATGTGTGTTTTGCCGAATAAATTATTATTCTCCTTTTAAGGTTATATATACCTTATATCCAGAATGGTATTAGTGTAACATATATCATATTTATTCATTCAATTAATTTATATAATTACTATGTAATGATGATCATGTAGAACGAGTCGCATCACATCGTGGAGACGGTATTCCGTACGTACGCAGGAGCGATGATATTGTTCTCATGATCGTGGAATTGTTTTTAAGTGTATTTATACTATTTTAGTATCAATATCACTTTATAATAATAATATATAGTTACTCATTACACCATTATACCCATCCTTGTATGGTGTTGGTGGAAAATAGATTACACCACGGCATGGAGACGGTATTTCGTACGTACGCATGCGCGGTGATTTCATTTTTCCGTATGATGGATATAAGATGAATTAGGGTTGTTTCATATTTATAATAAAATATCAGTATGTAAGTAATACTGATGTTATTAATTTATCAAGAAACAACTAAATAAGAAGATGTTGAAAAAGAATGAAATTGAAAAGATCGGTAATGGATATTACCTCTTCTTTGAAACGCCTCTTTGAATCCTCCACATAGGGAACTAAGATTGGTCTTTGAAGAAGACAAGGACCTATAGGATTATTCTAGGGAAGTGGAGAAGGGATTTTTGCAGGGTTTGGCCGAGCTTTAGTGCTCAAATTGGTGTGAGGAGGAGGGGGAGGAGGTGCCCTTTTATAAGGGAGGAGAGGGGCACCTTAGGAATATCTCAAAATATTATTTTATATTAAAGTCAAAATCGGTTTATAATGGTTCCAAAGGGTCTTATTTCGGAGCTAATGTGGGAACGGGTCAAAATCCTATCAACCAATAGGATTTAGACAAGTTTAGGTTATTATTTTAACCTTATCAATTAGATTTAACTCTAAGTTAAATAATTTAACTTTTACCGTGTCTTTTTGTTTTCTTACACTATATGGTTAATACAATTCCTATAACATGACAAAAAAACCCCAAGTTGTTTATTATTAATATATATATCCTTATATAAGTTATTTGGCCGAACCTTAGATTTTTAGGAATAAATTAACAATTAATAATATAATATTTGATTTAAAAACTATTTTGTGTCAATTTTGACAGTATTTGTTATATGATTTTTTTGAAAGTCATAATAGAATTATATGTTCGAACCAAGTTGATTAAATCAACACTAATATATCATAGTAACCTATAAAATTAGTTTAATTCATTAAAAGTCTCAAATTACATTTATTTGGGCATTTAGAGCATCAATTATGTTAACATTTCCTTAAAATGGTAATTAATGCATCATCGTTGTGTCATAAATAAATTAATTTATTTAAAGTCTAAAAATTATAAATAAAATAGCATTATGTAGGAAATATTTTTATCTTTCTAATGAATATTTATAATCGAATTTATCTTATGTATAACCCCATATTAAAAATGTTTTAGTTATTAAACTTTGATTTTAACTATATTAACTATTCATTAAATAAAATAATATTAAATGTCATAATCCAATCCAAGTGGACCTAAATGGTCATATTATATTCATAAGGTTGTTTTTGGTCGAATTACACTTATCCAATAGAATTAGGACATGTGTTAGGGTAATATAAATATCATATTTACCCTTAGTTACCATATTTACTATTAACCGCGGTAAAAAAAGTAAAAAGTTACTATTCACCAAAAAAATTATTTTTATCTCATTGAACAACATTTTACTTACTGATATCAACCGTGTCTATCGGATTTTCGAAATTTCATTCACAGAAGCGGTAAAATTATGTTTTATGCAAAATTTAGTTTTTAACCTACCACTTAGTGGTTTCACTATTCATCAAAAATTGAAAGTTTTCAGAAAAATACCAAAAATTATCCCTAAGATATATTTGATATTAAGAACTCAAAAATGATTTCTATTTTACCAAATTCAAAACATATCAGTTGCATTAATTAATTTAAAAATTAATTCCCATCATCAAAACAAATAGCGTGTTCTTAAAAGATAATAACTATCAAAAGATTGACACTTGTTTATGTATGGTTTAAATGTGAAATTACATCCAATGAACATCATTGTATTAAATTGTAAAAATATATTCTAAATATACTTTAAAACCACTCAAATTAATAATTTATCACTATTAATTATTTCTATTGAAAAAAGTTGTTTTTAATTAAAATTTAGTAATTTTCACTATTCATCAAAATATGAAAGTTATCCGAAAATCACCAAAATTTCACCCTAAGCTAATTTTGATATTATGAATCCAAAAATGAATTCCATTTTGAAAAATAAAAATACAAAATTTCAAAAAGTGGTTATTACTATTTATAACGGCTAGTTTTAATAATATTTTAATAGCATATTTTTGTTTAGTGAAACTCGTTATTGCATACTACACACGCTATCGAGGGAGGTCGCGATTGCGTGTAATGCAAGGAAAATCCAGGATGCGTGTTGTGCAAGATCCTTTTGGTGTAGCGTACAACACAAGAAATTAGTGAAATTAAAAAGAATGTTTTTCATAAAATGTCGGGGTGTTACATTCCACACCCCTTAAAATGAATTTCGCCCTCGAAATTCGTCGGGGTTATAAATGGTTTACTATTCGAAAGTTTCTTTAATAGAAACCCACATCGTAAATAGCAATACCAAAACCAATCTTTAAAAACGAATGTATGAAACGTAACGGTTACCCAAATAAACTAATCACTGAGTTTCCACATAGGTGAAAATATGGATATGGAAGAAAAATCTAACCATCATGTTCTGATGGAGAGTGGTAGAGAACATGGCTATGGAAAAGCCAACAATCACAAATCCATAAATTTGTGACGATCTAAGGTACCATCCGATTAATCAGATATAAGACCACTGGGACAACATTTTTGGTTTTCAAGATCGTTTCCCTAAAGATGAAGAATTTGAATTAGAATAAATACTTACTTTATTTTGGTACAATCTCACTATTATTCGTTCCTTGAACAATTTACACTTCATCTATTAAATAAATGAAGTTGAATTTGTTATTTGTGAAGTGTTAGCAGATCATGTGATAGAATGACGGGTCATTCCATCTGTCTCAAACAAAAGGTTAGAAAAAGTTATTAAATATACATAAGTCATTCTATAGTGAGATTAATCATATATGGTTCCTAAAATGGACTTATACTTCATATATAATACTGCTTAATATAATAAAACTAGTTTCTACTAAACAGGGACTTCCTGTAGGCCAGTGGTAGGCGATAAAGGCCAGTCGCACTTCGGTTGTGGGTTCGATTCCCACAGCCTTGTCCGACGCGATGGGATGTCGGCCGTCCTGCAGGTTGTCCTTTTTCTAAAGCTATATTACTATAATATCCCATCAATAATATCGAAAAACGTTTTATCCTAACTTATGTCCAACATAATCCATTCTAATCTTTAGGCTTATCTAAAATACTTCGGTCCAAGATCATAGTATAAAGAAAATGATTACTTCAAATGTCACAGAATAATCACGTGAATGCCATCATTTATCCCCCATATATCATAATATATGTCAAAATGTGAATACCTTAATCATGTATTATCTTGAAGAATGAATACCCATTAAACCTTAGTGAAAACATGAATGCAGTTAAAAGTTAACATTTTCCACATACCAAAATCCTCAAAATTCTATATACTCAAACCATGATATCACTTAGTCCTTATATCAATCATGATCTCATGAATACAATCAAACATCTCATTATCTTCTTATCCCTTCATTATGCTCATATCATCTGTTTACCAAAAATGTCTCAATCACTTTTAATACCACATTAGACCAATACATAAATATTCCGATACATTATGATACAACATTATTTTGGAATCCCATTACATAAACACTTAATCATTCCACCACATCGTTGTCATATTCAACATCGCCAATAGTGATCGCATGTGACTTCCCTTTTTCCTTTGCCTTAAGCGGTTGCTCATGTCGATCATCACTAACCCTTGGATAAGGGCATTTATTAGCATAATGCCCCATTTCCTTGCACTTGAAGCATTGAAGTGTTGGTGGTGCGTTCTCTACAGTGTTTGCTTTATTCACATCATTAGAAACCCTTTTTCCATTACTTTGACACTCAGCTGCTCAATTACCTTCTTTTCCACACTTAAAACATTTTCTAGTCCCTTTAAGACAATCTCCACCATGCTTCTTTCCACACTTTGAGCATAAGGAAAAATTCACCTTCTTTTCACCATTATTCTGAGATTTCTCCTTGAACTCCATCATTTGTTTCTTGTCAAAACCATGAGATGGATATGTAACACCAACTTCCATTTTTACCTTAATAGCACAACGAACAATTTCTTCATAGCTACTGATGTCTCTTATAGATAATTCCCTTCGAAGACTTGGTTTTAAGCCACTGAAAAATCGATCAACTTTACTTTCAGGTTGGATGATAATTCCAGATGCATACCTTGTAAGTCTTGTAAAATTCGCTTCGTATATACCAACAGATTCATCATCCTTCTGCTTCAGCTCAAGAAACTCCTTTTCCATCATTGTTCGAAGAATACGAGGGAAGTACTTACTAAAAAACAAGTTCTTGAACTCGTCCCATTCCATGTAATCAATTTCATCCCTTTGCCTCGTATTCTTAATAAGTCTCCACCATTGATCAGTATCACCTTCCAAACGATACACTGCTAAGATTATTTTATCATGTTCAGAACATTGAAGAACTGAAAATATCTTTTCAGTGGTACTGATCCATTGTTCGGCAACAAGTGGTTCAATAGACCCGCTGAAAGAAGGTGGGCATTGCCTCATGAAGGAATCAATACAATATTGTTCCCTTCTCTGCTCATTTGGAAGTCCAGAATGATTCATATCTTGTGTAAGTATAGCAATAAGGTTTTGCACTCCATCTCTCATAACATTTGTTTGTTCAGGAGGAAAATCATTGCATTGTCCATTTCATTGATCAACACGGTTCCTTTGGGTTCCAGCCATCGTCTAAAACCCAAAAATAATAGTGTGAGAGGAAAAAATCATGATAGGGAAAACAACATCATAAAGGGGGAGTACCTTCAATATCTAACATCTTAGGTTTAATTCTATGATCGTTAACTTAATTCTAGTACTATAACCTATACATATACTTAACCTTAGGGACATCCCTAGACATACCTTAGAAATATCTCTAGGGATCTCGCTAACGTTTTCGCATCCTAGTTTCCAAAGGTTGACTAAACCATTTCTCTGATACCAACTGTAGAGACCCGAATCCTGACGTACATTGACATTACATTACATTTGCGGAATACTTAGTAAATAACAAAAACACACACACAAGGATCGTATTAGTTTAGTGTCTTTGGAAACTCGGAATATAATATTCTAATCCTGGTGAAAGATCTTCAACATCTCCCATAAAGATCTTCCTTTTTTTATACCTAAATCCATTCTTTATATCATGTGGAAAAGAAAACATAAAAGGGTGAGCTCAAACGCTCCGTAAGGTTAAACAAAATAAATATCAATCACATCATATACATAAGCACATAACTTTTGGAAATCTTAACCTGTAAAAGAGATAATAATTTCATAACATGGGATAAATCATGGCAGTGAAATGTAATCACAATAATCATAACATAAAACATGAAACTTTGTGTCATACACACATAATCATAGAGAATCATTTATTGTTATTCAAGACTCATTGCCAATACTATCTTAGTGGACAAAGTCCCTTTATGTACCGAGTCACCCTCGTTTCAGTCATGTTTCACTGAACCGGTATAACCTACCATTCCAGCCATGTCTATCTCATGAGATATAAAATCATTATCCAATGCATTGGAGGGAGATATAGGTCCCACCCATCTCATAATGATACCATTCTTATGTGTGCCACAAAATCATAAATCATACATCATTACATAACCGATGTAATAAAAATGGGAATCTTAAACATCATGACATCATAAAATAATTCATATATGATAAAGGAATTCATAAAAATAAGTCCATCATAAGATAATCAAATCAATGTAATAATAGGGATAAAAACAGAACCCTTTATTATCTTATATGGAATTTTTTTTTGATAAAACAATTGAACATCATTCTTGAGGAAAATATCCTTTCTACTTCAAAAACATTGTTCCTTTCTTAACATGACGTAAAATTATAAACAAAAAGAAGTTGATTAAAAATAAACTTGAAAGCTGGTAAAGTAATCTTCTTGGAAATAATGTTTTAAAAATCCATTAATGTCGTATAAGTCAAAAAAACATTCTTCTCGTACTTTTGTCGGAAAAGTCAAAAAGTACCTCGTACGAAAAACGACAAAAGATTCCTTTCATATCTTTTACTAAAAACTCACCAAAGGGTAAAAATGGATTTAAACAATTTTAGGTGGATGGAAATGATATTACATATTTAGGAAACATGGATGTGGATGATAAAATACACCCCAGTAAATACCAAAGTATAAACAATCTCGGATAAAAATGAGATTGTGATATTTCCCTTACCTTAGGTCCGATTTGCTTTGTGCATGTTCAAAGCTCCTTTATAATGGTTTAAATAATGTTATTGACTTATTACAGAATCATAAATATTGATATGATATCATATATGGTCATATTCTTAGCTTCTTATTAGTAATATTTCATTGTTACTTGTTACTCGGGTCTTTATTGCCTTTTGTTCTTATGCGTGTTTTGCCGAATAAATTCTTATTGTTCTTTTAAGGTTATATATATCTTATATCCAGAATGGTATTAGTGTAACATATATCATATTTATTCATTCAATTAATTTATATAATTACTATGTAATGATGATCATGTAGAACTAGTCGCATCACATCGTGGAGACGATATTCCGTACGTACGCACGAGCGATGATATTGTTCCCATGATCGTGGAATTATTTTTAAATGTATTTATACTATTTCAGTATCAATATCACTTTATAATAATCTTATATAGATATTCATTACACCATTATACCCATCCTTGTATGGTGATGGGGGAAAATAGATTACACCACGGCGTGGAGACGGTATTCCGTACGTACGCACGCGCGGTGATTTCATTTTTCCATAGGATGGATATAAGATGAATTAGGGTTGTTTCATATTTATAATAACATATCAGTATGTAAGTAATACTGATGTTATTACTTTATCATGAAAAACTAAAGGATAAGAAGTTGAAGAAGAACGAAATTGAAAAGATCGGAAATGGATATTACCTCTTCTTTGAAACGCCTCTTTGAATCCTCCACTTAGGGAACTAAGATTGGTCTTTGAAGCAGACCAGGACCTCTAGGATTATTCTAGGGAAGTGGAGAAGGGATTTTGGCAGGGGTTGGCCGTGCTTGAGTGCTAAAATTGGTGTGAGGAGGAGGTGGAGGAGGTGCCCTTTTATAAGGGAGGAGAGGGGCACCTTAGGAATATCTCAAAAGTTTATTTTATATTAAAGTAAAAATCGGTTTATAATGGTTCCAAAGGGTCTTATTTCGGAGCTAAAGTGGGGATGGGTAGAAATCCTATCAGCCAATATGATTTAGACAAGTTTAGGTTATTATTGTAACATAATCAATTAGGTTTAACTCTAATTTAAATAATTTAACTTTTACCGTGTCTTTTTGTTTTCTTACACTATATGGTTAATACACTTACTATAACATGCCAAACGAACCCCAAGTTGTTTATTATTAATATATATCTTTATCTAAGTCATTTTGCCAAACCTTAGATTTTTAGGAATAAAATAACAATTAATAATATAATATTTGATTTAAAAACTATTTTGTGTCAATTTTGACACTATTTGATATATGATTTTTTTGAAAGTCATAATAGAATTATATGTTCAAACCAAGTTTATTAAATCAACACTAATATATCATAGTATCCTATAAAATTAGTGTAATTTATAAAAAGTCTCAAATTACATTTATATGGGCATTTATAACATCAATTATGTTAACATTTCCTTAAAAGGGTAATTACTGCATCATCGTTGTGTCATAAATCAATTAATTTATTTAAAGTCTAAAAATTATAAATAAAATATCATTATGTAGGAAATATATTTAGATTTCTAATTAATACTTATAATCGAATTTATCTTATGTATAACCCCATATTACAAATGTTTTAGTTATTAAACTTTGATTTTAACTATTTTAAATATTCATTAAATAAAATAATATTAAATGTCATAATCTAATCCAAGTGGACCTAAATGGTCATATTATATTCATAAGGTTGTTTTTGGTAGAATTACACTTATCCAATAGAATTAGGACATGTGTTAGGGTAATAGTAATATCATATTTACCCTTAGTTACCCTATTTACTATTAACCGCAGTAAAAAAAGTAAACAGTTACTATTCACCAAAAAATTATTTTTATCTCATTGAACCACATTTTACTTACTGATATCAACTGTGTCTGTCGGATTTTCGAAATTCCATTCACAAAAGCGGTAAAATTATGTTTTATGCAAAATTCAGTTTGTAACCTACCACTTAGTGGTTTCACTATTCATCAAAAATTGAAAGTTTTCAGAAAAAAACCAAAAATTAGGCCTAAGCTATATTTGATATTATGAACCCAAAAATGATTTCTATTTTACCAAATTCAAAACATATCAGTTGCATTAATTAATTTAAAAATTAATTCCCGTCGTCAAAACAAATAGCGTGTTCTTAAGATATAATAACTATCAAAAGATTGACACTTGTTTATGTCTGGTTTAAATGTGAAATTACATCCAATGACCATCATTGAATTAAATTGTAAAAATATATTCTAAATATTCTTTAAAACCACTCAAATTAATAATTTATCACTATTATTTATTTCGATTTCAAAAAGTTGTTTTTAATTAAAATTTAGTACTTTTCACTATTCATCAAAATTTGAAATTTATCCGAAAATCACCAAAATTTCACCCTAAGCTAATTTCGATATTACGAATCCAAAAATGAATTCCATTTTGAAAAATAAAATTACAAAATTTCACAAAGTGGTTATTACTATTCATAACGGCTAGTTTTAATAATATTTTAATAACATATTATTGTTTAGTGAAACTCGTTATTGCATACTACACACGCCATCGAGGGAGGTCGCGATTGCGTGTAATGAAAGGAAAATCAAGGATGCGTGTTGTGCAAGCTCCTTTTGGTGTAGCGTACAACACAAGACATTAGTGAAATTAAAAATAATATTTTCCATAAAATCTCGTGGTGTTACAGTTCATACCTCACCTATATTGATTCCATATTAGTATCTAGGCCATTGATTATATTTATTATTTATATAGTAACATCTCTATATAACACCTCTAGTGAACAAGGAGTTTTGGTGGCTTGATGTGATTTTCCGACCATCATATCCTTCTGATTTTCAATTCATGTTGGGGTAAAAAAGTCACAATGATAAGGGGGAGGTTTTTATCTGAAGGGGGTAAATTTGATATAATCATCAATATCCACATTTATTAAAAAGGAAATTTTAATCTATATTATACCTTATATTCAGATTCCACCCATGTTGGAGGATTAATCCACCCTTATGGATGAAAGTGTAAATATTCATTTCCACATTGAGGTGGTTCCCAATGTGTGTATTATCATTAAGTAATTCATCATTGATCCAATTGAAGTTTTTTATCTCATTATCACACTGGAATATATGTTCATTTATTGTAGAAATTTCATCCCTTCGTGATGGTGAGTGGGATTTAGTCAGACCATTCCTTTTATCCCTATTGGAATGTCATTGACATAGTGAAACATCCTAATTTATAGGTTCTAGGTTTTGGTTCTTCCATATTTCTATATACATAAAACCTTATATTATAAATAATTATCACCCACCTTTTGATGTAATATTTCTATATTTTATACTCTATATTGTCCTCTTTTTCTATTTCATTATCCATATTCATGGTGACGATGTTCACTGAGGCATACACTATAACGATAGTCACCCCATCATTAAAACAATTATAGGGAATATATGAACCACCAATTTCCCTATAAATAGTAACATGAGGATCCTTCTCCTAGCCAATGGTCATACTAGGACAACATGGTTTTAATCCCTTAGAGTGATTGATTTTCCATTCAAGACATTACCCCTTATAGTGACATTGATAGAGTGTCTAATCACTCTTTCCAATAAGGATCCAAATAAAAATGGTGGGTCTCATGATGGATGAAATGAATGAGATTCCTATAATTTGTATTAACCTTATAGAATGTAAATTTTTTATTTCCATTGATACGATGATACAAATTTCTCAATTTCTAATGGATGGGATTGATTTGGTTCTATAATCAGAACTCTTTGATCCTATTACTGATGATTTGATGATTACTATGATGGAAGTGGACATAAAATTTCCCCCATACCTACATGCTAGGTATGGTTCAGAGAATCCCCCAATTTATAAATAAATTCACTAGATTTTAGTGACCCTAGTAGTGGAGGTGAAAATTCCCCCTACCGTATGAGAGTTGTTCATCCCTGGATGACTTCTATGGTTTTTTAATTTTAATTTTTTTTATTTAGCACAATTTCATGTTCGCGTGGGCTATTAAAAGTGGTCACTTATGATGGGAGTAACATTATACATGGAGATTTTGGTTAGTTCAAGAATTTTTATTCCTTATGTGAGATGTGTTCCAATTTTGTTGAGATTCCTAGCTTATGAAGATAATAGCATCACTATGTGACTATTCATGGTGCCTTTGCATTTTCAATGAGGGGGAGATTCATTTTATTGACCAAAAAGTTTATGAATTACTTTGTCCCATGATCTATTATGTGTACATGACATTTTAGGACTACATATAAATAGAATATTTATATTCTGTGGATAGGGTACACTAAATTACTTCATACTAGCCCCATCCTCCGGCAAAGAAGTCTAAAATATATTTAGAGATTAATTTTTAGATAGCTTACATGTTTTGGAGGAAAGTGTGATGTAATATTATATAGTTCCATACCCATATTAGAGAATGGTACATATAGAAATAATTCATTCCTATCTAACAATACAACTATTTTATGTACTAATGGTAACCCTCATATTGATGATAAAGGTTTTTTCCATCATTTAATTTCTAAAAGGTCACCCACATGTTATGACCAATATAAGGCAAAAACATCTCTTTAATGTCATATAAGACTTTATAGTATGATGTAGTAGTGGAACAAAATATTGTTCAGAGGTTATTTCTAGAATGTTCCCTTCATATATCAATTTTGTCCTCTTATTGATTCTGGTCACATTCCTCCACCTATTTAGACCATAATGGTAATTTCTCTGGGCCACTACTAACCGAGGAGAGGTGTTTATAATTGTACCGGGACACTATATATTGTTAAACCCATATTTGTTGATCACATTTATATGTTAAAGAGTTTTAAAAGGGGGAAAATTTCCTTTTCTTGTTGAAATATTACCATGTATAGGTTTTCCATAATGACTATTATAGGTAGAGTCCCTATTATCCATCTATATACAAGAATGAGGATCACAATCTTGGTGGTAATCACCATCACTATTGGAAAAAGAGATGATGGACCCTAATGGTGTTGCAGATAGTTTTCATACTAACTTGAGGAAATATGCATCAAGTAGTGCTGGAAGACGTGCCTCACTTTTCATCATGGATGGAGTATGAAAAACATACTTTTGGGGTTGATAATGAGTGTGATAATTCTTCATGATGGTAACTAGATTATGTTGATTGAAATCAAATATTGTGGTATTATCTGCCCACAATTGAGAATCTACGAGAGTATTCTGGTGATCTTCTGTATTGTAGGAGGGTATATGGGTGTTACTTTGTGTGGTTACTGGAATATTCCATTCATCCCTGTATGAAGCAGGGGTAGGATCCCATTTCAGAAATTCATTCCACATCAGAATATGCTGGTGAATATTAGGAATTGAATAATCGATATGGGATCCCCATGTATATCCTCTTAAATATAGTGGTGCAGTTTATATTTAGAGGAAGTAGTAAAGTGAGAATGAAACCTATAAGATTCAGGAATATTCAATATTGATTCATTAGAAGGGATATATACATTCCTTAAATTGATTTTCAAACTATGTTGACAAAAGTTAGTTATTATGGGTTGGTTAATACTAATATTGTATTAATCTATCACTGAGATGAGGAGGAGGTGAATCAATGATGTATTTTTATTTTATGATTTGTTTATTTTTATAGAACTTTTGTCTTCAGGCAATGATTTATCATTTTTCCTAAAAAAACCCATATTCACACATCCACAAGAATAGAAGTATTTATAATTTTCAGTACTCATTAAGAGTAGCTATGTACTTTTCATGTTTTTTAAACCATCTATACCAGACAATCCACTAGAAAATAATAATTTTGTGTGGACACAACAAGCATGATATAACATTACACATGTGTAAAACAATAATAAATAAATAAATATTAGTGATTATTCTAGTAGAAATGATGTAAAATTTTTTTTTGTAACTAGTTAATAAATCTTCAATAGTTGGTCTAATACAATGTAATTTGTTTTTTTATAAGCAACTAATTTTTTATTTAATCAGAACACACTTCTTCACTTTCCATCCAATCATAACGTAATAAATTCTATTTTTTTAATTCATCAAAAAATCAATTTTTGGCTCATCCGAATTCCTATATCATATTTATTATTCCAAAAAAGATATAAGAAAATAATACCTCATAAAAAACATAAACCACTTCAATATTTCCCCAAAAACTATATCTGATTTCCCTTTTTGATTTGATTACATTTATTATTCTTCTATTGTTTGGTGAACATCCTAATGAAGGTTCTATTTGGAAATAGTTCTCTATATAAATTAATATATTCAATCTCCATCTTCACACATGAAAAATATATGTTTTATAAAGTACAATGTACATCCTAATATTTATAAAAGACCTAAATTTGATTTGGGTGGGAATCTAATATAAATTTCTCGCTAAAAAAATTATGAAACTCAAATTCTATATTTATTTAGAATTAATATTTAACCAATTCACTATTCTAAACTCCTATAATTTCTTCTTGAAACTTCAATAATTTTATAAAAAACTATAGTAGGATTTCTATCTATTCTTTAGTCCAATACCAAGGTTATTCTGATTTTCTTCATTATGATGAAACCATGTGCTCTCTATGATTCTATTTACAATACTGTCAGAAAAGTATAGTTTTAGGAGAATTATCATTATGATTCTATATATCATTTTAAGGATAATTGAAATTTAATTCTAGTGCACAATTCAAACTAAAATACATAATAAATTTAAACCGTTGTTCATAAAATTTTTAAAACATAGTTTGAAATTAATTTCATTTCATTTACCATATGAATAGTCAAATCTACTAAAGATTTCATCACCCATTGGAAAAACATTAATATTATCTTCAAAAACACAATAACAACCAATTTGAAACATATCGACTTTTCATAAATTGTTCACAACTTATATAGACTACTTCTGAAGAAATATCATTCCAATCCTACATTTAATGGATCCGTCTCTATTTATTTCTCATAGATCTGGGTCAACTCTAGTCCAATAATTCCTAACCCACATGTGAATTAAATTAGTGTTATGCATTCTCTCTTGACCTGCATGAAAATGAATATAAACTTCTTTTTATATGAAAAAAACTAAACCTAAATTATCTTTCTCTTGACCCAATATATTAAAAAGTAAAAAAAATGATTTATGAAAATGATTGAATACATTGTTGGGAATCATCTATTTGATCAGTCTCTAATACCATTCACAATCATCGGTCCCAAAAATATCTCCATACTAATCGGTAGGAATATATCATTCATGAATTGACTTTAATGGATAAGTGGAACTGTACATTCAATGGACCGAGGTTAGTAGTGACTAGATTTCTTCCATACATTCCAACTGATGATTGATCTTGTGAATTGTTGTCATCTAACCATCAATCTTATTGGAACAAAATGGAATGACTCGTCCACAGTTATTACCTTTCTTTCACAAATATTTCCCCATAAGTTTCTATGTAACCCTTTAAATTTGATAATTAAAAATACAAAAATTATAATCCAATTTATATTAGAGACATGAAAATGTAAATAGATTTCATTATATCATTTGAACCCTTCTTTTCAAACATAATGTGAGTCAATGAAAACTTCTTTCACTATCCTTCATTAGAATAGAAAAAAAACTGATGAAATTAATTATAAATAATATATTTGATCTTATGATTATGATTACCCAATTTATCTAATAAATATAAATTAAAATTTGAATTTATTTTTCAATCAGGAAAATAAAAATAAAAAACAATCACCCAAACTTATTTTGTAAACTAAAAACAACTTTTAGAAAATTTAGTCCCATCAATCTCTCTATTTGGATTTTATATTCAATCGTGGTACATAAATTGATGAAGCTTTTAACCTCAAGTTATAGACCACTTATCAAAAATTATAATCTAACATTTTTATAGTTATTTTATGAAATAAGAATCATTGAAAGAAAATACATGCTATCAAAAAAATAGTAACTTACAACTCATCATCAACTTTGAATCATTGCATGACTTCATAGTCTTCCACCTTTCAGAACATATTTCACCTCAACTGTCAAAATTTTCCTTCTAGCACTTCAAAAAATTATTAAAAAAGTTCAAACACAAACATGTTGAGTTTCTGGATTACCCACGACTTCCCTACATATATGATTCCATTAATGGATTATCTCATATAAATGGGTGTATCTTATAAAAAATTATCTCCCTTTGAATACAGTATACAAATAGAATATGTGATATTAGAAAAAACACATACATCAACCTTGGAGAGAAATATTTTGAACACCAATGTTCTAACTCATATTAATGAAAATATTCTATTGGTAAAGGTTGTATCTAAATACAATAACTTGTTCCAATGTAGCAACACACATCAACCTTGATTCATTCATATCCACACACTATTTGAGGAAATGATATTTGATATCAATATGTTTCGAATGATAATGTTATAATTGGTTTATTATAAGGTTAATGCAACTATAATTATTACAACCAATCATCATGGGTAACATAACCTCAATAAGTAATTCTTATGACTAAACCTTTATACACATTAGTTATGTGGGAGAATTTGTGGAAACAATGCATAGCTTTAGCTATTCTACAAGTAACTAAATTCTGTTTCATAGTATGCTAACTAATACAAAAATCCCATAGAAACAAAAATTCTAAATATTTTTATCTTCTATCATCAAATAATCCTTCCCAAACATCATATATATAACCAAAAAATCAACTCATTATTATCCATCAGACTTGATTCTAAAATATATTATACCATGAATATATCTAAGGATTATTTTTCCATCCAATTGATGTTATTATTTTGTATTAACTATAGTCTTTAACATTATGTAACAATATAAACAATGTGTGGTCTTGAGTTAGTCAGATGTAAAAAACATACAATACGATTCTGAAACTATTTATGGTTGACTTCTTTATTGTATATATAATTATTCAACTTGCTTCTCACTAAAATTTGTTTGGAAATAAGTTTTGAATTTTCCATTCCAAACTTCTTAAGAAATATGTTATCATACTTTACTTGAGATATAAATATATGTTTGATATTCTATGTAATTTTATCCCAAAGAATTTTTTCATTTCTCCCTGCATGTAAATTTCAGAAAATTGTTTCATCTCTTCATAAAACAATTCACACATTCCTTCACCATTCCCAGTAATGATAGTGTTATCAATATATGCAATTAATATTAGGGAAACCTACTCACATTATTTTATGTACAAATTGCATTCAACCCTTAAATTCATAAAGTTCGACTTCCTCATGAAAGAATCCAATTTTGAAAACCATCCATCATATCTTTCATTATCCCATATAAGGATTTATTCAACTTGTACACATAACATTCATCCTTCCAAATAACATAACCAAATGGACATTCAAAAAATCTTCTTCATCATATTCTCCATTTTGAAAGGCTGACTCTATATCCATTTTAATATATTATTAGCCACATTGTTCAAAAATAACAAGAAATATTCTAATTGTTTATAACCATTATAGGAGAGAAAAACACTCATCAAAATAATAACAATCTATTTATGAGTAACATGTTAAAACCAATCATGATTACTTTCTTATCAATTCCCCATATTTATTTTATGTGTTCTAGAATCCCAACTTTGTTCCCAAAACATTTTTGACATTTGTCTTAGGTACAAGATCCAAAGTACCATTTTTCCCTATTTGATAAAATTATTCATTCATATCCTAAATCATTTCTAGATTCTCAAATTCATCATTCACATATTTTTTTCATAAATATTGAATACAACAATGTATATGTAATGAATAGTGATGTTATTCTTGTTTTAATTATTTTATGTTGATAACTAATTGTGTTTTGACATTCATCTTGCTTCCTCATTCAAGGATGATATGTTTTAAATTATTCCTCATCACTATAAGTAGATGTGTTTGGTTCTTACACTAATTATTAATCACAAATATTTTCATCCTTCTAACTTTCCTTGCAAAAAATTCTTTAATATTCCTCATCTTTCTCATTTGATTTTTTATGAAATGTATTTTTTTAAAAAAATCACGAACATTAAGATTAGAAGAATCTATAATTATCCATGTTTCATTGTTGAAATATTTATAACCTATTCCAGCAAGAGAATATCCAAGAATGATTCCATCATCATCTCTATGATCAAACATTATAGGTTTTCACCATTGTCCAATATGATGTGGGGACTCCCAAAAAACTATTATGTGTTTCAAAACATGAATTTCTCTCACTGAACATTTCATATGGAGTCATATCAGAACATGGCTTCTAGAAAAACTAGTTTTGAATATATACAGATGTTCTCATATATTTCCTTCAAAAGTAATGAGAAATACAATGTTTATGTAACATAGTACACCCCATTCAACCAAACTTCTATTATTACTTTTCGGGAAAACGATTTTTTTTAGTGTATAGTGCACTAATTTCATGTAGATTTCCACGTTTTTAATGATAAATTATGAAATATTTAGTATTATACTCACCAAAATTTTATATTATCTACATATTTAAAGAATACAAACATTCCTTGTCATATTTTCTCAGGATGTTTTTATATATATTCATACCATCAGGCATATGTTTCAAATAAATAACATAATTAATGTGAGTGAGAATCATAAATGAATGTAGTGAAGTAATTATATTTGAAATTTTGTTTTCTCCTATACCCACAAATGTTATAAGGAATATATTATATAGCCTTATTTGAATGAATAACAACTTTATTATTCATAGTCTTTATAATCTTCCCTTTCAGAATAATTTTGAAAAATTAATCTATTCCTTTTGATATATTAGGAAGATAACAAGTATTGTGTTTATTTGATAACATTATCTTATTTAAATGACACATATGTCCCAAACCTTTATGGGAAAACTAGGTTTATTATATCATTATTATGTAACGTGAATTATGATCATCACTTGATGAAAACAAATTTTCTTTTTATGTATTGTCCTTTTGTAATCACTTTTCCACCTTCTTCTCCTTTCATAAAAAAAACATTTTTCTAAAAAATCATTGAACTAATAAATATGTTTTGAAATGCTAAAACGTTTGTGTTTCAATCCATCAATAAAAAATTATTCATACATTTTATCTTTTATTCCCCAATAATATGGTATCAAACACCTTTTATTCAAAGAGATTTAACACTTCCAAGTGTCATTGTTCCTTCTGAGAAATAATTAACATTATTTAAAAATTTAAAATCACATTTCATATGAGAAGAACACCCAATATACATGATCTAGTGTTTTTCTCCTTTTTTATAATTAATATTTATTTCTACAATAAGAGATTTTTCTTTCACCTTATGATTGTTCAACTCTAGCATTTGGGAATTTTGAAAAAACCTTTTTTTATTGGTAACAAAACAAGGAAACATTATTAAAGATTTCATGGTTGTTAACTTGTATAAATTATTATTTAAAAAGGATGGAATCTATTTTCAACCTCAAAAACTACATTTCATGTTTCATTTAAACAACCTTCTTAGATTTCTTCTATTGAGAATATTGACACCCCCTCAAATTATGACTTCATAAACTGAAGGAACAATTATAGTATTTTTGATTAGACCAATATATATATATTTTTATGTAAAAACCCTCCACAATACCTATAGAAAACCCAGATGTAATATTTCCCACTAAAAATTCCATATTATTTATAATTGTGATCATGTTTCATAATGATCTTCCATAACATTACTATTAGAACATTATTGAACGTAAATATTTTTATAATCATCCTAAGTATTATACTTCATCTCAGATTTCTTCCAAATGTTTTCAAAATTATAATTTATATACACGTTTGTTTCACGCTCAAAAACTATATAAAATTATGAGATTCAAATAATGTTGGTTTTAGATAGATACATGATATTCTCAGCCATCATCTTTAGAGGTACATTTTCATCTTTTTCCAACCTTTGAAGGTAACTTTTACTCCCCATGTTTTCCCTTTCCAGAACATTCACCTACTTAAAAGATATATTTTTGAAAACTTGTAACTCCATTTTCAACCTTAGAATGTATTTTTTGATCAATTAACAATTATTATTCTTTTTCAATCAACTTTACTTAAATATTTACATTCTATTTCTTATCTTACTCAATATACATCATCTGAAAATAAATATCATCGGGTAACTTATATCTATATCCTATAATATATTCTTGATTGTTTACTATAAGATGCTATTTCTTATACTTAATGATCAATCTTTCATGTCTTACAATATTTCCACGACATTATTTCAATTATCTATTAAGATTATATTCGAACATAGTTTCTTCATCATCATCAGAAATACTAATTCCAAAATCTCAATCATTTACTATTTCAATGAATGCATTTTCTATAACCACATAAGTAAACTATTGGACAACAAAATTATGTATCTTCTTCTTTTCTTTTTATATTTTTTCAAAGGATAATATTTTGGATTCTCACCATGTTTATTAAAATATCTTCTTGGCCTTCTATCAACTTTATCACTCTTGTATTCATTATTTATTTTGGAGTAATTTCTATAAAATTCACCAATATGTATACATTGAAAAAAATTAGGGGTAGTTTCCCCTTGTACATTAATTTACCTCTTTTTTAAAAAATTGGAAATCATGTATAAGAATTCCTCAAGATTGTTACATGCCTATTTTTTTTATTCAAAGTAAAAAAACATCTTCATATTTGAGAATATTGTTTGACATTCATTTTTTGGTATCATTGAATGAAATTTCTCAATCATCTTTTTTCCCATTTATAAATATCTACCTTCTCATTTCATAAGTAATGAGAGTACTGTGATGGTCATCTAGAGATAGAGTTTTAGTATATCAATCTTTAAAAGATGAAACTTTGTTAAAAAAATATCTGGAATAATTATCATGATATATTAAAAAATATATTAGTTTTATAAAATTTAACCAATACATATTATGGTTCTCATAGTGTCATTAATTCTTGAAAACCAGTCACTAAAACATTTATACTCTCCAATTTTTAGATCTTCACACTCAAGACTCAATATTTTAAACTTTTCCTTATACACATTTTACTTTCCATAATAAATTTTCTTCAAATTTTCCTAGATTCATATAGTAATAGGAAATCCATTATCTCTTAGAATCTCACTTTTAGAATGTGATGAGATTAAAAAAATATTATCACATCCATAAATCTCATGATTCCTATTATCCATAGATGTGCAATATAATTTTTCATCAATAGATGAAAATACATATGTAGATGATTCTTGATTGTTATACTAAAGAGATATAAGATAAGGGATCACTATATCTTTCTATAAATGATTTATCTTTCCATCAAATAATGTAATCCAATTAAAGTTCACACAGTTCAGATTCTTCATAAATAATTTTAATCAAAACCATAAATAAATAGTAATTAAAGAGAACCATCACTTTGATACCACTTTCTAATTCCCATTCTAGATCAATGTATCACTAAGAGGGGTAAGGGTGAATTAGGGGTGGGTTTTTCTTTTATGATTCATTTATTTTGAAATATCATACTCCTACAATTAATTATTTATCACAATGATGAAAAAAAGTCACACATCCATAGTAACACTTGTATTTACAGGGTTCGCTACTCAATAAGATTAGATACATCCATTTAAATGTTTATAAGAAATACAATACCACAAAATACACTTGAAAACAATCTTTTTGTGAGGATTAAACAATTTTTATCTACCCTTGAACATGGGTATCACTATGGTTAATTGGACATTGAATTTTTTTCTTCTAAAAAAAATGATGTAAAAAATGTTTTTGTAACTTAGTATGAATACATAAATATTTGGTAAAAAACTAGTCATTTTTCTTGCATATAAAATTTACTTTTTCATTTCTTCAAACCATAATTCGTTAATTTCATTCCTGGCATTAGTTAAGAACATCACTTTTGGAATTCTTACAAAACATAGTCTATTGAATCAATCCAATTCCTATATCTAATTGCTCAGTCTGGAAAACAGATATGAAAACAATACCATGGATAGAATTATAACCCACTTTAGATAGTTACTAGAAATATTCACCCAATTTCATTGTTTGATATATTAACCTTTCATCTTCTTCTTCTGTCCAATAAAATTCTTCCAGATGGTTCTACTTGGAACCTTTATCTCTCTAAAACTCAATCAATTTCACACGCTTTATTCAATCATGAATAAAAATTGTGTCAAAAAGTAAAATGAACATTATACTAGTTATAAGAGAGACACAATAGTTTGGGTGGAAATATTAAAATATTTTCCCTTTAAACCAAACATCTGAAACTCAAATTCAACATTTATTTGAAATTTATATTTGACTCATTCAGTAATACTCAGAACTTTTAGATTCAAATTGATAATTCTAAAATATTCTCAAAAACTCAAGTAGGATTTATAACCATTCTATAATTTGATACCAAGTTCATTATGATTTCTTTATTTATTGTTAAAAACACATTGGAACTTTAAATCCATTGATTCAAATGTAAAAAATAATATATACTAAATACTTATTAGTATTATACTCTATATCATTTGATATTTAAACCAAATTTCATATAAGGATTTGTACTAATTGAAATTAATAAAACATTGAAACAATTATTCCAAAAAATAACAAAACATCATTATAAATTATTTGTCTTTCTATTACCATAAACATTGCTTAAACATATAATGATATCAACACCCATTAAAGCACGGCAGCACCAAATTCCAAAATACATTGACCGCACATTTTCAAAATATCACATTTTCTTATATTGTTCACAACATCTTCATAGCATGTATAATGACTTATCTGTGTCAGCCAGCTTCTAATGGATTAGTCTCTTTTTTCATTGTATCAGTTTCAAATCCATTCTAAAAAATCATGACCCACATGTGATGAAAATTAGAATGATTTATTCTCCCTTGACCTTTGTGATAATAAATCTAAACTTCATTTACTATGAAATAAAACTCAACATGACTCTTCTTTGTATTGAACCAATTGATGAAAATAAAAACATTTTCGTTATGAAAATGGATTATTTAATTTTTCTCTACATCATGTTGACCACTCTGGTAAAAGATACAAGATTTGGTCCCAAAAATCATTACACATGAATCCAGATCAACAAATATTTCATGAACTACCTTTAATGGATCAGTGACATCCTACTTCCAATGGACCGGTGTTATAAATTACATGATTTCATCCATACATTCCAACTGAGGATTGACCATCTGAATTGTTCCATTTGATCAGATTCTCTTATGAATCATCTATGCCATTGGGTAATTCTCACTACTTATATATCATCAAACATCTCAGCCTTTCTTCTTCAAAAAAAATTGACTTATGGTGTCACATATTCCTGATATTGAGAACATTAGTATTGGAATAGTATTCTCTAACATAAACTAGTATGTTCAATAAAATCCCAGCATTACTACATCATAAATCTTTCCATACAACCCTTAAATCAACATTAACGAATTGGAATGACATGACCACATTTTCCTTTTTTCATTCACAAATCTTGAATCACATGTTTCTATGTACCTTTTGATATTTGAAAATTAAAATTTAAAAATTTTTCATAATATTTTATATGGAGACATTTACACTCTAATAAATTACCTCATAACAAAATAAGATTTCATTTTAGACACAATTTGGTTTTTAAAAATAAATTCCTTCAAAAACCTTCTTCAGAATAGAAAACCTAAACCAATGAACACTATTATCAAAATTGGGTCTGATATTCAAATTATGAATCTTCTGTCATCCTTTCACAAGAAACATAAATTGTGAATATATTTTCCTATAATTGAAAAAATATTTAAAAAATTAACACAAACTACATGGGTCTTCTGAAAAGAACATCCATCCAACTTGGTTCAAATAGGGATATGGACCAGATATTTTTTAGACTTTGAAAAATTTTGCCTTATTTTTTCTATTGGAATATTCCCCTATCCTAATTTAATTTTCAAATTGTATTTATGAACCCTAGTCATGAATATGAATATGAGGTCAGACATGTGCTTCATCATTTCTCGGAATATGACAGTAATATTCTTTGATGTGTGGAACACTTTTTTTGAAGTATCCACCAATGTTTGTTGATCATCATGAAATGTTTCTCTATAGATTGGGATAATAATATGATCCACACCATGTATCATTGATCGAAATATTTTTTGAATCTCATTCATCACTGTAAGAATGTAGTAGATATTCATAATAGTATATATATGTATATAGGCCTACACATTCCCATTCACCGGGATAAATCAAAAAATGTATTTAAATGAAGTGGGGATATATATCAAAGATATTATTCTTTATTCCATTGGAATATTTTAATTGGACTCATGCATGGGGATGGGAATATGTGGCATCGATATTCATTCTATAGGGATGTGAGGATGGACATGGTATGGGTGAGCTGAGATAAGAGCCTACTCAGTCGCTTCTATTAGAATATACGGGAGTGGTCTATTGGTGGAAGTGGTGATATTATCCCACTAAACATGATTTGGAGCAATTGTTTGATAAAAAATTATTATTGGTGCCTATAGACACCATGAAATGTGTTCCATTCCCTTTTTTTGTGGATATAAATATGTGAACTGCACTTAGACAACAAATTCTACTTTTTTTTAAAATATGAATTTATCGAGGAAGATGTATAAGATTTGGTTTCCATGTGTCATGACAAAAAAATTCATCGGCTATGATCAAATGGTTCATGGTGATAGTCTCTATTTTCAATGGGGCTAGTGACGATTATGAAGGCATAGTCCATAAAGGCTTGGACCAATGCCCAGAATTCATCCTGAGCAGTGGGGTGGGGGTGTATCCCCTGCAATATAGAGAAGTATATTCCCCAAGCTAGTTCGACCAACCCCCATGCGTGGTACACCTACATCAGGAACCTATGCCTACCACATGTGTTGTCCAGAAGGATCATACCCCATGCATAAAATAACTACTCCACTGAAATACAATACGGACCTAAGTGGAACATTTATGTTTTCACACCTACGTGAGAGACCTACATCAATGACCAATTCCCAAGCCATATGTCGACAACTCCCTTCAACTATATCCCCTATTTTTCTATAAATTGGACCCATGGGTCCCTTATTTCAACAACTGAAGACATAGAAGAAGTCCAGAAGCTCTCATTGCGCAGATCCTTTGCCCAGGTCCCCATAATTTAATTAGGTTACACTCTAAATCATGAGAGAAGGGATAATTAAAATGGATATACACGTTTAAAGTCCCTTTAGGGCCTAAAATATAGGATACATGTTTGAGGACCCTCTTTATATAAGAATAAGTCACATATGCAAGGTCTTTTCCTTAATGCATGAAATGTGTGAGATTCTTACAAGGACATCAAGGGACACCAAGGGAGCTTATGTTAAAACCTCACCCATGTGTTGTTGTCCTAGTAGTCCATTTCCCAAGGAATATCAAGCTTTCACATACTTATCCTTCTAGTGTTCTGTGTTTTTTAGTTCCTCTTAGGACCTACTCAGTATACCTATATCGAATACCTATTCGGACCTCCTATGCAGAGGACCTACATGATCTATCATTTAAGCCCTCTTTTAAGACACTAATAGAAGGGATTATCCTTCTTTGGATCCCTTATCTGAATGGGACCAAGATGAAACAACCAACAATACCTTGTGATTTATTGGACCTTTGGTAAAGTCACATCATCATGCCTCCCATTTTTATAAGCATATCTATGGTTAGAGTTTTTTCAAACTGGTCCTACAATAGGGTATGAATCTTTAGGGTGTTCATAGATTTGGATATTTATGGTCACATAAACCCTATCCCAATAGACATTATTGCATAGTTCTTGATTTTTGAGGATTAGGGTTCAGACCACATTCTCCCCTTCTCATATCTATGATTAGGAGCCTCACGACCTTAAAATGGAGGGTAAGGATCACACTAGATTTTTTTTACATGTTTAATGTTTCCCTCCCCACTAAGGGACCCATTTTAGGGGAGTAATTCTATTTTTATCCCATATATTTTCATGTAGGAGGTTTTAGTCTAGCTCTTTTATACACCCTTCACCTTCATCACGTCCATACATTGGTCCCTCATCCAGTGTAATGAGAATAGGGGGAAGTATCATAGCCATGGCCCCTTCCAACATAGCCACATCCTCTTCCATCAGTGGAGGAAAAAATGTTTGGACTGTTTAATATTTAACATCCTCTTTTTTCTCACACAAATCATGATACATGTTAGATTAGAGATATTTTATGATAAAAACATTCACACAATCCACCTCATTTCATGAACTATATGAACTCTTATTCTAGCCATAATCAGGATACGTAGGAAGCCTATGTAAGGACTGAGATCAAGGGACATCCTTCTAAAAGAGATAGTCCCAATGAAAGCCCCAAATTTTAGAGGGAATCCTTTTATAGAGTAATCCTAAACATATTACACTTAAAGGGCCATACTCCCCCATGATCTGAATAAACTATAAGAACTCTAATTCCCTTAATAATTTGGATATGTAGGTATCCTCTACCTAGGTCCCAATCTCACTGGACATCCTCATCATGGGTGAAACCCAAATTCCCTTAATTTGGGCATCCTCCTTAGGAATAAGACCCGAATTAAATCCACCTAAATCTCTATGAATTAATACATCCCTCATGGACCGTGTTATAAGGTAATCTTCTTTATATGTATGCCATATCATATTTCTTTGAACGGGTTGTACTCCGACTGAATGGTCTGAAGGCCTTCATTTTATTAGTTTTTGATAACCCCCCTTTCAAGGGATGAGGGTAAACCCTTACAAGGCCCGTAGGCTTAGATATTACATAGCCTATATGCTTAAAATATTACATGACCCGACGGTCTTAGAGAATTCAACTAGACAATCTACAAGGAACTGCTCCTCCCCAACATCTACATCATGATAGTAGCTCTCCACCTTCGCACGGTCGTCTGGCTAGGCTTTAAGTACAAGCACAGGATGGTCCCGATGGCATAGCCATTCCCTCTCAATCTAAAAAATTCATTTGGCTCTATGTTGGTGAGTTCATCTGCTCTGAATCCTCTTCTGGGGATGCTTTTTTTTAGAGTCTGTCTGGGAAACTCCATGTGGCCCAAAGGACTTGAGTTGGGATGAAGGCCTTAAATGTATCTTGAAAGCCCTACTAACCTGAAGGCCTGGGTGTCTCGAAAGCCTTATGGACTCCAAGACCAAACTGGTGGCCCAAGGTGAATAGTTCCAGCTGCTATAGTATCAAACAGTAACTGATACAGTAATTGCTATAGTACCTGCTACAATACCACATAATGTACAGTCTACTATAGTACCTGCATAGTGCACAGTACTGCTACATTACCCCTAAAAATATGTCTCTTCCTAGTTTTGAACCGGAGTCTTGTGGATGCACTTAAAGATACCTCACCAACTAGGCTGAGGCTCATGTGCAGTTTGTAATCCCATTTGAGACTTACCGAACTACGTGGGATTTGATTCCCATCCAAATGAGATATATAGGAATCCACCTTTAGGATCAAACCTAATACCCTAAATCAACCATGTTCTTGTATCCCTTCAAATTTTTATGGGATGTTTTGACATAAGTTCAATACCAAGATTTGACTAGGCACCATCCACCTAGATTTGATTACCAGACAACATTTAACTATTTGGTTGGGTCCTTATCACATGGCCTTAAAATTTATGATGCGTCACATTATGAAGCATTGAACTATGTGTGTTCTGATTTATTTCATAAGGATACAATGGTAGGCCATTTATAGGTTCTATCCCGACATAAAAAACAACTTCCCTCTCCTTGGATGGAAATAAACTCTAGAGTGACATTCATCTACCTAGATGACCATAAATTTCATAGTGATCCACTGAGTGGAATAAAAAAACTGCATTGTATTAACGATGACCAAATAATCTAAAGTAGTATATGAGAGGATACAATTTATAGAGAACCTTGAATACAAACATATATCTCCATTGACGAGGAACCTCTAATACATACAAATGATTCTGAATTCCAGACATGCTAATAATTTACTACAAATTTTAAGGTAAACCCACAATATGCTTGGTAAATTAATAAGGATTCATGGACATATCATAAATCTATAAGGGAGTCTCTATGTAGGAAATAATTCCCCCCCAAAGGGTGTGATGATCCCAACCTCCTAACCTCTTGACAATGCGAGTGCATAAGTATCGTAGGTCATCAAACCTAATGAATGCCTTCATTTGGAAAGAAGGTCCCTTTGGATACATAACCATTTTTTGTTTCCAGTTCTATAAACAAATCCATTATAAACCATTCAAAAACAGTGATTCCTCCCCAGAACACGTATTTTGATGGAAACAAAAATGGTGAACCTGATATGTGTAATTAACCAATATGATAGTGTTACCCATCTATTAGGCCCCTGTCAATTGATAAATGAGGTCCAGACAAGGCCATAAAAGATGCATCTGTTCATCTATAAGATTATACTTTTTCAGAGTTCATTTTTTATATTTTTCATATATATAGGACCTTCCATCCACGAACTCCATTCATTCCAAATGTATTTCTTCATATTTACACCTGTGAACTCCCCAACTTCTGCTCAAGCTAGATCCTCATACACTCAAAGGATGCCATCACTGACTCTTTTTCATCAACACTGTCTATTAAACAAACTGGTTCAAGATAACCATAAAAAATGTACCATTCCATACTTTGAGGATGCTCAACAAGTCATCTAAATTAAGAATATCCCCTGATCATCTAGTCAGCAATGACCGGGGGTCCAGAAATAGGTGGTTCCAACCACTATATTCAACCTTTTAATGAGATTATCCCCAGAAATAAATAACTAGTCCCATCCATATTTTAGGTATGTGGATGAAGAGGACACCCACAGTCTCATCTTAATGACATAGGTGTCTATCCAGAAGGCTCCTACCAGCAATCACTACTACCAGTGTCACACGACAGAAAACCTCAACATGTTGAGGGTGTTATTTTCATCTATGTAGAACAGTTCCCCCTAACCTGAACATTCAAGAAGAACTATCATGGATACCAACCAGATAATAGGGAGCTTGTTCTTACCTTTTCCCCCTCCGGAGAATTCCATGAACCATGTTTGGTGGAAAATAGTGACCAGGATCATACAGACATCCTTTTTAATTCCATTAGCCAACAGACTCATGTAAAAGCATCCAAACAATCCCTATATTCAAATCTATTGGAGTACCATCAGAATGAACATATAGTTGCTAAATATATTTCAAACAGCTAGAAAACTCATCTATCTGCATTCAAAGAAGCCTACCAACCAAATGTAGAGGCAATTTGCATGAAGGAACGTACACCTACCTATACCCACAAAGCCTAGAAGTAGTATCATCTAGAAAGACAAAAATAAGTCTACTAACAATTAATGGAATCAAATATCCAGTAGGAACATACACCTTCTAGCATCCATCAAGTCTTCCAACAGTCTCATTTGGAAACACATGGAGAAGTCGATCGAAATACACCAATAACAACCTTGGGAAAGACTCAACTCTCTGCCCCTTTTAATGAGTATTTTCAGTATCCAATGATAGTAAATGGATGATATGAGTAGGTATATACACCGACTCTAGATATTTAATGGACATATATTCATGTTTCAGCTACGAAAGTCAACATGTATATTTTGGGAATTGCCGAAGTGAAAAAAATCCTACCCATATACTCGAAGCTTTCTAGAATATCTTAATGGAAACATTATCGGTACCAGAGGGATGGACACATAATTCTATCCCCATATATGGGATGACTCATCATCATTCCATCCCATAGTAGATAAAATCCTCTTCTCCAGTGTAGAAGTTTTATGGGGAATAATCCCTCATATCATATGGACAAAAAGATAAGGAACATACAGTTGTTCCAATTGAAGATAATCATCATATTCTAAGGGCCACTCCCAAGCAGGCACTTACACCTAACCATAATAAACACTTATCCTAGAAATTTTCTCCAACTGTTAGTAAAAATACATCTACGAAAAAGTTTCATCAAACACAGTTGGAGAATCAAAATCTGATTTGCGATCTGGATCCTCTTAATGAAATAGTTCTGGAATCCTTCAGACAACTCTCAATTTCAGCACAAGATCCTACCCTCTTATTTCGAAATTATAGGAGAAATAGTAGTAATTATGATGGTCCTTATTGGAAATTCAACATGAATGCTTGATTCATGAAAATTCAGACAATATTGAGAACCTATCTCTAGATGAGATACATAGAAACCCTAAATGTGGATGAAACCCCATGGATCAGGAGGATTTATCCCTTACCATAATCCATATCGGGGGTCCTCCTCATGAAGACTTTTTCTGTGAAATTTCTCTTCGTATTAGTTATTCACGTTGTAAAGAGAATTCTCTATCTGAAAATATAGTGACACGAAATTCCTCTTATCCTAAGGAACTTTCAAATACAAGACAAGTCATGTCTGATAACTTATCACTGGTGGGTGAAATTATTTTTCAACTGAATGATATTCCAAGAATATAGTCATTATTATAACCACTAGTGGTCTATTTATCTTCCATTACAATAGAGTAACTCTCTACTGATCTCACAGATTCTAATAAAGTGGTAGGAAATTGTCAACTTTTGTCCGATCAATTAGACAAACCTCTAGAAAGATAAGAAGATGATACGTTTATCATAAAGAAACAACTTGATAAGGGTGAATTACATATCATGTGATGGACTTTGGAAACTTATCAATACAACATTCTAGAGACGTTGGAAGAATATTGTATTCATTATATCTGCCTCAACATGTTGAAGACTCATTGTAATCTAAAAGGAAAGGTATTAACATATGAAGAGTATCAAATTCATATCAAGGTAATATATGGGTTGTAGTGCCAAATTGACTTAGCATCTCTCTAAGCTTCACAATACCCAAAAATTGAGAAGAAATAAGGATCCCTTAAATGTTTATGCCTCAATGGATTGATGAGGTTGCAATGAATCATCATAGATACCCTATATGGTATTCATATCAAAGGATAGGGTGAACATGCATTATTTCATTTTATTATGTTCTAAATCTATCAATGCGCACCAAAAGTGTAATCATGAAATGTTATTGCCCCAGTACAGCTAAAATAAATAAATTTAATTCATGAACGAAAATATGCTTAGCATGAATATTCCTTGTCTAGTTTCCTCCAATGCCAGGACAAAATAGGGAAAGTTATTGAGATACTTTGGAATCAAGAATTTGAAAACATAGATAAAGACTTCTTAAAATATTTAATTCATCAGATTGCACAAATTTCTAAAATAAAACAACGGTATTCCAAGGTAGGTGATTTCTGTGAGTGCTATATAATTCATCCAACCAAAGTTTGTACCAGAATATATAAAATTAAAAGATAAACTATATTCATATCATCTATATTATTTTAGGAGGCACCCCAACACACAGGTCTAGGGACTTTTTTAATCCAACCCATATAGTCAAAAAACAGAGCCTGAAGTGTTGAGGAAGATGAAAAGAAACATCAACAGCCTAAAGGGATAAGGGCATTTTCAAATTCACAATCTCCTTCTTAGTGGAATTCAATATTCTCCCAATTAGTAAATAGGATGAAAAATGAATGCATAACTATGTTATCGAAGGATTCCCTTCATATTATTGTCTGACAAATAGTTCCCAAGGATCAAGACAATATGAGGACAAGGTATTTTGGAGGGATTAGAGGAATGATAACTCACAAAGATAGCAACAGAATTCCAAAAATGGATTATGCGTTAGTTAATGTCATTAATTCCGTCATTTATGTTCCTCCATAAAACGAGTCATGTTCAGGGGAGTCATAGGATGACGTTCTTGTTCATAATTCAGTCCACACCAAAGTAAAGGAAGGAGTTGTGGGTACCCAAAATCAGAGGCTTACCAAAATTTTGGAATCCCCTTAAATAAACAACTACCCCCTTTTAAAAAGTAACCTAATAAGGGAAAAGTTAATGGTCAGAACATGTATCACCATTCCACTAGAGCAGTTCAATCCCTTTCTCTTGATAAAGTATTTACTCAATAAGATGAGGAGATAAAGGTGTTTAGGAGACTCAATGCATAGTCAAATTGAAGCAGCATTCCTACCAGACAAGATCCACATGTCGATCCACGTCTTGCACATACAGTAGGATCACTTTATCAAAGAGGGTTTGTGGAAAATTCTAATTTTGATAATGAATTCCCACCATTGATTACATTTTTATAATATGGTGAATCACATCCTTACAGGCCTGTCCGCCCGGGTTATCCAAGGAATATATTACTAGCACCACCATCGGTGGTCTTTCCAATCATCACACCAGTTCAGGCTCTCGCTTCTTTACCTCTACAAGTCCCATACCATAAAGATATTCCCTGAATGATTTTGAACACAATTGAGTCACTAATAACTATATTGTAAGCTATGGAAGGATAGAATGAACCAATACATCCAAAAAATGAGACTTATCCTGAATGGGTGGATCTGACCTATCCTCCACGAAACATTAGGAATCCATCATTTCCTATATTCAATGGCTCAAGAGATCCATAGTAGCACATGTAACATTTTTTCTTTCATTGTGATCCTATGATAGAGACCCCTGAGCAATAATAGGTAGTGAAACTCTGATATTCTATGAAATCACTAAAGGGGCTAGCCTTCGTCTGGTATACATGCTTGTAATCATGATCAGTTATTGGATGGGAAGATCTACATTAAAAATTTCTTTTCCAGTTTTGATCAACGCTCTAGAAGACACCAGTCTTTGATCACACAAACTGCAAGAAAATGTAAAATGAAAGAGTTTTAGATTTATTTGCTCTATGGAATGGATTAACATACTACTTGACTATACCACTCTGTCAAGAGGATATTCTTCCCATTTGTCTCGAAAATATATTTTATGAGTTGTGCACACCATTAATCTCTATGAAATAAATAGGATGGTTTTTGGATCTAGACTTGATTTCTCAACTACTGGAAAACTCCATAATAGTGACTAGAGTCAAATCCCGAGTAATACCAACAGCTCAAGGAGAAAGATAAGGATATCAGAGTACACTACAGTCACACTTAACCAGACCCATATACCCTCTCCTACATAAAATCCCTCATTATACAATAGGTATCCAACTCCCAAATGTAAACAACAATGACGACCTCACCAATATAAACAAAAATATCATATACAGAGACAATTTGTGGAGTTATAAAAAGGTCTTTTCATTTATAAATGACTAATTCACTATATGATTCATCTCATCTTTGTTAAAAAACATAGGTCTGTATCTATGGCCAAATAAATCTAACAAAAAAAGATATGAGGACCTCCCAATCTATTTCTCCACCCATTAAATGTTGGTGTACCCCATCCAAGAGTTTTGTTAATGTCCACTTAAAAAAGATGGTTGACTCTAGTAAAGTGAATATTAATAATTCACCCACCCATTTAGCATGTGTTAATTCTATCGATCCAGAAGACGAAGTTGAGTTTTAGGATGTAAAAAAGTAAGAATGCTCAGAAATTTTATGATTGGATGGTTGGGAAAATAATCAACTGAATTCATGGAATTGTTTGAAAAAAATAGAACAATCAACTATGTCTCCTACCACATCCATTATAGAAAAGGCGTCATCGTAAAAATACTAGTCCTTTGAGGGAAAATCCTCATAGAAAAAAGAATATCCAAAAGAATAAGGAGGAATAAGAAGAAGTTGATTTTTTGTAAAGGAAGAAGGTTTCTATAAGCTTAGAATATTTAATGCCAACCATCTCAAAAACATAGGCAGCACCCTTCCAAACAATAAAATAAGAATTGACCTATCAGGCACAATCATCATTAGATAAGGATTTATTCTTTAGTTCCATTAATGTTATTCACATAATTGGTTCCTATGAAAATGTAGATTTTAATAATTAACCTTAGTTCCCCATAATTGATTGGGTAACTAGGGGGAGAGGTCTTCAAGGTCGACTATATAGTGGAATACATGGGTATGCTAGAAACAATTAATCCAACCAAACCCCTTACTGAACTATTTATACTATAGAAACCATCATAGAGCCCTCCAGCAAGCTCAGCAAGAACAATGGAATCCTCTTACATATGATAGTGTGTTCCTTAACATGATATATTTTGAACCAGCATTTTTCAAAATAATTAATCATTATACAAACAGATTCCCAAAGACCTTAGTTGGTATAGTTCATTTGGAAACATGGAAACATAAATAATAGTATATTTGTGAGATACATCATATTCCATTAGGATATTCTTAACTGGAACACTTCATAGACATACCAAACATAGTACATGTCATCATAACCTAGGGGAAGGGAAACATAAAAGGGGTGAACAATATTGTAGAAAGAACTATAGTAGGAACTGTAGCAGTACTGTAGAAGTAACTATAGCAGTATTGTACATTGTGTGGGTAATGTAGCAGTTACTGTAGTCGTACTGTAGCAGTACTATAGCAGGTACAGTTCAGTACTGTAGTATTCATAACTATTAACCTTAGTCCACCAGTTTGGGCTTGGAGTCCATAAGGCCTTTGGGCCACTGATTCCATCTGGTCGGTAGGGATTTCAGGCCACCATTAAGGATTACAGGTCACCTCAAGGCCTTTGGGCAACATGCTGTTTCCCCAGACAAACTCTAAACAAAGGAGCATACCTAGAGGAGTATTCAGAGTAGGTGAACTCACCATAGTAGAACAAATGGATTTGGAAGAATGAGAGGGTATGTATACACCATCGGGACAAATGTGTGCTTGCATGGGAAGCTTATCCAGATGACCATGAGAAGGTGGAGATATATCATCATGATGCAGATGCTAGGGAGGGGTAATTTCTTGTAGTTATGGTCTAGTTGAATTCCCTAAGACCTTTGGATCATGTAATGTATCTTAATCCTATTGTCCATGTAATCACTATGCCTCTGGGCCTTGTAAGGGTTCTCCACCATCCCTTGAAAGGGAGTTTAATAAAAATTAATAAAAATGAAGGCCTTCGGGCCATTTGGGAGGGTATGAGTATGGGATCGTGAAAATAGAAGATCAAACCCTATACATCAAAGATATTAACAGAGATCATTGCATAAATATTGATAGTTACTAAGACATGAATCATAATTAAATAAAGAGCATAGGCCATGAAATCATAACATAAGAATAAGACATGGAATTGTGGAAACACATAAGTATATAATATGATTTCAAATGTATCCAAGGAAATATTTTCAAGACCATATTAGTAGAGAAAGTCCTTTATTGAACTTGCTGAACCCCCATTCCAGCATTGTATTACTAAATAAAGTGAACCCTCATTCCTTCAATATATTACTCATCTGAGTAATCCCTCATTCCAGCCGTGTATTTCTGAATGGATTAAAAGCTCATTACAACATTGTATTACTGAACTGAGTATACCCTCATTCTTTCCCTGTATGGCTATCCTCAGTAAACCCTCATTCCATTCATGTATTTCTAAACCAAGTAAACCATAGTTCCAGAATTGTATTAATAAACCAATTAACCCCTCATTCAATTCCTATATTATGGAATTCAGTAAACCCTCATTCTAGCCTTGTATTACTATACCGAGTACGCTCTCATTCTTTACCTATATTACTTAACTGATTAAACCCCCATTCAAGCCTTGTCTATCTCAAGAGATATAAATATTTACCCAATGAATTGGAGGTAGATATAGGTCCCACCCATCACATAATGAAATCATACATGCATGTGTCACATTATCATAAATAAACACATCATAACCCATTACATAAAATGGGAATCGTAAATATGTATACATATCATAATCTATAGAAAGAGACAGGTCTCGTAATCCTTTCATCAATAAAAGAACTCATGAAAAGGAGAGGGTTTCAATAGTATATAACCCATGATAGTGAAATGGGTTTCAAAAACATATTACACATGAAAGAGAATTGGGTTTAATAATGACCCTGGAATTGAGTATAACTCATTCTTAAAAAATACATGAATGGAACATTTAGATCATTTCCTATAAATTCATGTGTAACATCAATAGATTTCATCTTAGATAGAAAATAATTTAGAAATACACTCGGAATGTTCTTTTGAATAAAAGTATCCTTTATTATTTGAAAAATAGTTTTTAAAACATAAAACCATTTGAAAACTATTTTCCTACAAAATACCATTAAAAATTATAAATAATGTATGAAATAATTTTGTAAAATTTATAGTGTTGAAAACTTTTAAAATATTCTTCAAAGCATTTTAAATACATTTTATTTGAATCTAATTGAATTATTTTTATGAAATATTGAAAATGTTTTGAAAACCATTTCATTGAAAATATTTTGAAAATAGATAATGACAAATTGAAATCATTGTAAAAATCATTTTTGTTTAAAACATCTAAAATTAGATTGAAAACATTTTGAAAAATTATTTGTCCTGAAAACATTTTGAATGTAGTTTTCCATGAATACATATAAAAGATGTTTGAAACCATTTTGAATACAATTTTCCTTGAAAATTATTTTTAAAAATATTTTATTAAAGATTAAGATTTTCAAGAAAGAAAAATGGAGATTTGAAGAAATGTATGTGGGTATATTCGTACATGTCATATGATATCAAAAAAACATTCCTTTTACATTGAAAAGGAATAGAAAAGTGACTTGTTCATAAAGATCCATGAATATTCCCTTTAAAATATTGGTAAAATCCAAAAAATTAAAAAAATTTCTTTTATATATTAGGGGATAATTTTATAATATTCATGGAAATCAATTTTAGAAAACAAATATTTTTGACCGATGAGAGGGTAATGTCAGGCTTTCCAAAAAACACTTTATTAACTATTATATATACCAAAGAGTGTAAAATGGTACCAATAAAATTGTATTTCATGAAATAAAAATGTAGAAGTAAAAACATGAATATTCTTAATATATTGATCTGAATATTTTATTAGAGGAAGTATAAACATAAACAATATCGAAAAGTAATGGGATTGTCTAAATAAACTCTTATAACTTTATATCATGGGATCATGCTCTCCATATAGGGAAAAAAATTAAATGAATCATATAATTTCATGAAAATATTTCAATTCATCATATGAATGTAAAATTTAAGTATACTAACCTCATAAAAGTGTTTAGAAGCATAATTAAACATGAGTCTCAAAGTAGGAAAATTGAGACAAAACATTTCTACATATTTGGTAACTTTGGAAACATAAACCCAATGAAACAATGATGATAAAATGGGTATGTTAATATCCATAAATTTTTGTACAATATACATATAGTAAAATAAAAGGAATTACATACACCACAAAAAATGAATGTTTGGTGAAAATAGCTTTCATCTCGCAGACATTAAAAGTGAGATGAAATACCATTACATTGTGTGTTGAATCTCTCCGTACTAGTACAAGATTCTTTTATAATAAATATATTATTATTATACATAGTTTAAATAATCATATTATTATATCTATTTCCATATATTTATTGATAATTCCCTTATATTACTTGCTTGTTAACAATCCTTTGTGAAGGTTTCACATCAGGTAATATTCACTTTGTTCTTCACATGTGTCTTAATTTGTTACATATTTGGTCTTTATACATATATCTTGATTCCAGAATGTAATCCATGATATAAATATCATGTATATACATAATATTTTTATTATAATAATCTATATAATATAAGAGTACAAAATGAAATACACTATTCATGTAGACGGTAAGCCCTACTTATGCATGAACTTTGTTTCCGTATTTATTATCGTATTGAAAAAAAGTATGAAAATGACATATATATATATATATATATATATGAATATATATATAATTATTATAGTATAATTAATATTTAATATATATCATATATGTTCATTAAAATGATCTTTAATTCATTCCATGAGGTGTGTGAATGAATCACATCGCTTTGAGGGGGCGGTAGTCTGCACATCTTCAAATGAGATTATCGTATTACCACCAAATAAAAAGTAAAGAGATGTCTGTTTTATAATTAATAAATAAGATTTAATACATATTAAATATAATATATGAAATATATTAATATATTATCTATCATATTGTCCACTATGATGGGTGAAAAAGGAGAAATGAACAATCATCGTTTCGTGATGTAGTATTTCGCCGTACACAGAAACAGTATGTTCAACATCCATTAGATTGAGGTGTGTGTGTCTGTAGGTCAAACAAATTTCATAAAAAAATCATATTCTATATATTATAATGGGGTTTTACACAATAATGTAATAAATAGAGTGTAAGTGGTGAATAAAAGAAATAAATGAAAGGATCTTGAGAGAAGACATTACCATTTCACCGTGTAACTCATTTTGGTTTGTGCCAAAAGGATTACTTGAGGAGATTTATTCCTAAAAAAAGGATTCAAAGTCAAAGGTATGATTTTCGGGAAGAGATTTGGGTAGATATTTGATTAAATTAAATGGTTTTAGTGGTGTGATAAATTGGAAGAGGTGGTGGCCTTTATAAGAAAGAAAAAAGAATCTCATAGAATTTTTAGGAAAAAAAAGGTTTGCACATGTTCTTACTAAAAATGTCATTAAAAACAACAAAACACAATAATTGAAGGATTATTTCTGGAATATGGACACCCAAGGGATTTTTTACTAGTGGCTAGGTCATTTGGGACCATAATTTTAAGGTTTAGTCCCTAATTAATCTTAATTTGGTCTTAACTGATGTGATTAATTTTAATTACTTTTACTATTCATTTTAAAAAAAAATTGACATGGTATTATTAGATGCTAAAACATTGAACTATTAAAATGATTTATGTCATCTTTTTTAATATCAAATCACAGAATTGGAAAAATTAATATTAGTGTTAATCCCATAGGTGGGGTTTTAAAGTAGAAAAAAGTACAAATCTTTTATTAGATTTTATATTCAGTTTCCAAGTAAAATTGACTATAATGAATTAAATTTTATTAATATATTTAATATTTATCTAATGAGACCTTAAAAAATCTTTATAATATTATTTATCATTAATAAATATTTATCGAAAAAGGTAGTTTTAAACTGAAAAGCGGTATTTTTCACTATACGTCAAAAAATGAAGTTTCTCGGAAAAATACCAAACCAAAAATTTAACGTAGTCTAATTTCAACATTATTAAATCAAAAATTAAGTTTATATTATAAAATATAATTTCTAAATTTGTCTAAAATTAATTTAATTATTAAATAATAGTCTGTTCAAGAAAATTATATTTTTAACATAAAAAGTCTGTACCAAAAATATCATCTTTCATTATCAATATGTTTTATTTATATAAAGCAATTATAAAAAAATATTTGGAATATATTTATTTATTATTCCTATAACTATTTTTAACACTTAGGTTATAATTATCTCATTTAATTAATTATATATATAGATGATTCATAGAATGTGAGTGTTACAAGCATCGTATGCCAAGTCGTTGTTGCTTGTAGTGAATTCCAAGTTGGTATTGTGTTTAGAACAAGGTAAGTTGTTATTTCATTTCAATGGAATGTTTTACTTAGTGTTTTAATATATATATACATAAATATTTCTAGTGTCATGTGAAATGATAAATATTAAATATATAATATAATTCATAAAAATAATAACTCTTAAAATCTATGGGTGTTGCCTTCTACTCCCCTTAAAAAGAATTTCTCCATTGAAATTAATCTAGGATATCAAAGGATTAATACTTGAAATTTTCATTCGTATAAACCCACATCATAAAAATTAATTTTAAAACTTCCCTTGAAAATGGAAATTTGGAACCGTAACAGTTACCCAAAGTAACAGATAAATGGGTTCCCACATAAGAGAATATAGGATGGGAGTGAATACTGTACATAGAGAAAAAGTGTAAATATTCATAGGGAGTGATTGAGTTCATCAACAACAAATAAGTTAATGATCAAATAAAATAAGAGGGCCTCCAATTCATAAATTTTAGATGATTCAAGATGGCATTGGTTTAATAGAATTTAAGGTATTATGACAAAAAAAAATTTCACATTCAGAACGTTGAGTAATTCATGTTAAATTTTCATAAAAAATATCCTACTTGGGTTGTTCTTGGAATAAATTACTAAAACATTCATTACCTCATTGACATAATGCATTTAAATTAAATTTGATGAAAAAAACACTAAAATATGGTTTTCAAGGATCATAAGTCTCATACAGAATAAAAAATACATCTATTGTCTCTTAAAAAACTACAAGGATTAATCTATAAAAAATAAAAATTAACACTAATTGATCATCATAAATATTTATTAATTAAAAATAAATATAAATTAACTAGAACATCATGTAGTCCAGTGTTAGGCATGAAACCTTTATCGTTCTTCGGTCATGGGTTCAGGACCCACACCCTTTCCAGACTTGATTTGATGACACACGACATACTTGATGTCTTTTTTTAAACCATAACTAATGTAATATAAAATATGGACATCATTGAAATACTTTTAATCACATATTATCCTTTTAATCAAGGTTTTCAAGACAGAACCAATTCTAAAATATTTTCTCTCAAGCTTGTCATAATCATTTCATGAATGGTTAACCATATAACCATTCTCAAAGAAGAAAAAATTGAAAACATTAGAAAAAGAGTTGGAAAATTAGCGTAAAATTGTATCCCCTACATAACACAGAGTATATCTTGGTTGTAAAATTCCAAGCATGTAAATAACCTCATCATATATTCTCTTGACACATGGTAACAACCTGAATTACAATAAATACTTTTGTAAAACATGCATGTTTCCTAATTCCAAAGTGTATTGGACTTATTCCTTAAATAAAAAAATAATGTAAACCTCATTAATGGTTGCAGAAACCACCGATAAACGATTCCATACTTAGTTTCAAGGTAATTAATATTGTATGATTTACTTATTCATATTCCATGTATCTTTATCCATACAACATTATCTTAAGATAAATAACATGTTAAGGATTACCTTCCCTTGTTTAAAATGTTAACATTCATGAGATAACCTTTCTTTCCCATCATTAACATTCAACATATTCTTAAAAATCCTTAGGAAAAACATAAACTGATCAATCCATACATAATTCACCATACTTAATTCAGGAATCCAAATACATAAATAATTTGATTACTTCATCCTTAAGACCTTAATAATGCTACCTCATCCTTTTACAAAATAACTATTTACATTCACATTTCATTTGTAGTCTCACCATCATCAGTAATGTTTCCATTACTTGTACCAACTTGATGGTTACCTTCATGTGATTTCATCTTAGGACATTTGGTATCATAATGACCATTTTCTCTACATGTAAAACAAATAACCTTCGATGATGACTTAGAGAGTCAAAAATTAACATTCATTTTATTAATTGAACTCTTCATTTTTCCATTCAGTCACTTTATTTATATTCTTATTTCCACAATCAATACAACGTATTGTTCTTCTATGTCATTCACTTAGGTGACTCTTTCCACATTCTTGACACCACAGAAACCAGATATTCTTTCCTCTATAATCTCCATTACTCATATCTCAACAAAATCAGTCTTTCTCTTCTATGGTGAGTCTGAGAATTGGTTAAGGTAAACATTTTTAATCATGTTCCATGAAAACATATTAGGCCTGATAATGACATATTTTACTCTAGTGATCATACATATTGACTGCTCATCATAAAATATTCTATCACAGTTGACATTAATCCAGTTCCATTTGATTCCAACAAGTGACTAGAACCAGAAGCATAGTGTGATCATTACTTATCATAGAAGAAAACCACAGATTCATGAAAATAATTACCTATAGGATATATAAATCATGACACCTTCCATAATCTATGAAACCATGGGTTTATCCAAAGTTATTCATAGTTAACATATATCAAAATCATTCATGATGGTTCATTATGAGTTTTTGAATTACCAAATGATACCCCCGAGGAGTGTCAAACTAGGTGTGTAGCAAGGCCCATTGTCATGTACCAGATTACCCCGATTCATGCTCAGAACATATTTTCATAAAGGTTATCCCTAGGTAAATCTGTGTCATATCCACATCCACTTGTAGTATATAGATATTGATGTATTTCTTGGAAACCACTAAATCTATCCTTTTCCAAAATTACATGGAATTTTCCTAAACGTTAACTCATCCTTATATTTTTCTTTAGAGTAATACCTATACATATTCATAGAAATATACCTAGGGATACCACTAATGATTTATCATCCTAGTTTCCAAAGGTTGACTATACCTTTACATTGATACCAACTCTAGCGACCCTCACTTTTCAAAACAATAACATTACATAACTTTTACGGAATACTTAAACATTATTCAAACAGATGCCCAATGATTGTAGTAAGTATACTAAATTTGAAAACATTGAAACATAAATAGTGGTACATATATGAGATACATCATCTCCCACAAGGTTCTTCATGACTATCACCCTTCTGAGACATACCAAACTTATAACATATCAACATAACCTGGGGAAATGGAAATATAAAATGGGTGAGCTCAAATGATCAGTAAGGGAACGAAAGAGAGACATGTAAGAATATACATGATCATAAGGGTATGAGTATGTTATCATGAAAATATAAGATCATACCCTATATATCAATGATCATAACCGAGATCATGGAATAATTATTGGTTGTTCATAAAAATTGGATCAGAATGAAATAAAGAGTACATGACATAAAAGAATAATATAGGAATAAGACATGGAATTATTTAACATATAAGTTTATAATATGAATTATATAGTATCCAATGCATCACTTCCTAGACCATCTTAGTGGAAAAAGTCCTTTACTGAACCAGGTGAACCCCCATTCCAACCTAGTATTACTAAACTGAGTGAACCCTCATTTGATCCCAAGTATTACAGAATCAAGTAAATCCCCATTCCATCCCTGTATTATTGAACTGATTAAACCCTCATTCTAACACTATATTAATGAACTGATTAAACCCTCATTCCAGCCCTATATTTATGAACTGATTAAACCCACATTCCATTTATGTTTTACTAAACCATGTAAACCCACATTCCAACCCTCTATTACTGAACAAAGTGAACCCTTATTCCAACCATGTATTACTGAATGGAGTAAACCTTTCTTCCAACCTTATATTACAGAACCGTGTAAAGCTTCATTCTAGCCTTATATTACTGAGCTGAGTAAACCTCGTTCCTGCCCTACATTACTATACCGAGTAAACCCTCATTCCAACCATGTCAATCTTAGGATATATAAATCATTGACCAATTTATTGTATGTATATATAGATCCCACCCGTCACATAATTAAATCATACATACATGTTTTAAAAGAACATAAATAATCATATCATAACCCATTAATTGAAATGGGATTCGTAAATATGTAAACATATCATAACCTATGGAAAGTTAAAGGAGTTATAATCATTTCATCAAAAAATAACACATAAAAATAAGTGGGTTTTAAAAGCATATAACTCATGATAGAGAAACGGATTTCAAAAAAATATTACCCATGAAATATAAATAAGATTCATATAAACCATGGAATTAATAAAAACTCATTAATATAAAGTATTTGAATGGAAGCTTTTGATCATTTCCTAGAAATTCATGAGTAACATAAATATATGTCATCTTATAAGGAAAAACATTTTAAAATACACACTAAAAATGATTCTTAATAAAAATAAAATTTCTTGTTTGAAAAAGGATTTGTAATATATAAAATAATTTGAAAACAAATTTCTTAGAAAATAAGGTTAATACTTATAAATAATACATGAAATCATTTTAAAAAACGTTTTCTTTGAATTTTTTTAAATAAGATTCAAAACATATTAAAAAACATTTTATTTGAAAACACTTGAAAACTTTTTATGAAATCATGAAAATGTTTTGAAATCCATTTCTTTTAAAATACTTTGAAATTATATAATGAAAGAATTAAAGTGTTCTGAAATTTTTTTTATTTATAACTTATAAAATATTATTGAAAATGTTCTAAAAAAATGTTTTCTTAAAAACTTATAATAGAATCTTGAAAACGTCAAGAAAATCATTTTTCATGATTACTTATAAAAGAATCTTCAAAACGATTTGAAAATCATTTCTTTGAATGAAATTAGAAAGATGTAAATAAGACCTGAAAAAATTTTGAAAACTATTTTCCATGAAAAAATATAATATAAGTTTGAAACCATTATGAAAAAAAATTCTTTGAAAATTAATCTTAATAATTTTTTTTTAAATATTAATCTTTTTAACAAATCAAGAGGGAGATTCAAAGAATCGATGGCTGGAAAATCCATACATGTTGTATGAGGTCAATAGAAGATTACTTTTGCATGGTAAAAAGGAATGAAAAGTTCATTTTTCAAAAAGAGACAAGATGATTCCCTTATATATGTTGTTAAAAGACAAAAAGATTAAAAATGTATTTTAGATATTATAAGAGAATAGTATAATTATCTTTTAAACCCTTTTCATAAACATATATTTCCGATAGAAGAGTGGGTAATGTCAGGCATTCCTAAATACACTTATTTAACTATCTTACGTAACAAAGAGTATAAAATGGTACCAATTCATGATTATATCATGAAATAAACAATTAGATCGAAACTCGTGAATATTCCTAATATATAGATCATAATATTTCACCAAAGGTAGCATAAACATAAACAATCTCAAAAATGTAAGGAGATTCTCTCAAGAAAAATATTATAACCTGGTATCATGGGATCATGATCTCTATGAATGGAAAGGTAATTAAATTAAGCATATAATATCATGAAAATATTTATATTTGTGATATTGGATGTAAAATGGATGTATATGTACCTCGAAAAAGAATTTATGAGCTTAGTAAAACCTAAGTCTGAAAAGAGGCAAATTGAGACAAAACATTTTTACCGATTTGGTAACTTTTGAAACATAAAACCCAAGAAATAAAGATCATAAAATGGGTATGTGAATATCTATAAATTTAATTTCAAGATACATATAATAAAATCACATGAAATACATTCACCACACAAAACTAATGAGTGGTGAACATAGCATGTATCTCACTAAAATTAAAAGTGAGATGAAATCCCCTTACCTTGTGTCTCGACTCTATTCATACTCATGCATGATTCCTATAAAATAAATATAAGTTTATTATACATATTTTACAGAATAATATTCAAATATATATTATCATTTATTCTATTATTATGCCCTTATATTACCAACTTGTAAACGATCATATGTTTAGGTTTCACTTTGGGTAATATTCTTTTTGTTCTTTACATGTGTCTTAATTTATTACATCTTTGGACCTTATACATATATGATGATTCCATAAAGTAAACCATTCTATAAATATCAGGTATATAAAGTATATTTTTATTATAATAATCTATTTAATATTGGATTATGAAATGGAATACACCGTTCATGGAGATGGTAAGTCGTACGTATGTATGAATGTTGTTTCTGTATTGATTATCGTATTGAAAGAAATAATGTAAAAGATATATAGATCATTATTAAAGTAGAATTAATATTTCATATATATCATATATATTCATTAAAACTACCTTTAATACATTCCATGTTGTGTGTGAACGAATCACATCGCTTTGAGGGGATGATAGTCCACACTTCCTCAAATGAAATTATCGATTTAACTCCAAATGGAAAGTATATAGATGTGAGTTGTAAAAGGATTAAAGAAGATTAAATAAATGTTAAATATAATATATGACATATATAAATATATTTTCCATCATAATTTCCACCATTATTGGTGGTAAATGATAAATGAACATTCATCATTTCGTGAGGTAGTATTTTTCAGTATATAGAAATAGTATGTTAAACATCCATTAGATGATGGTGTGTATATGTCCATGTTAGACCCTTTAAATAAAAAAATCCTAGTATGTTTAGGATAATTTTGTTTTACACAATAATGGAATAATGATAGTGTATGATATTAATAAGGTAATTAATGGAAAGGAGCTTCAGAGAAGATGTTACCCCTTCGCTGGATAAATTTTTTTGGGTTGTGCCAAAAGGATTCCTTGAGAATATTAATTCCTAAAGGAAGTATTCAATGTAAATGGAAGGATTTTTGTGAGGATACATTTGTATAGCATGTAAGAACATAAATGGTTTGGAAAATGTGAGAAATGGGTAAATGTTGTAGACTTTTATATGGAAGGAAAATGAATCTCATTGAATTTTTAGAACCAAATTAGGTGTGCACATGTTCTTACCTAGAAAAGACATACCAAACCAACCAAACCCAAAAAAGGATAGTGTACGTATAATCTATGGATATCCAATGGGTATTGAACAAGTTTCTAGGTCATTTTGGCCCTAAATTTTAAGGATAAGTCCCTGATTCAATTTAATTTGGCATTAACTGATGTGATTATGTGTAATAACTTTTACTAATAATTTGGTAAAAAACATAACATGTTATTATTAGACTCTAAACATTAGACCGATTACACAAGTGTATGATAGATTTTTTAAATTCAAATCCCAGAAGTGAAAAAATTAAGATTAGTGTTAATCTTGCTGATAGGGTTTTAATGTATGAAAATTTTCAAAATATTGTAAAGATTTTATATTAAATTTCAAAGTGAAATTGATTATAATGAATTAAATTGTATTAAAAGATGTAATATTTATCTAATGTGACCTTAAAAAATTATTACCCTAGGAAAAATTAAATGTTTTGAATTCAGAAATTAAGTTTATTTTATGAAATTCAATTTCTAGATCTCTATAAAATCAATTTTATTTTTAAAAAACAGTACATTAAAGAAAACATACTTTTAACATAAAAGGACTATACAGAAAATATCATATTTAGTTATAAATATGTTTTAATTATTTAAACCAATTATAAATATTATTTGGAGAATAATTATTATTATTCCTATAACTTTGTTTAATGGTAATGTTATAATTATATCATTTAATTATATATATATATATATAAATGTTTCATAGAAACTTAGTGTTGCATGAGTCATATTCTATGTCAATGTTACTTGTAGTGAAATCCATGTTGGTATTGAATGTAGAGTTAGAATAGTTGGTATTACATGTGAAAGGAATTTTTTACATAGTGTTTATATATATATATATATTTAACTATATCCAATGTCATGTGAAATGAAAAATATTAAATTGATAAATTAATTTGAAAAAATAATAATTCTCAAAATCATGGGGTGTTACATGATCATCTTTGAAAAATGGTTATTGGTTATACCACCACCTTTTAATTGAGTAGGAAAGCATATCCATCCTAATCTACGAAGAGCAGAAGTATTTCTAGATTCTGCCCCGAAAAATGGTCCATCCACATCAGGAGAATCAACATCCAAGGCACCTGCAAAACAGCATCTCCATACAAGAAAATGCAGAACAATAGACCAAAAGTATGATGTTTTGATGCAACCGGACCGTGTAACGGCTATGTTATCGATCTTGGATGCCCTGATTCTATCAAAGGATGTTGGGGAATCACTTATTGAGGAATTTTCAATCCCTCGTGAATTTGTAAATAAGGTTGTTTCTGCTGAATTTTATCATATAGAGAATATCCTAGAAATAATCCTAGCAGTAATATCATTCATAGAAAAGGATGAAGACGATGTCATACATGTACATAATAAAACCCTTGTATCTATCTATAATGATAAATGATATTTACATCTGATGATCATTCACTTATAATGGATCTAGATTCAATCTCATTTCCATTTTAAAACATCACCAATTAGGCCTCACTAAGTCCCACATGTCTCCCTCCACATTAATGATACAAGGTTACAAAAAGAATTATAAAGAGACTCTCAGTGAGATTACACTCTAGAACTAAATTTTTGGATTTCATATTTGACTCAGAGTTCATGGATGTCAATCAGGACACATTTTTCAACATTTTTTTTGGGAGAACATGTATACATTAGCATGAAACCATTCCTTCATCATACCACCAATGTCTCAAATATTGTTCCCATTGTCAAAATGGAACATTTCATTGTGAAAAGGCCTCATTCAAAACATATTAATCTTAGTACATTATTGAGGAATTCTATCACATGGAGGGAATATAGTCAATGAAAAATGATGTTACTTGAATCAATGCTCTAAATGGTCTAGAGAATATCCTAGATAATCCATTCAATAATTTCATAGTAGATTACATTTTACCCATTAATCAAATTTTAGGGGTTGGAAAAACTCCAATCACTCATGCTGTGGATTCCATAATGTTAGTTGGGGATACAAACCCAGGTAGTATAAGAAAAATCATTGATTCACCAAGCAGTGATGAAATCCTCAATAGAGATGTCTTCATTACATCCACCAAACATCAGTAGGTCTCAGCATCATCAAACATTCCAAAAGAAGTATATTCCCCATGAAAAAAGATAGGGATATTGATTCTAATCCCATTGTCATCCCTTTATATATTAAAAAGAACCCTTCACCATCAGTTGATCTGGATATGGTTACCTCCACTTCGGGATGTCGAAAAAATTACTTATCCCCAAGATCTGAAAGTATTTATTCATCACATACCCTCCAAGAATAATAAAAATAATCAACACGTGAAGTATAGGAAAAAGAGGATGACCTTAGGGATGCCCCTCCATCATTTCAGGAAGGTGTCTCCACCATTGTGGATGAACTCAGATAAATACATCTAGGAACATAGGAAGGCCTATGACCCACTTTAGTTAGTACGTTCATAACTCAATAAGAGAAAGGGGTGTATAAATTTTGTTGAATCAACATAGGGATGTGTTTTCATGGATCTACTCAGAGATTCTAGGACTTGATCATGAAGTGGCAACACATCATTTGGGCTTCCCTAAAGACCATTGGAGATATAAGAAGGAAGCATGAAGAAGACACCCGACTCAAGAATCCAAAATTGATGCTGAGGTTCAAAAGATTATCAAATATGGCTACATCTGAGAGGTAGAATATCCAAAGTGGTTTGCCAATATTGTCCCGATGAAAAATAAAAATGGAAAAATTATAGTTTCCTTTGATTTTAGAGATCTCAACCTGAATTTTCCCATTGATGAATTCCTAGTTCCAGTAAATAACTATGGATTGATGCAACAGCTACTTGTGAAGCTCTCAACTTCATAGATGGATAATAAAGGTATAACCATAACTGGATGTCCCCAGAAGATACATAATATAAATCCTTCAGATTCCCTCAAGTTTTATTTTTCTATCGATCAATTCCTGTTGGTTTGAAGAATGCTGGTGTAACATATCAACATGAAAAGCACCACATCTTTAAACCCTTCTTGTGGATATCTGTTGAATTATATATTGATGATATAGAGGTCAAATTAAGACAAAAATACAATCACATAAGAAAATTGGGGACTATATTTACCAATCCACAATATCATAATTTGAAGATGAACACCTTGAAATGTTCTTTCGGGGTAACCAAAGGAAATTTTCATGGATATTTTGAACGCTATCACAACATTGAAGTTTATCCTAAGAATACTAAGGCTATTTTTCCAATGTATCATCCTCAAAATCTAAAAGAGTTTATAGGACATAAAGGAAACATGGCCTATATCTAGTGCTTCATAACTAATATGGTAGGAAAGTGTTTTCCCTTAACAAAATTGATAATAAATGGGGTCACATATTAATGGACCAATGAAATCTAAGAGGCATTTGATGCCCTAAAAAATACCTTTTGAGTCCACTATTTTTTATTCCACCTATTGAGAGAAAAACTCTTATTCATTATGTGACTGCCTTATAGAAATCACTACGTGCCTCCTTGCACAAAATAATGATGATGGGAATGAGAAAATTCTTTATTATCTCAGGGGAAAAATGATTCACATAGAGACTCGATATTCATACTGAATGACCTGAAGTCATTTTATATAGATTTTATGATAACCCCCCTTTCAAGGGATGACTGAGAACCCATAATAGGCTTATAGGCTTAGGAATTACATTGCCCGTAGGCTTGGAGACATTACATGACCTGTAGGTCTTAAGGAAATCATACAGACTATGACTACTTCAAACTACTCCTCACCAGTATCTGCATCGTGATCAACTCTCCACCTTTTCATGACTGTTCAGCTAACATCAATCTTTTCAGATCAAATTCTGAAAATCTACCTACAACGTCATGATGTCCACTTGGTCTTTCACAATAACCAACTAAAATTTACCTTAGTCATATTATGTTGAAAAGACATCTAGCATGGTGGTAAGTTATTCTATAGTAGTTTAATTTATAGTTCATTCCTCAGAAGGTAGTAAAATAAAAAGCCATAGAATACATCCTTTCGGAACACCAATTTGTGAAATAAATATCATTGAATACTAAAATTTCTAATGAAGAAATATTCTATATATAGGATAGTACCTGAACCTGGGAAATGTACTTTGATGGTTCTTCTAGATGTTGGATGGGAAAAATAATGGAAGAACCTAAGAATAACAATGATGGGTTAGGAATTGTACTTATCATCCCATAAAAGGAGGTGTTTACACACTCTTTCTTTTATCATAAGTTGGTACCAACAATGAGGCAGAATATTGGGCTCCCATTCTAGTGTTGGAATTAGAACTCCATGTATTAATGGATCACCTAGATTTGAGGGGTGATTTAAAATTTGTAATCAAACTGATCAATGTGGATTACATCATCCAAAAAGAAGAACCAATTCCCTTGTATGATTATGTATGAGAGATAATGGTAGAATTTCCCTTGGAACCAACACTGTCTTATATCTCACTATCACAAAATTCCAAATATGATGCATTAGAAAAAGTATCTACAGACTTCGAAGATCTAAACCAGGATAAAAAAATCATCAACATTTCTCATCATAATGTGGTTTCACCTTTTTTCAAATCATGTTAGAGGAAATCAATTAAATTAGTCCCATTCCTTATCCACTAGGTCATACCGTGATATGGATGAAACCAATTATGTAATATCTCCAAGATTGAGTACTTCCACCGGATAAAGATAGAAAATATCAATTCCAGCAATGAGAAGTTAATTTCACTCTTTATGATAACTCAAATCACCAGAATATCCTCTATAGATGAGGCTTCAAAATACTTTTACTCCGGTTCAGCGATGGGGAAAATACCACGGCTTTGATGAAATAAGTACATACAAGAGCCTATAGTTCCCACCAATATAGGCACCGAATTTTTGATCAGATCTGAATTCTTGATTACTTTTGGCCTTTAATGACACAGTATTTCATAGATATAACTAAGAAGTGTCATCACTACCATGTTCATGGCAACTTCATTCATCATCCCCTAGAGTTCCTACCTGTAGCTATGTACTCTTAGGAATTTTCACTAAGGGGAATGGATGTAGAGGAACCTTATCCTCCAGCTATGGATATATAGTTTAGGTACATCCTTACTACTATTAATTTCATTACTAAATGGGTTGAGTAAATAACTCTTAAAGAAGTCAGAGCCAAAAGCATTGTTAGCTTTTTCAAAGCTAATATCATTACCATATTTTGTGTCACTCATACCATATTGATGGAAAATGATACCAATTAATTTATTACTAAGGTAGGGAAGTTATATCAAGAATACAATATAAAATCCAAAAATTCATCCTGATATCATCTATCGATAAATAGATAGATTTAGGATTTCAAATAAACCTTGTCCAACATAATCCAGAACATGGTGGTTAAAGATAAAAAGTCTTGGCCTAATAATCATCAACATGCCTTATGGGATTATAAAGTAGTTTTACCCATTAAATATCAATTTCCTTCAATCTGAGTTGTTGTTTTGGATAAACTATCAACTAATGAGCAGTCTCAGAAGTGACTAGATGAGATAGAGCAATTTCAAGAAAAGATATTGTCTACCTTACTTTACATGGCGGTCTATTAGAATCATATAGAACATTTTTTCGACAAGAATGTTCACATACATTCATTTTTATAGGGGGAATTGGTATTTTCTCTTAGGACTCCAATGATACCAGGAATGAATCCTCCAAAACATGAGCCAAAGTGGGAAGGAACTTACTCCATACAAAATGTCTACTATAATGGAGCGTTTTTCTTAATATCAATGGATGTATAACTCACTATAACTCCATGAAATGCAAGGTTCCTAAAGAAATACATTGTGTATTCACATAGAGTACGTCCCGATTGCATGATTTTAAACAATGTAACAACTAATGTCCTTGTTGCATGGCGTTATACTGTGTGACAACCAATGTCCTAGTTGCATGAAATTAAACTACATAGCACTATATACATCCATGTTGTATGATTTTAAACAACATATAATCTTCTCCCTTGTTGCACGACGTTAAACTGAATGGCATGAGGTCATAGTTGTATGAACTGTATCTACAAAACACCATTTTCCCCACCAAATGACATTAAACTATACGATTAATTTATGCTTAATTTGATGTTAATAAGTATCCCAATATACCATAAATTTAAATTTTTTTGGTCCCATAAAATATGGTCATATTTCATATGTAACCATTACTCACATTATTTCCACTCCCAAGTGTCACATGAACACCATTTCTCCATATTTTTGAATCAGATTTTCCTAAGGACCCCATTTAAAGAACTGTGTGTGGCATTATTATCTTTACAATGAGATACATAGTGACACACAGATCTCCTATCATAGGCCCAACAATAGCCATAAAAGACAAAATTCCCATTTCACTATATAGGAGTTAATTCTATAATAGGAACCCTTCTAGAAAATATGGTTTGATTCTCATACCATGTTTTATTTTGGGCCCGACCCTTATTCATGAAACTACTAAATCCCCCATTAATCAAATAAATATTCAACTGGTGTGGGGAAACATCTCCAAGAACAACATGTAAGATGATTCTCATTCCAATGAGTTGCATAGTGACACAAGTGTCATATCCCCTAGTCTAGATAAAATATTTATGTCTTTTCATTTTGGTTTATCATTTTCTTTAGCGCATGATGTTAAACATCATTGAACAATTGAAAAAAAATGTTTCGATTTATTCTTCCCTCGATAAGATACATAATGACGTCTGCAACTCTAATATTGATTCCAGATCTGATTAATAATTAATCCCCTTTACTTCTTTCATATGAATAATATCTACACAAGGGACATGTTAAAATCAATTTGAGGTTCATTTTATGCCTAGAATTTCATTCTTAAGATCTGCCACAATGCTCTTTTCATTCCAAGTTACATACATCCTTGTTACAAGATGATACAATTCATGGAAAAACTATATATGGATTGATTCTTATTCCAATGAGATTCATAGATATTTCTAGGTCTCAAATCATAGGCCCATCTATGACTTTGATAAAGATCTCCTTCAATCCTTGTGTGCATGAGTCAAACCTGCACTGGGAATATTTCATCATGAACTATGAGTGGGATGATTCTCAATCAAATGAGATACGTAGTGACACCCAGATCATCTATCATGGGTCCGACCACAAATAAAATTAAATCCCCCTTTCCATGTGTGTATGAATCAAACCTGCATAGGGAACATTTCAAGAACTACGTGTGGCTTCAATCTAATTCTAATGAGATATGTATTGATTACCAGATCTCCAAACATAGGCCCCTCCACAATTGTTTAAGAGAAAACCCTCTTAAGTTTATCCATACATGGGTCATATCTTCATAGAGACCACCAATTATCATGATCTACACGAGCTATCCTTTAATACATCTTTTATGCCACTCATGGATGGGATTATCCTTCTTTGGCTCCCTTGTTTGAAAGATACCATGTCGAAAACTCAACCAAGACCTCCTGATGTATCAGGCCATTGGTAAATGAACATTAGTATATCTCCCATTTGGATTTAGATATCTATGTTTAGAGGTTTTCCATACTTTTCATAATAGTGGGTAAGGATCTTATGGGTGCCCATATATTTGGACATCTATAGTCACAAATACCCTTTCCCCAGTGACAGTACTATAGAGTTCCTATTTTCATAGGATTAGGGTTCAGACCAAGTTTTCCCCTTCTCATCTCTATGATCTTGTGCCTCTTGTCCCTAGTATAGAGTGTACAATTCATTCCTACTTTTAGTTTTGAGAAATTAAAAGTCTCCCTCCCCAATTTGGGACCAATTTTATGGAAGTCACCTTGTTTTAATCCCCTAGCCTTTCACATTGGAGGTTGCAGTCTCACACTTTACTCCTCTCTACACCCTCCACCTTCATTCCTTACTTACCTTGGACCCTTATCAATGTAGAGAAAACATGGGAAGTGTCATAACCATGACCACTTCCCCCGTAGTCCCAACCTCTTCCATCATTGGAGGAAAAAGTGTGCAGTTTGTTGAATCATTCACAACGAACTGTTTCTCACACTAATAATGAATCACACAGGATTAGATACTTTTGATGATCAAAATATCCACACAATGCATCTCATTTCATGAACTATGAGACCTCAGATTCCTTACATAGATAGGATATAGAGGACGCCTACCTAAGTCTCAATCTCAAGGGACATCCCCCTCAAAAGAGTGTCCCAATCAAAACCCCCCAATTTACTAGGGAATAATTTTTATTAGTAATCCCAAAATAAATCCTCTCAGAGGTCCATACTACCATATGAGACAAATTAACTACAAGAACAGTGATTCCCACTATAACTGGGATATGTAGGAAGCCTTCACATAGGGCCTAAGTTCACTATACATCCTCCTCAAAAGTACAACCCTAATTCCTTTCATCGGAGCATCCTTTTTAGGAATAATTCCCAAATTACATCCCCCTCAATCTCAATGAGTTAAGACATCTCTCATGGAACCTATTACAAGGGATTACTCTTTAGGATTATTCACAAACCTATTTTTCTAAAAGGGGTGTACTCCCCTATGAGGCTTACCAAACTACGTGGGAATTGATTCTCATCCAAATAAGATATGAATGAATCCTTTCTAATGCTCAAACCCAACACCCCAAATCAAACATGTTCTCAGATCCCCTCTAAGTTCCTTGGGATGTTTCAAAATAAGTTGCATACCAATATTTGACAGGTACCTTCCTCTTATATTTCTTTACTACACAACATTAAACTATATAGTTTGGTCGTTATCACATGACCTTAAAAGGTATGATGTGTTCCATTATGAGTCACAAAACAATGTGGGATCTGATTCCTTTCATGATGATATGATGGTAGCCTATTTTATGGGATCAATCCCAACATCAAAAACAACTTCCATCTTCATGGATAACAATAACATCCAGACAGATATTCATCTTCCTGAATGACCTTAAATTCAAGAGTGCCCCACTGAGTGGATTAAAACCCAGAATTGTCGTAATAATGCCCTAAGAAACTCTAAGTTGTATGTGAGAGGATTACATTGATAGAGATCATCGAATACATATAGATATCTCCATTGATGGTGGACCTCAAAAACAAATGGATGATTCTGAATTCTACAAACGATAATAATTGATTAAAATTTTTAAGGGAATCCTACATTACTCTTAGTAAATTAAAAAGGATTCATGAACATATCATAAATCTATAAATTAGTCTTGTAGTAGGAAATAATTCTCCCAAAGTGTGTGATGAGCCTGACCTCAAATCCTCTCAACCAATGGGAGTTCTTATGTTTCATAGGAAAATAATCCTAAAAGATTCCTACATTTTGAAAGAATATCCCTTTGGATACAAAATCATTGGGTTTTTCTGGTTCCATAAACAAATCCATTGGAAACCATTCAAAAACCGAGATTCCTAACCAGATCACATGTTCTAAATAATAAAATTCCATGTTATGAGACTCTGAGGTGGTGACCTATTGGTAGTGCCCTCAGTAGGGGACTAGAGGTTATTGAAGCGTTAACACTAGTGGAGGTGGTCAATAGGGTCCCTCTAAGTCATCTGATGAAATGTGATGGAGAATTAGTTTACTTATTGATCTTCCTTTATGTGGTATTAAATATGATTATTGAATCACTCTAGAGATAAGTTTCTATAGTGGTTAGTATTAGTGATAGGTGTCACTAATTTCATCATAGCCTTAGATGAGCATGGAGGGCATGAGAGATATAATTTCTAGAAATAAGTACATGTTTCTATGAGCATTGGGATACTACTATGTAATTGGAATTAATATAACATCACTTTCACCACCTGATTCTTAAGGGATTTGGTGGGTGAATTTGTCTCATGATCCATGTAGACTGTTCTAGCAGTGGAAATTCAAGATCATTTCCTTGATGATGTCATGAATTCAATCTATGGTAAATTGTGTGAGTATAGTATCATTAATCAAAATTAAAATGATAAAATTTGTGACTGATCTGTATATCATTGTAATTAAGTCACATGGTTATGTACTATTTCATGATGAATCCTAGTGTTTATTTTCATTTTATGTTTTTCCATTTTTGTGCTTATAATTTACATAATGGTCCATATGTGGTAAATCATGTTAAATTTAATTATTGAATGATTCACTTTGGGATAACTATTTTGTTTCTAAAAGAGTCTTATTGGTTGTCGACATTTAGGAAATAATATTTCTGATGTCTATGATAACTCAGTTATTCTGTTATCACATGCATTCATATCATGTCCATCATTTTTTAATATATTTGTATAGACTGTTGGTTAATCCTAGGTTGGGGTCTATATAATTTAATAATAATTCATTTAGGAAAGTTCCATATGTGGAAAACACCAAAAGACACCACATCCATGAAAAATTATGGTCCTAATTTTAAAAGGCATGTAATCATTAGGATATCAGACCAGATGATGCATAAAAAATCACATTAGTTGAGATGATGGGAGGTAAAGATCATCAAAAAAATTTTGTCTAATAATTTACCACTATGATGATATTTTATAGATTTAGGATTTTTTTGAATATTTTTTAAATCAAAGTACTCTATCGGTTACCCTCATAAAAGTATTAGGTGTTTAATCCATATCGATGTGGGAATTCATTATATTAATGAAACCGTTTTTATGTATCCGAGGTGTTATGTATTGTTTATGATTGTTTATTAAAAATGAGGGGATAATTATGTTTTTTATCCATATGAATTAGCACCCTATAATTTAATTCCATCTAATAAGTAATTGATTTTATAGGATTTTAGATTAAATATGTGTCTTATGTATCCTATGAGAACATGAATTAAAACACATATAGTTAATATGGGACCATGTTGAGTAGTTTAACCTCACACAAAATAAATTTATATGGGGGAAATTAAGCATTAGGTATAGTTAATGGTACTTAATAATGATTCATAGATATCTTAATTATAAAAGGTATTAGAGTCTTCATATTTCAGTACATCCCCGACCCGCTAATAGGTTGGGAAGAATAATTAACACATTTTATTACTATTTCCCAAATGTTTATGAAATATCCTGACATATACCAAGATGAATAAAACTGTTTTTAGTAATTTGTATCAAAATTTTTGAATGATCGCAAAGGATATCTAAGCACATGTGATTCATGCTTGATGTGAGAAAAAATAGATAGCATGAAATCAACTATTTTACAAAGGATATAATGTAGAGACACGAAGCCTGACGTACATAGACATTACATTACATTTGCGGAATACTTAGTACATAACAAAAAAACACACACACAAGGATCGTAATAATTTAGTGTCTTTGGAAACTCGGAACGTAATCTTCTAATCGTGGTGAAAGATCTCCAATATCTCCCATAAAGATCTTCCCCTATTTTTTACCTAAAACCTTTCTTTATATCCTGGGGAAAAGAAAACATAAAAGGGTGAGCTCAAATTCTCTGTAAGGGTAAACAAAAGAAAAATCAATCACATCATATTCATAAGAACATAACTTTTGGAAATCTTAACCTGCAAAAGAGATCATAATTTCATAACATGGGATAAATCATGGCAGTGAAATGTAATCACAATAATCATAACTTAAAACATGAAACTTTGTGGAATACACACATAATCATAGAGAATCATTTCTTGTTAGTCAAGACTCATTGCCAAGACTATCTTAGTGGACAAAGTCCCTTTCTGAATTGAGTCACCCTCATTCCAGTCCTGTTTCACTGAACCGGTATAACCTACCGTTCCAGCCATGTCTATCTCATGAGATATAAAATCATTACCCAATGAATTGGAGGGAGATATAGGTCCCACCCATCTCATAATTATACAAATCATATGTGTGCCACAAAATCATAAATCATACATCATAGCATAACCCATGAAATAAAATGGGATTCTTAAACATCATGCCATCATAACATAATCCATAAAAAATTGATATCATCTCATCATAAGAAAATTGAATCCATTTAAATCATAGAGAAATTTTACTTGAAACATACACATATGAAATAATGTCATCTTAGGTGTAAAATAGTTTTGACAAAACACTTGAAATGAATTCTTGAGGAAAATATCCTTTATTCTTTAAAATCATGTTCTTTTCACAAAATTCCATGAAATTTTAAAAGATAAGGGTTTCATTGAAAATAATCATGCAATATTGTAGAGGATGATTCTTGAAAATGAGGTGTTATGAAACCGTAAAAATCCGTTCACGCCGTATAAGTTAAAAATAACATTCTCCTCGTACTTTAGTCAAAAAAGTCAAAAAGTACCTTATATGGTAACCAAACGAAAGATTCCATTCATACAATGTGGTAAAAAGTAAATAAAGGGTAAAAATGACTATAAAAATACAAGGAAGAATGGTAAAAATTTTATGAAATCATTTTTAGAAATAATGGTCATGGATGATAAACGTAACCCCAGTAAATACTTACGTATAAGCAATCTCGGATAAAAATGAGATTGAAAATTTATCCCTTAACTTAGGTCTGATTTGCTTCGTAAGTGTCCAAACCTCCTGTATAATGATTTAAATAATGTCATTGAATTATTAAAGAATCATATTAATTGTTATTATATCATATATGGTTCACTTATGACTTTATATTACCCGTTCTTTTGTAAATTCATGTTAAAGTAGCGTTTTGGGTAAAATCGTCTCATTTGTCGTTCGTGTTTTAACTTGTAATTATTCATATGATTACTTAGATCATTATTACATAATTATAGAATATAAAACATGATTTATATATAATATATATTCAGAAGATACATATATATAATGGATCGATAAATGGAAAGAAATACACCGTTCATGGAGACGGTAGGTCGTACGTACGCATGAACGCTGTTTTCTTTTCGTTATTGAATTGAGTGGAATTAAGTAGATGACATACATATATATACACATATATCCAGTAGCTTTATAATTTCATATATTTCATTATTATTGCTTATATATACTTTATAATCATTCTTAAATGGTTAACATGGAGAATGAATCTCATCGCGTCGTGGAGACGGTAGTCTGTACGTACGCACGAGCGATGATATCGTTTCCATAATTATTGAATTGAATTGGAGTGGATGATAAAATATATTGGAATCATTATGATTTTATAATAAATATGTATAGTTATTCTTTACACCATAATACCAATCCATGTAAGGTGTTGGTGGAAAAACAGATTACACCACGGCGTGGAGACGGTATTCCGTACGTACGCATCAGCGGTGATTTCGTTTTCCGTAGGATGGGTAGATGGTGAATTAGGATTGTTTCATACTTATAATAACATATCAGTATATGAGTGATACTGATGTTATTACTTCATAATGAAACAACCTAAGAAGAAGAAGTGGAAGATGAAATAAAGGTGAAAGAATCGGTAACGGAAATTACCTCTTCTTTGAAGCACCTTTTTGAGACATCCTCTTAGGGAACTAAAATTGGTCTTTGAGGAACACCAGAACCTATGGGATGTTTCTAGGGAAGTGGAGAAGAGATTTTGGAAGTGGTTGGCCGAGCTTTAGTGCTCAAATTGGTGTGAGGAGGAGGGGGAGGAGGTCCCCTTTTATAAGGGAGGAGAGGGGCACCTTAGGAATATCTCAAAATATTATTTTATATTAAAGTCAAAATCGGTTTATAACGGTTCCAAAGGGTCTTATTTTAAAGGTAAAGTGGGGATGGGTCGAAATCCTCTCACGAATAGAATTTAGACAAGTTTAGGATCATATTTTAACCCTATCATTTAGATTTAACATTAAGTTAAATAATTTTACTTTTACCATGTCTTCTAGTGTTCTTACACTATAAGGTTAATAAACTTACTATAAGAAGCCAAACGAACCCATAATTGTTTGTTATTAATATATATAACCTTATCTAAGTAATTTGAACGATCCTTAAATTTTTAGGAATAAAATAACAATTAATAATATAATATTTTATTTGAAAACTATTTTGTGTCAATTTTGACACTATTTGATATATGATTTTTGTGAAAGTCATAACAGAATTATATGTTCGAACCAAGTTGATTAAATCAACACTAATATATCATAGTAACCTAGAAAATTAGTGTAATTCATAAAAAGTCTCAAATTACATTTATTTGGGCATTTATAACATCAATTATGTTAACATTTTCTTATTAGGGTAATTACTGCATCATCGTTGTGTCATAAATAAATTAATTTATTTAAAGTCTAAAAATTATAAATAAAATATCATTATATAAGAAATATTTTTATCTTTCTAATGAATATTTATAATCTAGTTTATCTTATGTATAAACCCATATTAAAAATGTTTTAGTTATTAAACAATGATTTTAACTATTTTAACTATTCATTTAATAAAATAATATTAAATGTCATAATCTAATCCAAGTGGACCTAAATGGTCATATTATATTCATAAGGTTGTTTTGGTCGAATTACTGTTTTCCAATAGAATTAGGACATGTGTTAGGGTAATAGTAATATCATATTTACCCTTAGTTACCCTATTTACTATTAACCGCGGTAAAAAAAAGTAAAAAGTTAATATTCACCAAAAATTTATTTTTATCTCATTGGACCACATTTTACTTACTGATATCAACCGTGTCTGTCGGATTTTCGAAATTCCATTCACAGAAGTAGTAAAATTAAGTTTTATGCAAAAATTCCGTTTTTTTAACTACCACTTAGTAGTTTCACTATTCATCAAAAAATGATGTTTTCAGAACAATTCCAAAATTTCATCCTAAGCTATATTTCATATTCCAAATTCAAAAATTAAGTCTATTTAACCAAATTCATAACATAGAAGTTGCATTAATTAATTTTATAATTAAATCCCGCTGTTAAAACAAATAGCATGTTTTTAAGAAATAATATCTATCAAATGATTGACACTTGTTTATGTCTGGTTTAAATGTGAAATTACATCCAATGACCAACATTGTATTAAATTGTAAAAATATATTCTAAATATACTTTAAAACCACTCAAATTAATAATTAATTATTTTGATTAAAAATGTTGTTTTTAATTATAATTTAGTAATTTTCGCTATTCATCAGAATATGAAAGTTATCCGAAAAGTACCAAAATTTCACCTTAGGCTAAATTCGATACACCGAATTCAAATATGAAGTCCATTTTGAGAGATAAAATTTCTAAAATTTTAAAAGGTGGTTATTACTATTCATAACGGCTAGTTTTAATAATATTTTAATAGCATATCGTTGTTTAGTGAAACTCGGTATTGCGTACTACACACGCTATCGAGGAAGGTCACGATTGCGTGTAATACAAGGCAAGTCAGGGATGCGTGTTGTGCAAGCTTCTTTTGGTGTAGCATACAACACAAGACATTAGTGAAATTAAAAAAAATATTTTTCATAAAATTTCGGGGTGTCACATTCTTCCCCCCAAAAAATGAATTTCGCCCTCGAAATTCATCGAGGTTATAAATGGTTTACTATTCGAAAGTTTCTTTAATAGAAACCCACATCATAAAAAGGAATACCAAAACCAATCATTAAAAACAAAGGTATGAAACATAACGGTTACCCAAATAATCTAATCACTGGGTTTCCACATAGGTGAAAATATGGATATGGAAGAGAAATCTAACCATCATGTTCTGATGGAGAGTGGTAGAGAACATGGCTATGGAAAATCCAGTAATCAAAAATCCATATATTTGTGATGATATAAGGTACCATCTGATTCACCAGGTATAAGATCACTAGGACAACATTTTTGGTTTTCAAGATCATTTCCCTAAAGTTGAAAATTTGAATTAGAATAAATACTTACTTTATTTTGGTACAATCTCACTGTTGTTCGTGCCTTGAACAATTTCCACTTCATCTCTTAAATAAATGAAGTTTAATTTGTTATTCGTGATGTTTTAGCAGATCATGTGATAGAATGACGGGTCATTCCATCTATCTCAAACAAAAGGTTACCAAAATTTATTAAATATACATAAGTCATTCTATAGTGAGATTAATCATATATGGTTCCTAAAATGGACTTATACTTCATATATCATATTTCTTAATATAATAAAAATAGTTTCTACTAAATAGGGACTTCCTGTAGGCCAGTGGTAGGCGATAAAGTCCAGTCGCACTTCGGTTGTGGGTTCGATTCCCACATCCTTGTCTGACGCGATGGGTTGTTGCCCGTCCTGCAGGTTGTCCTTTTTCTAGAACTATATTACTATAACATCCCATCAATAATATCGAAAAAACGTCTATCCTGAAACAATACCAACTTATGTCCAACATAATCCATTCCAATCTTTAGGCTTATCCATAATACTGCAGTCCACTCTCATAACATAGTGAAAACGATTACCAGAGATTTAACACCATCGTCAATCCCCATATATCATAAGATATGTTTTGTTGGTAACATTCCAAACATTCAATTTCCATAATCATGTATTCTCTTGAATATCTTAGTGAAAACATGAATGCAGTTAAAAGTTAACACCTTCCATATAGCAAAATCTGCAAAATTCTATATACTCAAACCATGATATCACTAATTCCTTATATCAATCATGAGCTCATGAATACTGTAAAATATTTCATTTTCTCGTTTTCCCTTCATTATGCGCATATCATCCACTTTCAAAAAAAAATATCTGAATAACCTTTCATTGTTACTCATACCATTCATCATAAACTTTCAAAACATAATGAAAGACAACAATGTAACAATCCTTAGATGTCTTTTTATTCTATAGTACAACATTACACTTGATAATCATGTAATCATTCCACTACCTTCTTAAACCATTGAACGAACTTCAACAATTCTTTCATCTCACATATCATTTGTAGTCTCTTCATCATCAACAACAAAAATACTACCCATACGACCATACTGATTCTCTTCATGAGACATTCCCTTAGGGCATTGGTTTGCATAATGCCCGTACATTCCACATTTAAAACATTTAACCATTGTTGATGTTGTAGCAATACCATTATCCTCATCCACGGTGTTAACTGAAACTTTTCCATTGCACTTACTAGCATTGTGTCCTTCTTTTCCACACCCAAAGCATCTTCCAGTTCCTTTGAAACATTCTCCTTGATGCCTCTTCCCACATGATTTACATAGGGGAAATTGAACTTTCTTTCCTATATGATCATCATGAAACTCCCTCTTTCTCTTATTAGCCGAGTCAGGAAACTTACCAAATTTTACTTTATTGATCATATTATGAGATTGCTGATTCGGAAAAATAATGATTTTTGGACTTACAAATCCCATTTCATTTGATTTCTTATGAAGAATATCATTCCATTGTCCATCATATCCTCCATTATCGTGAATCATCTTGTTTCCAGCCATTTTCAAAAACCCAAAAAGAATAGTGTGAGATGAAAAAAATCATCATCAAGGGGGAGTAACTTCAATATCTAACATCTTAGGTTAAATTCTATGATCGTTACCGTAGTGCTAGGACTATATCCTATATGTATACTTATCCTTAGGGACATCCCTAGACATAACTTAGAAATATCTCTAGGGATCTCACTAACGTTTTCGCATCGTAGTTTCCAAAGGTTGACTAAACCTTTCCTCTGATACCAGCTGTAGAGACCCGAAGCCTGACGTACATAGACATTACATTACATTTGCGGAATACTTAGTACATAACAAAAAAACACACACACAAGGTTCGTAATAGTTTAGTGTCTTTGGAAACTCGGAACATAATCTTCTAATCGTGGTGAAAGATCTCCAATATCTCCCCTAAATATCTTCCCCTTTTTTTTACTAAAACCTTTCTTTATATCCTGGGGAAAAGAAAACATAAAATGGTGAGCTCAAATGCTCAGAAAGGGTAAACAAAAGAAAAATCAATCACATCATATTCATAAGAACATAACTTTTGGAAATCTTAACCTGCAAAAGAGATCATAATTTCATAACATGGGATAAATCATGGAAGTGAAATGTAATCACAATAATCATAACATAAAACATGAAACTTTGTGGCATACACACATAATCATAGAAAATCCTTTCTTGTTAGTCAAGACTCATTTCCAAGACTATCTTAGTGGACAAAGTCCCTTTCTGAATCGAGTCACCCTCGTTCCAGTCCTGTTTCACTGAACCGGTATAACATACCGTTCCAGCCATGTCTATCTCATGAGATATAAAATATTTACCCAATGCATTGGAGGGAGATATAGGTCCCATCCATCTCATAATGATACCATTCTTATATGTGCCACAAAATCATAAATCAAACATCATAGCATAACCCATGAAATAAAATGGGATTCTTAAACATCATGCCATCATAACATAATCCATAAACAATTGATATCATTTCATCATAAGAAAATTGAATCCATTTAAATCATAGAGAAATTTTACTTGAAACATACACATATGAAATAATGTCATCTTAGGTGTAAAATAGTTTTGACAAAACACATGAAATGAATTCTTGAGGAAAATATCCTTTCTTCTTTAAAATCATGTTCTTTTCACAAAATTCCATGAAATTTTAAAAGATAAGGGTTTTATTGAAAATAATCATGCAATATTGTAGAGTAAGCTTCTTGAAAATGAGGTGTTATGAAACCGTAAAAATCCGTTCACACTGTATAAGTTAAAAATAACATTCTCCTCGTACTTTAGTCATAAAAGTCAAAAAGTACCTTATATGGTAACAAAACAAAAGATTCCATTCATACAATGTGGTAAAAAGTAAATAAAGGGTAAAAATTACTTTAAACATCCATGGAAGAATGGAAAAAAATTTTATGAAATCATTTTTAGAAATAATGGTCATGGATGATAAACGTAACCCCAGTAAATACTTACGTATAAGCAATCTCGGATAAAATTGAGATTTAAAATTTATCCCTTACCTTAGGTCCGATTTTCTTCATAAGTGTCCAATACTCCTGTATAATGACTTAAATAATGTCATTGACTTATTACAGAATCATATTCATGGTTATTATATCATATATGCTTCACTTATGACTTTATATTACCTGTTCTTTTGTAAATTCATGTTAAAGTAGCGTTTTGGGTAAAATTGTCTCATTTGTCGTTCGTGTTTTAACTTGTAATTATTCTTATGATTACTTAGATAATTATTACATACTTATAGAATATAAAACATGATTTATATATAATATATATTCAGAATATACATATATATAATGGATCGATAAATGGAAAGAAATACACCGTTCATGGAGACGGTAGGTCGTACGTACGCATGAACGCTGTTTTCTTTTCGTTATTCAATTGAGTGGAATTAAGTAGATGACATACATATATATACACATAAATCCAGTAGCTTTATAATGTCATATATTTCATTATTATTTCTTATATATACTTTATAATCATTCTTAAATGGTTAACAAGGATAATGATCTCATCGCGTCGTGGAGACGGTAGTCCGTACGTACGCACGAGCGATGATATCATTTCCATAATTATTAAATTGAATTGGAGTGGATGATACAATATATCAGAATCATTATGATGTTATAATAACTCTGTATAGTTATTCATTACACCATAAAACCCATCCATGTAAGGTGTTGGTGGAAAAACAGATTACACCACGGCGTGGAGACGATATTCCGTACGTACGCACGCGCGGTGATTTCGTTTTCCGTAGGATGGGTAGATGGTAAATTAGGATTGTTTCATACTTATAATAACATATCAGTATATGAGTGATACTGGTGTTATTACTTCATAATGAAACAACCTAAGAAGAATAAGTGGAAGAATAAATAAAGGTGAAAGAATCGATAACGGAAATTACCTCTTCTTTGAAGCGCCTTTTTGAGACCTCCTCTTAGGGCACTAAAATATGTCTTTGAGGAATACCAGAACCTATGGGATGTTTCTAGGGAAGTGGAGAAGAGATTTTGGAAGTGGTTTTCCGAGCTTTATTGCTCAAATTGGTGTGAGGAGGAGGGGGAGGAGGTCCCCTTTTATAAGGGAGAAGAGGGGCACCTTAGGAATATTTCAAAATATTATTTTATATTAAAGTCAAAATCGGTTTATAATGGTTCCAAAGGGTCTTATTTCGAAAGTAAAGTGAGGATGGGTCGAAATCCTCTTATCCAATAGAATTTAGACATGTTTAGGTTCCTATTTTAACCCTATCATTTAGATTTAACATTAAGTTAAATAATTTTACTTTTACCGTGTCTTCTTGTGTTCTTACACTATAAGGTTAATAAACATACTATAATAAGCCAAACGAACCCAAAATTGTTTATTATTAATATATATAACCTTATCTAAGTCATTTGGCCGAACCTTAGATTTGTAGGAATAAAATAACAATTAATAATATAATATTTGATTTAAAAACTATTTTGTGTCAATTTTGACACTATTTGATATTTGATTTTTGTGAAAGTCATAACAGAATTATATGTTTGAACCAGGTAGATTAAATCAACACTAATATATCATAGTAACCTGGAAAATTATTGGAATTCATAAAAAGTCTCAAATCACATTTATTTGGGCATTTATAACATCAATTATGTTAACAATTCCTTAAAAGGGTAATTACTGCATCATCATTGTGTCATAAATTAATTAATTTATTTAATGTCTAAAAATTATAAATAAAATACCATTATGTAGGAAATATTTTTAGATTTCTAATTAATATTTATAATCTAGTTTATCTTATGTATAAACCCATATTAAAAATGTTTTAGTTATTAAACTTTGCTTTTAACTATTTTAACTATTCATTAAATAAAATAATATTAAATGTCATAATCTAATCCAAGTGGACCTAAATGGTCATATTATATTCATAAGGTTGTTTTTGGTCGAATTACACTTATCCAATAGAATTAGGACATGTGTTAGGGTAATAGTAATATCATATTTACCCTTAGTTACCCTATTTACTATTAACCGCGGTAAAAAAAATTAAAAAGTTACTATTCACCAAAAAATTATTTTTATCTCATTGGACAACATTTTACTTACTGATATCAACCGTGTCTGTCGGATTTTAGAAATTCCATTCACAGAAGCGGTAAAATTATGTTTTATGCAAAATTCAGTTTTTTAACTACCACTTAGTAGTTTTACAATTCATCAAAAATTGATGTTTTTCAGAACAATGCCAAAATTTCATCCTAAGCTATATTTCATATTCCAAATTCAAAAATGAAGTCTATTTTACCAAATTCATAACATAGAAGTTTCATTAATTAATTTTATAATTAAATCCCGCTGTTAAAACAAATAGCGTGTTTTTAAGAAACAATATATATCAAAAGATTGACACTTGTTTATGTCTGGTTTAAATGTGAAATTACATCCAATGAACAAAATTGTATTAAATTGTAAAAATATATTCTAAATATACTTTAAAACCACTCAAATTAATAAATAATTATTTTGATTAAAAAAGTTGTTTTTAATTATAATTTAGTAATTTTCACTATTCATCAGAATATGAAAGTTATCCGAAAAGTACCAAAATTTTACCTTAGGCTAAATTCGATACTCCTAATCCAAAAATGAAGTCCATTTTTAGAGCTAAAATTTCTAAAATTTTAAAAGGTGGTTATTACTATTCATAACGGCTAGTTTAAATAATATTTTAATAGCATATCGTTTTTTAGTGAAACTCGGTATTGCGTACTACACACGCTATCGAGGAAGGTCGTGATTGCGTGTAATACAAGGCAAGTCAAGGATGCGTGTTGTGAAAGATCCTTTTGGTGTAGCGTACAACACAAGACATTAGTGAAATTAAAAGGAATATTTTTCATAAAATTTCGGGGTGTTACATATAAGACTAGAATTATATGAGAATTACACAATGATGTTGACCAGATATTTTACTAGGGATTTCACATAAATGTCACACTAATATTTTTTCAAGGTTGACAAACTGATTATACCCTAATATTTTAGTGGTGGTAACTTTTGATGTTTACTATGTTTTTTATTGGGTTATACACATTGTGATTTCCCTTATCAAGGGATTATTATTATTCTAGTGTTATGTTCACTTTTATATAGGGTCATGTGAGTCATGCTTGGAGTAAAATGAATGATATAGAGGGATTATACACATCCATACAATGGACCAAAGGCCTTCATTTTTTATTTATTTTTTGATAATACAACTTTCAAGGGGTGAGTTGGAACCCTTACAAGGCTCGTATGCATAAGTATTACATGGCCCATAGGCCTTAGAGGATTTCATTACCTATAGGATTCAAACATTATATAAAACTCAGACTAACTACTTAGAACTGCTCCTCCACACCATCTTCATTGTAAAATCAGCTATCCACCTTCTAATTAATGTTAAGGTAGGCTATCCCGTGCATGCACAAGCTTGTCTCGATGGCGGGTTCCATACCCTCTGATTCTTGTAATCTGTGTAGCTCCTACTGTGGTGAAATCTCCTTGCTCATCCTCATTATAGTTCTTTTTCCTTATAGGATGTCTGGTTTTCATCTGCACTTAAGGTGGCCCGAAGGTCTTGAAGTGGCCTGAAGGCCTTACTGGACCAAAGGCTTGGGTGGCATGATGGCCATAAAGGACTCGAGGACCAAATAGGTGGACCGAAGGCCCAAACGAGGGAAATTTCATGGCTTCTATAGTGCCAAGAAGTGCCTGCTATGGTCCCGCTATAGTCACTACTACAGTACTACTACAATACCCCAAATATTGTACCTCCACCTAAATTTGATCCTGGGTCGCCTGGATTAACTTAAGAGTCCTCAACTACCGGGCTAAGGCTCATTTTCAAAGGGATTATAAACATTGTCTATAGGTATGGGGATTATGTATTAAAGCATCCTTGATGGGATATGATTAGATATATATTGATCAGCATTACCCCATATGGGAATGTTTGGTATTCATATTTTATATAGATAATGGGCCATAGGGAGGTGTCATAAATATCCTATTTGTAACAAGAATCAGATTCCTCATAGTTCACTGTGGTTCCAAATACATTTAGGGATTTTGAAAGATGGAATAGTGATAAAAGGTGGGTCCCATGATGTAGAGTAAATGGAATGTCAAGTGGCATAACCAATAGTGGATTACCATGTCATATATTAATCCATTATCATCTTATTGAAAAATATTAGGGACCATGAGAGGTTTATCGAGTATGATTGGGTGTTGTGAAGAGAATTTAGGGGACATGGGATGAATATGGTTGTAGGAGTGCATATAATTTAATCTATCAAGGACACGCTGCACATAATGGTGTAATATTCCATATAATATTGGCTATATGTTCACATGATTCAAGGGTATATATCCTAGTATAATGAATCGTGCAATTATTTTCTACCAAGTTATCATGTGATCTAAATGACATGTCTGGAGTCCATTTATTGATCAATGAACTGATCATATACCCAATTTCTATAATATGTTTTTTTATTTCTTTTACGTTACTCACCATAAGTTTATAGGTGGAATGATCTTATGATCACGTCATCCCTTCCCTCTAGAAATTATTTCCCATATTATTGTGACTTTCATTTATGAGGGGGAAGGGGGGTGTATAGGCATCAATGCCCATATATCTATGTTGTTTTACAAAGTCAATAAACCTAATATTTAGTATTACATTAGTATATTGGGGTGTATGTATAATTCACCAATTTCTAAAGCACATGACATGATATAAACACATTATACCCTTTCTGTATTCCCTTTTTTGAATGATAAACCATAAAATTATGATCCTTCCATCAATAGTATTATTTTTCCATTGCATAATCCTTTCATTTAACCTAATTTTTATTGAAATAAATGTAGAAATTAGTTAGTGTTGTCACATTTTGTTCAAGTCAGATATTTTCAAAGGCCATCACATGTTCAAGTCAATATATGAGAAGAACATTATGATATCAAGCTGTGATGTATAAGTACCATTACAAGATCAATACAACATGTCTGAGGACCTTTGTGAGACTAAACCAACTTGTTTGAGGGACATAACAATATTTGGGAACTGATCATGGGAAGCATGTAATCTATATGAGTGAAAAATAATGTAACCTCCATCACATAAGTATCCCACTATTTTTATCTTTCTGTTATATGATCCCTTTGGAAATTGTAAAGGGTTTAACCACTAGGGAATCACATGATCACTGTGGACTAGTTAGTGGGTATTAACTTGGTCGGGTTTGTAACAACCTGATCTTTAAAAAAAACATGCATTTTAATTAAATTAATTATTATATATAATAGATATGTAAAAAAATAAACTTATTTGGTTTTGTTTTATTCAATTGTGTTTAATAGACCATTATGTATCATTACCACTGATAATACAACCAATGAAAAATGATCAACTGATTATAATAAATTTAGTGTTTTAACAAATCCAAATTATACAAACAAATGAAGTGATAGCCTCAAATAATAGTATTATACCCTATGAAGCCGATTTATAAGAGAATCAGATGGTGGTAACATCCCTACGATTTTCCCTTGACCAAGACAAACCTGATATCAAATAATTTAATCACTATTGAAACCAATTATGAAACAGTTTCAAGCTCATTGAGATCACAGCCCACACCATGTATTCCCAACCATCCCATGAATGTCTCACTATCGTGCACCTTACCCTTAGATATTTTACTAGTGTATTAAAGTTATATGTATAATGATCCTAGAAATATTATTATGTACATTATTTTTTCGTTAATAATGAATATATATTCATCGTATTATTTTTTACATTATAAATAATTTTGATTTTGAATCAATAAAACAAAAATTGTATTTTTCTGTAATATTTATAATCAATTGAGGAATATATTTTTGATAAATCTGTGGATTTTTTAAATAAATAATATTCTAATGAAAATTTCATATAAAATAATTTATATATAATATAAATAAACATTTTTTTATGTCAAATGTAATTTTTATAAGGGGATTAATAGTGTTATTGTAAAAAACCCATCTTTTCTCAATAAATGTCAATTATTATTTTAATGTTGAAATTTTATATATTTAAAAAAATTAAGGCACAATAAATATTATTTTTTGAATAATAACATCAAATTTATCCAATGTTTTATTTTTCATAATTTTCTGAGATAATCAAAATTTCGAGAACAAATTAAATATCGAATAAATATATAGTGTGTATTATGACATCATAATGATTCATAACGATTTATTAAATATTATAATTTGAATCAAAGAAAAAATATTTGTTCTAAATTTAAAATAATACTATGTTTAAATAATTTTAATTAATTTATAACACCGTTTTGAGTCCTCCAAAACCTATAATATATTTTTATTTTTTAAAATCATTTATTTAATAAAATAATTCATTTAAACATGAGAAATGGTATTATTTTAATATGTTCTTCCCATGGAATGATGAAATTATTTTTAAAAACCCCTCATTCGAAAAAACAATGAGAAAAACCATGAGAATTTTTTGGGTTTGGTTATTTTATCTCATATAGTCAAAACCTATATCTGATAAATGATAAAAAATTCTCCACTCATTTCCATTATAAACCCACCCATTATCTAATTTAACTTCACTATAAACAATGGAGTGCATCCTAAATCTTCCCTCCTACCTATATATTCCTCCCATGGTGCTCCCAATATCTCAATAAGTACCTCCAATTCCCTTAGACCACTCTCTCTCGGTAAGGTATCCTCTCATAATCCTCATTATTGAAGTTTCCTCTTCATATTCTGAATTTTATATTAATTTCTTAATGTTGGGATATGTTAGTTTAAATCCGTCTTGCTTTCCACATTATGAATAAATTATGACATACTTCTTTCACTATTATCATGACCTCTCATGAACATTCATACTGTCATGACCCGTCCTCGTGGCCCATGACATGTCTACCCCAAGCCCGTCTTCTATAGGCCAGGGGCTGGCAACTAGGACCAAAGGAGTAATCCTGATAAAAAGGGAAGGCATTGCCTTTAATAAGTAAACACAAACAAAAGAGTACGCAATTATAAGTAAACACTAAGTAAAACTGTATAGAGAAGAAAGTGCTAAAAGGGTAAGGGAGCCAGAAATACAAGCCTAATAGTAAATTACAATCAAATATAAAGATAGTACAACTGCAGAATGGTAAAACAACAACTACTGAGTCATCCTCTGGGAATCCCACCTGAAGGGTGGGTACAGATGGCCTCCTCAGCACCCTAGTTCTGTCCGTCCGCTCCATGTACGTCTCGCCATGTGGTCCACCTCCGGGTACCGTCCAGCTCTACAACTCTCTACCTCAGTTATTTTTGTCTGTCGTCTACAACCAACACAATGAAATGTGGCCATAGCCCATGCAGGGGTGAGTATAATGATACTCAGTAGGGGACCCTAAAACCTTTAAATGTCTCCTAGAATCCACAAATGATAAACCACAACAGAAAGATACAATCATGAAGTATCAACCATCCCTACATAGGTATATTCCCATACATATACCTAAGATACCAATCGCAATCCCGGCTCAAACTCTCGTGCCCAAACAAAACCCAGTCCACAAAGGAAGTAAAGTCAATCACCACGAAGATAATTGTTGAAAGACATGACTCATATCCCAGAGGTATACATCATTCTTAGAGTGATATAGATTATTAGATGTAGTCACAGATTTATCTAAGTTGTCGGACCCACACATGATACAAGACCAGCTAAGCTGTCAGACCCACACAAGATACATGACCATCTATTCTATCATACCCACACATGATACAGGAACAGAAGTCAGAACTGTTGGACACACAGAGTATCCTGATACAGTAGTCAATGATGTCGAACCCACAGAGAATTCTGATAAAGTAGTCATCTTTGTCGAACCCACAGAGGATTCTGGTACAACAGTCATCGCTGATGAACCCACTGAAGATTCTGTTATAGTAGTCAGCGCAGTCAGCTCTAGGGTTCCCACACACCGCACGCTCGATTACTAGAGGGTCCACTCCTCAATTCATCTCTTGATACATCAACTATCATGATGTTCTGAGTTGATGTATATCATAGTTTCATCTCATCATAAGGAACCCAACGTGATAGACAACGCGTCAATCAGATGCTTGGTCTGAGAGTTATTGGCATTCCCGTTCCAAGGGCCCAGTTGTATTTACGCTCAGTCCTAACCCGGCCATTTTACAATGTTTTCCAAAACTCAATTAGAGTATCTCAAAAGAACTGCATCGTCTCAAGGGTCCTAGTGCCACAAATGGTGCGTTGTTCAGACACGCGTTCTTGAAGATATTTGCATTTAACTGAAGTCGGGCCCAGCCCGTCAAGCCCAGTGTGCTGTGGCGGGTCGGCCCGACTCAGCATGGCGGGTCCGACCCAGCTGGGGGTTAGCCCGGCCCGGCTCGGTGGGTCTGACCCGGCTGGGGGTCGACCTGGCCCAATTTGGCGGGTCTGACCCGGTTGGGGGGTCGGCCCGGCTCGACGGGGCGCGACCCACCTACGGACCCGGTAATTAAGTATTTATAATTCTTTTAGGTAATTACATGTATGTCTTTCGATGTCAATAAAATGAAACAACCTCTAATATGTTATTCACACCACTATAATAAACATATCTCATCCAACCAAACCCATTATCATTTTTAAAAATCAAGTGTCATGTTTTTATGTTTCTTTTCATCTAAAAAATCATCCATAGGATCCTTAATTGAAGATATAATCCGAAATTTTAAAATAACAAGTAATCATCATAACCAGACACATTCATTTTTACTCTTATTTTGAATAATTCAAATATTTCCAAACTATTATAATATAACAATATTAGTATCTAAAATATATTTATACATTATTATATTGAAGACATAATATTTATCTTTCTCCTTCCCCATCAAAAGGGAAAACCCCATCCCTTGTGTGTATGGTGGACTACCACCTTGCGAATCGATGCGATATTTTTTCCAACACTGACTCACATAAATAATCATGATGATGGAAATAGTTAATATTTATGTATTTATAATAAAATAGTGATTTTATTATTTGTAATATATTATATAATTTATCACCATTATACTTATTAAAAAATGATAATGTTTTTCTTGTGTCAATTTAGACGACCACCACCCGAAAGTGATGTGATTCATTCTTCATGATAAATTTACTTTAATTATTATACATATTTATATTGAATTTGTATTATTTTTTATATAATTTATAATATTATAGATAATATAGATCCCCAATTAATAAAAATTGGCCACAACATTGGAATCAAAACAATGATGAAAAATTAAGTTTGTAACACCCATAAAAAGATGACAATGAATGATTTCTAAAAACATGTGATAATATATTATACATGGATCATATATGTTGTTTCATATTTTTTATTTAATTATGAACTTTTAGTATTTTTATTTTTTATTTTCTAAATATGATTTTAAATTGCATTTGACTATTTGGAATCGTGAGGTAAGGGGATTCTTAACTCAATTTCAATTCATTAAGTTATTCTACAACATCATAGAGTATTTTATTCCATTACTACGTCGGAAATGAAAATTAACTAATTTATGTTTTATTTACTCTTTTTTTTGGAATTTAATTTTTCTACCCAAAATTACACCATTGATTAAAACACAAATAAATGATGAAATCATTAAAATGGAAATCATCTCAATTTCCTCTACACTTATAAATATTTAGTATTATAACCCTATTTTAATTCATGTTTCGTTTATAGAAGCCATTTTAAATATCTAGCATCAATAACTATTTATTAATATTTATTACTGTTTTTATATACTATAACTATTTCATGTGTTTATAATTTTAATGTTATGAAAATTTTAAGAACATATTTTAAAATCGCATTTGTTTGGGATTGTTTCTATTTTTCATTGTAGGGAAAAAATATCATATACTTTATTAAATATATATATATTCTCCCCTATATATTTAAGGATTTTAAATGTTTTCTACAAAAACTTATTTTCCTTGAAACTTGAATCCATGAATGAAAATTTTTAATTTAAAATATGGTCTTATTCGCCTATTTTATCTGATATATATTTCTTCCACATACATATTTTTTAATAGTATTTGGTTAAGGTAATTTTTATTTACCCAAAATAATTATTATGGAAATTTCATGTAATCCATAAATATTTAAAACGTTTTAATGGAATAATATAATTTTTTTCCAAAAGGATCATTTTTTACTTTCATTATAAAAAATTAGAAGTAATGTTTCATTTTAATGTATACATTAATAAGTAATTTTCACTCCATAATAAAAATTTCACAATATAATGATTCTTCTATATGTTTCTAGTTTTTTTAAAAATAAATTCATTACTAATTATTTATTTTATTTTTTTTCTTCCATTTTCATCTATTCTCAAATGATCATGATTTTATTTTAAAACATGTATTTAAGATGAATTTATGGTTATCTTTAATCACTTATTAATTAGAGGTTAATTATAAATCTATTAAAATATGAACCTAAATGTGATAATATTTAATTATACATATCAATGATCACTGTATAATGGTTGTTCAATGTCGATAAAATATATATCAATTAAACATAAGGTGTTTTACTATGAATGTATTTTATTCACAAGTGAAATATTCACATACAATATTCGTTACATAACAAGAATATTATTTTGATAAATAATATTGATTTTACATAAGTATATCATTAAATATATGATGAATACATTGGATATGTGGTGTTGGGTGGAGAAATTACATAACCATTGATACATCGACTGGTATCACGAGACAATGTTGTGGGACAACGTTGTGGAGAAATTACATACCCCTTGATGCATCAATGTCAATTTAGTCCAATTTACCACCAATAATTTAATTTATATTTAATTTGATAGATAATGAATGATCAATTTAATTTATAAGTAAATTATCATGTCAACAAATATCCATATTAGGATAAGAATAAAAAATTTCAGGATTTTCCCAATCATCAAAATAAAATTCATAATAAACAATGTGTGTTTAAATGTAATATTGTTTATGAGATAAGAATATCCATGATGAAAATAACTTTTATAGGTTTGATTAAATATGATCACATGAAAATAAACATTCAAGGTAATGTTAACAGATAGAAAATTAATAAGATATAAAATATGATAAAAATTTCTACTGAATTATATATATCATTAAAAATAAAATCCACTTATAGAATTGAATAAAATAGAAGTGAAAAATTGATAATAAATTGTCATTAATTTGGTTATTTATTTAACCATTGAATTTGTACAAAATAAGTTAAATACCAAAAAATAGTTATAGTGAAAGTAATATCTGTTAATACCATACACATTAAAAAAATATTCTTTTTGATATTATATATATATTTTTAGAAAATTAACAATATAGAAAACATTTGAAATATATATATAAAACCATCAAAATTATAATATATTGTAATAAATTTCTAATAGATAATTTGAGTAAATAAATATTAATTTTGTAATTTTTATAAAAAAATATCGATATTGATGCAAAATATACCTGGTCAAATAAAAAAGAATATGATAAAAATTCATTTAAAAAATTAATTTATTTATTTGAGTTAAAAAATGATGAAAATTTTTATGAAAATTTATACCCATTTTAAATACATTGGAAAAATTATATGGATTTTATGATATATATTTTATAATAATCCATTAATGAAAAATATACAAAAATCCCAAAAATTGTGAGGGTGAAATATATTCTTACCTATTTTGCATCTTTAAAATTATAAATCCATCAATGATTAAACATGTATTGAAACTATTATCTTAATGAATAAAAAGAGATTCATTATAAACATATAAATGAGGTATTATTTATACCACAAAATGAAAATAGGTGCACAATACAAAATATGTATCAAAAGAGTGAAAATTGAGATGAAATCCCTTAAAAATTACATATCATTTATATGGGGACTAATAAATGAGGTTATTAAGTGAAAAAATTTAATTTTTTTACTATAACATAACAAATATATGGTGACTTCATAAAAAATCAATACATAACAAAATCAATGATATAGTAGAATAACATGACTAGTAGAAATTGGGTTAAGAAACACCATACCTCAGAAATACATTAAGTTCAATACAATTCATCTTCCTTTGTAATAAATTGTGATTTATTAAGAAAAATAACAGAACCATATACAAATAAATAATGTTTTATATGATCAACTTATGACATATTTTCACCATTTTATTATAAAGCATTCATTATTATCATTATTTCATGTGTTACCTTCTTTTCTTTTCATGTATGTTTCATTATGGTAATTGTACTACATGTTTAATGATCATAATTATATAAATTACAAAATTTTAATAATGAAATTGAAATCATACATAATTATTATACATATTGATAATCAATGGGATAAGCGACAATGAAAGATTAATCACGTCACTTTGGGGAGGTGGTCGTCCATATATATGCACAAGTGCATGACAATTTGTTAACTAGTAGAAGGGTAAAAAATTAGGTGAAATATTTTATTTATAAAACCATTAATATTTCATAAAAACCATATATATATTTTCATTAAATATTACTAGATATTTGATGTAGTGATGGAAAACAAATTACATTACTTTGAGAGATGTTTTTCCTCCATACACACGAGCGATAATTTCATTCCCATTTTATAAATAATGATATTGATAAATAATACTCCATCAACATAATAACATATTAGTATAATTTTATTCTAATAAAAATATATTTTAATAGCTCTTGCATAGTATATTGTGGTGAAACATGAAGAAAAAAGAAATTGTTCGCTTAAGATGATTACCACCTAATTGAAAGAGCACCTTGAAATATCTTCTAAAGGGTCATAACGATTAAATTTGAGGATACTAGAAGCTAAAATAAATTTTACAATGATTTTTATAGGTTATTAGGGTTGGTTATTCTCAATCAATGTTGATTATAGTGGATTGAATGATATATGATATATGATATAGTTTTATTATGATGGATAATTTAATCACAAAATTATTTTTATGATATATATAATATAAAATTTTTCTGTAATTCTGAAACATTGTGGGATATTTTTTTTAATCTAAAATATTTTATGTTGTAAATAACTTCACGAAAAAATAAGATATTATTTTGTGGTATTTTTGAACTTACCTTCTAAATTATCCCCTTTATAATACAATTTTAGCCTTAACCATCGTAGAAATATTTACAATAAATATAGGGATATTAATTTAAATATAAGGTACCATTTAGAAAAAAAACACTTATAAATATGTCTTTAAAAATAACCCATCCCCCTTTTTGCATTTTTAAATAATTTAATAAAATATTATTTAACATAAAATAATATTTTAGTGATATTTTTTTACATTTCACATATTTTGAAATTAATGAAATCTTGATTGAAATTTAATAATAATATAAACTATTTTACCATCAATTATAAATTATTATTAAAATTTTAATTTATTTGGTAAAATAATTGATCCAAACACTATTACTATAGATGCATTTCATGTAAAGTTCTGTGACTTTTCTACTTATTGTATAATAATTGAATTATCATTGTGTAGGAATTTAAGTAAACTATACTGTATAAAACAATTTAATGTAAAAAAATTCATTAAAATGAATAATTTTTGAAAAGAAATATTTATAATCATTTATAAAATCATATTTTCAATATATGAATATATTTGATAAAATAAAATCAATATGGTAAAATTTCAAAATATTCCATTTTTTAAACCAATATATAGGAATTTATCAATGAAAATTGATACCCAAATTCCATCTATCAGAATATATAAAGGGGTTAGTCTAATTAAACTGATAAAATGAAATATTGTGAAGTGTATGTGTCACGAACAGAATCTAGTCACCATCAAAACTGAAACTCGACATATCCCAAAACAAGGCCCGAAGTTAATTTCCAATCCCCATGGGCTGGAACAAGTGAATATGTATCAAAACATGATAATTGGGAATGATTTACCTGAGTTTATAAACATAAAACAACAAAAGAATACAATAAAACCAATCTGAGTTTTTCAATCCAAACAATCTTTTACAAAAAAAATCAGAACTGAATTAAATATTTTAAAACAACACAAAAAAGACAATAACAAAGGTATATAACCAAAATGGAACATCCCAAGATCCCTCATGGCAAAGCTCCCCACCCTCAAGACATCTCCACAAGACTTCACCACCAAGGACCTCCTAGAAACCTGGACCACTAGAACTAAAAATTGCAACCAACTAGCGACCACAAAAATAACCAAGTCTAATTACACCCAAGGGTTTATCTAGGGTGTTAGAAAAATACCAATAGGATACCACAACTAATATATTCTATGTGATAAACATTTAATTATGAAAATCATTCATGTTTTCAAAAACATTAATTGCTAGTTACAATTTCTAAAAGATGAATCATTAAATAAAAATTGTTTTTTGGTGGGGAAATTTAAATAATAAACACTATTAGAAAAAATATAAAAGCTACTGAATTTTCCATCCAATCATACCATATGCCGACAGTAATCACAAACTATCTAGTGAGCACAAGCAATGAGAAATTACCCCTAGGCACTAGGTAGCTGTGGGTCCCAGGTACCTCTGTCTCGGTGACAGTAACCATCACAAATATCTGTTCTCTTGCACGAGCCACCAATATGGAATATTCCCAAAACCTATTAGTCCCCAATCATCATCATGATAGTTTATTTAGCGTTTTAAACGTCAATCTTGCTAAGTGAAACTGAGGTCAAACCCCATAGATTCACTAGCATACTAGTACACATCAACCCACCTAGATACCCTAGTTTTCCCTTTGTTATCAAACATGTTCAACAAGTCAATGAATATAATTTTCACATGAAAATATCATTTCCATATCATAAATTCACTAAAAGAACCACAAGTATATAACACAAGTCACAAAAGTCCACTTTTCATTCAAATTGATTTTAAAATCTGTCTCCCACAAAAATAGCCCACAACACTTTTCACATTTATTTAAAACTTCCATAAAATCAATTAAAATATATTATAGAAAAATTAAAATATATTAAAACTCTCATAGAATCCCACTCACTTGTTACATTATACCCTCTTACCTTCAAAATCATTGTATCATCAAACTTACATGAAACAACACACAAACAAGTTTCACTCCAACATCACAATTTAATAAAACATTTCAAAAATTTACAAAAAATTTCAAGAGTGTTGGACATCATAAAACATAACCTCACCTTTCAAATACTTTTAATAGGTGAACACTCATACCAAAAAGTACATATACACATTTTTACCACTTTGTTTAACCAACTAAAACATTTGCAATTTTCATAAAAAGAACCGAAGTGAAGTAAATATGTATTGCACACAAAACCCATTTCAAAACCACCATTAAGACCAAAACCCATAACAATTCCTATCCAAAACAGAATTTTAATCCCTATAAACATTTATAAATCTACTTTCATGTTTTATAAAATCAACTTGAAAAATTCTACAAAAGATCCAAATAAAAACACACATTTTCATAAATTTATCTCAAGATGTATAATAATGTTGTACACATAAAAACTATTCAAAAACCCCTATTTTAGGCCTGAATGACACTAATAAAGTACCAAAAAATAATTGGATGACCTAAAAAGATATATAAAACCAATTACATATTTCATAAAATACACCAAAATAATACCCAATGAGTAACACATGAAAACACCCAATTTATAGTTAAAATGAAACTATAAAATTATACACTTAACCAAATCAATCATAAAACGTCTTCGCACCACACCCAATATATATGTAATATGAAAAATGAGTAAATAATGAAAGATAACTCATCAATAGTTGTTTACATGTGTAACCACTTACCGAAAGTGTCGAACCTCTCAAAACGTGGTGCGAAATATCAACTGCACTAATGATGCATACCAAGGTTGATAAATATAGCCATAGAACAAAATATATAACCAAAAAGACACCAAATCAAACCATTTGTTCAAACCCTAGCTTCTGGACATTTTTGAACATAATGAAAGTTGTAGGAAACCCTAAGGAGAATGTATAAATTGAAGCAAGAAACACTTACTCTAAACAATCTTGAATAAAATGAACAAAAATAAACCTGTATCTGAATTTGAAAATATAAATATATTTAAGGAATGATTGAACAAGGATGAGGATATAATTTAGTAACTATAATGATGGAAAATTTTATAAATAGAAGGAGTTATGAAAAGATCAATTTACCTCTCCAAATATGGGCGATTTCTGAAATCTAGAGAAGTTTCGTCCACTTTCTCGATTCTATTAAGCTCCATATTTTGGGAGGAGAGCATGGGGGAATGTCTTAAGTACGTGGGATCAGGTGGGATTTGGAATCGCCAAATCAAAATAAATATTGAAGGAGATATTAAAGAATTAAAATTTTATTTTTATTATAGAAAATGGGCTTTTTTGCAGGCCCAATACATTAAATAAAAACCCATATCCACCATGATTATGGATTCTTAAATAGTAAAAATTAATATGGTGGTGTTAATAGGTCATGTTATTCCAATTATGAATTGTAATAGATAAACAATATTGAAAAACGTAGGATTTATAAAGGAATCAAAATTTATTTTAAAATCTGGAATCGGGCCCACGGTTTGGCCCAATTCATGAAAACTCACCCATTACTCCATAAAAGCATGGAAAACGCCCAAAACAAAGAATGAATGGGCATTAAATGTAATTTAACATTAAAATAAGTCATGTATGTCATAGTATGCATTTGAAGCCTTATTTAATAGTTTTATCCGTGTTGGTCAAATTTTATTATTTCTTATTTTGATAAATTTTGTAACGGTATGTATTAAAAATAACTAAAAAAATGAAAATATTTGACAAATTTAAATCTATATATTAAAAATATCTAATAAATATTACCAAATTTAATTTTTATATGTTTAAATAATTAATATACAAATAAACTAAAAACAATTGAGGGAAAATAATTTTATAGGAAATTGAATTTTTTAAAATAATATTCTATTATACTAAATATACAACATGAAATTATAATTTTTTTTAAGATAAAAATTTTTAGATATATAATATATATTTATTTATTTTAAATTATCTTTTATTATGTATTATTTTTGTTATCTAAAATGGAAAAACATTATTCACAAAAAATGGTTTTCGAGAAAATATTTTTTTAAGCATATAAATAATCTTAGACCAAAATTTGATGTATTGTTTATTTCTATAGAATAATCTAGATTATGAATAGTAAAAGAGAGAATTTTTTACATAAAAAAAATATAATGGTATTTTTAAATTAATTCATTTAAATAAATGAAATTGGAGTTTTATTTAAATCTGTATATTCCAATATTCACTAAAAAATAACTCATTTTTTAAAAATACAAATATATCACCCTAAGATAATATTTAAATTATAATTTTGAAATTAATAATAATTTTAATATATTTATATATATATAATTGTTATAATTTAATTATAATATTTATACAATAAATTTAAGAATACAATTTTTGAAGAAAAGTAACAATAATGAATAAAATGAATCTATTCTTTTTATTTTTCACATAATAAAAATTATATTTATTTTAATCTGATATAATGTATTATTTATTTGTTTTTAGAAAATAATATTTACATATATTTTATATGTTTACTATTTTTATTCATTCACACATTCCTATGGATAGATTTTAATAATAATATTTAATTAAAAATATTTCATGTTTTATTTCCGCTCGATGGTACATGTGGTGTAAGATATTGATTAATGTGTACCTTCATAAAAGAAATATAGTATAAGATATTAGGGTATTATATTTAATAATAAAATATAATTATTGAATCCATTTTTAGGTTGATATTTTTGCTTCAACAACCTACCCCCCACTCGATGGTTTTTATTAGTTTGGTTGACATATATGAAATTTAATTTTCATTGAGTAAAAAATTAAATAGTATTAATACAATAATATATCATTAAATTTTAAATGAATGGGTAAATATTAAAATGAAACTCTTACATTTCAACATTCTATATTATATGTCTAAAATTTCTAGAAGCATTCATTCGAGATCACTAAGAAGCATATAAATTATTCATTCCACTAAAGAAATAGCATGATTGATGGAATTAACCGATGATTGAGTTGGATCTCAATGAAATTTTTGGTTTTCTATAAAAATTGTATAGTATGTGAAAAAAATGTGAAAATTATGAAATTTTTTTGATTGTTTCAAAAGTAATGATCCAAACTCTTGTATAAGAATTGATTCTATTTTTATAGACTTTGAATAAATAGAAATATTGTATACATTGGAATATAATTTTGTTTAGGACTATCCATGATTATACTATAATATTTCCTATGTTTTTTAATTATTTTAGGAAATTTGTTTTCAAATTTTCATATTAAAATATGAAAAAACTATCCAATATTTTCCATTATACGTCATGAAACTTCATTACATGATGTGTAGTCAACATTCACAGCATATTAAAAAATCCTAAATAATGGTGTGAATGAATTTTAATCGATGATGAAATTACAAAAAGTTTTTTCCATATATACATCATGTAAATATAAAACTCAATAACCTCATTCAAGATACAAACTGAAGAATGATACATTTTGTGAAGCACAAATACAAATCCTCAAATAAGTCACTTTCCAAGTTCAAATATTTTAGATAACACTTTTGTGAATTTTTTTAGATTAAATATTTGAGGAGGAAATCAAGGTTAATAATTACATTAAATTAATACCAATTTTACTTTTTTAATATTCTGATATTTACTGATAGTCGGCGTACTACGAACAAAAAAAGTTATGGGACTTCTGATTTCACTCTCGTTTTCTATTGATTCATCTCTTGATTATCTTCATATTTTCCCCCTAATCATATTTTTAATAAATTCTATTCCTTATTTTATAATTAATAACACCTATGGATCTATTTTGAAAGGTTGTTTTATTCTTTTTTCATCACCAATACTGTGATACGTTCATTCTTTGTCTCGATCATTAATCTACGATGAACCCCATTTTGTTCTTGTTCTTCTTCATATTTAATGTAATTATTTGATTAGAATTGTTATTAATTCAAGGATTATATAGAGTATTCTTTATTAAAGTCTCTATAATTTGTTAATATCAATATTTTAATGTTTTTAACCACTTTATCTCAATTTTTGTTGGCATTTAAATCATGTTTTCATTTCATTGTAAACTTTTAATCAATTCTACCAATGATATATAAACTGATAAGGTTATGGATGGAATGTTGGGGTTTTTTAATTTAATCAATATTTTATTATTAACTTTGTAACCTAAAAGAATAATAAATAGGATATATAATAATGGATAATCCCATTATTATATGAGAACCTAACCACATGATGTTTGAATGAACGACCATGACCTGATTGGAGTAGAATAGAAAATGACAAATAGCCTATGATACTTTCTTCTTTTGATGTCATCCGTAATGCATCCAGGTTATAGTATTCTCCAAAACAAGTAATAGTTGTCTCCTATATAGATATAGTTAGATTTACCATATAAAACTAGTGACCTTTTCTGGCTTCGTAGCCTAGAACATAGGACCATTCTAATTTAGAGTTAAGATCAACCTTTTTCTTGAATTAAAAAATTTATCATGACCCCTTACTTATATCTGATCATTACCCATAGACCCTTTTCAGTAATCATATCCCATGCTCAATAATATAGGGAGGAAACATAAGAAAATGGTTCTAAACATTTTTTCTCACTAACCTATCCAAATATTTGTGGGACCATCCTTGCACTACCACTATACTACACCCTAATAGCAAGTATAGATTGGAAAAAATAAATATAAAAATAAAATATTTGGCATAAGTTACATGATGTGTGTGGGTGAATCAAATATTTTCATTTTTTAGGGATTAATAAGACTATTATAAGGAATGGTATCCTACAAAAAAATTACCTTTGATTTCCTATACCTTTTCCTGTTCACTTTTTTAATCTCGTTTTATTTGGACTCCTCTGTATTCATCTTCTTGCAATGTAATTCATGAATCGGGGATTTTTGAATCTCTCAAATATCCTTTATTCACAATAACGTCATTACTTTGAACATGAAATATATAAAAACATATCTTCACACCAATATTCAAAAATTGGAAGACAATTGCAATCATAGAGGTCTATACTAGCACAACCCACTGAACATGAAACCAGTAATACATGGAGAGCATTCAGTACAACAAGAGTTCACCATCATGGATTTTGGATTTCAATTAATCAATGGTGATACCACCATCATTATACACCCTCCTAATTAGGCACATAAATTTCAAATTAACCATGAACTCGTTCATATGTTCTTGAATATTTTCCAATTAATAGGTCTTTAAATGATGATCCCTATAAGTATATATTAAACTTTCGTGAAGTCAGTGATTCCATTAACATCCAAGGAGTATCTTCGGATTCCTTAATACATAGAGTAATTCCCTTTTCCCTACAAGAATTATCCGTGAATTGTCTTAAAATACAATAACCTAATTCCTTCATGACATAGAATGTTTTAGCCAAATAAATTCATAGACTAATAATATCCTTCAATTAAAACATTGAAATTTCATAATGACATCAAAAATTTAGCTCAATCAGATGGATAGTCAGAATGTGAAGCATGGGACCATTTAATGGATAAAAATTTAAAGTGAATACAATGTAGAATCAACATGTGGATTTAGCTCCAAACGTTTTATCATGTCGTCCAACCAGCTGCTCACACTGTCATCAAGGAGTCTACTGATGGAGGGTTAATGTTAAGAACACCTGATGCGGGATAAGTATTTTGAGTTGAAGTATCTCACAATTCTAGTTGATGTTAGAGTAATCGTCAAACTCCATAATGAGGGATCCATCTTGTTGAAGAATATATCATCTTTCTAAAAAATTCAAAGCATGAACCTGGAAATTGGAATCATTCAAGAATTCTTATTACATCACCTCCTCATCCTTCACAAGTCATGGACAGTCAATCATGTGAAATGTGCGGTTGCCAGCACATTTATGAATACTATAAAAAACGTGTTGAAGAGCAACCATACCATTTTTTAAATTATGTTAATTAGAATAAAGAAATTAAAATTATTCAGTTGGAACATTAATACATTCATGAAAGTCAATTCTAATAGAAACAATAAAACTATCAAGTGTAATACCAATAAATAAGCGATCAAGAACCATTCAACAGAAAAGTACCACTATGATATTTTTTGGTGAATTTTTTTTTCTTGATCACCACATCATGTAACCAAAAAACCTTATACTGCTAAATGCAAAAAAAAATTCAACATACTCCACCAATACATTCACAAATAGTCGTAACGCTGCAATTTTTTTCTGGAAACTTTACTCTCATAATTTGTTCAAAATGAAGTAGAGAGGATTATCACTTATGAAATAGAAAGGAATAACTAAATGGAAGAACTATGTACCATTGAGTATCAAATAATACAGATCTCAAACACCTAGTTAGAGATAATTATAGGTAAACTACCTGGTAATACATAGACCTACCAGAAGAATGATGAGTAGGAAATGGTATTGAAAATAGGAATAGTGATATATTTTTAGAAACCACATGGAGGAGAAGGTTGAAAATTTAGGAACCCAAAGAAAATAGAACAATCATAAAAGATGAGGAAAGGAAAATTGAAATTTTTGAAGTGACACCTCATGAAGTACCACCTTCTAAAAAGTAGAAATAAGAGAGAAACCCTAGAAAAAAGTCAATAATGATATTCCACATTATAATAGAACTATTATTTATCCAAAAAGTGAAAGTTAAGGAATAATTACAAGGAAATAAAAGAATTATTTTTTGGAGATGATTATGAAATTTCATATCAACAATACTCTTGCTAAGGTAATCACTAAAATCACATCCTATGACAAATTATATAAGGAAATTATTTTTAATAGAAGAAAAATAGAATACGTTGGAGTTATTACACTAAGTGAATAATTCTCATAATTTTTTATGTATTGAATAACATAAAAAATGAATGATACCAGATTTGTCTCAATGATTTGTAGAATAAGAGAATGTAACTTCAGAAGTGCCTTATGGGATTTATGAGCCAATATCAACCTCATGTCAATCAGTGTATTCTAGAAGCTGGGACATAAAGAGCTAAATACCACTAGTAAGGCACACCAATTGGCTAAAATATCAGTAAAAAATCTCTAAGGAATTCTTGATGATGTCTTCATAAAATACAGAATGTTAATTTTACCATCATACTTCTTCACCCTATATAATGAAGATGATGGGGATGTTCTAATAATCATAGGCTGGACATTCCTATAAATTAGGAAAGAACTGATTGATACAAATCAAGGTAGACTCATATTCTAAGTACATGGTGATCATGTTATGTTTGACCTAGAAAATGAAGTAAAACAAATAGATGATTCATTTGACAACCAATATATATTTCTCATAGATGAAATAGAAGACTATTTAAATAATTAAGAAGAATGTGATGAAATAGAACCTTGACGAGGATGATGAATATGAAATTGAGGACGTAAACTACATAGAACCTCTTACAATGAAAATCAAAGTACCTATTATATGCTTAATCATTTAAACGCCTAAAATGGAACTAAATCACCTACCCAGAACACTTATGAATTATTCTCTTGAAATCTATTTTCCCTAAAAGTTATCATAAACTCTAAACTATCTTTGTCACATGAGGAAAAATTGTTTGCGGTCATTAATATACATAAGTAGTTAATTTACATTTGAGTGTTTGATATCAAATTTATAAGTTATGAATTATAAACCAATTATATTCTAATGGAAGAAGTTTAAAAATGAAAACATAAACCACATAGTCATGTCACACAACCGATGAAGTAATTTGATAAAAAATAAGTATGAAAACATCAATATTATAGAATAATATTTATAATCACTGATATTGAGTGTCTGAGCCTACTATAGGTTGTTCCTAATAAATATGACATCACAGGTGAAAATAACTGTGAATATTAATTAATATCAACTTGAACTATCACCAGATGGATAGTATGGGTAGACTATAGAAATATAAATTCAGAAATCAAAAAATATGTTTTCCCCATTCCAATCATGGATCAAATGCTTTACTGACTAGTAGGACATAAATTCTGCTATCTGTGGGAAATTTATTTGTGATAAAATCAAATTTCATTCAACCTAGACTATTACTCTAAAACAAAATTAATATATTAATTCGTTACCATCACCTATCGGTGCATGTCTTTCAGTATGTGTAATAAACTAGAGAATTTTTAGAGGTGCATGACACATATATTCCACCTAATGGCGGAATATTTTTTAAAAAATTTTATGAACTAATTTTCATTATATGGACGACCTTTTCAGGTTTACTTATGTAATCTTGAGTTAGTCCTATAAAGTTTTTAAGAGAAGATCCATTTTCTAAATTGAGAAAAATGTCACATTATAGTTTATATAGGGATCGTCCTTGGATGAAAAATATCATAGAATGACATAGAATGGAACCCCTCTAAAATAAATGTGATTAAATATTTACATGACCCTTCTATATTCATATTCATATAGAGATTTCAGGTCCATGAAGGATTATATTGATGATTTTTTAAAGAGTTTTTCTAAGTTTACCACCCTCTAAAAATCTTATTATTAATGGAAAATCTATTCAAACTCACTAATAATGGTCGAAGGGAATTCTAATCTCTAATGAAAAACACTATAGCTAGTTTAGTAGTCATTTAATTAGAATGGGAAAAAAATTTGAATTTATGTGTGGCGCTAGTGTCCTTGTTGTTGGCACTTTTTTGGGACCACAATCAATCCTATAATTTATACCATCTACTTTTCTAGTCACATAATGAATGAGGTACAAGTAAACTATACCACTACAGAGGATTATCTATCAATAATTATTTTTTCTTTTGAGAAATTACACTCCTATTTAGTTTTTCCTAAATACATTTTGCACACTAACCATGCTTTACTGTGATATTTGATGAATAAAAATAATTACAATAAACTACTGATAAGGTGGATAATATTGCGGCAAGAATTTTACATTGTCATAAAATATACCAAGGGAATTAAAAATGGTGTCCTTGATCTTTAATCCAGACTTCCACTGTCCGTCATTAGTAATGATGATGATCTCGACATTTGACTGGACATCCCTAATGAACCTCTATCCTTAAAAAGTAAAAATTCTCAACCGCGATTTTATGATATTAAAAAATATCTTTCCTCATGATATCTGTAACAAGACCTCTCATACTAGCACAAGAGATTATTTTAAGCTCATGCTTCACCATATTATTGAAATGAACCACTATTTTTACGAGATGTGTTGATGTGTTTTTACATCGTTACATTCAATATGATGAAATCCAAAAAAAAATAGAAATATTTCGTACATCACTAATGGGAGTAAATCATGGTCTGGAATGTAGGGTGGTGAAAAATCTACATAGTGTACATTTTAAACCAACACTCCAACAATATGGAAGGCGTTTTTGTCAAATTTTTAAGAAATTCCAACAGACTGACAACTTTAGAATAAGTAACTATATTTTTAAAAATCCAATCATAGAAGTCAATATAATTAAAATATGGGTGATATATTTTATTGGACCATTTTACAGTTCACATTGAAATTCCCATATCATTGTTATCATTGTAAATATTTCCAATTTGGTGGAAGGTGAGGCTAAAACTCAAGACACATCAAAGGTGGTCCTCAATTTCTTAACGAAAAATGTGTTTTTATGATTCATATTTATTAGACTAATCCTTAGTGAACATGGAACACATATATTCTATTATTTTTTCAATGGAGTTCATATAGAATACGGAATAAGATACTACATAGAAACTCCCAACCACCTATAAACAAGAGAGAAAGTTGAATGTCGAAATATAGAAATCAAAAAAATACTATAAAATACCATGAACACAAGTTAATCCAATTAGAGTCTAAAATTTGATGATTCCTTTTGGGAGTACTACATTTCATGTAAAACACCCATTGGTACCATACAACTCTTATTGGTAAATGGAAAGAGACATTATTTTCCAATAAAACATGAACATCACTCTTACTGGGAAATTAAAAAGCTCAATCTATATTTTCAAAATGATGGACAATCTAGGATACAATAATTGGTTGAATTAGAAGAAATCAAAAATGAATATTATGAAAATGAAATGATCTATAAATAAAAAACCAAAAATATCATGATCAAAAAATTGTGAGAGTCAAATATTTCATAGGGAAAAATTATTTTAATTCAAATCATGTTTGAAATTTTTCCCATTGAATCTCAAATCTAATTCGTTAGAACCATTTGTGTTCATTTGAGTATTTCAATATGGGATGATTGAGACTCATAAATAAGGCACACCCCCAATAAAATTCAATTATAAGATTTTAATAAAATTTAATAACAATTATATGAAGGTTTTGTCAATAGTTTGAAATTAAAATTAGCATCAAAGAATTATGATCCATTTGTTTAATGAAGAGATCAGTGGGAGGTAACCAAGGATAGGTCACCATAGGATATAATATGTTAGTTTAATATTAATATAGTTAATGGAATTATTGGGGAAATGGGCTAGGTTGTTATCCTAATCTGAGAAAAAACAACCAATTATAATTTGTGTAACCATGAATGATGATGTGAAAATTTAGGGTGTTAAATTTTTATAAAATTTATCAATACATGACATGAATCCTAGTTACCCTCTTTTTTAGAAATAGTTTTTGGAACTTGGGATAATGTTTCCCCCCTACAATTCACTTCCTCCTTCTCAACTGCCATCCCACCTCCATTCCTCTCACCTCTCGAGCTCTTGCACCACCCTCCTCCTCAATCTCAAGCCTCTCCTTACTCATTACACTCCTTATTTACCTCTCTTCATGCCAACCATGTGCCTACAATGGCCAAATCCAAAATATATTGAAACCCTCCTACTGATTCCAAACATGAGGTAGATTATTCTCCACCCTTCAAATGCAAGAGAGGATCTAAAGCCCTAACACCTCAGAAAACATCCTCATCGACATCCACTACAGCTTTTATCAAACCCACTGTCTTGGAGGAGGACCAATCAAACTCCAATGATAAGTTTTACAATGAAAACCCTAATATTAACCCAATAATCCACCTTTATGACCAAAAACATCGTGTTGAACTCAACCAATTGTAGAAAAAGATAATGAGGACAATCAAAACCATAGATATGGTTGTCCTCGCTCGCCTGTATATCATCTATGAGGTAATCCATCTCATTAAGAACCTATATATTTCATCCAATACATTGGTTTATTGGGAGGCACACTGAGATATTTTTATTTAGTGTCTAGTCACATTTGAGGCCAAATTTAATAGTCTCCACTTTAGATTATGAGTATGATCTCACGGGTTTTCTATTGTGGAAACAATTTTATCCTCATGATTTGCAGTGACGATTTCACCACATCCTTAGTATTTCCTAACCTAAAAAATGATCCCTAAAATACCAATTTAGAGAGGCACATATGGATGAATGCTTAGATTATAACACTGAGAATGATCATAGGATAACAAAGCTAACTGAGATCCAAGGCACCACACTCTGCATCCTACATAGGGACTTTATGCATTCCTAGTTTTCACGACATGAGTATTATGAAAGCATTAGCCAGATGAACGTCATCATCCTTGTTTTAGCCATTGAAAGTTCATTCGTTTACATGGGTTCTAAGTTCATGTTTTTTATAGATCTCATATATAGAATATGAGAGACATAGTATTGGTGGGATCTCTAATCACTCACGAGGACAACCACCTTAGTGTTTCTAATGCGTCCATTCCACTCACATCCATTGTATTGATGGAATCCACTTATTTCAATTTGCTGACCAATATAAATATTCTTACCAAGGATAGATAAATATACCTATGATCACCAATTGTAGTTGAGTCCTATAAAAATACCATTGAGATCATGTTGCGGACCCAACACCACCACCAATATCCAACTCCTTTCTAGACCATACACCATCCTTTAGCACCCATCACTCAACCCATGTCCAACATCCACCTCCACCAACCCTACTGCCAATACCATATAGTCTTATCCTGCAATGTTTTAGTCAATGATCATATTCATCCTAGATAATATATGAATGATCAACCTTTTGGATCTAAATATACAGATTTTACACAAGATGGTGGTGAAATGTGTCTTTTGAAATTTTTTCAATAACTCTTCTCTTGAACGAGTTCTGTCCTTTATACTTTATCATATGTTATCATGCAGCGGAAAAAGTAAAATTACGAACACAAAGATTTATAGTGGTTTGGGGAACAAAAATACCCTAGTCCACTCTACCAACGCTCTACTCCACGAGCTTGGTGATTTTAACTATGTGGTCCTCTTTTCCACAGACTGATTCCCAACTGTGTATAGGCAGTTGAAACCTTTACAATACAAGGAAAAAAAAATCCTTCTTGTTCAAACAAGAACCTACACAGCTTAGAAGGAGAAGCTGGTTACTCAAGAATTAAAATTATTTCAGAAAGAAATTTCCAGTTGATCATCACAATTGCAACGGAATGCAATTGACAGCAGATGGATCAAAATCTCTAGAAATATTGATCTTCAAGAAAAAGAAGTTCTGAGTTGATCCAGTTTTAGTAGATATAGAGATATAGTTCACAACCTCAACAGTAGTAGATCCACAATATTAATTTGATGTAGAACAGGTGAATCTTCTTCGAGTTCCTTATTCTTGAACAAACAGAGCTTTTAATCTCCTATTGAATCAGCAGATCAGTCGTGAATAGTTGTAATCTCTATTTTATACCGGTTCTAATAATAGATTGATCACGTCCCCTTGTACCTGATGTTTCAGATAGAACATATATAATAAAGCATATCTCATGCACATTTAGATCCATAAAAGTCGCCTTCTGATTCGCGATATTCAAAAATTTGAATTTACAGAGAAGTCATAACTTCCCTTAAGACCCGGCATAAAAAGATCATTTTAATTCGATCTTAAATCTATTAATAGAACGGATTTGAATAAATCAATGTCTTAATTTAAAAACAAATTTAAATCTGGCTTGAAATCCACCCAGAAATCAGCTTACTGATCGTTGTACATAAATACCATCTGCCAAAATTTCTGACGCCAAACGTAAGGTTGATGACGTGGATCCAAACGTAGGGTTAATAAAACAGTCTTCAAATGTAGGGTTGACAACATAAGGTTGGTAACAAACGTAGGGTTGACAATGTAAGGTTGATAACAAACATTAGGTTGATCATCTATACTTTTTCTTCAACATTCAAACCTACGGTAAAAGATCCATAATTTTACTTGATCCATACTTTTCCATGAACGTATCGTTTTTTACAAAAGTAAGGTTGATGAACAATACTTTTGAGAAATAAACGTAACCTTTAGAATTTACGTATGGTTCTCCTTCCATAATTTTCCGATAACCAAAACATAGGGTTCCTTCCTAACGTATGGTTCTTCTTCCATACTTTTCTAAAATCATATGGTTGTTTAACCATACTTTTCTCTTATCTCATAAAGTATACATGATTTTCATCATTACGCTACGTTTATCCACGTAGGGTATGAACAGTGATTCCATAACGTGATAAAACAAATTCTGTGCTATATTTATCTATGTAATATGTGAACAGTATTTCCAAAATGCACTAAAACAGATTCCGTGCTAAGTTATAAATTCTCATTATTTCAAGAGTAAAATAAATTATTAAACTCCTGAAAAATACTAATTAAAATAATTAGAAAATAACTAAGGGTATTTGTTAGCATCAAAATTATCATAAAGAGACAGAGTATTATTTTCAATAATCTCGCCCTTTAAATAACATTAATAGGAATTGTTGAAAACAATACTTTTCTCAAGAATCTCTCCCTTTTTGATGATCAGAAAACCCATTAAAATTTTAAAATTATTTAATGAAAACAAAATTAACATTAAAAATTCATTATAAAATTTTAAATAATAACTTCTCCAACAAAAAGATAATTATAAATCCAAATGTCTTATCTAATTCTATCCCTAAAAAATGAATTCTACCCTTAAATATTTATTTTGTGTTTATCTAAATTCTCCCCCTTTTGTGATATCAAAAATAATAAAAAATCATAGACTTTAACATGTTTAATACTGCACTGAACTGTTAGTAAATGCTATTACAAACTGTTTATCAATAATTAAATATGGAGTACAGCCATACTAAAAATAAATTTAGTAAAAAAATAAGGAAAGAGGAAAATAAAAAATGAAGAAAACTTTCAATCAAAAACAGTAGTATATACATGACAATGATATACACATGAATCAAGGTTTTTGTATGATAGGCAACAGGGTCTATCTCCTTTGAATTGCAGACTTGATTTCTGTAAACTGTTACCAAAGTCTCTTTATCATCCCATCTCCAAGATTGGTAATGAGCTCTCTGTTCTCTTGAGTCATATAAATATCCTCAATTAAATTCACTCTGAAAAACTCATGCAACCTTTCCTCTTTTTCAAAAAATACTGGCAGCTTCTCTGATAACTGATCTAATAGAATTCTGATTGATGGCTCACTAGATGTCAGTTGATTTACTAAGAATTTCTAATTCTCCATCAATACTGACAAAGGATAATTATTACATTGAAGATCTTGTATCATGTCATTCATATTGCTCAACACAGCTGTGATAGCCTGAATCCTTCTGATTAAATCAGGTGATGTACCAGATCCACTAACATCATTATTTGCAACTGATGCAAATTGGATCTCCATAAAAAAATTCAGATCTAATAAATTTTACTTCATAACCATTTTAGATTTTAATTGTGTAACAGTAGTCCACATATCCTTTTTAAACATTTCAACTTCTTGCCTTGAAACTGTACACTCTTTCAGCTTTTGAAACGTCAAATGTTCAGAGTCTAAAGCATTTCTCATAGAAGTATTCTCTGATTCCAACTAAGATACTTTTCTGTAAAGTTATTCAACTTCTTGTTTACTTGAATCAGATTCACCCTGTGCTTGATTCACATTCTCAGGTTGACACAGCAATACAAAAGACAATTATTCAGCATCATATTTCTCTTTTTCTTTGTCCTAAGAAGGTTTTTCCATATATTTTTCCTTAGAGTTTTAAAACTCCTCCACAAAAAAATTCCTCTTGAAGTACCTCTTTTTGAGCTTCAGAAGCATGCTCATCACATACATCTACATCTTTTTCTTCCACTGGAATTTCACGAACAATATTTTCAGAAGTTTCCTGAGGTCTGGAAACTTATTCACCAGGCACTACCTCCATATCCAGTTCCTTTTGAAGTGCAACTTCAACATCAGCAACAATCTGTTCCTGATTTTCCCTTTGAGCTTCGTCTTGAGCTCCTGATTCCTATATTGGAGCCGTTCCCTCAGTAACATCTTCCATGGTTTTATCAGCAACAGATTCTCTCACAAAAGAATAAGAAAATAATGGTTTTTTGGAGTTTCCAAAGAAGTGGAAGTGACTCCCTCATTTACTGGTCTTTTTTTCTTGATTTAAGTCCCTCCTGGCTTCTGTCTTCCTCAACATCTGCCATTTCAAAATGAATCCTTCTTCCCACATTACGCACTCTTGATTCAGCTTGTCCCTCCTTGGACTTAGAAGGTTTATCCTGAGCACTCTCTAATTCTTCCTCAGCTCATAATGGAAAAAAATTTCCTTTAATTGTGCTCCAGAAATATCCAACTTTCCTCAAGGTTCTAGCATTAAACGTATTACTATGATGATAGTTAACTCTTGCATCCACTAATCTCACCATGTCTTTCATAAACAGCAGCATAGAAATAAATCTACCAAATGGATAAAAAAATCATCCTGGCCTCGCTTTGATAGCAGTAACTATGATACCTTATCAAGTATCTTGGAAAGTTTAACATAATATCACTCAACATAAGAAACATTATATACATATCAGGGTACAAATTTTTCTCAATTTCGTCCATCCGTGGAGCTATTCCTGTCTAAATAAATATTACCAAAATCTTCTCATCAGGCTCCAAATACTTAACAAACATTTTCTTTATTTTATTTGTACCTAAAAGAAAAGACATAATGTCTTCGGATTTGTGAACATAATCTCCTATATTCTTCAATTCAAAATGAAAAACTCCCTCATGAGGGTAGTTGAGAATCTAACTAATCTCTATTGAAGAAATTGAGAAATCCCTATCCTCTATTTTAGCCATCATACTATCTTCAGTATCTCCCAGACTAAACTGTACAGATTTGTAGAAGTATCTAAGTTCTACTTCATCAAAAAATTATGTATTTTCACTATTGAATATCTGTTCAAGATTCTGAAATGACAGCGCTTGCGTCAACAACAGATTCGTCTGAAATAACCAGTCAAGATCAATTACCTTACCCTATAAGATTTGTTTCCCTAAGTGCATTGTCTCTTGGAATTGCTCAGCTGGGCCTCACTGGCTCTTTTAGTCCTTACCATTACTATGAGATTCTCTGAAGGTTTGAAGGCAAGGGTTTCAGATGTTCGATGGTTAGGGTTTCAGAAGAGGTAGTGTGATTTTCAGATTTCCAAAGGGTTTCGATAGAATAAAAAGGGTTTAGATGTAGAAATGGCTCTAACAGCCTTGATTCCCATGTAATCACTCATCATTATATATATTTAAAAACAAATAAATTTTTCATATGATGAAAGAAAGAAAAAGATAAACAGTATTCAATAATCTAAATAAAAAAAATTATTTGAAATTAAATAAACCTAGATCCTCTTTAATAAAATCAATCCCTGCAGTGGGAAGAGGATTAGTAAAAATATCTCCTAATTGAATTTCAGTATTTATAAATTCTAAAAATATATCTTTTTTAATAACATATTCTCTTAAAATGTGATTTCTTATTTCAGTGTGCTTAGTTCTAGAATGACTAATAGGGTTTTTTTTAATATTAATTGCACTCATATTATCACATAAAAGAGTTGTATTATTAAAATTCAATCCAATTTCCATAAGAGTGTTTCTCATCCACAAAACTTGTGCACAACAACTGCCAGCAGAAACATATTCTTCCACAGCTGTTGACAGGGAAACTGAATGTTGTTTCTAACTATACCATTATAATAAGGACATTCTTAAAAAGTGAAATGTACCAGATGTACATTTTATATCTAATCTACAACTCCCAAAGTTAGCATCTGAATATGAAATAAAATTAAAATCAGAAGTTTTCGGATAAAGAAGAGATTGAAAAAAACTCCCTTTTAAATATAGAAAAATTATTTTATCAGCAGTGAGATGGGATTCATTAGGATTTGATTGAAATATAGCACAAAGACATACTAGATACATTATATCTGGTCTGCTTGCAGAAAGATATAATAAGCTACTGATCATACCTCTATATAACTTGTTGTCAACTGATTTCCCAGTTTCATCCAAATTAACTTTTATATTAGAACACATAGGAGTTGTAAATGTCTTGGTCTTATCAAGTCCAAATTTCTTATGTAAATCAGTAATGTATTTTCTTTGATTTAAAACATTTACAAAATATTTTTGAAAAATTTGAAGACCCAAAATGAAATTTAAATCCCCCATCATACTCTTTTCAAATTCTTCTTGCATTAATTTTTAAAATTCATGACAAATATTTTTATTAGTTGATCCAAAGATTACATCATCAAAATAAATTTGAACCAATGAAACTTTATTTTTCACAGTTTTCTTAAAGAGTGTTGGGTCTTCCATTCCAACAGTAAAATCATTTTTTAATAGAAAAGAACATAATCTTCCATACCAAGCTCTAGGTGCTTGTTTAAGGTCATAAAGAGCTTTAGTATTTTTAAAAACAGAATCAGGTTTTTGAGAGTTTTCAAAACCAGGAGGTTGCTCAACATAAACATCCTCCATTAAATAACCATTCAAAAAGGAAGATTTAACATCCATATGAAATAATTTAATATTCATATAAGATGCATAGGCTAAAAGGATTCAAATGGCTTCTAACCTAGCTACAGGTGAAAAAGTCTCATTATAATCTATTCCCTCTTATTGATCATATCCTTTAGATAATAATCTTGCTTTATTTCTAGTAATTGTTCCTTGGTCATCCTATTTATTTCTAAAAACCCATTTGGTTCTTATTAAAACATAATTCTTAGGTCTTTCCACTAAATCCCAAACAACATTTCATTTAAACTGGTTTAATTAATCTTGCATTGCTATTACCCAGCTTTCATCATATAAAGAATATTCTATAGTCGTGGGTTCTTGTTGAGATAGGAAGGTAGAGAATCCCACTAGGATTCCTATTTTTTTCTAGTTTGAACACCAGTTTTTAAGTTACCTATTACAGTTTCTAAAGGATGATTCTTTAGGTTTCTAGACTATCTAGGTAATATATTTAAAGGATCTTCAGTATCATGTGCTTCGGA